>JAPDNY010000004.1:193496932-194776932 GCA_029375565.1 Gekko gecko
TTTATATTGTTCCATTCTATCTGCTGAAAGCTCATTTTGATCGGCTTACGCTAGAAACATATTTAAAGTTTAAATTTAAAATTGAATGACATCGATGAGTTCATTAATAATCTTTTCATCTTCTTCTTCTTCTTCTTCTTCTTCTTCTTCTTCTTCTTCTTCTTCTTCTTCTTCTTCTTCTTCTTCTTCTTCTTCTTCTTCTTCTTCTTCTTCTTCTTCTTCTTCTTCTTCTTCTTCTTCCACCAATGCAGATTCTTCCGCAGCATTTTCATCAGTGGAAATAATTTCAGGAGTTCAGTGTAAAGGAATCGTCAATCTAACCAGAAAGAGGCAGCTCATTTCACCTAACTGGAAAAAAAATAGGAAAGCCAGCAATGGGGCTTTAGGGGCTTGCCCCTATGGATTAGGGGTGAGCCCCAGTGAGTCCCCAGAGCCCCTCTCAGACCCCCCAAACTATTAGAAAAAAGTATGACTTTGAATTTAGTTCAGCAGTGATGTGTTCAACTCCTTCTTTGCTTGATTAATTCCTTCCTCCACCCCCACCCAATCCCAAAGCCCCCTCCCAGAATACTTCCCAGCTATGAGGCTGGGCTAGACAGACGTAAGCTGACTCCCATCTAATGGTTGGTCCTCATCTTCATGCAAAACCCCAGGGGTATTTTTAGTGAACACAATGCCAGAGGTCTCTACGGTACATCTCAGGGCAGAGAGTACTGAATCGCTTATGTGCATGAGCGCACATGCGCACATGTACACATAGCCAAATTACCAAGAAAAAGCCATTTACAGCTGCGCCTCCAGACCAGCAGTCTGAACACTCCCTCGCGCCTCCTCCTGGTATGCTCCCACATCAGTTGGCGCAGTGTGACCGGGAAAACCCAAACAGTTTGTTCCGTGGCTTTTTTTGCCATGACTCACTCCCGCTTCAAACTGCCAGTCTGAACTCAGCCTTAGTTTGCCTCTATCAGATCATTAATCTAGTGAAAGATATACCTCAACAACTTTTTCGTGTTTATTCTGGGTCATGTACTCAATACTGGAGGATCTGTGCCTCCATTCTTATATTTTTATCAAAGTGTGACTATTTACACCTTCAATGTTGACTAACTCAAAAGAATATGGTAATACCAAACCACCCATTGATTCTACAGAGATAGTTAAAGGACCCCCAATTACTTGACCCCACGAAACATCTTACCCTAGAATAAACAGATCATAAGGCAAGGAGCCCCTTCTAAGAAGAAGCTAGTACTCAGGGACTCTGCTTTTGTCTCATGTGATCAGTGGGAGGGCTTCTGGAGTTCTGGCCCCACTGGAGGACCTCCTGATGGCACCTGGGTTTTGGTCACTGTGTGACACTGAGTGTTGGACTGGGTGGGCCATTGGCCTGATCCAACATGGCACCTCTTCTGTTCTTATGTCTGGGGCAATGATGCTCTGTCTTCTTGGTGGTGGGGGGGCAATAGTGGGAGGCCTTCTGGAGTTCTGGCCCCACTGGAGGGCCTCCTGATGGCACCTGGGTTTGGCCACTGTGCGGCACAGAGTGTTAGACTGGGTGGTCCATTGGTCTGATCCAACATGTCTTCTCTGATGTACATATGATCCACACAAATCACAACAGTTCTGCAATGGCCTGGAGAATGTCTTCAACCATAGACTGAACAAAAACTTCCAGCACTCCAACATACAGCAAGCATCCTCCCAGCACTTCAAAAAGAAAAAGAGGAAGAGAATCTTCATGGATTCCTGCATTTGGAAGAAACTCTAGGCTAGACTTTTATGTCGAACCCTTCGATCATCACACTGAGACTGAAGTTATGGATGAGCTTTGCCAGTTCTCCCAGAGTTTCAGCCTTAGGGAATGTAATGCCATCCAAAGTCTCAGTGACAGTGGAAGAAGAACCCGGGTTGAAAAGCGAAATAATAATAATCATAATAATATACTTTATTGTCATTGTACATAGTACAACAAAATTAAAAGTGCAAACATTTCAGTGATCTACCACAATAATCATGCGCGCTCACACAGCCATTCACAACTGCTTCATAGCTCCCCTAAAGTTCACATAGCAACTAAACCACTGATGTCCCCAATTCCAATTTCATGCAGCATTTAGGGCAATAATGGCTCTTGGATAAAAACTGTTTTTTAATCTATTTGTCCTTGTTTTAATTGTCTTGTATCTTCTGCCCGAAGGCAGCAATTCAAACAAGGAGTGTTCAGGGTATGATGAGTCCTGCAAAATGTTCTTTGCCTTTTTTAAGCATCGAGAACTGTACAGTTGTTCCAGGGATGGGAGAGGGCAGCCAATGATCTTCTGAGCTGTGGTGGTAACTCTCTGGAGTGCCTTCCTATCCGCAGCCGTACAACTGGCAAACCAGGCACAGACACAGTATGATAAAATGCTTTCTATTGAGCAACGATAGAAAGACATCAGTGTTTTCTCACTCAAGTTGTTTTTCTTTAAGAGTCTGAAAAAATAAAGCCTCTGCTGGGCCTTCTTCACCAGAGCAGTGGTGTTAGCACTCCAAGTCAGATTTTGCTCGATAGTCACTCCCAAAAACTTAAAAGTAGCCACCCTCTCCACACATTCTCCACCAATAAACAGTGGCTTAATTTCCATTTTGTTCTTCCTGTAGTCCACCACCAATTCCTTGGTCTTGGTAGTATTGAGAATCAGATTGTTTTCCCACACCAAACACAAAGCCGTTCCACCTCATCCCGATAAGCAGACTCGTCATTCCCAGAGATGAGCCCCACCACAGTGGTGTCATCAGCAAACTTTTTTTTTTTTTTTTTTTTTTTTTTTTGCTATTTGGACATATTTATTGCTTTATAGCTGTTTTTTTTTATTTATTTTTTTAATTTTTTAATTATTATTATTTTTAATAAACATTAAAATTACGTTCTAACATAAAATAATGCAATCAATCAAAGCTACACTCCATAAAACTAAACTGACGAATTATAAAACATTACATGTATAAAATCTAAATCTCTTAAACCATACTGCTACTTCAACCATTTACTTCACAGCAATTTTAGTATCATAATCAAGGCAGTTTCATCAACTCAAAGTATTTATGATTCTCAAATGAAGACTTGCTAATAGGATTATTATCCAATTTTTCCAACACTGTGTTCCATTTACTATGAAAAATCTGGTATGCCTTATATGTATTTTTGACATTAATAGTTGTAGAAATCTTATCCATAACATAATAATCCCAAACCTTGGAATACCATAGGTTTATAGAAGGGGGAAGAGGGTTTTTCCAAAACTGTGCTATCGATGTCCTAGCAGCAGTTAATAAAATAGTTAACAAATCCTCTTTAGCCTTAGTAGCATTGTCCTTAGGCCACCAGTTTAATAGAGTACATTCTAGATTAAAGGGAAGCAGCTGGCCAGTCAAGTCTTTTATATGTGCAATAATTTTCTTCCAAAAGGACTGGATTACCTTGCAGTCCCACCAATTATGTTTGAAAGTACCTAGTTCACCACATTTCCAACATAGAGGAGAACTGGCTGTGTTCAGGTGGTGGAGTTGAACTGGAGTTATATACCACCTTGACAAAAGTTTGTAATTTTGCTGAATAATGTTTATAGAGTTCGTAGCATATGCTGCTGAGGACCAGATCTCTTGCCATTGTGACTCTGTCAGGTTAGTGGCTAAATCGCGGTGCCATGCTTTGACATAAGTTGGAACCTTAACTGAGTCTAGATTCAATAAAATTGAATATACTTTAGAAATTGTTCCTTTAAGCTGTAAATTGGGCGTTCGCAACAATCTTTCAAAATCTGTAAGTGGTCTCGATAAACCTTGTTTTATTTCTGGTGTACCTACTAAGTTCTGCACTTGTAAATACTCAAACCAGGGGATAAGATGTGATGTTTTCTTTTCTAATTGGGCTTTAGTCAGAATATCCACTTTTTAGTTACATCGCATAGTCTATAAATGCAGGCCTTTCTCCATATTTTATAGGTAGAAGGTGCTTCCGCTGGTTTAAACCAAGGTTGGCCTAAAAAGGAAGACACTGGAGAGGTTTTTGGGGCCAATTTTGATTTTTTAATATCCCAAATAAAAAGTAGGGCCTTCACAAAGGGATTTTCATAGCTTTGCTTAGGACGTTCTTTTTGCTTAACCATATCAGTTCCACATAATTCAATGGCAAAAAGTACTCAGATTCAATGTCTTTCCAATCTATTTTAGAAAATCTAGCCTGAATTCTTGGAAGGTTGGAAAGGACTGCTGCTTCATAATAAAGTGACAAATCCGGAAAAGCTAGTCCCCCTTCTTGTTTAGGTTTCCTAATTGTATCAAATGAAGTTCTGTGCCTTTTATATGCCCAATTAAATTTATTTAAGATATTCTGCCATTTCTTCAGGTCTTGACGTGAGATATATATAGGTAAAGCTCTGAATAAATATAAAAACTTTGGGAAAATAAAAGATTTCACCACCTGTTGTCTTTCTAACCAGGACAACCTTTCCACATTCCATTTTTTCAAAAGGTTCTCTATGGATTTGACTCCATCTATATAATTACAACGAAAAAGGTCCTTTATATTAAGTGGAATTTTAATCCCCAAATAAGACCAATATGACATGACCCATTGGTACGTAAAATTAGTTTTAAGAGCCACTCTTACGTCCGGGTCCATGTTTAGAGGATACAGTAAAGATTTTGTATTATTTGTGGTCAGACCAGAATAAGTCGCAAACTCCTTTAGTATTAATTCCAATTCTGCAATTGATCTCAGGGGATCTGAAAGATATAGGACCATATCGTCCGCAAAAAGACCAATCTTACATTCTGTCTGGTTAATTGTTATACCTTTAATATTTTCGCCTTGTCTGATTCTATTTGCCAATGGTTCTATTGTTAATGCGAACAATAGAGGTGACAGTGGACACCCTTGCCTTGTTCCTCTTGTCAGAAGAAAATCTTGAGAGTACCTTCCATTGATGTTTAGTTGAGCTTGTGGCGCCTTATATAGCGACTGAATTAAAGTCTGAAACTTATTACCAAATCCCATAGTCTTAAGAACTGTTTTCAAAAAAAGGGGTTCCACTCTATCAAAGGCTTTTTCTATGTCCAATGCCAATATACAGTTATTCTTTAAATAGTTGTTACTAAAAAATATCAAGTTTAACGTTTTTCGGATATTATCTGTTTTGGTTCTATTAGAAATAAAACCCGTTTGATCCTGATGAACATAGTCTCCTATGATTCGGTTTAAACGTTGAGACAAAAGAGTGGAGAAGATTTTATAATCGTTGTTTAAGAGGGAAATTGGTCTATATGATTTAGTATTGGTAGGATCTTTGTCCGTCTTGGGGATGACAATAATATTCGCTTGGGCCCAGGACGGCGGCATTTCGCCTGTTGTCAGTATTTGATTACAAAGCTCAGCTAAATGAGGGGCCAGAGTATTTGCAAAAGTCTTGTAAAATTCCCCAGGTATCCCGTCTCTACCAGGAGCCTTATTTGATTTTATTAATTTGATCGTTGCTAGAATTTCCTCTGTCATTACTGGGGAGTCTAAAAAATCTCTATGTTCTTGGGATAACGTTTTAACTAACTTATATGAATTTATATAATGTTCTATGGCTTCAATATTTGGATTATCTGACCGATACAAATCTTTATAAAATTGGGTAGTCATCAGCAAACTTGATGATAGTGTTGCTGGGGTGAGTGGGGGTACAGTCCTGTGTGTAGAGGGTATAGAGCAGGGGGCTCAACACACAGCCTTGTGGAGAGCCGGTATTAAGGGTAAGGACTGTGGACATATGAGACCCTACTCTAACCCTCTGTGGGCGGGCTGTCAAAAAATCCAAGATCCAGGAACATATGGAACTGGAGAGTCCAAGGCCCTCCAATTTGTGCACTAATCTATGTGGGAGGATGGTGTTAAAGGCAGAACTGAAGTCCACAAACAACAGCCTCACATAACTCCCCGGCTGCTCCAGATGTGACAGAGCAGTATGGAGAGTGGTAGTGATGGCATCCTCTGTGGATCTGTTTGCCTTATATGCAAACTGGTGACTATCCAGTGTGGATGGAAAGGCACGAAATGATGTGACTACGTACCAATTTCTCAAAACACTTAATCACAACCGGAGTGAGTGCAACTGGTCTATAGTCCTTTAGGCTGTTAATTGTAGACTTTTTGGGCAGAGGGACAATAATTGAGGACTTTAGGCAAGGCGGAACAATAGACTGATGTAAGGACCAGTTGAAGATCTTAGTAAGGACCCCTGCCAACTGGTCTGCACATTCTTTCAACACCCATCCAGTGATGCCATCAGGTCCTGCTGCCTTCCTCGGATTCACAGACCTCAGCGTACGCCTCACCTCATGCTCTTCCACCCTGAGGTAGGGGCCACCGTGGGCTGATGACTGTAGTGTGGCTGTCCCCGGTGACTCCACATCAAAATAGGCAAAGAAGAGGTTAAGCTCCTCTGCCAATGAAGGGTCTACATCCACAGCAGCAAAAGTTGGTTTATAATTGGTTATATTCTGGATCCCTTGCCACACCTGCTTCATATCATTTGTGTTGACATTATCCTCAATCCTCTGCCTATAGTCCATCTTGGCCCGTCGAATACCTCTTTTCAGATTGGCTCTGGAAGAGCTATAACGGTTTGTATCTCCTCCGAAAAGGGGGCACGCTGCTTTTCAGAAGACATGTGCAAACTGGGGGCTGGGGAGAGTGGGACAGACATTCTGCCCAAGAAAAGACAGAGAGACAAAGAAAGGAAGGATGAAAGGGAAAGGGGCGGGAGGGAGAGAGAGGAATTCTTATCACAAAGGCATCCAGAGTTCTTGCTGAGAGAGAAAGGGCTCCCTCTGAAACCGTGTGGTCTTCTGCTTGCTTAGGATTAATTAGAGGCTGACCTTATTCTTAGTGGAAACGACAAACTTCTTTGTCAACCCAGTTATCAATATTTAGTACCTGGTTATTTGGAGAGGGGGGATTAAAATGACAGGGATCTTCCTGGGATGCACAGCACTGCAGCAAATGAGGTAAGGAATGTCCTTGCATGGTGGGGTTGCAGAGGAGGCTGCCGTCACTGCAGACAAAGACTTCTATCCAAAGAACCACGAGCAGCACAAATCTTAACGGGGACCCCACTAAGCAGGAACTAACTTCTGCCCTTTTTGTGTAGATTATTTTTGGTGTCCATTAACAACCTGTGTTTGCACCTCATTTGCAAAATTATAGAATCATAGAGTGGGAAGGGGCCATACAGGCCATCAACCCCCTGCTCAGTGCAGGATCAACCTAGAGCATCCCTGACAAGGGTTATTCCAGCCGCTGCTTAAAGACTGCCAGAGATAACATAGACATTCTAGCTATAAAAAAAATTAGCAGGGAAGGATGCGGTCAGGGTTGCCAGGTCTCCTACCATGAAGGAAGACTTTCTCCTGGTAAAGGCTTTAAAAAAAAATGCTGGAACCATTTCTGATGTGACATCACTGCTAGGGAAAACCCAGAAGTGACATCATGTTTCTCTAGGAACTGCCAGAAACTCTGTGGTTTTACCTTAGACCTTCTAGTGATTCCTAAAGCAACACGATATCACGTTTGTGATATCACATCTCACATGGCGCTTGTATCCCCTATTGCCCCACCCTCTTCTCCTGGCAGTAAGAGGTGGTTGAGGAGATCAATGAAACGTAAGGCTGGCTCTGAAGAAACAAACCGTTCCATGACTCCGTTGATACAACTGGTCACCCTGCCTGTTATCAAGTATCTTAGAAGTGAATTCAAAGGTGGAACAAGTCATTTCCGTTTGCAGAAGACAGGGGTAAATTTCGGTGATTCCCCACTCTCCGTGCAGCTCACTGACCTCCTTACAATGCTGCTCCTAAGGTCAAGGGACCCCGAGGGACAGTGCAGGGAGGGGGCAAGCTAGAAGTCTTCAGTAGGAAGGAGGAATTGGTGAGAATTGCCTCCATTCTTCTCATTTACCTTTGGATCCAACCAGGGTTTGTTTTTTTTCTGGAAAAAGAGGTGTCAGAACTCTCAAGAGGAGAGTGAAGAAGAAACACATGGGATTCTCTGAAACAATATTATTTTCATGTGGTACGGACTTATGTCAACTTTAAAGCAGTTTCCAAACTTCAGAGATGTCATCAACTTCCTCAGTTCTTTTCTGGGACTTGCTTTTGGTGCCTAGGAGCTGCGGTGCCTCAGTGGTTAAGATGCTGAAGCTGCAGTCTGGAAGGTCAATAGTTCAGCAGTTCGAGACCCGAGTGCCGCATGACGGAGTGAGCTCCCATCTCTGGTTTCAGCTCCTGCCAACCTAGCAGTTCGAAAGCAAGAAATTGCAAGTAGATAAATAGGTACTGCTTCGGTGGGAAGGTAACAGCGTTCCATGTGCCTCGGCATCTGGTCATGTCAGCCACATGACTACAGAAATGTCTTTGGACAGCGCTGACTCTTTGGCTTGGAAATGGAGACTAGCACCGCAACCCTAGAGTCGGATTCGACTGGCTTTCGAGCAAGGGAACCTTTACCTTTACCTTTTACCTTTGGTGCCTAATGCTGAATGATGCCCTTGAAGCAACTATGTTTTAACATACTTTGTTGGATTAAAGACTGGGGAGCAGCAGGGGGAGCCAGCCAAGGAGTGCACAAGTGACGGCATGCTCCCCCGGTGCCCCTCATGAACTTTTAAATACTTTTTGAGATTTTTTTTCCCAAGAAGAGATTCCAGAACTTCATTCCGGTGCATTCCCCCAGGGTTAAAAAAAAGCCCTGGATCCAACCCTAAAATGTCACATTTGCCCCATTTGTACAAAACTTCAAAGGAATGTACATCATATTCCACGTACCAGGAGCATCAGCGATGGTAACAGAGCAATAATTCTGTAGTTGTGCACTTTGGAAACTTTAAAAACATGCATTAAAAACTTGAAAGCCTTAATGCATAACTTCCTCAAGGAACTTCGGAGGGGGCAACAGTACAAAAAAACAGACAGTGCAGCAAGTACGAAGGAAATTAAAAATTCAAAAGACTCATTAGCTCACATATTAAAGATATAAACTCCAAGAAGCGGCAATTACTTCTAAGCTCAATAAAAAAGAAGAAGCCCATGCTCAGCCTGAAACCAACAAGAAAGATTACGGCAGCCTGACAACTTGCGTGAATGGTTACAAAAGACCACAAACCCAACTTCTTTGAAGGAGGAACTTAGAGACTGAGACGCTGGATGTGAGAGGCATGGGTCCTTTCCGGACTTGGATCTCATCCCTGGTTTTATCAGAGTTCAACTCACGACACAATACCTTGCCTTTATCCCTGGTTATAACAGCATCCATTTATGTGGGGAGAAACCGGGGTGACCTCAATGTAATGTGGAAACAAACAAAAAAAATCCTGAGATAATTACAGGGGTGAACTTGAGAGTAGTGTAGAATGTAAGCTGAACCAAGATTGAACCAGGATGTAAGGTCTAGTGCGAAATCACCCTTAATCTGTTTGTTTGTTTTATTTATACTCCACCCTTCCCACCAAGGTAGGCTCAGGACAACTTATATAAAATGCATATACATACACACACACACACAATTAAAAACATCCATAAAACATCCATAGACAATTAGTTTTAGAAATACATTTGAGAATCGATTGCATGAATATGGCATTTGCAAAAACTGGATTTGAAGATGTTCTAGACAGGGTTGCCATTTGCCTACTGCTGCCCTCCCCCGGCACTCAACGAGAGGGAAATGAGGAGGCCAAAACAATGTCCTGTGATGCTGTGGAACCACTTCTGGCTGTGTAACCAGAAGTGATGTCACTGGGTCACGGGATGTTCTAGGATTCACCCCAAACTTATGGATTTTACCATAGAGTTTCAGATGAATCCTTGAGCATCCTGCAACATGCAGACGGAAGTGGCATCATGGTATCACGGGGCACCTGATACCATGGATACCAGGATAAGTCCTGCCCTCACCAGTTCTACATGGGGGGAAAAAAGGATGACCAAGAACTAGAAGTCTTCAGGAAAATAATCAAACGTATCCTAAACAAAGCAAAATTTAGGATGAAATACAATCACTTACCTAAAAACCAGAAAACACTATGGTACATTACATCTGAGTGATATTTCCCCCCACACACACACACACATACAATAGTTGCCTTATGCTAAATCAGATCATTGGTCCATTTAAGTTGCTATGGTCTAGTCTGGCAACAATTCTCGCTCTGCCTATGATTTGTTACCTGGAGATCAGGTACTTAGCGTAGGACCTTCTGTAAATAAGCCACGTGTTCTATGACAAATCTATGTGCTTTCAGATTTAAAAAAAAAAAACAAAACACCAAAACTTTTATGTGCTGTGAGCATTCATGCAGTCACATACACATTCTCAGCCATCCCCCTACATGGATTTAGGGTTGCCAGCTCTCCCCTGGAAAACCCAAGAAACTGGGCGGCAGAGACTCACCAGAACGGCATCCCACAACATCATGGTGTCATTTCGGCCACATAACCAGAAGTGGCATCGCTCCTTGAGATGTTCAAGGATTCACTTGAAACTCTATGGTGAATTCTAGAGCATTCCATGATGTAATGACATCACGTCAAGTTACGTGACTGGGAACCATGTCGTGACATCATGGGACCCTGGTTGATGCCTTGAATTACCACTCACCAAGTGTGGCAGGGAGCTCCCCCACACTTCAATGGCAATCCTACTTGGGATGCATGCCTGTGACTCTGTAATGTAGGGAAGTAGAGGCCAGGAGCGACTCCGCACTTACGTTTTGTTGTAATGGGAACTTAAGAAGCTCTTCCAGCTTCCCCAAAGAACTGATCCCAGCCTCCTGTGAAGGAACTCAACAAGAACTCAACAAATAACACAACTTGGGCCTAGAGACCGTAGCTGCAACAGCTCCGGCAGCCATCTGAACAGCAACAACAGCCTCTTCTCCCCAGAGACATCCAGGAGGCCAGTGGACTCTTCTCCAAACAGTATCTGCCTTTATAACTCTTCACCACTCATTTAAGGCACGAATCATAGGGAAAGGTTCAGACAGTTGACGCTCCAGTAGGACCAAGCCTGCAGTTGACCAGGGGACCTCAATCAGTGTTCTGCGGGTCTTTCACCTAGGGAACAAAGCTAAAAGAGATGTTCAATATATTCAAAATGTGCCAGGTTTTTCTCCTGTCACCCATGATATTCTGAATGAAAAATGCCATTTAAAACAAAAACGAAAGCTACATTTTAATGTGACATTTTCCTTTAAAATCCTAATATTTTACACTCATCGGGACTTCTTGAATGTTCCAATTTGGCTCGGCTTCAGTTTTGAAATCTCAGTTATCGACAGCTAATTACTGTTCCTGTTGCTAATCAAATGCTGTCAGATTCTAAGTATCTCTGCATGTCAGCTATCATCTACTGTCAAATATCAACTGCCAGATAACAGGACTTGATAGCAAACAACATTCAGGGCAAGACTACATGTTACGTATGGAATTGTATCCCTCTTAAAAAAATAGGAGAGCTAATACTATCAGGGAAGAATTTCCACTGGGAAAATGACACAAAGGTTAAGTCTCTTCTCTGGGTCATCGCCAAGCCCTACCCACCCCGCCAATAAGCTGGTTGGTGGGGGGGCTTACCCTGAAAAAGAGCGAGGCCCAGTTGACATTGCAGCAATGTGCCTACACTGATTCCAACGTGGCCTGGAAGTGAAATCATCACATTGTTGATGTCATGGCAACACTCAGGTATTTGGGTAAAAACTCTAGGCCAGAAGCCAACTTTACCATAGAGGTTTTGCCCAAATACCAGAGTGTTGCCCCAATGTTGCTGCGTGATGGCATCACTTCCAGGTCAGGTTGGAAATGATGGAGCACAGCCCTGCAATATCAGCTGGGCTCCCCTCCCGCTCCTGTTAAGTCCCCGCTCCCCACCATCTCCTGCTGGTTGGCAGGAGGGGCTAGGGTGAAAAGTCTCCTGGTGGGGCCTGGAGAACTTCCACTTTTACAACTGATCTCCAGCTGACAGAGATCAGCTCCCCTGGAGAAAATGGCTGCTTTGAAGGGTGGACTCTGTGGCATTGTACCATGCTGAGGCCCCTCCCTCCCCAAACCCTGCCTTCTCCTGGATCCACCTCCAAAGTCTCCAGGTATTTTCCAACCCAGACCTGGCAACTCTAGGAGGGGCCTGGCAACCCTAACTACTACTACTACTACTACTTATTATTATTATTATTATTATTATTATTATTATTATTATTATTATTATTATTATTATTATTATTATTATTATTATTATTATTATTATTATTATTTAAAAAAGGAATTCAGATCAAGGATCTCTGATGCAATCTGTGCATCTGCCCAAAATGTTACAAATCTATGGAAAACACTGAGTGAATACCCATAAAATATTTGATATCAAAATATATTGGGTATAATTTTATGGCACAAATTTACTTCAGTTCTACAGAAGCATTGTGTCCAGATCATAGGAGGTGGTAGTCCCACTCTATTCTGCTATGGTCAGATCTCACCTGGAGTCCTGTGTCCAGTTTTGGGCACCACACTTTAGGAAGGATGTTGACAAGCTCGAGCATGTCCAGAAGAGGGCGACCAAGATGGTGAGAGTGTTGGAATCCAAGTCTTATGAGGAAAGGCTGAAAGAGTTGGGTATGTTTAGCCTGGAAAAGTGAAGGCTTAGAGGGGACTTGATTGCAGTCTTCAAGCATTTGAAGGGCTGTCACGTAGAAGATGGAGCAGATCTAATCTCTCTTGCTCCGGATTGCAAGACTAGATCGAATGGGTGGAAATTACAAGGGAGTCGCGGTTTTCGGTTTCGGTGCTGCGAATGGCGGCCGCTTCTCGGGACGCTCCCGGAGGCGGTCAGCCCACACGCGGAATGGGGGGGTCTTCGCGTTTGTGAAAGACCCTAGTGAGCCTTAGTCAAAGGCTCCGAACCGGGGGCACATAGGGGAGTAGCCTCTTTGCCGGCAAACTGCCGGGAAATTGAGGCTTTCTCCCCGCCCCAATCGGCCCCGCCGCGTAGTGCGTCCCGAATGGGACTTAGCAGCCCTGCCGACTTCCAGGAGTGAGGAAAAGCGGATGAATTACCATGAAAAGAAGATATGGCATCTAATCGTGAGTTGAAGATCTATTTTGAAGCGAAAATTAAAAACCCCCGCAAGCGGATAAGCGTATGGGAGGAGGGAGGAGCTTCCACCCTCTTCAAAGAAGCGAATTTTTAAAGGAAACGCGAAGGGGGGTAACAAGAAAAATGTTGGTGAAAGTACCATTGGGGTTTTACAGAAGATTGCGGCTTTAGTTGCTTTCTGGGGGATGTGGCACGAACTTTGAAAAAGTAAATAAAAAACAAAATGTCGATGCTGGGGAAAATCCTGCTTAGAACGGAAGAGAAGAGAGGAGGGACTTCCGCTCCAGTCAACCCCCCCCCAGAACTAGCTGTCAATCAACAAGAGACTGAGATACTGCGCCACCTGCTGGAGTTAATCTAAAATATCAATGAAACGCTTTTAAAATGGAAAATGTTCTCATCAGACTATAAAAACAAATATTTGGAATTAACAAGGTTGATGGCAGAAAATGTATAGAAAATTAATTTGATGTTAAAGTTCCAAGCTATGGATGAAGAAGGGAAAGAAGATCTCAGATTTATTTTGATGAAAGTCTTGACACCTCTATCTGGCAGTGGAGCGAATAAATAAAAAGAAGAGGCGGACAAGGCTCTCAAAGCCTACTCCGCCTTTAAAAAAAGGATATACTCTGCCAGTAGAAAGGGGTGTTGAGCTTAGCAAGTAATGGAGATCTAATTTCAACTCGAGTGTTAATGGAGCCAACGAGAAATGACTGCCAGAAACAACAAGAAAAAAGAAGCGAAAGAAGATGGATTAAAAAATTTCTGAAGAGACATGCCAGCACAGAGGAGGAAGCAGTACTCAAAATTTGGATTTTTGAAGAAGACGGCGGCCCGGGGGAAGGAAGTGACGGAACGGGAGGCATTAAAGTTCAAAGGAATTAATGATAATTGGAGAGACTTAAAAAAGAATTTGTTCGTGTAACATCTGAAAAGATTTGATTTAACCCCAGTGGACTTTACTAACTTTACTAACAGAATTGATTTGGACTTTGTAAAGCTGAAAAGAAGATCTTTCAACCGTGATGGATGCCGACAACTGGAAGAAATAAAACTAACCTTTACTAACAGAAAAAAAACTCACTCCGCTCTTTTTTCTCTTCCCATCTGTCTACCTTACCCTTTTCTTATAAAAAATAAAATTCTCTCCTTTTTAGGAGAGTTATTTCAAAAAAAAAAAGAAATTACAAGGGAGTCGTTACTGGCTAAATATCAGGAGAAATTTCCTAACTGTAAGAGTGGTTGAGCAGTGGAACAGACTGCCTCAGGAGGTGGTGGATGCTGCTTCCCTGGACGTTTTCAAGTGGAGGCTGGATGACCATCTTTTGGGTTTGTTGTAGGGCTGTCTTTCAGCTATGTTCCTGCAGAGTGCAGGGGGTTGGACTAGGTGGCCTGCAAGATCCCTTCCAACTCTAACATTCCATGATTCTACTCAAAAATTAACTATGTAAATGAACAAATTACTCCCTCCCGAAAAGACATGCCACTGTGTCGCAAGAAGCAGGAAGGATACTTAGCAGAACAAGGCAGTGAAGAATTTTATACCTGAGAGGACCAAACCAGACCACATTCATATAATGTGAAGTGCCTGAATTATACCCCAACCTGCATTTTCCTCCTGAAGCTGTTTTGCCCTGACTGTCTTTTTCCCAATAGAACTCCAAAACAAGGAGAAACCCTCTCTGGAAGAAAGAACACTTGAACATATGAAGCAGCCTAATATCGAATCAAACTTTTGATCCATCAAGGGCATCATGGTCTACTCAGACTGGGAGTGGTACTCCTGGGTCTCACAAAGAGATCTTTCGCATCACCTAATACCTGGTCTATGCAGCTGGAGGTGCCAGGGAATGAAACAAAGCGGGTGTTCAACCACTGAGCCACTGCTCCTCAATGAATGTTCAGCTCCCCCAAAAAAATAACATTCCCTCCCACACTGCACTTCAAATGCCCTCCCTACCATCTATGATTTCAACAACACCTGAATTATGCTGTGTCTCCATGTTGTCTACTTTGCCTTTAAGTATGCTGGGGAGGGGGAGGTAAAAGAACCCAGAAATGTATCTCAGCACAGAAGCACTGTTTGAGTTTTACACTGATCCGACAGTGAGAGATTTGTAATTTCAAGTTAATTTACAACCTATGTAAATTTAAATCTCCAGACTGAAACTAATTACTTCCATTGCTCATTTCCCTGTTAAATGCTGTGCCCTCCTCTTGTTTTTGTGCTATAAAATATTGAAGCTATTTTCAACAGCAGGATCATGAAACTGTTGCTGAATAAGAATGTTGCTTGCATTTCCAAATTAACAGTCTAAATGGCAAACTTCAAGAAGCTTTATTGCAAATTAGGGAGGTCTGTGGGCATGCACTGAATGTTTTCTACACTCTGGAGAACCCCACCCCAACCTCCACAATCAGTCAAAATCCCCGATATTCTTTTTTTCCTTTGTTCTCCTTTTTAAACTTTGGTAAATAACCACATTGCATTAAGCAAAATAAGTATCCCAGTGTCTGTTTTAATGTGAACTATTAAGACAATGTATGGAAGCGATTTCACAAGTCAGCTCATAGAAGTACCCAACAAATCTTTGGCCTGCCAAAACTCCAAGAGTAGACTGATATTCGGCATTTAATATTATCATGTTTTGCTTCATTGAGCAGAAAGGCTTCTAATTCTAAGCAACTGAATGCCATACACCATGTAGTAGCTCAACCATTATAGAAACAGTGGGATAAATTACTGCTGGCCCCTGAGAAAAATAGGTCACACAAAAAGCAGTAGGAAAACTTTGCATGTGCCATATTTGCAGACAGGTATTACTTTTGCATAGGGAACTGCGGTTACAGAACAGTGTGCACTTACAAAAGAAAGAAGTCTTCCAATTGTGCTGCCTCTCTAGTTATTAGTACTAACATAAGAACTTAGGAAGAGGTCTACTGAATCAGACCAGCGGTCTATCTAGTCCAGCATCCTTTCTTACATGGTGGCCAATCAGTTCCTCTGGATGGCCAACAACAGGGCATAGAGGCCGAGGCCCTCCCCTGATGTTGCCTCCTGGCTCTAGGATTCAAAAGATTGGTGCCTCTGAATGGGTAGATTCCCCTCATTAACCATGGCTAGTAGCCAATGATGGACTTATCCTCCATGAATCTATCTAATCCCCTTTTCAAGCTGTTTATTCCTGTGACCATCAGTACATCTTCTGGCAGCCAATTCCACATTTTAATCATTCCCTGTGTGAAGTGATATTTCCTTTTGTCTGCCCTGAACCTACTGCCCATCAGCTACATTGGATGCCCTCGAGTTCTGATATTTTGGAAGGGGGGGGGATATCTCTTTGTCAGCTGTCTCTGTCCCAACTAATAATGCTGTTAATGTATCTGCTATGACCCTCACACAGTGCCCTTCAGCATTTTATACTATCGAATGAAGCTCTCCTTACAAAAGAGAATGGATTAAGACAACACGGGTGGCGGTCACATGTGGGAGATAATGTGCGGGGGGAGCAAGGCTATTTGCTCCAGAATGATTTGACCCGAAGTTGCACGATCACACAGTCCTTGGGAGCTGTGGGGGCAGCCCGCCACTGCATGATCAGACGCAAACCACGGGTGAATTGGGTGTTGTTTTTTGCCGTGTGTTTCTGGTGCGCTTCAACGGGGATTGATGATGCACATCTCTGCACTGAGTGCTCCCTATGTGGTGTGCGATGATGTACATACTGAAACGGGGAAAAAAAACAATGGCATGGAGTCAGGATGGCCTGCTCAGACTAGGGATGTGCATTCGGTTCGTCTGAACCGAATGCACACCCGAAAATGGTCCATTCAGGCCCCTTTCGGGCTGCTGAGGGCCGATTCAAATTCTCTGATCTGAATTGGCTTGCCGCTGAATTGCCACCGAATTTCAGCGGCAATTCAGCCCCATTATATCCTATGGGCCATTGAAGTCGATGGCGAAAACATAGGGTTATATTCTGGGGGCTGGAGGGGAGGGGTTTGAGGGAGAGGCTCCAAACTCACAGGGTAACAGCCGGAGCCTCTCCCCAATATACCCACCAAGTTTCAAGAACATTGGACCAGGGGGTGAAAAGTACTTCTTTCTCTATTTGCTCTATCCCATGCATGGTCTTGAAAACATCTTATCATGTCACCCCTCAGTCATTGTTTCTCAAAGCCAAGATCCCCAAGTGCCTTAACCTTTCTTCATAGGGAAAGTGTCCTCCTCTTATCATTGCAGTTGCTCTGTTCTGGAATGTGCCATTTGTTCCCATGGCAAACAAGCACCTCCTAAGACAGTTCACTTTCCCTGAGATTCTCTGGGAGAGTCTAACTGCTGGGTGGCTGCCTGCCTGCCTGCCTTAAGTGCTGCTGGCTGGGTTTCCCTATTGGAAACAATGGAGGTAATGGGGGTAACCTGTTTGGGTGCCTATAGAATTGGGCCCACTGGTCCAATTGCTTTGGGACATGGGGGTTTATGTGGGGAGAGGCTCCCATAGCTACCCTGAAAATTTGGAGCCTCTCCCTCAAACCACCTCCCCTCCAGAGCCACTAACAGCACCGTGGGAAACAAATAACTTTTCTTCCCACTATAGAGAACAATGGAGGGGATGGGGCAACCTGTTCGGGGGGCTGTAGGATTGGACCCCCTGGTCCAATGTTCTTGAAACTTGGTGGGTGTATTGGGGAGAGGCTCCAGCAGTTACCTTGCGATTTTGGAGCCTTTCTCTCAAACCCCCTCCCCTCCAGCCCCCAGAATATATGCCATTTTCACCATTGACTTCAATGGCCCATAGGATATAATGGGGCTGAAACTGACATTCGGCTGGCCGAATCTGACATGTGGGAACCTTTCCGCCTGCCCTAATTGATTCTGCCCAATTCTGGGGAACTGAATCGGGCCAAATATATATATATTGCACACCCCTAGATCAGACCGTCCAGACACCATGAAAATACGTTGGTGTGATCACACACGGAAAGTCCATTCCTGGCCCGTACCAAACCCATTTGCTACCAGACTTTCCCTAATGTTTTTTTTTTTTTTAACTCCACTTCTGCAGTGGAGCAAAACGGGTTGCCCACAGGTGCAGGATGCGTCCCAGATATTTGTGTCTGATCACGCCATTAAAATCCACCCAGCATTTGTGCCTATGGCACGGCTAATTCTGCATGTGATCGCAGCCATGGAATTGTTCAATTGGTTTATATTCCATAGAGAATGAGCTAAAACAAGAAGCAGGAAGAAGGTATTCCACACTGTAATCCTAAAGAGTTAAACCCTTCTAAATCGTATGGAGACAAGATGCTTAGAAGTTATAACTCCGTTTAGGATTCCACCATCAGGCTGCCTAGATGTTTGATCATAGATTTTATTGGTATTTATATACTCATGCAGCAGAGCATAGACGCTAAGCAGTGTCAGCCATGGTTAGGACTTGGATGGGAGACCACCAAGGAAGACCAGGGTTTCTATGCAAAGGAAGGCAATGGCAAACCACCTCTGCCCAGCTCTTGTTTTGAAAACCCCCGTGAGGGGTTGCCATAAGTCTGTTGCAACTTGATGGCACTTAATTATTATTGCATAATTATGCCTGGCTACTTCAAAAGAATCAGGAGGAGCTGGGCAGCGTTTGCTGGAACAAGAATTGGCTGTGGTTCATGCCCTACAAAAAGTAAACCCTCCCATTTGTTTTTCTGCATACTGTACCAATAAGGCGAAAGCAATCAGTGATTCTTCCTTTAGTTCCTGGTCTGCTAGTTCTTGGTCCTTCTCTTGTTAAATTGGTTTATATTCAACTAGGAATAAGGCCCGTTGTGGAAATAAATACAACGGGCTCTAGAAAGAGGCTCTGGGAGAGTGCCCCAGCTTTGGGCACTCAGTGACAATTTGCTGTGGCAATCTCAGCAGGGTATAATGACAGAGTCCATCATTTTCTCCAGAGGAACTGATCTTTGGTACCTGAAGAGCAGTAGTAATTTTGAGTGATCTCCAGCCCACCCCCAAGATTGATAACAGTGGTTCCCCAGGAGGGAGTGGCTGGTTTGGAGGGTGGAGTCTATGGCATTGTACCTGTCTGAGGTCCCACCCCTCCTCAACACTCACCCTCTCCAGGTTCGACCCTTCAAATCTCCAGGAATTTCCCAACCTGGAGTTGACAACCCTATCTCCCTCCCAGCCAACCATCAACCTACCTTTAGTTTTCCATCTCCTCCCCCATCCCTCCTAGAGAGCAGTTGTAATTTTGAGTGATCTCCAGCCCCTACCTGGAGACTGGCAACAATGGTTCCCCATCAGGGAATGGCTGGATTGGAGGGTGGAGTCTATGCCATTGTACCTGTCTGAGGTGCCACCCCTCCTCAAACCTCACCCTCTCCAGGCTACATCCCTCAAATTTCCAGGAATTGCCCACCTGGAGTTGGCAAACTGATCAGGACTGGGCCCAATGAGTTTTCACCCAAAGGCCAACATAGGTGTGGAAAGGGCCTTTTACTGACAGAGGAGAAAGTACAGGTGCCAACTTTGATTAGGGAAATACCTGGAGATTTGGGGGGGTGGATCCTGTGGAGGGCAGCATTTGGGGGGGGGAGGACTCAGCAGGGTATAATGCCATAGAGTCCACCCTCCAAAGCAACCATTTTCTTCTGGGGAACTGATCTCTGTCATCTGGAGGTCAATTGTAACAGTGGGAGATCTCCAGGTCCCACCTGGAGATTGGCAGCCCTAGGGGAAAGTCAGCCGCACAGCGGGGAGTTGAAGAAAATGGTCTGATGGTCACTGGCCCACCTTGTTAGCCAGGCAGCCATGCTGAAGCTAAGCAGGAGAAAGGGCCTTTTCCCATTTATTCTGACAGGAAAGTGGCCACTGAGGCAGGGGGTTATGGGCGGGGGAGGGGGTTATGCTGAAAGTCCTTTGTTTTTTTACTCACAGAACCAAGCTTGGCTGCCTACCAACAGCCACTGAGGGGACAGTCCCTCACAGGAGCCAAGAGAACTGTCTTCCTCAGGAGAGAGAGCTGTCTGCCAGGGGGAGTGGGTGGGGAAGAGGAGCAGACCCAGCACCCGGCCAATGGCACGCGAGTACTCTTGAGTGGCGGCTGATGGGCCAATGGCTGAGGGAGGGCATTTTACAGCCAATGGGAGCTCATGGAATCTTGCAAAACCAAAATATAGTTATTTATAAGGAGAGATAGCCCAGGAGACCTGAATTTTTTTTGAGCTTGTGGGCACCTTTGCATTTTAAGAGCAGGTGGCCACATCCATAGGATTCTGTTTTCATTCTTTAATTTAAAAAGGGTTCCCCCCCCACATGATCCTAGCCACAGGAAAATTGCTAAGTAATATCCTTTACTGGTCTAAGTTCTTTGGCAAGGCCCCTTGTGGCAGGCTGGCTCAAAACAAACAGCCCTTGGACCTGGCAGCAGGACTCACCTGGGTGGAGTAGGGTGGGAATAAGGGCAGAAACTTGCAGTAGCCATGGCAACAGGACAGCCTTTGCAATGGCTCTCCGGGCTGAGGTGTTGTGAGGCAAGGCATGGAAAAGTGGAGAAGAGGGTGAGGCTTCATCCAAGAACCAGGTGTGAAGCTGAGGATATAAAAAGGGAGGGAGGGGAAAACAGGAGGAGCCTGGCAGGAGAAAAAAGCAGAAGCAAGAGGCAGGTGGGAGTGGCGTGGCTGTTTTCTGGTATAATGCAGTGTAAGAACATAAGAGAAGCCATGCTGGATCTGGCCAATGGCCCATCCAGTCCAACATTCTGTGTCACACAGTGGCCAAAACCCAGATGCCATCAGGAGGTCCAGCAGTGGGGCCAGAACTTCAGAAGATATCCCACTGTTACCCCTGCGAGCACCAAGAATATAGAGCATCACTGTCCCAGGCATAGTCTTCCATCTACATGTTGGGACTAATAACTGCTGATAAACCTCTGCTACATATGTTTGTCCAATTCCCTCTTGAAGCTATCTGTAGCCACTGCCACTTCTTGTGGCAGTGAATTCCATGTGTTAATTACTCTTTGGGTGAAGAAGTACTTTCTTTGATCTGTTCTAAGCCTACTGCTCATTATTTCACTGAATGCCCATGAATTCTTGTATTGCGAGAAAGGGAGAAAAGGACTTCTTTCTCTACCTTCTCTATCCCATGCATAATTTTGTAAACCTCTGTCATGTCATCCCTCAATTGTAATTTCTCCAAGCTAAAGAGCCCTAACCCTTTCTTCATAAGGAAGGTGTTCCATCCCCTGAGGTGGCTGAGTTGAACCACACTTTCAAGGGGATTGTTATGACAACTATAAGAAATGCTTAAAGAAACAGTGACTGGGCTTCTGGTGTCAAGAACCTTCTCATGGACTCCAAGTACAATGTTCCCCTGCCCCCAGGGGGTGCTACACCACCTAGAAGCTCTGTTGTTTCAAAGATCTCATCTTCCTGTATTTTGTCAGAACTGAAGATAAACCCGCCCCCCCCCTTACACAAGTCATAGCTTATTATGGTATTTGTTGACTGAAATGGTTTGGTAAAATAGAACTTGCTGCTAATCTCTCATGCAATTTATTTTAATAAAAAAAAGATATTGTACTCTATTTCCACATTTAAATTTACAACTGTTGACGTCTGATTCCGTTATCAAAGTGGAAAGCCCATCAAATCTTTATTTAAAGCTTACATTTTATTATCTTTCCTTGGCACTTTTTAAAGGACACGCTCCTATAAAATATGAATAAGCTTGTATGAAGGAGTCACTTCACAGCAGAGAAGCAATAGTCCTCTGAACTGGGAAGTGCTAAAACCACAGACAAGAAAGCCAGGAACAAAGGGGAAAGCCAGGCACGGCGTCAACGTTTCAACCATTTCCATTCTATTATAACTTAATCAATGAAGAGCTCAAGGTAAGTTGACAATCTAATCATCCGTTAAGGCAGTCAGCCACTTTTAAAAGTTTCACAAACATAATGATGAGAACAGTATTCTTTGCACATCTGCGTTACATACTGTGATTCTAGACCATATGAAAAAAAATATATATAGAATGCAATATGGAACAGTAGCAGCCCCAGTAGCTCAGACTGCCTGATCTAGAGCTCAGAAGCTAATCTCGGAAGCTAAGGTCAGAAGCTAAGAGGGGTCAGCCTTGGTGAGTACTGTTGGGATATTTAGTTCGTGGTTATTATAGCAGAGTTTTGCCCAGACATAGAAATGTGTTACTGAGTGCAGTAAATAAATCTCCCAAGAAGTATATTACAAAAAAAAAGCGCTAAACTTACATTTATTCAAGTAGATCCCGTTCAAATTCAGGTTGCAGTCAAAGTCCCCCTTTAAAGCTGTATTTCAGGAACTGTAATTCAGCAACACGGCCATGGCTGAGTTCAGACTGGCAATTTGCAGCGGGAGCCAGTCGTGGCAAAAAAGCCACGGAACAAACTGTTCTGGGGTTTCCCGGTCACACGGGGCCATCTGCTGCCAGAGAATACCAGGATGAGGTGCGCGGGAGCATTCAGATGGCTGGCGTGGAGGTGCCATTGTCAGTGGCTTTCCCCTGGTAAATTGGTGATGCACGCATGGGCAACCATGCGCACAAGCGCATCCGGCCGATTGGGGGCAGATCCCATTGCACCAGCACCGCATTGGGCAGTAGAGCAGAGCATGGCTAATCAAACCACTGCTGCCGCCTGCCCCAATGCGGCTTGCTCCTGGCTTATTCGCCGAGCATTCACACAGCCGGGAAGCAGAATGCCATGGGATAAACACGCTGTCTGGGATTTGCTACCACTTTAAAGAGGTATGTTTTCATCCCAGGAGTGAAGCAGAACAGTGTGGGTTGCTGATGGGTGCGGAACACCAGACAGATGTGCCTGTGTGAACTCCCCCTTTAATCCGCTTCTCAAACGTGGCTGAAAGTTTGCTATAGTGGGGCAAATTGCCAGTCTGAACTCAGCCCATGTTTGGAAGTAGGGTTGCTAACTCTGGTTTGGGAGATTCCTGTAGATTTGGGGATGGTGCTTAGGGAGAACGGGGTTTGGAGACCAAAGGAGCTCAGCAGTGGATGTGATGTCACACAGCCTACCCTCTGAAGTTGCAATTTCCTTTGGACCACCACAATAATTTAGTTAAACTGTGGTTTCATGTGATTGATCAGTAGGCTTAAATTGCCAGTTTAGTCAATTAGAAAAAGAATACTGCTTCTAGGGAATTGAAAGTGTTTCCAACTCAGTTATCCAGTGGGTTCATCTCTGAAAGGACCCCTGGTTTATGAGAAAGAAAATGGTCTTAGATACCTCCAGAGTCAAAAGGATCACTGTAATATCACAGAGTGGAAAATAAGTACAGGAATAAGTACTTGCCTTCAGGAAACTAAGTTAGTTAAATGAATCTATATGCTGCTGTGAAGAAATCTCTTAAGACGAAGAAATATCTCATTGTTAAGAATCAAGCGTTTATGAAAATATGCATCAACAATACTCTGTAGTCTGTTAAAAACATTATAACCTGTAAATACAATGACATTTACCTCAGCTTTCTCACCCCCTGCCTATCCCTAACCCAGCCATGCCTGTTAAATAAAACCGTTATTTCAGATTGAACTTTACAATTTCTCAAGTGCCATTTTCAATAAAGGGATTAATGAGAGGGCTCCTGCTTTTCCACAGAAAGTCTTTTATAAACCACATTAATTTACACACTACTGAGAGCTGTTCAGTCACAGCAGGGCACTAAAAGGAATTTTGGCAGGAAAATCTGCCTCACAGTAAAACAAGCAGTATTTGTTAGTAATGGGTCCCAGTCACATGAGCAAAATAATCCGGGGGGGGGGTATCACAATCAGACTTTCCCCTGAGGCTCTGTGCTCAGGCCGTCAGCTGTCAATCACATGTTGATGGTGATACAGGTTGCCGATGGGTGCAGGACATTTGTCAGATTATAGAATCATAGAATGTTAGAGTTGGAAGGGACCTTGCAGGTCATCTAGTTCAACCCTCTGCACTATGATCGTGCCCATAAAATCCACCCGGCATTCGTCCCTATCATACGGCTAATTCTGTGTGTGACTTTTACATGGTGTTGCTTGAGAGGCTGGTATACAACAGACATTCTCCAGACAAAAAGCAGCAGAGGAAGTTAGTGGTCAGAGAGAAAAAGGAGGCATATTATTGTCTTGTAAGGTTGTCAGGCAATGCCGGACAATCAGCAGGAGGGTATTTGGGAGGTCAGCATCCTGAGAGAAAAAAAAAATGAAAATAAATATTATCATAGAGTTTCTGACAATTGCTAGAGCTACCAGTGTCACTTCTGAGTAGCTCTAGGAATCCTCAGGAACTCTATGGTGAGCACTTCCTGTGAGTATTTTCTGAGGTCTTATTTGTCTTTCTAAGTTTTCTCCCCAGAATGATGGTGCCCCCCCCCTTGGGCCCCAGTTTCCATCCACCAATCAGCTGAGGTTGCAATTGGCTGGAGTTCTCCTGCCATAAACAGACAAATGGGAAACTTATTGCCTTGGAAGTGTTTTTAACCATGGCATCCATCTGAAACCCTTTTGTACAATTAGAGAGCTGGATCCAATGGATTTTTCCCTCTAATGGCAGCACCATCCTTGGGCTCAAGGTGCTTTTTCCAACATAAGAGGCTGTTCTACTAGTGGAATGGCCTTGGATCAGGAGAAGACACTTTGCACCACCAGAAGGTGTTGCCATTAGCAGAACAAATCCATAGAATCCTAATACAAAGCTTTTAGACCTAAACCAGAAAAAAACAAAAGCTATTCCTTCTATTTCACACATACCCCAACATATGATATTTAAGACTCTGGCGAAATTATTTCAAGTGTCACTATCATGCACTATGAAAGTAATTGCAGTGGAAAACTTAGCATTAGAATTAATGCACATAATAAAAATGACTGTATTTTAATCTAGGTCATTAAACTTTTGAAACCCTTTTCTTTGCAAATCATTTTTATTTTTGCATGAATAAAAGCCAAGGAATGACACCTTCACATAAAATACTAGAGAGGGGAATCTCATTTTAGCCTACTGTACATTTTTTTAAAAAAGACAAATGACTACAATAGAGAACATCTATTGGAAGAGATATGATATTGCTAATTAATTTCTTATCATACATTAGCTATTTCTGCCAGTGAAAGCAGTGCCCACTATATTATATATACATATATATATATTTTAAAGTCAAATATAAATGAAATGAAATACTTAAGTTCTAAAGACATTTAAGTGAAGGCATTTTGTCAAACAAATGGATAGAGAAAGGCTACGTAAAGTCAACCTGAGTTACAAGGCTCTCACTGGAAGCTGAAACACATTCTGGAAATTCTGCAGGGCAACTGAATGAAATAAGTACATTTTCTACAGAGTGAGTCCCTATTGCGGCCTCATGCCTTTACAGTAGAGCTGTGCAGTACCTCTTTGAAAAATTCAGGCTGAGTTCAGACTGGCAGTTTGCAGCAGGAACCAGTCGTGGCAAAAAAAGACCCAGAATAAACTGTTCTGGGTTTTCCCGGTCACATGGGGCCGACAGATGTGGGAGCATACTGGGCGGAAGCACGCAGGAGCGTTGAGACTGCTGGCCCAGAGGTGCGGCTGTAAACGGCATTTTCCTGGTAAATCGTCTGGATGCCTATGTGTGTATGGGCGCACGGGCACATGGGCGCATGAGCACATGAGCGCTCATGCACTCATGCACCCATAGACACCTAGGCATCCAGCTGATTTGGGGAGGATCCCGTTGCACATTGGGCGGTAGAGCAGAACAGACCCAATCATATGTGCCTTATGCGGTAGAGCGGAGCACAGCCAATCATATGCACCAATCATATGTGCCAGGAGCAACACAGGTTGCTCCCAGCTTTTTGGCTGAACGTTCACACTTCCGGGAAGTGGACTGAGGTGGGATAAAGGCACTCTCCGGGATTTGCTACCACTTGTAACAGGTATCTTTTTAACGCGGGAGTGAAGCGGAACAGCACGGGTTGCCTACAGGTGGGGAACGCCAGGCAGATGTGCCTGTGTGAACGCCCCCTTTAATACGTGGCTGAAAAGTGGCTGTAGTGGGGCAAATTGCCAGTCTGAACTTAGCCTCAGCTAGGCTGATCGATATTCTTTTGGTTTTCCCCAGCATATCTCAAATGTTTTCCTTTGAAAAAAGAGCCCCAATAATAACTCTCATTTGCCCTTTGGTGACACTGGGCTTTCACAGCTAAACTAGAAGCTCCAAGCTTGGCATGAGTGGAGCTATCCATAATCCACATGTTACCTGTCAATAAGACCCCAAAACTCCAAAATTCTTGAACAGTCATAGCTCCAGTTTATTTACCTAGCATTCCCATAAGGTCATCACACGGCAAGGCTGTTGCTGGCCATTTTTGAGCTGGCAAGCACTGACTTTATGATTTAGAACAGGGGTGTTAAACATGCGGCTGATTGGCCCCCTGAAGAGCTTCTATCAGGCCCACAGTGGCACTGGCTGTCTTCTGCTGCTGCTTCCAGTTCTGCTGCTGCTGCTGCGTCATCGAAGGTTTGCAGCTTACAGATACACACCTGAACGGCACACTCAAGATTGCAGCAGCACAGACATCTTGATGCAATAAGTCAGAGCAAGAGGGGTCAGTTATCAGACATTGTTAAATAAACAAAATATTGCAAGAGTGCTAATATTTTAAGCATGTTTTTATTTCAAGTTTTTAAAAAACCCTTTGTGTTTGTGTCCTTTATAAAGTTTATATCTTCGCTGTCTGACATTACATTTTACGACACACACACGGCCCGGCCCAGCAAGCTCTAATTATTGCAGATCCGGCCCTCATGACAAATGAGTTCGACACCCCTGGTTTAGAACTTCAACGTGCATATGCATACCTGCACAATGCCACTGGATTCTGTGGGAGTGCCAAGCTGTGGCCAATGTGACATAGGCATGCGCAGGCACAATATGGAAGTTTGGTTCAGGCAAATCAGCACAAATACATAGTCTTTGAAACTACGGCAAGCTGAGAAGGGCCTTCTCAGTTGTGGCCCCAAAACTTGGCGACTCCCTCCTCAGGGAGATTCATCTGTCTCCCTGTATTGGTGCCTTTTGCCAGTGGGTAAAAGACTTTAGGAGCTGTGGTGGCTCAAGTGGTTAAGGCGCTGAACTGCAGGCTGTGGAAGGTCAGTAGTTCAGCAGTTCGAGACCTGGGTGCCGCATGACGGGGTGAGCTCCCGTCTCTAGTTCCAGCTCCTGCCAACCTAGCAGTTCGAAAGCAAGAAATTGCAAGTAGATAAATAGGTACCACTTCGGTGGGAAGGTAACAGCGTTCCGTGCGCCTTGGTGTTTAGTCATGCCGGCCACATGACCATGGAAACGTCTTCGGACAACGCTGGCTCTTCGGCTTTGAAACGGAGATGAGCACCGCAACCCTAGAGTCGAGCAAGGGAACCTTTACCTTTACTAAAAGACTTTAGTTTCACCCAGGGCTATTTTTGGGCAGGAACGCACAGGAACAGAGTTCTCGATGGCTTCAGAGTTGGCCACACCCACTACAGCCAAAACCTCTGCGTGCCTGGCTACAGAACCCCCCCAGTGACCCCCCTGGTGACCCCCCCGGTGACTCTGAGGTGGGGGGGCCAGGAGGGGCCCAGCCTGTCCAAGGGCCAGCTTGCCTGGGCAAGCCAATGGAAGGCAGTTTAAACTGCCTTCCCTTCCCTTCAAAGGGGGCTTGCCCAGGCTCTGCATAGCCACAGGGCACCCAGGCAAGCCAAGGGAAGGCATGGGGCGTGGCCTAATATGCTAATGAGTTTTTGTTGTTGGGTGTGGCCTGTTATGCTAATGAGTTCCTACTGGGCTTTTTCTACAAAAAAAAAGCCCTGGTTTCACCTAACAAACCCACAATAATGGTTCAACACCCTCCCTGTAGTGTTGTTTACGTGTTTTTAATTGCATTATTTTATCATTTTAACTATATTGTAATTGTTCAGAGGTTTTAATGCTTTTTTAAATGTTTGCGGCCTTGTGGACCTTGACTGGGTGGAGAGGCAGCATAAAAATGTTAATAACGATAATAATAGATCCAGAGGAGTTAGCCGTGTTAGTCTGTTGCTGCAAAATAGTTCAAAAGTTCAGTAGCACCAGCTTATGGTACAATAAAGTCTGTTAGTCTTAAAGGTGCTACTGGACTTTTTACTATATAATAACAATAAAAATCATAATATCCACCAGGCTGCAAGCATGCCATTGGCTCTATGCAGGGCTCTTTTTGTAGCAGGAACTCCTTTGCATATTAGGCCACACATCCCTGATGTAGCCAATCCTCCAAGAGCTTACAGTAGCCCCTGCAAGAAGAGCTCTGTAAGCTCTTGGAGGATTGGCTATATTAGGGGTGTGTCGCCGAATATGCAAATGAGTTCCTGCTAGAAAAGGAGCCCTGGCTCTATGCATTTCCAGAAGTGATTGCATGATAGCTATTCAGCATGTGGAACTAGTCCTTACTGTATATTGGACTTCTCTTGGTCATAGTTACACATTTTTCTGCTTATGGGCAAAGGTAACATGAGGCCACATGTGTAAATAAAGAAATCTCATTAGACAGCAAAGGTGTTTTTTTTTTTTTTTAAGTGACTCATATGTCAGATACTTGCCATCTTTTCCCCCAGACAATTATGCTGTCCTGTTTGAAATCCATTTCTTTCTCTTTCTCTCTTACACATGCACTCAAACAGAATGGTGGCCCTAGGCTTCCCTTTCCAACCAGCTGTCATTCCATTAGTTAGCAATATGTTCAAGAATGTTAACAGTGACGTGCCCGGTTTGAGGCTTCCCAGAATCCTTTTGATTCAGAGGTATACTACACACCTGGAAGTGGAGTCCTGTAGGGAGGAAGGCTCTTTTTAGTGTGGCACCCCACGGTGACCTGAGAAAATCCTGGCTTTTTATGAATGTTCACATCCCACACAAAAGTCCCTGCAGCTCAGACATGGACTCCCTTCATGCTAAGAACAACATGCTTAAACAATGAAAACACCTCTTCCTTCTGCACAGTGCCACATTCTTAAACTTCTCTGTACCACAGTGACACAGACAGAACTTTTCCTGTTCCCATTTATCTTCCTTTGGATTCTAGACTTATTTTATGTTACGTGTCTATCATTCTCATTCCATTAATCCTCTCGGAGTCATTCAAAACTGGAGAAAAAGGGGGAAAAGCTTCAGGTGGATTGGAACAGTTAACAGACAACGGAGACCATTTTCAAAATGGATTCGCTCCATAGACTGGTGTTCTTGAAACTGATATGAGTTGATTCTTCTTTGCAACATGAACATTAAAAGCCAGACAACTCCCATATGTGGCACAATAATAAGCGGAAGCTGAGCTTACTCCCCGTCATCAGCGGAACAGGAGCTGAATCCTGTTTGGGGCCACGCAGCTGCTAGCTGGGTCTGAGCAAAGCCCCTCCAGCAATTCCAGCCAATGGTGGGGATGCTTGGACACTGGCTGGTCCCACTCATCAGCTGTTCACCACTTCCTGTCAGGCAGCTCACCGGTTGATTGACAGGTTGCGATCAGATGTTCGCAACCTTTTTGTGCTGTGTGATGCTGACAGAGTAGTTGCAGCAGAGGATCTGAAGCCGGCTCCCAGTGTCAGCTGCTGACCTCCCGCTGGATCCCAGGGTTGCTGCAACCTTGGGAAGTTGGGGACAGGGATCAGAAGCTCACTCACAGCAGACTGCAACGATCAGCTGAGAGTCGGCTTCTGAGCTGACTCCCAGCTGATCAGGGGTCAACTAGGAATGTGCTTCTGACCCAACAACACTCCCTCTTCAATAATTATGCTTCAAGCTGGATTAGACACAGACAATTAGACAACCTCTCTGTGTTTAGGGGGAGGGAATCGGAAGCGGAATCCTAGTTGACCCCTTGATCAGCTTGAAGTTGGTCTCTGATTCCCCCCCCCCAATTTGCTATTTCCAGCTCATCCAGCAGGCAGCAAAATTTCCAGGGCTAGAAGATCAGAAGCCAACTCAACTGACTGGGGAGTTGGCTTCTGATTCCTGCCCCTGCCCCACACCTGGAATCATTGCTGTTCCCTACCAAGGCTATGACCCAGCAATACTTTGCAGGAGGAGGATCAGAAGCCGAATTCCAGCTGATCCTCCTGCCAGCTGCGAGTTGGCTTCTGAACAATCTTATTTGGTACCTGTTTGCATTGTCCAATTGGAACATAATGCAAAAGTATTCAAGCAAATAGCAATTTAGCAGTCATCATACAGAGAAAATAAAACATTACCTATTAGAAAATTAGTGCACTTGTAAATATGTTCATCAGGAATATATTCTGGCTCTCAAGGGGGCTGTTGGTCAGAGAGAGCCCTGAACAATAGCTATCACCGATTTTATATACCTTTAGGATCCAAAGGGGCTGTCAATAAGAGATGGGATGAGCTCTGACCAAAATCAGACCATTCCCTTTCTTGGCAAGATGAATGTTTACTTTCTGACTTGGGACAACTCCTGACCAGAGTTACTGTTTCTCAACGGTCAGGATAACACTGATAACTATGGAAATGTTTGGAATGATCGTAGTAGTTTTTTTTCTGAGCTCCGAGTTTTATGAGTATTAGATGGTTTTAAGAGATGTTTGGAACTTATGCTGGTTTTTGACCGTAATAAACATTGACTAACTGACTGATAACTATATGTTGAGACTTCAAGAATGGCCCCGCTCACACCCACTAAGGCAAAAGGTGGGTACCAGGCAATCTGTATCTCAAAGGCTAAAGCACCTGAGGCATCTTGGGAAACCAAAGATTCAGCTATAGAAATCAATACAAAATGGGTTTTCAAGGGACTGAGGCTCAGTTGAGGCTCCAGTTCTGCACTTTTCCTACTTTTATCGTAGGGAACATTTCTTTCTCATTCAGCTTCTGTTTTCAGAGAGATACATCCAGGACCCAAAGGAGTTGATATCTAATTTGTTTAGGAAGCCACTGGACAGAAAGAGTTCAATCATTTTCACTAGCGTTTTAATTAGACTACTTCATTGTACACAATTGGAGGACTAAAAAATAATAATAATGCGGCTCTCTCAGTTTCTCTCCGCGCCAGAAAGTCAACTACTAGTCCTAAAACCTAAAGAATCAGCCAGCAGTGAAACTAATTTGCTTACAGATGCAAATAAACAGTTGAGTTGAACTGATGCTGATTGCATATTACAGTTAATTACAGTCTACAGGAATAACAAAAAGTGAGTAAAGGTAAAGGTTTCCTAGTTGAATCTGACTCCATTTCCAAGCTGAAGAGCCAGCACTGTCCAAAGACATTTCCATGGTCATGTGGCCAGCATGACTAAATGCCGAGGTGCACAGAATGCTGTTACCTTCCCACTGAGGTGGTACCTATTTATCTACTTGCAATTTCTTGTTTTTGAACTGCTAAGTTGGCAGGAGGTGGGTCTAGAGATGGGAGCTCACTCCATCACACGGCACTAGGGTCTCAAACCACCAAACTACAGACCTTCCAGTCTGCAGCTCAGTGCCTTAACCTCTGAGCCACTGCGGCCCAACAAAAAGTTACCCCCCTCCAATCAAATGTGGTTATAACATCAGCAGAATATGGGCACAGTCCAGTGCAAAGTAAAAGTTTTAAATCCCATCAATTTAAAATGGGGAAGTTAAGCATGTGCTTAAATCACTCCTAATGAACTCAAGGAGATTTAGAAAAGTCCAGCGTTATCAGAGGACACACAAGCCCTGCGGGACCTTGAACACATACTTGAAACTGCCTTATACTGAACCAGGTCACCAGTCCGTCAAGGTCAGTACTGCCTACTCAGACTGGTGGCAGCTCCCCAGGGTCGCAGGCAGTTGCCTTTCACATCACCTGCTGCCTGGTCCTTTCAAATGGAGATGCTGGGGACTGAACCTGGGATCTTCTGCATGCAAAGCAGAGGCTCTACCATTGAACCATACACACCTATGGCTCGCTGAGCCACACTCTTCCTTGTCAGCTTCCACCTCTTTCTACAGGAGGGGCTGTAGCTCAGTGGCAGAGCGTCTGTGTGGTATGCAGGACTTCCCAGGATCAATCCCTGCCATTTCCGGGAGAGGACCAGGCGATAGGTAATGTGACAGACCTCAGCCTGAAAGCCCAGAGAACAGCTGCCAGCCCGAGAAGGCAATACTGGCTTTGATGGACCAAGGGCCTGACTCAGTATAAGGCAATTCCAGAGAGCTTCCAAGGCAGAGCTCTTCCGACAGGCTTTTAACTAGTCATTCCACATGCCTGGGGGTTCTTGTATTGTTTCCACGAGATCATTGCACTGCTGGGTTGTTAGATGCAGCCTTGTTCGATAGGAGATGCATATAGCTGGTGTGACCTTGACAGTGGCCTTGGACTGGGGGGAGGGCTGCCAAATCTGCAGGACCACCTTCCCAGGTTCCTCCTTGGCCACTCTAGTACAGGTATAACATTCTGCTGTGCACTGCCCCCTTCACCTGTGTTTTATAGCAGGCTTATAACATACATTCAGCTGCTACGCACCACACTCCCACACTTCATTTGGTGTAGTGGTTAATTGTGTGGACTGTTATCTAGGAAAACCAGGTTTGATTCCCTACTCCTCTACATGCAGCTGCTGGATGACCTTGGGTGAGCCATAGTTCTGTCAGAGCTGTTTTCCCAAGGACAGTTCTGGAAAGAGGTCTCTCAGCACCAATCACCTCACAGGGTGTCAGTTGTGGGGAGGGGAAGGGAAAGGAGTTTGTAAGCTGCTCTGAGACTCCAAGTGAAGGGTCGGGTATAAATCCAATCTCCTCCTCCTCCTCCTCCTCCTCCTCCTCCTCCTCCTCCTCCTCCTCCTCCTCCTCCTCCTCCTCCTCCTCTTCTTCTTCTTCTTCTTCTTCTTCTTCTTCTTCTTCTTCTTCTTCTTCTTCTTCTTCTTCTTCTTCTTCTTCTTCTTCTTCTTCTTCTTCCAATGTTCTTGTCAGTCCATCCCCCCGTCCTCTCTCATCTTCTGCTCCGTCCATTTTCCTTTACCACACCAGTCCTGTCCTTTCTTCTTGGTCCTCTCACTCCCTGCTTTATTTGTCTGTGGGCTTCTCCCACGCACCCTTCGGCAATTCCTCTGCATCCTGCTTGACCTTCTTGTGACACGGAGTTGCCCCATGAGACCAACAAGCAGGCAGGGGACTTACCAGGATGCTTGGGGAGATGGGGGGGGGGAGGCTCTGGGAGAGGGAACTCTGAAACGAGTTCCGGGTGAGCTGCCGTTGCATTTAAAGGGACTGTGTTCCTTTTAAATGCTTTGCCTCCATTGTTTCCAATGGAGGATGGGGGCACCTTTTTTTGGGGGGGTCATAGAATTGGACCCCTGGTATAATGGAGCGCCCAGCAGCTACTCCCCCCAATTTCTGATAGCCATGAAATGGGGGAGGGGCTCAAAACCAGGGGATCCCCTGCCCCCAACTGGGGATCAAAAAGGACAATAAACCTGCTATGTAGAATTTACAAGTCAAAAGCAAAAACTACCAGCACAAGCTATATAAAGACTGTCCATAACGTATAAATGATTATTACAATATTGCCTAATATGATGTATTGAAAAATAAATTTTAAAAAAGAATGGGATTTATGATGTTGAATTATTATTAAAGTACACCAAATCAGAACAATAAATAGCACCGTAATGTCACGTACAAAACGTAGCACAAACAAGTCACGTGTGAATTGCTCACAAATCACCATAAGGAGTGAAATGAAAATACAAATGAAAAGTCTTCAAAAGCACATGTTGCGCACATTCAAAACTCACAAATACGAGCCCTGGGTCAGTCACTCGTTTCAAATTGGCTCTTCTTCAGTGTTTTGTGTTTGAAGATTACTCTTCAACAGCAGTAATCAATAAGGCATAGAATGTTTATCACTTAGCCGAAGGACTGTACATGGTGCAGTTGGCCTTGAAGCCGAAACGGTACGAGGTTTAATGAATCCCAACCTTGTGAGAGTGGAGACTTAGCAAAATTAGGAGTGGTGATTCCCATTGGAAGACATTTATGTGCTATTTAGGCTTCAAGGCCAACTGCACCATGTTCACTTCTGATTGGGTGTACTTTAACCATAATTTAACATCACAAATTTCATTCTTTAATTCCCCCCCCAAAAAAAACATATTTTTCAATATATAATATTAGGCAATATTGTAATAATCATTTCGACTTTATATGAGGTCTTTATATAGCTTGTGCTGGTGGTTTTTGCTTCTGACTTGCCCAGCTGGGGATTGGCAACCCTATTGTGACGCCTCTGGGGAGCTCTCCACAGCTGCACTCCCTGCCTCACTCCTGCCCAATGCTCCCTCTGCCAGCTCTTCTGCCTCATTTCTTTCTTCAAATCTAACAGCCTCCCCCATACCCCACTTCCCTCACAGCCAGCCTTTAAACTCTCTGGCTGGCCAGCTGGCTGACCTCAGCATTCCCCACAGCAAGGGCAGGTCACCCCACAGGGTGTCTGTTGTGGGGAGGGGAAGGGGAAGGAATTTGTAAACTGCTCTGAAACTCCAAGTGAAGGGCTGCAGCTGCTGCTGCTGCTGCTGCTGCTTCTTCTTCTTCTTCTTCTTCTTCTTCTTCTTCTTCTTCTTCTTCTTCTTCTTCTTCTTCTTCTTCTTCTTCTTCTTCTTCTTCTTCTCCTCTCTCCTTCTCCTTCTCCTCCTCCTCCTCCTCCTCCTTCTCCTTCTCCTCCTCCTCCTCCTCCTCCTCCTCCTCCTCCTCCTCCTCCTCCTCCTCCTCCTCCTTCTCCTTCTCCTTCTCCTTCTTCTTCTGTATGCTACCTCTGTCTGCTCCTGTCAAGTTCGGACCCTCGCCTGAAGAGTGATGCTTGTTTTTGTGCCATGATCAATGACTGTATATTGAGGTCCTATGCTGCTAATGCTTGCTTTCGCTTTTGCAACCTTAGGAGGAAGCATGTGAATGAATGTAAGGAGTGTTGTAGAGGCTCTGCCGGTAACTTTCCCTAAGCAGCCCCCACATAGTTCATGGTTCCCAGCTGGATCCATGGTCTTGGGGGACAAGAGCCTTAAGATACAGCTAGGTGGGTCGTATACTCTCTCATGACCTATAGTAGCCTAAGTGACTGCATGTGACGTATGCCTGTGCGTGGGACCCTATGCCTCTAACCTTGTTCCTATGCTATCGATCGCCAGTTCTGGCAAAGGTGTTCACCTGATCAGAAGCCATATCTTATCAATAAACCTGCTCAAGGACTATTGTCTACAGAGTGGTTTCTTCAGGACCGGACAGCTCCCCTGACTTCACAAGGGCCTACTTGTGTGTCACAGCTGGTTTTAAATTGTATTATATGCTTATCATGATTGCTTTTAAGATTGTTCCTTGAATTGTGTTTTATTTTCATGTAAGCTACCCCAATGCTCACTTCTCGAGGGGATGGCGGGGTATAAAGTTGGTAAATAAACAAAATAAATATATAAATAAATTCCGTTTAACACTGAATTTTGACCTATTCTATGGAGGATGAAACTGAAAGCCTAGATAATTAAATGGGGAAAAGATTTACACAATGATTGCGAGTGACATATCCAAGGCCACCCAGTGGAGCTCCACTGCCAGTGTAAGGACATAAACTTGGCTTTCCTAGATTCTAGTCAAACCAATATATGATTCTAGCGGTCAGCGATGGAGACAAATCTGCGTATACAGGTTTTATACTGAATCAATTGCCAGCATGTGCCGTAATTGAATACTGGAGACTTAATATTATCACCCACCTGATCAAAATCTTGAAGTTAGTCATCAGAGGTGGGGGACAGCGAGGACACCCACAGCGAGAAGACTGCTCAACTCTAGTTCTGTTCTCCAGGCCAAACCACTTTGGGCCGCAGGTCTGGAAAATCTATGCATACAGAAACTACACTCCACTTTAACTTAGTTCAAAGGCCAAGAAGCTAGGGAGAACATTGTGTTGCTTAGACCTGTCCCTGATAAGCTCACTCCCTATGCATAAGGAGTATCATATGGAGCAGGGGTCATTTTGTAGAAAAAGAGGTGCAGGAGCTCATTAGCATAACTCATTAGCATAACTTATTTGCATATGCCACACCCCCTGACATCACCCACCGCTCAGGCTCCACTGGACTGTTTTGAATTGCTCACTATGGGGGTGGGGGGAGAAGCGCGCAGATCTGCCCTCACAGAGGAAGGAGAGCTTGTACCAGAATAAACCTTGGTCTTAAAGGTGCCAGTGGACTCTTTTGGATGGCTGGCAAGTGCAGGAAAGTGTGTGGCTGCTTGTGGGTCAAGGAGGGTGGTGTGGAGGATGCGCACAGCTTCAAGCAGGTGGGGGGAAGGGTGGTGGCAGGGCAGAGGCACAGGAAGAGGCTGAGTAGGCACAGGAGGCCAGGGCAGAACTCCTTGCAGGCCTCACTGGAGTTGCCGGGGCCTGCCTTGCAGAGGTGCCACACCAGGACCAGCATGAGGACAGGCAGAGCCTGGGCGGGCTGGGTGCCGTGGCCCAGGCAGTGGCAGAGCAACTCAAGGGCCAGCTCGTGGCAGTGCTCTGCTGGGTCAGCCAGCGGGCTGGGAAAGTTGAGGGGGGGGCTGCTGGGAGCAGGGGGTGGGGCTCCTGTGTGCTCCTACAGGAAATGAGCTCTGGTATGGAGGAAGATTTAGTCAAGTGAGACCTAGGCATCCCCTGGTATTACAGCTCATCTCTAGACTACAGAGATCAGTTCCTCTGGAGAAAATGAATGCTTTCGAGGGTGGCACTGGATGCCACTGAGGTCCCTCTCCTCCCCAGGATCTATCCCTGAATCTCCAGGAGTCCCCCAACCTCGAGCTGGCAACCTACCCTCCCATCCCCTGCCAGTGGCTGGGGGGGACCTGACAACCCTAGGTGGTACAGTCCATGCACAGTTTTACCTCTTTAACCAGAACAAGAGCTGAATGGCATGGCAGCCAGCCAGGCAGGTCTATTCTGCATCTGGCATCCGCTCCACATTTTCTCAGCACTCAACCTGGTTCCCCCTTGCCACAGAATATCTGTTTTCATTCAATCTGGTATGCAGATTTCCCTGTGTCAGTGCTTGCCTCAGCAGTCATTTGCCACCTGAGCCAAGTAATTCATGGCGAGGTGATAAATACAGAAGGGGAAATAGGGGCGGGGGAACTGATGGAGATCAACGAAGCCATGTCACGTTGCCTGCTTATTGTTCCCTTTCAATCGGAAGCAGAGGAAGGAGAAGGTGCCGCTCAAAACCGCATTCAGATACCTCAGGGCAATACCGTACTGACTGTGTAGTCACCCCTACATAAATCTACGCAAAACAGCCATAAATCTATGCAGAAGGTACCGTAAAACCCGATGAACAAAGAAAGTGAAAGCGGAACGCAGTGTAAAGGGAGATGAACCTCCCGACGTGCCTGTGGAAAAAACTGCAAGGAAACAGATGGCTGCAGAATCAGCCATAGTTCCAAACGCTAATTAAAGAAAAGGATGTAGCAGCTAAGGAAAAAAGAAAGTGAAGCAAAGCAGGCCGGGGTGGATATTTGGGGGAGACTTGCTCAGCTGTGGTCCATCTTTAAGACCCATTCACAGCGCCACCGTTTACAGGCTATTTTGCTAGTTTCTTTAACTCTCACAGAGATAACAGGGGGCAAAAAATCATTGACAAGTTTTGCTGGATGCTACGGAGCTGATACCGCGTGGCAAGGCCACACTATGCTGCCGCGCATGAATTAGCTTTTTGAACATTCAAAGCACACCTTTGTATTTCAAAAGAAAACGTTCAAACATTAAAAGCGATGCCTCGTGTAAAAAAAGGAGGGTTTTGAAAACGGATGGATGTGCTGGTGTACTAGTTCACCAACTTTATTCATCTCTGTTAAAAGAGAGAGAGAGAACGAAATAAAACCCGACTGAAAACTGGAGGGTTAAAGCTCCGACGTGGATACAATGCGCCCCCAAGACAGCACATCTGATTTACGGCATGCCCGAAGATTATGTATGATAATAATAAAGCCATTCAAGCTTGCTATGACAAAGCAGAAGTCCCCTATTTATTTGCAAAATCTCCCTCTAAGGAGATGTCACGGCTGAGATTTTTTCCATTTTCTAAGGCCGCTGGATAGAAATTAGACAGCTTTATCCTGTCCATTCAGAGGACTGACAAGGGAAAGCCGGGACTGAAGGTGACAATTTCCAAGTGACTTTTCCCCCTCATTGTATTCTTGGAGATGGAAACCTTGGGCTTGGATCCAGCAAGGCGCGAGGAGAAGCATAAACAGACTTAGCACAGTTTTGCATGTGCAACATCTAGCGCTTCCCTCCCTATACATTGCAGTGCCCAGAAGTTGGTTGTACAAATGGAAATAAGTTTTGACTTAGCACAAGCGGCTGCCTCAGTGCTTGTCTTGCATTCCCTCTCGAGTAATCGACCTCATGCGACAGGAACATTTGTAATGGATTCAGTCTGATGCCCATAGCTTTCATCCTATCACCCGCATGGATGTTACCTGTCATCGAATTACGAATTTACTTATTTGCTTTATTTGCAAACGGCCTTATTTGCAAAGCCACTGACATATTTCTCCTCGCTTCCATGCTATCCTTTAGTGCGGAGGTGTTGAACTCATTTCTTAGGAGGGCCAGAGCTGATACAAATGTCACTTCGTTGGGTCGGGCCACGTGTGCCATTAAAACATAATGCTAGGAACTGGAGATATAAACTGTACTAAGGATAGCAGCTGATAAGCTCACTGCAAGGCCCCATGAACTGGGAGGGGGGTGCAGAGGAAAACCCACCTGGGCAGACTAGAGAGCCAGCAGTGCAGCACTGGGCAGACGCTCCCACATTGCTTGACTGCTGCGGATGAGGTTGTTCCGCCATGCTGAAGCCACAATCAGAGTGGCTCCGTCCACTCCCCCCCCCGAGCAGTCTCCCATACCATGTCTCACAATACAAGAACTCATGGGCATTCGATGAAATTGCTGAACAGTCGGGTTAGAATGGATAAAAGGAAGTACTTCTTCACCCAAAGAGTGATCAACACATGGAATTCACTGCCACAGGAGGTGGTGGCAGCTTCAAGCATAGACGGCTTCAAGAGGGAATTGGATAAGCATGTGGAGCAGAGGTCCATCAGTGGCTATTAGCCACATGGTATAAATAGGGACTCTCAGGCTGGGGCAAGTGAGGCTCTGTATTCTTGGTGCTTGGGGGGTGGGCAGCAGTGGGAGGGCTTCTAGTGTCCCGGCCCCACTTCCAGACCTCCTGATGGCACCTGGTATGTTTGGCCACTGTGTGACACAAAGTATTGGACTGGATGGGCCATTGGCCTGATCCAACATCGGTTTCTCTTATGTTCTTATGTTCCCTCCCTTGCACTGGTTGCTCGTGGGCCACATAAGAGCCCTGGATTCCAGCCCTCTGGCCTTATGTTTGACACCCCTGCTTTAGTGCTCATTTAGTTATGCTTGCTGGATGAAGGTTGGATCCAGGCCCATAGCTACAATGGGGCATCTCGGGGCTAGCCCCCCCCGACTTGTTGGCAAAGCCCCTTGACTTCCCATCCAGCCCAGGGCAACACGGCCTTCTCCCTTGGATTAATTTGATTAGCCAGTGCCCCCTAAGAAATTTAAATGCCCCCTGACTTAAAAAATCCTAGCTACAGGCCTGGTTGGATCACAACTCAGTCCTCACTCCAGAGTAGAGGCACTACGAGGTTATGACAGTGACATACGGGCCCATAGCTATGGTGGGGCATTTCAGGGCTCCGCCCCCTCTAATATGAGACATGCCCCATAAATGCTGCTGCCCCTTTTCCCCTTCTCTCCCCTGTTTGTGTCTGGCCTGACCTGGGGGGCCCAGATTAGCCCTACCTCATCAGATCCTGGAAGCTAAGCAGGGTTAGAGGTGGTTGATACTTGGATGGGAGATCACCAAGTAAGTCTAGGTTGCTACACAGAGCCAAGTATTGGCAAACCACCTCTGTTTGTCTCTGGCCTGACCTGGGTGGCCCAGGTGAGCCTGATCTCATCGGGTCTCAGAAGCTAAGCAGGGTTCTCATAAGCTGGCTGTGACTTTTAACGACGGCAAGGAAAAAGTGGGTGGAGCTGGGTGCAAGTGAAGGAGGAGCTGTCCTTCAAGCTTCCTCCAAGAATAGGTCCGCCCTCCATTTCTTGCATAGTCACTGAAGGAAAATAGTTATTCAAAGCTAATACTAGAGCCAGTTTGGTGTGGTGGTTAAGTGCATGGACTCTAATCTGGGAGAACCGGGTTTGAGTCCCCACTCCTTCACTTGCAGACCTTGGGCAAGCCGTAGTTCTGTCAGAGCTGTTCTCTCAAGGACAGTTTTTGAAAGAGCTCTTTCAGCCCCACCTACCTCACAGGGTGTCTGTTGTGGGGAGGGGAAGGGAAAGGGGATTGTAAGCTGCTCTGAGACCCCGAGTGAAGGGCGGGGTATAAAGCCAATCTCTTCTTCTAATTTTGATAATGATCAAAATGAGAGCTTCATAGTTCAAAAACCCAAAGTCCCTTTTGAGCCGTGCCCAGGCTCTTTCAAATCTGGGGCTAATTCGAAATAGGTTTTGTACCTCAGTGCTAATGCTGGTAGCATTGTTATGCCCAGTGGAATTACTTTTTTTTTTTTTTTTGACATTCACTTTTTTAAAGATACAGCCATTGATTCTTCTTATTCTCTTTTTCTCATTACATTAGAAATTTTTAAATTTCTCTTTGTAGTTCTGTATTAACGCCTCTATGAGCTTTTTTTTTTTTTTTTTTTTTTTTGTAACTTCAGCCCTTGCAGATTATTTTTGAGGCTATACACTGTAGGATGATGCTCTAAGAGGAAGATAGGAACATTGGGGTCAACCTTGCCTGCCTCTGAGCATCCGTAGAGTGAAGTTCTGGAATTCTGCAGAACCTCCCTTTCTATAAGAACATAAGAGAAGCCAATGTTGGATCAGGTCTATGGCCCATCCAGTCCAACACTCTCACACAGTGGCGAAAATACCAGGTGCCATCAGGAGGTCCAGCAGTGGGGCCAGGACACTAGAAGCCCTCCCACTGTTGCGCCCCCCAAGCAACAGTATTTGGATCGAAATGGAATTGATCCGAAATAGACTTCAAATTCCTAAAAAAAGAGAAAAAGAATGAGATGGTTAAATTTCAGGAAGAAATTGGGTAGAGAGGAATTAATACTATCTGGTAGGCAGACCATCCTGTCAGTTCCAAAATGACATAGTCTTCCAAATGCAAGGGAGGAAGTACCCCCAGCATAGGAAGGCTTGTTAAAGAGGGGATGAGGCTTTTTGGCCTTTCTATCTCCCCCAAATCTTGGCAAAGCTCAAATGGTTTTGAGAGCTCTTTCCCAGTTTATTTTGCTGGCATATACTTTAAAATCACCCCATCCCCACCCATCATGGGAAGTTCCATTAGTCTTCTCTCCTATCGCTGCATCTGCCCCCAAATGCCATTCCAGGCAGACAACCATTTCAACTTGTCAGACTACAAGAAGGGACTTGAGTTCTGGATGGAGGACAGCTCTCATTTAAAAAGTTTGCAAGGAGAAAAAGAAAATGAGGAGATGGATGCAATCCAATAAGATATTTGCCAAACAAAAGGCTATTGTATCAGGGCATGCAACTTCATAGCAACTTACAACAGCAGAGTTCAATGTAATCAATATGTTGATGATTCTCCATCCTTTTTCATATAATTGAAGGGAACTGGCAATAATTCTAAACTTGACCCGCCTGCCCCCATTTGTGATAGGAACTAAGCTCATTTTAAAAAGACAAAACAGAACTTCTCTTTATATCAGAGCGGGAGACTCCAAACGCATAGATGCCCTGAAGCAAAGATAAACAGAAAAATGGGGGGGAGGCATAATCAAAACATTAGTAGACCACGCAGGACGGATATGCAAACCACACTTTCTCAACAATGAACTAAATCATCTAAACCACTCACTTCAAGCAAATGGCTACTCCAAAAATGAAATCAGAAGAGCAATTAAGCCAAAGGTAAAACAAACAACCGAGGAAAAACTGTCTCCCACAGGAAGTGTTTTTCCATATATCAAAGGAATCACTGATCAGATAGGAAAACTTATGAAAAAACACAACCTATAAAGAGTATCCAGACCCACCAGAAATATACAACATGGTATACCGCATACCATGTGGTTGTGGGCAGGTTTACATTGGGACCACACAGCATAACATTCAGACAAGAATAAAAGAACATGAAAAATCAGTAGTGGCTGAACAGAGCCTCACTCAAACAGGACACAGTATCATATTCCAAGATACTGAAAGGCTGGACAACACATCCAACTACCATGTCAGATTACACAGGGAAGCCATTGAAATTCATAAACATAAATAGCCTGAGCTTGAATCTCACCCCCATCTAAGCCTGGTATTGAAAACAGCAAACTCTGATTGGCTACTTTGTGTAGTAGACCAATCAGGATGCTAGAAAAGGTTCTGGGGAGAGATGTTTGTATTGGTTGTTATGTTACTGTTCTGATTGGTTCTTAAAGCAACAAGAGGCGTGGTCATGCCAGCCCGGATAGTTTAAAAGGAGGGCCTGTTGCTCTGTTGTTTTTGTGTTCGTTCCTATCTTATAAATAAAGCTGAATCACTTATTATGAGCTGCTGCCTTAAGTCTCATACTTAACACCTGGGGAGACACACACATTGTTGCCTGCAAGTTCTCCCTGACCCCCACATTTGGGGGGAAAGCTGGCACCCTCCTCAACTGAAACAACTGTAAATATAGGTTGGAAGAAGAAGAGGAGGAGGAGGAGGAAAAGAAGAAGAAGAGGAGGAGGAGGAGGAGGAGAGAAGAAGACAAAGAAGAAGAGAAGAAGAGGAGGAGGAGGAGGAGAGGAGGAGGAAGAAAAAGTGGAGGAGGAGGAGATTGGATTTCACTACCTGAAGGAGTCTAAGAGTGGCTTGAAATCTCCTTTCCCTTCCCCTCCCCACGACAGACACCCTGTGAGGTAGGTGGGGCTATGAAAGCTCTTTTGAGGACTGCTTGTGAGAGAACAGCTCTGAGAGAGCCATGACTGACCCAAGGTCACACCAGCAGCTGCATGTGGAGGAGTGGGGAATCAAACCCGGTTCTCCCAGATTAGAGTCCACGCTCCTAACCACCACACCAAACTGGTTCTCGAACAATGCTGAAACAAATGAATTATGTGCGAGGTTTAGCACTGCTTACTCTTTCTGTTTTAAAACAAAACACCTACCCTCCACCAGGACCATGATCTTTTTGGATGGAAAGGATGGAGGAAAATCTCACCACCTTGACCCTGCAACAGAAAGACTGAACGGCCTGCAAAACTGGTCCCTGGTCTGATCTCCAGCCGCAATTTGGAAAGCTGGGGAGGATCCCTTGGTTGGGGACTGTAAACTCCTAGAGCAGGGGTCGCCAACCTTTTTGAGCCTCTAGGCACATCTGGAATTCTGACATGGCATGGTGGGTGCAGCAACAAAATAGCTGCCACAAAATGGCTGCCCGGGGAGGCGGAGCTGGCCACAAAATTATTGCCACAGCTTAATGTCAGTAACACAGAGTAGATCTTGATGCTGTGGTGGCAGCTGCTGCCAAAGCAACATTAATCTGCCCAACCCATCATATCTCCAATGGCCAATCAGAAGCCTTGCTGCACAAAAGCCCTACCTGGCCCCACCCACTTCTTAAAAACACTTGGCAGGGATCAGAAAAGATATTGCTGGGCATCGTGGCACCCATGTTGGGGATCCCTGCCCTAGAATTTCATCTAAATTGGATGGGGGGGGGGTAAGCCTTGTGCAGGGGGTTGGACTAGATGACCCTCGAGGTCCCTTCCAACTCTATGATTCCATGATTCTAAGCTAAAGCACTAAATGTGTTATATTTCCAGGGTCCCCTTGTCTTTTCCTTTCCAGCTCTAATTTGAGGAGATCTCCTGATCTCTGAGAACCCCCCACCTCCGATAAATGTGGGGGTTGGGGAGAATTTACAGGTGACGATGTGTGCTCTCCCCAGGGGAACCAACGACTGTGCTTATCAAATTGATCAGTGACTCAACAATATTGCATCAGGAACCCAAACAAAATGTGGATGTGAATAAAAGAAGCCAAGTCGAAACGACATTGATCTCCGCGCGGAAGTGATAAAGGGGATGAAGACAGAAGAATGGGAAAATGAAGACAAAAGACATGAAGCTTTTTTTTTTCCCTGAAAAGAAACCAGATGGAAAGAAAACCAAAAGAAAATGGAGGACAATCCGCAGCGGCGACCATGTCAGTCTCCCCCATTTTACCTGCAAGCATTTAAAAAAAAAGTGCAGAGAAGGGCAACTAGAATGATAAAAGGGTTGGAACACCTTCCCTATGAAGAAAGGTTAAAATGCTTGGGGCTCTTTAGCTTGGAGAAACGACGGCTGAGGGGTGACATGATCGAGGTTTATAAGATTATGAATGGGATTGAGCAGGTTGAGAAAGAAGTACTTTTCTCCCTTTCTCACAATACAAGAACTCGTGGGCACTCTATGAAATTGCTGAGCAGTCGGGTTAGAACAGATAAAAGGAAATACTTCTTCACCCAAAGAGTGATTAACATATGGAATTCACTGCCACAGGAGGTCGTGGCAGCTGCAAGCATGGACAGTTTCAAGAGGGAATTAGATAAACATATGGAGCAGAAGTCCATCAGTAGCTATTAGCCACAGGGTATAGATGGGAACTCTCAGTCTGGGGCAGGTGATGCACTCTATTCTTGGTGCTGGAGGGGGCAGCAGTGGGAGGGCGGCTTCTGGTGCCCTGGCCCCACTGCTGGACCTCCTGATGGCACCTGGTATATTTTGGCCGCTGTGTGACAGAGTGTTGGACTAGATGGGCCATTGGCCTGATTCAACATTGGCTTCTCTTATGTTCTTATGTTCTTAACTGAATACCCTTTAAAAACAGCCTTCAAAAAAACCCAAGATCTACACCTGCTTAAATCAAAGTGCCCTGTGTTAACTGCTGTGAGGGCAGACAGGATATTAAATGTTTAGCCACAGATCACCCTGGGACAAATCCATAGTAACGGCATGAAGCGCCGTTTCCTTTTCAGCTTCTGATGTTCAGGGCCTCAGTCCAGCCACGTTAAATGCAACAATCGCTGGGAAGATATCCGACAGCCTGCCAACATCAACTGCATTGCCACCAATTAGCAAACCGTCTTGGCTGCAAAAACTGAAAGAAATCCCAATTCCGCTTCCTTGCCCGTACACAACACCCTACAGCTTATCTGAAATATAATCGGCAGAAATTTGCAGGAGCCCAGGCCAAGACAGAGTGCATTTTGGGAAAGCTCAATTGACAGGATTTGCCGAAATAGTACAGAGGTCTGCGGGGCCAGAGCTAGCTACAGAGGTGTCCAGGGTCAAGGTCTTGACTGCGTTGCACAATGTAGATGTTATGTGCTTCCATCCCCATCACCACTTTTAACCCATGATTGTGGTGCTGCATACTACCGTCCAGTCGCTGTTGACTTATGGCAACCCCATAAGGTTTTCAAGGCAAGAGAGGAGCAGAGGTGGTTTGCCATTGCCTGTCTCTGTGCAGTGACCCTGGACTTCCTCACTAGTCTCCCATCCAAAGACTGACCAGGGCCAACCACGCTTAGCTAGTCAAGCTAGTCTGGGCCATCCAGGGCTGGCAACCCAGGAACGCACAGGAACGGAGTTCTGGCTGGCTCCCGAGTTGGCCACGCCCAGCAGGAACTCATTAGCATAGTAGGCCACACCCAACAGCAGAAACTCATTAGGACTGGCTACATTAGGGGTGTGTGGCCTAACATGCAAATGAGTCCCTGCTACAAAAAAAGCCCTGGGTTTTGACAACAAACAAGGTAATAAGAAGCAAAAGGTGGGTGTGGCTGGATGACCACACTTCTGGCAACATGGAGATGTGGCCTACTATGCTAATGAGCTGTGCTGTCAGGGGTGTGGCCTACTATGCTAATGAGTTCCTGCTGTTGGGTGTGGCCTATTATGCTAATGAGTTCCTGCTGGGCTTTTTCTACAAAAAAAAATCCCTGACTGTGTCCCAGTGTGGCACATACAGAGCACAGGGCCCCCAAAGGGCAGAAGGAGGCTGTCATTTCTACCCTATGTATTTGCTCACCAGTGTGCACGCTTCCCAGCAGCCCAGCCAACATTGCTGGGGCACTGCCACACCACCCCTGCCAGTGGCAGAGCAGGAGAGGGGACCCCTGGGGTGGGCTCAGATGTGGGGGCATGCAGCACCACCCTCAGATCCCCCAATTCCCTCCTCAATGGAGCATAGGTGGTCTTGGACCAGAAAAACCATCATTCCACTATTGGGCTCTGCCGTTCCTGTTCCAGAGCAATCAGTGCCCAGAGACTGTCATTCCATATCTCTTCTGCATTCATCATTATTTCTATGGTAGTACTGTAGTAATAATGTATTGCAATGGAAACCATGCTAGTCATTTGGCATTCCTGGCTGCCAGTATGTCCAATGGGCATATCCCTCCAAAAACATGGAGTCTGCCCACTGCATTGGCTCCCCCCCAACCACTGACTCTGGGGACTCCATGATCACCTGCCCCCTCAGTGTTGCCTTCACAAATGTCTTCCCCCTGAGTGACAGAAGGCCCCCTCCCTTCCTAGAGCCGACACACAGTCATGAACTACATTCATTCACTCTCTTTATTTCTGACCTTTCTCCTTGAAGTGGCTGACATCATTCCCCTCTCCTTCATTCTATGTTCACAAGCCTGTGAGGTTGGTTAGGCTGAGTGTGTGCATCTGGCCCAAGGCCACTGACCTGACTTCTGTGGTCCAAGTGAGGAATGGGTTCTGGTTCTCCCAGATCTTGTCTCATGCTCTAAACACTCAGATCACCCTCTAACCCCTCCCCCTTCACACAGCAGCCTGGGAGGTGAGAAAGAGAACCTGTTGTTAGGTCCACTTTGGAGGTACCACCAGACCCCTGCTGTGTTTGCTGGATGACTATGACCAGGGGGACCCACATAACCATCCACAGCCACCCAAGACATCCCAGAGCCCTCCCTCTTAGATGTGTCCTTGGGAGTCCCTCAGGGGGGGACACTCCTTTCATGTAGTCAGAACCAAATAGACACAGTTGTGGCACAACACAGACTTTATTGAGCTGCAAACCATGGCAAGGTGGGAAGACTCCATTTGCCTCCACCCTGGGACCACGGGGAATGGGACTGAGGAGCCCCTCCACGGCATACATCTCAGTCGGCTGGTACTGCAGGTGGAACTTGGAAGGGCTGGTCGGGTGCTAGGCTCCACCTCAAGAGGAGGGCTGGAACAGCAGGCTGAGCAGGGTGTGTGTTTGGGGGAGGCGGGACTTCCCGGACCCACAAGTCTCCATGTTGAATCTCCACCTGCAGGAAAGTAAAACAGAGATACATCTAGCCATGGCAAGTGGGCATGAGTGCCATGCTGGGCTCAGCCATGGATGTATTGTCCTGACAGGGTCTGCAAATGCAGCTGGGGGGGTCTTCCCGATGAACCCCCCTAATGGCACATGATAGTACCATCCAATTAACACTCACCTGTCCTGTGCTGAAGTGCTCCTGGATTGCTGGCGACCCTGGAGGCTCTGATCCTGTAAGGCAATGAGTTACAGGTTCACATGGCAAGCTGGTTCACCCTGTAGAGTGGAGCAGCTCCCAGAACACCCCCCTGCCCCCAACACAGACATGCCCCGTCTTCTGCCGAGGGTGTGGAATAGGCAAATGACAGAGCATTCCCCCCACCCCGATCTTCTGGGAAACTTTTCTGGGGTCTTTTCCTATGGCATTTCAGGGGCCAGTGCTACAAGGCCATGGCTTGTGGCACCCCATCCCTGAACTCAATGCTGGGCTTAGGTGCAGGCAGGCCTCCCTGTGTAGCACAAATTCCTTTGCATATTAGGCAACACACCCCTAATGTAGCCAATCCTCCAAGAGTTTACAGAGCTCTTCTTACAGGGGCTACTGTAAGCTCTTGGAGGATTGGCTACATCACCTAATATGCAAAGGAGTTCCTGCTACAAAAAGTACCCTGGATATAGGATATTATTTGATTTTATCTATTGTGTTGTTCGTTTTCCTAAATGACCCATCAGGAACTTTTTTTTTTGTTAAGAGGAGGCATAGAAATCAATCAAACAAATGAACTCATCTGCCGAACTGGCAATACGTAGGAAAGGAGGATTGTTTGTTATAAAGAATAACCTAGGCCACCAAGGCATAGCACTTGGAAGTAGTGGTACAACAAAGTCTGTATTTAATAATGTCGCACTTCACACTAAAGTAAATGGACAGTTATTAAAATATATGGGATTGATAATATGGATGTTATCATAGAACATGTTACATTATCTTTAAAAGGGATTCAACGTGCACTTAAGGGCCAGATTATTTTCTGACCAAAAACTACTTTTATCTGTTAAAGCAACAGCATTATCACTTTCTTCCTAAATATTTATTTATTTAAAGAATTTATGACCTGTTCCCTAATAGGCTCAGTGAACTGTGTAACACAGTGCCAAATGAAGTAAAATACTTGCGCTCAATTATTCCCATATGTATGTACTTTTACTTTATTTCTATTTTACAAAGCAATCCAAATCATAAAGTGGGGGGGGGAGTCTGCACAATTTTGTGTATCCCTCGTTGAGCTGAGCTGTCAAACCCACGTCAGAGACAGCAGATGTTAATACTGCCGCGCTTCAAATGTCAGCGAGAGTTTTGCCACCGCTATATACCTTGAATCCATCTGTTGACATCCACGTAAGTCTCTGCATGTCAAATTAGAACTGCTTGATGGGCTACGTCTTATTGATCTGGGGACTGAGGACAACCTCACGGTCAGAGGACGGGAAGTCCCAGGGTTACAGATTGCATCGCCACCCCTGTTCCTGGGTCGCTTGCAGCAGCTCTGGTGGCAGGAATGAGTTGGCTGCTGTTGAAGAGCTTAACTTGGCTGCCGCCGAATGGCACAGGAGCCTGGCAGGGTGTTTTCCGGGGCCAGCTGGCAACCTTCGTTCCTGGTTCTTAACATAACATCAGATCGGATTACCCTGCTGATCTTGTGAAGTATTTTTAAAGAATAATTTGAATGACGGGCCAAATAGTGAGGCATGCACGTTTCTTAACAGCCCTAATCAGGGGTCTTTTCATAGAAAAACAGCTGCAGGAGCTCATTAGCATATGGTATGCTAATGAGCTATTGGATTATTAGCATATGCCACGCCCCCTGATGTCACCGGAAGTGATGTCAGAAGGGGAAGCAAAAGGGGGGGAGGCATTTTCAAAAGCCTCCCCTTCTCTTCCCCAGCTGGCCTGGATGGGGGAGCTAAGAGAGAAGGGGTTTAATCTTTGTTTCTCATTATTGAAACTTTTTTTCCCACCATAGAGAACAATGGAGGGAATGGGGGCAACCTGTTTGGGGGCCCATAGAATTGGACCCCATGGTCCAATGTTCTTGAAACTTGGTGGGTATCTTGGGGAGAGGCTCCGTCAGCTACCCTGTGAGTTTGGAGCCTCTCCCTCAAACCCCCTCCCCTCCAGTCCCCAGAATATACCCTATGTTTTCACCATTGACTTCAATGGCCCATAAGATATAATGGAGCTGAAATTGACATTCGGTTGCCTGAAAGACTCCGGGGACGCCGGCTGGGGGTGGGGCTTGGCTCCTGAGCTCGCTCCGGTGCACTCCCCCCAAAAAAGACCCCTGTTCCTAATAGTAAAACATGCACAAAGCCTAACATTACCTAACGTTAGGCACAAAGGCACAAAGCCTAACGTTACCTAACATATCAATTGTTTCTTTATGGTTCAGTATACTTGAAGTATTCTCAAGCACGTCATCATAGGCCTTCTCAGATGTTACAAACACCCAGTCTGGCAGGAGGATTGGGGAAAACAGGTGTGTGTATGTGTGTAAAACTACAGAGTTTCCACTTTCCAGCAATTCCTAGAGTTTCCTGGAGCAAACCTGTGTCACTTCCAGGTTTTCCCAGAAGTGATGTTGCAATGTAGCTGATATCACTTTTTAAAAAGTTATATTTCTCCAGGCAGCAGTGGGTAAATGAGGCTGCCACTGGGAGGCCTATCAGGAGCCTACCAATTGCACATAACAGGTTAGCAATAACCCTCCCCAGTCCCCAGTCCCCGTACATGTGGTTGTCATGTTATGTGAAGGGGGGCAATGCTTGTATAGACCTTGAGTATACAGCTTCAGTCTTAAAGATGCCACTGGACTCTAAAATTGTTCTGTATGCAGCTGATGCATACATAAATATTGGGGGGATGTACATCTATTTCAGGAAAGGTTTTGCATGAGGAAACACAACAGACTCACTGCCTTGTTTCTCATTATCAAATAAGCAAAGTTTTGTGAGAGTTGTCCTCAACTCTATCCTGTCCACTCTCAAAACCAATATATACTTTTCAGTAGCTCATCCCCCTCTTTCACAGGGCTCCATATTCTCCTGATAAGTTGAAAGGTTCATAAAGATTCCATAACCTCTGAAAACCTGAAGCAATAAACAAACATGATGGTTCCATGATACTGAAATGAGACCAGTATTTATTTGTTAGGGTTTGCAAGGTCCCCTCTGCCCGTTGGCAGGAGATGGGAGGTGAGAGTTACCAGATCAAGGCTGGGAAACTCCTGGAAATTTGGGGATGGAGCCCAGAGAGGACAGGGACCTCAGTGGGGTACAAGGCCACAGAGTCCACCCTCCAAAGCATCCATCTTCTCCAGGGGAACTGATAGTCTGTGGTCTGGAAATGAGCTGTAATTCCAGGGGATCCCCAGGTCCCACTTGGAATCTGACATCCCTAATTCAACACTTCTTCCCCCCCCAAAAAAAAGTGACTAAGGGTCTGTCTAGATGGACAGCTAAACCAGCCATTAGCCTGTCTCTAATTTGATCCTGATATTTTAAATCCATTATCACATGACCAGACAGCTCCCCCAGGGAATTGTCTTACCACGCACTGCCTCTACTGTGGATTGTCCAGATGGCGTCCACCGAAAAAAAAGTTTGTGCAAGTGCATAGGCATTACATTACGCCCTTGTTTATCCGTGCATGCACGAAATTGAGAATGTTTAAAAATGGTGCCCATTCGGGATGGTCTGATGTCAGACCATCCCGAACAGGCACCATTTTTTAATTGCATGCTGGAGTGATCAGATGGGGAAAGTCCACAATTGGCCCCTCAGGACAAGAAAATTCCAGATTTTAACTAGTTTCTATTAAGTACAGCTTTGAAGCGCAGCAAAACGGGATGCTCATGGATGAGGTACGTTTCCCAGATGTTGCTGTCTGGAAATTACATTTAAATCCACCAGGCAGTCATGCATGCCATGGATCTAAAGAGCCGTCTGAACAGAACCTCAGATCGGATTCCAATAATTTTCAAAACAAGAGTCCTGATTTTTTTAAAAAAATAACAACACTCCATCTAAAACCAATCAATTAAAATTGGTAAAATCAAAAGCTCTGGAGTATTCCATCCTCACTCTGCATTTACCTCATGTATAAACACAGTATTAGAAAACATGGAGGGTTTTTGTTGTTGTTATCTAATTTAGGATATAAGAAGCTAGTTCGTTGATAAAATAATGCTCTCCCCCCTCTGTGCACCAGGTCATTTCCAGGCACCAAATAATTAACTATCACATCCAAAGCTCAGATAAAATAGAAAACATCTCAGCTGGAAATATAATTAAGTGAAACATAATAAGCACAGCTGACAAATTCAGGCATATGTTAACATATCAAAAGTTACAAAACTAATAAAAAAATATATAGCAAATACCAGCTTCATAAAATGCTGTAAAACCCTCAGCCTTTTTCTGATAATTACATTTTGGCTTTGGGGAATAAAGCCAATCAGATTATTCAAGGAAAAACCGACTCCTAGGTTGTCAAACTATATCAGGTGCATTTTCATTTCCTTCCCAAGTTTTGTTCTTTTCCAAGTGAAAACTTTGCTGCTGCTGCTGCTGCTGCTACTACTCAGGCAAATGAGAAATCCTGTACGTGAGATTTTTCTGGGTAGATCACCTCTTTTAGAGTTAGCCCCTCCATAGGTTGGAAAAAAAAAAAAGATCTATTTTGTATGTGGCATGTGAATTCCTTCCGTGGGAAAGAGAAACCAATCTCATATTTGAATTTTGTTACCTCGGCCCTTTCTGCACGCACAGCATTCTATACTTTACTGCAGAGAAACCGAGCAGTCAAGTCTTCGAGCTTGACTTCACATTGCTGTGACTGTTGTCCGCATATTCTTTTTTCTCCGGTGTATATCCCCCCCCCAACCCCAGTGGATTCATTCTGTAGCTATAATGAAAAAAAATGCAATTTTTCTTAATTTGGGGGGGGGGACATCACTTGTGATGTCTGGGGGGTGGCCTCCGAAGGGTTGGTTTGCTTGTTTTTAATTGCACAGTTTCTGTAATCACAGTTGTGCAGTACCATTGAGTCAGTGCCATCCACTTAAATCCCCGTGGTTCACTTCCAGGAATGAAACGGAAGTGAAAGGGTGCCAGAGTTTCATAAACTGCAGGGGTATTATTCTCTGCCAATAGAAGACATTTTACTGTGCTGTCTTCTACAATAGCCTAATGGGGGCAAAGCAAAGGAGAAAGATGTCCTTTTCTTCCCTCCATCCCCCTCCCACATGATGGGAATGGGGTGAGCCAGTTTGGTGTAGTGGTTAAGTGAGCGGACTCTGATCTGGGAGAACCGGGTTTGATTCCCCACTCCTCCACTTGCACCTGCTGGGTGGACTTGGGTAAGCCATAGTTCTGGCACAGCTGTTCTTGAAAAAGAGCAGTTCCTGTCAGAGCTCTGTCAGCCCTGCCTACCTCACAGGGTGTCTGTTGTGGGGAGGGGAAGGGAAAGGAGTTTGTAAGCCACTCTGAGACTCCGAGTGAAGGGTGGGGTATAAATCCAATCTCTTCTTCTTCTTCTGAAGAGTTCCAGCCCAAAGCAGTGCTGTCATTCAGGGAGGGAGATGAGTCTGTCCTTACCGCCCAGCCACACTTTCAATTGTTCTCCAAAATGGATACTCTGAGCTGGATTTGGTGCTTTTTTCACCCCTCAAAATGCCTCTGGGTAACCTGGGAATGGCAGTTCCCTTTGGAAGAAACAACTCTGGGCACAGCGAAAGTTTGCTTCTTCTTCTTTCCCTCCCTCCTAACTCAGTGCCTACCATTTTGCTTCTGGGGAATGAGGACAGGGCTAAGCAATCAGCCTTGGTTTCACATGCAGCAGCAGCCTCATGAGTGTCATAGGCAGTGTGTCAGCCTCACAATCCAAAGGTTGTGGGTCTGAGCCTCACATGGGGCAGCAGAATCTTTCCCTCCTCTGTAAAAACAGCTAAGAATCCCTGTCTTTCATAGTGTTTGAAAAGCTATAACTTTATTTATGTAAGAAAAACCTGCATTTTTCAAGGCTTTGCAAAGCTTGGTACATTGACCATAAGTTCTCCCTCCCCTTTATTTTGTTTGCATACAGCACTGATTTTTTAATTTTGGGGGGCACTGAAGATGCTGCAGTTTGCCTCCCCTCCAATCCTCCCTTAAACCTGCAGGGAACTAAAGCTCATTTTAAACTTTAAAACACCATCCTTTTTTTTTCTTTTTTTTTTTTTTAAAAACAAACAAACTTAGGAGCAAGTTTAACGGTAGGAGTTTATTGGTAAACTGGGATCACTGGGGGAAAAAATACTGAACTGCAAGGGATGTGTGTGCTTGCCTGTGGCTCTGCTGCACTGCTCTGTTGGAACCAGATTGTCCAGAGCCCTTCCAGAACTCTCCTTGCACGCTTGGCTGGGACTCTTCTGGGCAGCCTGGTTTGGACTGCCCAAAAGAGCCTGCCAAGGAGCTAGCCCTGTAGGGAGAGCCACAGCCGAGCCTGTGGGGAGAACTCTCCCTGTGGGATCAGCTCCTCAGCAGGCTCTGTTATGGAAGTCTGGTCTAAACCAGGCTGCCCAGCTGTTGGGGTCTCAGTCAAGTCCCTCTTCATGCACACTTTCATGGTTGAAAATTTTATTAGAAGATATGAGATGTTCGGGGAGTGAATACTTTTGTCAGGACTGAGGCATGAAGGCAGGAAGGTTGCATATAGTTACAATCACACATTCAATTCATACACATCAGCAATCTATGCAGACCATGGGGAATATCTGATCCACCTCTAGCTAATCAAAGTCTTTTCTCCAAGGGCAACTTTCCATGTGAAAAGACGTCTCATTGGGGCTTCTTAGAAGACTTACAGCAGGAAGCACTCTCCTCCTACAGACACACTCTCACTCCCCTTCCCTTCGGAATGTGGTGGTAGGTGAGGGTAGATGATAAGATCTGTGAAATACACTCTAAGGAGAAAAAGGCTGAGCTGGGTCAAAGCAAGAGGAAGATACATCAGAGATTCTCAGACAGTAATGCTAAAGGTACAAATAGCCAGTCAACCTGAGCCTGATACCAGCAGAGTCCCAGTTGAGGGCACACACAGAGAGACACCTCTTGGTTCAATAAAAGGCTGAGTTCAGACTGGCAGTTTGCCCCGCTATAGCCATGTTTCAGCCACATTTTACAAGCAGATTAAAGGGGGCGTTCACACAGGCACATCTGCCTGGCGTTCCCCACCCGTAGTCAACCCGTGCTGTTCCGCTTCACTCCTGCATTTAAAAGATACCTGGTAAAAGTGGTAGCAAATCCCTGAGAACCCATTTATCCCACTTCATTCCACTTCTGGGAAGTGTGAACGCCAATCCAAAAAGCCGGGAGCAACCCACGTTGCACATAAAGTGGCTGTAATATGATTGGCTGTGCTCCACTCTACCGCCCAATGCGGTGCTGGCGCAATGGGATCCAAATCGGCTGGATGCGCACATGCACATATAGCCAATTTGCCAGGGAAAAGATGTTTACAGCCGCACCTCCAGGCCAGCAGTCTGAACGCTCCCACGTGCCTCCTCCCAGTATGCTTCCGCATCAGTTGGTGCAGTATGACCGGGAAAACCCAGAACAGTTTGTTCTGGGGCTTTTTGCCATGACTGGCTCCCTCTTCAAACTGCCAGTCTGAACTCAGCCAAAGTTTCCCCCCAGCGATCCAAGTTTACCGATAAGCTCCTATGGTTAATCTCATCCTGCTTGTTTGTTTGGGTTTTTTTTAACTTTACAAGTAAGCACCAGTGAATGGAGGGAAGATGGCGGAAGGTGCAGAGTGGGAAGAACGGCCTTGATGTGGACAGAGGAATGGCTTCCAAGAGGCGGGGAAAGGGAGGAGGGGAAAATCCAAGGAAATTTGTTTGCTCTTGAATTTTACCTATGGCTCTGAAGTGAAGTGAAAGGAAAGACTGCCACAAAACCACTCTGAGAAACCCCAGAGAAACTGCGAGTGGAAAGCAAACAGAGCACTGAAGGCAGGAAAGTGGTGCTGAATGAAAAAGAAAACCCGATTGACAAGCACAGTGACAGCGGGGGGGAAATGCAGAAAAAACCCCGATGGTGATACACAGTGAAAGTGAGGGGAAAGACCACTGCATAATAAGCTCTTGTTGCAGGCTGCTGATATCTGCAGTCTTTAGTCCCTGTCCTATTGTACTCGAAGGAAGGAAACCTTTAATGGCATAGTAATACAACAATATATATAATGGACAAAAACAAAATTAGAAACCTGACACCAATAAATATACGCTTACATAAAAAAAAAAGGTCTCCACTAATTTAAATTTAAAATTAATAAAATAGAAGGGAGAAAGTACATATAAGTATTACAGTCTCTAACCCTCAACTTCCATACACCTGATAGGAACTCAGCAACAGATGCAGTAATAGCAGGAGATTTGTCAGACAGCAAAAGAACTAAGTCATTATTAGACATAGGGTGATTTCCCACTAAAGCTGACTCGGGGTAGCACCGCCATTTGGCCCGATACTATTAGTCAATTTCACACCCGAAGCCGCGGGGCTGCATTTTGACCCGCGGCTTCGCCCGATTTCCCCCGCAGTTTCGTAATCCTCAAAAAACAGGATTACGAAACTGTGGAGAAATCGGCGAGCCGCGGGTCAAAATGCAGCCACGCGGCTTCGGTGTGAAATTGACTAATAGTATCGGGCCAAATGGCGGCGCTACCCCGAGTCAGCTTTAGCGGGAAATCACCCATAGTTTTTTACAGAAGGAAGAAGGGGATGGAGCAAGGAATGACGTAGCGAAGTGTAATGAGAACAACGTGGGGGGGGGGAAATATGCTGCACAGAATCAGGTTCATTGTGAAGACAGGTACAGACTCTTTCTTTATAGGGAATACCCTTGTATCTGCCTGTCAAAACAGTCGAGGGGAAGAGGTTCAACCTGGCAAGCATAAAAGCTCTATGATGTGAGGGATTTACCAAATTAGAAAAAAATACTGGGCCATAGAGTCTTGAGTGGGGGAAAGCCCAAGAAAATGTGGAGAACAGACTCCAGAGCTACCAGCATTAATTACTTGAGCTTCAATATCCCAAATCCTCCTTTGGACAATTTGAAGAATATGCATTTCAGCAGAATTGGCCAAAGAATCCAGATTGATGCCAATGGATTTGATTTTAGACACTATGAATTGAGACCAATTTGAGGTGTAGGGGTCTGCAAGGAGGAGGGCAATAAGACTATTAGGAGGGGGGCTGAAATGGAGACGAAGCCAATACTTAATAACCACAGACCATGCCCTTGATTCAATAAGGTGTAAGCCCAACTCAGTGCAGAGAGTAGAATAATTAACAGAAATGGGGAGCCCAAGTATCCTCCACAGAAATAAAGTGTTGATACATTCAACTTCTTTAGAAAAATCTTGGATCGATAGGATGGCTTCAAGTTGACCATGGAAGCAGGATATATTCCCTCCCTGCTTTCCAGATGGTGGACAACCATTTTGAATCATGCATGATACTTTTATTGAGCCATGGGCTAGGGCTGTTGTCCCTTGTGCAGCCCAGTTCATCTGGCTGAGGAGCTCGGAGAGGGGCTTTATGAAAACTTCACCTCTCCAAAGCAGGTCTTTGCTGCAGTCTGGCCCTCCCAATCACTAGGGATGCCAGCTTCCTGGTGGGGCCTGGAAATCTTCTGGAATTACAGCTCTTCTTCAGACTACAGAGACCAGCTTCCCGGGAGAACATGAATGGTTTGGTGGGTGGACTCCATGGCATGGTACCAATCGAACTAATCCTTTAATATTGAGGAATGTGATCAGTAGGGTTGCCAAATGTCCAGGAATTTGCCAACCTGAAGCTGGTGACCCTACCCCCTCTGCCAGTTACCAGGGGGACCTGGGGATCCTCCTGATCTCACAGCTCATTATTCAAGGATTAGCTTGCCTGGTAGGGCCAAGTCTGGACTTTTGGGGATCCCCTGAAATATTCAGGGATGAAGAACCATTCTAAAGACAATTTATCTGTGGGTGGGTTGGGAAGGGAACCTGCCCAGGGGAGAGCAATTAAATGCTCATAGTCCCATTTTCATATCCCTGAGGAACTGAGGAACAGGAGAAAAACCAATCTTCATACAGTGATTCCCCCTATGGTAAAGAGCAGAAAAACTAGAGGACTCAACCTAAAGCATCACCCGGAAGTGACATCACATCCTCCCCAAACTCTGCTCTCCCCATGCACTGCCCCCCAAATTACCTTGTGTTTCCCAAATAACTGTTGGGAAACTGTTATGTCCACTGACTGCCACCAGGCGACAGCGACATTTACCTGAGCTTGGAACATAAGAGACAATAGGGACTAAGATCCTGAAACCCCAAGCAGGGCACCCATAGGAACCTTGGCAGGAAATTCAAACCCACCAATGGGAACTAGGGGTGGTCCACAGGGACTGTATATAGTTGGCCTGTGGCCAGTATTTGCTGTTCTGTTGTGTACCAGTAAACCATGTGTTGTTTACCACACTGTTTCCTGACTCTTTAATGCATCAAACCCACTACACAACAGAAACCCTACTGACTATATAGGCTACCTCTGGCAGCAATGCACATTTAAAAGTGATGCTTTGTTTGTGTTTTAAATATGTAGAACAGTTAAGAATAGAAATCCTAATTTCACTTATATATTTAGGGCCTTGTGTGTTCATTCATTGGGGGGGTCACGGGTACAATTAATGGACTGCGGGTATAGTTAACAGACTACACTCTTAAATCTCAGGTACATTAACTCACACTGTAGGCTAAATCCAAATCCAAATTCTACTCTCTCTTCCCTCCCCCCCCTTTCAAATCTCTCGTGCAAGTTTTGCGATGACAATTGCACGGGAGTTACTGATAGCCCTGCAACACGGGCAGAACTGAGCTAGGCGATTCATTACTTGCATGAAATCATTTCCTATTTCCATCAGGTCATGTTGGAACATCATAAGGTATGAGATTCCAAAAGAGGGTATAGGGAAGCTTTTTAAAAAAAAAAAAAAAATCAAGGCCGATTTATGTTCATGACATAAATAAAGTAGCTCATTTCAGGAGAAAAAAAAAAGGAATATTTTAGAAACCATTTACTGCTGTCCCGAAGCAATGATATGCCTGCATCGACCTCGGAGTAGAATAATGTCAAAGCAGACATCAATTTCTTGGAAGTTATCATATAATTAAATGACATATTCACCTTGCTGCTCATCTCATTGGGATAACCCTTTAAAAAAACACACACACAAAAACCACACATCATGTTATATATGTATTCTACAGTTATCCAACCAAACCAGGGTGCAAGCTCCTAATTATTCCTGTTTTATTTATTGTTGTTTCTTTTTAGAAGATTACACATTTGTCCTACGACGACCAGTAATATTTGAAATGTTCCAAACACTGCCAGGAGCTTGAAAACCACTTCATTTTACATTCGCTGACAGGCAGCAAAAATAAGTCTGTCGAGTCTCTGATTTGGCTGGGTGGATCCCAACTTGTACAGACTTGAGCTATTCCCTTTATAACTCGGAACCACGCAGCAGAAACCATCTGCCGTCTCCTCTCTTCATTCCTTCCCCCATGCAAATTAGTGGCATAATAAATTCCTATCATCTTATTTGCAACGGGCACCAAGTTGCGTGATCCAGAGTGCTTGAATTACACCGCGGAGCAGCGTCGTAGGTTTGTGACAAGCCGCCAAAGTAATAGATAGCTTAATTGAGTCACTTGCTTTTTTGTACTGTACTGTGTCCCCCCCTCAAATTGTTCCTCTCAGTTATCAGCATTTACATTTAATTCAGCTTTTATAAACAGAGAAGCATCGGGACGGCTTGGCTGCTAGACAATGAATGTGGAACAACATCTCTTGAACAATAATACCGAGGGATTAGCATCGATGGCCCCCATGTCGACACCAGGGTTTGGAGTCATTCCAATCTGGTTCCAAGCCTGGTTATGGGACTGGAACAACCTTGATCACCCAGGTGGATAACATGTGCTGGGAGACCGACAGAAGGAGTGTGGCCCTGTTATAATTCTCCCAGATCTCCTAGCTGATTTTGATACCATCAAGCATAGTGTCCTTCTGGACCACCTCTCGGAGCTGGGATGGGAATGGGAGATGCTGTTCTGTGGTGGTTTCAGTCTTAACTTAAAGGTAGTTTTCAGAGTGTGGTGTCGGAGGATTACTGCTCCGTCCTTTGGCCTCTGGCCTATGCGGTCCCACAAGGCAGTATCTTGTTCCCCATGCTTTTCAACATATATATAGAGAGAGCAGGCCCGTAGCTACAGTGGGGCATTATGGGGCCTGCCCCCCCGACTTCCTGCCACGGCCCCCTGACTTCCTTTCAGCCCAGCTCCCCCACTCTCTGGCAAGATGTGGCGGCCGCCATTAATTCCCCCTGCGCTGCCGCTTCTCCTTGCCTTCCCCTTGCACTGCACCTCTCTCTGGGGCTGGCTGAAGCATGTGAGTTACCTTTCATTGATTTAGTAAACATGTTCAGAACATTCACCAAATATCCCAACAACAGAACTACTAAAAAATGACACCACATCCTCCCAGGCACTGCTCCCCCCCCAAATCCCCCAACATTTGTCTAGAAGGAGGAGGAGGAGATTGGATTTACACTCTGCCCTTCACTCGGAGTCTCCGAGTGGCTTACAAACTCCTTTCCCTCCCCCTCCCCACAACAGACACCCTGTGAGGTAGGTGGGGCTGAAAGAGCTATGAGAGAACTGCTGTTTCAAGGACAGCTCTGACAGAACTATGGCTTGCCCAAGGTCATCCAGCAGCTGCGAGTGGAGGAGCGGGGAATCAAACCAGGTTCTCCCAGATTAGAGTCCACACACTTAACCATGTGAAATGAGAGTGAGAGGACAAAGGGAGAGAGAGGAGAGGTCAGAGGGCAGCTCCCAGGTTAAGACAGAGGCATCTCATTCAAGGAGAGAACACCTCTACCCACTTAGAGTGATGTAGCAAAAGAAAACCCCATGTCCAGGCATGCTGAGTTGCTCACTCCAACAGCTGAAGCCTTGTAAACATCAGAGAGAAAAGCAGCATTGGGGAGGGCAACAGTTATCATGTTGTTATTGTTCAGTCACACAGTTGAGTCTGACTCTTCATGACCCCACGGACCACATCACGCCAGGCCCTCTTGTCTTCCATCGTGCTTTGGAGTTTGCTTAGTTTCACGTTTGTGGCATTGATAACCCTGTCTAACCATCTCATCCTTTGCCGTCCCCTTCTTCTTTGACCTTCAGTTTTTCCCAGCATCAGGGTCTTCCCCAGTGAGTGCTCCCTTCTCATTGGGTGGCAAAAGGATTTGAGCTTCAGCTTCAGTCTCTGGCCTTCCAGGGAACAGTTGGGGTTGATTTCATTTAGGATTGACTGATTTGATCTCCTTGCAGTCCAAGGGACTCCCAAGAGTCTTCTCCAGCACCATAATTCAAAAGAATCTATTCTTCAGTGCTCGGCCTTCCTTATGGTCGAACTCTTGCAACCATACAGTACTACTGGGAAGATCATTGCTTTGATCATACAGACTTTGGTTGGCAGGGTGATGTCTCTACTTTTTATCATGCTGTTTAGGTTTGCCATCACTTTCCTCCCAAGGAGCAGGCGTGTTCTAATTTCATGGCTGCAGTCACTGCCTGCAGTGATCTTGGATCCCAGGAACGTGAAGTCTGTCACTGCTTCCACAACTTCCCCATCTATTTGCCAAGGAGTGATGGGGCTGGATGCCATGATCTTTGTTTTTTTATATTGAGTTTGAAGGATTTCCTCTCCTCTCTTTAGGTCCTCTTCACTCTCTGCCATTAGAGTAGTATCATTGTCATATCTGAGGTTGTTGATCTTTTCCCCAGCAATCTTAATTCCAGCTTGTGATTCATTCAGGCCAGCATATAAATTAAATAAGCAAGGTGACAATATACATCCTTGATGTACTCCTTTTCCTATGTTAAAGCAATCAGTTGTTCCATATCCAGTTCTAACTGTCACTTTGTGACCCATATACAGGTTTCTCAAGAGACATGTGAGGTGGTCTGGTACTTTCATCTCTTTAAGGACTTGCCATAGTTTGTTGTGATCCACACAATCAAAGGCTTTAGCATAGTGAATGAAGCAGACGTAGATGTTTTTCTGGTACTCTCTTGCTTTATTCATAATCCAGCACATGTTGGCAATTTGATCTCTAGTTCCTCTACCTCTTTGAAACCCAGCTTGTACTTCTGGCAGTTCTCTATCCATATACTGCTGTAGCCTAGCTTGTAGGATTTTTAGCATGACCTTGTTGGAGTGTGAAATGAGTGCAATTTTGTGATAGTTTGAACATTCCTTGGCATTGCCCTTCTTTGGGATTGGAATGTAATCTGGCCTTTTCCAATACTGTGGCCACTGTTGTGTTTTCCAAATTTGCTGGCATATTGAGTGCAGCACTTTAACAGCATCAGCTGGGATACCATCACCTCTGCTAGCTTTGTTGTTACTAATGCTTGACTTCATATTCCAAGGTGTCTGGCTCGAGGTCAGTGATTACACCATCGTGGTCATCAAGGATATTGAGGTCCTTCTTGTATAGTTCTTCTGTGTATACTTGCCATCTGTTCCTAATCTCTTCTGCTTCTATTAGGTCCCTATCATTTTTGTCCTTTATCATGGCCAGCTTCGCATGGAACATTCCCTTGATTTCTCCAATTTTCTTGAAGAGATCTCTAGTCCTTCCCATTCTATTGTTTTCCTCTATCACTTTGCATTGTTCATTCAGGAAAGCCTCCTTATCTCTCCTTGCTGTTCTCTGGAAATCTCCATTCGGTTGGGTAAATCTTTCCTTTTCACCTTTGCCTTTCACTTTCCTTCTTTCCTTTGCTATTTGTAAAGCCTCATTGGACAGCCACTTTGCTTTCTTGCAATTTCTGTTTCTTTGGGATGGTGCTGATTGCTGCCTCCTGTACAGTGTCACAAACCTCCATCCATAGTTCTTCAGGCACCCTATCTATCAAATCTAGTTATCATACCTCTATCCCTTTTTCAGAAGAAGAATTGGAGATCAAACACAAGAGAAAACTTAAACCTGTCTCTGCTTCTTATTGATTCTCCCACCATCATCACGAATGCCAAAATCTGCCTTGGAACCTTCAGCTCAGATACTTTCATTTGGATTGTGAAGAGCTGAGCAGAAGGCATCTCTCTGGGTGGCTGGACAACTCCTCTCTAGGACTTTCCAGTGCCAAACGCTGTCTGTCCTTTGCTTTCTCTCTCCTTGCTTTCCTCTTCCAAGGTTCTCCCGCAGCCATGTGTCTCCTGCCTGGGAGGCCTCCAGCTGTCTTGTTTCACTGGTGAAATCCTCTTGCCAGCTGTCCTGACCCTCCCCGCTCATTAACAGAGGCGGGCCGTTCTGCTCTTAACACTGATGTGCTTTTCAAAATCTCTCCTTGAGGTAGTAGCAGAGAATTCAGGTCTGGTGTGCTAAACTAAATCTTTAGCTGTACATCTTTTAAGGAGAGGAACTTTCACATTGTGTAAATAGTCCAGGGTTCCCATGACAAAGTATTTGCTGCACTGCAGACAAGACCGTAAAAGAGTCAGGAGAGGAAAGACATCATCCACAACAATTCCTTCTGGATCAGCCAGATCAATCACCTCTGCTAAGTGTCTTGATTCCCAGGGTTGGAATGGCCCTTAAACTTATTAGGAATGTCCTTCATGTGTTCCTGCCTTGGAAAGCAGGTGGTGAACTGGAATAAATTGAGGTGAGTGACATCTATGGGTCAGCCTCTTCCCACTGTGATAGTCACAGGGGCCTGGATCCAAGTCAAGTGGGCCCTGCAGTGCTGCCAGGACTGTAAGAGCCACAGCTTGCTCCATGCCTGTTTTAAAGGCCTACGTTCAGGAACTGAAGGCACACAGAGATGGCAAAGTAGTAAGTCTCAGCTCAAAAAATCTCAAGGTGCTTTTTAACTGTATGTCCTCAAACAAACAAACAAACAAACCTGGAAACAGCGGTGGGGGACTGGAGATGGGCTGGTTATGAGAAAGAAGTCTAACTGGGTGAGCAAACATGCAAAATGCACACCTCCCACTTTGTCTGGATTCAGTCAAAAAGCTCACTGAATCCTGGCTCTGTATCGCCAGCTGGAAGGACATTACATAAACTGGTGTGTGATTGGTAGTTGCTAATTATAACCGCCCAACTTCCCATCCATTAATACAACAACTGGATATGTGACCATGTGAACAACAAAAAAGGGGGGAGACAGATTAGAAGAGTGTGTGTTCTTCTTCCAGATCAGAATTCTCCAATTCCAAAGAACCTCTAATATGAGACAATACAAATAACCACAAATACATGTTGATGGGGCCCAAACTGGTGGAGACTGACATAAGAACATAAGAGAAGCCAATGTTGAATCAGGCCAATGGCCCATCTAGTCCAACACTCTGTCACACAGCGGCCAAAATATACCAGGTGCCATCAAGAGGTCCATCAGTGGGGCCAGAACACTAGAAGCCCTCCCACTGCTGCCCCCTCCAGCACCAAGAATAGAGTGCATCACCTGCCCCAGACTGAGCATTCACATCTATACCCTGTGGCTAATAGCCACTGATGGACTTCTGCTCCATATGTTTATCTAATTCCCTCTTGAAACTGTCCATGCTTGTAGCTGCCACCACCCATCTATACCCTGTGGCTAATAGCCACTGATGGACTTCTGCTCCATATGTTTATCTAATTCCCTCTTGAAACTGTCCATGCTTGTAGCTGCCACCACCTCCTGTGGCAGTGAATTCCATATGTTAATCACTCTTTGGGTGAAGAAGAGAGAGATCATGGAGTTGTAGTAGATAACTCACTGAAAACGTCAAACCCCATCCAGGGCTCTTACCTGGCCTGTGCTCCGTCTATGAACTTCAGCTGCTTAGTGTGCCTTTTATAGGACCAGCAACAAACATCAATGTAACTATAAAAGAAAGCTTTTCCATTTCGGAAGAAAAGGGGGAAGCGGGCGTATAATTCTGGAAACTCCCGTTGGGGTTTGACTTTGAAAATAATGATGTAAATTGACTGGTAGTTGTTATACTGAATGAACTGATTGTTATTGTTTATTGCATGTAATGAATATATATACCTGTTTTAGGATATTACAATAGCACACAATGCACTTTATAGGATATTAGTTATAAATAGAACACATTAAGTTATAAAAAAAGGTTTTTGCAGTCTATACATTTGTTACTTGAACCACCAGGTGGGGCCTGACGATCTCCTGCAATTGATCTTCGGACAACAGAGATCAGTTCTCCTGTACAAAATGAGCACTCTAGAGGGTGCTGTCTATGGCAGGGGTGTCAAACATAAGGCCCGGGGGCCTGAACTGGCCCATCCAGGGCTCTTACCTGGCCTGCAAGCAACTGGCATCGATAGAAATGTAAGGTACTCCCCCTTTTATGACATTCTTTGGAAAAAAAAACTAGTCTTGCATTTGATTAAATACATTTATTGGGACTTTTGTGGGTTCCCCAGTAAATCAATTGCTTTCACTGCTAGGAATCAATGCTTTTGTTTGTATTTTGGGTTAAAAAAAATGGTATTGTTAATTGGGCTTTCCTGTATCCTTTACAAAATGTATACCTAGCATTACATTTTACAGCACACATGGCCCTACCCAACAAAGTGACATTTATGCCAGATCCGGCCCAAATCTCCAGAAATTTCCTAACCCAGAGTTGGCAACTGTACGTGTATTCAGTTTGGTACATCACCATCCTGGCAGTCCTGTTCTGTATTTTAATGTTCTTTTTATTCATTTCCTGAAGGGTTCGCCTGTGTTATCCGGAGTCTCACAGATGCATTGGACGCTGCAATTTATTCCATTACAGCCTGCCAGATTAGTTTGGGATTTGAGCCTTCTACCTAAATTGAGTCCAGGTATATCATCTCTGTAGCCTTTACATTTCTGATGTGTCAGATTCCATTACAACTCTTCTCCTACCTCCCATCAAGTTATTCTGTCAGGCACATCAAAGCCGATAGAAGCCGACATAACGAGATGATGCCATCGGAGGAGATTTGATGCCGGGAAATGTGGTGGATGGAGGAATTTGGCACTTGGCTGTCAATACACAAAGACCAGCTTCCAAAGACCTCCCAAGAATGAGAAAAAGTGGCAATAAGACCCACGAACACATGAGAGAAGCCAAGAAACTCAAACAGGAAACATTCTAATAGAATCTTTAGCCACAATAGAAGACTAGCAAGGATGTGATAGAAAGGAATCGGGAAGAAATGCTCTGATTTGGGACCAGCTTATAAACAGCTACAGAGCTCGATCACTTTTAAACAGGGTTAACGCTCATGGCTTTTCCCAAAGGAACCTGGAAGCTGTCATTTTATGCGTTTATTGAGATGTTTGTTATTTCGGCACTTCATAAACACACCGTTTCACCATTTTTGAGGGGCAGTTTGTGGGGGAGGGTAAGAGAAACCATTTCTCTTTACCCCGTCCTGTATGCATCTTCTGGCTCTGAGGTAAAGCAGGTTCTTATCAATCTGCTACCTCCACGCTGGCGTTTTTAAGACTGATTCTCCCCCTCCATATTCTGTGTGAAAAGACAAAAGGTAGTGGACCACACCTGATTCTAACTTCCCAGCTGGATGAAAAAGCAACTTCTGGAAGATCTTGGGAGAAAAATATCTCACTCAGAAATGGCAATCAAAGACCTCCAAATCTTATGGGTTGGCCTTTTGCCATGATTGACTTAGCCACTGTTCCCATGTTCAGTGACCTCACCCATGTCCCCAGGTCCATATTTGGGAAAACACTTCTGTTCCATCTTCGGCCTTGCGAATGACCCTGGAAACGCCCATCACCTAACACAACCGTGCCCACTTTCACCTTATTTGGGCTCAAAAGCTGTCTCCTGAATACATGACCTACTCCCCTCCAGTTCCTAGGCCATCACACTTTCCCTGCTGTCATGGGGACAGCAACAGCATCCTTCCACTGACTGTCTTTTTGCCTGCTTCAAGACCATCTGAGATTTGTGATCTGCTGACTCTGGTCTGATACATGGACAGGCTTCCTCCTATTAAAGTTATGCACTGCTCAGATCTCTGGCCCTCCCGTCCAGGGTTTGAGCTACACTGGAACACCGGTTATGTAACTATAAAAATATTCCTTTGTAACTTCCAGTGGTGCTTCACGACCTCACAGAACCTTATTTATGAGATGTGCGGTGTGGGACCATGCTTAGAATACAGCCCATGTTTATTTTGTCTGTGCCAATCAGATTTAAAATCCATGCCAGCAGCTCCCCTCAGCAAGGAGCTGAGGGGCTGTGGAGAGGCAGATAGTCCAGGCTGAAGAAACCATTTTAGGAAGGGTGTGGACTTCAGTGGGGAAGAAGGCCAAATTCAGTCACAGGTCTTGAGTACCTACGTCCCTAACCACACACAGGAACAGAGTCCATGGGCAGTTCAGGGAAACGGAGATAGACCAGGTACGCAAAAATAGTCCTGACCCTGCCCTGTCCTTCAAACAGAATAGGACCACTGGGCCATCAGTAAAGTTGCCAGCCTCCAGGTGGTACCTGGAGATCTCCTACTATGATAAATGACCTCCAGATGACTAAAATCTGTTCCCCTGGATAAAACGGCTGCTTTGGAGGATAGGCTCTATGGCGTATCCTTTTGAGGTCATCCCCCTCCACAAATCCTGCCTTCCCCAGGTTCCACCTTCCAAATCTCCAGGTATTTCCCAACCCATAGCTGGCAACCCTAGCCATCAAGGTCAGTTAGCCCCTGGCAACCAGTGGGGTGTGTGGGGGGACTTAGCAGCAACATACCAAGGCCTGGGCCTGTGTTGCTGCTGATGCGGTGACATCACTTCTGGTACGCACCAAAGTGATGTCATCATGCTGCTGACACCATGGGGACACTATGGTATTTGGGCAAAAACTGTATGGTGCTTTGACCACAGAGTTTTTCCAAAATACCAGAGCATCCATGTGTCTCCAACAACATGATGATGTCATTTCCAGTGTGTGGCGGAAGTGACATCACTGTGTTGCTGGAGACAGAGGCCTTGGCCTCAGTTTGCTGTAGCTGAGCCTCCCCGCTGGCCAGATGAATGGTACCAGGGGAAGGGCCGCCAAAGCAGGGGATTCCTGGCCTGGGGGTCTGGGAACCATAAGGTTAACATAAGAACATAAGAGAAGCCAATGTTGAATAAGGCCAATAGCCCATCTAGTCCAACACTCTGTCACACAGCGGCCAAAATATGCCAGGTGCCATCAGGAGGTCCAGCAGTGGGGCCAGGACACCAGAAGCCCTCCCACTGCTGCCCCCTCCAGCACCAAGAATAGAGTGCATCACCTGCCCCAGACTGAGAGTTCCCATCTATACCCTGTGGCTAATAGCCACTGATGGACTTCTGCTCCACATGTTTATCTAATTCCCTCTTGAAACTGTCCATGCTTGTAGCTGCCACCACCTCCTGTGGCAGTGAATTCCATGTGTTAATCACTCTTTGGGTTAGTATTGTCTACTCAGACTGGCAGTGGCCCTTCAGAGTCTCAGGCTGTGGTCTTTCACATCACCTCCTCCTACCTGGTCTTTGAAACTGGAGATGCTGGGGATTGATCCTGGAATCTTCTGCCAGCCAAGCAGATGATCCTAAGCCATGCAGTGAAACGGAATAGATTGTCTGTGGTAGAAAGCACTGGAAGGTTCCATTCAAACATAGCTCATAACCATGGTAGTCTGTGAAAACAAGATGTGCCTCAGGGAAATCCTAGTTTCACCACATTCACTCTAATGGAAGGTTTTGATAATTGGGGAGATAAGCAGAGGTGTTGCTGAGGAACAAACCAGGCTTAAGCTGGGATTAAGGCAGGAAGTCCACATTCATACAACATGTGAAACCAGAGTTAAGATGAAAATGGCCAACAGAACCATGGTTTCAGATCATAGCTTCAGATTTGTTAGTTATTTTGTTTAAATAATACACCATTTCAGGTTTTGGAAGTACTAGCGTCCTTTATTGCCGATAAGCATTTGTACACAATTACAAGATTTTCAAATCGGACCGTACACATGCTTCAGTTGTTCCGGATGCCCACCTGGAGGTCGGCAGCCCGAGGAATGGGCCCGTTTGCCCTACACACTGTCCACGTTCTTCCTCCTCTCGTTAGCTCTCCAAACCCAACAACAGTAAGACTGTTAAAAATATTTCAGACGAATCCCGCAGCTCCATCAGAGTGGCAGGGAAGGAACACAAATGCATTAATTATGAAGTCGCATTATGACTGGAGTCTCACCAACTGTTCCTAAAGCGGCTGGTGGCATCATCGTTAACTGCAAAAAAAAAGATTGAACTTACATTAAAATAAACGTCCTCTTCGAAAGCGCAGCTGGACGGCCAAGGCCATTTCCTACTTAAAGCTTCCTAAAGGGAAAGCTTTAATCAACACGATCACAACGGTCTGCTCCCCCCATTTATCATCCAGGATTGTTTTTAAAGCCCAGCCTTTGGACCGCGTATACTTAATTAGCTGTAAGGCTCATTACCTGAAGATGCAATTTTAATAAAGGGTGCAGAGCAAATATTGGCCTTCCCATGGAACATTTTTCAAGCGGCGACGAGAGGGGTGCCGCTCCGCTAACAGCCTCGCTGTGTCCATTCCACATCTGGAAATGAAAATATTTTAATATTTTTTTTAAGGTCGGTTTTATCAGGCCACCAGGAATTTGCATACGAAATGACGGCAGGCTGTAAATGTGGATCCGGGATGTTTTATTCTAGTGTGCTTTATTTTGAATCTGCGTTTGAAATTCATAGCTGTCTCCCTTGTAAGTAGGCTGAAAGGAACTAAAGAGATATAAGGGGAGGGGGGGAATCATGGTTATATTTGTATATCGAGAATACCAGATGCCAACCAACAGAATTCAGGATGGCTCACAATAGTTCTCTGATTGTTCTATTGATTGATTGATTGATCTGATTTTTACCACCCCCACCCCTGCTAAGGCAGGCTCAGGGTGGCTTACATAAGAAAACAATAGATAAAATAACAATGTCAATATCAATATAAAACAAATGATTGGCTGAGTTCAGACTGGCAGTTTGCCCCAAGATAGGCACATTTCAGCAACGTTTCACAACTGGATTAAAGGGGCCGTTCACACAGGCACATCTGTCCGGCATTCCCCAGCCTTACTCAACCCATCTTGTAACACTACCCTCCCGAGTTTAAAAGATACCTGATGAAAGTGGTATCAAACCCTGGAAAGCGTGTCTATCCCACGTCTATCCCGCACCAACAAAATGTGAACACTAAAATCCGCGATTTTTGATTGTGTGCTTATGTGCATAACAGCATTTCTCCAGATTAGCAAAAAAAAGAAAGCCACACCTTACAGCCACGCCTTTGGGCCAACAATGTGAACACTCCCTCACGCCTCCTCCCAGTATGCTCCCGCATCAGTCTGTGCAGTGTGACCAGGAAAACCCGGAACAGTTTGTTCTGGGGCTTTTTTGCCATGACTCCCTCCCGCTTCAAACTGCCAGTCTGAACTCAGCCATAGAGTATTAAAAACATTAACATAATGATGTCAATATGGCTGTGGTAAAGTGCTTATAGAGACATACATTCAGTGGTACATCCACTCTTGGCGGGCTCAAGCTGGCAATAAAATTGACACAGGGCATAGATGATGAAATGCAGCTCCTTACCTCAATGCCTGGCAGAAGAGCTCTACTTTCGTGGCCCTGCAGAACTGAGAAAGTTTCCAGAGGCCTCTGATCTCACCTGGAAGTTCATTCCAGTAAGTTGGAGCTGCCACAGAAAATGCCCTGATTGTGTAGAAGACAATGGGATGGGCAACCATTTTGGCCAATTGCCATGAAAAATAAACCCCTTACCCACAAAGAGATTGGTGTACTGGCAAACAAAATAGGAATGGAGAGCAAACATGGAAGTTGGCCAGACACACAAAGGTGTATCCAACCATCAACGGGCTTTGTGCAGAAGGATTTTCTTTCCCCCCACCACTCCCAGTGCTTACCACCGAGTCCCCTGGAAATGTTGTCCCTGGAAGTCAGCAGACCCTCTGGGAAAAAACTGGGAATAAGGTAGAGATCTAAAGTAAGAGGGAAGAATTGATAGAAATCCATTCTTCCTCTTCCAGGTGTCATTATGCCTTTGGAAATGGCATGACTACGTACATGCCATTATTTACATTGGATAGAGCAGAGTTGTTGTTGTTCTTGTTGTTTTAATAAGGAAGCAGGGGACTCTGTGATGGGTCGGGGAGGGTCGGGGAGGGGGTGAGATACTGTGACAGTTATGGTGATAGAAATGAGCAAGAGTCCAGTAACACTGTAAAGACTGACAAAATTTGTGGCAGGTTAGGAGTTTTCATGAGTCACGGCTCACTTCTTTAGATACAGCTAGAATGTGAGCCCATCCATCCTTATATCTTGGAGAATGGAGCGATGTCAGATGCCAAAGATGCATAGTGAAGAAAACCAGGTCTCAGTTCAGTCCAGGTGGATGCATTGCCTCGAACTTCATTATCAATTGCGATTCAGCAGTCTCCCTTTCTAATCTCCCTTTGAAATTCCTTTTTCAAGAGAACTGCTACTCTTAGGTCAGCAACTGAATGTTCTGGAAGGTTAAAATGTTCCCCCACTGTTTTTTGTTTTTTTTTAAATCTTGTGGTTTCTAATAGCCAAGCCAAAGTGCTTGGTTCAGGCCAATGTGCCCGGCGTAATGATGCCACCCAGAGGGGGTTATTCTAGCATTCGGTCTGAAAACTCTATGGTATCATAGAGTTTCTAGCTGAATGCTAGAGTGTCCACCAAGGAATGTGCCTAGCATGATGACATCACTTTTGGGTGACATCATCACAGCGTGCACCAGAAGATCTTGGGAGAGGAGCTTCTCCCCCCCCTCCCGGCTGGCAAAAGGTAGGGACCTGGCAACCCTAGTAGAAAGAGTAAGAGTTCAAACTAACAAAATTTGTGGTAGGTTATGTGCTTTTGTGGGTCACTACTCACTGATCTCCCATTTATTCTTTGCATCCTCCTGGACTGAATCCTCCTGTACCAAATCAAGACCTAGGTTTCCTGTCCCATTACTAATGCTGATATCTCCATGCCTACAATCCCTCTGCATATCACACCTAATCCAATCATCCCCCCTATTGCCATTCAGCATCTGAAATCATGTTTATAAAGTTTATATCTCTGGTACCTTGTGTTATATTTTATGGCACACACGGTCCAGCCCAACAAAGTGACATTTACGTCAGGTCTGGCCCTTGTAACACATGAGTTTGACACCTCTGATCTTAACAATGTCGCAGTGAAAATACGCACGTGAAACAACATTCTTAAAAAATTATATGATACAACTTGGGGTGCATTTGCTACAACACTTAGATGCTCGTCTTTGTGCTTCAGTATGGGTCAACAGCCCCTATGTCCACAAACTTGATGTCCAACTCAATACAACAGTGAGAACCATTCAGCAGATGTATTAAACCCACTCGGACCTATTGGCTACCCACGTTGTGCCACATCACTCCCCCACATCTCCAAAAACAAGGTGCTCTTCTTCATGAGTTCAGCCCGTGATCCTCCGTCTTCTTGTAAAGCATTCTGGGTGGAATGCCTGGCAGGTTTGCATAGATAAAATGGCACCAGTCCCACAATGCATCTCATTTATTTATTTGCTATTTTATTACATTAGACTCGTTAGGCCACCCTTCCCTATAAGCAGGGCTCAGGACAGCTTACATTAAAAAAATGCAATAATACTAAACTTTAAACAGTATTAAAATTCAGCAAATACAAGAAAACAGTACAATCCAATATGGAGATAAATCTCACCGCTTGCCCCCCTGGCTTAAGTAAAATGCAGAACAGAGGGAGGGGGCAGGATGTGAGAGTGCCAGACCATCGCTGTCCTCAACCAAATGCCTGGCAGAACATCTCTGCCTAGTGAGACCTAGAGAACGGTAACAGATCCTGTAAGGTGCAGATGTCCCCAGAGGAAAAGGCCCTGGCCCTGGTCAAGGACAGCTGGATCTCTCTCAGGCCGGGGACTACCAGGAGGTTCTTATTTCCAGCCCATAATGCTCTTCCCAGGACATATGGAGAGAGGCAGTCTTCAGTCTTCTGGAGATTATCTGCAAAAATGGCAGCCTCCAGTTGAAAATACAGAAATCAGAAGTTGGTCATAGACCAAACAGAACTCATGGGGGTTCTGTAGAGCCTGAAAGCTGACACCGTCTTGTGTGCTGTTTTGCTTGGTCACATGAGTGTGCACACATGAAGCTGTCTTATCCGGAATCAAACCACTGGCCCGCCAAAGTCAGTGTTGTCTACTTGGTCCAGCTGTGGTTCTCCAGGGCCTCAGGCAGAGGTCTTCCATATCACCTTTTACCTGATCCCTTCCACTGGGGACATCAGGGATTGAACCTGGGACCTCTACATGCCAAGCAGATGCTCTGCCAGTGAGCTGTGGCTTCTCCCCAGGTTGTCCCATGGCTTGTGTTGCTGTGTTATGGCTCACCCCCAAGGCGTCTGCCTGGCAATGGTAAGCCACACATTAAGGTGCCTGTGAGACAGAAGTCATCCTAGAAGATAAACTGTGTGCATCATTTATGAATAGCTCTTCACCCAAGTGAATGCTCATTCTCTGTCAATACGAATTCATGCACAAAGTTTGTTCTCCCCTCCCCCGCCCCCAAAAAATCTAAATTATTCACAGGGGAGATTTTAAAAAGTGTTATCACTAATGCGAACTGTAAGCATGTAATTGATGAAATCTGCCTAAAGACCCCAAGGAAGATGATTTAAAATGGCAATTTGTTAAAATAATGTCTATTAGTGCTGATTTTCCCTTGCTCCTACCAGTTAACCTAGCAGGCTCATTTATCATTGGACTCAAATTAATTCAGCCATACTCGGCCCTAACCTTCTGAGAGTTTCATGAAACCACATCTTGCTGAAATGACAATATACTATGCAATTCCACCTCCTCCCCAAATAAAACTACAGCACACTAACTGAATTTCAAGTTAGAGAACAGGAAGCAAAGTATTGCAAGAGCTTCCGTAGTTCTAAGACATACCACAACTTCAGGGTTGAATATTGGAACATTCTTGCAGTTCATATGAATTGCTAACTTCATTGTTTGTTGTTGCTGTTGTTTTAAACCTTATAGCTGTCTTATAATCCAATTACTGTGGCTTTTAAGGATGACCAACCTAGAAGACAGTAAGTGGCAACTGGTATCAAGATGTGTGAATACCAAGATAACATCAGAAGGCTCTCCAGACCAGACTGTGACATAGAGTCAAAGCTCATCTGCTTGGCTCTTTCATACCAGTTTACAAGATTATGCACAAGATAGAGAAGGTAGAGAAAGAACCTTTCTCCCTTCCTCACAATACAAGAACTCGTGGGCACTCCATGAAATCAATGAGATAAAAGGAAGTACTTCTTCTTCTTCTTTTTTTATTGCCCCCCTGAAGGGGATTTTATTGATTTTATATTACTATGGGATATGGAGAAAGGTTACTAAATCCTACCTCTAAAAAATTATAGGATGTGGGTAAGGAAGACTAATACAAAAAACTCTACCAGGATGGGAGAAGGAAACTAAACCCTATTTCTAAAACCTCCTACTGGACATGGGGAAGGGAAGACTAACAAGGTGACACGATCTAGTTACATTTGTGTCAGTAGTAGTCACCTGATGTTACAGAGCGTTATTGCTTATAAAAAAGTTAACAAAAAATTATAAAAAGAAAAAAAAGCTGTAAAAGCCACAAGATCTAGATGGAAGACTGTGGCCGCAGGCACACTCGTGAAATAATCCACTTTCAATCCACGTTCAGTGCACTTTCCGACTGGATTTTTACTGTGTGAACTGGCAAAATCCAGTTGGAACGTGCATTGAAAGTGGATTGAAAGTGGATTATTTAGGGTGTGTGACCTCAGCCTATGTATCGGGCAGTAATGCTCTGTATTTTTGATGAGGGGGGGCAACAGTGAGAGGGCTTCTGGAGCTCTGGCCCTGCTGGTGGACGTGGGTGGGTTGTTGGACAAGATGGGCCACTGGCCTGAACCAACATGGCTTCTCTTGTCTTCTGATGGCACTTCTGCCTATTGTCTGGCTCCACAGAGTATTTTCTAGCCTACCTTCCTTCCGTGGAACTCAAGGTGACATTTGCAGGTTTCCCCAAAAGTCTCCCATCCAGGAGTCCCAAACCTTGCTGCCTCACATTCAGATCACACTCCAGGACTTATATTTCGAAGGCATAGCAATATTTATGACAAGTAGGGTTGCCAACCTCCAGGTGGGGCCTGAAGATCTCCAGGAATCCTAATTGATCTGCAGACAACAAAGACCCATCCCTCTGGAGAAAACGGCCGTCTTGGATGGCATTATACCCCACCAAGGTCCCTCCACCTCCCCAAACCCCACCCTCCCCAGGCTCAACCCCCAAAATCTTCAGTTTTCCCAACTGAAAGCTGGCAAGCCAGATTGATAAGGGGTTCACATAATGATGATACCATGTAGCCATTATACAGCACTTTAGAGTAATTAACTCCTACCAAGTATGTCAACATTGTTATCAGGGTATCGCAAGGGGCCGGAGTTCTGCGGGGCCTGCAAGACGGAGCTCTTCCACCAGGCTTTTGATTAGAGAGCCACACCCAAGAAACTGAGGCCCTGCCCCGATATTAACATCATCATCAGAGCCTATAACCCAGACTATGACGTTAGCTGGATGTTCCCTGTGGATGCTGCTAATTCCCGCCATCCTGATACAAACCGTACTAGCACTTTATATGACTGCAGCCATGAAATTAGAACACGCCTGCTCCTTGGGAGGAAAGCGATGGCAAACCTAGACAGCAGAATAAAAAGTAGAAACATCACCCTGCCAACAAAAGTCTGTATGGTCAAAGCAATGGTATCCCCAGTAGTAATGCATGGTTGTGAGAGTTGGACCATAAGGAAGGCCAAGCGCCAAAGAATAGATTCTTTTGAATTATGGCACTGGAGAAGACTGCTCTTGAGAGTCCCTTGGACTGCAAGAAGATCAAATCAGTCAATCCTAAAAGAAATCGACCCTGACTGTTCCCTGGAGGGCCAGAGACTGAAGCTGAAGCTTAGTGTCAGGTTCAATAGCAAGGAGATCCAGACATTCTTCAAATATAGAGAAGCTTTATTGGAATACAATGCTGTTACCCACAGTAATACTGCTATTGTCAGGAATGGAGGCATAACCTGGACAAGCATTGGTATAGTGTGATGCAAAGCCAAACTAGCAAATGAACTTTTAGCGCGTGCACGGGAAACTCCCGGCGGGAGGATTACTTAATAGGCGGGAGTATCACCCCCCACCACCACCCAGTCACGTAGGATCAGAAAATTCCCCAGAGTGAGGAACGCTCCAAAGCCTATACTCTAAGGCCACCTTGATAAGACTAGGCAGTAGGAAAGTATGCTCCCATGTTGCAGCTGGCATCTTCTACGCAAGTGCCAAGGCGGAAAGCAAGCAAGTAACACATAACAATGCACAATGAACATAGTGTAAATGAGAAGACAGAGCCTCTGACACTTAATATTTTGGCCACCAGATGAGAAGGGAGCACTCACTGGAGAAGACCCTGATGCTGGGAAAGACTGAAGGTCAAAGGAGAAGGGGACGGCAAAGGGTGAGATACTTAGACAGTGTCACCTATGCCATGAACATGAAACTAAGCAAACTCTGAAGAACGATGGAAGATAGGAGGGCCTGGCGTGACGTGGTCCATGGGATCGCAAAGCGTCAGACTTGACTGTGCGACTGAACAACAAGAAGGCACTTTATATTATAGTATGTTATGTTTATAACTGTATTATTGCAATCTTATTCAAATTTTGTTTTACTTGTTTTATATACTCCATGTAAGCCACCCTGAGCCTGCTCTGGCAGGGAGGGTGGGATGTAAATTTAAATAAATATTTTTTTAAAAAATTGGGTTCCCTGTATTGCAACCAACATTCATAGGGGGAAGCAGAGGCACACTGGTCTCATCCTGCTGTCAGGTTCCTCAGTCAGGTCACACAACACAGGGCTTCTTCAGAAGACAATGTTTAATGGTGAAGCAGAACTAAAGACATGTGTACAGCCTGTGTCTGTAATGGCCACATATGTAGGGCCTGCTAAGATAGACTATACTCAAGCATCCCCCCGATAGCAGAAGCCAATGAATAACATTTGTGCATGCAGCAAAAGCAGCAGGCAAGCAAGCAAAACAATCTAGAAACCATTTGGTTCCCAGCCGAAACTCCAGCAGCTGGAAAGACAAGGTCAGAGACCTGATAAGAGACAGCGAGTGAAAGTTCAGAGGATGGGAGACCGGAATACTCCCTCTGCATACCATACACATGACAGGGCTACCTGACACCTGCTTGTGCCTATAGATACTGATGGATACAATGTGTCTCACCAGGAGACACTAGCTGTAAGATTGTTAAATGGATTAATCTTGATATTTTGATATTTCGACGCTATTCTGCTTGACAAAGGTGCACACGAAACAAGATAATATGCATAATCCGTTGCGAGGTGGTGTTTGCATTGCATTGCGTAAACTGAATTTTGGAACAAGAGACTTTCAGTCTGTGGAGACTTTTGTGACGTAACACATCACAGTTGTTGTTTTCCTCTCTACTTCCTTCCTGTGATCTCCCTCCTTTGTTTGCATGTGCCTATAGACAGGCAGAAGTTATTCATTCATTCATTCATTCATTCATTCATTCATTCATTCATTTTGTACTCTGTCCTCCCCACCAAGGCAGTTTACATAAAAATGCATCTATAAATACAATTAAAACCATCCATAAAAACAGCCATAAACCATAAACAGCTCAATTATCCTGGAGTGCTGGAAAAGTACTCAGATAAAGTGCGAGATCAGAAGTGTCTAGATTAAACAGTACTACTCCCTAGGTGACCATCATGATGGTATTCCCACACCAGTTCCATTGGTCTACTTATTTACGCAGCGAGGGCAGGCTGAAGATGGTAAGGCCAGGGCACAGGGTCACTCGTCAGGTGTTTTATACGGCTCCTAATTGAAAGCCTGGCAGAACAGCTCCATCTTGCAGGCCCTGTGGAACTGTAAGAAGTCCTGTAGGGCCCTGATCTCTTCTGGGAAATCATTCCAGTTCTCATAAGCACACAGCAGGCAGGTACTGTTAGAATTTGTTGTCGAAAGCTTTCACGGCCAGAGTTCATTAGCTGTTGTAGATTTTCCGGGTTGTCTGGCCATGGTCTTGGCACTGTAGGACCTGACGTTTTGCCAGTCGCTGTGACTGGCATCCTCAGAGGTATAACACAGAAAGATGGAGTCTGTCTTTCTGTGTTATACTCCATTTTTCTGTGTTATACCTCTGAGGATGCCAGTCACAGCTACTGGCGAAACGTCAAGTCCTACAATGCCAAGACCACAGCCAGATGACCCAGAAAATCTACAACAGAAACTGTTGGAATTGTTGATCTCGTAGCAGTCAGAGTTGAACTGAGGCAATTTACAGGAATGAGTATTTGCAGCTGTAACAGTGGCCTGTAGTCTGCGGGCACTTACCATAGGAACCGTGACCAGTGTCATGTGGCGCCTCACAGCAAGCAAGCTTTCATGGTAGAGTGGGGATTCGAACCTGGGTCTCTGAGATCCTAGTCTGACACTCTAACCTCTACACTGTGCTGGCTCATGTACAGCATTCTGGCTGTACAAGAGAAGCAGTAAAAACACGAGGGTTGACCAGTCCCTGGTGGGATGCAAGATGTGGCTGGGCGCTTGCAGAGGAAAAAACGTTTACCTGTTATATGACCACTGCAATGGAATATAAGCATCTGAACTGCTGCTAGTCTTTTGGTCAAGTCTGTGTAATTCAGAATTAAACAGAATTTGGCCAGCTTTTTACCCTGTAGTGACCTTGTCAAGAATAGTATTACATTTAACTTCTCAGTCATCCTGGCTAGGCATTCTATAAACTTTAAGGAAATTGTGCAAAATGCACTTATATTACATGCTCATAATATTAAACATCATTGCAAATAATGCCATTACAAATATTTTCAAGTGTATAGAAGAACAAGAAGTCTTCAACGTAACGGGATGACGAAATTCTCTGGAGTAACTCAGGTTTCATAGACAACTTCTTCTAAGAGATCCTTAATGGAATGCATAACATTTTATCATTTTTTTAAAAAAAACATACACTTTAAGAAAATCCAAGCAATGTACACATCATACTTAATAAATAATCCTACATACAACAATGCCTTTTCTTATTTCATAGATTGCAATTCTTTCAAATGGGGTAATTTACAAAATCTGAAAAGGAGGAAGACACATACATTATATTATAACATCTTACATATTACAAAAATGTTGCAAAATGCATAATCCATTAACAATATAGTCCATTAACAATATTAAAAAGGTAGAGAAAGAACTCTTACCCAAATCCATTGTGTATAGTAATTCTTACAACAACGGGCAAATAGATACAAACACACCTTAACAGGTGCTGCCAGTCAAACCTCTTATATATCCAATCCAGTCTTTACTTTTAAAGAAACATGCCCAATACTGGTTCCAGAGCTAGTATCCAGCATACAGCTGCGAAATTTACAAGCTGAAAAAGGAAATTTACCAAAAGGATTACCCAACAGAGACTTACAGAAAAATTTACTCACAAGAAACAAGCAAGATCTAACGATGCATTCAAACCCTTGAGTTGACAGGTATTAAGGTGACAAGTCCAGAAAGTCTCCCTGTGGAGTAATGCCCTATGCATATCTAATCTGTTATATTTTGAGGGACGGATCACTTCTAATACTATGAATCTGAAATCCTCAGGGCTGTGTCCCATTTCCAGAAAATGCTGGACCAGGGGACCATCTTGGCATTTATGTTTTATGCAGGATCTGTGCCCCAACACCCATGTCTTGATAGCACGTGTGGATTCTCCAATGTACTTGAGACCACAACTACATTGTAAGAGGTAGACCACCCCCTTGGTTGCACGGGTGGATAAAAAAAAAAAATCTCCCCTAAGGCTAGAAGTTTCCTCAACTAAAATGGGTAAGTCTGCTCTGACCAGTACACCCCTGATATTAGTAGTTCTATGAAACCCTATAAAGCAGCAGTTCTCAGCCTGTGGGTCGCAACCCCTTTGGGGGGGGTCGAACAACCCTTTCACAGGGGTCGCCTAAGACCATTGGAAAACACATATTGTTTTTGTGATTAATCACTAAGCTTTAATTATGTTCAATTTGTAACAATGAAAATACATCCTGCATATCAGATATTTACATGACGATTCATAACAGTAGCAAAATTACAGTTATGAAGTAGCAATGAAAATAATTTTATGGTTGGGGGTCACCCCAACATGAGGAACTGTATTAAAGGGTCACAGCATTAAGAAGGTTGAGAACCACTGCTATAAAGGGTGCAACTTCACAAGTAGGTACGTCTCCCAAGATATGCCAGTGCCTCAGAACAATATGTGTGTGTGTGAGAGAGATGGAAAACAAAGCATATGAACCTGATCCGCCGAGAAGAGTGTGAAGGGGGGTGGACATCAACAGTGATAAAGATGCTGCGTTTGGCAATGAAACAGACCGGGCGAAGGCAGGTCAGCTGAGCAGAAGATTGGGTTCCAGGAGAGGCAGGCAAAGGGTTTGGTGTAGTGGTTAAGTGCATGGACTCTAATCTGGGAGAACCAGGTTTGATTCCCCACTCCTCCACTTGCACCTGCTGGATGACCTTGGGCAAGCCATAGTTCTGATAAGAGCTGTTCTTGAAAAAGAGCCGTTTCTGTCAAGAGCTCTCTCAGCCCCACCTACCTCACAGGGTGCCTGTTGTGGGGAGGGGAAGGGAAAAGAATTTGTAAGCCACTCTGAGACTCCCTTGGGTAGTGAAGAGTGGGGTATAAATCCAATCTCCTCCTCTTTTTCTTCTCTCTCTGGGTTGGGAAATACCTGGGAATTTGGGGGAGCGGACCTCAGCAGAGTATAACACCATAGAGTTCACCCTCTGAAGCAGCCATTTTCTCAAGGGGAACTGACCTTGGCTGTCTGGAGACCAGCTATAATAGAGATTTTGAGGTTGGCAGTTCCAGTTGGCAACCTTAGATGAGAGACCAAATGTGAGGCTTGGGGTAACAGAGTGTTTCCAAGCCAGCTACAAAGAGCTGAGGCCAAGAGGCATCTCTGTATACTCTTTTGCTTGGACTGCAGAGGGGAAGGAGAGTCTTGCCAATGAAATTTGATAATAATGCAAACTGGGGGAGGGGCATGCAAGCCCGTGGAACCTTTCACTCTATTGTGTGGGGGGAGTTTCCTCTTTGCATTTAGAGTATCAAGAATGTTCCCTTGGGGAGATGGGGAAGTTAGATACGCTTGCATCAATGGGCCAGGCATTTACTCTGACTGGGGCTGGGCCGGAGTCTTTCAGTCCGGTTGTTTAGATTAGGAACCAGATTGCTGGCGTCCGCATGTTGCTTATTGTTTTGGAAAACTGAGCCATTGGTTATGATTGGTTTAGCTCCGAGGAGGGTCTGGGGTCCTTGGGAAGTGGCCCTTGATTGAATCCTTCCCAGCGTGGGCTTACACCCATGAACGACAGAAGAGTGACTCCTCATTCCTTTTCTCTTGGCCTGACTCAATACTTAATTCATATTAATTTAATTCAGGCTCCTTCGATCTGTCCTGGGCCCACCTTTAGATGTTCACATGTGGAGAAGGGAAGCAAACAGACACAGAGCGGTCTTCTACTGAATCAGACCATTCATCTATCAAGGTCAGTATTGTCCACTCAGACTGGCCATGACTCTCCAGGATCTCAAGCCTGTCACATTACTTACCACCTGATTCTTTCAACCAGAGATGACAGGGGTCGAATTTGGGGCCTTAGCCACAGCCCTTCCCCCTTGGCTGAGGGTCTTGTGGGCATCAGGTTCTTCTAGAGGTAATGTGTATCAGCAATAGATATCTTCTTCTCCTTCTCTTTCCCCTATTTGTGAGACTGCTGTCGGAAGCTAATGAATCCATGCTCGGGCAAAGAGCCAAAAACTAATTTAAGGTTTTCACTACTATTTGCTAAGAGAAGCTCCAATAACCAGAGGAAGAAGATACTCTATGCTTCATGCAACTGGCTAATATCGGCCACAGCTGTCACAAATTAATATCAGTTTGTAAAATGGATTTCAGGGGGCAGTAGAGGAGACAGCAGACTGTCTTACAAACCTTCCATTAAATATCGACTTGGTTGCAAGTTATCCTATTATGTAAGTACTGCAAATCATGTTTTATTGTAGCTGCTATTTTAACAGAGAGGTTGGCTGCTGCACAACATTATTTATTTTATTTTGGTAATATTTAACACTTCACAAGTGGTGCTTTTTCACTGCTTTTTGAGAATTGTTCTCAGCACTGAGTAGGTAAATACGGTTGATCCTCTTTGCAGGATTAAAGCCAAATAAACCTGATAATCCAGATAAGATTCCTTAGACACGTAAATTGGCAAACTTACATATATATCTAACACTTGAGGTGCAATGAAATATTACTTGTCAGCCCTTCTTCTCCTCCTTGTCTCTCCCCTTTCTCTCTGACAATGTGTAATAATGGACAGCATGATCATTTTTAGTGAGTAACATCATCATGTTGCAGATTTCCTTGTGCAGCTAAGTGGCAACTAATGAGGGATGAAGGCACCGGGGGGGGGGATGGTTCAGTGGAAAAGCCTCTGCTTTGCATGCAGGTCTCTGGTTCAGTCCCCAACATCTCCAGTTAAAAAGACCAGGAAGTAGGCAATACGAAAGACGCTCCATAGCATTAAGCTATCCTATGCTGGAATGTGTAAGGTCTATCATGCATAGACAAAAAAGATGATGAGAACATCCTGCAGGGGGCAGCAGAGGGAACAACTAGTTAACATAATAAGATTATGGACTTCATTCTATTTTCAAATAGTCTCCTTCTTGTCTCCTGATTGACTCAGTTAGGGTTTTCTCCTAGTTCTGTTTGTTACTGACTCTCTCCTAGACAGTTAGAAAGTTAGACCTCTCTTTCTCTCTCCTCTTTCTTACAAAGTTTGTTCCTTTATTAATAAACCTACTTTATTCTTTCAACAGTTTGTGCTCTGTTTTATTGCATATTTACTCTCTGCCAACAGGAAGAAGTTTATCCATCCTAGAAGCCACCTTCCCCTAGCCCTTAGTGGTTCTTTCATTGCAGGGTTATTTTATCTCACCTGAGTGCTCTAGAGATCCTGCTAAGAAGGCCAACACTCCTGGTACTCCATCTGGGTCACTATGTACAGGCTCCACCTAGTGCCCATGTTTCCCACTTACTCCAGTTAGCTACTGTGGAGCTATTTTATCTCATCTGAGCATTCCAGAGATCTAGTGATTTATTGACCAACTGCCTTCCTTCCCTGGCACTTTTTAAGTAGCATATTCAAGTGGGTCTTTCACTGGATAAATGACTCTTTCAGTGGAGAAAGAGCCACATAAGTTGCAGGGGAGCTCCTTAGGCTGGAGGAAGACTTCCAGCTTTCATCAGTCGAACAGAAGAATACAATGCATGATCTATGGCAAACTTAACAGTTTTGCAGAACTGTGTCCCCGCCAGAGGCTGCAATGCTTTTTGATGAGTAGTCAATTGCCACACATTTTCAGGGGACTGGAGGAGCTTGTTGAATGGAGATGCTGGAAACAGATATACATTTTGTAATTTGTTTGCAAAGTCTAAGTTTATTTATTTATTTATTTTTGCAGATTCTTACTACCTGTGACAGCCCTGAATTCCTTCCCACCCAACCAGCTAGAAATTACTTCTCCCTGCAGGGCTGATCTGTAAAGATTCAGTAACTCAGTAGCCTGATAGGAGATGCACAAAAACAACAACAAAAAGGCAGTGTGTTGTAGAATGGCCCTGCTAATCTGTGAACACAATTCCATTGTGGGTTTTCTGAGAGATTGAAACACTCAGTGGCTGTCCCAGGTCCCTGGCCAACAGCACACTGCTCTCCTGAGTGCACCCAACTATGAGAGGGGCTCTTCGCTTGTCTCTGGGTATCTATGCTGCCACCAGCTGGTCATTTAGAGTATATCCCACTAAGAAGGCCAACATTCCTGGCACTCCATCCATGTCACTATTTACAGGCTTCACCTAGTGCCCATGTTTCCCACTTACTCCAATCAGCTACTGTTGGGCTTTTGAAACTCACCAGAACACTCCAGAATAGATAATGATCTATTAACCAAATGCCTTGCTTCCCCAGAACTTTTTTTTAAAAAGCATATTCAATAGCTTTTTAAATAGCATAAAGTGAATATGGAGAAAAAAAAAACTTCCAACATTCAAAGTAATGAGAAATGTATTAAAAAGAAAATGTCCACACATGCAGTCTGACCAGCAACATTTTGAGCAAGGAGACAAAGTAAAAGTGTATATATGTGCTCCTCTGTCCCTCTGCTATGCACACCCTGACTGTTGTTATTCTATGACAGGCTTAAAGTTTACACTTAAAGTTACAGAGTTCTATCATCCATTCACTACTGTGAATATTTGTCTGGACTGCCTGTCCTTTGTTATTTCCACATGGTAATGGCAGCCATCAAGACAGAGTCAGTCAAACTAGACCTCCACAATGGACCTCCCAAAATGGATTTTGTTCCCCACATGTCAAGGGAATTCACCACCTCCTTTTGCCCCCCTTGGGCCAGTCCTTCTCTTCCTGTTATTCCCCAGAAGAGATCCACTCTGGGTGTCTGTCTGTTATTCCCCATCTCTGTCCACTCTGGGTGTCTGTCAGCTAGGCCTCTGTCTAGCCCTGGCTGCCATGGGAGTGGGGTGACTCTGGAATGTTAAGCTTCTATTCTGCTGTGTCTTCTGTGTTTCTATTATTTCTGCTTGCCTTTCAGTGCCTGGTGTAGTTTTTTCTCCTGGGAACTGATGCTTGTTATTTCGGCGGGCTTCTACCTGACCCCTGATTGGCCCTGGTCCACCAGGAGGCCTCTTTGAATGATGTATAACTGCCTGCTTTGTGCACTTTTATTTAGTTCTAACACAAAATGGTTAAGATATCTGCACACTATCAATTGTCTCAATAAACTTTGAAAGAAAGCTGTCGGGAACTGATTGCTGCAGGAGTCTGACAGTGTCACATTATTGCCAGGGTGTGAAATGACCCTTTGATTGTCCTCATCCGAACAGAAACATTTGCATAATTAAACTTTAAGTATATGGGTGCTTATGAGAGTGATCAATGGGATGGGTGAGGCTTGAGAGCAATTAACCTCTATCCTGTTTCCTGTCCTTTTACCAACAGAGAAACTTCCTGGAATGAAAGTGTGGGGTTTGCAGCCCCAAAACTCCCAATAGGGTGATGTAGCTCAAAGCAAAGGGCATCTCTCCACAGAATGTATAACTCCATTTGTAATGTGTTTGTGTATACTTCTGTTAAAGCATATATACCTCAGCAACCATCAGCTTCATTTTCCACATGGATCATTTGACATATGAAGGGTACTCCAATGTCTGTGTCAAGGATACAAGCAGAATCACCTGCCTGATTTCTTCCTTTTTTTTTTTTAGTTATGCGATTGTATAAAACTATACTTGCCTGTGATCATATCTCTCCCCCTCCCCGCCCGTCTTCTTGTCTGAAACAGATGATTGAATTTCCCAGGAGGACCATGGCACCATAAACTGATTAAAAGTTTTCTTTTTTTATTAAGAAATAAAACTTGTTAAATGGCAATCCTGCAAAGGGAGTCATGACCACTAGCAGCCTGTTGTCGTTCACTTTCCTCCAGTGAATTAATCTGCCATAAGCATTAGAAATATCGTCCTTCATGTCAGAAGCAAACCCATTACACTTGTATCCAGAGGACAAAAGGGAATTACCTGGGATGCTAAAAACTTACACATGATTGTAATTACATGTCCCGGTATCTAAATGGTGAAGGGAAAAAACAACAACCAGTTTTGCTGTTTAAATTGACGGGCATCTGTCTATTAAATTGATAGTCCCCATTTGGGGTTTCAAAATGCCAACAGATGCTAAGGGAGCAAAACTAAACGGGAAAAAAGGATCATATTTAAGAAAACAAAAGTTTCACTCTCAGTAGTGCAGGAAATGATATAGTATCTGGATTTAACTTTACTGAAAATGGTCAAGGGAAGATTATTATTTCTTTATCATATGGCAAAATTATGCATACGAAATATCTAATAATATAAAATGTGTAACCAAGTTGTTAACAACGAGTATTCAGGCAGTTTGAACAATCAAACTAAATACTAAATTTTTGATCCACTCAAGCAGAGCTAGGGAAAGTTCAAAGAACTCCAGCACATCTCCCTGGAAAGCATGTCGTCAACATTCCTGTGACAGGTGAAAAATAGTTTGGTGGGCTGCACCACAATGGCATTTGGGCCCAGGTATTTTGCCCCATTTAAACAACAGATCTGCATATCTGCCAAAGCTTGTTCACATACTGTTAGCCATCTTCCATACTCAAGGAAAGACTAGACAAGCATTTGTCAGTGATAGACCAAGATCAGGGATTTCTCAAGTCGCAGGGAATGTCACCAGATAAGATTTGAGACACCCCCTAATTTTCATTCTCTGTACATTGATCTGATAAAGACCGTATGCTTGCTCAACATGATAGTGGACCTAAAATCAACATCACCTTGAAGCCAGCTCACACATAGCAGCATCATACAGCAGGTCATGTGGTGAGGTGTGAAAGCATCTTTGGTTTCCTCTAACATATGCAGGACTTTAAATGTAAGCCAGGCTTACACATGGAAATACCTGCATAAGTTGACTCCACATATGTAATGCATCTACCCCTTTTCTATAGTGGACAGACCATGGTACATGCATAAGCCTCCATTCTCATGACTTTCATGGATGGAGGAGGATGATTTAGACCCTGTCCTTCACTACACCCAAAGGAGTCTCAGAGCAATTTACAATATGCTTTCCCTTCCCCTCCCCACAGCAGACACCCTGTGAGGTAGGTGGGGCTGAGCGAGCTCTCTCGAGAACAGTCCTGGAGAGAACAGCTCTGAAAGAATTTATGACTGACCCAAGGTCACATCAGCACCTACATGTGGAGGAGTGGGGAATCAAATCCGCACTCCTAACCACTACACTAAACCATCATAGATGTAAGCACCGCATCACTTCAAATGAATTCCTTTTCAGTATGCTTAGTTCGTACTCATTACGGCTGAGTTCAGACTGGCAGTTTGAAGTGGGAGCCAGTCATGGCAAAAAAGCCCTGGAACAAACTGTTCCAGGTTTTCCCGGTCACGCTGTGCCGACTGATGCAGGAACATACTGGGAAGAGACGCACAGGAGTGTTCAGACTGCTGGCCCATTGGTGCAGCTGTAAATGGCTTTTCCCTGGTAATTCGGCTATATGTGCATGTGCGCATGAGTGCATATGCGCTCGTGTTCATAAATGCATCTGGCCAATTTGGGGAGGATCCTGTTACACTGCCACCACATTGGGCGATAAAGCGGAGCACAACCAATCGTATCGCTACTCTCTTATGTGCAATGCGGGTTGCTCCTGGCTTTTTGGGTTGGTGTTCACACTTCCCAGAAGCTGATTGAAGTGGGATAAACGGGCTCTCAGGGATTTGCTACCGCTTTCACCAGGTATCTTTTAAACATGAGAGCAAAGCAGAACAACACGGGTTGACTATGGGTGGGGAATGCCAGGCAGATGTGCCTGTGTGAATGCCCCCTTTAATCCGCTTGGGAAATGTGGCTGAAACATGGCTATAGCGGGGCAAACTGCCAGTCTGAACTCAGCCTATGTGCACTACTCAAGTACAGAGAAAACTAATATTAGAAGCCAGATCTATACCCTGAGAAATAATCCCCATAATTCCTTAATAAGCAATTGTGACATATTCTGCAGCTGCCACCCTGAAAAGGCAAGATCAATAACTGTTCATACATGAAACAGAACAAGTTAGAGTCCAATGGCACCTTTAAGTCCAACAAAGTTTTTTTTCAAGGTGTGTGCAGTCACACTTCATCAGACGATGAAATGAAATTACATATGATGACATATATATAGGAGTGGTTTGTTAAATTAGCATGCAAAATAGTGGGGGGGAGCTGAAAGGGCAAAGAAAGGTAGGTTGGCTGGGGGGTGTTAAGGAGAGCAGGGAAAGGGAAGGACTATGAGGGCATTCGCAGAAGGGAAAGATGAAATAAAATATTAGGAAAGGGGAAAATGAACCCCCTCCACAAGTCCTCACGGATCCCCTTACTTGTAGTATTTATTATCTGTTTGCTGTATATATTACCTTGCTATCAGTACATTGCTTTCTATTTATTTAATACCATTTCTTGAAATTTATCTAGTATCTATTTATCTAATACCCTTTCTTGCATTGTTGAACACATCATATTTAATACTTGCTCTGTTTCAGAGTTCTGTAATCTTAGTCCTGCTATACTGCTTATTAGATGTCTCAGCCTATTTACTGCTTTGATTTACACCGTTCTGCCTCGAGTCTCAGTGAGGAAAACAGACGAGAGAATGTAAACAAAATAAATATAGATGCTGATCCAGGAAGCTGCCTAAATGCATGTCTTTCTCCGCTGAAATCCATTAGTTGGGCATTCAACATGAGCTCATACAGAGTGTGCTTTTATCTGCCACAACCTTGAAAATACCTTAAAATAAAAGCAGAGGTTAGTTTAAGACAACATTCTCTCTTTTTTAAAAAAATCACGCTGAACCCTAAATTTTGACATTCAAAAATACAGTAGATACAATATCTCCTTTGTGTAGCATCCCTTTATGTCAAAAACAACAAGAAGTGATCTCTATAATAAATGGTTTGAAATGTCACATCTAATTTGTTCACCAGAGACAGTAAGAGTGCTACCACATGACAACTTGCTGAGCTGGGTGATAAATGTATGCAGTTTTTAATTGGGTTCCTTGTACTGTCATAGATAAACTCACATCTATATATTCATGCTGTTACAAAGCTAGCATATTCTTTTTTAAAAAAAATTCTAAAAAATTCACCCTGCAGAATCTTATCCAATTACATGAAGGCCATGCCCGCCAATTAAGAACAGCAAAGTAGTTCCAAATCTGCTAGCTTCGTCTTCCGCAACACAAAACTTCCTCCTCTAATTCTCCCAAAATCTCCGCAATCATTTACATCTTACATTATAAGATCCTTAACCAAGAAATGCAATGACTCCCAATATACAAAGACACCTATTCCCAGTTTCACTTGAAGAAACAGCTGCCATTTCAGTTCCAATGTAAGCAGGATCCTGTACATTTTCTGTTTGTTTTCAAGAGGTCCTCTAATGTTCAAGGAATCCTGCTTTGTCCTTCCCTGTGTTTGGGGTTGGGGGCAGATTTAGATGATTCTTCACAGTCAGTATTTTTCTCTTTTATGATTGTTTTGTGTTGCCTTGGGGGGGGCTTATCGATTGATCAATCAATTGATTAAAGCATGGATATCCTGCCTTTCCTCACAGTTCAAGGTGGCTTACAATAATAGTTAAAAATATTTCTAGTTAAAACCAAAAATAAAATAGCAAAACCCCAAATCTCTCCCCCACCCCGATTAAAAGATGCCTGCCATTTCACACTCCCTCAAAATCTCTGGCAAACAGGCAGGCTTTGCAGAAAAGTGGGTGCCTCTTAATTCTCCCAGAAGCCCCTGCCACAGAGCTGGAGCCCCGATGGAAAAGACCCAGGCTCTGGTCAAGGTCAGACAGGCCGCCCCCTAAATGATGGGATAGTCAACAGGCTGCCTGATGACCGTAGTTGGCACACAAGGACATATGGAGGGATCTGGTCCTTCAAATATGTTGATCCCAGGTTGTGTAAGGCTTTACAGATTATAGCCATCACCTTGTATTAAACTTCATAAAAGACTGGCAGCCAATGTCACTGTTTCAAAATGGGGGACATATGTTCCCAAAGGCTAGCCCCCACAAATGGTCTGGCTGCTGCATTCTGGGGGCCAGTTGTAGTTTCTGGGTGTCATCAGCATATTGATGACACCCAACTGCAAGGTTCTGGACAATCTCAGGTAGGACTTCTTCACCCAAAGATTGATTAACACATGGAATTCACTGCTACAGGGAGTGGTGGCAGCCACAAGCGTAGACAGCTTCAAGAGGGGATTGGAGCAACATCTGGAGCAGAGGTCCATGAGTGGCTGTTAGCCACAACGTGTAGATGGAACACTCTGTCCGGAGTAGTGGTGCTCTGTATTCTTGATGCTTGGGGGGCAACAGTGTGCGTGAGGTGTTTCTGGGGTTCTGCCCTTGCTGGTGAACCTTCTGATGTCACCTGTGTTTTGGCCACTGTGTGACACAGAATGTTGGACTAGATGGGCCACTGGCCTGATCTAACATGGCTTTTCTTGTATTCTTGTGTTTTCATTCAGCAGCCATCTATCTATCTATCTATCTATCTATCTATCTATCTATCTATCTATCTATCTATCTATCTATCTATCTATCTACCTACCTACCTACCTACCTACCTACCTATTTATCTAGCACAGGTGAGAGAATAGAGATCCATGACAAACCACAGGATAAATTCTGTTAAGTATGAGACTTAACAAGAGAGTGATTTCAACAAGTGATTTCAGCTTTATTATAGCAGCAAACAAGACAATCAAACAACACACACAAAACAATGGAGCACAGCTCCCTTTTTAAATAATCCGGGCTGACAAAACCACACCCACTCTTTAGTTAACAACCAATGGGGATTGAGGGATAAAGACCAATGAGGTCTGTTCCATCCATAAAGGTACAGTCAGTCTGATTGGCTATATACAAGGTTTAACACAAATCATCCAATAGGAACGTTGATGCTTACAAGCCTTGTCCTGACTCAAGCTTAACACAGAAAAAGATATAGCTGATTCATGAACAAATTCCACCCAGTCATTCTGCACCTCTAGGGGAGATTCTGCGTCTGACAGAAAAGGGTGAAACCACCCAAGGGCTGCACCAGGGGTGTCGAACTCAGTTGTCATGAGGGCCGGATCTGACATAAATGAGACCTTGTTAGGCCGGGCCATGTGTGCCATAAAATGTAACGCCAGGTAGCGGAGATATAAACTTTATAAAGGACACTTTATACTTAAAATAAAAACATGCTTAAAACATTAGCACTCTTGCAATATTTTGTTTATCTAACAGTGTCTGATAACTGACACCTCTTGCTCTGAATTACTACATCAAAATGTCTGTGCTGCTGCAATCTTGAGTATGTTGTTCAGGTGTGTACCTGTAAGCTGCAAACCTACGACGATGCATCAGCAGCAGAACTGGAAGAAGAAGCAGAAGACAGCCAGTTCCACTGCGGGCCTGATAGAAGCCGTCTGGGGGCCTAATCCGGCCCCCGGGCCCCATGTTTGACACCCCTGGGATACACCCTTAAATATCAACTCTGTATTCAAGCTGATGAATAAGAACAGAGTGATCAAATGGGTCTAAGTTTGCTTAGAGGTCCAACAGTATCAACAGGGAAGACTGTTCCCTGTCCAACTTTAAATGACGATTGTCTACCAGTATTACTAAAGCCAACTTGGTACCAAACTGAGGCCTGAAACCAGACTCAGACGGATCAAGGGCAAATGTATCATCCAGGAAATCCTGGAGCTGCTCTGCCACCATACGCCCTATCATCTTCCCTAGAAAAAGTAAATTCGAGACTGGATTGTAATTGGCCACCTTTTTAAAGTTAGTAAAAGTCAGTAACTTTTAAAAGTTAGTAAATATCTTCTTTATGCCTTTCCCAAAGGTGTGAATGCATTGGCATTATCCTCTATTATTTAGGTTTCCCCCTCTAAAGCAAGTTAGATTTGTCCTATGTTTTTTTAAGTTTCAATGTACTTTTCTTGTCTCAGCACCAGTTAGGGTTGTTAGCCTCCAGATGGCACCTGCAGAACTCCCGCTATTACAATTGTTCTCCAGATGACCAAGATCAGTTCCCCTGGTGTTGTGTACCAAAGGGAGACCATGCACGTGGTCGGGCTTGCATGTGGCCATGTGGATGGGCTAAGCTTCACATCCTAAGACAATAAAAGCAGAGGATCCGAGATCTCGCCGATCGGCCAGCCCAAATCCTAAAAGGAACCAATGGTGGGAGTTGTTAGTAAATAAACCTATCATGGGTGTGTGTGTTGGGTGTGGTGAAGAATGGGACTATAAGCAGGCCATGGGCCCTGCTCGTTATCTCAAGTTCTCCTATGCATTAACGTATGAGCTGAAATCACTATGCTATGCCTCAGGGTGCAGTCACACTGACCTTTTTGATTGGGGTTCGCCGCTGTTCCCTTGCGCATGTAAATTTCACATTCACATGTGCCAATCCGCCTCCCGTAGCAAAGCCAGCTCACTTGCGCAATACTCTCGGTTCTCTCCCTCATTTTCTTGGTGCAGGAAAATCAAGTATTTTCTGGGTATTTGTGGTTTGAATCCGCAGTTATGCTGATGTGGACAGCCATATCTCGCAATGATTGTGATTAGGCTCATCTGACCATTCTTTGTGCCGGGAGATTAGCAACAAGGAGAAAGTGAAGGATTCCACTGGCTTCCTCTTTCACCAGACAGATACAAGGGAGACGGGCAGCACACCAGCCCCCATACGTGGACTTCCAATTTGGGCCACTGACAGCTGGAGCTACTTTGCGGGGGGGGCAGCAGCAGGCAGGCTGGAAAGGGGAAGAGGCATGCCTCGAGAAGGAAAGCTCCCTGCCAGAGGTGCCAGACTGCTCCCTGGGCAGCAGCAGCGGGAAGCGAAGAAGCAATGGGTGCGAGGGCCATCATCCAGGCAGCCTCTGATCCCCGTGGATGGAGCTGCAGACATGGGCCCCGGCTGGCCGGCGTTGAGGAAGCCCACATGTGTTTCTTGGCAGCCTTGCAGGTGCAAAACGGTGACACAGGCAGCAGGCACCTTGTGATGGATCATGTGGCAAGGGCAGCAGTTCATTTGCTTCCCCCCCAATTTGGGGACAGGTAGCCGAGGAAGCCCACTCTGCTCAGCAGACCGAAAGAGCCCCATTTGAAAGGTGCACCTTGGGAGGAGGAGTGGCGTGCCCAGCTTACCAGCAGCATCAGAGGGCAGAACCCCCCTCCCCCTGGCCTGACTTTTATTTGCCTCGTTTCCTGGCAGATGAGGGGGAGGTGAGGAGGCGGTGGAGAGAGAGGGGCCGGCTGCATCTAGACGGTGCCCAGAGCCTCTTCCCGCAATGCTTCCAGTTTGGGGAGGGATGGTGTGATCATCCCAACCCAAAGAAAAATATTCCCGGATTAAATCATACCGGGAACAAATCACAATTTCCTTGCCGTGTGACCACGGCCTCAGTCTCAGTACTTTATCCCTGGAGAAAATGGATGCTTTGGAGTGGGGCCTTGATGGCATTATACTCGGCTGAGGTCCCTCCCCTCCCCAAACCCCGCCCTCCCCAGGCTCCATCCCCAAATTCTCCAGGTATTTCCCAACCCGGAGCTGGCAACCTGAGCACTAGTGGATGTCATTTTTATCATTCATCCTACGTCATCAGGAATGAACACTTACTTGTCATCCTTTCTCTTTGCTACTTTGAGAAATCAAATCAGCTTAATTAAGAAATGGATTTTTGAGGGGGGGTGTTTTAATTTACCAGGCAGGCACTAAAAGTGTTTTAATTATTCAACATAAACAAATTAGTTTGGTATTCATCAGCTGTTAGCGGTGTTACAAACCTGAGGAAGTTCTTTGCTTTCTGCAAATGATGTCTTATATATTATGAAGCAATTCAGGTTAGCCCATGAACCTGCCCTATGGTGAATGGGGCCTTTGGTCTATCAAGGTCAGTGTCATTACCCTGAGTGGCAGAGGCTCTGTGGGGTCTCAGGTCCATAGACTCCACTGCAGGCCATTGAATCCCACCCCAAATCATATGAAAGAAGGCTGACAGGTCCTGGTAAAAATGGCTTACAGCATTTCCTATTGACATGGGAGTGTTGCTGTAAACCCAGCATGAGAATGATGCTGCCCAACATGAGAGTGATGCTGCTTCACCACTTGAAGCTTTTACAAATCCAAATTTATTTTTAAAAAATGCATTGATAAGATATGAAGACTTGTTGGATAACAAAAACAAATTAAAACCAACAGAAAACCTTACAAAACAACGATCCAACCTAACTTAGTGGGAAAGAGCACAGATAGAATCAAGGTATGTTAAGGATAAGTTAACAGGATTTTATTTGAAAATAACAGAAATGGATAAGATATTTCTGTATACTGATGAGAAATTGATTAAGAAATTATATGCAATAATGTTAGAGAACACAATGCAAGATGAAGTAATTAAACATTCTATGGTTAAATGGACGCAAAACTTGGGTCATAATATTAATTTGGACCAATGGTCACAGATGGGGGGAATGTAACAATTACTAAAGCAACTTCATACCTGGGGAGGGTGGTATATAAATCTAATAAAATAAATAAATGAAATAAATTATAAATAAAATATTTATAAAATGTTTTATAGATGATATATTACTCCAGATAAATTGTCAAAGTTTTACCCTAACCTAACAAACAATTGTTGGAAATGTCAAAAAAAGTTAGTTCCTTTTTTCATAAATGGTGGACATGTGATAGAGTTAAAAATATTGATCTTAGATTCACAAAATATTACAAAAAATGTTAAAAATTACTATACCTTATGTACCAGAATTGTTTCTTGTAATATATTACCAGAAAATTGTTAAAAACAAGATTCTTATCTTATTATACATGTAATGACAACTGTAAGAATTTTACATGCCAAACATTGGAGAAGAAATGAGGTACCTTCAAGAGAAGGAACTATAAACAAAATGTTGGAAACTGCAGAGATGGACAAATTAACTTTAATGTTAAGAGGACAGATTGAAGGAAGCTTTGAAGGAAGCTTTGAGAACACATGGTTAAGATTGTACAAATGGCTTGAAGAATACAACAAATAAAATATATTGACATACAACCAATTTAGAAGCAAATAAGAACTACAGTTTTAATTATATGCAAAAGATTTATATAAAAATACAAGGTAGAACAAATAAAAATGTAATTAGTTATTGTATGAGGTAACTAAATAGACAATTCAATGATGTAACAATAATCCCCATTTTCTGTATGCATGTTTGTCTTTTGTGTTTGTCTTTTATAAAAATAAAAAAAATGTAAAACAAAAGAGAGAGAGAGTAATGCTGTTTTAAGCAAGTACCTCAATATTATCCATACAGCATCCACAGAATATTCTGGACTTGCTCTCCAGTGGTACAATGAGCCATTCTGAATGAGGCCCTGGATCCATCTCTTCTTTCAGAGACTTATGTTTTTAGAAGGAACATATTCCACTAGTGGAATATCCTTTAATAAACCCTAGATTAACACTACTGCTTCAGTTCTGTACCTTTATTCATGGGGCATGGGGACAAATAAGTGGGGCATTAATTTCCTGTTTGGACAAGTTTTACTTACAATATTAAAGAATCCCATTCAAGTTCTCGAAATGACAAAAGAATCAAACCTGCTTCCATTTGTTAAAAAAATTGGCTGTGACTTTTTTTTTTTTTAAAAAGGTACACCCTTATTTTTCCAGGAATTCCATAGAAGCGTGATTGGGAGGGTCTTTCTCACATACCAGCAGGAATTTCAGAGAAGGCAAAATTATTTCAGTGTAATTAGCTAAATATTGTATAGAGGGTGGTTTATATCTCTCTGATCTTAGCTCTCTTCACCAGTGGAGAACATGACCTATGAATATACGATCACAGATGTGAAAGCAAAAATATTAAGGTATAATGAGCAAATCTGCTAGGTTATGGAATATTAATCTGCAATAGTGTAATCAAGCAAAAGGGGGAAATGGATGTTATCAATATATTATAGTGTTCCTCTTGCAGATAACATTAAGAAATCCTAATTACATTGCATTTTTCACTATTCATTTGCTCATTGCCCCATTCCGACAGTAATGAGTTTTGCTTGTTCGAGTTATTCCTTGAGTAATCTGGCACTTTTCATTAACCAGCTTCCAAGCTATGCTAATTATAACAGGACCTATTACACTGAATATTATAATTTCCCCTTTAAATTAATAATGTACAATGTCATACAATGCAGAAAAGGAAATAGTAGCAAAGAGGCATGAAGATCTAAATCAAATTAACTGTTTTGGGTTTTTTTGTAAGTTTAGAAGAGACATCTGTTCACCTTAATTTTGTTACAATAATGAAAAATGACTAAGAAAGAATTAGAGGGATCATTACTGTCCCTTCAGAAACATTCTTCTAGTTCACCAAATCACAGATAGAAGGCAAAGCCCATTAGTGTGTGTGAGAGACAGACAGTAAATAGTTAATGCTGTAACCTGGTCTGAGAACCTTTAGTGGCAGGGGATTCAAATGGAATTATTCAATTGAGAATGCCAGTTAGGAGTTGGGAGTTGACAGTTAACTATGAGAAGGCCAAGCAGACTGTGAGTCAATTGAGAAGGATCCTAGATTAGGGAAGTGGGATGTGTAACCTATTCCTATCAAGTCTGTGGGAAATAGCTCCTAGAAGGCAGGGTAATCCCTAGCCAGTGGATAAGGAAGGAAACTGGAACTTGTGTGAATGTCCTTGCCTTCACCAACTTTAGTGTCTGTGAGACCAGGATGCTTGTTTATGTAAGTGGAGGCTGCCAAGAGATCGCTCTCCTCAAGTTTTAAAGCCATGTCTGAATAAAAGAAACAGTTATTTGTTTGTGACAAATTATCTGGTGCTTATTTTTTATGCAAAGTTACCTTATTCCTGTTGACTGTTCAACTCATAAGTCCTAAACCTGATTCCCATCTGTTTCCCCTCAAAGTGAAATAAAACAGTTTTGGGTGGCAGTCACATGCACAAGATAAAGCAGAGGGGGGCGAGTCTATTTGCTCCGTAGGAATTTGACCCACAGTTGCACGATCACACAGTCCTTGGAAGCTGTGGGCACAGCCTGCCACTGCATGATCAGGTGAGTCTTTTTTTTTTTTTTTGCTGTGTGTTTCTGGTGCGCTTCAATGAGGGATCAATGATTCACATCTCCTCACTGAGGGCTCCCTATGCAGTGTGCAATGATGCACATACTGAGACGGGGGAAAACACAATGGCACGGAGCCAGGATGGCCTGATCAGACCATCCTGATGTCCTGGGAACACACTGGAGTGATCACACAGGGGAAGTCCATCTGTGGCCCGTAGCAACCTGTTTGCTACTGAACTTTCCACAGTGTCTTTTTACTCCGCTTCTGCAGCAGAGCAAAATGGGTTGCCGACAGGTGCGGGGTGCTTCCCAGATGTTTCTGTCTGATCACACCCTTTAAATCCACCCAGCACTCATGCCTATGGCATTGCTAATTGTGCATGTGATCGTGACCTTGATTTACCATCAGCATCTCATGTGCCATTATAAAATAAGGACCAAAGAAGGATTTTAGTCTCTCCCCTTGGTTCCTTAGGATGGGACAGCCTTTACCAATATACCTTCAAAGACTGGGTAGGACAGCCAGAGAAAAACAAAGAAGAAATAAAAAGGGGCTGCTCAGCTAAGAACAAAATAAAGGGAAATCCTGTGAGGGAGGGTGAAATCACCATAGTGTGGGACACAATGTATCATCCAACAGAGTATCAGCAGGTCTTCGGGGGAGACAGAGTTCAAATTAGGACAGAGGGGAAGTCTTATGGTCGAGGAAATGAGACTCATTAACTCCTAAATAAAAGAAGAATTTGTGTAGAATCTAGGGATGCTGAAAATTTTGAATCTGACCTTTTGGGTAGTCACATGTACCCTGTTTGACACTTAGAATCAGACTGTAGAACTATCAAGGATAATATGTTCAGCTTCCATCCAGTGGCTCGAACAGCTGCCAAACCAGTTTGCCGCTACCTGTTGATCAGAACCAACTCACAGCTGATCGCTCCCCCAAATAGCTACATGGTGAAGTTGCAAGCTGGGCAGGGACAGACAAAATATTTTTTTGATCTTCCCATTGCAAAAATTAGGGAAGGCAGAGATCATTTCTCGATCCTTTTCTCTGAATTCAAGCAATCTGCTCCATTTTTCTGCTGCTCAAGCTGATAGGTAGGGGTGGGGAGAAGTGAGACACTCCACTTGTCACCCTTCTCCTAGAGGATAGGGAACCATTCACAAGCACTCTTTGAGTGCAATCTGTCAACCAGTTGCAGATCCACCTAACAGCCATAGGATCCAATCCACATTTTCCCAATTTGTCAACAAGAATATTATGTGGAACCTTATCAAAAGCCTTACTGGAATCAAGATAAACCATGTCTACAGCATTCCCCTGGTCCAGCAAGGTGAACTATGAATAACATAATAATAATAATAATAATAACAACAACAACAACAACAACAACAACATTGCTGGGGGGAAATGTTTTCATTCCCCTACAGATTACTGAGATTTAACATTGATTCACTGGTTCCAAACAGATGTTTGTGCACCTCCACTGCAATTAAAAGGCTCCAAAATGATTTGCTGCAGTATTTTCATCTCCAAGTTGCCACTCATAAGCCTTTTCTGAGATGCAAAGCTTGCCCAACTTGAGACCGGGCAAATGCAGCTATCAGCCACATATGTCAACCCATAAAAGGCTCAATACATTCTACAGGTTTTTTTGCTCCCGGCATAAAAAGAGAGTGTATCAGGGATCCAACAGGCCAGTTCAGTTTGCATTGGCATAGGTTATATGTGCATGGTAAATCAAAATACCTTACAAGACATTCGCCCTGACGGCTCAGGATAATCCATTCTCGTCAGATCTTGGAAGCTAAGTAAGGTTGACCCTGGTTAGTAGTTGGATAGGAGACCACCAAGGAAGCCCAGGATTGCCATGCAGAGGAAGGCAATGGTCAACCATCTCTGGGTGTCTCTTGCCTTGACAACCCTATAGGGTTATCATCAGTCTGCTGTGACCAGTGGTGGACCTACATTTCTGGGACTTGAACTGTTATGGGGGCCCCTTCTCACCAATAGCAACAAAAGGGCAACATCCAATGAGGTCCAAAGGACCTTGCTGCCCTTGCAAGGACCTTGAGGCCCAAACGTCGGAGAACAGGCATTACAGCATATTCTAAGGTCAAGTATTAAGTACTTCAACCCATTGGCTTATGATTCTGTCACTAAAGTAGCCTTATTTTAAGAACAAACACTTAAAAAAAACCCCTCTGTTAATTTTGTTGAAATATTAACTCTTTTTTTAAAAAAGTTGCTTCAGGACCCCTCTGGGATTAAGGGCCCTGAAGCTTAAGCTTCATTAGTTTCAAAGAAGAAGAAGAAGAAGAAGAAGAAGAAGAAGAAGAAGAAGAAGAAGAAGAAGAAGAAGAAGAAGAAGAAGAAGAAGAAGAAGAAGAAGAAGAAGAAGAAGAAGAAGAAGAGGAGGAGGAGGAGGAGGAGGAGGAGATTGGATTTATACCCCGCCCTTCAGTGCCCAAAGGCGTCTCAGAGTGGCTTACAAACTCCTTTCCCTTCCCCTCCCCACAACAGACACCCTGTGAGGCAGGTGGGGCTGAGAGAACTTCTGACAGAAACTGTCCTTGAGAGAACAGCTGTGCCAGAGCTTGTGACTGACCCAAGGTCACATCAGCAGGTGCAAGTGGAGGAGTGGGGAATCAAACCCGGTTCTCCCAGATAAGAGTCCACGCACTTAACCACTACACCAAACTGGCTCTCAGTAGAGCCACCCATGGCTGTGACTTGTCCCCCGCCCCCCACCACGCATTCTTCCACGTCTTTTGTTCTGAAGCCACTTCCTTGCATTCACTTCGGATGCCTCGAAGAGCAAGGAATTAAAATGAAACACAGACTGAGACACAGCAAGGGACGTCTGACTTCTCTTACGTAAGAATAGTCACGACTGTGATTTTTTAAAATATTTTAATACGTTTTATTCTGTGATTTAAAACTTAATGCCCGTAGTTTTACTTCAGAAATCAGTCTCTGATTCCCATAAAATATTTATATCTTACCTTGACACTTGATGAACCTTCCCAGAGACTTGCCGAGATTAAACTAATTAAACAAAGTCCAAAGCATAGCTTCAATACCACATAGAAACGCCTTTTGATGAAAACAGAAACATGGGGTTTTTTTTAAGTCTAGAGACAAGGAGCTGTATTTTTTTTAAAAAAACCCAGAATTTTAAAAAAAATGTACAATCCGTGGATTGATCTTATAGAATCATCGAACCACAGAGTTGGAAGGGGCCATAGAGGCCATCTAGTCCAACCCCATGCTCAGTGCAGGATCAGCTGAGAGCATCCCTGACAAGTGGTTGTCCAGCCGCTGCTTAAAGACTGCCAGTGAGGGGGAGCTCGCCACCTCCCTAGGTAGCTGATTCCACTGTTGAACAACTCTAACTGTAAAAAAAGTTTTTTCTAATATCCAGCCAGTACCTTCCCCCACCCTTAATTTAAACCCTTTATTACGAGCCCTATCCTCTGCTGCCAAGAGGAAAACCTCCCCGCCTTCCTCTAAGTGACAGCCTTTCAAATACTTCAAGAGAGCAATCATGTCCTCCCTCAATCTCCTCTTCTCCTGACTGAACATTCCCAGGTCCCTCAGCCTTTCCTCATGGGGCTTGGTCTCTATAGTGCATTCAGATGAGCAAAAATCCATTGTTCCCTTACTGGGTGGAGTTGCATATTTTGTTGAGATACATCCCATCCCAATCAAGATACATCCCATCTGTGTTGTACCCCATGGTGTTTCTGAGGGTCTACTTGCCCATTGCATTAACTTTTCGGGTTGTGGTTGGAGGTCTCAGCAGACCAGGGAGGTGGACAATGTCTCTTCCATCATCAGATAACTCATGAATCTTAGGATCTAAACAAAATCTAAAGGGACACTGGAAAAAAAGATTTTCATCATTTACGAAGGAGGAGGAGGAGGAGGAGATTGGATTTATACCCCGTCCTTCACTTGAGATCTCAGAGCAGCTTACACACTCCTTTCCCTTCCCCTCCCCACAACAAACACCGGGTGAGGTAGGTGGGGCTGAGAGAGCTCTGAGAGAACTGCTCTTTCAAGAACAGCTCTGCCAGAACTATGGCTTGCCCAAGGTCATCCAGCAGCTGCAAGTGAAGGAGTGGGGAATCAAACCTGGTTCTCCCAGATTAAAGTCCTCACACTTAACCACTACAGCAAACTGGTTCTATAAAGAGAACAGGCAAGTACAGGATGCAAATTAACACTGGGCTTTAATTACTTAGCTTTAAATGAATATTCAGGGCCCAGGAAGAATACGGCACCCCCTGGAGCCACTGGGTATGGTCCTCATCCTGGAGAGAAACTAAGGACTGACTGCCAGGGACCAACAGCTAGCCCACAGGTCACCCTTCAAAGAACCTCCAGAGGGAGGAATGGGAGGGCATTCCCATGTGAAGTGACATGGGAGGCAGCATTGTCTTAAGGTCTATAGCCCATTATGTCAATGCAAATATATTTATTTATTCTTTTAAAACATTTGTATGCATCCTTTCCACCTGATCAGGGTCCCCAAGGTGGCGCATTAAAACATCTGAACAATTAAAAACAGCTTTTAAAATGATAAAATAAGTGACATAAAAATACATAAACAAACAATGCCAGAACCAGGGAGGAGGTCCAATAACTATTACTGGGAGTATGCCAAAGGAAACAAAGAAGCCTTCACCAATAGAGGGAGACAGATGGATCTGTCTGGGGAAAGCTCGTTTCTCAGGTGAAGAGGAGATTTGATTTATACCCCGCCCTTCACTACCCGAAGGAGTCTCAGAGTGGCTTACAATCCCTTTCCCTCCCCACAACAGACACCCTTTGAGGTAAGTGGGGCTGAGAGAGCTCTCTCGAGAACTGCTCTTTCCAGAACAGCTCTGAAAGAACTTGTAGCTGACCCAAGGTCATCCAAAAGCTGCACATGAAGGAGTGGAGAATCAAACCAGTTCTCCCAGATTGGAGTCCACGCTCTTAACCACCACGCCACACCAAACTCCACCCATCCAGCTCAGATGGTAAGGGCAACTGAAACAGGGCCTCCGAAAATGACTAGCGTGAACAGGAAGGTTCATATGGGAGCCTATAGGAATTATATAATCCCCTATGATGGGCCAGTGATAAGATTAGCTTTCTGGCAGGGGCTGAATGAGGCTGTCTGAAGGCAGGGGACAGAGCCAACCGCATGATCTTATACATAATGAATGACTGGTATGATTAGCCATGTGACTTATCCAGGAAGGATAGGGTTGCCAGGTCTGGGCTGGAAAATACCTGGAGACTTTGGAGGTGGACCCAGGAGAGGGTGGGGTTTGGGGAGGGAGGGGAGGAGCCTCAGCATAATAAAATGCCATAGAGTACATCCTTCAAAGCATACATTTTCTCCAGGGGAGCTGGTCTCTGTCAGCTGGTGATCATTTGTAAATGCAGGAGATCCCCAGGCCTCACCTGGAGTCTGGCAACCCTAAGGAAAGAGGAGGAAGTAACAGATAACCAAGAATAAATGTAAAATGGCAGCCATTACTAAGGAAAATAATGGCACCAAAGATTTTTTTTTAAATTTCCAAAATGAGTATTACTCCAATCCCAGTGGATTTGGGCATTTGGATTATTAGCAAAAGCAGCATAAATATGGTTTAGGTAAATAAAGAACTGCCGCCAAATGGGAAGTGGCTACCCACCCCGAAATGAAAATGGAACAAAACAGGAATGGTCCAGCACAACTTCGCAAGGAATGCCTATTTTACAAGGTCAGGATATTGCAGGAAGAAGATTATACCGAGAATAAAGAGTTGACATTGAGAATATCATGTCCCAAATACATTCTGAAAAAGTCTTTCATTCATCCGGTTTCACTCTATAGATCCCACGGCGAAAACACTAAAAATACATTATCTGACTGAAGGCATTTTGCAAAGAAAAAGTTTATATATATATATAAATATAATTGTTACGACTCGTATCTGGAGGCATGATTCATAAAATGGATTCATTTTTTCCTCTCCCCCCCCCTTTACTTACGGGACCGGATTGTCGAGGCGACATCCACTCGCAGCAATCTTTTGATTTGTCTTCCCAGTGGGAAGAGCCATTTCAACCAAGTCACCTTAGATGTGTCAAGTCAAATGCTTCTGAGCGGTGCAGCTGAGCTCCGTGTCAACTCTATCCTTGAAAAACGGGCCCGAGGGAAAGCAAACCTATCACCAGCTTTCTTGTTCTACTGTAAAAACAATCATGACTGTATAATAGGGGTGACATTGCCCGACAGCCTCTTCTTTCTTAACCCAAGATCGTGGGCAATCATTTTTTTTTTTTTTTGGGGGGGGGAGGGTAGCTTTACAGAAACTTAACTTAATTTAAAAAAAAACAAAAACATCCAGCCTTCATGCATGTAAATGAAGTTTTAAACAATATTGTGTGTGATAAGATCAGATCACCATTACGCACACCAATTAAAAAAAATTAAACTGTGGCCAGCCGGATTGACCTGACCATCATTCCCTACAAAGGAAAATGAGACTTTAGACCAGTGAACACATGTACGTTTATCACTTGACAAGGTGTTGACCTGTTGGCATCTGCCGGCATCGCCCTGTAATTACCGCAGTCAGAATTTCCTACTCAGACACAATGCTTTGCAACAGAGAGACAGTTTATGCCTGGCGTCCCCCTGACCTTGTTGAGCCTGTGAGCATTTTCGGAATGTCTTGTTGCCACAAAATGGCTAACGGGGCGGGGTTGGTGAGTCACAAAATGGCTGACATCAGGAGAGAGGAATGATGCTTAGCTTTATTTATTTATTTAAAATGTTTATAAGCTGCTTTTCTACCTTGTGGAACACAAGGTGGCTTACAATAAATATAATAATGATGATCAAAAACACCTGAAGACCACAATTTAAAATCTCCAACTAGGACTGCCTACAAATCAAACTAAATTAGCCAAATGCAATCCTCCAGTATATATAATTCTGTTTTGGACGCCCCTGAACATTCCAACACGCTCCGATATCAGTTCGCTCCCTGATATGTTATTCAGAGGGTCTCCCTATCCACTGGCTGCATTGCCTGAGGCCTGCCTCCAACATTCTAAACAGTTTGCTGTTCCTCCCCCCCCCCCACAGCCAGTCAGAACACAGAGGTCATTTGCATATGTGGCCTGATTGGCCTTTGCCTCTAACATTCTAAACAGTTTGCTGTTGCTGTTCTCTGGTAAAATGTGTTCTGAGGTAAAATACATTTCCCCTTACTGCCTGTTGAGGGAAACCATTGTTGCCAACCTCCAGGTGAGGGCTGAAGATCACTCAGAATTACAACTGCTTTCCAGATGGCAGAGATCAGTTCCCAAGAGAAAATATCCTGCTGAGTTAGCCCCTGTATGACAGCCAATATGACGTAGCAGTCAGGGCTTCAGAGCATGGTAGAGGCTACAGGTGGAGGTATATAGAAAGCTGAAGAGTGAGGAGAAAATAAAGGCAGGTTGATGATTGGCTGGGAAGGAGATACAGTTACCAACTCCAGGTTGGAAAATTCATGGAGATTTGAGGGGTGGAGCCTGGAGACGGTGGGGTTTGAGGAGGGGTGGGACCTCAGACAGGTACAATGCCATAGACTCCACCCTCCAAACCAGCCAGTCCCTCATGGGGAACCATTGTTGCCAATCTCCAGGTGAGGGCAGGAGATCACTCAAAATTACCACTGTTCTTCAGGTAACAGAGATCAGTCCCTCTGGAGAAAATGGTGGACTCTGTGTCATTATACCCTGCTGAGGTCACCACAGCAAATTGACACTGAGTGCCCAGGACCAGGGCACCCACCCAGAGCCTCTTTCTAGAGCTCGTTGTATTTATTTCCACAATGGGCCTTATTCCTAGTTCTATATAAAGCTATCTTCAACTGAAGATCAAAAGCAAGACAGCCAGGTGTATCTCCCTAGGACAGTTGTTCCATAATTGTGAGGCTCCCACCAAAAAGGCCCTCTCTCATGTTTCCACCAGATGAGCTTCTTTGGTGGGACAGTCAGGAAGGCCGCTTTCTGAGATCTCAATTCCTGGTCTGGAATGTACTGGAGAAGATGGGAAGAGATGCTGGCTGGTTTCTTTTTACAAAGGAAGTGGAGGGTTTGTTCCCTGCTCCGCCACTGGAAGAGGCTGCCAAGCCCAGAGATAGAAGGCTGTTGTATATATTATGGCTGCCACATGAAAGCCATTTCTCAACTACTGCAGGGATCTAAGCCACCTGGAGTTCTGCTTGCAGGGAAGGGTGGCCTAACAGAAGGAAGGAAGGAAGGAAGGAAGGAAGGAAGGAGGAAGGAGGAAGGGAGGAAGGAGGAAGGGAGGAAGGGAGGAAGGGAGGAAGGAAGGAAGGAAGGAAGGAAGGAAGGAAGGAAGGAAGGAAGGAAGGAAGGAAGGAAGGAAGGAAGGGATGAAGCTGTGCTGGCCAACAGACAGTACTCCCTGGGCAATTGTTTAGATGTACTTCTGTGCCAAACATTTTCCATACATGAATGTTGGGAGAAAAAAGATGGCCTTTCTGTCCTATCCCTCTCCCTGATGTTCGAGATCGGGGTCCCCAGCATGGTGCCCAGGGGGCGCCATGGTGGCCGCCAACACCTTTCTTGCTGCCTGCTAAGTATGTTTTTTTTTTTTTTTAGAAAGTGGGTAGGGACAAGGTGGGCTCCTGCCCAGTAGGGCTTCTGATTGCCCCCAGGATGTCTGATTGGCTGTGCAGATTAAAATGGCATTTCAGTGACAGCTGCCATTACAGTGTTGTCCTCCCCCCCGACTCTCCTTCCCCAGGATATTTTTAAAATTTACTCCTCTTGTCCCCTGCACTTGGGCTTCCTCTGTGTGTGCCATTGGCTCCATCTCCCCAGGTGGCCATTTTGTACCTGTACTTACCACCCCCGCATCAGAAAGCCAAAAGTTCCCTCAGGTTCAAAAAAAATTGGAGGCCCCCTCTTCTGGAATCTACATGCTAGAAAGGTATGACCTTGGGGAGCATATGTGCATGAAACTGTGCACTTCCTGCTCCCTTGCTGTTCTGAAGTGCTACGCAATGCCAGAATATTGCTTCATGCCCTAATTGGATCTGCTGCCTCTAGCAGCGAGGCATGGCCTGCACAGTGTAAGCAGAATACTCTGCAGCCCAATAACACTAAAAACCCACAGGAGAGCCCATCAAACTCATAAGCCCCTCACATTGCTGTCAAAAGACTTTTTTTTTTAAGGATTTCCTTCCATTTTTCTAAAATGTTTCCTGGTTGGCATTTAGTCAACATTAGTCTTCATTATATCTCCAAGTGTTGACACCAAATCAAAGCCGCTGTCATCAAGGCGTCCCTTAAAAGAATATATGACTCCATAAAGCGCATCCAATTGTTCCTCAAGGTGAACATAAATCCTGTAGAAGTAGATATTGTAACAACTGTTTGTTCAGTTTGAGATAAAGTCTTTGTGGCGTCTTTTATCACGGCGACGTCTTTCAATCCTAATGACAATAATCTATTAAAAATAGGCTTAAGATATAAAATTGTTGCAATCCATTATTGCAGGAGAAGGGCTATACAAAGGCACTTCTCCCTGTGCCATGATTTACAGGCAAGGTGAGTTGACCGAAATGCAAATTTAAACATAAAATTAAGTATGGAAAATCTAGGTCCACCACCCAGGGATTGATATTTGGTCTTTATGACTTGCCCTCCCCTTTCATTTATATTAATTTTGCCATCCCATGTGAATCTATAATATGTAATGGAACTGTGGGGGAAAAGTGATTGGATTCTATACAGCTAGCAACTGGTTGTGGGTGCAGTAGAGAGACCTGGGTCCCAATCAGATGGGTCTTTAGATCCGCCCTAGGCACAAGTACCTAGCGGATCTAAAGAGAATGACCAGACAGCAACATCTGGGGAAGGTGCCATTTCTGTGTTCAGCCAATTCAGCCATGCCAGGGAGCCATACTTAGATACCAGTGAAAGTCCGGGGCTAATGCTTGCCGATGAGCCAATGGCGGACTTTCCCCCGACTGATTATTCCAGCGCGCAATCCTCCCACCAGGATGGTCTGACTCCAGAACATCCCGAATGGCCACCATTTTAAAAAAATCCTTAGCAATATGTGCATAAATGCATAAATGCACGACAGCCACAGAGCTCGACTCAAACGTTCCAGACAATTTCATGTTTCTGAATGGTCTGTGAAATTTATGAACTGTGTTAAATGAAATGGTACCTAGAGGGAGGTACTACTGGCGGTTTTTTTAACCATTCAATTCTGTGCATGCACAAAAAAACAAGTACACATTGAGGCTCAGATGTGGATGCACAGACAGTATTTTAAAAAAACAAAAACAAAACAACAACAACCACGTGGCTCCTTCAGTTGGATGCCATATATCCACCACAGAGTCCGTGCACAGTAAGGGGATTCATGGGGGAGCTGTCTGGTCATGCAACACTAGATTTAAAAGACTGGGATCAAATTAAAGCTGGGCCAATGATGGGATTAGCTGCCCATCTGAACGCAGCCTTGGATTCAAATCCCAACACAACTCTGGTTGATCCAGGGGCAATCACACTTTCAAGCCATCTTACAGCATTGTTCTGAGGATGAAACAAAGAATGAGAGAGAACCCTCTAACTGCCCTCCGTGATTGATATATTATTATTATTATTATTATCATTATCATTATTATCATTATTATCATTATTATCATTATTATCATTATTATCATTATTATCATTATTATTATTATTATCATCATCATCATTATCATCATTATCATTATTGTTGTTGTTGTTGTTTAGATTTATACCCCGCCCTTCCCGCGAACGGGCTCAGGGCGGCTCACAGTTACCGGCACCATGTGCCAAAGCAACACAGAACATTTTAAAAACAAGGTAAAACAGGATAAAACAATCATACATCAAACAATTAAAGTGCACACAATAATAGTTAATATCATACATAACTTCTGTCAAGTTGCAACTGACTTGTGGTGACCCCAACAAGGGTCTTTCAAGGCAAGTGAGAAGCAGAAGCAGTTTTTGCCATTGCCTTCCTCTGCGGAGCCTTCCTTGGTGGTCTAAGGTCCAAGTACTAACTCTGCTTAGCTTCCGATATCCGACAAGACAGGGCTACACAATGCCACCTTCTCTCCCGTGAGACAGCAGATACAGATATCATGTTGGATCTTCCTCTTTTCCTGCTGCCTTCAGTTTTTCCTAGCATCATTGTCTTTTCCAGTGACTCTTGTCTTCTCACGTGACCAAAGTATGATAGCTCCAGTTCAGTTATTTTAACTTCTAGGGAGAGAGGAGGCTTGATTTGATCTAGAACCCTCTTATCTGTCTTTGGTGGTCCATTGTATCTGTAAAACTCTCTTCTGGTGCCACATGTCAAACTAATCAACTTTCTTCTTGGTGACTTTTTTCATCGTCCAATTTTCACACCCATACACACTGACAGAGAATACCACAGTATGAATCATCTTGGTTGCCAGTGAGGCACCGTTACTCTCAAAGACATTTGAGAGGGTCAGATCCTTCATGGCTGCCCTTCCCAGTTTCAATTGCCTTCTTATTTCTTGGGTGCATTTTCCCTTTTGGTTGATGATTGAGCCAAGGAATAGAAAATCTTTAACAATTTTAATTCCTTCATGGTCAGCCTTAAAGTTATGTAATTCCTCTGTAGTAATCACTAGGGATGGACATGAACTGGGGAAATGGAGGGCTGAAAAAGAAGAAGAGGAGGAGGAGGAGGAGGAGGAGGAGGAGATTGGATTTATACCCTGCCTTTCACTCGGAGTCTCAGAGTGGCTTACAAACTCCTTTCCCTCCCCCTCCCCACAACAGACACCCTGTGAGGTAGGTGGGGCTGAGAGAGCTGAGAACCGCTCTGAAGGTTCGTGGTTCATGGTGTCTCATGAACTACAAATCATGAACTTCCATTCTGTTTTTTCCATATTCTGTCCCAATGGTAGTCTCTTCTCCAGAGTTTTGGTTGTTCATCAAAATGATCAGATGTTGTGGTACACCCATGTCTTTTAAAACCAACCATAGCTTTTCATGAAGCACACAACCACAAGCTGATTTTTTTTCTGAAATTCTCTTCTACTTCTCTAACCTACATACATTTGCAATATGATCTCTAGTACCTCATTCTTTTCTGAATCCAGTTTGAAGATCTGGCATTTTTAATTCCACGTATAGTAACACTCTTTGTTGTCAGATTTTGAGCATGAGTTTACTTATGTGAGAAATTAATGTGATGCTCCAATAGTTGCTGCAGTCTTTGACATCTCCTTTTTTGGAACTGGAATGTAAATTGAGCATTTTCAGTCTGTGGACCATCGTTTTGTTCTTCATATTTGTTGGCATATTCTTGTTAAGAATTTGATAGACTCCATTTCTCTGGCTTGGAATAGCTCTATCGATATCCCATCTATTCCTGGTGATTTGCTTCTCCCAATTGCTTTAAGTGCAGCTTTCACTTCATTTTCTAAACACGCAGGTTCTTCTTCAAAAGATTTTCCTTTGAAGTCATCTGCCATCCTTTCATCTCTTCTGGACAGTTCTTCAGTGTATTGTTTGTATTTTGTGCTGTTCAGTCTATGTATTTCCATGTTGATATATCAGCACACCTAAACATGCTTTAAAATCCCCTTTAATCTCTTGGATCTTGTAAAACAGGTCTCTTGAACTTCCTTCTTTGACATTTTCTTCTGTTTCTTTAAACCAGTTATTATAATAGTTCTCTTTGTCACTACGTGCAAATCACTGGAATGCTGCATTTAGACTCCTGGCTCTATTTCTGTCACATAAGTCTCTATTTTTTTTTTAAGTGATGGGGTTTTGAGAATTCTTAATCAATATCTTAAATCAATGCAAACTCCAATGTTTTTGAATCAATATTCTGGCCTAGAGGCAATAGACATATGTCAGGACTGCATTATTGCAGATTGCATATGATCAAATGCTCCACACACACACACAAACACCTGGAATTCCCTGCCCATAGAAAATGAATATATCAGGCAAGCTGGATCTTTCTCCTTTATATCAAGTTTTCTGTGCATACAATGAATATTTGAACATTCAATCATGTGAATCAGGAGAAAAGCAGCAGAGTTACAGCCCTTTTAGAATTGCATTGTGGTGCAAATACGGACATCTGAGACAAACAGTGAAGAATGTTTCACTGGGATGATGGATAGTATAGAAAGGCAGAGTGGTGTTTTATTGCCTGTCGACTTTTAAAAAGTATTTTGCAACTTGTATTACTTTCAGAACCAGTAGGTTGGAGTTTGGGGATATTTGAAAAGTAGGTAATATGGAATGACAGATGTATGCAAGTTATACTAGGTGAAAAAAAGAAGAATAAGAATACAACTTTGGGGCAAAAAAAAAAATAGTGGCCTGTTAAATTGTATTTGTGGCTTCCTTTCTTTTCTGCCCCCCTCACCCCCTTTGCAGCCATTCTCTTCAAAACTGAATTCTATCTCAGCTTTTAAGTTTCTTTCAAAGGTGATTTCTTTTGAATTCAGCTCAAACACAAGTGAATTAAAGGAAATGTATTCTCTGGGGAAAGCAGTAAGGAAAAGACTAGATTCTCTAAGATCTCAAAGTGAGTTTCTCAACTGTAATAAGGCAGGGGATATTTGGCTTGGAAGACTCTTTTGGCTGATGTTCTTAGGGGGAAAAGTGGCCTGTCATGATTCGAATTCCACAGTGACTGTCACGCTCCCTTCTGATGCCATTTCCATCTAGGCTACACTGTGGCTGAGTTCAGACTGGCAATTTGCCCTGCTTTAGCCACATTTCCAAAGCGGATTAAAGGGGGCGTTCACACAGGCACGTCTGCCTGGCATTCCCCACCTTTAGGCAACCTGTGCTGTTCTGCTTCGCTCCTGGGATTAAAAGGTACCTGTTGAAGGTGGTAGCAAATCCCGGAGAGTGCCTTTATCCCGCTGCATTCTGCTTCCCAGAAGTGTGAACGCTCAGCTGAAAAGCCGGGAGCAACCCGCATTGCACATAAGGCAGCAGAGATATGATTGGCTGTGCTCCGCTCTACCGCCCAATGCAGTGTTGGTACAACGGAATCCTCCCCAAATCGGCCGGATGCCTATGTGTGTATGAGTGCATGAGCGCATAAGCGCATATGCACTCATGTGCTCATGTGCTCATGCGCTCATACACACATAGGCATCTGGCTGATTTACCAGGAAAAAGCTGTTTACAGCCGTGCCTCCAGGCCAGCAGTCTGAATGCTTCCACGCACCTCCTCCCGGTATGTTCCCGCATCAGTTGGCTCAGTGTGACCGGGAAAACCCGGAACACTTTGTTCCGGGGCTTTTTTGCCATGACTGGCTCCCACTTCAAACTGCCAGTCTGAACTCAGGCTATGAAGTTTCAGAGCCTCAATGCAGCTTGCAACAGCCCTGTATGGTAGTTCAGCCCTATGACAGATCCCGTAGCGCAGCCTGGAACAAAGGGATGGTTGCCAAGTTCACCCTGGCCACTGGCGGGGAATTAGGGTTGCCAGTTCCAGGTTGAAAAACTCCTGGAGCCTGGGGAAGAGTGACCTCAGTGGGGGACAATGTCGTAGAGTCCACCCTCCAAAGCATTCATGTTCTCCAGGGGAACTAATCTGTATAGTCTGGAGATGAGCTGTAATTTCAGGGGATTCCCAGGTCTCACCTGGAGGCTGGCATCCCTAAGCCAGGGTTGACTAAGGCCACCAAGAGAGGCACAGGTGAGATTCCAACCAGGTGCTCAGAGAAGCAGCCAAGCAAAAGCCTCAGTACAATAGGGTTGACAACTCCAAGTTAGGAAATTCCTGGATGCTCAGGAGCAGAGCCTGGGGAGGGCAGGGTTTGGGCAGTGGCAGATTAACCATTAAGCAGACTAAGCATGTGCTTCGGGCACCAGGGCCAAAGGGGGCACCACAAAATTGGGGAAAGTGTGAAAAGAAAAAAGGAACAAATGAAGATTTGTGATGATGATGATGATGATGATGATGATGATGATGATGATGATGATGATGATGATGATGAAACTAGTGCAAATTGATCATGGTGCACCCTAGGGCTATCTTCTATTTTTTGTTGGCGAGGTGCAGTGTCATAGGCTATGTTTAAAAGTAAAATGCACGCGTTCAACAACTAAAATGGACTGGGCCGGTGTGGAAAGGAGGGGGGCACCAAGATTGGTCAGTGCTTAGGGCACCAGTGAGCCTTAATCTGCCCCTGGGTTTGGGAAATGGAGGGATTTCAGTGGTGTAAGAGGCAATAGACTCCACCCTCCAAAGGAGCCATGTTCTCCAAGGAAGAAGAAGAAGAAGAAGAAGAAGAAGAAGAAGAAGAAGAAGAAGAAGAAGAAGAAGAAGAAGAAGAGGAGGAAGGAGGAGGAGGAGGAGGAGGAGGAGGAAGAGGAGGAGGAGGAGGAGATTGGATTTATACCCCGCCCTTCACTACCCAAAGATGTCTCAGAGCAGTTTACAAACTCCCTTCCCTTCCCCTTCCCACAACAGACACCCTGTGAGGTAGGTGGGGCTGAGAGAGCTCTGCTAGAAACTGCTCTTTTTTCAAGAACAGCTCTTATTAGAACTATGGCTTGCCCAAGGTCATCCAGCCAGGTGCAAGTGGAGGAGTGGGGAATCAAACCCGATTCTCCTAGATTAGAGTCCGCACACTTAACCACTACACCAAACCCTGTAGTCTAGCAAACATTTGTAATTCCAGGAGATCTCCAGGCCATACCTGGAGGTGGGTAACCCTTCCACAAAAACATGTCCCATCCCACTTGGAGATCTCTGCAAGGTTTCCCAGATAACTGAGCCACTCTCTTCCATGCCCAGCCATTAGCCACTGGTTTGCTCGCACGGAGACCCACCAAACGCTTGCCACTGTGCTCTCACCGTGGGCTGCTCCACCAGCCCCGGAACTTCTGATGACCCTGAAGCAGGAGTAATGTGCCCATCTCTCCCCTGCCGAGGTGGTTCCTCTTTGGAGCTTTTCATCATGCCAATTAGAAGGCCACGGCAGCAAACCGGGTCAGGCCTGAGATCAATGGGCTCCCGCTCCCTCTCAGGGTGAAATGTTAACAGCCAATTAACCTTCAAGGGATAAGCGAGCAGCAAGGCTGTCTTGCTCCCTTCACCAGCTGAGCTCCGTTCTGGGGAGGGAAGAAAAGTCTCCCCCGTCCAGCCCTACCTTGGAATCTAAACCAGTCTTCCCCACGGCCCACCGGAGACCGGAAGCCCTATAAGAGCAGAGACTGTAGCAGTTTGTTTTTTAACGCTCGGGCAGTCCCCCTAATTCTCCTGTACTCTTAGGATTTTATTTTATTTATTTTACAGATTTATATTCCACCCTCCCCGTGAATGGGCTCAGGGCAGATCACAACAGATAATTTAGGCCATTTGGCCTCACAAAGATGTCATAGTAAATCGTTAATTAAAACATTAAAACGGGGAATGTAAAACAGATTGCACCAGTTATTGCACAGTCTCCGATCCTGGTGCCGCTGGACTCTAGGTCTGTTTAATCTGGGCCGCGTGGAAGTGTTGTCTTCAGCAGAGGAGGCTGACTTTTTTAATGGATGCCCAACACCTCAGCCAAGGGGGCGGTGTAACAGTCCCATTTTAGAAGGTCCCACAGGGCCCTGATTTCATGTGGGATCATGTCCCACCAGGCCGGGGCCAGAGCAGAGAAAGCCCTGGATCTGGTCGAGACTAAATGGATGTGCCTCGGGCCGAGGACAGCCGGCAGATAAAATGAAATAACAACAAATAAAACTGCAATATAAATATCCATATAAAACACACAACATGGTTATTAAAAACAATTTGCATGAGGATGGCGGTACAGTAATGGTAAAGTGCATGATGAACGTACAGTCAGTGATTCAATTCCACTATCGGCACAGGGCATAGATGGTGAAATGTAGCTGATTACCTAAACACCTGGTGGAAGAGCTCTGTTTTCATGGCTCTGTGGATCTGTGAAAGGTCCCACAGGGCCCTGATCTCTTCTGGAATCTCATTCCACCAAGTTGGAGCTGCCACAGAAAAAGCCCTGGCCCTGGTCAATACCAGCCTGGTGTCCTTAGGGCCAGGGAGGGCCAGATGATTTTGAGACCTTGACCGTAGTGCTCTCTGGGGAACATGTGGGGAAAGGCGGTCCCTCAGGACAAAGGGATAGAGGGAATGCTTATTAAATTTGCAGATGATACTAAATTGGGAAGGGTAGCAAATATGGTAGAAGACAGAGTCAGGATACAGGATGACCTTGACAGGCTGCAAAACTGAGCTAAAACAAAAAAAATGAATTTCAATGGGGATAATTGTATAGTTCTGCATTTACACAGGAAAAATCAAATGCATAAATATAGGATGGGGGAGACTGGTCTTGGCAGTAGTATGTGTGAAAAAGATCTAGGGGTCTTAGTAGACCATGCACTGAACATGAGTCAGCAGTGTGATGCGGTAGCTAAAAAGGCAGATGCCATTTTGGGCTGTACCAACAGAAGTATAGTGTCCAGATCATGTGAAGTGTTGGTACCACTTTAATCTGCTCTGGTTAGACCTCATCTAGAGTATTGTGCTCAGTTTTGGGCACCACAATTTAAGAAGGATACAGACAAGCCAGAACGTGTCCAGAGGATGCTAGATGGCCATCTGCCAGCAAAGTTGATTCTGCAAACTTAGGTAGATCATGAGAGGGAGGGAGGGTTGCACCCATGCTTAGTTATCATGGCCCTTTCCTACATTCCCAGGGAAATGCTGATTGCCACTTGGGAGTCAGGAAGCAATTTTTCTCCAGACCAGGGATCCTGGAGGATTTTTTTGTCACCTTCTGGGCATGGAACATGGATCACTGGGGGTGTGGAAGAAGGGGATTGTGCAGGGGGTTGGCTAGATGACTCCAGAGGTCCCTTCCAACTCTATGGGTGCATTCAGATGGGGCATTTAAGCTGATATAGAAGCCAGTTAGAAAAGGAGTACTTACGTGCTATCACACGCGCAACATCTGCCTTCCGTCCCTAACTGTTGCCAATTGTCGCAAACACCCCTTAAACCAGTGTAGTTTGCCACTAGGTACCCAAGTGGTGTTATCTTGAGTGCTTTTCCCCTGTCTGATCACTCTCTGCTGGTGTAGAGCCACTTCCGCTCGGAAGCCCGAGGCTTCCGCTTTTCGTCCTCCATTTTTTTTTAAGCGTCGGTAATGTACGCTTGGGTGAAGCTCGCCCCGACGTTAACAAAAACTTCAGAGCTACCGCCACCTGCTGACTGTTGTGTCATTCTGCCATATATAAGACATCCTGTTCTTTGGGTCTAACTAAGAACTCAAAGGCCTTTGGTGGCAGTGAAAATAAGGATAACATACATCAGCTGAAAACTCTACAGAGAGGTTCCTTTACAGAGATTATACACATAAAGCGGCGTCACAGAAAAGAGTAGAAACCTTAAAGTTAACATATTGCTTGTTTACCCATTGGGCCATAAGCACGACCATGACTTTGTGGAGAAGTGACACCTCGCCCCCATGCATTATGACTTGAAAAAAATAACACCTTCTGAAGGCAAAGACTTAATATGTACTCTATTAACTTTGAGAAGATAGCCTTAAAAATAAGAAGCAAGAGACTGAAGGTCAAGTGCTTCTAGCTTCACTCTGCCTGGGTATAGCATAAGTCAAGAGATCAAAATTACTGTTCTCATAGTCTTGGGGCTCATAAAAAATGCCTAGAAAGCCTAGTAATCTGATGGTACTTAAAAGGGGAACTGTGCTGGGAATATCTGGTTTTGGGGGAAAAAAGGAAAAGTGTTACAGAGGAGAAGAAACGCAACCTACTAATTCCTTTAGAAGTCTCCCTTACCATAGTTTCTCTCTGTCTTCATAGCCAGATTGTCCCCTGGGGAAGAAAAAAAGTAAAAACAGCATTTTAAACTTTATTTTAGCTTGGATAGCTTTAAAGCTGGATTCCTGAGGCGAGCCCAATTTCATCATATCTTGGCGGCTAAGGGGGGTCAGCCCCGGTTTGCATTTGGATGGGGGACCCTCAAATGCCGTTATGCAGAGGCAGGCAAGGGCAAACCACCTCCGAACATCTCTTGCCTTGAAAACCCTTCTGGGTCACTGCAACTTGATGGTAAAAAACCAAAATCAAAACAAAACCAAAACCTTGAAAGCTAGAGGATTCTATAATTCCCTCTAAACTGTGCTAGGGGGCGCTGGCACACAAATTTTAACAAGCAGCTCAGGGATTTTTCCTGCTCACGAGCAAGGTTCCCTCTAAGCTGAGTTAGTGTGAGCTAGCTCACAGTTTTTTAGCCTCCAGCTCACAGATTCTTGTCTTAGCTCAGGAAGGATGGCTCCAGAACAATTTATGCAGTAGCCAGATCACTCGCTCACAAATTTAATGCCAGAAGCTCACAAAGTAGAATTTTTGCTCACAGGACTGTGCAGTTAGAGGGAGCATTGCCCTCATAAGGCATCTTCCCCCTCCATTGGAAACAATGGAGGATGGGAGCACCTCCTTCTAGGGCCCATAGAATTTGCCCCTTGGTCCAATATTTTTGAAACTTAAGGGGGATTTTTGAGGTGAGGAATCAGCAGCTATGCTGCAAATTTGATGCCCCTACCTCAAAAACAGCCCCCCTCAGCCTCAGATACCCCCAGATTGACTTTCTATATTGATTATTATGGGCTCTGTAGGCTATAATGGAGCCGGGGGGGGAAACATTGATTTATTTATTTTTTTGCATACCCCAATTATGTTTGAACAAACATGTGTGAACAAACATGTGGACAAGAGGGACCCAATAGATGCTGTTTACCTTGACTTCCAGAAAGCTTTTGATAAAGTTCCTCATCAAAGGCTCCTAAGTAAGCACAATAGTTAGGGGATAAAAGGACAAGTCCTTTTGTGGATCAAAAACTGTCTAATTAATAGAAAACAGAGAGTCAGTATAAATGGGCAGTTTTCTCAGTGGAGAGTGGTAAGCAGTGGGGTACTACAGGGATCAGTACTCGGTCTGATGCTTTTTAACTTGTTCATTAATGATTTGGAGTTGGGAGTAAGCAGTGAAGTGGCTAAAATTGTGAATGACATGAAGTTGTTCAGAGTGGTGAGAACCAGGAAGGATTGTGAGGCACTTCAAAGGGATCTGTCAAGGATGGGCGAGTGGGCGTCAATGTGGCAAATGGGGTTCAATGTGGCCAAGGGCTAAGTGATGCACGTTGGAGCCAAAAATCCTAACTACAAATACATGTTGATGGGGTCCAAACTGGCAGAGACTGACCAAGAGAGAGATCTTGGAGTAGTAGTAGATAACTCACTGAAAATGTTGAGACAGTGTGTGTGCGACTGCAATAAAAAAGGCCAACACTATGCTTGGGATTATTAGGAAAGGAATTGAAAACAAATCAGCCAGTATCATAATGCCCCTGTATAAATCGACTGTGCAACCTCATTTGGAATATTGCGTACAGTTCTGGTCACCATGCCTCAAAAAGGATATTATTAGCATTGGAAAAAGTACAGAAAAGGGCAAATAGAATGATAAAAGAGTTGGGACACTTTCCCTATGAAGAAAGGTTGAAATGCTTGGGGCTCCTTAACTTGGAGAAATGACGGCTGAGGGGTGACATGATCGAGGTTTACAAGATTATGCATGAGATAGAGCTGGTAGAGAAAGAAGTACTTTTCTCCGTTTCTCACAATACAAGAACTCGTGGGCACTCCATGAAATTGCTGAGCAGTCGGGTTAGAACAGATAAAAGGAAGTACTTCTTCACCCAAAGAGGGATTAACACATGGAATTCACTGCCACAGGAGGTGGCAGCGGCTACAAGCATGGATGACTTCAAGAGGGAATTGGATAAACATATGGAACAGAGGTCCATCAGTGGCTATTAGCCACAAGGTATAGATAGGAACTCTCGGTCTGGGGCAAGTGATGCTCTGTATTCTTGGTGCCGGGGGGGGGACAGTGGGAGGGCTTCTAGTGTCCTGGCCCCACTGGTGGACCTCCTGATGGCCCCTGGTATTTTTGCCCACTGTGTGACAGAGTGTTGGACTGGATGGGCCATTGGCCTGATCCAACATTGGCTTCTCTGATGTTCTTTGTTTTTCAGTATGATTTGTAAGCTGCCTTGAGCCACAGGGAAAAGTGGGATATAAATATTTGAATAAGCAAGTACGTTGAAAACATTTAAACTACTTCCTGTTTGTTAAGTTCAGCAGGGTTCTGACAGTGATTGTTCCTCCTCTTTTATACTTGACCTGTAATGATGGTTGTCATATTTCACTTAAAAACAACAACAACCAAAGCAGACTGCAAGAATTCCACTCTCCAAAGTGATGGTATGTTTTCTAAGACTCAGCACAGAGCAATGGTCCAAAGCCAGGTCTACCACTATAGTGGACTGGGGCGGGTAGACCTCCGGAGGCCCAGTCTACAAGTATAGTTGAAAGGGGTGGGTTGACTTGTTCTCTGGAGACCAGGTCTACCAATATAGTGGAAAGGGGTGGGTAGACCTGTTCTCTAGAGGCCAAGTCTACCAATATAGTGGACTGAGGTGAGTAGACCTGTTCTCTGGAGGCCAGGTCTACCAATATAATGGAAAGGGGGTGGGTAGACCTGTTCTGTAGAGGACAGGTCTACAAATACAATGGAAAGGAATGGGTGAAATTTGACTTGATTCTGTTTTCTCTTACAATGATTAAATTATTCTTTAAAATATAGCTTAAATATAATTTAAAATAATTTATTCTGAGATTTTTACAAGGTTATTGAAGTAATCTTCTAAAAACTAATTTACGCAACTGTCAGATGTAGACTCACAACTTTAATGCTACTAGCCTTTTTTGTTCATAAGGTAAAATTTCTGCTCACAACACTGGTGGAGCTTGGAGGGAGCACCATGTTCTTTATTTTTGCCTTTTTTCCATAGAAGCCACTGCATCAAGAAACACCTAGTTTTCAATGTATAGAATATTTTACAAAGGATTTAGACTTTTTAAGGTCTGAGAAATGAGACCAGACATGCCCTCAAGAAAATAAAAGAACTTTCAACAGACACCTCAGAGAGCCTTAATAAGCAATTTGTTCACATCCGACGCTGTAACAAAGGCTGCCCAGTGTAAACAGAAAGCCCATAATTTAATTTGAATTGTAACAGGAATTTAGCTCGTCACTGGTATATAGACACCATCAAAGAATCCTTCTGGCATCCCTGAATTACAACTCTTTATGTTTACTGCATGCTGGCAGATATCACCGGCGTGAATATGGCTTTTCTTTCTTGCCAATAAAACAGCATGTTCGTTCTTTTTTTTCTTTTTTTTTGTAGCCATGGTTTCCATTCCAGTAAGGATTCTAGGACTCATTCAGACTAATAATGCTTCCCGTTTTCTTGAGACCTCCTGACATTTGAGGAAAGACTCAGATAAACATTTTTATTTAGAATCAAATGGGGCAATTTGTCACTCCTGGTGTTCTCCTTATTCCTCTGAATATTTGAATAAAGGTAAAAATTTGTTTTCTGAAGAGCTCTTCTGCTCGGGCTTATTACAGACCAACTTGCAAATTTTCTCGTACCGTCACAGTAGGCCACAAGGAAAATTACTGTGGTTCTACAAAGGATCATTACTTGTATTGTAATGCTGCATACAGTAGCAGATGCCCTCTGCAACGCTGATTTTGCTTTCGCGGCGCAAAGCCTTAGTATTTAAAAAAACAAAAAACAAAGAGTGAATGGAAAAAATAATGAATTGTTTCCCCTGAGACATCGCCATGGGTCATCTTACAATTTGGATTACACATATCAAATGTCGCACTTCCCAAACACGTTCTTTTAAGAAACAAACTCAGTCAAAACTATCTTAATAAACTGGCTGCTTCCAATACAGCGATGGGTAACACCAGACCGAGCGACTCCGACAGATGTCCTCAACCACTACAGGGATTACGTACGTCTACGTGAAGCTGCTTTGTGTTAAATCAGACCACCAGGTTGTCTGCCTAATAGTTATTTAGCAAAGTGAGTTACTTGGTCATAACTCTCCATACAAAATGGTAGTCCTCTCTTTTGAGCCTCCTTCTGTTAGACTTTCATTAGAAACTAGGGGCACAGCAAGTTTTGCTGCAAAACACATTTGACTGTCGAACTCACCATGTTCAAAAGTGGCAGTCAGATGTGAGCTGATTATTTGGTCTGTTTGGTTCATACTAAGCAGCTGAGAATTGCTGCAGAATGGGTTTGCATCAAATTTTCCCCAAGCTGAACATGCACAAAGACACCGCTGGTTCACACTGATAGGCAGCCATAAACACTGAAACATAGCATTTATTGGTGAATGATTCATCTGACCTGAGAGCGATCAAATAGTCTTTTTAAACAATAGCCTCCAGACTGGAGCAGTTGTGCAGAAAAGGCTGGGAGGGTGGTGGTTGTGAAAAGTCATAGCCACCTTATGCCGACCCCATAGGTTTTTCAAGGCGAGAGATGTTCAGAGGTGGTTTGCCGTTCCCTGCCTCAGTGTCACAACCCGGGACTTCCTTGGTGGTCTCCCATCCAAATATTAACCAGAGCCAACCCTGCATAGCTTCTGAGGTCTTACGAGATCGGGCTCACCTGGGCCACGGGGAGGGCAGGAGAACTCCATCAGGCCATGTGAAAACACTCACGGACAGATTGATGACCTATTGGAACAATACTTGGAAGATCAAGTCTCTGATCAAAACGGGCGAACAGGATTGAAGCCAAACTTGCAGGTGTTTGAGCATCCTTACTAAAAACTGAGCCTAGAATCTTCTGTACAGAAAGCGCGTACTGTACTGCTACAGTTTCAAGATAGGACAGGCTAGCTCCCCCTACTGTCTTGTGGTCTTAAGCACCGGATGTTGAGGCTACCAAGAGCCAGGTCTGTTAAAAACAAACAACTTGCTCCTTTTCCCATGAGAAACTTGGATAGCTTGCTGCCACCAGAAAGTTCTTTGGGGCTGGATCCGTATATGTCAGAACTGTCCCAGGCTGCTTCTGGCCAATGTTCCCTCTAAGCTGAGTTAGTGTGAGCCAGCTCACAGCTTTTTAGCCTCCGGCTCACAACTTTTTTTTCTATACTCAGGAAGGATGGCTCCAGGGCAAACTAATTAATGCAGTAGTCAAATTGCTCACTCACAACTTTAATGCCAGTAGCTCATGAAGCAGAATTTCTGCTCACAAGTCTCCACAGCTTAGAGGGAGCATCGCATCTGGCCAGTTTGTTATCCCTTTGTTGAAAACGTTTATGTGGGAGTGAGCAAACGTCAACTTCGCTTTCCCTTCCTCCACTTTCTGTATGCCAGAGCTGTCTACTGTGGAACTGACTCCTTGGTAAATGTCACAGCCAAACCAGCTAAAACTGGTGGTGAGTTCTATTCCAAAAAGTCCATTCCCCAGTACCAGAGATGAGGGTTATTAAAATTTTCATTACCTGGAAAGATAATTCTAGAAAGCACTGGTATTTGGAAACAATCTACAAGCAGGTAATATTTTTGTTTATGTTATGTATAATTATGAATGTCTGAGCTTCAACTAAGAGCTGGTATCCTGTAAGGTATGCTCTGATTGGCTACTCTGTGCAGTAGGCCAATCAGAACATAGGAAAGGTTCTGGAGGGAACTAGTTTTATTGGCCTTTATCTAAGCCATTTGATTGGTTGTTAACTCATTTAGGGGCATGGTTATATTCGCCCGGATAGTTTAAAAGAAAGCCTGTTGCTCTCCTGTTTTTGTGTTGGTTTCTGTTGTTTTCAAATAAAGCTGACTTGTTAAGAGCTGACTGACGTCTCATACTTAATAGTTTATCAACTGCCTTTCTAACTGAGATGCAAAGTAGACTGCAAACAATTAAAGCTGAATATTAGAAAAAGGAAAAGGATGCTCTCCCATCCAAGTGCTGACCCCGCTTTGCCTCTGAGATCTGACAATATCAGGCTAGGCTAGCCAATTAGCACTGCTAAATTAAAAAATAGTGTAGAAATATTTAAATTTATATATATATATATATATTTGCTCATTGGAGTGGTAGGATAGGTAGACAGATAGGTAAAGGTAAAGGCTTGAAAGCAAGTTGAATCTGACTCTAGGGGACAGTATTCATCTCTGTTTCCATGCCAAAGAGCCAGCGTTGTCCCAAGACATTTCCGTGGTCAAGTGGACAGCATGACTAAGTGCCTTGGCGCACAGAACACTGTTACCTTCCCACCGAAGCAGTACCTATATATCTACTTGCAATTTCTTGCTTTTAAACTGCAAGGCTGGCAGGAGCTGGGGCCGGAGATGGGAGCTCACCCCATCACATGGCTCTAGGGTCTCAAACTGCCAAACTACAGTCCTTCTGGTCTGCAGCTCAGCGTCTTAACCTCTGAGCCCCAACGACCCAGGTAAGTAGATACACTCCAATAATGAAATTTTTAAAGTATATTTAAAATTATTATTTTAAAAAATCAAGAGAGGATTTAATGTGCTTATAATTTCACTCATGCTTCCATTTTAATTTCTGTGCCATGAAAGCAGCACAAACACTGTACAGTTGTGTTGACTTGCAATGCACTATCGACACATCTTCTTGATCTTTGGGGCATAATTCTCTTTTCTGCAAGACTCTGGCAGGGTTAGTTGAACAGGACTTCCGTGCTATATAAATGTTTAGTAAGTATTTGGTTACAAGTCAAAATTAATGACATGTAGCTGTGAGCCTGAAATGTCAGAATGTACTACACGGTGCAGGAGTTAAGTTGGTAGCGTTACTTTAAAATGTCCAGGTTTTTGGAGTGTCACTGAAATTGTAAGTAGGGATGAGAGGATTCCTCCAGCTCTGTCCCAATTAGGATTCGTTCCATCTTTAATCCAAAGATTTCATTTTGATAATCTTCTACAGACTGCTGCAGAACTTCAAATAGCAGAACTGAAAGGTAATAGAGAGAATATTAATTCCCATTCCCTTGATATCCATAGGGACTATTCATCCTTGATGAAGGGAAAAAAATAAGACTCTTAGGTCTTCAGCTCCTCCCCCTTTTCCTCCCCCGGCAGCCTCTCCCTGCAAGACTCTGGCGAAATAGCACAGTTCCAGCTGAGCCTAGCCCAGTTGCCTGATGGGGAACCCACAGCGACTTGCAAAGGGCACCTCACTTTCCCCTGTATACCCACCCCACACAACTTCTGCATTTCCTCATCCAGGCAGCCCCCATATTCTCATGATTCCCCACTTCTTTCTCTCCTACCTTTTACTTGCCCCCCAACTTCAGTTATATTTCTTATTTATTTACTTCATTTATATCCCACTTCTTTCCACAACAGGGATGCAAAGCAGCATTCATCATTTCCCCTCCGTTTGATCTTCGCAACAGCTCTGTGAGGTAGGCTATGATGAGAGTGAATGACTGGCCCGAGGTCACCCAGTGAGTGGGGATTCCACAGTAGAGTGGGGATTCAGAACTGGGTCTCCCAGATCTTAGACTGAAACCCCAACCACTACAGAAACTGATCTATATTGTCTCTTCAATCCCCCCCTCTTCTCTTTCTCTCCCCACCATGGCAGAACCAGATGCAGGGACCCCAGGTGATGCCACATCAACTGCAGGGCCCACATAGGGTTGCCCCCCCCGATGGGGGCAGAGGTTCCCCTGATTTTGGACCCCCCTGATCCACCTGCCAGCCAGCTGGCCAACAGGGGAAGCCCACCCCTGAAGAGTTCTGTGGCTCTGATGTGCCTGGCCCAATAACGTCATCCAGAGGTGACGTCATCATGCCAGGCACATCATGGGGGTGACACTCTAGCATTCGGCCAAAAACTCTATGATGACCATAGAGTTTTTGGCCAAATGCTAGAGCACCCTCCCTTGATGTCATCACACTGCCTGTGCTTCACCAGGAGAGAAGCCTGGAGCCCACCACCAGTAAAAGGTAGGGACCTGGTAACCCTAGGCCCACAAGTGGTCTGGTTGCCAGGAGACATGCTTATAGCAGAGATCCAAGAGACTTGTCATGATCCTAGGCCTATAGTAGTGCAGCCTACAGGCTCTAGGGAGGCCTAGTGGCTCCAGGGAAGCCCGTATTAGAGCAGACAGCAGGGCCTACATTTTCCAGGTCTCCTCTGGACCCTGTGATTGGCTAACATGGGGTTTGGAGGGAAAACTTACATCAGTAGAATAGTAGAGGTGTTGCCTGGAAGGAGGAATGAAAGGCCTTGCCCTATGTGGGAGGGTGTTCTCTCCCAGGGAGCAGAGCTGTTGAGGCTGCTGAAGTTGGAGGGATCCCTCATCCAAAGGGGGTGAGTCAGCTTGAGGCCAAAGACCTAGAGAAGGCTAGGACAGTATAGTCAATCATGTTAGGATTTATTATTTTGCTGGTTTACCTACCCATTTTTCATATGTGTTTTTGCACTACAGTTGCTATTAAATCCTTGTCATTCTGCCTGGGCCCTCACACCTCATTCGGTCACTTCTAAAGGGAAACCTGCTGGAAAAGGAGCGTATAAAGGGGGAGGGCGGGTGCTCCGGGCCCTCCCGAGGAGACCCATACCAGAGTGGTGGCAGCCCTTACAGAACCTTTCTAGCCGATGCCCCCGACAAAGTTGCGTGTAGGCGGTCATCATCTGGTATGAACTCTGTATGTGCACAGGCAACATTTTGGGTTTTTTGGGGGGATTTAACCCCTCCCCAGTGTTTTTTAAAAAATTTCAGATATTTTTGCAAACCTCATGGGGATCCCCTAAGTTAGCAGACATATCTGCTTTCTGTCAGGGTGGGCCCAATCCACACATTTAGGTATCTGCAGATCAGCCCCACACCTGATGGTTTAAACTGTAAAGTATATCTGTACACCTTGCGGGGAGGGGCAGAATAGCAAAACAAACAAAAATTGTAAACACCCCCCACACACACACACAGACTGTTCCTTTGCTCTCCCATAGATGGGATTTCGATCCCATGAGCAGCCTGAAAACAGAAGAGGAAGATTCCGTTTCAAAACCCACTGAACAGGATTTCAAATCTATATATCTAATAGCCAAGTTGCCCCCTCCGTGCGGATACTTATTTCTGTGGATCTGGGTCACATGGAGGGTAAAGAGATCCTTCAGCAAATTTGGGGCAGTCCCCATGTTTGCAGGAAAATCTAAAATGTTTTCAAAAGCATACAGGGATATTTAAATCCCTCTAAAAGTAAAACGGCTTACTCTGCGCAAGCGCAGTGAACGGACTTCCTGAGTCGCGGGAAAAGCCGCTGGAGCCGCTGGAGCCACGAGGGAAGCTGCAACTGCAATAGCTGTGCGCCCCGCTGCTGGGACAGCCCCCGCCAGGACAGCCGGCAGCGAAGAGTATAACTTCAACCAGCAGGTTTGTGCGCTGGACTGCTGAGTAAAGGCAGCCAGCGGCTTCCGGGGGGGGGGAGGGAGGGCAGCTGTGCCCCAGCGCCAGTTGAAGCGCGAGAAGGCAAAGCCTGTGTCGTCGGCCCCCCTCCCTCCTGCAAGCAGGCTGGGGACATTTGCTCTCCTGCAGCTGTGAAAGGAGGAAAAAAAAAAGAAGTGGGTTCTGCCGGAGGGAGGGGAGAGAGAGACAGAGAAGGAATGGGGAATTGTCTGCTGGGGGAGAGAAAGAAAAGAATGGGAGATTGTCTGTGGGAGGGGGAGAGGAAGGGGAGATTGGGAGAGGGGTAGACTGAGGGGTGGGGGGAAAGGACATTGAGAAGGGCTGGGGTAGGAGGGGGTGAGACATACAATGGATGAGAGGAGAAGGGGGTAAAAAAGGATTGCTAGAGAATGCTCCCTCTAAGCTGTGGAATCTGGTGAATGATTTGGCTGCTGCATAAATCAGTTTGCTCTGGAGCCCTCCTTCCTGAGCCGAGACAAAAATGTGTGAGCCAGAGGCTAGACAACTGTGAGCTAGCTCACACTAACACAGCTTAGAGGGAGTGGTAGGGAGGAAAGCTGACATAGAAGGGGTGAGAGGAAAAGGGGACGTGAGGGAAGATTAGTAGATAAGGGGTGCTTGCAGAAAGAAAGAGAAGGGCACTTTGACAATAAAGGGGGAGGGGAAAGGTAGGGGAATGCTCCCTCCTCCAAGTTCCTTACGAGGACTGCCTGCAACATAGACTATGGTAGGGCCAGGATACATCATGCAACATTTTGTTGCAGGTACCCCTTGTTATTCCCTATTTGTAACTTTTTCTTTTAAAAAGAAAACATCGGGGGAACATAACAGTTACAAGTATAGACGAAATGTTGAACGCCATTCCCCTTCCCGTCATTTCATTTCATTTTATCTTCTGCTGGGCATCTGATAGATCTAGAACCAGTTTTGGCAATTCTCGTGTCTTTGCATGATCTAAGGAGCCTGCTTGTCTGACGGGAGTCAGATCAAAGGGTGGGGATGAGGACATTACTCCTTTTTTAAAATAGAGAACGGGCAGAGTAGAAAATTGGTCGTATGGTTCCATTAATGTGTTTTCCAGCTAATTTTGACGTCGGTTTGCTTTGTAGTATTCTTTGCTGGAGATATCCAATTAAGCCCTTATATTGTTGGCGTTTTACCTTTGAAACCACCTCTCACAGAGACACAATTGAGATGTCTCTGTGACAACCTTGCATCAGTGTGCGCAGGCAAATTGCTGCCTCCTTCCTTATTTGCAGAGATTTTATATTAGGCGAAGTCTTCCAAATGTTAGGCAATGTTCAGAATCTCGCATTTATTTATTTAATGTATCAAATTTATCCCCTGCCATCTCTGCCAAGGCAGGCTCAGGGTGCCTAGGTAGGCTCAAGGCAGCTTTTATATTCTATCAAGCAGGATTATTGTAACCCGTGACCAGTGACCAGTGTTTGTGTGCACGCATGCATGTGTGTGTGTTTAACTTGAGATATCATTCAGTTCATGCCATTCTGATAAGCTGTGGATTTTCTGTTAGTGCAAGGTCAGGATGAAGAAAAAGAAGAGAAAAAGAGATTGGATGTATACCCCGCCCTACACTGCCCAAGGGAGTCTCAGAGCAGCTTACAAACTCCTTTCCCTTCCCCTCTCCACAACAGACACCCTGTGAGGTAGGTGGGGCTGAGAGAGCTCTTTCCAGAGCTGCCCTTTCAAGAACAGCTCTTGTCAGAACTATGGCTTGCCCAAGGTCATCTAGCCAGATGCAAGTGGAGGAGTGGAGAATCAAACCCGGTTCACCCAGATTAGAGTCCACTGCTCTTAACCACTACACCCAACTGGATGCTGCGTGCCTGGGACACCATTATGTTCCATTTATAAAAGTATAGACTCGATGGCAAAAACATTGCACAGAATAGGGTCGCCAACTCTGGGTGGGGAAATTTCTGGGGTCTGGGGGGTGGACCCTTGGGGAGTGGAGGGTTGGGGGGAACCTCAGTGGGGTATAGTGCCATATAGCCCCCCCCTTCAAAGCAGCCATTTCCTCTGGAGGAACTGATCTCTGTTGTCTGGAGTTGAGCTGTAATTCCAGGAGACCTCCAGTTCCCACCCGAAGGATGGCAACCCCGAGGTATGTGGCACTCCTTTCTCCTCCCCCCCCCGGCACCAGATGTGGTTTCCTTTCCTGTGATACCTAATGGACTATGTGTGAGATCATCCAAGATGTGTAAGTAGGACAGGGAAGAATAAAATGTGACAAAAAAAGGCAGATTTCAATGGCTAATAAGTTTACACAAAAACCTATAATGGTATCTATGAAGAACAGTGTTTCCTCTAAGCTGAGTTAGTCTGAGCTAGCTCACAGTTTTCTAGCCTCCAGCTCACACATTTTTGTCTCCGCTCAGGAAGGGGTGGCTCCAGAGCAAACCAACTTATGCAGTAGCGGAATCGCTTGCTCACAACTTTAATGCCAGCAGCTCACAGAGTAGAATTGTTGCTCACAAGACTCCACAGCTTAGAGGGAACATTGATGAAGAAACACATCTTCCCTTTAGAGGTTTGAAATGACCAAACCCTTCAATCTGAGTTTTAAAAGTTATTTTTTTCCTCTCTGGGCAGAGAGCAGGCCGGAAAGGGGGGAAGTCAGATCAATTGCTTTCCTGACTTACCTCAGCCCATCTTTACACAAATGCTAATAGGTCTAGACAATGGGATGGGCAAGCTTCCCTGCCCTTCAAGCAGGGAACAGAGACTTGGAGATGGTAAATATTAGAGAGACTTCAGGAAGGAATTCCTGAAGAGTCTCCAGGAAAAGGTTCTCTAACCTGGCTTGACCTGGTGTCAGGTAATCCTGACATCAGATGGATGGAAGGGTAGGAGGGAGAGATGGTCTGTAACTTTTCATACTCTGGAATGTGGGGAAGTGTGCAGGTTGCCTAGGAGATTCAGAATTCCACTGCCTGGGCACTCTGTTATCTCACCAAATGTCCTTGGTCTCACAGTTCTGGTTTCCTCTGCTGGGACAGCTCGGGGGCATTTTGGTTATTTACTGCTGTATTACTTTCGCTCCTTTTTCCCACGCACAGGCTTAGTGACTATTGGTAGATAGAGAGGGAGGCATTTCAAGCTGATATAACTGTGGGTGTCTCTTTAGAGTTAGCCATCACTGGCAATGAGATGTTAACGTGCCTTTAGAACTGCTTTCAATAAACGCTATCTTCTTTATGAAGCCTGGTGTTTGACTGACTTTCTGAAGACCCTGACACCTGGTCAGTGGGTGGAGAAAAGAGAAGTGATAAAAATTCTGGAAGCAAGAAAGAAGGTCTTTTTTGATGCTGAGTCCATCAGAGCAGACAGAACTATTGACTGAGGTCTGGAGGAGGTGTCCATTAACCATGTGCTGGCCTGGAGAGCTGGAGGAAGCTTCAAGGTAAGGGTCATGCTGTAGAAAACTGTAACTTTCTAAACTAATGCGCCTGTCCTATATTTTAACATAGGACATGTACAGAGAGAGCAACAGAGGAGTTGCATTTTACCCATTTCTTTTTAATCTCTTGCTAAATCTGGTGCTGTGCTAAAAGTATGCTGTGAACATTTTATTTTTTAATAAATTATAACTTCTGATGGTTCTCTGTACCACATAGACTTCCACTGTCTTGGGCACACTATTTTAAAAGGAGCGCCAGAGGAAGCAGTCAGGTGGCAAGTGGCCATTCCTCCAGAGGTGCACAAGGCAGTAAACGGTCCCCATGGTGACCAGGCACTGGGCAGCGAGAGACACAGAGGCAAGGCTTCAGATCTTGGAAGGGGAGCTGGGAGTCCTGACCCTCCCATTGGGCAATTCCCTATAAAGGTCAGGTGGTGGCGGTGGGTTACTTGAGAGAGAGAGAGAAGTATCTCCAGGTGTTGGGAAGACCTTGGAGGGCAGGGTGGAACAGGGTCTGCAGGCCAGAGGTGGCCCATTCCACCACAGTATCTTGAGAAAACCTTTATATTTCCTGGATACCTTGCAATTAGGAAAGTACAAATGCATATTTGTTCATTCCTTTTCATTTTTGTGCACGGTAAGAAAGACCATTTTCATTTTACCCATTTTCTTGGGAAGTTGTTCAGATTTTGTTTCCTTTATGGCATCTTTATACTATCTTAACACCACTTATACAACACTGGACTATTACATACCAGTTTAATGCTGTCGACTGCGGTGGCTCAAGTGGTTAAGATGCTGAACTGCAGGCTGTGGAAGGTCAGTAGTTCAGCAGTTCGAGATCCGAGAGTGCAGCATGACGGAGTGAGCTCCAGTCTCTGGTTCCAGCTCCTGCCAACCTAGCAGTTTGAAAGCAAGAAATTGCAAGTAGATAAATAGGTACCACTTTGGTGGGAAGGTAACAGCGTTCCGTGCACCTTGGTGTTTAGTAATGCTGGCCACATGACCATGGAAACGTCTTCGGACAGCGCTGGCTCTTCGGCTTTGAAACGGAGATGAGCACCACAACCCTAGAGTCGGATCCGACTGGCTTTCGAGCAAGGGAACCTTTACTTTTACCTTTACCTTAATGCTGTAATTCAACCAAAATCAGACACCAGTTTTAAAAGGAACATTTCTATTGAATGTCATTAAAATCGAAATCCACTAACCTATTCACATTAACTTTCAGGGGCTGCAAAATGAACAGCCATTTTATTATTATTATTGTTGTTGTTGTTGTTGTTGTTGTTATTTCCATGGGTTAGATCCAAGTAGCTTTTCCACTGATAAAAATAGGTTGAGGGGTTGCCACTGACCACTGAAAAAAAGACTTTGGTTGGCATCATGGGACAAAGCTGTGTGGACAAAGCTGTACTAAGGAAAAGAATTTGGTCAGATCTAGACTTACGTTTGTTTTCAGGGTCAGCTTGGGATGTTAGAAGAACCTTGGAGCAACCTGAGCCAAGTGGTTCCTGTAGGGATCATCACAGGAACCATTTTTATCAGTTTGCTCTGGGTCACATGTCCCTCTAGGATAGTGGCCCTGGGAACGCTCTCAGCCAGTGCAAACTAAGGCATACAAGTGCAAGTGAATTGACTCCATCACACCATTCTTGGTTATCTGTTTGTTTGTTTTTTTTTTCAAATGCAGTTGTGTAACCGGAAGGAGAAGAAGCGATCGGATTTATACCCCATCCTTCACTCAGAGTCTCAAAGCAGCTTACGATTTTCTTCCCTTCCTCTCCCCACAACAGACACCCTGTGAGGCACATGGGGCTGAGAGAGCTCTTTTGAGAACTGCTTGTGAGAGAACAGCTCTGAAAGAACTTGTAACTGACTCAAGGTGACACCAGCAGCTGCATATGAAGGAGTGGGGAATCGAACCCAGTTCTCCCAGATTAAAGTCCATTCTCCTAACCACTACACTAAACTGGCTGTCACATCTAAGGCCATCACATAGAAAGCATTTCATGGCTTTGGATGCTACTGTCTCCAGAACCACTTCTCCTCCTACTTTCGACCATGGCAAATTTGCTAATCTCAGCAGGGCCTTCTGCAGATACCATCCTGCAAATGAGGAAGAATGCGCCTGCAGCTGGGGCGGCGTTAGCGGACGTGGCCCCGGTGCCTGCTCCGAGGGGCTGGCTGGTGGCAGGACGACCCTCTCCGAGGGAACGGCTGGTGCCGGGACAACCTGGGGGCAGGGAATTTCCGGGCAGAGGTGTTTCTCCCCGTTGTGGACGTCGCGGTGGCAAGGCCTGCTGGGTGGCCACGGAGCTGGTGTTGTTGCTGCTGGGCCTCGGTTGGCGAGCCGTGGCAGCTGGACTTGACACTTCCGCCTCTGCTTGCCCCCGATATGAGCTCTGCGGCAACGGGGCCTGCCGGGTGATTATGACGCTGGCGCTGCAGGGCCCTGGCTGGTGGGCCATAACATCTGGCCTGCAGCGCCTGCCCCTGCTCATCCCCCTGCCCGACCAAAAGCTCCTGGACCTGTCATCAAGACCTGGCACGAGGCTGGATCATGGAGCAGGATATTGTTTGGGAGAGCAGTCTCTCTCTGGGACGGAACTTTGGCTTCTGGGGGCGGTTGTGAGACAGCCTTCAAGCATTGGCAGCGGCGGGATATTTGTTCTTGAGGTTTTGGTGAGGTAGTGAGAGACTCCCCCAAAGGGGCAACAGTTGTTGTGGATGTGGATGGTTGAGTGTAGTCTGCTTGTTAGATTTGGGTGGCGTGCTGTTTGGGTGATGAATGTGGGGGGGGGGTGACTGCTAAGGTGTTAGACTGCAATTAATGTATTGTATTGTATGTAATAGGCATAGCTGTTATTGTGCAGTCATTATTTGTAATAGTGTAATAGTTTTTAGTAGTCATCATTTGTTTTGTGCAGTGCTCAGTTGTTGGTAGCAGCAGAATTAGTGATATTAGTGTACTGTTGCCTTGGGAGTGGACCTAGCTGCCCTGTCGCTCTCTCACTGGTGGTCTGAAGCGTGGCGGAGACCACCAGGATAACACATGGCAGGACAGCAAATTCCGGTGCTCTTGGGACAGGGAAAGTTTAGCAGTGGGCCGAGGCGGGGCTTTAAGGGAAGGACACAGAGAAACAGAGTGGCTTGGCAGCCTTCCAGCCTACGACCCATCCCAACGGTGGCTGGCAGTGGGGCCAGATTGGAGAACTCCCCTCCGTCACTGGTGTTGTGCAATGCCAGGTCTATTAATAATAAAACCTCAATGCTTAGGGATTTCGTACAAAATCAACGAGTGGACCTGGCATGCATGACCGAGACCTGGGTGCGGGAGGGCGAAACGGTAGCCCTCGCTCAACTTGCCCTGCCTGGGTTCTCAGTCCTCCACCAGTCATGGACCAGAGGGCGGGGGGAGGAGTGGCCATTTTCATTCGGGAGGCTTACTCCTTCAGGGTGCTTCTATCTGTGGAGATCACGGGCATAGAGTGTGTCAGCCTGATGCTGGAGGCCGAGGAGAGTTTGGCGATCTGGTTGGTGTACCGGCCGCCTAACGCACCGGCCAGTAGCCTGCTGTCCCTGCTTGAGGCCGTATCAGGCTGGGCGCTGGAGCACCCTAGGCTGATTGTCTTGGGTGACTTCAACGTCCATGCCGAGGACGTGGCCTCGGGCCGGGCTACGGACCTAGTGTCGTCCATGGCGGCACTGGGACTCTCCCAATTCATCTCAGCTCCCACGCATCAGGCTGGTCACATGCTCAATCTGATCTTTGAAGTGGGGGTGATGGTGGACCGGATTGTCATAGAGGCAGTGCCATGGTCGGACCACCTGGCCCTGAGGGCCTGACTGAATATCCCACCCCAACCCTGTTTAGGTGGCGAGCAGATTTTTGCTTGCCCGCGGCGCCAGATGGACCCTATGCGGCTCCAGATGGCCCTGCGGGATCCAAGACCCCCTGGCGGCTCGTTGGATGAGCTGGTGGAGGACTGGCATGCCCGGCTCTCTGCAGCCATCGACGAGATCACTCCCAGGTGCCCTCTCTGCACTTGTGCTAGGCGAGCACCTTGGTACACTCAGGAGCTGCACGAGCTGAAGCAAGAACTGAGACGGCTAGAGAGACGGTGGCGTCGAGCCCACGACGAGGCATCAAGAACATCCTATAGGATGCTTATGAGAGCCTATGAGGTGGCAGTCAAGACCACAAAGAGAGATTTCTTTGTGGTCACGATTGCATCTGCTAGCTCATGCCCAGCCCAATTATTTAGTACAATTCGGTCTTTGACGGCTCTGCTACAGGCCAGGCAAAATGCTAGGGAATTGGATATTGGCTGTGAGGCTTTTGCGAGCTATTTTGCAGATAAAGTCTTGGCACTCCGCTGTGACCTCCCCGCCACAATTGAAACAGTTAGAGAACTTGAGGCCCCTTGCTCGTCTTTGGGGCCGGGTTTAGAGTGTTTTAGCCTGCTCAGCCTGGAGGAAGTTGACAGATTGCTTGTATCTGTCCGTCCAACCACTTGCGACCTTGATCCGTGCCCATCATGGCTCATTAAAGCAGGCCATGAGGGGTTTCGAGGTGCCCTGTGGGAGATTATCAACACGTCCCTCTTGGAGGGACGGTTCCCCGGGGCGCTCAAGGACGTGATGGTCCGCCCCCTCTTGAAAAAGCCATCTCTGGACCCAGCCAAATTGCCAAACTATCGGCTAGTGTCCAATTTGCCCTATTTGGGCAAACTTATTGAGAGGGCGGTGGCGTTGCAGCTGCAGAGCTTTCTGGATGATGCTTCTGTCCTTGATCCTTACCAGTCCGGCTTTCGCCCAGGTCATGGGATGGAGACAGTACTGGTCGCCCTGACTGATGATCTCCGTAGGCATCTGGATTGGGGCGGTGTGGCAGCTCTGTTGTTGTTGGATCTGACAGCAGCATTCGACATGGTAGACCACCAGTTGCTGGCCCACCGCCTCACCGACATGGGGATTCAGGGGCTTGCCCTTCAATGGTTTGCCTCTTTTCTCCAAGTTTGGGGACAGAAGGTGGTGATAGAGGGACAGCAGTCCCGGAGACACCCCCTTGAGTGTGGGATGCCTCAGGGGGCAGTGCTGTCCCCAATGTTGTTTAACATCTACATGCGCCCCCTTGCCCAGATTGCCCAGAGTTGTGGGCTCGGGTGTCATCAATATGCAGATGACACCCAGCTCTATCTGATGTTGGGGGGTCAGTCGGGCTCCACCCTGGATGACCTGCATCGGGCGTTACAGGCCGTGGGTGGGTGGCTCAGACTGAGCCAGCTAAAACTAAACCCGGCAAAGACGGAGGTCCTGAGCCTGAGTCGGATTGGTTCGGGGCTGGGGCTCCCTCTCCCGTCCTTCAACGGGGTACCTTTGGTGCCGGCGTCGGAGGTTAGGAGTTTGGGAGTGCTCCTGGACTCCTCTCTAACGATGGAGGCCCAGGTAGCAGCCACTGCCAGGTCAGCCTTTTTCCATCTGAGGCGGGCACGGCAGTTGGCCCCCTTCCTTGGCCACGATGACCTGACCACGGTAATCCATGCGACGGTCACCTCAAGGTTAGACTACTGTAACGCTCTCTACTTAGGGCTGCCTTTGTCGCAAATCCAGAAGCTGCAGCTAGTGCAGAATGCTGCAGCCAGACTGCTGATGGGTCTCTCTAGGAGGGATCATATTCAGCCTGTGCTGAAAGCACTGCACTGGCTGCCAATAGTGTACCAGATTCACTTCAAAGTGCTGGTGATTACCTTTAAAGCCCTGTATGGCCAGGGTCCAGCTTACCTGAGGGACCGCCTTTCCCTACATGTTCCCCCAAGGGCACTTCGGTCTGGGGGCTGACATCTCCTGGAAATTCCGAGCCCCAGAGATGTGAGGCTGGCTGCCACAAGAGCCAGGGCTTTTTCGGTGGCGGCTCCTACCTGGTGGAAGGAGCTCCCAGAGGAGATCCAGGCCCTGCAGGACCTTGTCCAGTTCCGCAGGGCCTGCAAGATGGAGCTCTTCCACCAGGCTTTTGAGTAGGAGCCGCAACTGCCGCTATTCCACCTTCGATATCCCACCTCGATAACCCGTGCCATTGCACTCCCGTCATCTTGGTTTTAAATGTTTTAAATGTTGTGTTGACGTTGTATTGTCTGATTTTATAATTTTATCTGTTGATATTGTTTTATGTTGTTTAAATTGGCATTCATGCCCACTGTTAGCCGCCCTGAGCCTTCGGGGAGGGCGGGATACAAATCGAAACAAACAAACAAATAAATAAATAAGATCAACAGCCGCCCGTACATGTGCCTTCTCTGTAGCGGCTCCTACCTTTGGAAGACCCTGCCTGAGGAGGTCAGGAAGGCTCCCGCACTTCTGGCATTCCACAAACTGTGTAAAATGGAACGGGTCATGAGGGCATTATTATAAAGGTGACAGGGTTGTATTAAAACAGAATGGTTCCGGAGACATTTCAAGGCAGGGAAAGGGGCTATGGACTATGTATGGTGTGAGTTATCTGTTGCTGCATGCAGTATCTTGTCATCTGTTCACTGTATTTCTACCTATTCAATACCATTTACTGCTTGTTGAACCTGTCATGTTTTATACTTATGCTCCACTCAGATTTCTGTTTTGTTTCCAATTTCTGCAATCCCGGTGCTGATATAGTGCTTATTAGGTGTCCCATCCTATTGATTGCATTGACGTACACTGCACCATCTGCTTTGAATCTCAGTGAGAAAGGCAGCGTAGAATATGGAAGCTGTCTCTTTAAGAGACAGGCTGAGGTCCTAAGTAGAACTTCCTCTCATCACATGACTGGGTGTGTCTTCTCGAATATGCTAGTTAGAACTTCTGATGGGCATTAACCACAAAAGTGTGGTTCGGTTCATTGGTTCACGGGTAAACCATGACCCGAACCACAAACCCTATGAACCCAGTCAGTTTGCATACAAAGTGAACTGGGTTTGTAACGTTCATGCCTGAAACAGCTGGGCTGTGGGGGCAGCCTGCTCCCACAGCTTAGTTGTTTTGGGCTCCAAACAGCTGAGCCATGGGTCCCCCTGCTGGGGAAGCCTGTTCATGTGGCTCAGCTATTTAAAGGGACTTTCTTGGCCAGCTAGCCCCAAGGGTTGCCCGCCCAAGAAAGCCCCTTTAAACAGCTGAGCCATGTGGAGCTAGCTACCAGCACTGACCAAGAAAGTTCCTTTAAACAGCTGAGCTGCACAAACTGTCAGACCTCTCCAAGAAAGCACCTTTAAACAGTTGAGCCAAACAGAGCAATATGGTCCCATGGCTCAGCTGTTTAAAAGGACTTTCTTTTGGCAGCCAGTCCCAGCCAGCCCTGGGCTCAGAGCCATTTAAACCCCGAGTTTCTGATCCCCAGCCATTTAAACCAAACAGCTGAGTGGCGGGGAGCACTTGCCACTCAGCTGTTTTTTGTCAGGAGAAGAAGAAGAAGAGGAAGAGATTGGATTTATACCCTGCCCTTCGCTACCCAAAGGTGTCTCAAAGCCACTTACAAACTCCCTTCACTTCCCCTCCCCACAACAGACACCCTGTGAGGTAGGTGGGGCTGAGAGAGCTCTTGACAGAAACTGCTCTTTTTCAAGAACAGCTCTTATCAGAACTATGGCTCGCCCAAGGTCATCCAGCCAGGTGCAAGTGGAGGAGTGGGGAATCAAACCCAGTTCTCCCAGATTAGAGTCCGCCCACTTAACCACTACACCAAACTGGCAACTGCGTACCAAACCACTACACCCGTTTCTTGCTCTTCCTTAACCACCTTTAAACCCCTCTTCCTGCTCTTCATAAACCACCATGAACCGCCATGAATGACATCAAAATCTGTGAACATTAGTGGTGGCTCTTCAGCTCAGGGACATTCCCTCATAAACCACAAATTGTCCAAAATTCATGACAAACTGTAGTTCATCAGCCGGTCTGTTCCCATCTCTAGTTAGAAGTGGGTTGTTGGTAGTTGGGACTCCCGCCGTTGTTAAGTCTATGTTGTTCCCTGCCTTGCTGTCCTGTGCACTGAAGAAGGTTTTTGAAGACATCCTGCCTACTACATGTCTCTGGCCTTAGGGCAGACCATTTACCCACCTCCGCAATGATTATACTTTGTGAAGTAGCCAAAAAGGACAGGTGGACTATAAATAACATAAATAAAATAAACGAAGAGAAAGAGGTCATGCAGCAAGTCACAGCACATTGTAAAGATACTTTATGCGCCGATATTTTAAAAGGAGTAAAACTAAACATAAAATAAATTTCAGGCAGGCCACTATATTTTGTTCAATGCTAGATTATTGTCCCATCACACCAAATGCCTAAGTCTGAGAGACAGCTGCTGACCTTCAGGTGCTGAATGGCATGTCAAACAGTGTCTCCCCAGGAGACTTGGGCCCATTCTTCATCTAGTATTTGCCCTGTTGTTTTACCAAATCCACATTGGAACAGAAAAAGATGCGGCTCAGAACCCCATTCAAATACTCGGGGCCAATGCCGAACTGACTGCAGAGTCACCCCTTGTCAAGTCCTGGATGCAATTACTCCCACAAACACTCTTGTAGCAGCAAGATTTGTTTATTAGGAGACAGAGAGGCTCCAAGCATGAACAGCTTTTGTGTCGGAACTGGGTTCCAGATGTCAGTCACCCAATATAATAAAACCAGGTGGGGAAAAACCCATCTGCCAAATGGCCAATCACTTCTCTCACTCAGCCGGCCATACATTTGCCTTTGCCCCTATGACTGCCCCTAGCACCTGCAAGCTAACGGTTACATTATCTAGAAGATCTGCCAACTACAAGGTCACAGCGGACGGTGAGATCACATACATCTCAAGATGTTTACAGCACATGCAGAAGGTCCCAGCGTGAGAACTATTATGATGTAGCACTAACCAAGCAAAGCAGACAGCCATACACATTCAGCTCCCCACCCCACCCGTACTTTCCAGCAAAAAAGATAAACAGGAATGGAAAGGAACAAGGATACGGAGGAACTGTAGAAATACATGTGAATCCATGTAGAAATACATGGCAAGCAAGGCCTGAGCTTAACATCCCTGAACGGCCATATAAAACGGCCATAAATCTATGCAGACAGTACCATAAAACCAAGAAATCAAAGGAAGTGAAACTGGCATGCAGTGAGAGGCTATAAAAGAATCCGGCAAACAAGCCAAGTGAAAGTGGACTCCTTGAAACTAGAGTATGGATTATTGACATTAAATTTTGGTTCCACCTACTTTTTAAAAGAGACAACAATGGTTTTATTGCTCATATGTTAACGGAGTCCCAGTCTTCTACACGGCTTTGTCATATAGAAGAAAAAAATCAATTCAATTGGGCTTAATACCGGAGACCTATCTCTGTACGCAGAAAAGTCAGCCTTTGGACTGATCAGGCAAAGACTGGTTGACACTGAGAGGCAGGTTCATGAGACCTGTGCAAAAAGTAGATGCTCACCCCTCAATTTGGGGCTTTTACCTTTTGGGTATAGGACTTAGTATCTAACTTGTTTAATGAATACGAGCATATATGTTAGCACATTAGCAAGGTTTAATGTGTTGCCATCAGCAGTATTATATGGGAAATTTCAAAAAATCCCATTTGACAGTAGATTGTGTTCTTGCACTAAGCAGGAGGAAAAAACTCTTGAACACGTGTTTCTTTCATGTACTTTCTACTCGGACTTGTGCCTTACGTTCATTGAGCCACGGCTAAGAAAGTATTCAGGGAAATCTGGCAAATGTAAGATTTACTTTTTGCTGACAACCCAGAATCACATAATAATTTAAAGTGTTGCAAAAATTTCTGCATGAAGCTTCAAGAAGGCATTCAGTGTCCCTTGCAAATTGAGTCTTATGTTCTGTATGTTTTGCTAATAACGGTTGATTGATTGATTGATTGATTGATTGATTGATTGATAGAGGGGAATTTCTGTTCCAATGTAGGCTTGGTAAAACAGTGGAGCAAATGCTAGATCCAGAATGGGCCTTGGACACATTACGAAAGCACACCAATGAACAGATTCTTCTACCAATCTACCTCTTCTTCTTTTTAATGGATCATACAAGCAAGGGCTACTTCCATACGGGCAAGTGTTAGTTTACTCAAAACATTATGTACACTACCAAGGTCAATCGTGATGGTGTGCAATCCAATCACAGCTGGCTCCACCCACCATATTGTGCTTTCTTTTTTCTCTGCTGCTGGTGAAAGCCAAAATAGATGGATTCCCAAAATCAAACTGGAAACCGAGGGAAGTCCCCTATTCTGGTTCCTTATTTCTGTCACTATGCTCATTCGCACACTCCACATGCAAATATCAAAGCTTTCTCTTATTGGTCAAGTCAGGAGGTGTGGACCCTGGCACTTCTTCCAAAGAATATGTTCCATGTTTTAGCCACTGAACCACAATACAATGGAATGTTTTCTGGTCCACCACCAAATTATGTAGTTACCCTATGCCTATTCGCAGGCCATACAATGGAGGAGGACTGAACGAGCTGAAGTTTCATGGATGCCTCCCAATGTGGAGGACATATGCAGAGGCAGGGCTCTTTTTGTATCAGGAACTCCTTTGCGTATTAGGCGATGCACCCCCTAATGTAGCCGATCTTCCAAGAGCTTACAGAGCTCTTCTGACAGGGGCTACTGTAAGTTCTTGGAGGATTGGCTACATTAGGAGTGTGTCGCCTAATATGCAAAGGAGTTCCTGATACAAAAAGAGCCCTGTCTGTGTGTGAACCAGCCACCAATTTTCTCATTTGCCAGCCTAACCTATAACAGATCTTGGACTTCAGCCATCTTGTACAATTTCCCTCTAAGGGAGGAAGTTCTTCATGTCAGATTCAACAGTGAAAATCATCTCTCCCTCCCTTGGCTTTTTCGGGGGGGGGGATTAGTCTGCCTTTTCCCCTGTGTTAAATTATGGAGTAAAGTTATTGATGGGTTAATACTAAAAATATTGAAAACCCCTTTTTATTTATATATGCAATAATTCTGGAATTGATTGTAGGAAGCTGGCAGGGAAAATAAACACTCCTAATTACTGGGAGGAAAACACAATCTCATCAGGCAACCACAATTCTGTTGAAGAGCCTTTATTCTCAGTTCCCAAGTGCAAAGCTCTCTTCTGCTTCGCAGCCAACATAATTTTTCTATCAGTCTATCTGATAAGAGGGAGTCCTCCATGTGATAGAAAAACGGGTAATATAACACCTCTGGGCAACGAAAATTAATTTGAGCCATTCCTGTCTATAATTTGTCCTTCCCTGAGCTTCAATACTACCAGCAGCCTCATGGCAAAAGGAAACACTCCATCTGTTAACTTTCACCAGCTAATGTCATTACAGACTTTCAAATAAGGTTAGAGGGGGAGAGGAGCCAAATAAATACATATAAATAGGCATTTAAGCAGTGTCATTATTTAAACCACTCTAGAGTCGGGGAAACCAAGTAACTAATATATTAGCTACCAGCATGTTTTTAAAAAAAAAATGGAAAAAAAAGTCGATAGCAAATGGCCTAAAAGGAAATGTTATGAATGGTGCATTCAAGTTTTTACATTCAAATTAGTAGGATTAAGAAGAAAAGAAGGCAAGTTCAGTGCTTCTTTGCAAAGACAAGAGGCACAGCTATCCAAAGCAAGTTCAAGTCAAGTCAAATCAAGTCAGCCTTTATTGGCATATATCAGTAGAACAAAGTCATTATAAAAGTATTACAAATATATTGGATAAAATAATAGGTTACAACTGTACTTTTTCTTGGCGTAGCAGCATGGCAGATTGAAGGAATTTAGCCACTTTCTCAGTTACTGTAATGTATCAAGAGGGTTTGGTGTAAGGTAGCAAGAGGGTTGCGACCGCATGTGTCTGGCCATGCGGTCCAACGGACCTACAGACCTTCAGTCCTAGAACAATAGACACTGTGGACCCTAGGCATGGACCAATGGGAGCACCAGGATCCTGCAGGGAACCTATAGTTTCCGGGGCCATGTAAATTGAACCTATCACGGGTGTTGGGTGTGTGTGTTGATATGAATATAAGCTGGGTGTGGACCAGCTATCTTTATCTTCATTCAGATGCAACTAAATAAACTTGAGCTGATTTCACTATGCTGAGTCTCCAACTTCAGTACCTTTCAGTTACATCAATGGAGGAATCATTCAAAAGTTTGTAAACTTTATAGGAATCTGAAAAACCCATCATGTTGGCCAATATAGAGTTCAGATATTTAGAGTGTATCTATATATCTAATTCCCAACATGCCCCCTCAGCACAGATATCTAAATCCACACATCGGGACACTTGGGGGGCAGGGAGATTTTCCTGCACATTTGGGGCAATCCCCTGATACGCAGAAAACTCTAAAAACTGTAAAAAAAATATAGGGGGGATATTTAAATCCCTCCAAAAGTAAAAGAGCGTTCACTGTGCAGGGAATGCTCTGAGAATGGCCTTGCCACCACCACCACCAGGGATGGGGAGGGGGTGGGGGTGGGAGAAGGCTTGGCTGGCCGGTGGCTGTAAGCCACTCAGCCCTTGCCACCACCTGGGGGAGGGAGGGAGAAAGTTCGGTGGGCCAGCCAGGCCTTGCCGCTGCCACCGCTAGGGGAGGGGAGAGGGAGAAAGCTTGGCGGGCTGAGTTCAGGCCTTGCCACTGGTGCTGGGGGAGGAGGGAGAAGGCTTGGAGGGGTGCGGGCCTCACTGGGGTGTCGGGGCAGGGGGGACAGGGGAGAAAGCTCACCTGCAGCTGCTTCCTCCTCTTCCCGTGGAGCTTCTCCTCCCCCAATGAGTATCGCGGATCCCCCTTCTTGTATTTACATAAAAGTGACATCACAACAAAACATGTAAGACCATCTCAACACATCCAGATTCACAAGGGCAATGTTTAGCTGCATATCAAAGCAAGTTACCTGTGGCTCTACTCCAGGATTATAAGCATAAATTCCTGGTTTTAAATATTATTTTCATTTCAACTAGCAAGGTATGACACACAGATTCTTACGGCAGTGTTAGGACCAGTTTGTGTAATGCCCGAATACAAAATATGCAAATGGAAGATCCCAGAGTGAACTGTATCTGCATGGATTATTATCTGTTTCCCTCTCCAATGCACACATTCAAAAGTCTCGTTCCTCTTTGTGTGCGGGTTTTAAAAAAATGCATATGGTTCAAACCAGAAACAGTTTCATATTCCCACCCAAATACAAAGTAGTCTTATAAGAAATTACTCTGAAGGAAACCCATTCCTCCAAGGGAGGCTCTACATTTGCTTTGGATTTCTCTTTAGGCAAAACCTGTTGACAAGCTTGCCATATGTACAACTCTCCTTCACCGGGAAATTTTGTTTGCTTTACTGAAATGTTTGCTAAGTTCCCTCAAGATGTTTCACTTAAAAAAAGACTTGCAAGTTGGCTTCAGACTTTATTTTAGGTGAAACTTTTCCAATTAAAGGCAGTTTCTTGCTTTAACAATACACTAGAGGGATTTTTCCGAGTTTACCTATGTATATAAGATGGGGGGGGAGGAACTTTAGCCTCCCAAGTTGAGAAACAAGTCTGTTTGGCTGACCTATCTGAAGCAGCCTTCTACTTGCTGGGTGTTGCAAAATTAAGGCCTGGATTGAACCTCAGTCTGCTGCTAAACCTGATACTTTAATTTTTACAGCAAATTAGCCTCTATAGTAGGGGCTACAGTGGCTCAGTGGTTAAGACACTGAACTGCAGACCGGAAGGTCAGTAGTTCAGCAGTTCAACACCCGAGTGCCACATGATGGAATGAGCTCCCATCTCTGGCCCCAGCTCCTGCCAACCTAGCAGTTTGAAAGCAAGAAATTGCAAGTAGATAAATAGGTACCACTTCGGTGGGAAGGTAACAGCATTCCATGCACCTCGGCACCTAGTTATGCCAGCTACATGACCATGGAAACATCTTTAGACAGTGCTGGCTCTTCAACTTGAAAACGGAGATGAGCACCGCCCCCTAAAGTCAGATTCGACTGGCTTTCGAGCAATGGAAACCTTAGCCCTTACTTTTCCTAGCCTCTATTGCCTTTGGTTCTGTTTCCCAGAAGGCTACAGGACTCCGCTGGTGCTGTGGCCTTCTGGTTACGATAATTCTGTACATGACTTTTGCCTTAGAGGATATTTATACTTTCCAGAAGTTAGTGGTGTCACTATCAGAATCAAAATGGATGGTTTCCTTGACTCTCCTTGACTTTCTGAGAACTTCCTGACCCCAGAGATAGAACAAAGGGGAGGAATCATGGGTGGGTTCATCGGGTCAGTTCTAGTCAGTTCTAGTTTGGTCTGTGTCACATCCACGATAATCCTATGTGATAGGTACATCACTAGCTAGAGGTCTAAGAAAGATATATACCTCTGGTTTACTAATGGTAGGGGCTGACCATCAACAAGCTCCATGTGAGACCTTGGAGGCTAGTCCAGAATGTTCTCTGTGTTATACAAGTGCACTATTTTAAGTATTGGGTTGGAATATTATTTATTTATGTATTTATTTATTTAATTTGGTTTATACCCCGCCCTCCCCGCGGAGGTGGGCTCAGGGGCAGCTTATATAAAATTCCATATAAATTACACTTATGGCCATAAACATATACATATAAAAATTCAATTAAAACACTCCTAAAAATGCTGGAACATGGTCTAATGAAAAGGAGAGCAAATGTTATTCATAACACAGCTTAAGGTGGCTGTATGTTCAAATGGTATTCACGCCAACTCAGTTTGTATGACTTATTATGCGATGGACACAGGCTGAAGACGAAAGATGGTATGCTATGCTATGCTGAATATTGAAATGCTACAAAGTGTTTTCTGTCTTAAGAGTGTATAATGGAATACACTGTGTTTTGTTCAAGAACAATTGTCTCTCTATATACTAGATTCAGTCCCTTGCCCATCTCAACCCAACCAATGAAAGAATTCAGGGGAACTGGAATCCCTCAACACGAGGAACAGTTCTGTTTCAGGTACTGTAAGTTCAATTTCTAGCTTTAAAAAGAATATTTTTAATTTTTACACAGTTGGCCAAATTACAGTATGTGGACAACAACTACAACATTCTAAAATTCAAAATAGTATTAACAATTTAAGGAAATCAGAACTTTAAAAACTATGGGCTAAGATTATGACAGCTTAGTATAGAGACCCATCACATCTAGCAAAGTTGCATAAATTCAAAACATTTATGGTTTCTAAAAGAGCTAATACCCTGAGTAGTTGGTCTTTCTCTGCTATGGGTGACTATTTTATTATAAATCTTGATAAACCAGATATGGATCTGCTTGGGGGATACCCACAGTGATCTTATCTATAAAATAATGGTCCCAAATAATTGAGTAGCATTGACTAATACTAGAAGAATCTATCGATTTCCATTTTCATGCTATCATTTTTTAGCTTGAAACACACACTTCCCCCCCATCTCCATGCCAGTAGATGTACAAAGTCTGTAGCAGAAATGCCAGCTGGTGATGACGGCCTTTCCAACTGGAGTTCAGAACCCTTCCAGTGAGTGGATTCCCGCAGGAGAAAGGATCAAGGCCTCATTCACAAAAGAACAGCAGATCATTCTGGACAGAAAAGGACAGATAGGTTGCCCTTCCTCCTTCCAGAGAAGATTGAAGAAGAAGAGATTGGATTTATACCCTGCCCTTCACTACCCGAAGGAGTCTCAGAGAGCCTTATAATCTCCTTTCCCTTCCCCTTCCCATAACAGACCCCCTGTGAGGCAGGTGGGGCTGAGAGAGCTCTGACAGAAACTGCTCTTTTCAAGGACAACTCTTGTCAGAACTATGGCTCACCCAAGGACATACAGCAGCTGGGAGTGGAGGAGTGGGGAATCAAACCCGGTTCTCCCAGATTAGATGTTAGCCCTGACGCCATTATGGGGCTTTGCTATGGACTGTTTGCTGTTGCCACATGGTCTGTCTAGACTGTAAAATGGATGCCAAGGTAGAAGCCCATAGAGAAAGGAAAAAGCTGTCTTTTTACTCTGAGGGACTCCATTACATACCTGCTGCATGTCACATACACGGATTAAGGGCCATACAGCAGACAAAGGACTTTTCCTCTGCCAGTGCATGAAGGGATTACCCAGTCAAGCATTCAAATTGTTAACGACCCTTCCTGATGCTAATCAGGGACAATCAGGGAAGTCTCCCACCTTTTGTTTACCTGGCCAGCAAGTCCCTATACTGACATCACACACCCCTGGGACTCATCATTGGTCCAGGAAATCTTTTGTTCTCACCTGAGACCAGCCCCCTGGGCCACCCATTGGGCTGCATTGTCTTACAGTGGGTATTTCCCAGCACACAGATGGCCTTAGTGTGTGTGTCTCTGCCATGAGCCAAAATGGCAGCCCACCCCTGAACCCTCTGGGTTTAGGCCACAATCCTTCTTCATGGACTTCTGCACATCTGACAGGTAGTATCACCTCTCCATAAGCCATCAATCCCCTCTGCTTTCTTAGTTCTATTTTATGTGTGTGAATGCTTGAATACTGTTTGTGTGTTTGTGAATGAATAAATAAGGATTATATTCAGTAAAATAATATTTTATTAATTATACCTGGTCTCTGTGTCTTTTACTGGGAACCATTACAGACTAGCAGCATTCTCTGTATATACAGGCAAGAATCCAATAATAATAATAATAAACCAATTGCTATATTTAAAATAGAGCAATTGGGCTAACAGAAAATGGAGGCACCACTGGGATTCGCCCTGACCATCTGAACGTGCATGCTAGTCGACACGTGTCCTTCAGATGGCCAGACGTGGAGAAGAAGCTGTTTGTGTGGTTTCAGTAAAGACCTGTGTGAAAGGTTAACATAGAGTCCGTGCACTTAACCACTACACCAAACTGGATGTCATACACACATCCATTACCACCTTTAAACATAAAACACCTGAAATGTACCACATCTGGTTATGGTCAGCAAAAAATTTTAGAGGCAGGAGCTTTCAAGAATCAAAACTCCCTTCTTCAGATCCCATTGTACGAAGGGAAATTTGACTCTCAAAAATTCATACCCCCCAAAATCTTGAGGTGGCTACTAGAATATTCCACTGCAGACCAGCACAGTGACCCTCTGAAATCTGGTTATGGTACTTGCCAACAATTATGAATTATGAGTTCATGAGACAGCAGTCAAACTCTGTTCATCCATTTGGGGATTTTATATAAGCAAGCAGTGCTTGCTCAGGATAGTCAGGGAAGGAAACATGCTAAGGCAAAATTGGGGAGGACTCGCACAATTGCAAAATGTTCTTTCTCCCCCTAGTGACTCCTGGTCTAGTAACAAAGGGAATAGACCCCGAGTTTCAGGGAATGTTTTATATTCCCAAACTAATGCCGATAGATTACACAGGCTATTATTTTGCCTTGAACTAAATCCTTTCAAGACCCCATTAATTCGCATCAATAGCCAAACTGCTTGTACTAGCAAAATAGTTCTGCTCATTATTTTCTTGTGTCATCTGAGAAATGTTGATAAAGATCATATCAAGGCCACTGAAACCCATTTCGTTTTTGACCCTATATCTCCGTTGGGCGACGAGGGTATTTATTCATCCTTCCATCGAATTTCTGAAGGAACAATGTATGTACACGATACCAAAATGAGGGAAAGATGAAGAATGGGCTTCCTTCAAATGGCTCCCTTCTGAAATAAAGTATATAATAGCACAGAGGTCAAGACCATACATATCCCGAGCCTCCGTTTTCAGTTCTTCATAAGTAGTTCAAATACATTGAGATTGCTTCTCGTATTTCTAAACGTTTCCATTTTAATCAAAATGTATGTTTTGCAGCCTAGCAAGAGAGGAGGGGGAAAAAAAAAACCAGGCAAAGCTATGGCCGAACTCCATAACAATTAATTTCTATTAAAGTAATATTGGTGACATATTTTCCTTTAATAAATACTGTGAAAACTGATGCAATTTTATTGTGCTTTGGAAGTAAGGTATATTGGCAAAAATGCCATGAACTATGTTGCATGGGTTAAAGTATTGTTTTAAAGTTGTATAAATACAGTAACTTCAGAGTTTTGTTGATAATATCAGTTGCAAAGCCAGATGTATTAGGAAATCTGTCCATACTTTCTACTGTGGGACCTTAAGCAGTTCCGCAGGGCCTGTAAGACGGAGCTCTTCTGCCAGGCTTTCAAATAGGGGCTGCCACCACCATTGTACAACTACAAGATTAACATCACGAGGCGCACTGGCCCTGGTATGGGGATCACAGCTATAGTGTAACATCAATTGAGCAGAAACAATTGTGTTTACTTGGAGTGTGTTATTGTTATTGGCAGTTTGCTACGGAATTGATATAGTTTACTGAGCACCGATTTTTAATTGTTTCATAGGTAATGATTATTTTATTGTTTTAGTGTCTTATGTATGGCATTTGCCTCTATGTTCGCCACCCTGAGCCCATGTTGGAAGGGCGGGATATAAATTTAATAAATAAATAAATAAATATTGGTTAGAGAAGGACAGGTAGGTGACTGCTGCCTGTTGTTCCAGCAGGTGTGAGCGAGGAGAAAACAGCCCCAATCCCCTGGTATCCACCCTGCAGACTGAGATGCTGGGGCCCCATGGGATTAGAATAGAGGCATCAGGAGGCATTTTGTTACAGAATAATCCTTGCAAATAGGATTGGGGGAAAGAAATGCTCATGGACCACCTGTTGGCATTCTTGAGTCCTCGTTTAGCTAGGGATGATGCACAACATCCTTTCATGTCTACATGGTCCCTAGCTGCATCATCACAACAGCAAAAAGAGAAATATTTATGATGGTAACACTTATTTTTTATTTCCAAGATTTCTTCTGCTCCTACAAATGTGCCGGTGGAAAGTGCTGCCAAGTTGCAGCCAACTTTTGGCAATCCCATAAGGTTTTCAAGGGAAGAGGGTGTTCAGAAGTGGTTTGCCATTGCCTGACCCTGCATCATAACTCTGGACTTCTTTGGAGGTCTCCCATCCAGATATTAACCAGGGCCAACTCTGCTTAGCTTCCAAGATCTGTTGAGATCGGGTAAGCCCGGGCTATGCAGATCAGGGTGATTTTGCAAGTACTACTGAATAACTGACATGTGTATTTATTATTAGCCAAATCTTCATTTCAACATATTAGTCAAAAGGGTGGCTTCATTATAAAATACCATTTTAAACTGGAACACAGAAGCAGCAAGAAACATTACCTTACCCCATCGCCGAGGGTGGTTTGTGATTAAACTGTGTCAGCAGAGTCCTGCGAAATGCCCTGGGGCACATCAGTGCCAGGCTGACCTCTGCCTTGACTTATTTGGATGGCTTTGGGCAAATCACAGCTTCACAGGCTCAATTCACCCTCTGTAAAATGAGAACAAGATGACCACTGTGGAATAAGATGTGTGTGTGGGGGGAGTTAGGAGAATGTTATCACTGGTGTTTGAAACCATTTTGCAAACTAAAATGTCAATATAAAAGACAAAGAATAATTCTTCTTGTTTTTAATTTATGGGTCTCCACAAGTGAAACAGAATTAGATATTCTGTGATATATTCAGTGAGACAGATGGGCCACGTGTGAGTGAACGTATCACCAAAAAGCAGTGAGATATGTAGTCTACGAAAATACATAGAGCCATAATTGCTAAACTGCTTTATCTTGGGCGGTGAAATTTCTGAGGGCTATCTGGAGATGGCCTGCTGCCAGCACAACAGCAGTGCCACTGGTCTGTTCCCTAAGAGAATTTGCAGAGGCTGGGGACCAGGCAAATGCCCCAGCAGTGGGACCACAGGGGCCATGACCACACTGGCATCCCCAGAAACTGCACCATCATACCCAGAAGATGTAACAGGGGCGTGACGACATGGCTATGATAGACAGGAGGAACCAACCAACCAGAAGGTGGCAGCCATGGGGACATGGCCCTGAGGACATACAAGTGTGTGTGGGGGGGAGAAATGAGCCTGCACACCACTATGCCATTTCTGTGGCACACAGCCCACCCTCTTAAAGGCAGAGGCCTCTGCTAAACAGAATGGAGACAGCGGAACAAAAAAGAGGGTAAATGGGGTCCACACCATGGATCAGGAGTAATCTGAAGCAGGTCTACCCAGATGTAAGCCCCATGTGAAGCAATGGGGCCAATCCCCAGGAAAGTGGCACAGGAAGGGCAAAAAGAGCATAGGGCCAGCTATAAGTGCCCAGGGTTCACTGGTGGGATGACTCTTGGCAACATGGCCACAGTACTGCCAGTGGTGGAGCAGGAGCGGAACTGGAAGAGGTTGGCTTGTGATGGTCCAGTGAGGAGCTGTGGCAGTACCACACTGGTGCTTGGCTCCAATTCTGTGGCACTACACCAGGGCATCTCTGGAACATGGGATAAAAAATAAGACCAAGGTCGATGGTTCAAAATCAGGTAAAAAACATTTTTTTATTAGTTAAAATTTCCAAAAAAAATACCCTATGCATTTTGCCAACAGCCTTCATCAGAGGAATCTGTAATATATAACATACAGTTACACCACTGAGTTTACATATATTATGGTATAGTTAAAATTATACAAATAAATATTATATTAAAGGTCAAAAACCAGGTCATAAAATAGCAATCACGTACAAAACCACTAGAGCTTATTCTGTCCTTGAGATTGCATAAGGAAAAGAAACTCCCTGTAAATAAGAGAGAGAGGATAAAGCTGTCCAGCACCCAACAAGTTTTGGCTCAAAATTAAAAGAGTATTTTTCTGTGCCTAAATGAATGTTACAAACCTGTTCATCTTGCAGCAATTCTTCAAAAGGAGTACAAGATCAGTAGCAAATCGTCACCATAAGAACTTCACTATATTCCAGGGCCTAGCTGACATAATCTCTCTGTTTTTTATTTTAATTTTTTGCATAAAGTGATGCAATTCTAAAGACAAGTTTAACCCTTTAAGTGTCAGTGACTGATGTCTAACAAGCCAATCTGCTTATTTTTTTCAGTAGCAGACTTTATTTTTTTTAGGTTAATTTCTGCACAGCCCCCCCCAAAATAAAATCAGAGGGACCATGATTATTTTCAATAAAGTTTTTAGATAATGGGGATGTACAGGAAAAGACTTTCCTGATTCATTCCTGCTACGGCCAAATGGTCTAGCTGCTAACATCTCCATGTGACTTTTGTCACCTGCAACAGGTGGCATGCCAGATGCCAAGCCTGATATCCATATACAAGCTACTTTGACACCTTGGTTGGGAAGAGCAGACATTGAAGCGTCTTCCCAAGCTGGGAGGGGCACTTATTCTTTTCAACTTTTTATGTTCTGCTATGTGTGTTTTTAAGTTTCTATTTGTTTTTCCAACATAAAGTTTATTACAGGGGCATCGTATGATATATATATATAACACATGTAGACTTACATGTTGTGAAATCTTTTAGTATTTTTTTTCTTATCTGAGGAGTTGATAAAGTATTTCATATTACATGTTAACTTTTATCAATTACAATTCCCACAAGCAAAATGTTGCTGAGGAGGATTAGTACCAGGGAGAACTGTTTGTTAACTCAGTTTTGGGTGTCACTATGGACAATGTTCCCTCAGATTATTAGTCATCCTAAAAGCAATTGTAGGTTTTTGATCACATAAAGGAATATTCTCTAGCAAATAATTTTTACAGTGGCCTACATTTTAACCCAAAGCAACACACATATAAAAACCCCTCTGTTGAAACACAGAAATAACACACACACAAATAATTACATATCAAAGCACCACATTCACATTTATAGCAGATGCTGCTAAAGAAGTTAAAAGTATCAGTGCAATAGGGTTTGGATTGTAGAATTCTACTGCATCACTAGGAGATCTAGATAATGATGTATAGAGCCAGATATAGCTGGTATATTGATGATGGCCAGTCCCAAAACTACAAATGATTTGTCCTTAGGGCTTTACATGGAGACTGGAAAGCATGACGGATAGGATTGCAGCCTGTGGCACTCCATAGAATAGGTCCCTCACTGACGATAAAGAGTCTCTGATGAGAAATCTTTGAGGTCAATCCATGAGGAATGATTTAAACCAGTCCAAGGTACATCGCCTGATACTTCTTCTACTACTTCTGCCTCCAAGCATCTCAACAAGAAGGCATGGTCCACTATAGCAAAGGCAGCAGATAAATCCAATGGGAGCAGAGGTTGTCAACTAATATTCAGACAGAGGTGGTTAACTAAAGCCAACAAGCCCCCTCTGTCCCATAGTGTGACCTAAAGCCAGACTGAAAAGGGTCCAGTTCAGATGAATTATCCAAGAAGACCTGGCATTGTTCTGCTACTCCGCTCTCAATTGGTTTGCCTAGAAAGGGGAGATTAGAGACTGGACAATGCTTGGATGTATCATTTTTTCTGTAGGAGTAGTGTTCTTAGTAATGGACACTGAACCACCTCTTTGAGTGGATGAGGGAAGGTGCTCTGGGTTAGTGGTTGATTTATAACAGGTGCTAAGGGCCCACTGATGTGGTCCTTACCTGGTTTTAGCAGCCAGATGGACCAGGATCTAGGATGCAAATAGTGACTTTCATAGATCCCAGGATCTTTTCAGCTTCCCAGAAACTGGGTCAAAATGGTCCATAAATAGAACAGTCAATGTATTAGGCATCTCTTCTGTTGGACCTATATTACAACCCATACTCAGATTAGAGTGAATTCACAATATTTTATCAGGATTAGAGTCCGCCGCTCTTAACCACTGCACCAAACTGGTCTGCTGCTCTTAACCACTACATCAACAGGTGTCTTAGACTGAAGATAGAGAAAAATAAAATTCCCTATAAAGTAGTTTCACAAAAGTCCTAAGAACACACTTATTTGACATTTTATATGTGCCTTGAATGTAAAGCATGGTTATTTAGGTAAATAAATATTTGAAATATTTCCCCTCTCCCCAATTCTCAAGTAACAGGCACAGGTGGCTTTAAAAGGGGATTAGAAAGATAAAAGGAGGATAGGCCTATTGGTAGCTACTAAGGAACCTTCACATTCAGAAGTGTTATATCATGGCAAGTTATGAATTTGGTGATGTTCCCTTACTGAACTAGTTATTTTCCCCTGATCCCTTAGGGCCAAAAAGCCTGTGCTGTAGTTTGGTTTCACTTCCTTTTCTGATTGTTTGCTGTTCTGTTTCTGCTTTGGAGGTACAACAACAAATCATAGATGCTGAGACCTTCCCCTGATGTTGCCTCCTGGCACTGGTTCTAAGAAGTTTACTGCTTGTTGTAATAATTCCACAAGCACACCGTGCCAGAAGGATTGGAAGTTTATTGGAACAAAAGCAAGGCCTTTCCTAGCCTCTGCAAAGTGTGTGCAACTGTGCCAAAGAAGTCCCAGGGGAAGAGAGGGACCACCTCCCACCGGTAGCCAGGTAAAACCTGGCAACCCTACATACCACACTTGGGACTGTTTTAGGAGGCAGAGTAGTCAAGTCAAGTTTGCCTTTATTGGCATAAATTACCAGTGCAAGTTATACAATTTAAAAGACAGTTAAAAACGGTTAAAATACACCTGTAAAAATTCAGTGACTTGATATTGTGCAATTGGGAGCTGATAGGGGTATTATATTTCTAGGTGCCTTTGGCACAGCTTTAAAGCCAAACAGAGAAACTGGGCCACCTTCTCAGTGATGCCAGAATCAAGATCATTTAAGAGTCTATGTATCTTGAGTGCATCAGAACAGTCCACCATACTGGATAGGATAGAGTGTAGGTAAATATTCCTTACATCCACATACAAATTACAATGCAGGAGAACATGGGAGATAGATTCCACACATTTCTTACAGCAGGGGCAGTGTCTGGCCAAATAAGAAACCTTGTTAAATCTGCCATGTAGAATGGCAGAGGGCATAGCATTACACCTGGCCAGAGCAAATGCTCTACGTTGTTGCGAAACCTGCAGAAAAGATAGATATGGGGCCATCTTCCCTATAGTTAGAGGGATCTCGAAATTCAAGGGAGAGCAGGTTTTGTTAGCTAAGCTGAATAGTTTCAGGAGGCAGAGTAAGTGTGCTCTGTTTGCTAGGGCTTTTAGTGGGATTTGGCCTGCAAGAGCTTTCTTGGAGGGAGCATTAATGGAGTTTTATTGTAATATTTATAGTCTTATTTTCGAACTGTATACCGCCTTGTGTCAGGATACATATAGTTAAATAAATAAATTGCACACTGCATTTCTCTCAAGATTAATTTTAGATTAATTCCCAACCAAACTATTGGTGATAACATAGTGGATAAAGAAGCATGTAAGCACTGGTGAGATATTTAAATGTTTGTGGAGAACACGGAATTATGATGAAGGTTAGAGACGCCTCTGCGGTGTTGGCATTCAACGTATCCCCGTGTATCAATGACTATCCAAACAGCAAATGTGTCTTCTGCAAATAATATAATGTCCTTGGTAAAGTATATTGATTGACCTGACCTCTTTGCAAGGAAAGCAAACACAATTTACAGCAGCATTTGATTCATATTCAGACTACTCAGAGTTCAGTCTCCTGCACGATATCTTTAGCAGAGGAGAGATTCATCTGCCGATGAATGGGTTTTGGAGAGCATGGAATTGCTGATCCAGGTTTTTTCAAGCTCACAGTCTTGCATATGCCAAGGCTAAATGGAAAGAATTTCTAAGACTTTTGCAGCAGGAACTTCAGCACCCCTGACCTCAAGTGAAAGACACTGTTGATGAAGTCGGCTTTGACTGGAGGCCAAACCTGCAGCCCCAGCTGGAACCAGAAAGGAGTCGATGTCCTGAAATGGCCAAGGAGCCTGGCCTTGAACCTTCAGAAGGGTGGACGCAGCAGAAATCTTTGGGAGGTGCTAATTGGATCAGGTCACCATCCTTTCATTGAGGATTACTGTCAGAGACAAGGGTCTCCAGAATGCCCTTAGATACAAGCACCAAGCAAGGGATGGGCATCCCAAGCACACCTGTGCAGAAGAAGAGGAGTTCATTTTTATACCCACCTTTTCCTGCCCTAAGAAGTCCCAATGAGGCTTACAATCGCCTCCCTTTCCTCTCCCCACAAAAGGGCTCATGTGAGGTAGGTGGGACTATAAGGATTCTGAGAAAACGGTGACTGGCCCAAGGTCACCCAGCTGGCTTCATGCAGAGGAGTGGGGAATCAAACCCGGTTCTCCAGATCAGAGCCCACTGCTCTTAACCATGGCACCACACTGGCTCTCTGTGCAGTAAGTTGGAATGAGATGAGAGCCAACACCTGTATAGACCTTGGAGGAACCCTCATGTGACTTGATTCCTACTGAGCTGGTAGCTGCAGTGCCTCCCCCCACCCAGCCTTCTGCAATAAACAGTGCTGGAGAATACAGGCTAAGGAGCCCAGACACCAACAAACATCAACGGGGGTGGGGGGTGGGGATCTGGGTCAAAGCAGATGAGAATGTTGAGACCATCGTTACAGTTTGCTGAAGATTAGCCTGGCTGCCCTGCTTGCTGGAGCATTGCAGGAGACCAAGATCAAGCCATCTTTTGAAAAGAGAGAGAGAGAGAGAGAGAGAGAGAGAGAGAGAGAGAGAGAGAGAGAGAGAGAGAGAGAGAGATATCCTGTCCACACTTGGGTCTCATCCCTGGTTTTATCAGAGTTCAACTCGTGACACGATACCTTGCACTTACCCCTGGTTATAACAGCATCCGTTTATCCTGGGACAGGTGTGGGGAAAAACCAGGGTGACCTCAGTGTAATGTGGAAACAAAAAAAAATACTCAGAGATAATTACAGGGGCAAACTCCCATGTAGCGTAGAATGTAAAAATACCACGAGATAATTACAGGGGTGAACTTGCGTGTAGTATAGAATGTAAGTTCAGGGACAGGGTTGAACCAGGATTTAAGGTCTAGTGCAGAAAGGACCAGGGAGAGGGAGTCCAATTCGAGGGTGTGAGATCTCGCAGACACCTTTATTGCATTGAACGGGGCGGAGGGCGAGAAGTCTGCTGTTCATATGCAGGAGTGCCCATCTCGCCGACAAGCAGGTGTGCAAGAGGCACTAATTCTCCTGCTGGTGCTGCCTTCTCTAGTTGTGGAAGAACTAGATTTGGGTCTAGTAGTGTCTTAGAGACCAAGAGTTGGGGAGTATGAGGTTTTTGAGAGTCAAAGCTCCCTTTCTCAGAGTGGCAGAGAGTGTGACTCTTGAAAGCTCATTTCCTGGAAACTTTGTTGGCTTCTAAGGTGCTACGGGACTCGAATTGAGCTGTTCTCCTGGAGACCAACACAGCTACCCTCTGTTGTGATATACCAAGCAGGGGTTCTCCTCTTCAGTTTCCAATCCAAGCCTTGTACAGATAATGGTTCCATGTGTCCAGCTGAATCCATGGGAAGGAAGAGCAGGCACAAACATGTTGGCAACCCCCTCCCTTCCTTTGGTGGCCTCATGAACCAAACCCCAAACCAAATTACAATGGTCCTGCATGAACCAAACTGGTTTGCTTAGCCTCAACCAGGGTCCGGGCTTTTTCTGCTCTGGCCCCGACCTGGTGGAAAGTACTCCAGTTGAGGTCAGGGCCCTGTGGGACTTGTTATGGTTCTACAGTGCCTGTAAAATGGAGCTGTTCCATCAGATCTTTGGTTGAGGTGGCAGACGCCCAACCATCCCAGCCTCCCTTGTTCACAGCATCAGCCTTATTGCTAAATTCAGCATCCTACAGGAGGTATCATGGATGCCTAAATCTTATTTAGAGCCAGTTTGGTGTAGTGGTTAAGTGTGTGGACTCTGTGCTCGCTTCGGCAGCACATATACTAAAAAAAGTGTGTGGACTCTAATCTAGGAGAACCGGGTTTGATTCCTTGCTCCTCCACTTGCACCTGCTGGATGACCTTGGGTAAGCAATAGTTCTGTCAGAGCTGTTCTCTCAAGGACAGTTCTTGAAAGAGCTCTCTCAGTCCTGCCTACCTCACAGGGTGTCTGTTGTGGGGAGGGGAAGGGAAAGGAGTTTGTAGGCTGCTCTGAGACTCCAAGTGAAAGGTGGGGTACAAATCCAATCTCCTCCTCCTCCTCCTCCTCCTCCTCCTCCACCTCTTCTTCTCCTCCTCTGCTATCTTGTTTCTACTGTTTTAAATCAGGTTTCAGATTATGTTTTTAATAATTATTGTGTTTTGTCTGTTGTGACCACCCTGAGTCCACTCTGTAGGGTAGGGTGAGATATAAATTTCATAATAAAATGAAAAATAATAAAAGAAAAATGTTCCAATTGTGTTTTATACTTTTAGAAAGTATGACCATTATAGAGTTAAATGAGATGCTGCAAACTAATCTGTCAAGGTCAGCTTTCTTGCTGGTTTGTAGGAGTTCCTCTCTATTTTTTTATGAGTGCTTTTTTTGTATGCTGCTAGAAGTAGTGATCAGGATACCCTCTCTTTGTTAAATTGTCAGTTAGAGTTAAGGATTCCCTCCAGAAATCTGTGATGTCAGAGCAATTTCTTTGCCACCTTAAAAATTGGCTGTAAGGTAAATTCCTTCTGACATGTGCAGGGTGGTGACTATCAAACCTTAGTAATGGTTTTTTATCTGTGGGCATTCTGTAAAATCTGGTAAATAGTTCTGTACCATCAAAACACACCATGGTGTCTTGAAAATTAATTTGGTGTTGATCACTGTCTAGATCAAATTTTATGTTAGTGTTTTGTTGGTTCGGCCACATATGGAAATTTGTGATCAACACCAAATTAATTGACAACTGAGAGAGATTTCTTTTCCATATAAGGAAGATATCATCTATATATCTTCACCACCTAAAGGTGTAGTTTATTAAAGGATTATTGTTGGAATATATATTCTTCTCAAATTTCCATGTATAGACCGGCAATTTTGGGGGCCATGGGGCACCCCATGGCAATTCCTTTAACTTGCCAGTAAAATTTATGATTGAACATGAAATAGTTCTTTGTCATGGAGATGTCAGCCAGTTCTACCAGAAAGGCAGTTGGTGGATGGCACTGCAAAGCCTCATCCTGTGGAGTGCTAGTGTATAAATTTATTAATTTAATTTAATTTATCTCCCGCCCTCCCCACGAAAGCAGGCTCAGGGCGGCTCACAGTCATGTATATAAAAACATTTACGCAACTATTAAAACCAATAAAACAGTTAAAACCGTTTAAACCACAACAAAGTGCAAATTGCTAGCAGTGCAGTAAACAATGGCAGCATTCTTTCGACATCCAGATACAACAATCGCCATATTCCAGGTCCTTGCCAGGCTGTCAGATATTGCTTTGGTGCTGATGTTACTTTAGTGCTGATGTTAGGGCCACGGCCACGATGTTACCACATCCAAGGTTACCAAGATTACCTCCCTTTCGATTTTATCTATTGCATGCAGTTTTGTTTTTTTTTAATTCAACATTTTTATTGAGAATACAAAGATTTGACATGCATGTTACCATTAGAAGATGCACAGTTTTGCACTTTACAGTTGGTTTAGAGGCAAAATAGTAATAATAATAATTTTAAAAAGTAATAAAAAGGAGCTAGAGCTTACTAGCAAAATAGATGGATAACTTCAATTTACAATTGTAACAGATCTAAAGGGTAAACGTTTTTCGGCACTTTACCATTGGTTGTCATGTACTCTAGAAATTTGCATGCAGTTTGTTTATAGATCCATTGCATCTCTAATGTCTGATTGTATCAACGGTATGAAGGGCTTTCTAAAAGTGGTCCACGTATTTTGAAAAAAATGTTCCAGGATCAAATTACAGCCCGAAATAATGGGAAAGGATCCACTAGGTGAAGAATCAATCCATTTGTGGATCTTGGGAAGAATATAGAAAACTGGAGTGCATGGGTTTTTATTATCTAGAGACTGACTTTCATGTGAGGAGATGTAATCCATGGAAGTACCTTGAGTTAACAGGGTCCTAATCGCTACCTGTATCTATCTTAAAGGGTCAGAGCTACATGAGTACATAATGTTCTGTATTTTTTTAAAAAAAAAATCTTCTAAAAAATGAACCTTCGTTTTGAAGAAAATGTTTTAATTTTCTCCTCACATCAGAAAAGAATGAAATTTTAGGGCCCACATAAATCTATTAAGTTTTGCCTAGAACAGGAAAAAAATATAAAGTGTTGAAGTATTTAAACTTATATCAAAAATAATTTTGATGGGAGGGCCCTACAAAGGCAGAAGTGCCTACGGGCCGCAGAAGTCATAATGTGGCCCTGCTGTTAATGGATTCTCTCCCCTCTTCTACTGAGAAAAGGCTGGCAAGAAAGGTACCTGGATGGTTTTGAGGCCTTCCTAGAGGCTAGCTTAACTGTCTGTGTGTCTGTGTGAGGTGCTGCCAAGTCATAGCGTTGTCCTGCTCCCAATGGACCTATGAGAGAGCTAATAGAATTATGTCTTGCAGCTGCTAGGAATGTTATTGCATATTACTGGAAATCGAAGAAGACCCTGTCATTGAACGATTGGTATCTGAAACTGTGGGACTTTTTTCTACAGGACAAAGTCTCCACCAGTATCCTTCGATCTGAAAACCAACCTGTTCCTGACAACCTCCAAGAAAAATGGATGCCCCTCCTAGAAGCGTCAGCAACACACAAAATCAACACCTCTCTGTTTGCTCAGCACAAACACCAGGATTTACTTTCTTATTTTTAATTAATTTTTTTTTTAAAAAAGTCATAGCGTTGGGTTTTCAAGGCAAGAGATGAACAGAGGTGGTTTCCCATTGCCTGCCTCTTCATAGCAACCCTGGAATTCCTTCGTGGTCTCCCATCTAAAAACTGTCCAGGAGAGATCCTGCTTAGCTTCCAAGATCTGTCCAGATCAGGAGATCCTGGGCCATCCAGGTCAGGGCCCAACTTGACCATCCTCCCCAAAAGGGACATCTGTGACAATACCTACTGACTCTACATAGTCTGGCAGAAAAAAAAGTATAGGCCTCAAAATGACCATGATATTCCTGACTTTAACCTATAATTGTGGTTGTTGGAAAGATCTGCTGTCATACTGCATGGGGTAGTTTAAACTAGTTTACTGTTGGCAGTCCAGCACTTCTTTTGGCCCGCAAAACAAACTGGGAGAAACGTTTGACTATTCCGACACCCATGAACAGCAGCCGAGAGCACGCGGAAAACTATATTCTTTGAGCTTCGTTTCAATATATAACAGCCTCTGCTGTGATACAGGTGTGACCTTCTTGATTTTGAAGTATGTTACCAAGTGAGGCACACACAATTCCCTGTGCGCTGGAGTTTGAAAGTAACATCCTCAGTTTCCATAGCAGCCATACTAAAGATATCTTAGCCTATTATCTGAAGCCCTTCTTTGTTTCTCGGCTCTGACTGAAGTTGCTTATATTTATTTATTTTTTTTAACAAACCTTGATGAATTAAGAGCATGTTGATGCTGCAAACTTTACCTTGCCTTTATGAAGACAAGCCGCTTTTGAAATAAGCGTCCCACTTCGCTTGGGAGTCTGAGAAGGTATTACAAACCGAAGAATCTCCACATAATCCCACTGGGTCAATCAGTATACTGTTGCATACAAGAAAGTGTTCGGCCTCTTCAGCAGCTCCTTACAGAGGCACAAACTATACAGTCCTACAATAATGTGCAACAACTTCTGCCTTCGCCACCTGGCCACTGTCTGATTGATTCAGATTCTGTCTGTCTAATTCATCAAAGCATGTAGCTTTACTTTTAGTGTTGTTAAATAAAAAACGGAACGCACGGAAAATGCCTGCAGAGTCTTCCAGCAACTTAAGAATGGGCTGAAGGAAAGAAAATCCGAAATGAAATCGCTTTACATTTGGTCTCATTCATACTAGGCTCTCATCCTCTGCACAGGACCTGGAGGTGCGTTGAATTGGCACACAAGCATTGTTCACTCACTACATTATATAACACATTTTGTACATCCTGCCTGTACACGGATACCTCTCTTTGCAAGGAAATGCCAATGCGTGTTCACTTTACTAATGAAACCCAGGACCTGTACCCGGATCAAAGTGTGGTATCAGTCACATGTTCAGCTGTACATGCACTCAGTGTAATATGGGAATTGCCAAACACACATATAGAGCATAATCAAGTTATACATGGATTGTACATTCTTTAACTGTAACTAGTGAAGAAGGCTGATGTGCAGTTTCAGTCACACGCTCAGCACTATATCATGCTTTGAAGGTAACATGAGAATTACTCGGTACACATACAAAGTAAAATAAAGTATGCAATGCACGCAGATGGTGCATTATTCACTATCACTTGTGAATAGGGCTATTAAGAGGGGGAGCTGGCACTGGCATGCTGGCCCTGCCACCACCTATGTGCAATCACAGGCTCATGCGCATGACATCTATCTGTGGATTTTGTGTATAGGGTACATTCTGTGTAGAAGAAGAAGAGTAGATTTTTATACCTTGCTTTTCTCTACCTTAAGAAGTATCAAAGCAGCTTACAATTGCCTTCCTTTCCTCTCCCCACAACAGGCATCTTGTGAGCAACGTTCCCTCTAAGCTCCACATTGTTGTGAGCAGAAATTCTACCTTGTGCATGAAAAAAGCTAGTAGTATTGAAGTTGGGAGCGAGTCTACATTTGACTATTGCATAAATTAGTTTTTAGAAGATTATTTTCATAACCTTGTGGAAATCTCAGAATAAATTCTTTTAAAATATATTTATACTATATTTTAAGAATAATTTAAACATTACAAGAGAAAACAGAATCAAGTCACATTTCACCCACCCTTTCCACTATATTGGTAAGCCTGTCCTTTAGAGAACAGGGCTACCCACCCCAGTCCACTGTATTGGTAGACCTGGCCTCTGGAGAACAGGTCTATCCAGCCCAGCCCACTACATTGGTAGATCTGACCTCCAGAAACCAGATCTACTCACCCCTTTCCACCTGGCCTCTAGAGAATAGGTTTACCCACCCTTGGTAGACCTGTCCTTTGGTGAACAGCTCTACCCACCCTTTTATACTATATTGGTAAACCTGGCCTCTGGAGAACAGGTCTACCCACCCCAGTCCTCTATATTGGTAGACCTGGCCTTGGACCATGGCCCTGCGCTGAGCCTTAGAAAACATACCAGCACTTGGGGAGGAGGGCTCTTGCAGTTTACTTTTTTTTTTTTTTTTAGTGAAATATGACAACCAGCATTACTGGTCAAGTATAACAGAGGTGGAACAATCACTGTCAGAACCCTGCCTATCCTAACAAACAGGAAGTTGCTTAAATGTTATCAATCAGCCCAAACTACTTATTTATTCAAATATTTATATCCCACTTTTTCCTGCTTCTCGAGGCAGCTTGCAAATCATACTGAAAAGCATAAAAGGGGTGTGCAAAAAAATAATTATTATTTTTCCCTGGCTCCAGTATAGCCTAAGGGAACCATTATAACCAATAGCCCCCATAGGCTATAATGGCGAATCAGTATAGGGGGAGTATGTGTTTTGAGGTAAAGGCACTAAATTTGCAGCACAGCTGCCTGTGCTACTCCTAAAAAAAAAAATGCATTTCAAAAAGATTGAATTAGGGGGTCCATGGTCCCCAGAAGGAGGTGACTCCATCCTCCATTATTTCCAATGGAGGGGGGAAATGTCTTCTCAGTTCACTTGTTAGAGTTCACCTAGCCACTACACCACAATGGCTCCTTCCTTACATAGATCATTGGTTCATGTTGTAAGCCAGTTTGAGAGACAATGGCTAGAACACAGGATATAAAAGTAAAGAAAAAAAAATATTGCATCAAACTCCCTTGCAGTGCGTTTGATGCAGCAGGCTGTTCTTATGAAAGTTCATACTAATGTTGTTATTTTTTTTGTCTTAAGATTCCATAGAACCACTTTTTGCCTGTTGAGTATATCCCTTTGCTGTGGAATGATACTCCTTCCCCTACTCTCCCCAGCCACTAGGCAATTAGACTTATTAAATTCTGGGACTGCTTCCCACTTGTCACGAGAAGTTCTGCCCCTCACTTTTTATCGATGATACTCATCTTGCTGTAGCTCCATCTCTAGTGACTGCTATGCCGGCAAATAATTCATTTCCAAGACTGGCGCCTAAGAATGTGCTTTAATTCACAGAGCAACTTAGCCCTAATATATTACGTGACGTTCCTCTTGTAAGGTCATGGCACTGAGAAGAGCTGGGTTTTGTAGTGGGGTCCACATCTTTGTTGTTCTTGTCGTTCCATTTCATTATCATCTGACTCAAGATCTTTTAGAAGTCCATCATGAACAGAGACACAAAACCACTTTTCCTTTCAAAGACTGACTATTTTAACATCAAAAGTGATATCACAGTCATTTCCTAGGAAATCCCGGCAAGTTCATGATTTTTTTTTCTAAATAAGGTGTCATACTACTAGCTGCATTTATGGTGCTGTGCATGAAGACCCAGCATTCAGTAATGAGAGATCACAGAAATGTAGAAACAGAGCTGGAAGGGACCTCAAGGGTCATCTAGTCCAACCCCCCCTTCACAATGCAGGGAATACAAAACTACCTCCCCCCCACTCCATCAGTGACCCCTGCTCTATGAGCAGAGGAAGGCAAAAAAAACCTCCAGGATCCCTAAGCCAATCTGGCCTGGAGGAAAATTCCTTCCTGACACCAAAGTGGTGATCAGTAATACCTGGAATTGTAAAAAGAGTCAAAAAAGCCAAACACTGGCTCATCCCTTCCTGACCTCTCTCTTACGATCTACCTAAAAGCACAGAATCAGCATTATATAGTGTATTGTAAAGTGCACACTTGCATTCAGAATATAACTACTCGCGATCTGACCTCACTGTGCCCCATTAGTTAATCTAATTCAAATAGCTAATCCAAATGAAGTTACCTCTGATTTCTGAAGTCAAACCAACCAAATAATCTGGCAATTTTTTCAAGTGGAACTGAAATATTGGCAGCTGTTTTCTGTCTTTCATTTTATCTCATTGCAGTTTTTAAACATCTGCTTCCTTATGTCAGCATGGGGAAAGAGACTTATCAGATACTAGGAATAAGGCCTGTTGTGGAAATAAATACAACGAGCTCTAGAAAGAAGCTTTGGGTGAGTGCCCTGGCCTTGGGCAATCAGCATCAATTTGCTGTAGCAACCTCAGCAGGGTATAATGACACAGAGTCCACCATTTTCTCCAGAGGAACTGGTCTTTGTCCTCTCAAGAGCAGTTGTAATTCTGAGTGATCTCCAGCCCTCACCTGGAGATTGGCAACAATGGTTCCCCAGGAGGAAATGGCTGGTTTGGAGGGTAGAGTCTATGGCAGTGTACCTGTCTGAGGTCCCACTCCTCCTTAAACCCCACCCTTTCCAGGCTCCACCCCTCAAATCTCCAGGAATTTCCTAACATGGAGTTGGTAGCCCTATCTCCTTCCCAGCCAACTATCAACCTACCTTGACCTGCCCCTCTGACTTCAGCTTTCTATCTCCCCAACCCCCGAAGCCACTACCTCTGCACTGGGGACCCAAGCAGGAGGGAAGGGACCTCAACAGAGTATAATGACACCCTACAAAGCAGCTGTTTTCTTCAGGAGGACTGACCTGTACCATCTGGAGAGCAGTTTTAATTCTGAGTGATCTCCATCCCTCACCTGGAGATTAGCAGCAATGGTTCCCCTGGAGAAAATAACTGCTTTGGAGGGTGGACTCTATGGCATTCTGTTCAGCTGAGGCCTCTCCCCTCCCCAAACTCTGGCTTCTATAGACTCTGCCACAAAATCTCCAAGAATTTCCCAACCTGGAGCTGGCAACCCTAGTCAGGACTGACCCCAATGAGTTCCCCACAAAGGCCAAAGTAGACCTGGAAAGGGCCTTCTGCCTTTGCCTTTTTGCTAACAGAACCAAGCTTGGTTGCCTAGCAACAGCCACTGAGGGGAAAGATAGCTCCACAGCAGGAGGAGAAGAGAATGGTTTGATGGCCAGTGTCCCACCTCAGTAGCCAGCCAGCCACAGAGGAGCCAAGCCGGAGAAGTGTCTTCATCAGGAGAGACAGCCGTTTTGACAGTTTACTCTGATAAGGGAGAGTGGCCAAGTTGGCAGTGGGCAGGCAAGAGGAACAGACCAAGCACCTAGCCAATGGCACGTGAGTACTTTTGAGTAGTGGTTGACAGGCCAATGGCTGATGGAGCACACAGCACAGCCAATAGGAGAGCTGGAAAGTGCCAATACATTAGGTCTTTTATATGTATCAGATGTGCCTGAAAGGTATACACCCTTTGGTCAGAACACTTCATCCATGTTCACCACACACAGCATGATCCCTGACTGGCGGTTCTGTACCCAGTGCCCCCTCCCCCCATTACACAGCTGGCTCACTGAGACATGTCAGCTATTTGGTGTTCGCCCAACAGTGGGAACAAGCAAATGACTTGATTGTAGCAAATGGTAGAACGTATGGCAGGAAGGGTGGGGGAAGGTAGTGGCAGAGATTTCAGTCATGTCAGATTCCATGGTGCCATTGGGCAAAGAGCCAGAACTTTCCTTGTACATTCCATATAGTCCTGGATGCACCATATACCTCTGCAACAATATATGTGTGTACAGAGAATTTTATTGTTTGTGTATGTTTCAGGGCACTACTGCTTTAAATTTTTTCTTGGATGACATTTTAGGACATTTTTCCTGTAGCTGCCATTTTCCAAGACGGCAGATCTTTTTCGCATTCTTGTAGGATGCTCGTTTTGGTGTCAGTGGGATGGTCGTTGATGCTCATTGATGATGAAAAGGTTATCACTGTGGAACTATACTTGAGTAATTTAGAAGACTGAAGGAAGTAAGCAACTGTACTGAGGAGACTGATTCTCCACAATCAGGCACACCTATCGGTTACTGTCAGTGGGATGGTTATTGATGCTCACTGATGATGAAAATGTTATCACTGTGGGTCTATACCTAAGTAACGAGAAGGCTGGAACTAAGGAAATCAATAGCAGTGCTGAGGAGACTGATTGTTCAATAATACTCCATGCAAACTGATCAATCATATCTCATCAGAGTATGGTTCGGAAACACTGGTGTGGACACGTCTGATGAACTGGGATTTATTTCCTATGCACAAATACCAAATCCTGCCTCCTTTAAACTCCATCTGAGAACATATTCAACAGGCATTTCTAGCCATCAGAGAATCATTCCTCTCTCCTAACTATTCAATGCTGAACTCCGTGGACAGTGGGTGGGAACAGGTGGACGGGGATTTGAAACCAACCAGGAGTTTCAGAGGAGGAACTACTGACATTGTGTGGCTCTAAAACTTGCAAATCTAATGCATGCAGGTACAAGAAGACTGGACTACCATTATGTATTAGGACTGGAACATTCCAGGACTATCTACCAGAGAATGGCTGAGCTTGGAGCTCTAGAACAATAGCTCACCAGGACTCTGGAAGTGACCAATGAGAAACTAATGTTATGTAAGTAGCATATCATTGGGAGCTGGGTGTGTTTGGGTGTGGTTTTTGCATGCTGTTTAAACAGGGCTATTGCCCTGGTGTTTTAGTCTTGCTCCTGAAATCACTTAATAAAGTAGAGCTGTTCACTGCAATGTGACTTAAACCCAGTATTTAATAACTACTCTTTTCTGCAAGAATCAAAAGAACTGCGAAAACGTTGCATAGCTAATTACTTTTTGTATTAAGATTGTAAGCTTTGTTGAAGAATGAAAGTTTAACTAACATATAAGCACAATACATATCAGCCAATCACTCTAATATTTTGTTTACTGTTATTCAATGCAGCAGAATAAATACTTTTCTATACTTTTAGGAGCTGTAACCTTAACAATTTCTCCTGCTACATTTTGTCCCAATATTACAATCATTTTTTTAAAAAATAGCAGTTTGTTTGGATTTATACTCCCCCAAAAAATATTACAAACCTTAAAGAATAATACTTTATTCTGTTTTTGCAACAAAACAAATAGTATATTTAGTTTTATTGACACCCAAAACATATGTTTTTGACACCAAAATTAGCATGTGAAAAAAGATCTGCCACCTTGCAACATGGCAGCTACAAGAAAAATGGCAGCCTCTACACTCAGGGGTGGCCACACCACAGCTCGGAAGCCGTATGCAGTTGTTTCACACAGTCTCATTTAATGTTAATAAAATGCAGATTTGCAATTTTAGCACAGGTCCATCAGTGGCTATTAGCCACAAGGTATAGATAGGAACTCTCAGTCTGGGGCAAGTGATGCTCTGTATTCTTGGTGCTTGGGGGGGGGGTCAACAGTGGGAGGGCTTCTAATGTCCTGGCCCCACTGCTGGACCTCCTGATGGCACCTGGTATTTTTGGCCGCTGTGTGACAGAGTGTTGGACTGGATGGGCCATTGGCCTGATCCAACACTGGCTTCTCTTATGTTCTTATGTTCTTAAACCTGCACAAAGGAGGGGGGATTTTGCAGGTGATATATAAGAGAGTTTATGGGACGTTGCATACCGTCTAGCCATTACCTTCAGATTTTGAAAACATACTGCTATGGTTTTAGTAGAGAAACGAGAAGAATGCCAAAACTTATTCCAAAGTTCTTCAGTGAGAGGTTCCGTACAGTCTCTTTGCCAAGCAGCTTGATAAGGCAAAGACGTAGTACATGAGCTTTTGAGTAATAATGAATAAATCTTTGAAATCAGGCCTCTATTTCAACTATCAAAATCACGTATTAATATTTCCATATCTGTTTGTGGTTGGGATAGCAAAGTAGTTATATTAAGTTGGTTAAGTAAGTGACTCATTTGCAAGTAAAAAAACCCACCAAGGTATGGGGTTTCCTAATGTTCGGTCTAGCTCTCCCTTACTCTGAATGCCTTGTTTTGTAGCAATGTCCAGAATGCAAGACAATTTTTTGTGTCTCCAAATTTTAACTAAATTAAGATCAGTGTCAGGCAAAAACCATTTTTGATTCAGAAATGTAGAATATCTTGATATCCAAGGTAGTAAAGTTTTAGTATGTTTCTTCCAGCATTGGATAGGTGCATATATTAAATCTGTGGAGTTTACTATTTTGGAGGAAGCAGTTTCCGGGGCCCAAATTATATCCTCTAAAGAGCTTGGATATATCAAGTCATCGCAGATCCCTACCCATAAGAGTTGCGTAGAAGAGCGTAACATCTTAATTGTAATAGACAACAATATTGCCCTATTGTATATAACCAGATCTGGTAAGGCAAACCCACCAAGCGATCTGGGTCTCCGTAGGATAGAAAAACCTATTCTAGGCCGTTTCCTGTCCCATAAAAATTTGGATAAAGTAGATTGCCAGCATTTCAGTAACGAAGGAGGAATAGCGAGAGGAATCATCCTAAATAGAAAGATGAATTTAGGCAATATGAAGGACTTAATAAGACTGAATTTCTCAATCCAATTTAGGTTTAGTTTACTCCAATTAAATAAGGTTTTGGACAGCTCAGTATGCATGTCATAGTGATTGATTGACAACAACTCAGATTGATTGAGGGGAATCTTAATGCCTAGATATGTTAATGAGGTAGAAACCCAGTGAAATTTTTAATATACTCTTCATCCTCCTTTGAGAGATTTATAGGTAGTAGTTGTGATTTGTTGGCATTAATCCTCAAACCAGAAAAGGAGCCAAAATGTTCTAACAAACATTGTAGTACAGGGAGAGACTTAACTGGGTCTGGAACATACAGTAGCATGTCATCTACAAATAAAAACATCTTATGTTCCATTGAGCGAAGTCTGATTCCAGAAATGTCTGGATGGGCTCTAATGACATTGGCTAGTGGCTCTACCGCCAAGGCAAACAATAAAGGGGATAAAGGGCAACCCTAGCGGGTGCCCCGAAATAATGAAATAGATTTAGTAATAGAACCATTAATTTTAATTTTAGTTGTGGGAGAAGCATACAGAGTCTTAACAGTAGATACAAATCTTTGTCCCAAACCCATTTTTTTCTATTATTGAAAATAAGTAAGAAAATTCCATGGAGTCAAACTCTTTTTCAACGTCTAGGGATAAAAAGGTAGCAGTTTGTTTGGTTTTTTGGCAATGGCGAAGAAGAATCAGAGTTTTGATGGTATTATCAGCTAAGTCCCTATCTGGGATAAATCCCACTTGGCCAGGGTTGATATATCCAGAGATAAAAGTATTAAGTCGTTTCGCCAGAGCTGCAATCGATACCTTTAAATCTTGATTCAGAAGGGAGATCGGTCTATAAGATGCAGGGTTAAAGGGTATCTTCCTTTTTTAGGTATCGCAACTGTTTGTGCTTCTTACCAGAATGGAGGTAGCTGCCCAGATGTCAATACATCATTGCAAACTGCTGTTAAAGAGCCCACCAACGACATAGCAAAACTTTTATAGAAATCTGATGGAAAACTGTCTAGGCCAGGAGATTTGGAATTTTTAAGAGATTTGATTATTTCCAAGATTTCTTGTTCTGAGAAGGGTTTTTCTAGTAAGGATTTATGATTCTCTCTTAGAATGGAGAGTATGGATTGGTCAAGACCAGAATGCTATGGCCACCCTGATCAGACAGAAGACTATTACTTCTTAGGAAATTTTTAAATTCACTTTGCCTTATTTAAAAGCTTTATCTGTATCTGTATATTTGCTGATCTTTGATCATAATAAAGCTAATGGGATTGAATATATTTTCAATAAACATGTGTGTGTAATAATGTCTTGTGGCTCTCAAACTTCTGGCATTTATTCTGTGTGGCTGTTACCTTAAGCAAGTTTGGCAAACCCTGTTCTACATCTAATATAATAGTGCATTTGGCTTTATTGACCTCAAAAACATATATTATGACACCAAGAGGAGCAACCTGTGTGAGTTTTAAATATCACAATAACTATAGCTGCCATCTTGAAAAATGGTAGCTACAGGAAAAAGCACCCGAATTGGAATGTCTTCCCAGGAAAATTTTAAATCAGTAGGATATATTTGTGGGATCCTGGACTAATAAGGTATGAAAGGCTACCATGATGATGGAGGGGCATCCAGAGCCAAGGCAGTCTTCATATATTCCATCCCATCCCTTCCCCCAAGCTGAGCAGCTCACTTGCTTTGCAAAGCAATGGGTGAAGATTTCACCCTCCCAAATGTAAGGGGAGGGGCAGATGAAAGTTAGGGGAAATTATTGGATCCCATCATTCTCTGTGTGTGACATATCTAAATAACAGACCCCTAAGTGTTCATGAATCCACTCATTCATTTGTAAAGTCAGTGCAAGCAGGGTTACCAACTCTGGCTTGGGAAATCCCTGGACATTTGGGGGCAGTGCCTGGTGTCAGACCCTTGAGTTAATCCACTCTCCGTCCAATAGTCTTTTTATAAAAGCTTTATTAGAAACAGAGATTTGGATGTGCACAAGAGAGATCTCTTGTTCGGACTAAAGAACAGATCAAGGGTTAGGTATTGTACAGGCAATGGGTCAGTATCCCACAATGCAATGGTCATGCAATGGGCATTCACTCTCTTCTCCTCTTTCACTCCCCCCCTTCATACCACCCAGCACTAGAAAAGTTTATTATCCAGCAACTGATGTTTCTCCAAGGATGAAAGGCTTCTTCTGGCCACACATCTTGGGGCTCGTTCTCATGGGAAAGTTGTTGCAAGCAAAGCTAACCTACCCCTTCACACACACAGAGAGATATTTTAGCATTCACATCTGCTCCTCCCATCCCTCGGAATTTCATGGCAGAGTGGGCTAGGAAGGGGTGAGACCAAATGGTCGTGATGGCTTGGAAGTGAAAGGAAACTATAAAGGAAGTAAACGAAATCCTGTGTCACCATGACAGTCAACAGAGCCTGATTCTGACACCTGGTAGGGTTGCTGACCTCCAGGTTGGCCCCTCCCACTTTTTCAATTGATCTCCACATAGCCAAGATCAGTTTCCCTGGAGAAAAGTGCTGCTTTGGAGGGTGGATTCTATGGCATTATATCCTGGTGAGGAGGAAAGAAAAGTATAAAGCAGTTTTATTTCAGAGCCATGTCTGCTGATTTGTATAGGCTGTTGCAGATGAGGACTTGTGTTTTGTGGAAAGTCTACTATAAGGTTTTTCTTTTTAAACCAATGTTATGAATAATTTTAAGGCTGATTTTTGTTAAAAAACATATTTTTTATGCCAAAGGTATATGTGAAGGAATGCAATTTTTTTCTGGGAGGTTTGAAATGAGCAAAACTTCTCCTGTGCAGTTTTAAAGGTTTCCTCCCCACTCAGTGTAGAGAACAGGCAAGGGAGGAAGAAGTCTGTGCAATTGCTTTCCAGACGCATCTCCACTCACCTTCATTCACATACTAATGAATCTAGCAGGAAAGATAAGGGGGTGGTGAATATCTCCCCCTTCCTCCTAGCAAGGAATAGAGGTGTGGAGGAATGAAATGCTATATGGACAGCAGGGAGGAAAGGTTTAGAATTTTCAGAAAACGTATCTTTGACCTGGTCAATGGTTGTGGAAACATACATGATAAAACCTTCTTGCAGGGGAAGAAGTTCTTTTTTCCCACTGAATGCTGTATCCAAGAGCACACACAAACCTCTCCTCTGGGAAGACAGCCATTGACCACGTGGTTGGCCTGGACAGCTGATGAGAGCTTCAAGGTAATGGTAACTTTGTAGAAATCCTAAAGCTAAAGAGCCTGTCCTATATTTTAACATCTGATAGGGCATGTATATAGAGAGGGATGGAAGATTGTGGTTTTACCCATTTCTTTTGTGTCCCTTGCTCAAATCCTGTGCTGTGCTAAAAGTATTCTTATGAATATTTTCTTTTTTAATTAATACTTTATAACTTAAGAGCTGTAGGTGATTCTCTGTACCACATCAGTCTAAGAAGTCCCAGGGGGGAGGCAGACAGTTGGCAAGTGGCTGTTCCTCCAGGGGCATGCAAAGCTGTAAACTGTCCTCAGGGTCACCAGGCACTGGGCAGCGAGAGACACAGAGGCAAGACCTCATAACTTGGAAGGGTAGCTGGGAGCCCTAACCTTCCCAGTGGACAATTCCTTACAAAGCCTCTCCAGGTGTATAGAAACACCTATGAAGGCAAGGTGGAATATAGCCTGTAGATCAGATCAGGCACATTCCGCCACAACAAATCCACTATAAGCTGCCTTGTGTGCTGCAGGGAAAAAAAGTAAGATATAAATATACAAAAGTGAGATAGAAATATACAATATATAAATCCAATATTTATAAATCCAATATACAATATATAAATCCAATATCCAATATTTATATCCATACAATATTTATATCCATATTTCCCCTGAAAGATCCAAGACAAAACAAATGAAGAGATAGCACTAGCAAAAGTTTTTAGAAGTAGCAAATTTTCTCCTTTCGTTGTCATAGTCATTCAATGGCCACTAGCCATCTTAACTGAGGGGAACCTTCACATTCAGAGGTACTAAGCCTCTGAATCCAAGAGCCAAGAGGCAACATCAGGGGAAGGCCTCAGCCTCTTTGCCCTGTTGTTGGCCATCCAGAGGACTTGGTTGGCCACTGTGTGAGACAGGATGCTGGACTAGATTGGCTATTGGTGTGATCCAGCAGGGCTCTTATGTTCTCACACCCTTCTGTTGCTGTTGCCCCAATATTTTGGAAGATGCATCAGATGAGTGATCACAAAGGAACACTGCAAATTCCTATTAAGGTTTGTTTTTGGTTTTTTACCATTTAACTCCCCCCCCCCATCCCTGGACTGTTCTTTATATCAAAATCTGATCTGTGAAATTTGGAGTTCATATAAACACTCTGAAGGAATTTGGACTTTGGTGGGTCTCCCCCACCCACCCCACAGTTTGATTCCCTGGACCCTTCAGGGTCCACAAACTCTGGAGAATTATTAAAATTCCCAATAAGTGCACACTGCTGACATTTCTTGTATCTTTATTCTTTGCAATATAGACCAGCTTTAAAATTAGCCTGTTGTCTGAGGGAAAAAAAAGCATTGAGTGTTTTTTAAGCATTCCTGCATTCAAAAGGCTAATTTTAAGGGTCTTCTATTTGTTTTTACTTGTGTGTTGCAGAACAGCACAATTACCCTCTGCTGAAATACTGAAACAGGGGGGGGGAAAGTTCCTTTCTAAATTTACACTTTGAAGTGCCAAAAACCCCATTTACTTTCTTGGTATTTCAACACACAAAGCTATTTCTACTATCTATTTTTTACATTGCTCATAGCTATGTGTCAGGTTCAACAGCAAGCAAGTCCAGGCACACTTTACTTAGAAAGTTATGCTTTATTGGAATACCAGTCTGCTGCCCATTAATGCAGAGTCATTGTCAGGAATAACGGATAGTGCAGGGGTGTTAGGAGGTGAACTTTGAAAATGCTTTTATTTGTTATTTTCTGACCTGCATGCACACCAGGAATGGTGCCAGCAAGTGTCTTTGCTTTGGGAGAATGTATGCATGAGTTAATGTGACTCTCTCTGTAAAATGAGGTACCACACAGCCTGTATCTCCATGCAAATGAGGTCACAGACGTCTCTTGCACATTTACCCAGCAGCCTTTGGGAACAAGAAGCATCTCCATTACAGCCCTTCCACAGAATGTAAAAAAACAACAACTTTCCACCATTGAGGAATCTCTACCTCGCATGTACCCACAGGATGCTTGGCATTTGCATGTATAAAGACCCGGCCAGATCCATCTACATACCTAAAGGTTTCCATGCCAACCTATCTGGAGACCTGGACCAAAATCCTTCCTTGTAGAAAGGTGTAGATTTTCAGCATTGCCCCACCTTAGGAGGAGGGAACCCCCACATCCTTTAGCCAATGGTATAGGGATGGGATGGACCCAGAAACACCCCAAGCCAGCCCCCAGACTAACTGATAAGAGGGGGTGCAACCTTTTGTTAAGGGGTTTTTGCTTGCTCTGACTTCTGCAGCCGCTGCTCCTTCTTCATATCAACAAGATAGCTAAGGTAACTTATTGTGGTAACTTGGAGTCGCGACCAAGGAACCATCACACATATAGCTGGCCTATCTGTGTGTAGCAAAAGTAAGGAATCCTTAGTTAGAAACAATCCTTGTTCCTGAGCACTGGAAGAACCAACATCTCCTGGAGCAGATAAGTATAATTGCTTTTCCCCCTCCTGAAGACATACCTTTAGCTTAAATCCCAATATTGTTTTCCATTTCTACTGTATCTAAAAGGAACTTGAATGTATGTGTGTGTGTATCTGTTTTTGTATGACTGTAATGATAAGAACCTTCAGTAAAGAGAATCTTGATTCAAATTAAGAAACCTTTGTCAAGCATCATTCCTTGAAGAAATAGGCTTCTCAGCCGACGGACACCGGTTTCTCTGTATACATTGGCAAAAAGACCTCAAAAGTTAGTCAGCCATTGCGTAGATAAGCAGTTCGGCTAACAGATTTAATTGGTGCCCCCTCTGAGGTTTTGCCCCTTGAGCTCTGAGAACAGGTGACCCGACCCACCCCTTCTCTGAACTAAGGACGTGGAGAGACCGCGTCGTGCTGAGAAGTCAGCTAGAGTGTGAAAGGTTTCTGTCTGCGTGTTTGGCCGTTAGAAAGGCAATCTATCGTGGGTTGGAGTTTCCGCATCTTTTCTCTCTGCCCCCTGGAGCATCCCGCGCCACGCTCCGCTCTCTTTCGCTCTGGGTGGAACCGAGGCGCGACCACGAAGAGGACCAGACGGCGGAGCCCCGATGTTTGCACAAGCACAAACACACACGCTCACACACGCACATACATGCAGGCACATATAATCCCCCCCTCCCTTTAAAAGCACTTAGGAACGGAAAGGAAGGGAAGTCGAGTTGAGAGGTAAATCTCGTCCCCCTCCTAAGTGGCCAGAGGGTCGCTTTTGGAAACCTCTTCATTTGGTTCAGTGGGTGACCCAAAGGCGGTAGATCTGATCAATCTGCTTAGCCAAAACCCGCATCCAGGCTGTCTGGGAGCTGGAATGCCCTAGTACAGGCCTTGAGACCAGGACGGAAGGGGCCAGGTACTCAGAACTGAGCGGCGCGGGGACCGAGAGGGTACCCGTGGCCAAGCTTTGGTTTCTAGGTAAACCAGAAGTAAGAGGGTAGAGCCCCGCTTCCAAAACCTATAGCTTTTTGGTTAACAGGATCGCCAGTGGGAAGGACGACAGTCCCCACCCCGCAAAAACCTGCATCTTGGTTCCCAGGTCATCCTAGAGAGGGTGGAAAGCCCTAAAACCTGTAGTCTGGTTTCTAGGTACTCCAGAAGTGAGAGAGGTAGAGCCCCCACTTCCAAAACCTATAGCTTTGGTTATCAGATTAACCACGGAAGGGAGAGATCCTTTCCCAAAAATCTGCCCTCGCCTTTGTGGAGGCAGAACCGCAGGCCTGTTACTGATTGCATATAAAGGTCTCCTGCTACAGGAGTGAGCTAAAACAAGCTCTTCCTGAAGGTGAGATTCCTTTATAGCAACAGGGGACAGAAGAGGCGTCCTTCTGCACACAAACGCACTTTCTTTAAGGTTACCAGGCCCCTCCTCCCAAGCCAGCGTTTGTTTGGGTGAAAACCTGTCGGGAGTTTAAGGGTTATTGAGCTGCAGCTCACCCTTGGCCCCCACCTTTTCTCGGACGGGAACTCCCGCTCCAAAACTAAGACCAGCCGGTCGAGATCAGGATCCGCAGCTAAACTCCGCGGAGCCCCTGTCGCGACCTGTCAGAGCACAGTTGCTCTCAAGCATCATGGAAATGCTGAAGTGGACAATGAATTTCGGTGCATCCACCCTAGATGATATGGGAGGACACTCAAATGTGCAGGATGTAATTTCAGTGGGAAACGTGTTTCTCTGGCATGGACTAGCTGGAGTGGTATGCTTTCTCATAGGATTCATGGCATGCCAGCGCAGAGCCGAGAGAACCAGGAGAAATTTAGGGAAGGAACTAGGTGAACTCAAAAAGATTTTAGAACTGCAGACTAGACAGATCACAGAACATGCGCAAGAAATCGCACAAATGAACCACACGCACAGTGCGGAATTAGCAGTACTGAGAGCAGAACAGACTAAACATCTGGAGTCACTAAAGGAAAACTATAAAAGGAAAAAAGGATGCGATTTTGGCAGACGCAGAAAAGCAAAGATCAGGACACGTGCACGAAGTCGATTCCCAGAGACAGTATTATGAGATGATATTAGAAAAGAAAAGGGGAGAATTTCAATTAGAGATGGAAGAGCTCCAAAAAGCCTCAGAGGAAGAACTCTTTCGCTTAAAGGCGGACAGGGTGAATTTAGTAATGGAAAAACAGATTATGGCAGATTCCTTGAAGGAAGCTAGACTCTCTGCCTCAGAAGCACAAGAGAAACTAGCAAAGGCAGAGCTGGCATTAGAAAGCATGACTGATAATTTTGCATCTGCCCAAAAGGCCGCCAAATACCTCGCAGAACAGATGCAGAAACGAAGAGAGCTAGCTTCTCATGATGCCTGTCTTAAAACCATTAATGACCTAAAGGAAAAACTAGGGCTCCAGCAAGCAATCATTTCTACCATACATCCTGAAGGGATGGTGGACTTAGAGGATTGGGAGTCGGGCTCCGACGAGGTCAGGCAACCCACGCATGTTGTGGAAACCCCTCGGAACCAGGAGGTCCCTCCCTCTAGCCCTCACAGTTTAGGAATCCCTGCCCCTTTACCAATGAACCCAGTCAGTACCACCAGACGCACGGTACGTGGGAATGGCCGGACGACCACGACCACCATTGTTGAAAATCGCCTCTGGCACCCTGAGGAGGTGAAAGCTGTCGCAGAGGAGCTAGGTCCCCTTCACAGAGACAATGTGGTACACTGGATGACCGCAGCGAACACTGCGTATGGAGGTCTCAGTGGGGAGGACTTAACGCAAGTGGCCAGGAAATGTGCCACTGGAACTCACCTTGCTGCCGTTAATTCTGCAGTCGCAGCAAAGGATCTGACAGCTGAGACGAAGTACAATTGGTTTAGACAAGTGCTAGGCTATTTAAATCCTGCAACCACCATAAGCGCCCTTTTTCATTTGGAAAAGCAAGGTCCCAATGAGGATCCAGAGATTTACATGGCTCGCAAACAACTCCTAGGGGTGGTGGCAAACATAATTGATGACTCCACTGACCCCCTTGACTTTAATGTACCCGCCTTTCGGGAATCATTAGTGAAGGGACTCAATGGACAGACTCAATTAGCTCTGCGCACTTCAGATATCGCGCAAGGAACCTGGGACGAGTTAAGAGCAGACATTGCCAGAGTGGCAGCAATTATGAGAAGGTCTGGCGATTTCAAGCCGCCCAAGACAGGGAAAAGAAAAGACAAGGAGGAGGAAGATGCAGCAATTTTTACAGTCACGTATGCCAACAATGGACCTGGTCCACAGAACCAGAACAACCCCACAGGGGAGCCAGGGACCAAAAAGGTTAGGTTTAACCAAGGGTACCAGGGCAAGAGAGGACGCGGTCGCTCGTGGAGAGACAGAGACACTGTGTACCACGGTAAACTGGGAGAGCGCCCAGCTCCAGACACTGGGTACACAAGACCTCTTCCATCCGCGCCGCCCTCGTCCTATCGAAGCCAACCCCAAGCACAGGGAACCTACCAAAGATCTTCCAACTCTCCCCCTCCCTCTTCTCCCCTCCTCTTCCCCCTCCTCTTCCCCCTCCCCGATCAGCCTTTCAGACCAGATCACAGTATGACCAAAGAGAAGGAGGCTGTCCACCAACCATGGATCCTCTTCGCTGGCATGCGTGGATGCGTCTGAAGGACTGGGGACATGACATGACTCATTTTGATGGCCAGCCTAATGACATCCTCTTCCAAGCGCTTGCGGAGGAAGAGAGAGCTGGGAGGAACCAGAACACTCCCATTGCAATGCGCCATCCCTTAGAGGACACAAACCCCTTTAAGGAATCGCCCGAACCCACAGCCTAGAGGTGCCCGAGTCGCATGGATCTCCCCCAGAATGTCGTGGCAAAACTTACGCCGGACAGATGGGGTAGGCCCACGATCGAAGCAGGGATTGGCGATCTCGGGAACAGGACCCCTGCCACTTTGTTAGTTGATACAGGTGCTGCTACGAACATTCTGCAGCCACATTTGGCTAAGAAAGGTGAGCCCACAGGAAAAAACGTTTCACTTTCAGGTTTTGCTGGAGGCAGCCAGAAAGCCCCAATTTGGAAAAATATTCCCCTCACAGTTGGGAAAGTTTCCACCAGGATTTCTGCCTGCTCAAGCAAAGATGACAGTGATGGAATTTTGGGCGCCCCGTTTTTGAAAGAGCACTGTTTCACAGTAGATCTAGCCAACGGATTTTTATGGGAAATTCCGGAAGGACCCAGAGAAATAAACGCCATACACAGATGCTCAGCCATTAAAGTCCCTATGCCACTCTCCCCAATCACTGGAGACCCCTGGGTGGAAGAATTCCCAGAAGTATGGGTTAAGGACAAGGCAGAGTGTGGGACTGTGAAGGACGCGTGTGTTCTCATTACAGGTCGAGACCCCAAACCACAGAAGCAATACAAATTCCCTGCAGACGCAGAGGAAGGAATTGCCAAAACCATTCAGGGACTTTTGAAATGGGATGTCATCACCCCAATGCAGTCCATCTGCAACGCACCCCTCTGGCCCGTCTTAAAAGCAGACGGAGTCACATGGAAAATGACAGTAGATTACCGAGTTCTGAACACCCTCACAGCTCAGGAAGTCACTGACATCACCAGAAAAGTTCTAAATCCGATCAGAAACACCGGCTTCAAAGCCAGCTGTCAAAAGGCTCAGCCAATGCAGCTAGCACTAGGACCTGGTGGAAAAGCCCCAGACATACACAGAATGCAGGCAGTCTCATGCCTGACAGATGCAACTGCCGCACAACCTTTGCGGGCGCTGTTGGAAATCTTCAACATCTCAAGGGATTTCATAGAAGCTCTTGCTGACAAGGCAAGCCTGCTCTATGCCTTCCTGAAGAAAAATGCTTCATGGCAGTGGAGTCCTGAGCAGCAGCCAGCGCTTGCTACAGAAGCAACCAGCCTGGAAATGCTCCCTGACCCACCAGCCACCTCTTCCCTGGCGGAGTGTTCCAATACTCCCCCACAGACAGAGGGCTTTGACCCTCCCCTCCCTCTCAACTGTCAAATGCAGAGGAACTTCAGCCGGTGCTTGCTGAAATCTCTCACAGCCAAACCATGGCACAGCACACTCGAAGAATCTGGGACCCAGGAAGACAGGTGCTGCCTGTGAGCAGAATCAGTCTCACCAGAGCTGATACACATTCTCCCTTTGGAGTACTCAGTAAAACTTTTTTCTTTCTTGTTCACTTCACCCTTTGAAGCTTTGAGTGACACTTTTCTCTCTACTATCTTTAATGACACCTTCCTGATATAAAAATCAGAAAGTGTCATAAGAGGGGAGATAAGGCACTCACTGACACAACCACAAGCAAAGGGGGAGCAGCAGAATTAATTTTTTGAATCTCCCGGAATCTCCCGGAATCTCCCGGAATCTCCAGGTAAGGTACATTGCACACAGGAAATTCCACCCCCTCTTCACTGAGACAGTAATTTTGAACAGCTGACAGCCTAAGAACTCAAGTTTTGCAGCTTGGTTCAAACAGAAGTCCGACAGGCAGCCAGTTACTGTAAGTCTTTGCAAGATCTTTTCTTTAACACAATTGTCGGACTCCCCTTTAAACACAGGGAATCCCTCCAAAAATTTCAGCAGTACAAGGTTTCTGGTAAAATGGAACAGCTGTCGTGCTTGGAAGGCACACGGACTGTCCTGACCCCAGCCAAGCCAATGCCATCTCCTGGGCAGGAGAAATGCAAAAGGTGTACTTTCAAGCCATGTGGTCTAAATGCTTGCAGAGTTTGTATTCAAAGAGTGCATCAGCACCGGAAAAGGAGAGAGCGCCCACACAAAGTTTTTGTGCTCACTTCAAATTTTAAAGAGACATGTTTTGATAAGCCACCAATCTTTAGATAGCAACATTCAAAAGATTTTGCTGTGAGGAAAAAAAGGAGAGAGAGGTCCCTTTTTCTCTCTCTGTGGTTGGGCACAGCAAAGCAAAAGCTCAGGGAACTATGCAAATTCCCCCCCCTTTCATTAACCTGACTTCATTTACAGCAACCAGCTGGGAACCAACTCGCCACGCTCAACCGGACCCCCCCCTTCTTCACTGTGATCAACACAGGAAGACAAAAGAGCCAAATGCCCTCGAGGCTAGGCGAAACCAGCTTTGTCTCTGTGCCTGTCAGCGCAGGAATACAGCTTCAAGAGAGAGAGAGAGAGCATTTACTGATCAAGATTTGTCCTTCTAACTAATTACTACTAAAGGTATTAATATGTAGGGAATGTACTAATGATTAATGTGTACTAATTTTCTTCTGACTTTTCTGTCTCAAATTGAAGAGAAAAATGTAAGACTCTCACTCTCCATTTAAAATTCAAATGAACCCGCTGACTTGCCACCTTCCAGGGGAAAACCCAAAGGAGGACTCTGTATTTAAAGTTCTAGCAGTAAGCATTGAACTTAGAGAAACTAGAAACTTAGAGATCATCCTTATCTCATTTCTATCTAATCAATCTTTTTGCAAAACAATTATTTTTGTTTTCATTCATTTTTGGGAAAGTTTTCTTTTTAAAACAAAACTTTTATCTTTCCAGAGGAAAGCAGCTTTGGAAACTGCTCTTCTTTTTGTTCATTTTTGAAATTGCTCTATTAGAAAAGGCTCAGGTTTGAATTGCCAGCTTAAGTCAAGGACATGCAGCCTTTTCCCCTTTCTTTTGGGAAAAGGAACCCTTGATACAGTCAGCAGCCTGGAGTCTGCTTTACTCATTTTCCCCCAATTTTTCTGGACAAGGAGAGAGTTCACTTGCCATTTTTTGTAACTCCAATAGCAACCCTTGCGTGGAAGTTCATTATTTTTTTAACAAGACAAACAACAAGTAACATTTATTCTTATTGTAAGTCTGGCTACACAAATCTAGAAGACAATGCGCAGAGTGTGTCTATCTATACGCGTATTCTTCCAGAACATGTCTAGCTTTCATCTTAGTACAAACAAGACCTCTTTGGACTATACCATGTGTTACAAGTGTATAGGAAGGTCTACGTTTTGGATTTGTTGTTTAGCTTAACTTATTCAGAATTTTCTCAGGGTAAAAATTTCTGAAAATGCTGCCAATATTAGTGTATGAATGCTTGAATGACCACTAATAATTTTTATTATGAGTCTGAATGGATTTATGAATGCAAAATGCTTGAAAAACAGCCAAAATGCTTTGTTTAATTTCGATGAAATGCAGTTATTTTTGCTAACTGTACTCCTATGGTACAATGCGTTACAACAATGTGAAGGAAGAAACTGGTTTGCTATGCAAAGACATCCCCCTTCCTTTTGTCATTGAACATGTGCAAGTTCTAGACAGACATGCCATAGTTCAGTAACATTAAGGAATGGAAACTTCTTTTGTAGGAAGAAAAGAAGAAACTTGAAGACTTTTTCAGTTTACCTGTTGTGTAAATAACCAACTTGGTTCGCTTTGAGTTGACACAGCTAATGTCAAGAAAAGTGATCTGAAGAATTGAAGATGGTGTACTAAACACTGAAGAAACATGATTGTATTTCTTGCATGTTTTTCTTGTTTGTAAATAATTTCAAATGTTTACAACTACCTCCCATAATGAGGACTGCCCTCAGGGATATATGTATCAATGCAGTATAGTTTATGCTACTGATTTTTATAACTAATTTTCTAGTTTTACATGTTTGGTACAAATAGTAATGAATAATAGTCTACCTCATTAATGCTATTGGTTTAAAGCACATAATTGTTATGCCTCACCTTAGCAGTGTTAATGCACATAGCCTATGGAAAAGTCATATGCTTGTTTGCTTCCGGTGTCCGGTATTCACAGTGACAATTTGGCTTTTTGTAGGGCTAGGCATTTTTAATTTTTGGTCCATCCCCAACGAGTAGACTAGATAGATGGTCATAGGTGGAAGGAAATCTTTTCCAACTTGGATCCAGACCAGACGGGACTACATCGCCACAAGCAATGGGTTACCAACGATACTGGACTGTTGGACTTTTGTTGTTGTTTCATCATGGACTATCTGACGTGTTCCCGTTACACACGTCAACCCCACGTGTATGGAAGTCATGGCGTTCACACCGTTTCACTCAGTGAAGCCATGAAAGGGGGGACTGTTAGGAGGTGAACTTTGAAAATGCTTTTATTTGTTATTTTCTGACCTGCATGCACACCAGGAATGGTGCCAGCAAGTGTCTTTGCTTTGGGAGAATGTATGCATGAGTTAATGTGACTCTCTCTGTAAAATGAGGTACCACACAGCCTGTATCTCCATGCAAATGAGGTCACAGACGTCTCTTGCACATTTACCCAGCAGCCTTTGGGAACAAGAAGCATCTCCATTACAGCCCTTCCACAGAATGTAAAAAAACAACAACTTTCCACCATTGAGGAATCTCTACCTCGCATGTACCCACAGGATGCTTGGCATTTGCATGTATAAAGACCCGGCCAGATCCATCTACATACCTAAAGGTTTCCATGCCAACCTATCTGGAGACCTGGACCAAAATCCTTCCTTGTAGAAAGGTGTAGATTTTCAGCATTGCCCCACCTTAGGAGGAGGGAACCCCACATCCTTTAGCCAATGGTATAGGGATGGGATGGACCCAGAAACACCCCAAGCCAGCCCCCAGACTAACTGATAAGAGGGGGTGCAACCTTTTGTTAAGGGGTTTTTGCTTGCTCTGACTTCTGCAGCCGCTGCTCCTTCTTCATATCAACAAGATAGCTAAGGTAACTTATTGTGGTAACTTGGAGTCGCGACCAAGGAACCATCACACATATAGCTGGCCTATCTGTGTGTAGCAAAAGTAAGGAATCCTTAGTTAGAAACAATCCTTGTTCCTGAGCACTGGAAGAACCAACATCTCCTGGAGCAGATAAGTATAATTGCTTTTCCCCCTCCTGAAGACATACCTTTAGCTTAAATCCCAATATTGTTTTCCATTTCTACTGTATCTAAAAGGAACTTGAATGTATGTGTGTGTGTATCTGTTTTTGTATGACTGTAATGATAAGAACCTTCAGTAAAGAGAATCTTGATTCAAATTAAGAAACCTTTGTCAAGCATCATTCCTTGAAGAAATAGGCTTCTCAGCCGACGGACACCGGTTTCTCTGTATACATTGGCAAAAAGACCTCAAAAGTTAGTCAGCCATTGCGTAGATAAGCAGTTCGGCTAACAGGGGGGAGCTGTGTATATACGCTGATGCTTCAACTAGCCAAGCAAATGAAATCTGAGCATGTGCAGTGGAGAAATCTCCCGGCGGGATATTACATAATGAACGGGAGACCATCCCCCTCCTTAAGAGGGCCGATACATTCATACCAGCTGGGAACCCAAGCCCTCCCCTCTGTTCAAGGTCATACAGATAGTGGCTGCGAGCAGAGGAATGTCTCCCACAGTTTCTTAAGCAAAGCAAGGCTATGCGCATGCGGGCAAGCAAGGAATGAGGTTATACAGAAAACATGGCAGTTATCTGACACTATGCTTTTTCCAGGGTGCCTAAGTCTGCAGAATTATGCATTTTCCCCCTCTAGTGGATACTGGTGAAGTAAGTAGTGTTGCCAACACTGGGTTAGAAGATTCCTGGAGATCTGGGGGTGGAGCCTGCGTGGGGTGGAGAAGAGTAGGGGAGGGGAGAGGAGGGACCTCAACTGGGTATAATGCCACAGAGTCTACCTTACAAAGCAACCCTTTGCTCCAGGGTAACTGATCCCTGTCATCTGGAGATCAGTTGTAACTCCAGGAGATCTCCAGGCTTCACCTGGAGCTTGGCAGCCCTATGGACTAGAAAGAAGCAGCCTCTCTCTTGACCCCTTGGGTTCTGTGCCTGAAACATCTGTGAAATTTTGAAGAATGTGCTCAGTAAGAGAGAAAACAAATCCCAGTCAGGACAGAGCTGGGGAAATCCATCTATTCTATAATTAACTATTAATTCCCTAAATAATATCTATCTATCGTCTGTCTGTCAGTCCATAAATATAAACATAGCATGACATATTTTAGGGCAAGGCAGAGATGAAACGCCTTAACAACTCAGCCCAAGCCTCCCTCTTTCCCCAAGGAAACTGTAATGGGCAGTGAATGGTTAATGTGTTAGCTTGGTCTGAGAACCTTGAGTAACAGGAGATTCAAATAGAATTCTACAGCTGAGAGTGGTAGTTAAGAGTGGCAGCTGAGAGTGGCAATTCAGTTGAAGTTCAGTTAAGCAGAGTGAAGAATTGAAGAAATAGGTAAGTGGCACCAGTAAAAGGGGGTGATCCCTATCAAGTGTTTAAGAAGAACTGGAACTTGTGTGTGTGTTCCTGCCTTCACAAACTTAAGTAATTTTGATACAAAGAAGCTGATGCCTGTTTATTTAAGCAGTGACTTCCAAGAAGTCTCTCCTCACAGTTCTAAAGGCCTGTCTGTATAACAAAATAGCTACTTTATTGTGACAAACTATCTATTGTTTATATAAAGTTAGCTCATTTCTGTTGCCTGATCACCTGCCAAGTTCCAAACCTGATACCTACCTGACCATTTCTCCCATGAAAGTGGGGGGATTCATTTGGTTGTTTTGAACTATTATCAGCCTCTCATGTGCTATAATCTGACTTCTACCAAAGAAGAGTGTTTTTTTGTTGTTTTTTTTCAGTTCCTCAGTTACCTGGGCTGAGTCAGAATATATCCATATACACATAACAGTGGGCTGGGACTGCTCAGCCAAGAAAAAGAAGAAAAAGGGAAGTGAGGACATGTAATAGAAACTAACTAAATTTTCTAGCTGACCAGTCTCAGATGTCCACGTGTGAATCTGAAAAGAGTCACATAAGCTTCTTCTGAGTCCCCAGAATATATATTTGCCCCCAGTTCCCACTATCGCCTTACATCTATGAGCAAAGTAGGTCTAATCCCCAAATTTGTCCATCCTTTGCAGATCAGGCAGGACAGAAATGTGGCAGATCTGTGTGGGTGACTGTGACAAAGCTGAAGGGAAAGAGACAGATCTGATGACGGGTCTAATCATATTCACAAACACATGAGACAGTGAGTTTCCTGTCTAAATGAAAACCAGACATAAAGCATAATACTGGAGAGAGATTGCATTTGGAATTGATACATAATCTACTCAGAGAAATCAATAAATTGTATCAATTATCATCATCCTTAATTGTATTTTCATGCTGTTATGTGATGGATGCCTGGGAGTCACAAACCCATCACCAAGGATTAGCAAGCCTATCCTGCCAAAGGCCTGTGATTCTGGATCTAGTTGAAGGGTTCTGACCTCTTGCCCTCCTGAATCTGTTCTGATAGCCAACCTCTTAAGCACTTACATAGCCCAGAAATAACACAGAAGAGAAAGTAAAATGATCTATTCAAACAGTTGTCTTAAGGATATTGCAAAACTAAATTAAAACCAAGAAGAAGAAGAGGAAGAGGAAGAGGAAGAAGAAGAGGAAGGAGAGGAAGAAGAAGAGGAAGAGGAAGAAGAAGAAGAAGACCACAATTAAACTATATCATACATTTATATTATTTTATATTTGGATTTGTATATTTATCAGACTTTTTTTGTTAAAATAATCAAAAATGCCTGAATGAACAACATTTGAGATACAGAAGATGTATAACAGAACTCTTAATAATTACAGCTGACACTAAACCATGGGAGCATTTTCTATACTACTTAAAAGAGCATCTCTCTTTTTCCAGGATTCCGTGGAACTATTGGGGATCAAATGATCCCTTTATTGCTTTACCTTCTCTATACAATCCTATTTGTTTTCATTAATGAAGCCATGTAGCCAAATAACAAGTTCAAGAAAGGTAAATATCTGCAAAATAAAAGCGTTTGCTGGGAAGTATTTCAAAGCTCTGATTCTTATTCCAGGGGCAAAGACTGAAGAATATTTGGAGCAGGAAGTCGTGGTGGTGGAAAGTGTTGTCAAGTTGCAGCTGACTTATGGCAACCCTGTAGGGGTTTCAAGGCAAGAGATGTCCAGAAGTGGTTTGCCGTTGCCTGCTTCTGGATAGCAGCCCTGGCCATTGGTGGCCTCCCATCCAAGTACTAACCAGGGCTGACACTGGTTAACTTCTGAGGGAGGGCTAGCCTGGGCCATCTAGGTCAGAGCAGGGGCAGGGATTAAATTAAGAACATGTGAACATAAGAGAAGCCAATGGCCCATCCAGTCCAACACTCTGAGTCATACAGTGGCCAAAAATACCAGGTGGCATCAGGAGGTCCACCAGCAGGGCCAGAACTCCAGAAGCCCTCCCACTGTTGCCCCCCAACCACCAAGAATACAGAGCATCACCACTCCAGACACAATGCTCCATCTTGTGGCTAATAGCCACTGATGGACCCCTGCTTTATATGCTTCTCCAATCCTCTCTTGAAGCTGTCTGTACTTGAAGCCACCACCACATCATGTGGCAGTGAATTCCACATGCTAAAAAGCTGGTGGACTTACCTAGCACACAATGCCTGCTCACCGTTGAATTGAGTACCCTCCTTGTTGATTTGGCATGATCTACAGTAATAAAAGAATCTGTCTGTTGGTCTCTGAAAGGCATACATCATCCGAGAATGAAACTCAAAGTCTCTTACTTGACCACCCATGTCAGGGTGGTTGTAGATGACTGTAGATGTTACAGGCTGGAATAGATCAAGATGTTAGTCTGCCCATAGCAGTAGAAAAAAACAAGAGTCCAGTAGCACCTTAAAGACTAACAAAATTTGTGGCAGGGGAGGAGCTTTTATGAGTCACTCCTCATTTCTTCAGAATAGGGAAACAAGCTGAGCAGCTTTCTTCTCTTCCTCCACGCACACACACACGCAGCAGGACTGAAACTGTCAATCATTGCCCTGCTCAGTTTGCCATGGTTGCTGGGGGAGGGGAATTCCTTAGGTGGGGGAGTGAGTGTGGAGTATGTGGTTCTTCCAAAGAAGCCTTCCTCTCTCCTAGAGGAAAGTCCTTGAAACTTTTGGTGCCAGTTTGCTTTTGCAGATAATGGAATTGTATATTTCCCAGGTGAAAGAGGGGTAGGGTCGCTGGGGCTAGGCAGAGTGGATGTGACATATGAGTGGGCCTTAGGAGGAGTTACATTTGACTTACCTATATCAATGACTGTACCCACCAAAATCTTCAGATCTGACACAGTACTGTTATGACCTGGACCTTGCTTATTACTCAATAAACGTATCACTGCCAAAGAGAGTGCTGCTGAGAATAACTTGCCCAGGAGTCTGACACCTCTTAATTAATTTTTCAACACATACCAAAAATGACACCTGAAGGACAAGGATGGGGGAAAGAGTGTGAGAATGCGTCAAGAGTTTGCAATCAGTTTGAAAAAACATTCCCCCCTCCTGCCCAACGTTCAAGGGCACAGCCTGTCATTTGTGAACACACACTGCAATCCCAATAAAGGACTCCTCAGCATCCCTGGTCAAAATGGGACTGGTTTAAGTTAACACTGAGGCTGATTTCGCACTAGAGCTGCCTCGATGTTGTGCCGCCGTTTGCCCTGATACTATTGGTCAATTTCACACCCGAAGGTGTGGGGCTGCATTTTGACCCGCGGCTTCGCCCGATTTCCCCCAGTTTCATGATCCTGTTTTTTTGAGGATCACGAAACTGCAGAGGAAATCAGGCGAAGCTGCAGGTCAAATGCAGCCCCGCAGCTTCGGGTGTGAAATTGACCAATAGTATCAGGGCAAACGGCGGTGTAACATCGAGGCAGCTCTAGTGCAAAATCAGCCTGAGAGGCAGCATGAGAGGATGGGTGAGGTAAAGGTCCTAATGCAGGCAGACTTGCCAGTTGAATGCTCAATGGCATGCTGACCCATCGAACAAAACTCTAAGCAGACACCTTTTGACTCAATTTTATTTTGATTGTATGGTGTTGTTATATCTTAATTTTTACTGTAATCCTTGGTTTGCAATGGCTTATGGCTAAATACAAATAAATGTCTATTTCATTTTCATTTCATCAAATGGAATGATGGCAGTTTAACCCGGGCACAAGGCTATTGGGATATTTGGTTAATATAGCAGAATTGGTCCAGTCATAGAAGCATGGTACTGAGTGCTGTAAATAAATCTCCCAAGTAGGTCCAGTTCACATTCAGGTTGCAGTTGAAAGGAGAGAGAGAAGCCTAATCCAAAGAGGACTTTCCCTATCACAAATGGCCAGCTTGTCCGGCATCGTATGTGTGAGAGTATGAGGGCATTGTCTCTACAGGAGTGACCTGCGGAGACTTGTGTCTCCATGGAAGGCCATGTGAAGCGAGGGGAAGAACAAAGAAGGGGGAGGGGTCAGAAGGCAGCTCCTAGATTAAGACAAAGAGAAGCATCCCATTCAAGGAGATAACACCTACACAAGCTTAGAGTGATATAGCACTCCCCAATGTCCAGGTGTGCTGAGTAACTCACTCCAACAAAGATCTGATCGGGAACCTGAAAACATCACTGGAGTACAATCACTTGAGGAGGTTCCATTACACTTGATCTAAAATTGCCATCAGAACCCTTCCGTCCTTCAGTGCATGACAGGCGGCAAATCCAACAATAGGCAAAGAACTGAAACCGAACTGAAAACTGCACGTGCACAGTTGCGAAGCCTGCTTTCTACAAAGGTTACGAAGTCAACTCCTGACTGCGAATTTCTGAATTTTCGTCAAAGCTGCTAATTAAAGTGAAAAAGAGCCCCGGCCTCTGCCTGGACTTGATTCATTATGACATACAAACGTGGGGGGGGGAACCCAGTGAGAAAAGACCTCGACTTTGTCAAGCTGGCTTGTACAGTTGTCATAAAAATGTTTGTTACTGTGATGCTGAACCTGCCAGCGAGAAGGGTTTAAGCTGGGATTGTAATTGTTCTGCTACCGTTCAGCTGGTGCCTGTAAGAAACACTGAGAAAGACACTTCGGTTATTGAGAGAGACGGGTGGTAAACAAGCCTGAACAGTCATTCCAAGACAAGCTTGCATATCAGCTTCGATTAGCCAGGATGTGGTGACGGAGCAACACAAGTAGCCCGAGAAGAACTCTTCTTGGCACAGCGGTGTTCGTCAAAGATTGCGCTACTGCGACTGTGACAAGCCTGCTAAGCGTGGCAATGGAAACGTAATGCTTCAGAGCAAGGAGGTGCTTTGCTTCTACACCTGCCTTCAAAAACCACCTTTGAAAATAATGGAGATTAAAGGCGGTGGGCTCTGACACTGATAACCCAGGCTAGCTTTTTCTTGTCAGGTCTTGGAAGCTAAGCAGGGATGTTCCTGGTTAGTACTTGGATGCAAGGCCACCAAGAAAGTCCAGGGTCACTATGCAAAGGCAGGGAATGGCAAACCTCCTCTCAACGTCTCTTGCCTTGAAAATCCTATAGGATCGCCCTGAGTCAACTGTACATTACAACACTTTCCACCTTTGGGGTGGCGGCGGTGGCTTAGCTTTCGAGATCTGATGAGGTCGGGCCAGCCTGTGTCATCCAGATTAAAGGACTATGATATCTTGTGATTTGGATGTTATCCCTGTGTTCAGTTTCCTGCATGCGTGCACTTAAAGTTTTGCTACAAAGATAAATCTTCCGATCTGTACTTTCTTTTTCTGTGAATGGGTGGTTGTCTGACAATTGTTTCCCTCCTGGAGCCAGCAACAAGGTATGTGTGTGGGAGGGAGGATTTGTGTCAGATTAGTAGTAGTAGTAGTAGCAGCAGCAGCAACAACAACAACAATAGTAATAGCAATAATAATGTGTTGTCAAGTCACAACCAGGGATCTTCAGGGCAAGAGATGAACAGAGGTGATCTGCCATTGCCTGCCTCTGCACAGCAACCCTGGAATTCTTTGGTGGTCTCCCATCCAAGTACTGACCATGGCTAACCCTACTTAGCTTTGGAGTTCTGATGATCTCTAGCTCATACTGGTGCAAGGTGCTTTTACTTGGGCAAATATCTCAGAAGTCCATCTTCACCAAGTGTCCTTCCATGGAGGGTAAGATCTCAGACCCTTCATGGCTCTCCCTTATCTCGTCTAAGTTAGCCATTAAGGTACCACTGGACTTTAGTTTTCTTATTTGTCTAAGACAGCCCTGTCTTTTACTGGAGAAGAGAAGCATCTGTATCTTATCTTATAGCCTTGGCCAAAGAATGGGACACTCCTAACTGGGATGAGCGCACAACTTCAAAAGGGACACACATGGAGCAGTGAGGTAGGAGGAGACACCCACCTAACCAGCCAGATCAGCCTAATCAGTAAGGATGTACATTCAGTTTGTCTGAACCGAATACACCCCCAAAAGAGGCCCATTTGGCCCCCTTTCAGGAAGCTGCGGGCCAAATCAGATTCTCTAATCTGATTCTGCCCATCTCCAAAAGCCACCACTGAAATTTGGCAGCGTGCCCAAAAGCTGACCCCTGGCCCAGGGAAAGCATGGGGAGGCATTTAAATGCCTCCCCGCACCCCTCCTGGGCCACTCCTGGCCTCCTGCCAAGGTGGGCGGCCAGGAAATGCTTGGGAGTGGACTTTGGAAGCCAGAGAGGGATGATAGTTTAAACTGCCTTCCCTTCCTTTGGCTTGCTTGGGCTTCCCGCAGCTGCAGGGAGCCCGAACCAGCTGGATCCTGGAAGGGGGGGGTTAAATCGCCTTCCCTTCCCTTCAAGGGCCGGAAGTCATTCGGCTGGTCGAATGGCTCCCAAATCTGTTTTCATTGATGAAAATAGCATTCAGGGGTTATTCGGGGGCTGAAACAGATTCTGCCCGATTCTGCCGAACAGAAATGGGCCAATTTTTTATTTTTTTTGCACACCCCAACTAATCAGTCCTGGCAATCAATGGAGTGATGTTGCAGCCAGACTGGCCTCCCATCCATCTTCTTCATCCACATTTCATCAGCCTTCCTGCCCACTTATCTTTTATAGAGCGCAAGCACAAATTTGCTTCTCTTCACTGCAGCATGAGAGAACATAGCATGCCATGGTTGTCCTTCTACAATCCTTCCATCTTTAACTGCCTACCTTCCAGAAAGAACAAGGCAAACCTTGCTCCTTTCCCCTACCAGTAAACTACTTATTGGAGGGGGAGTATGTCTCTGCCCACATTCCTGCCTCCGGAAGCCTACCTTTGGAGCCTGCCAACAAAAATGAGTTTGCCCTGACAGGCAGGCAGATACAGAACCGGACCAGATCAGAGCAGCAAACTATTAAGCACACAAGACTTGTGTAATCCTGAAAGCTGTCCCTCCCTTCATTTTTTTTAACAGAAAGTAGAAATCCTGCACAAAATGCCTACGGAGATCATCCAAAGCAGCGTATTTGCTAACTCTAGTTGGAAAATGTGATGGTCAGGGAGGTTGTTTAGCACATGACAGTCCCCTCTTGCTTTACCTCCTGCTTCCCTTTCCTCACCTTGTACAAATGTAAACACAACCAGTGAGGTGACAGAATAATGGGTATTTCTTTGGTTTAGATCTATAGTTCTTAATTTTTGGAGTGAGCAACTCAACATGCCTGGGAACTTTGGGCCCTATATCACTTTAAGCATGTCTAGGTGTTATCTCCTTGAATGGGATGCCTCTGTCAGGTAGCCCTGCCATGATGGATGGAGAGGAGGGGAGGTTGGTTCTGGGCGCCTTAGTGGCGTGACAGGCGGGAGGTTGGAATCTGGGGAGTTGTTGATTTACGCTTAGGGTGTGAGAGTGGAATGTAGCTCTGGTTCCCCTATCTCCTGCAGACGGGACATTCTGACCTTGGGGAATCAAGCTGCTAGCTTTTCTCTCGCTTTCAAAGCTACAGCTTTGCTGTAAATAATGGGGGCGTTTGGGAACTTCACTAGTGTAGTAACTTTCGGTTCCCAATCGCATGGTATTCTGTGACTAGGAGAAGGGGGGTCCCCATTCACCCCCTTGCCCTGTATAACTGCTTGCTTTCTGTAACCAAGTCATTCTGAACAATGTACCTGCTTCAGTGAACCTTTCTCTTGCAGCTTTAAAATAAATACTATCCTTGTTTGCATCACAAGGCCTGGTGTTTTGCTGACTAAGTTAGGACTCCTGACAGTTTGTTCAGAATCTTCATCAACTTTCGGGACTGGTCGTAAACCCGCAACTCTACAATGAGTGACGGTGAAGAAGACACTCTCCCGATTGAAGAAGACCAGGAGAGAAAGCCTCCAGGGAAAGACGTACCCAAGGAGACCCCTATGCCGAGACAATGGGGTGGGGAGTACGACTTTGGAGGGCCTTACGGAGACCCGTATGGGGCAGCCTATGGAGGGGTGACCCACCGAACTGGGCGCAGACGAGACTGGGTGAAACCCTTGGCTGAGACCCACGAAGTGTGGTTCGGGACCCCGAGAGCCTCCATGGGAGCTAGTCACCCCGAGAGGTCGGTCCGAAAGCTCATCACGGCAGAAGCCCCGGAGGACACCGGTCGAGACACCAACAGCCACGAGGGTGCCGTGGTGAGAAGGAGGTGGAGTGGGGAGCCGAGCCAAGACCGCCTGATGCGCTTCCTGGACGAATCCCTCGCACGCATCCCACAGATGATCGCGGAGGGAATACGAGAAGAGCGGGAGCGGCAGAGACGTGAGGAGCCACCAGACCGTGTTCCTCCCGACCAGCACCCGGCGCCGGACCAAGACCAAGGGAACGTACCAGCCGGGCCGCCAGACCAACCAGCGGGGCCAGGACCTGGGCAACCACCTCCTCGCCCTTGGGGGTTCTTGCCACCTAAACCGGCAGAACTCCTGGATGCTGATTTCGACGGAGACCCCGAAAAATTCCCGTTCTTCCTGGTGAGAGCCGAGAGGTTTATCGAAACCTGGGGTCACCTTTTCCAACGAGAAGAACGCATGGTCGATGTCATAGCAGCCCACTTGAAGGGAGCGGCCGCAGACTGGTATGTGGGACTCCACCAAGATGACGGGCGTGAGCTGAGAGAGATCGATTCTTTCATGTGGGCCATGAAAGAGCAATTCGAAGATGTGCACTCTACTAAAGCTGCCAAGGCAATGATCCGAAGCCTCAAACAAGGCACAAGGTCGGTGAGAGACTACACCTCGGAGTTCCGCAGATGTGCCGCTAAACTCCGCGGGGAAGGGAACCTGGTAGACTTCTACAAGTGGGGGCTCAACGCAGAGATCCGCCGAGAAGTCACCAGGAACCAAGACCCGAACACTCTCACGGGATGGATTCAAGCCGCCATCACGATGGAGAACCGGCTGAAGACCATCAAACTGGATGACGCCGCAGCGATGGCTAACAGGGGTCCCGCGCCTGCAGCGAAGGGAAAACCCCTTGCCCCGAATCCGAAGCCGAGAGACGGTACCAGGGAACTCCGGATGAAGCAAGGTCTTTGCCTCAAATGTGGAGAGGGAGGCCATTTCGCCGCGAACTGCCCAACGTCTTCTGCACCAGCCGGGGCGCAAAAGGGAGTCAAGAAGAAATTTGACACATCTACACCGAAACAGGTGGCGAGACCGAAGGGGGCGAAAGCCTTGCAAGCTAAACCGCTCAGCGAGGCATCCGACTCATCCGATGGCGAGACCGTGCCGCAGGGAAACGAGCCGGACCTGCTGTAAACAGCGCTGAACAGCAGGTCCCACACTCCCAGGCGCCAAACTCGGTGAGCAAACCCCCCTCTCTTTTCTTTCTCACAGTGACTGTAATGGACCCGGGTCTATTGACCCATGTGAGAGTACGTGCTCTCATTGACTCTGGGTGTGGGAGAGACCTCATCAATCCCACACTCATTACGGGACTAGGGGCGAAAGTTGTTAAACTGAATGAACCTTTAATTTTCACTCAAATGGACGGGTCTACTATGAAAGAACCCTGTAAATACGAGACTGTACCCTTGAGGGTGGGACTCGGGCAACACTGGGAAGAAAGATCTTTCGTAGTTAACCCTGCCGCCCGCTTCCCTCTGGTTCTTGGGAGCCCGTGGTTCTTCGACCATGATCCGCACGTACTATGGGGGGAGGGGAGGGTGAACTTCATCTCCGAGAAATGCCGGTCCCATTTGTGGAGGAAAGAGTGGGGGCCCACGACGGGGGGCCAACTCCTAGTGACGGCGGGGGTGGCAGACGCGGATCTGGAAAGCATCCCCCCGAGTACCACGACCTGGCCCCTGTGTTTGGGGAGGAGGAGGCCGATGAATTACCCCCCACAGAAACTCAGACTGTGCAATCGAAATTTTGCCCAACCAAAAATTGCCAAAGGGAAAACTGTATTCTATGAGCCCTTCGGAAAAAGTAGAACTGCGAAAGTTCATTGACAAAAACCTCAGTAGGGGTTTTATACGGCCAGCATCCTCCCCGTTTGCGGCTCCGGTGCTTTTCCGGAAAAAAAAGGACGGGGGGTTGCGCCTATGCACTGACTATCGTGGGTTGAATGCAGTGTCCAACACCAACGCTTACCCTATGCCCCTCATTAAAGACTTGTTGGCGGCGGTGGCTGGGGGAGAATCTTCTCGAAATTAGACCTCCGAGATGCCTATTTCAGAGTCCGAATTCGGGAGGGGGATGAGTTTAAGACGGCGTTCAACACCCCCTGGGCCAGTTCGAATATCTGGTCATGCCATTCGGACTCCAAGGGGCCCCGGGGGTCTTCATGAACTTAATTAATGAGGTGTTGCATAAATATTTGTTCAAGGGGGTCCTTGTTTACCTTGATGACATTCTTTTATATTCCCCCGACCTGAAATCTCATGTGAAACTGGTGCGGGAAGTACTACAAACGTTGCACAAGCATAAACTGTTTGCCAAATTGTCTAAGTGTGAATTTCACAAAACGGAGATCCCCTTTTTGGGCTACCGCATATCTCAAAAGGGGATTGAGATGGACCCTGACAAGATTAAGGATGTAATAGGGTGGGAGGCCCCCAAAACGCGGAGGCAACTCCAAGGTTTCCTCGGATTCGCGAACTTTTATAGATCGTTCCTATCAAACTTTGCCCAGGTGGCTCTCCCCTTGACTGACTTATTGAAAACCAAAGGGAAGCCACCCGAATGCACTCGACCTGGAGCTAAATTAGAATGGTCACCAAAGTGCCAACGGGCTTTTGATGAATTGAAAACCCTTTTTACATCTGAACCGGTCTTAGCCCACCCTAATGAACTTAAAAAATTCATTGTTCAAGTTGACGCGTCAGACGTTGCCATGGGGGGGGCGATCCTCCAAGAGGGGGAGGATGGGAAACTGCACCCCCTTGCCTATGTTTCAAAGAAATTTAATGATACTGAACGGAATTGGTCGGTGTGGGAGAAAGAAGCAGGATCGATCCGTTTGGCGCTGGCTACTTGGCGCCATTGGCTTGAGGGGGCGCGTGTCCCATTCGAGGTCTGGACTGATCACAAAAACCTCGAGCTGCTCCGCTCCCCCATTCCTTGAATGCCAAACAGCTCCGCTGGGCTGATTTCTTCTCCAAGTTTAACTTTACACTGCACCACTTCCCGGGGACGTCAAACTCGCTGGCTGATGCGCTGTCCCGCCTCCTGCAACACGACAGTAAGAGGGAGGAGATTCATGACTCGATTTTCACGCCCTCCCAACTGGGAGGAGCGGTTACCACTCGGAGGCAGGCCAAACTCTCCCCCCTCGACAGACCCTCCTCCCAAGGACTGGGCGGTGAAATTCTCTACAGCTATGACGGATGCGGATAGGGAGGAGGTGGAGGGGGAAGAAGGAATATTCCGTGATGCGCAAGGTTGCTGGATTAAGAACAATAAACTCTTTGTCCCACGGTCCCTTAGGGGGAGGTGATGGGGTGGGCGCACGGGTCGAAACTGGCTGGACACACAGGGTTTGTGAAATCCCTCCAGCTTCTACAAAGACAGTTTTGGTGGCCGGGGCTAAGAAAAGACATTTCCCTCTTCACGTCTGGGTGTCAAACGTGCTTGATGAGTAAGCCTCGGCCCGGCAAACCCCCCGGTGCGTTGCAACCCCTCCCCACGCCGGCTCGGCCATGGGAAGTGATCTCTATGGACTTTATTACGGACCTACTCCCTAGCGGGGGGAAAACTGTTATATGGGTGATAGTGGACCTGTTTACCAAACAGGCTCATTTCGTTCCGTTTTCCTCGATCCCCTCTGCCAAGAAACTAGCCTCTGCGTTTTTGCAACACGTAGTGAGGCTCCACACTTTACCTGCTAAGGTGATCTCGGATAGGGGGTGCAATTCGTTTCACGATTCTGGAGTGAACTTATGTCGCTGCTTGGGGTGGAGAGGGGGTTAGCAGTGCATATCATCCTGAATCCGATGGGCAGACTGAACGAGTGAATCAGACTTTGGAACAATACTTGCGGTGTTTTTCCAACTTTCAACAGGACAATTGGCATTCTCTTTTGCCTTTGGCTGAGTTCTGTTACAATAATACTCAGCACTCGTCAACTGGGATGTCCCCGTTTAAGGCGGTGCATGGATACGACGCCCCGCCGCTGCCATTTTTGAGTTCTCCCGACCTCCCAGCGGGAGACGCTGGAGACTGGTGCAAACAATTGCAGATAGCGTGGGGTTCGTTAGCTAAGACTTTAGAAGAGGCTAAGAATGCTTACAAGCTACAGGCCGACAAAAAACGTAACCTTGCCTGGATCCCAAAGTGTGGAGAGTTTGCCTATTTGTCCACGCAACACTTGCGTCGTATTCAGCCGAGTCGCAAGCTCGGTTGGAAGTTTATTGGTCCCTTTGAGATTGTGAGAGTGATTAACAATGTAACTGTTGAACTTGATTTGCCCAAATCTCTAAAGTCTGTTCATCCTGTCTTTCATGTAAGGCTTCTACGCCAGGCTCCTGGAGAGAACAAATGGCGACCGCAACGGCCGACCCCACCTCCGCTGCTGGTGGGGGGGGAACCTCACTATGAAGTATCGCAAATCTTGGACTCTAAGATCTCTCGCAATCGCTTGTTTTATCTAGTTGAATGGATTGACTTTGGGCCGGAACAGAGGGAGTGGGTGCGGGCGGAAAATGTTTTGGCCCCCCGGCTTATACGGGCGTTTCACAAGTTGTACCCCCATAAACCAAAGGGGTAGGCTTATTTTCGAGGGGGCTGCATGTCAGGTAGCCCTGCCATGATGGATGGAGGGGAGGGGAGGTTGGTTCTGGGCGCCTTAGTGGCGTGACAGGCGGGAGGTTGGAATCTGGGGAGTTGTTGATTTACGCTTAGGGTGTGAGAGTGGAATGTAGCTCTGGTTCCCCTATCTCCTGCAGACGGGACATTCTGACCTTGGGGAATCAAGCTGCTAGCTTTTCTCTCGCTTTCAAAGCTACAGCTTTGCTGTAAATAATGGGGGCGTTTGGGAACTTCACTAGTGTAGTAACTTTCGTTTCCCAATCGCATGGTATTCTGTGACTAGGAGAAGGGGGGGTCCCCATTCACCCCCTTGCCCTGTATAACTGCTTGCTTTCTGTAACCAAGTCATTCTGAACAATGTACCTGCTTCAGTGAACCTTTCTCTTGCAGCTTTAAAATAAATACTATCCTTGTTTGCATCACAAGGCCTGGTGTTTTGCTGACTAAGTTAGGACTCCTGACAGCCTCTCTTGATCTTAACCTGGAAGCTGCTCTCTGACTCTCCATCCCTCTCTCTCCTTTGTCCTCTCCCACTCTTCACATGGCTGTCGTCCATGGAGGTCTGTCCTGTAGAGACAATGCCCTCATACTCCCACACTCATGATGCTGGACAAGCTGGCCATTTACGATAGGTGAACTAATCTTTAGATTAGGGTTCTTTCTCTTCTTTTGACTGCAATCTAAATGTGAACGGGATCTACCTGAATAAATGTAAGTTTACCTTCTTCGTAGTCTCCTTCTTGAGAGACTTATTTACCTCACTCAGTTTTCATGTTTCTGTGACTGGGCAAAACTCTGCTATCTTAACCAAACATCTCAATATTAATTTGTGAATGTATATTCTAAATGCAGATGACACAACTCTGATCTGACTGGCAGACCTTACATGTCCAGTCTTATCAATCAGCTACTGGTGGGTAGGCCAAGAGTTATACATAAGATCTACTGAAATTGACTACATTACTCACAGGATCTACTGCAGTCCAATGGGTCTGGAGGAAAATGGATGAGACCATATCAGACAAACAAGAAATCATCTGCTAGCTTTTATTGTGGATTAGGCACATGTCCCGGGGTGCCCAACCTTGGTCCTGACCCACCCAGTATCAATTGCAAACATGCCTCCTTTAGTTCAAGTGCTGTTCCTGTTGCATCATACGATTTCCAGTTAGCAGCACGCAAGGCTCTTTTGATAGCAGGCACGCCTTCGCATATTAGGCGACACACCCCTAATGTAGCCTGTAAGAAGAGCTCTGTAAGCTCTTGGAGGATTGGCTGCATTAGGAGTGTGCCACCTAATATGCAAAGGAGTTCCTGCTACCAAAAGAGCCCTGGCAGCATGATAAATCAAACACCGATAATCCTCAAATAATAATCCATTCCGAGGATGGAACGGCTAATACCAAATGGTGTTATCCAAGTCTGAATAGTTAAATGAAGGATAACCAGGTAAACTGACACAAACAATGGCTTTCTTTACCAGTGAAAAAGAACCAAGTTGCTTCAGAAAGGAACATTCTCCCTGTACTGTGAGAATCTACATGCCTAATTCTGAATTGGACCCGTGGACCATCAAAATCAGTATTTTCTACTCAGAATGGCAGCAGTTCTCCAGGGTCTCAGGGAGAGGCTTTTCACATCACTTGCTGCCTAGTCCTTTTAACTGGAGATGACAAGGGTTGAACCCGGAACCTTCTGTATGCAAAGCAGATAACTCTACCACTGAGCAATGGCCCCTCCCTTGATCCTCCTCCCCGTAATTTACAGCCACTAAAGCGGAGGAAACTTGCAGAATGATTTGGCATCACTTATTTTATACCACTACATATTACCTGAGAAGATGGAAAGCAATGGCAGCCTGCCAACCTGTCAGTCCTTTGAGGATTAATTTCAACTTCTCACTTTTGTGTAAACACTCATGCTGAAAATATATTTGTCACGCGAATGGCTGCAAAATTAATGCTGATTTCAAATGATGGTGGAGGTGTGGGGGAGGGTTAGGACTTAGAGGCAGGCCCGTAGCTGCATTTGGGGGCAGAGTCCTACCATGGATGAGCCCTGCCTCGCCCTGGGAGGATGCCAGACCCTACCACCACTGCTGCGCCTCACCCCACAGTGGCTTGGAGGCTGGTGAAGGAAAGGGAAGCCACCCTGACACATCTGCACAGTTTTACTCCAAGCCCATCAGCTGTTAGGCTTAACAGCTGATCAGAGGGGAGTGAAAATGACTTAAAATGGCTATGGGCAGCTTCCCTTTCCTTCCCCAGTCTCCTCTCCCCTCCCCTTTGCTTCCCTACTTAATCTAATTAAGTTCCCCACTCCCTGCTCCCCTGCCCTATTGCCCAGCCCCCTGCCCCACCAGCTAAAAATGTCTGGCTACAGGGCTGCTTAGAGGATACCGTAATCAGAATTATATGGGCCATTTTTTTTTTTTTCAAACAAAGTGTAGGAGATAAGCAGGAGGGGAAACTCTTGCAGTACCATGGATTAGATCAAAACAAATTATGACTACCCTATAGAAGAAGGGGGAAATGATAAGATGTGGCTATGATGGAGTTCCGTGGGGCTAGACACTCCCCCAAAGGACTTTCCCTGTTGCAATTTTCAGCTTGACCCACTCTCCAAGGCTTCCCCGAGGGAATTTTTTAAAAGTTTGAGGTTTAGAATCTGGGCCTTTTCAATGCAGGACTTTTCTATGAGGCATTAGAGTCACACAGTAATAAATGGTTCACAAAATTACTGGATAAATTATTATGGATAAAGTATTTATTTAGCTTGCTGGAACTAGGCTCCTCCTATGTAATTTTTGCACCAGTGTATGTGTTGTGTTAATATGTATGGTTTGCTTCAGTTCTGGAGGGTGGTCCCTGTCACATTCTACCCTCCTGAGGGAAGCTAACAGTGACCCCAAATCTTACTGTTCTGTTAACTTCATCGGTTGCTTTCAGGTCACAATATTTTAGGTGAAATAAGTAAGTGGCAGGTAGAAACGAAATGTTCAGACTATGGTTGTCAGCTTCGGGTTATGAAATTCCTGAAGATAGGTGGCTAAAGCTTTGGGAGGGTAGAATCTGGGGAGGGGAGGGTCCTCAGCAGGGTAGAATGTGACAGGGACCACCCTCCAAAGCAGCCATTTTCTCCAGGAGAACTGATTTCTGTCACCTGGGCATCAATTGTAATTCTGCGAGATCTCCAGGTTGGCAACTCTATTTCAGACCCACTGAAACAGGTTCCCTTCTGGGATGCAAACAAAAGAGATCAACTAAATATAGCTTGTCAGCAAATCTTTTAACCCATGCACCATTACTGCTACCTTCAGAGCCATTCAAATACTCAGTTACCATCATGCTCAGCCATGCAGAACAGGCATGTCAAATTCTAATAGTTTTATAAGCAACTTCAAAAGCAACAGTACATGTAATAAGCTGTGTGTGGGGGGGGTTTCACTGCCTTAATCTCTGTGTAGGCCACCTTTAAACTTGCAAGGGCAAGTTGAGCTATTAGAATATTTACATGAGGTGGACCTAAAACATTGTGAAAGTTGTGCACACTATTATTTAAAAACAGTTTTCGAATCAAGTTTTAGCAAGCTGTGCATGTGGATATCGATGCACGGATATCTTACTACCTGTATCAATAGTCCTCATTTCAGGCTGAACACATGTAGAGCATTTTCTACCCATGTAGAATCTGACACATGGTCTGGGTAGACTCCAAGGACCATTCTGCTTAGTAAGAACATAAGAGAAGCCAATGTTGGATCAGGCCAATGGCCCATCTAGCCCAGCACTCTGTCACACAGTAGCCAAAAATGCCAGGTGCCATCAGGAGGTCCAGCAGTGGGGCCAGGACACTAGAAGCCCTCCCACTGTTGCCCCCTTCCAAGCACCAAGAATACAGAGCATCACTTGCCCCAGCCTGAGATTTCCTATCTATACCTTGTGGCTAATAGCCACCGATGGACCTCTGCTCCATATGATTATCTAATTCCCTCTTGAAGCTGTCCATGCTTGTAGCTGCCACCACCTCCTGTGGCAGTGAATTCCATGTGTTAGTCACTCTTTGGGTGAAGAAGAAGAACCTTTTATCTGTTCTAACCCGACTGCTCAGCAATTTCCTTGAGTGCCCACTTGGGAGTTCTTGTATTGTGAGAAAGATGCCTGCTCTGTCCCATACACAATGTACAGTGGTCCCAATCTGATGCAACAGTCCCATTCAAAATGGAAAGACTGAAAGAAAGATAGATATTTAAGGAACAAGTAAACTTTATTGTCCTACTAGAGATACAGAGCTAGAAAAATTGAAATGTCAGAAAATTAAATAAGACAGTGTCGCAACATGGACACTTAAGCTTCAGCACAATTAAGCCAGTGCTTAATCAGATGTAATTTTGGCATATCAGCTGGAAATAGGGCATACTGGCCTGGGACCGTAGAAGAGGAAAATAGAGGCACAGAGAGAAAGGGGTACAAAAGAAACAATATGCTGCTTATCCTGAAGAAAAGGGTCTGGGGCTGTAGGATTGTCTGAGAGCAGATGTTCTGAGAGCAGAATCAGCAACTAATAAAGGTGACTGCAGCAATGGAAGAGGTCTGGGGGCAGAACCTACTACTAGAAAGATCTGGGTGCAGCACCTACTATGAAAAAGGAAAGGCTAAGGCCTGATGCACTTAAGGTACACAGACTTCTGAATGACTTCTCTTCTGGCATCACTGAGAAGGCGGCCAAGTTTCTCCTAGAGACATAATTTTTTATAGGTGTGTTTTTAGTCTTCCTTTAAATTGTATAATCTGTGTTGACAATTTATGCCAATAAAGGCTAACTTGAACTGGAACTTGAACTTGGAAGGGCTAAGGGTGTCTAGATTTACTTTGCACATATGAGGGGTGTATCTGGATTGGTCAAATTTAGTGTACAGTAAGGATGATTCATATGATTGGATTGGTGCTTTGGAAACAGAATTTCCATTAGTGAAATTTGAGTTGCATTCTGGTAGGGGCAATAAAAGGATCCAGGCCTCTATTGGCTTGAGGGTCCAGATTTTTTTGGCTGTCAAGGGAACGTTCAAATTTTCTACTGTGAAGAGAATGCTGGAAGGCGTATTAAGATGTCCGGAATAGGGATGGACATGAACCGAATCACAAAGCAAAATTCGTCATGAATTTTACCTTGTTCATGGTTTGGAAATAGAAGTTCATGATAGAAGTTTGTGACAGGTCTACCATCACAAACTTCCATGAACTTTTAAAGCAGTTCATGGTGGTCTGTGGGGGTTCATGGATGAAGGAGAAGGCAGGGGTTAACAGGGACCCTGAATATTCCAAGATTTTAACTGTGTTTTAATGTATTGGTATTTATATTATATGTTTATATGCTTATAAAGGTTTTAATTGCGTTTTTATGAAATGTTGTGTAAGCCACTCTGAGCCTGCCTTTGCAGGGAGGGTGGGGTATAAATTGAATAAATAAATAAACAAACAAATCAGTCAGAAGCAGATGATGGAAGGGTAGGAGTGCAGGTATCAGAGGAGATGTGTGAATAGGAAGCCATCAGTAGGAGGCCCTGCCAGGAGTGGAGCGAACCTCAAAATGTCAAGGAGTGAGATCAAACATAAGGCTAACAGTAACTCTTCAACACTTAAGTTTCGTGGGCCCTGGTAGTCACCCTACCTCACAGTATGCTGATGCTGACCCCGGCCATTGCCCAGAAAGCATGGCCTATCATCATGTTGCCCTGTGACCAGTTCAACAGAGAAGAAGAGTTGGTTTTTATACCCCACTTTTTGTTGGGGTTAATTGGTATGGTTAGTGCAGTTCCCACTAGTTAGCAGGATGTTTAAATAAAACCACAAACATCACAGAGTCACTTTACCAGGTTACTCAGCTTACAAAGCTACACAGAGCCATGTTACAAGTTTAACAGAGGCTGCGGTCACACTAGCAGCTTGGTGAGATAAGGTGCTGCCTCTAATTGTACCAGTGAAAAGTGTTGTGGGGCATATCATCCAGACAGCACACCCTGCTGTGGGTTACCCATGCAGACATCCCATGGTCAAGCATCCACATTATTGCAGCGCCTCAGCCAATGAGCGTGCTGCCTGGAGATTTTTCAAAATGTATGCGCACACATGCACATATAGGCAAACATTCAAAGAAATCCTCCCCAGCAGCGGGAATGGATCTGCAGTTTCAGACTGCCAAATCCGTTCTGTGTGTGCTCCCCCTGCGTTCAGACATTTGTCTGTGCGTGATGAATGCGCGGGGAACCGAAAACACCGCTTGTGATGTGGTGCCTTTTTAACCCGGCTCCAAGTCATCCTATGATGGGGTAAGTATGCCGGGGGAACGCCTGACAGATATGGCTGTGTGACTGCACTCATTTGATCTGGAGGGGAGGAGTGGCTGCATCTGGCCAAAGTGTTCATGTGACCACAGCCAGAGAAATACTTCTCTCTTTATCTGAGAAGTACGCTTTTGGATAGGAAAGATTAGAGATAGGATAGACAACTAACTTACTAGCTAAGGATCTGAGAGGGTGCAAGAGGGCCGCCTGCCTCATGGTTCCAAGGGAGGACAGCATGTTGTCCCTCTTGGAGTGTGCAGACGAAGATCCAGTCTACACTTTTCTCTACCTTAAGGAGTCTCAAAGTGGCTCACCATCACCTTCCCTTCCTCTCCCCACAACAGGCACCTGGTAAGGTAGGTGGGGCTGAGAGAGTTCTGAGACAGCTGTGACCAGCCCCAAACCACCCACCAGGCTTCATGGGGAGGAGGAATAGGGAATCAAACTTGGTTCTCCAGATTAGATTCCGTCACTCTTAACCCCTACACCACGCTTATCCATTGCATCACATTCGGAGCCAATGTTAACTGGGCTGTTTCTCCGAATGCATGAAAGATGTCTTCAAACGATCCAGCTAATGGAGAAATTATTAATGTATCTTTTGAAATCAAAATGTGGTGTGTGTTCATGTACAGACATTACCCTTCCTACTTTCTGTAGTGTTATTATAATGGGTGCTCTGACAGAGGAGGAGGAGGAAGAATAAATGCTCTGAAGTATACTTATTTCCCCCCCAGAAATGTTCTCAACATCTTCATTGTGATCTTTACATCATTTCTCCCTCCTCCTTTTGTTAAATAGGCTCTTGCCTTTGACAGTATTAAGAGATCCATTTGAATATCTAAACAGAAGGATGCATCACTGTCTGATTTTTAGTTAATTTTTACAATGTTCCTTCTAAATGCATGCTACGTTATGGTAATCCATAACAGAAAATAACACAGAATGGTAAGAGAAAGAGATTTCATAATTTGCTCTTATAAAATTGAACTCATCATCACCCCCCTTTGCCAGGGCTCTTAATATCCCTAAATAGATCATACTAATGCATGCAAGATATAATGTTTGACTTAGGCCTGCTTTCATTAAGACACTGTATAGGGTATATACCCATTATTGTTCTTATTTTAGAATTACACTACTGCAATCTAGAATCCACAACCAGGAAATCTGAAAAATTGAACCTGTATAAATTAATACAAAAAATGAATGCAGGTGCATAATATATCCCATTGCGCTTAATCTATTCTTCGGGTTTTACTGAGGGAGCAAAAGAACTCTGTCCCCAGTGCCTGGAAACTCTCTCAGTCCACTTCTTTTGCTTCAACATGTGGTGTCCACATACTTCCAAGCAGGGCTCTTTTTGTAGCAGGAACTTCTTTGCATATTAGGCGACACACCCCTAATGTAGCCAATCCTCCAAGAGCTTACAGAGCTCTTCTGACAGGGGCTACTGCAAGCTCTTGAAGGATTGGCTACATTAGGGGTGTGTCGCCTAATATGCAAAGGAGTTCCTGCTACAAAAAAAAAAAGCCCTGCTTCCAAGTATATCTTCACAGTCATAAGGACTACACGTGCTTTTAAAAAGCTCCCCCCCAAAAAAAAAAAAATTGCTGAGATCCTTGGGAAACTAAATTTGTCACCCAATGCCACATTCTGTGCTTCTTTCCCCACTCCTGTAGAATCACAGCCTGCACACAGACTTGGGCGAATGAGAGTCTAGAATGAATTTGCCTTCTCCCCAGTGTGGTTCCTAAACCAGTTCAGCAACGTGTGAGGTTCTCACTATGTATCATTGACAATGAGGCGAGCCATGTTTTGTCCCCCATAGGAACTCTGTGCCTTCATAGTAGTGTGACTGGGAGACCCAGAACAGATGCAGCTTTTCCCCATGGCTACATTCCTACATAACAGGGGTCCCCAGCTTTTTTCAGCCTGCAGGCACCTTCAGAATCCTGACAGGGGGTAGTGGGCACCAACGCTCCCTCTAAGCTTTGGAGTCTTGTGAGCAAAAATTCTACTTTGTGAGCTACTGGCATTAAAGTTGTGAGTGAGTGATTTGGCTGCTGCATAAATTAGTTTGCTCTGGAGCCCTCCTTCCTGAATGAAGACAAAAATGTGTGAGCTGGAGGCTAAGAAACTGTGAGCTGGCTCACGCTAACTCAGCTTAGAGGGAACACTGATGGGCAGAACCACAAAATGGCTGCCTCAAGGGGCGGAGCCACCCACAAACATGTCAGTGAGTGAGGATCAACACAACTCTAACAATAACTCTTCAGTGTTTCAGTTCTTTTAAAATGAATTGTTTAAAAAACATTTTCTTACATGCCCCCAGATTACCTTCAGTCACATGGTGAAGGTCTTTGCACTGTGGCAGCAGCTGTTGCCAAAGCAACTTTTTAAAAAATCTGAAAAGCCAATCAACACATGCAGGTGAGGTGGGGCCAGGTGAACTTTGTAAGTGATAGTCAGGGCTCTTTTTGTAGCAGGAATTCCTCCTGGAAGAAGAGCTCTGTAAGCTCTTGGAGGATTGGCTACATTAGAGGTGTGTCGCCTAATATGCAAAGGAGTTCCTGCTACTAAAAGAGCCCTGACCACCTGTATGTATTCATGCCATTCTGGTGTGCCAGTCTTCAGTACATGTGTTTTATTAGACGGTCCCACTCAGATGAACGGAGCTGTCCTGAGAATACATAGGGAGAGAGGCATTCTTGCAGACATGAGGGGCTTCGTATGTGATGGCCAATGCCTTACATTGAGCCTAGAATATTGGCTGAGAAAAGTAGTACAGTGATATTCTTGGGGAGGAAAAGCATTCATTGTGATTCTGCAGTATTTAAGGTGGTTGCATAAGAAAGAAGGGGTAAAAGTATCTTCATTGCTCATATATATTCCTATGATATGCTACCAATTGGCACATAGATGCAGACAGTTGTGTTAGAACAACTCAGTCCATGATATTCTGCTTGTATTGAAGATGGGCACACCAGAATGGCATGAATACATGAAGGTGGTACATGTTGCAATCCGTCCATGGTATGGGATGAGGGATGAGGCAGACAGAAGGCCCATGTAGTGCAGGAGAGAGAGAGAGAGAGAGAGAGAGAGAGAGAGAGAGAGAGAGAGAGAGAGAGAGAGGAGACACTGGTGTCCATGCTTGGTCACCACAAATGAGAACCATTCTGTGCCATTAACCCAATAAAAGACTTGCCATCCCCCGTTAATAGAAACAATATTACAAATCATGTCATAACAGTTTCTACAAATTCATTGGGAACACATCCTAAAGTGAACCATGCTGACATCTCATACCGTCTTTCGGCGGGGAATGGATACGTCCTGGCAGGACCAACCCTGGGGGAAGGAAAGATGCGCACACCATGCTGTCACCAGGAAGTGATGCTAGGTGACGCTCTGGCAATGCAGCTGGACACTTGATGGTACCATCGAGTTTTCAGCCCCATTGCCAGAGCATCGTCCGACGTCACTTCCTGATGACGGCATGGTGTGTTACAGGGAGGACTGGTCCAGCCGGGGAGCATGTGTCCCCTGCTCCCACACGGTAAGTACTTGGGAACCCTACACCCCACCCTCCACAAACAATGAAAAAACTTTTTTTTAAAAAAGACAGTTTACAAAAAAGGGAAACCCATATCAAATTACAACAGAAACACAATACAATACAAAATGTGTTGCCCTTGAGAGTTCAACTAGCAATACAACAAGTCCAGTTGGGTTTTCTCTTTGTTGTGTGGTGTTACAAAAACCATTTCAAATGCTTTTGTTCCGAGTTGAGCAGCTAGTTCTGAGAATTTGTTTTTCATCTCCATACACATATTACACTTCTGGTGCTAAGCAACAGTTCGAATAACAATGGCTATGGATTAATTAGTCTGCACAGAACCAGTTTCCAGCTGATGGTCAAGCTAGAAACCACAAATATAACACACCACATGGAGACCACTTGCCTACTTTTCAGCAAGGATTGTTAAGAAAAATGCTCTTAATTCCTCTTTACTCAATTTCTCCCTGAAATCCAACAATCGTGTCCCCCACTTTTTTGGGGGGACCTCGGAATCAGTTTCTAATTAATTCCATTTTGATCAAAGAGAAATCCGAAATGAGCAGAGGCAGGAAGGGAGGCTCTGCAGAATTTCACTCTTTCAAGCTCTTCCAGACCTTTCTATCTTCCTATTACGCTGCAGTGTGCAACACAAAACAACTAAAACAGACGAACTTACAAAAGGGCGCACTGAATTCTCTTAAGAGAGAAATGAACAAGAAATCCCTTTTTAGAAGAGAAAAGGGAGACTGGGAGAGAGATCAATGGCTACAGCTTTTTAAAAAGTGGGAAAAAAGACTCCCCCGCCCATAACGACACTACTTTCAGTGATACAATGAGAAAAAAACAAACAAAGGAAACCTTTTGTCCTTTATGTACTTGAAGCTTAGTAACTGGCAAAGTATCCACGACTCTTAACATTGGCAAATGCAAAGACATTAAGGTGCAACCTCCAGCTCTGTCACCCCTTTCAAGTTATTTTACATAAATTATTGATTTCCGTATATCATCATTTTTAGAAGGTTGGGAACATCAACTGCTATGTCTTTGGATACACGGGCAGAGAAAGGGATTCTTTAATGTGTTTGTTTGTTTAGCATCATTACTGGGAGAGTAAAGAAAGCCAAACTTTCTTATTTAATCATCAAGTCAGCTTAAGAACATAAGGAAAGCCCTGCTGGATCAGACCAGTGGTCCATCTAATTGAGCATCCCGTCTCACTCAGCAGCCAACTAGTTCTGATGTTAACTCCTGGCACTGGTATTCAGATGTTCCCTGCCTCTGAATGTGGAGGTTCCCTTTACTCACCATGGCTAGGAGCCACTGATAAACCTATCCTCCATGAATCTGTCTAATCCCTCCTTAAATCTGTCTATGCCTGTCTATGCCTCCTTAAATCTGTCTATGCCTGTGGCCATCACTACCTCCTCTGGCAGCAAATTCTACATTTTAATCTCTCGTTGTGTAAAGAAGTATTTCCTTTTATCTGTCCAAGGAAACATACTTACGGGGGGGGGGGTTACAGGGGGAAAAGAACCATGGGGAAAGGATACTGCATTCTTCTCTAAATGACTATATTGGTCCAGTTTTTGTTGCCTAGGTTCACCTCTCAAAATCATAACGTCTTTTGGCCACTAACCCTTCTATAACTGCCACTGATGATTTGGGATTTCTCCATTTATAGCACGTCCCAGAGAGAAGGTATTCCCCCTTCTCATTCTAGGCATCATTCGTGCCAGTTTCCTGTTGTTGATACAGTCTCCTTAATATGCTTTCTGACTGTATTTCTCCAGTGTATTACTAGCTGCCTGACTGCAACTGGAAAAGGACGCCCACAATCTGTGAGTCAGCTAGAAAGCAACCTCCTCTCCCAGTTGCAGGGCTATAGAGTTTGGGCTTGAAAGTGTACAGTTTGGTGTACTGGTTAAGAGTGCAGACTCAAATCCAGGAGAATAGGGTTTGATTCCCCACTCTTCCACATGCAGCTGCTGGTGTGACTTTGGGTCAGTCACATCTCTCTCAGCGCTGTTCTCTCAAGAGCAGTTCTTAAGAGAGCTCTCTCAGCCCAACCTACCTCACAGGGTAGCGGATGGGAAAGGCGATTGTAAGCCACTCTGAGACTCCTTCGGGTAGTGAAGGGTGGGGTATAAATCCAATCTCTTCCTCTCTCCCTCTTCTTAATTTGACTCTCGGGCATCAAATATCCATTTCATATTGTAAACCACCTGTATTATCACTTGCTATTCTAATACTAATAATAACAACAATGATAATATTACCACATTCAGGTAGTGTTCTGTCAACACAAGAGGTTCTGGCTCGATGAATGTGACTTCTGCCAATGAAAAACACATCACTCAGTGAGGGCTGTTTTGGGATACAACTCACTGCAGTCCTAAGCTTACTCTTATTCATTAAGATGAAAGGGAGACAGGACTCATTTTTAAAAAAAAAATAAAAATAAAAAAATAGCATGGTGGCAGCACAGCATCAGGAAGCAGCAACTCAGATAACAATTAAAACCTGGAGAAACAAATGCCAGTCTTTTCAAGGTTCAGCCAGGCATGCAATTATCCAAGTGGAGAAAAGCAACAATGAATGTAATCTGTCATTATAGTTTGTCAGCCAACCAAGAGAAAGGGGCTGTCCAATCAGTCAATCAACAGGCAATAATAGGGAAAAGGCCACTTTTTCTTTTCTTTTTTTTGCAAAACATTTTTGGAAACCTCTGCTAAAGCAGGCATTTGGGCTGGAAAACGAAATGGGAGGTGAGGTCAACTTTCAGCTTACACCAAAGGAGAAATCGTGTTGTTTGTTTGCTATCAAGGCACGGTTGATTATTGGTGACCAATGCTCGCTCCAAACGATGGAGTCTTGTGAGCAAAAATTCTACTTTGTGAGCTCCTGACATTAAAGTTGTGACTGAGCAATCTGGCTCCTGCATAAATTAGTTTGCTCTGGAGCCCTCCTTCCTGAGCTAAGACAAAAAATGTGTGAGCCGGAGGCTAGCTCACACTATCTCTGCTTAGAGGGAACACTGCTGGTGACCCCTCGTGGGGTTTTCAAGGCAAGAGACAAACAGGGGTGGGTCGCCATTGTCTTTCTCTGCCTAGTGATCCTGCACTTCCTTTGTGGTCTCCCATCCAAATACTAACCAGGGCCAATCCTGCTTAGCTTCCAAGACTGGACAAAATTAGACTAGCCTGGGTTATCCATGTCAGGGCAAAAGAGAAATTGTGCTGCCAAAACAAGCTCTCGCACAAGACATTGAAATGGTAAGGCAAGAGGCAGATATACAGGAAGGTCCAGCTGCACAGAATTGCTGCCATGCATTCAAAGCGCACTGCCCAATGTATATGAAAGCAGGAGCCAGCTTCTACTGAGTCAGCCCTGCTAATCTGCCTCTGCCCGACCTGCCTTTGGCTCCAGCTGGTGTGGAGGGACGAGATGTCATGGAAGTCAAGGGGAAGTTCAGGCTTGAGTTTAGAGCGGCACATTTTATCCAAAGGGTCTTGCCTCCTGGAAAGTGTCCTTGGAGCTGCAGCCTAGTTCTCCCGACCAACTTCCTTTGTGCCGTGACCTGGATGGACCTCGCTAGCCCAATCTTATCAGATCTCAGAAGCTAAGCAGGGTCACCCTGGTTAGTATTTGGGTGGGAAGGGAATGGCCAAACATCTCTATTCATCTCTTGCCTTGAAAACCCTAAGTGGTCACTGTGAGCTGGCTGGGACTTGATGGAACTTTCAGTTGGATTCTCTGGACTAGGTACTGCCAGGGAACCACTGCAAAATAGCAGAGCGCTCAAAGGCTTAAACTCAGCAGAGCTTGGGGCTCGGTGTGGCAACAGACTTGCAAAGTCACAAGGAGTCAGCAGTCAGTTCTAAAAACTAATAAGTCACATTTATGAAAGGAAATATGTGGTTGAGAGTGCAGGTAAGAGATAGATGTAGATTGCCTATTCTAACTAGCTAGATGGCGTTGGATGCTGGACGCATGTCCAGCCTCCCTGGTGCAAGATGGAGTTCAAGCACCTTCTTCATGCGTGTGAGAGAGAAGAGAAAAAGAGTGAGGGAGCGGAAGCAAGAGGAAATTGCCCCTAAGAGTAGCATTCTACTTCAAAGGAAAGGATCAAATAGCAGGAAGGGAAGGGTGCTCTGTGTGTCCTGACCTCTCTATCTGTCTAAACTCTTTGGTGCCACCTTCTCAGGTCTGAGACAGGAGACAGAGCCAAGTCATCCACTTCTAACACTTTCCACCAGCATAATTCCCTTGTATGAATGGTCCAGCCTTTTTCGGAGCCCCAGAACACGGGCTCATCACTGAACAGACACAGCGAAACTATGCCAAGGAAAGCCATTCCAAGATAACCACCTCCTTCTAGGATTATTCTAACCAACAGGAGGTTTAGGGGCGACATGGCCGGGGTGGCATTGTGGGTGTGATGACATCACTTCTAGAAATCTCTGGTCTGTATTTGGCTGAATAAATACCAGAAAAATACCAATAAGGTATTTTTTGGTTATTTATTCGGCTCAGTAGAGCAGCGGTGGCTCAAGTGGTTAAGACGCTGAACTGCAGGCTGTGGAAGGTCGGTAGTTCAGCAGTTCGAGACCCAAGAGTGCTGCATGACGGAGTGAGCTCCTGTCTCTAGTTCCAGCTCCTGCCAACCTAGCAGTTCGAAAGCAAGAACTTGCAAGTAGATAAATAAGTACAACTTCGGTGGGAAGGTAACCGTGTTCCATGCGCCTTGGTGTTTAGTCATGCCAGCCACATGACCACGGAAACGTCTTCGGACAGCGCTGGCTCCTCGGCTTTGAAATGGAGATGAGCACCGCAACCCTAGAGTTGGATTCGACTGGCTTTCAAACAAGGGAACCTTTAAATTCGGCTCAGTATATACTGAGTGGACACCCCTACTAGCCATGGTGACTGAGGGGAAACACCACATTCAGAGGCACTAAACTTCTGAATCCCAGAGCCAGGAGTCAGCATCGGAGAAGGACCTTGGCCTCTACGCCCTATTGTTGGTCCTTCAGAGGAACTGGTTAGCCACTGTGTGAGACAAGATGCTGGACTAGATGGACCACTGATCTGGTCCAGCAATGCTCTTCTTATGAAGGCCTCAGCCTCTATGCCCTGTTGCTGGCCCTCCAGAGGAACTGGTTAGCCACTGCATGAGACAAGATGCTGGACTAGATGGACCACTAGTCTGGTCCAGCAATACTCTTCTTATGAAGGCCTCAGCCTCCATACCCTGTTGTTGGCCCCCCATTTGGTTGGCCACTGTGTGAGACAGGATGCTGGGCCAGGTGAACCACTGCTCTGATCCAGCAGGGCTCTTCCTAACAGCAGAGGTACTAGGTCAGGGGTGTCAAACATAAGGCCCGGGGGCCAGAACCGGTCCATCCAGGACTCTTATGCGGCCCACAAGCAACTAGTGCAAGGGAGGGAACAGGAGACTGCCGGGGGGAGGGAGGAGTGGATGGTTTCAGCATGGCTGAACAACCTTGTCTGTAGCAGTCAAGCAGCATGGGAGCATTTGCCCAGGGCTGCCCTCCTGGCTCTTCAGTCCGCTCATGTGGGTTTTTCTTTGCACCCCCTCCCAGCCCATGGGGCCTTGCAATGAGGATACACCAGCTTGGAGCTTACCAGCTGCTGCCCTTTATACAGTTTATATCTCTGGTAGCTGGCATTAATTCAGGGCTCTTTTTGTAACAGGAACTCCTTTGCATATTAGGCCACACACCCCTGATGTAGCCAATCCTCCAAGAGCTTACAGTAGGCCCTGTAAGAAGAGCTCTGTAAACTCTTGGAGGACTGGCTATATTAGGGGTGTGTCGCCTGATATGCAAAGGAGTTCCTGCTACAAAAAGAGCCCTGGGCATTACATTTTATGACACACATGGCCCGGCCCGACAAAGTGACATTTAAGTCAGATCGGACCCTTGTAACAAATGAGTTTGACACCTCTGTACTCGGTGATGGTGGCTTGTGTGCATGATCCTTAGGCCTGATTCAACTGGTAGTACCCTGCCCTATGCTGGAGGAAGCTTTTTTCCAGCCTAAGGAAGCCTTCCTCCAACTTAAATGGCTTGTCCATTGGAGATAGAAGCCATCATCTCTGTGTACGAACACAATACCATACAACGTTCTGCAAAGTGAGGCATCTGCCAGCCTGCCACGGGATCCTCCCCTTCACCCCATCTAAGGTTTGTTACGGTTTGTATGCCAATAAGCTTCTATCGTTAGATCGTTTGGATTGTTGGTGTGTGAGGACAACTGTTTGTTGGTGTGAAAGGACAACTGCTGCTTGTCTTGCACTCCCATGAGGCATTTGCTGTGGGGAATGACTGCCTAGGATGGCCTTTCCCCTTGGGACTATGCCTCTCTAGGAAACACTGACGGAAGCAGCACAAGTCTACGTCCTCCAAAGTTCTGCCTGGCCAAGACCTAGAAGCTGGGTTGCCAGGCCTCTTGCTATCCTTCTGCCAATCGCTGATGTTGCCTGTTGCCGCTCCAGCATTGCCAGCCTCCAATTGGTTTTCTGGAGAGCTCTCGTCATTACAATTGATCTCCAAACAATCAGGATCAGTTTCCCTGGACAAGATGGCTGCTCTGGAGGGTGGACTCTATGGCATTAAAGACTGCTGAGGCCCCTCCCCTCCCCAAACCCTGTCCTCCTCAGGCTCCACCCCTAAAATCTCCAGGTATTTTCCAACCCAGAGCTGGCGACCCTATGCTGCTCAGAGCGGCAACAGGAGAAAAAATGCCCTTTGTGGCTGATTAAAGCTGTCCACGTTGGGTATCAAGGCGTCCTTAGGGAAATAGTCAAGTCCCTCCTGGAGGGACTGTTCCCAGGAGCGCTTAAGGAAGCAGTGGTACATCCTCTCCTTAAAAAATCATCTCTGGACCCAGCCGAATTAGCGAATTACTGGTCGGTTTCCAACTTTGGGTGAGTTAATAGAGAGGGCGGTGGCGATGCAGCTTCAGAGCTTTTTGGATGACGCTTCCATTTTAGATCCCTTCCAGTCTGGCTTTCACCCGGGTCATGGATTGGAGACGGCATTTGTCACCCTCATGGACCATCTCCAGAGGCATCTGGATTGAGGCGGATCGGTAGTGCTGCTGTTGTTGGACCTGTCAGCTGCATTTGACATGGTTGACCATCAGCTACTGGCCCACCGTCTCACCAACATTGGAATTCAGGGGCTTGCCTTGCAATGGCTCGTCTCCCTCCTCCAAGGCCGGGGACAAAGAGTGGCACTGGGAGAAGATCAGGGCCCCACAGGACCTTATGCAGTTCTACAGGGACTGCAGGATGGAGCTGTTCCATCAGGCCTTTAACTAGGAACCGCCCTGGGGGGAAAACCCTGCCCCCTGGAATTTTTAAAGCAGCCTGAGCCAGCCGCACAATAGTAGATCAGGACTGACCACTAGGATGGCACCTAAGCTGAATGTCATCCACTTAAATTATTATCTGCTAACAACATCTGGATTGTTACTGGTTAGCACCTTTTAACGTTGTAATTGTTTAATGGTTTTATGATTATTATATTATTTATTGGGGGGGGGGTTGTTTTGTTTTATTCTTCTGTGAGCTGCCCTGAGCCGACCATTGCTGGGAGGGTGGGGTATAAGTTTGATAAATAAATAAATATGCCGCTATGTCACTTCCAGGTAGACTGCAGAAGTGACAATGGGTAGCTCTGGAAATCGCTGGAAATTCTATGGTAAAACTATAGAGTTTTCAGCAATTCCTGAAGCTACCCATTACTTCTGGGTTACATCCAGAACCTACATCACATGTCCCTGCCAGTCCTTCCACTGGTTGCCAGGCTTGGCTTAGCAACCCGAGCCAGAAGTGCTAGATGATGTGGACTAAATCAGAATTGTTGGGGATGGAGCCGGTCTCAGGGTGCCTCTGACGCCATCTGTAGATCGCCACTCTGGGTGCGATGCCAGAAAGTGATAGAACCTTTGAAACTGACCCTTGCTTTTAGAAACTGTGGATACAAAATAGAAGCTTGGGCATCAGTCAGCTCTGGGTCTCTTTTGCATTCATCCCTTTTTCTTCTTCTCCTTCATTTCAATGCGAAACACACAATTAGAAGGCATCTTCTGTTTTCCACCCAATTGGGATGACATTTTCAGGGCCCCTGCCTTTCATCTGAAGGATCCTGCCTGAGACATTTCAGGGAATCAGACGACAGAGTCTCAGCACATAGCCAACGCATGCTTCCAGATGGATAGATTGTCTCTAACAAAGGCTCATCTCTAACAAAAATCAGCCACACGGGAGAAAGGATGACAGTTTTGTGGGCAAAACTGCAATTCTCACTTGCACAGTAAGCAGCGCGTAATGCTACACCATACTTAGAGCAAAGCAGGGCTTTTTTTGTAGAAAATGCCCAGCAGGAACTCATTAGCATAACAGGCCACACCCAACAGCAGAAACTCATTAGCATATTAGGCCACACCCCTGACAACACAGCTCATTAGCATAATAAGCCACACACCCCCATGTTACCAGAAGTGCGGTCATCCAGTCACACCCACCTTTTGCTTCTTATTCTGTTTACCTTATTTGTTGTCAAAATCCAGTGCTTTTTTTTGGAGTAGGAACTCCTTTACATGTTAGGCAACACAACCCTCATGTAGCCAATCCTAATGAGTTTCTGCTGTTGGGTGTGACCTATTATGCTAATGATTTCCTGCTGGGCATGGCCAACTTGGGAGCCAGCCAGAACTCCGTTCCTGTGCAATCCTGCCCAAAAATAGCCCTGGAGCAAAGTATTTGGCATTGATGACCCCATGGAAGAGCCATTCCGCTTGCCCTGGTCACAAGGTCCAATTTCTTTCTTGCTCCGAAGTGGGAGAGAGAGAGTATAGGGGTGGTGGAAAACAAGCACTGGGATGAGTGAAGCACACAGAGACTGGCGAACTGACTGCATGGCAAGAATGCGGCATGGCTCTTCAACCTCCCCCCCCTGCATTCTTGCCCCAAAAGTTATTATAGGCACCATTTCATTCTGTCTTCTGGTCTGATTTGGAGATTGAGATTGCCTCATTTGTCCAGATAGTTGAGCACAATCCTGTTAATCCCCCCCCCGGTGCTTTCTGCAACTATTAATACTATGAAACACACACTGATTAGTCAAGATGCTGGTCAAGTTCCAGCGGTCTAGCAGTCCCATCCCAAACTGTCCAACTGATTCCAGAAGGTGATGCTGGGAGACAGCAGCTGGACTCCACGGCATCTTTGCTATGGCTCAATTCCATCTCTCAAAACAGTTTGCCAGTTTTTAGGCAGGCCTCTAGGAGAACCGGAGTGAACCACTGATGGGGCTCCGGGGGCTAATATTTCAAACACAAAGTTATTGGCAGATGACAACCTGGTTGAATCAGGAAGGTGGACAACGTGCTGACTACAAGAACAACGCTACCTCTGTTCATATATCATGTAGCTATAATGGAACCATGGTTCTTTAGTGCAGAACTTGAAAGGCCTTCTCAGACCACCCCTCCTGACCCCAGTCTGAATGTCATTTTTTTTCTTTACCCTTGCTGACCTTTTCGTAATTCTTTCCATGCCGAGTGACATTGGCTTTGGCTGTCCTTTAAAACCCTGACTTGGAGTCTGTCTGATCCTGCAGATTTGCTACTTTCGAGTCCTCCCAATTAAGTTAATCCTTCTGCCACAGAAACCCTGCAGGTATCCAGGATAAAAATATATTTACTGTCAATGCCAAGAGTAATCTGTTAGTGTGTTCCCTTGTAAATATACTTAAAAACATTCTGGAGATAGACTGGTTCAGGCTTTCTGTTTGCACTTGATAATTCACTCCAGATTGTATTTTAAAAACAAACAAACAAACAAAACTCCTATGCCTGATTTATGGTTTTGCTGATCTTGATAATACATGTATCGGGCTGTTCATCATATTACTGACATTTCCAGTGTTTTCTGTTGAACACAACAGCTTTGCCCAGTTAAGAATTCCCTGCACTACATTCTCTTTCTGTCTCATATCCTGGGTTTCTTAAGTTATTCTAACCAACGGACTGCCTTCTGTATCAAGGTATCTTTAATGCTCACAGAGGAAATCAAACAGAAGGTTTCACATATCCCTACACTGAATTATCCTTGCCTTGCATCTTCTCATACCAAGAACAGTACTACAACCTACACATTTAGAGGGTCAGTTTAATTTCTTACCATGCCTTTCTCTACAGCTTTGTTGTGGCTGTTCAGTCGCACAGTCGAGTCCGACTCTCTGTGACCCCATGGATCACATCATGACAGGCACTCCTGTCTTCCTCTGTCCTCTGGAATTTGCTCAATTTCATGTCCGTTGCACCGATAACACTGTCTAACCCCATCTCATCTTTTGCCATCCTCTTCTTCTACCTTCAATCTTTCCCAGCATCAGGGTCTTCTCCAGTGAGTGTGCCCTTCTCATTTGGTGGCCACCAAATGAGAAGTATTTGAGCTTCAGCATCGGTATCTGGCCTTCCAGGGAACAGTCCGGGTTGATTTCTTTTAGGATTGAATGATTTGATCTCCTTGCAGTCCAAGGGATTCTCAAGAGTCTTCTCCAGCACCATAATTTGAAAGCATCTATTCTTCAGTACTCTGCAGCTTTGGGCCAGGTCTAATAAATCCCTGCATGATTTCTTATACATGTTTAGATAGTTTCAGGGGAGTAGCTGTGTTGGTCTGCGACAGAAGAGCCAGATTTCAATTAGAGACCATCCAGATGTGGGGAGCAACTGACCAAAGTTGTTCCTGTAGATCTTTTGGGGTTTCTGTGTGGCACTGTGGCATGCTTGCACTGCCACAGTGTCACTTGTTCTGGTGTGTGCCACTTGTTCTTCTGGCAAACAAGAAACTCCCAAGACAGTTCACTTTCCCTGAGATTCTTGGGGGGGGGCTGTAGAATTGGATCCCCTGGTCCAATATTCTTGAAACTTGGTGGGTATCTTGGGGACAGGCCTCTGCAGCTACTCTGTGAGTTTCGAGTCTTTCCCTCAAACCCCTCCCTCCAGCCCCCAGAATATATCCTATGTTTTCGTCATTGACTTCAATGGCCCATAGGATATAATGGGGCCGAATTGCCGCCGAGTTTCTGCAGCAATTCGGCAGCAAGCCGATTCAGATCAGAGAATCTGAATCGGCCCAGAGCAGTCTGAAAGAGGCCCGAATGGGCCATTTTCGGGGGTGCATTCGGTTTCGATGAACCGAATGCACATCCCTACTTAGGAGCGGGGCTCTGCCTATGCCCACACCGCCGAGGCATAAAAAAATGGTGAATGAAAAGCTTTCCAGAGGGGAGGGGGTTGAAGCACCCAGAAGTGGCTCGACACTGCAGGAGCAATCAGATGTCATAAAAGTGTGGCTAGAACCAGAGAATCAGGAAAACACCACTTGGGGACCTGGTATCAAAATACTCCACTTTAAAGGGGGTTTGATCCGGAAAGCAATGGCTGGGGACGGTGCTCAGATGTTGGGTGTGTGAAGGTGCACATAAAATCCATTACTGAAGCATGCCAAAAGTGGTTCAAATGGAGAGTCTGCCCAGTTCTTTGGCTCCTGGGTCTAGATTCTTTCTTAGAGAAGAAAAGAAGAAGAAGAGATTGGATATATACCTTGCCCTTCTCTACCTGAAGGAGTCTCAGAGCAGCTTACATAAGAACATAAGAGAAGCCAATACTGGATCAGGCCAATGGTCCATCCAGTCCAACACTCTGTCACACAGTGGCCAAAAATACCGGGGGCCATCAGGAGATCCACCAGTGGGGCCAGGACACTAGAAGCCCTCCCACTGTTGACCCTCCCAAGCACCAAGAATACAGAGCATCACTTGCTCCAGAGTCCCTAACTATACCTTGTGGCTAATAGCCACTGATGGACTTCTGCTCCATATGTTTATCTAATTCGCTCTTAAAGCCGTCCATGCTTGTAGCTGCCACCACCTCCTGTGCCAGTGAATTCCATGTGTAAATCAGTCTTTGGGTGAAGAAGTATTTGCTTTTATCCATTCTAACCTGACCGCTCAGCAATTTCATGGAGTGCCCATGAGTTGTTGTATTGTGAGAAAGGGAGAAAAGTACCTGTTTCTCTACCTGCTCTATCCCTTGCATAATCTTATAAACCTCGATCATGTCACCCCTCAGCCGTCATTTCTCCAAGCTAAAGAGCCCCAAGCGCCTAAACCTTTCTTCATAGGGAAAGTGTCCCAACCCTTTTTATCATTCTCGTTGCCCTTTTCTGCACTTTTTTCAAAGCTATAATATCCTTTTTAAGGTGTGGTGACCAGAACTGTACACAATCTCCTTTCCCTTCCCCTCCCCACAACAGATAATCTGTGAGGTGGGTGGGGCCAAGAGAGCTCTTTCATAAGAACATAAGAACATAAGAGAAGCCAATGTTGAATCAGGCCAATGGCTTATCCAGTCCAACACTCTGTCACACAGTGGCCAAAAATACCACGTGCTATCAGGAGGTCCAGCAGTGGGGCCAGGACACTAGAAGCCCTCCCACTGCTGCCCCCTCCAGCACCAAGAATAGAGTGCACCACCTGCCTCAGACCGAGAACTCCCATCTATACCCTGTGGCTAATAGCCACTGATGGATTTCTGCTCCATATGTTTATCCAATTCTCTCTTGAAACTGTCCATGCTTGTAGCTGCCACCACCTCCTGTGGCAGTGAATTCCATATGTTAATCACTCTTTGGGTGAAGAAGTATTTCCTTTTATCTGTTCTAAACCGACTGCTCAGCAATTTCATGGAGTGCCCACGAGTTCTTGTATTGTGAGAAAGGGAGAAAAGTACTTCTTTCTTAACCTGCTCAATCCCATTCATAATCTTATAAACCTCAATCATGTCACCCCTCAGCCATCGTTTCTCCAAGCTGAAAAGCCCCAAGCGTTTTAACCTTTCTTCACAGGGAAGGTGTTCCAACCCTTTTATCATTCTAGTTGCCCTTCTCTGCACTTTTTCCAATGCTATAATATCCTTTTTGAGATGTGGCGACCAGAACTGTACACAGTATTCCAAATGAGATCGCACCAATGATTTATACAGGGGCATTATGATACTGGCTGATTTGTTTTCAATTCCCTTCCTAATAATCCCCAGCATAGCGTTGGCCTTCTTTATTGCAGCTACACACTGTCTAGACATTTTCATTGAGTTATCCACTACGACTCCAAGATCTCTCTCTTGGTCCGTCTCTGCCAGTTCAGATCCCAGCAACGTGTATTTATATTTAGGATTCGAGAACTGCTTGTGAGAGAACAGCTCCAAGAGAACTGTGACTGACCCAAGGTCACACCAGCAGCAGCCTGTGGAGGAGTGGGGAATCAAACCTGGTTCTCCCAGATTAGAGTCCACACTCCTAACCACTACACCAAACTGGCTCCTTTAAACTTAATAAAAAGCAAAAACAAAACATAAGAGCAGCCCTTGCTGGATCAGTCTAGCAATCAGTCTAGAGTAGTACCCTGTTTCCCAGAGTGCCCAGTCAGATGTTCTGGAAGATCATCAGAAGGGGTATGGAGGCCAAAGCCTTCCCCTGAGGCTGCCCTCCTGCATCTGGTAGTCAGAACTGGACTGCCTCCCAAGATCGAGTCCCACTTCAGCCACCACAGCTAATAGCTACGGCCAGACTTTTCCTCCAGGAATTTGTCTACATCCCCTCTTAAAATCATCCAAGCCAATGGTCATCACCACCTCCTATAGAAGCGAGTTTTACAAGTTAATTATGCACTGGCTGAAGCAATCCTTCCGTTTACCTGTTCTGAATCTACCACCTGACTATTATTGTTGTATTCCAAGTTCCAGTGTTATAGGAGAGGTGGAAATTGTTCTCTATCCTCTTTCTCTACTCCTTGCAAAAAAAAATTTAAAACTCTATTATGTCTCTGCTAGTTGACTCCCCATCCCTAAAGTGAACAGTCCCAAACTATCTATTGTTTCTTTGTAGAGAAGTTGTTTTCACCCTGTGATTGTTTGATAAAAATTTTGGCACCTTTACCAGCTCCATTATATGCTTCGAGATAGGACAATCAGAACTGCACATAGTATCCCGATGTGACTGCACAACAGATCCATACAAGGTTATTTTGAAACTGGCCAATTTGTTTTCAGTCCCTTTCTTAATTGTCCTTGGCACAGAATTTGCCTTCTTCACTGCTGCTGCACACTGAGGCAACATTTTCATCAAACTGTTGACCCAAGATCTCTTTCCTGGTGGGAGAGAGAGCTTTTTCTCCCTGTCCCAAAAGACTAGAACTCAGGGTCATCCAATGAAGTCGATGGGCAGTAGATTCAGGACAGACAAAAGGAAATCTTTCTTTATTCAATGAGTGATTAAAATGTGGGATTTGCTGTCAGAGGATATCATGATGGGCACAGGCACAGACAGGGGATTAGACTGATTCAGAAGGGGATTAAACAGAGTCATGAAGGATGGTTCTATCAGTAGTTATTCAGAGGCAGCAAATCCTTGAATACTTGTGCCCTTCCCGCACTCCATCCACAAATCTCCTGGAATTTCACAGCACCTGGAGTTGGCAACCTCATTTAATTCCAAGAGCCTGAGCATTAATGGCTGTCAAATTGCCTTGATCAATTGGAGGAAGAGCCACTTAAGGCAGAGAAAGGCACTTTTGGTTGGAATAGTTTTGGCTTCAAGGCTTTGTTTGTCGGAATGGTAGGATTCAGTCAAAACATATCCATAACAGAGCTTTTAACAGCAGAGGATCCAACCACTGCAATGCCCTGCCTGTAGGAGATAATACAAGATTACGGACAAGTTGCAGGATTAAAAATTAACTACAAAAAACCCAAATATTATAACAAAAAACTGCACACAGAATGAAAAAGTTGAAATACAAAGGAACTCCACGATAGAAATAGTCAAAAAAGTAAAATACCTAGGTATTACTGTCTCTAATAGAAACAATACATTAATAGAAGATAACTACACAAAGCTATTGAAGGAAATTAAATGAGACCTTCATACATGGAAAGAATAGAATCTATCACTAATGGGAAAAATAGTGATGGTAAAAATTAATATCCCCCCAAATTTCTATTCTTAGCACAGAATCTTCCAATTCTGAGAAATAAAAACTTCTTTAAAGAATTAGATAAAATATGTAAACAATTTGTATGGAAAAATAAGAAAGCCAGAATCCAATGGAAACTATTACAAGACAAAAAAGAAAGAGGAGAATTGGGAATTCCAAACTAGAATCTGTATTACAAAGCATCAGCTATGACTTGGATTAAAGACTGGTTGACACTGGAAAACAGAATATTTTTGAATTTGGAAGGACACAACCTAATTATGGGATGGCACACATACATTTGGTATGGAAAAGAAAAAAAATACATCATAACTTTCAACAATGTACCATACGTGGAGCCTTAATAAAAATCTGGAAAGAAATAAAAGACTGTCACTATGATAAAATACCCAAATGGATAGCTCCAATAGAAGCTTTTATAAAACCCACACTACTCACAAAAGACAAAATAGTAAATTATGAAACATTATTGGAAAGAAATAATATTTTGAAAACTCAGGAAGAACTATACTTACAAAACATAAAACTGAGCTGGTGGGAAAATGTACAATTAACTACCAGGTATAATAAAGATAAAAAACCTGATTTCCAAGACACAAAAACAGATCTAGATAAAAGCTGGTTGTCTTCAAACAATAAGATGATACAGAAATTGTATAACTTTCTCTTCTATGATTATTTACAAGATGAGATAGTGAAAGTTCCAATATTTCATGAATGCAAGACTTTGGCCATAATATTAATCTAGATGACTGGTCTAAAATATGGAAAATACTAAAATTTACAGCAATATCTTACAAGGAAAACATATAGTTTTTTTTGTTTTGTTTTGTTTTTTTAGGTGGCACTGGTCACCTGACAAAATAGCTAAGTGTTACACAAATGTCTTGAAAAACTGTTGGAATTGTAAGCATAGCGTTGGTACCTTCTATCACATGTGGTGAAGGTGCAGGTTAACACAAAATTATTGGTGCAAAGCACATAAATTAATATATGAAATCTTCGATATAGATTTACCATAGGTACCAGAAATCTTTTTGTTAAATATGTTACCAGATAAATGCAAAAAACCCAGATCAATATGTATTAACATATATGTTAACATCGGCTCGTATTTTATTTGCTAAATATTGGAAACTAGAAAAAACACCTTCAAAGGAAGAATCGATGCACAGACTGTTGGACATAGTGGAGATGGATAAACTGACATTAATACTACAAGGAAAAGAGGATGATTTGTTTAGAGAAAGATGGCATAGATTATATACGTGATTAGAAAATAAACACTGTAATAGACTCACAATATTATAAATAAGCTTATGTAACAGATTTGTGTATTTGTGATGATGTAAAAAAAATCATAAATAATTTTAAAAACCCAAAAAACAGCACAATCCTAAGTGGGGTGAAAGTGCTCAGGGAGCGAACTGACCTATGTCCAAGATACACCAGCATAAGGGGAAATTACGATAGCTACCATGGCTCTCGGGAGCCTGCAGAAGTCATCCCCCTGGGCTGGAGACTCACCAATGAGGCTCAGAGGAGCTCAGGATGCCGACCATAGGCTTGACCAATCTCCTCCCTCCTTGGTGTGACCAAGCCCCCTCCCCAGCACTCAATTGTGGCCCCCCACCCAACAAAAACTTCAGCCAGGACATTTCACAACTCAGTCATTAGGGCGTGCAGCACAGGATTCTGTCTCAGAGCTCCCTGCTGTGTGGACTTGGAGCACGTGGTGTGGGGGATCTGAGGGTGGTACTGCATGCCCCCACATCTGAGCCCACCCCAGGGGTCCCCTCTCCTGCTGTGCCACTGGCAAGGGTGGTGCGGGAGTGCCCCAGCAATGTGGCTGGGCTGCCGGGAAGCGTGCCTTTCAGTGAACAAATGCATAGGGGTGAAACAGCAACCCCCCTTTCTCCTTCTGCCCTTCGGGGACCCTGTGCTCTGTTTGGGCATTGAAGAAGAGGAAGAAGAGATTGGATTTATACCCTGCCCTTCACTACCCAAAGTAGTCTCAGAGCAGCTTACGGATCTCCTTTCCCTTCCCCTCCCCACAACAGATGCCCTGTGAGGTAGGCGGGGCTGAGAGAGCTCTTTCGAGGACTGCTCATGAGAGAACAGCTCTGAAACAACTTGTACCTGACCCAAGGTCACACCAGCAGCTGCATGTGGGGGAGTGGGGAATCAAACCCGGTCCTCCCAGATTAGAGTCCGCACTCCTAATCACTACTCCAAACTGGCTGTGGATGCCTGTGGGGCAGACAGCGTGAACCCCTTCCCTATAATCAGGTGCCTGAGTCTGCTGACCTTTAAGGGGCTGGGGCATGTGCTCCTGACAATGAGTGGAACTCCTGTGCCTCGACTCTCTCTGCCCCCTGCCTGAGATGGGTGCTGGACTCCACCCCCTTGCTACATGGTCCCTGATTGGTTCTGGTGGCCCTGTCCATCATAGTGCCACTGCCTCCACCCAATTCCTCCACTAACCACAACTGCGCGGTTGCTCTAGATGCTACATGGTGACAATCAGAAAACACTGCAAACCCATCGACCTCATCTGCTGGCTGCTGCATGATGTATGCTGATGGGGAATAGACTAGTGTCATTGTAGTTACACAACAGCTGGCTGCCGTAGTGCAGGTATGGCACAGGATTGCTCTGCCCAGTCCAATGCTCCCTCTAAGCTATGGAGCCCTGTGAGCAAAAACTCTACTTTATGAGTTACTGGCATTGAAGTTGTGAGTGAATGATTTGGCTACTGCATAGACTAGTTTGCTCTGGAGCCATCCTAACTGAGCTAAGACGAAAATGTGTGAGCCGGAGGCTAAAAAACGGTGAGCTAGCTCACACCAACTCAGCTTAGAAGGAACACTGTATGCAACCTACTGCACATGCACAATTATGTGTGAAACTGAGTGATCCGCATATAGAAAACTTGTCACTAATAAACTGGCCATGACCCGGGGGGGCAGGAGATTGATTTTCTCCAACTGTTTGCCTCAAAACGTATTTGAGGAACAAAGGCTGGCTTACTGCACAGCCACAAAGCTGTTCAGCACAATGTTAATGCTGAAAAGCAGATGACAACATCAGGTTGAGCTTATCCAAGACATCTGTATGGCCTAAGTGTGCCTGGTAAGAGAGTGCCTGCTAAGAGAGACAGTTTGGTGTAGTGGTTAGAAGCATTAGGAGCAATGCTCACTCTAAGCTGTGGAGTCTTGCGAGCAAAAATTCTGCTTTGTGAGCTACCGGCATTAAAGTTGTGAGTGAGCAATTTAGCTACTGCATAAATTAACTTGCTCTGCAGCCATTCTTCCTGAGCTGAGGCAAAAAAAACGTTTGATCTGGAGGCTAAAAAACTGTGAGCTAGCTCACACTAACTCAGCTTAGAGGGAACACTGGTTAGGAGCGTGTGGGAGAACCGAGTTTGATTCCCCACTCCCCCACATGCAGCTGCTGGTGTGACCTTGGGTCACTTACAAGTTCTTTCCGAGCTGTTCTCTTGCAAGCAGTTCTCAAAAGAGCTCTCTCAGCCCCACCTGCCTCACAGGGTGTCCGTCGTGGGGAGGGGAAGGGAAAGGTATTGTAGCCGCTTTGGGACTCCTTTGGGTAGTGAAGGGTGGGGTATAAATCCAATCTCTTCTTCTTCATCTTCTAGGGTTGCCAGGCCTCCCACTATGGTATTGGCCTCCAGCTGATCATCTCTGTTGGCCACTGCTGCCAATTTTACCATAGAGTTTCTGGAAATTCCTAGAGCTACTTGCCGTCACTTCCAGGCTGTACTAAAAAGTGATGATACTGACATCACCTGCCCCACCATGTTTCTGCTCGGCTGATTCCCATAACAGAAGGGCAACTAGTGGGCATTCCGGTTTGGGATGACCAAAGATAATGAACCCATCCCACTCTACTACTTCCATGGTGTCAAGTGAAATAAATGTATAATCCAGGTAGGAAAGATGAATTCTGTCAACTCACGCTAGTCCAGAAGATTGGGGGGGAGCCCTGTTGCAAAGAACAGTTGCAAGGCAATCAAATGCAGTGTACTGATAAAATCATATTCAGAGCAAGAGACAAGAATTATAGCAGAGCATTCTGTTACAAAAGGGAATGAAGGAAATACATTGGATCTTAAGTCTGGTAAGGCAGCCTATTAAACTTTCAGAGGAAACAGCTGTAGATGGAAATTGGTTGACTCCGAGTCTCGGGATTCATATAGAGCTGCGCTGGTTGAATGAAGCCATTCTCGTTTCAATAAAAGGGAAGGCACACATTTGAATTCAGAGATATTTAATAATGCCTCTTATAGTACTGAATAAGCTCCCGGGGGGGGGGAATCACAGCTGTATTTCAGAGACCTGGGATTGCCACTTTGGGTTTGGAGTCAGGGTGTGCCCTTTCCCCCAAATAATTTCCCTGTCTCTAAAATTGGAACAATAAAGCCCCTGCTAGATGGTGGCAGCTACAAGCACAGATGGCTTCAAGAGGGAACTGGATAAGCATATGGAGCAGAGATCCATCAGTGGCTATTAGCCACAAGGTATAGATAGGAACTCTCAGTCTGGGGCAAGTGATGCTCTGTATTCTTGGTGCTTGAGGGGGGTGCAACAGTGGGAGGGCTTCTAGTGTCCTGGCTCCACTGGTGGACCTTCTGATAGCACCTGGTATTTTTGGCCACTGTGTGACACAGAGTGTTGGACTGGATGGGCCACTGGCCTGATCCAGCATTGGCTTCTCTTATGTTCTTATGACCCCTCCCCTGCCTGTGTGCGGCTGGGAGTCCCACTGCTGTGACCATCATTCTCTGTGCCATCTTCCTTGGCTGTGGTGGTCAGCCCAGGTGGCTAGGAGCACAGGAGATAGAGTGCTGGCAAGCAAGTGGGCAAGGAAAGGATGCACAGGAAATATGTAGGCGAGGGCTGGTGGCAGTAGACCCCACCAGGATCCTGGCAGGTGCTCCACTTCTGGGTATCCTGATGCCAGCCTGTTCCAGATGCTATGCTAGACTCCCCCCTCCTTCCTATCCTGGTCTCAGATCCATCAAGGAAGATGTCTTTACTGCCTTCTCCTACTGGGTCAGAGGGAATGATCAAAGCTGAGTTTGCAGAGCAGAATAAAGCACAGCAGAGGGGGATTTCATGGTTCCACCCACACTCACTTAAAAGTGGTATAAACGAAGAATGGTAGATGATGTTGCTTTGATAAGTGATTCCATATTTGCCGTTCAGACTTGAAATCCAAACTGAATTTGGAATATGACATTTTAGCTTATACCCCCCCTCCTTTCATTGCAGGAAGCAAACAAGATGGAAGCATTGAGGGCACGGCTCAGTGGTAGAACTTCTGCTTTGCATGCAGAAGGTCCCAGGCTCAAAGTGTTCATTATAGCAGGGAACGTGAAAGGCCTCTGCCTGGGATGTTGGACAGCTTCTGTCAGACAGAGTATCCAGTACTGACCGTGACAGACTAATGGTGTGACTCAACAGACGGCAGAGAGGACCATGGGAGAAATATGGCAATGTGCCAGAATGGATTGTTGTGTGATTGGAACTCCCATGAACTTTGACTCGTGGCTCTTGTCCATGGCTTACTGACCCCAAGGTATCCCATTGCATCTTTCATCCCTCAACATTACCTCTCTTGCCCTGTACCCGTTTAGCTGGCATTTTACCTGGCACAGCAGACAAACTGGTATGTCCTTCTGTCTCTTTGGCCCTAGCACTCCTATAAGACTTCTCCGGATCTACACTATCATCACTCAGATCATTGGACATATGAGGGAATTTCACATTACCAAGTTTCAGCCGGTTTGAAGCTGTTTTTAATCCGTCTTGAAGTAAACCAGTACAGGGCTGCCATTTCACACATGGCTTTCCCCTACTGGAAAAGAGGCGGATCAGAAGCGGTTTGGCAATTCAGACTGCACCGCTTTGTTTTCCCACCATTTCCTGCCTGCGCCATCTTTTTTTTTTTTTTTAATGTTCGCTTTACAGCACTATAGCACTCTAACACAACTTCAAAAAAGTGATGGGATTACGATGGGATTGCTATGGTGCTGTTTTGATGTTGTGTTATAGTGCTATAGTGCCATAATGCTCTAAAGCAAACGTTAAAAAAAAAGCCAGAGATCGCCTGTGCGGGCGGGAAACGGCGAAAAAATGTGTTTGAGATTTGGGAGAAGAAACTGAAGACTACTTGGAAGCAGTTTACAGGTAAAACAATTCAGCCCCTTTCCTGAACGGGACAGAAGTGTTTGTGTGTGAAAGTACAAATATATTCCAGTAGGGAACTGGTTCTAAAATGGTTCTGTCTGAAATGTCAGACCAGAAACCATTTGAGAACCATTCCTGAACCAGAATATATTGCCTGTTTGAAATTCCATATGGTCTAAGCAAGAAGCAGGTGTGCCCCACATCCTTAGGAGTTGGACCAAGAGGCAAAAAAACTTCTACTGCCTTCAAAAGAGTGTTGTTACTATTAATATCTTCCACTCGCCCATCACTTGCTCTTCTAAGGAGCCATCATTCAGCCTTCTAAACACACAATTCGCAATTTGGCAGTTAGCCCAAACACAGCGAGCCAGACATAGCGTATATTAGGATGGGTTGCCTTTAATACATTCGCTCTCATATACCTTTCTCAGCATGTCAAAATACAGAGGAGATGAGCAGCAAACCGTGTAGGCCTAGTAATACCTCAGATGTTGCAAACTTAGCCATAACTGGGTTCAGGAGTGGAGGCCAGGAACCCGGGTTCAGTCCCTCAGCCTCAGTCATTCTGAACAAAGCTTCTGTTGTGCCTGAGCAGCTGATTCTTGTTCCAATCACTTCATCCTCAGGACACCCGCAAACAGGATTGCCATTGGCCCAGTAGCAGCACGCAACCTCCTGTTCCCACCCTCGGCCCAACCCTTTGCTAATTTTAGTGGCAGGGGGGGAAATGGGGGAGGGCGATAACATCGATGATGACCGTCTAGGAAATTTCCTCAGTCTTAACGGCCTTTACTACAGAGATTGAAGGAACTCCACAAGCGCTTCACCAAAAGTGTCATCGTAGCCAGCTACCCCTCCACAGACTACAGAGATTAGGAGAATTCCTAGAGGGGCAGGGAGGAAGTGATGTCGTGCCCCCCCCCAAAAAAAAAAAACTTCTGAGATAACTGCTCTCAAAACAAGTTGACAACCCTACTCAAAAACCCAGTCATCTGGTCTGGAGACGCGACTTACTCTTGTCAACAAGAGAGGTGCTGCCCTCAAGTCAGCCACAGCCTTCCTCTTGTTATGAAAGTTCCTCTTGTTATGAAAGGTGCTGCCCTCAAGTCAGCAACAGCAAATGTAAGGCACAGCTGTCAGTCTCTGAGAGGCTCCCACCGTGCCATGAGGCCCCGCCTATCCTTCCTCCCTGGATCAACTGTTGTCCTCCCTAGGAAAGATCTGGGTAGCCTGGTTTCCTTTCCTCATCCAAAGAACCCAAAGACCTGACTTCCATGAGATTTCAGGTGATTGGGCCAAGCAACTCAGAGCATTGCTAGGGAAATCCAGAGGTTCATCTCTGAGCCCAGTCCCCAAACACATTTCGCCTCCCCCAGCAAGTGCCGTGGCTGGACAAGGAACTAATTTCTCTAGGTTTGTGCACCAGCACCATCCCTTTGCCATAATTGAATTTGAATTTGACATTCAGTCACTGCTACCGACTAAGCGAATATTTCCATAACGTTGACAGTATTTGCCAGCATCCTAACCAGGGTCTTACATTGATTCACACAATATGCCTCAACAGTTCTTCGAACACGGCATGCACCTTGAACGAAAAGACAATTACTGAATGAGCAGAGTTGCTGCTCTTTGTGAGATAAGGGTCAGGTTTTGCACATTCATTTAATCTAAAAGACAATCCAAACAAGGTAAACAAACAAACGAAGAAAGAATACAGGGACTAGCTGAACCTCTAGAAAGGACCTGTCCTACTGTCAAATGTACTTAGGCTGAGATACCTCTGGCCAGTGAGCAGGTGACATGAGATGTGTTTAAAATTTCAGCCCCGTTCTCCGATATTGTCATGGCTTGCTGCACATTTGATACACGGATTCAAAGTCAGCCTATTAAATGTCACATGCCACAGTGTGAAGAATCAGAAAGGCAAGGACGATCCTATTGTCAAAAGGATACAAACTGTTCGACAGGGTATATCTACGCTGCTGCAAGACTGCATCTTCAGACATTACCATATTCCTCATATATCATATGAATGGATTTGGGAGACAAAGCCAGAATACACAACTCAAATAAGTGCACAGTATAAACAGGTACCTCGAGTGGCTCTGGGTGAAAATTCAATATACTTCCTATCCTAGCTTTGCTTCTGTTTCACATTCTAATTTTCTGTTAGTAGCTCTTCCATGATCTTCTTTATTTCGATTGTATGTTTGCCCTGCCTTTGATGGCTCAGGCTAAATGGATCTTGTCAGATCACGGAAGCCTTTTCTGCCTTTTCTGCTTGGGTGAGGCCCATAATAAAGCCACATACAAGCGTCGCCTCCAGTTTACACTGAAAGCCGGCTCAGATAGAGCAGCGTGCTTAAAGGCGAGACTATGGGAGAGAGCACTCACTTGTCATAATAGCCCAGCAGCAAAAACATCTGCCCCGCTGAGCAGTCAATCCTTGCCAGCTCTCGGTTGGGAAATACCTGGAGACTTCGGGGGTGGATCCGGGAGAGGGCGGGGTTTGGGGAGGGAGGGGAGGACCCTCAGCATGGTATGATGCCATAGAGTCCACCCTTCAAAGCAGCCATTTTCTCCAGGAGAGCTGATCTCTGTCAGCTGGAGATCAGTCGTAAAAGCGGGAGATCTCCAGGCCCCACCTGGAGGCTGGCAACCCTAATCCTTGCCCTCAAAGTCCCCAGTCGGAACCGATGCACTTGCAAGCCCGCCACCGAGCACCTCGGTTCTGTGGGTTCCGGGAACAGAACCAAAGCATTGGGCCCGATTGCCTGCCTGTTCAGCTGAATGCTGCGTATCGGAACCCTCACCGAAGAAGGCCTGTTCCAAATACAGACATAAGAAGAGGCATCGTTCCAGTTCATTTTTGAAGGCTCGTTTTTGTACTGTTCTGGGTACATTTTTTAAAAAACAAAGACTTCTGCAACATTTCCCAAGGTAGGGAGAGTCTCCAGGGAGAAAAAAAAAGAACTTTTTTTGGGGGGAGGAATTCACAACAGCCAGAGCTGAAGAGGCATCCTCCCAATGCGATGACGAAGAAAGGACTGAAGGAAAAGGGGGCACGTGACCGTTGGGTGGGAAGATGGCCTCTAATGAGCCCGGCAGGGGAGGGGCTCCCCTTGGCGTACTAAAGAAACACCATCGTAGCTGGAAGAGAGCCTCCAGTGGCCAGCCTGTGCAAGCGCAGTCCACAGTGCGGGACTGCACAGAAGACCGAAGATGAACACTGAGAATCCAGATACAGTGAAAACAGAAACAAATGTTTCTTGAGGGGAGTAATGTAATTATTGGAGATGGAGAGCCAGCTGACTCAAGCAGTCCACATAATATCAAGCTTTCACTGTGATACCCGTCACTTGCAAGCCTGCTGGAAGGAGCCAGATATTCCAAACACCCAGGGCTCTTTTTGTAGCAGGAACTCCTTTGCATATTAGGCAACACACCCCTAATGTAGCCAATCCTCCAAGAGCTTACAGTAGCCCCCGTAAGAAGAGCTCTGTAAGCTCTTGGAGGATTGGCTACATTAAAGGTGTGTCACCTAATATGCAAAGGAGTTCCCGCTACAAAAAGAGCCCTGCAAACACCCACATACTGTACGTGTTCCACTCAAAAGGGGAGGCAAGAGACTAAAGAGGTGGAACAAGGAGATAAAATGGGCTGTAGCTACCAACCTGGGTCGCCCCGCCAATTTCCAGGTCCTGACAGGGGTCCAAGCATCCTGGCAGTAAATAATCTATATTATTGCTAAGAGGAAGGGCAGACACATTCTCTTGGTCCAGGATGAACATTCTGCAGCTCACACTGGTAGTCCAGGCTTGTTTATTTATCATTTTATCGTTTATTTTATGTGTTTTATTGAATTATTTCATAATTTATTATTGATTAATTTATGATGGGATTCATTTATAATTTTAAACATTCTTTTAATTGTTCAATCATTTGTGTGTGTGTGTTTGTGTGGATATTTTGATGCCACCTTTTTATTCCAGCCAGGGGACAGACAGACAGACAGACAGACAGACAGACAGACGACAAAGAAGAAGAAGAAGAAGAAGAAGAAGAAGAAGAAGAAGAAGAAGAAGAAGAAGAAGAAGAAGAAGAAGAAGAAGAAGAAGAAGAAGAAGAAGAAGAAGAAAGAAGAAGAAAAAGAAGAAGAAGAAGAAGAAGAAGAAGGAGGAGGAGGAGGAGGAGGAGGAGGAGGAGAAGGAGAAGGAGAAGGAGAAGGAGAAGGAGAAGGAGAAGGAGGAGAAGAAGAAGGAGAAGAAGGAGAAGGAGAAGGAGAAGGAGGAGAAGGAGAAGGAGAAGGAGAAGGAGGAGAAGGAGAAGGAGAAGGAGGAGAAGAAGAAGGAGAAGAAGGAGAAGGAGAAGGAGAAGGAGGAGAAGGAGAAGGAGAAGGAGGAGAAGGAGAAGGAGAAGGAGAAGGAGGAGAAGGAGAAGGAGAAGGAGAAGGAGGAGAAGGAGAAGGAGAAGGAGGAGAAGGAGAAGGAGGAGGAGGAGGAGGAGAAGGAGAAGGAGAAGGAGAAGGAGGAGAAGAAGAAGAAGAAGAAGAAGAAGAAGAAGAAGAAGAAGAAGAAGAAGAAGAAGAAGAAGAAGAAGAAGAAGAAGAAGAAGAGGAGGAGGAGGAGGAGGAGGAGGAGGAGGAGGAGGAGGAGGAGGAGGAGGAGGAGGAGGAGATTGGATTTATACCCCACCCTTCTCCACCCAAAGGAGTCTCAGAACGGCTGACAAACTCCTTTCCCTTCCTCTCCCCACAACAGACACCCTGTGAGGTAGGTGGGGCTAAGAGAGCTCTGGCGGAAACTGCTCTTTTTCAAGAACACCTCTGACAGAACTATGGCTTGCCCAAGGTCATCCAGCAGCTTCAAGTGGAGGAGTGGGGAATCAAACACAGCTCTCCCAGATTAGAGTTCACATATTTAACCACTACACCAAACTGGCTGTCAGATAGAGCCAAAACTTGTTTACTGCCCTGTGCAAGAGAAGAAGGAAATTGGTCTCTTATCAAGATGGAATGGAGGAAAAAGCAAAGTGGAGGGAGGGGCTTTTTTTTTTGCAATAAGTCAGTTATAAAAAGACTTGTAGGGTGTTCTTGATCTACAGATTCCTTAGCAAGGCCCTGTAAGCTCAATGGTACAAGCTGAATTTCATACTCAACAGTTTATTGCATGCTTTCACTGATGTACTCTGGAAGTCTTCAGAATGCTTGCATGTACATGAAGTCTAATCAACTGACATTGTCACAATATATATATATATATTTTTTTTTTGGGGGGGGGGGACCCACAATCCTTTCCATTGATTTGATCTTTTTTCAAGCATTATAGTAGAGTCCAAAAATGTCTGCCCCTCTGCGAAAAATGTCTCACCCGATCCAGTAAGGGATATCCAGATGTGCAGCTGAAACATGTAGACATCTGGAAGCATGCCATGATGTGAATCCAGACCCCCTTGAACAAAATGGCTGCATCTGATAGGTTAAAGCTCGCTACTAGCAAAAGCAACAAACCCAACCCCCAGAGCACAGCTAGAGATGGGCTGGTGCCCCTAGAGATGAATTGCAGCCCTTGTTGCTCTGCACACGTACAAAACACCCCCCCCCTTTCTGGTGCTCAGCTGTGGACTCTTGTTAATATCTCTCTTTCATACACATACGAAAATGCCTCAGATTTCTTTCTGAGGTCAAGCTGAAGTTTCTCCCAGTATTCTTTTTTTATATTTTCAATTTAGTGTGTATTGATTTTCTTCGTCCCTTTCTGCTTTTACAGTTATATTTTTAGCTTTGGATTGCAAAGATTACGGCCACTAAGAACATCACCTGCTCCGTAAGTCCTTTCATTGTGAGCAAATGGACAATCTCTTCTATGAGAACAGATGTGGGCAACGGGTCCTGTAAGTGTTGCCCTTCAGCATGCGCCATGAATCCCACGGACCTTTGTTGCAAATGGGGACTTTGCAAAGACTTTTTTAATGGGCTGTGGAGAAGGCTTCACTCAAATCAGTCACCTGCAGATCGGAGCGTCTATTAAAGATTCGCGAAAGCAATATCTTTTCAGAGTTTGCGATTTGCTTGGAGGACAAGCTCCGGTTCCAGCAGCATGATCATAACCGTAGAAAAGCATAAAACTTTACAGCCTCGATCGGCAACTAGTTTTACAGGAGAGCCCCTGGGAGACAATGTGGTTTGGTTTGCAATTTCTAGCAATGAATGTTAATTGCTGTGCTACTGAAACACTTGACCACACTGGCTAATTTTAAATCCCTTGCTGGTGTGGCATGTCATCACCTGAAGGCTAATGTATATTTTTTTAGGCACAAGGGGACTTGGGGGACACTTGCGGGCAGACAGCTGTGCAAACTCCATTTGGGGGGACAAGCTTGCTGCACAGTCTACGGATCTGCTGTTTCACGTAGCAGGAGCAGAGGTGGAAGATTTCAGCAGGACCGGGCAATAATTTCAGCAACGTATAAAGGTGCACCTGTCAACACACTCAAGATGAAATTGCAAAAAGGGCGGGGTCACTTCAAGAGCATTTGCTGCAGGTATGTGGTGGAATTTCATAAGAACTACAGTTCCAGTGGATAGCCAACTGAAGAAATATGCTCGCACAGGAAAGCTTACAACCAGAATTAAACTTTGCTGGTCTTAAAGGTGCCACTGGACTCAAACTTTGTTCTAGAATAGCCATATTGGTCTGCAGAGAAATAGCTAAGTTTGAGTCCAGGAGATGGGAGTCCAGTAGACCGATAAGATTTTCAAGGTATCAGCTTTTGGGAGTCATAGGTCCCTTCATCAGATATTCTGTCAAAGGGTAGGGGTGCTAGCCTCCAGGTGAGACCTGGGGATCCCCTGGAAATACAGCTCATCTCCAGACTACAGAGATCAGTTTCCTTGGAGAGAATGGCGCTTTGGAGGGTGGATTATATGACCTTTCAGCCCACTGATGTCCCTGTCTTTCCCAGGCTCCATCCCCAGATCTCTAATATCTAGAGGTTATCCAGCCTGGATATGGGGACCCTACTCATTCATCCCCCACTGGTGGCCAGGGGGGACCTGCAACCCTAAACAAAGGGAGCTTTGACTCTTGAAACCTTCTACCCCCAAAATCTTGTTGGTCTCTTAAGGTGCTACTGGACTGGAAATATAGCTACGATAACAACAGTAATATTATCAACCAGTCATCTATTTTGTTTCAAACTAAGGAACTGGCATGAGGCATTCCAAAACCTCACATACTTTTGTTTTCTACTTTACAGGGGACTCTTTTCAGGTTAGGCAGCTACACGTTTTGCCACAAAAAAGGTTTGGCAGTCAAACTTAGCCTGTTTGGAGGAGCTGACCGGATGTGAACCAAACATCTAACCTGTTTGGTTCATGCTGAACGGGTTCGCACTGGATCCTTGCAGAACCGCACTTGCCCAAAAGTGCTGCTGATTCAAACCAATCAGCAGCCATTAGTGTCACTAAGGCTGAGGACAGACTGGCAATTTGATCCGGGAGCCAGTCATGGCAAAAAAAGTTTGTTCTGGGGTTCCCCGTTCACACAGCCTGGGCTGCTGCCGGAGCATACTTGGCAGAGCCACACGGGAGCATTCAGACTGCTGCCCTGGAGGCGCACTGTATGCGGTGTTTCCCCATTAATTTGGCTGTGGGTGTATGGGTGTATATGTGCATGAGTGCTCATGCGCATAAGTGCATTTTGCCGATTGGAGGAGGACCCCACAGTGCCAGCACCGCATTGGGCAGTAGAGCAGAGCATGGCCAATCATACCGCTGCTGCCTTCTGCCCAACGCGGGTTGCTCCCGGCTTATCGGCAGAGTGTTCAGACTTCCCGGAAGTGGGGAAATGCGACACACACACGCACTTTTGGAATTTGCTACCGGTTACATGAGGTATCTTTTTAACGTGGCAGTGAAGTGGAACAGCGCCGGTTGGCTACGGGTGGGGGACGCCAGGCAGATGTGCCTGTGTGAATGCCCTGTTTACTGTGGGTTTGAAGTGTCGCTGAAACGGATCCCTACCGGGGCAAATTGCCAGTCTGAACTCAGCCTAAGGACTACTGAAATGTATTAAAACACAGCTTTTGTTTACGGCCGATGTGATTATCTAAAGAGCTGCCTGCCGAGTGGAGCAGTTACACCGCAGGGACAGAGAGGGCAGTAGAACTCAGCTGGGCGATATGAGACTGCATATGCGCAAAAAGCCAATTGCATGGGAAACTGCATGGTTAGGAAGGACTACAAGAAAGCAACATGCTGAACAGTTAGCAATCAGTGTTCCCTCTAAGCTGAGTTGGTGTGAGCTAGCTCACCGTTTTTTAGCCTCCAGCTCATACATTTTTGTCTTAGCTCAGGAAGGACGGCTCCAGAGCAAACTAATTTATGCAGTAGCCAAATCACCTGCTCACAACTTTAATGCCAGTAGCTCAGAAAGTAGAATTTTTGCTCACAGGACTCCACAGCTTAGAGGGAGCATTGTTAGCAATGTGTCAACCAGCAATCGAATGCATCAGGTCTCTGGCTGTGACCAGCAAACAGGAAGTGAGCCAAACTGGCTGGTGTTCAAGTATCCCCATTCTTCTTTGATCAGTTGGTTGTCGTGGTTAGGAGCACAGACTCTAATCTGAGAGAACCAGGTTTGATTCCCCACTCCTCCACATGCAGCTGCTGGTGTGACCTTGGGTCAGTTATAAGATCTTCCAGAGCTGTTCTCTCATGAGCAACTCTCAAAAGAGCTCTCTCAGCCCCACCTACCTCACAGAGTGTCTGTTGTGGGGAGGGGAAGGGAAAGGAGATTTGTAAGGCGCTCTGAGACTCCTTTAGGTAGTGAAGGGTGGGATAAAAATCCAATCTCTTCTTCTTCTACTACCATACTAGCACTTTATTCATGTGTGAGGTACAAAATAAACAATCACAACATTTTTTTAAAAAAAATAACACTTCCCTTCAAAATGTATTATTATTATCACAATTCATTCATCCATTCAATCATTAATATTTATACCATGCCCTTCCCGCAAGTGGGTTTAGGATGGGTAACAGTTGATCTGAGGGTTTGGGCTGGGTTGCCATCAGTAGAAAGATGACATCCAGCTTTATCTGTTGATGGACAGACAAACAGATGGACTCCATCCCAGATATTTTGGACAGGGCATGGGAGGCCATGGCTGGATGGTTAAAGCCAAGCCATTTGAGATTAAGTCCAATGAAGACGGAGGTCCTGTGTCTAAGTGGTGGGGGGTCTGGGTTTGGGAATCTGGCTCCTGATGCTTGGTGGTGCTTTGTTGACCCCAAGGCCGAGGGTGAGGATCCTGGGAATGATTCTGGAGGCCTTACTTCCTATGGAGGCCCTGGTCACTGCTGGTGCCAAGTCAGCCTTTTGTCATCTTGGCTGGTCAGGCAACTGGTTCCCAATCTCACTTCACAGGACCTCACTACAGTGACCCATTCAATGGTCACTTCCAGGCTAGATTACTGTAATTCGTTGTATGTGGGGCTACCCTTGAACCTGACCCGGAAACTGCAGCTAGTGCAGAATGCAGCGGTGCATTTTCTGATGGCAACGTCTATGCGGGCGTGCCTTCAGCCAGTGCTCCGCCAATTGCACTGGCTGCCAATAGAGTATCGGATCTGGCTCAAGGTCATGGTATTGACCTTTGAACCCTTATGTGGCCTGGGACCAGCATACCTACAGGACCGTCTCACCCCATATGTGCCCCGGAAAGCCTCACATTCAGCTGATCAAAATCAACTGGTAGTCCCTGGCACAAAAGACATCCGCTTAGTCTCAACCAGGGCCAGGGCTTGGTGGAACCTGCTTCCATGTGAGATCAGGGCCCTGCGGGACTTGCTACAATTCCACAGGGCCTGTAGAACAGAGCTGTTCTGCCAGGCCTTCGGTTGAGGTGGCAGGCGTTCAGTCCATCTCGGCCTCCCCTGCCCACAGAATTACATCACAGAAACATCATTGGACTCGTCATCCCGCAGGAGACATTAAGGACTGTCCTGGCCTCATTCGGTTTATTGCCATCTTGGTCTATTGTCTGCTTGCTTACTGACTGATTGCAGATTGTTTTAAACTAGATTTTGCCACGTTATTGTTGTTCATTTATATCCCATTGTTGTGAGCTGCCCTGAGCCCATCTTGGAGTAGGGTGGGATATAAATCCAATAAAATGAATGAATGAACCTGTGTCAGAATTCCAGAAGTGCCTGCAGGCTGAAAAAGGTTGGGGACACCTAATTTATGTTTAAAAGCTGCCTGAAGAATACCAGCTGTGCTGGATCACACCAGTGGACCATCTAGACCAGCATCCTGTTTCCTGGAGCAGCCTGCGAGATGCCACAAGGAAGCCTTCCATAAATTTACCCAGTCCCTTCAGATCCATCTAGCCAAACAGATTGCCTGGTCATTCTCTCCAATTACTTTTATATTAGCTTGTATTTCAGCCAGGTTGTTTCCTACCTATTCTCACTTTTTTAAAAAAACCTACCGATTCCAAATGCTTTTGTTTTAATCTATCTATTATTTACATCTGCCCAATACTAGTTTGCACGAATGTTTATCTGCATGCGCCACTATGACACTCATGGTACATTAGGGGAACCATAGGCTTTTTTTTAAAAAAACACCCTTTTGTCTTTGAAAGATCAACAATGCCATCTACAGTATAAAATAAGCAACAACCAGGAGAACCTTCCAAGATGTACTCTGCATTTTCATTCAAAACAAAAATGTGAATGGCTGTTTTCTGGCAGTGGCCAAGAATCTGAGCTGCCTTCTAGAAGCCAATATCTTAGGTAGGGGCTTGAGGGCAGCTGGTGGTCCAAGGAACCCTGAATTTGAACAGCTATACAGATAAAAGCCGCCTCCCCAAATTTCCTCACACTCTGAAGTGACCAGGAAACAGAATCTACCAGCCAAGTATGCAGAGAGGAGCCAGTGGTGTTCCTCAGTAATCCTTGTTATGGTCCATGGAATGAAATAAATGGAATGCAGGGATGGCTTTTTGATGCTTCTTCCTCCAAGCACTCTGACAATGGTAACTGGTAAAGAGGAATGGAGGGTGTTTACTTACAGACCACCTTTCAAATAAAAAGTTCCCCCGCAGAGCAGCCTGCCACTCATTAAAGCCCAAAGAAAACCAATACAATCCAACAGAACTCAATATGTTCCAGTACAATAAAATAAAAATCAATGAACTCCAGTAAAATAAGTCTAATTTCCACCCCTGCCTCTGAAAGCAGTGAGATGCTGTGGCAGCTGAACAGCCAGCAAGGATGAAGAAACCAGCTCATTTTACACAGACTGGAGAATGAGGTGGAAGAATATGGAGGCGGAAGCAGTGCCGGCCCGTGGTGTCTGGGTGCCCTAGGCCAGCTTGTGGCGCCCTACCTCCCGGCAATGCCAACCTCCCAGTGGAGCCTGGAGATGGGGAGGTGGCGCCGGCAAGCCAGGGAAGAGGCGGGGGTTTAAACCCCGTCTCTTCCTTCTAAGCGTGGCTTGCCAGCACACCCCACAACACGCCGGCAAGCGAGGGAAGAGGCAGGGGTTTACACCCCCATCTCTTTCCTCTAAGCGCGGCTTGCCAGCGCACCCTGCAGATGCAGGGCACACTGGCCAGCCAGGGAAGAGGTGGAGGTTTACACCCCCATCTCCTCCCTCTAAGCGCGGCTTGCCAGCATGCCCCACAGATGCAGGGCGTGCCGGCAAGCCAGGGAAGAGGCGGGGGTTTAAACCCCCTTCTCTTCCTTCTAAGTGTGGCTAAGCCCGATGGGGGAGGGGGAGGGTGGGCAAGCTCCACCGCCACCTCCTGTGCCCTGCCGGGGCACTCTTCACTGACGGTGGCAGCGGGGAGATGGTGGGGGGCTTTTTGTGGGGGGCCGGACACAGTTTGGCATCCCTGTGGCCGGCGCATCCTAGGCGAGCTCCCAGCTCACCTAGTGGGTGATCCAGCCCTGCAGCAGAATGGAACACACCACTTGGGTCCACAAGTGACAGATGCCAGCACTGCACTTCAAAAAACACAACAGACACCCTCAAGGCAAACAGAAAAGTAGTGCAGCGCAGCAAGAAGGAAGCTTCTACAATCCTCTCTCTGTGCTTGCTGTGAGCGTTTTGTATTAGTGGGAATTTCCTGACTTAAAGGGCTGTTCCGAAATGTGGCCCTCTATCTGAAATCATAAAGTGGTGTCATCCTTATCATCGCCTCAGCATTTCTCCACAAATATCCCCACCTTATTCTGCTGCCTGCGGAAGCCGGGACTCACCAAGAGGTCCTAGAATAAGCTTATTCCTCCAACACAGATGTGCACAAAATGGTACTCATTTCCTTTCATTTCCTTGTATAAATGGCTTCCATTCCCTCTTATGAGGCAAAAGAAAAGTACTGTAGTTGCAATTCGAACACCATTGTTAAAGGGGGAGGGGGAATATACATATCTTGACTATCTGGCTTGTTGTGCCAATCTGTTAATCTCAAATGGGTCACAAATGCTGTCATTTAAATATATCAATGTGATTGCCAATCCTTTTTTATCTTTGGGAAGGGGGTCGACCTTGCCAGATTTGTGCAGTCTAAGCCCAGAGCAGTTCGCCTGTCAGGCATGGCTAAGTAATTCTCCTGGATCTGTCACCGAATGTGATTCAGTGCTTGCTTACTTTGCAATGACATGGTAAGCTTTCTGTTGTTAATCTTTGTTACATGACTGGCAGTTGTAAGATAAGAAGAATTATATTAAATGCATTATTGGATATATATGTTTTAGTATTTAAGCATACGCCAGCTCAGTTTAAGGGAAGGGGAGGGTGGGGAAGGGAGACAGATGGAACTGCACAGAGAAATCTGAAGTGGCAACATTTGGTGACGGGGTGAGTGATGATTCCCCGGTCCCCTCAATCTGCCAGATAGTGACCCTCGTCCTCTGCAGGACAAAGGGGGAAAAGGTTGCAAATCAGAAGCAGGAGGAAGGAGCTCAGGTTTTGCTTGTTTTCTGTACTGTGTTTAAAAGGACAGCATGCCAGGGCTCTTTTGTAGCAGGAACTCCTTTGCATAATAGGCGACACACCCCTGATGTAGCCAGTCCTCCAAGAGCTTACAGTAGCCCCTGTAAGAAGAGCTCTGTAAGCTCTTGGAGGATTGGCTACATTATGGGGGGTGTCGCCTAATATGCAAAGGAGTTCCTGCTACAAATGAGTCCTGAGCATTACCATTGCTGACCTGGGTGGCCCAGGCTAGCCTGATCTCATCTCATCTCAGAAGTTAAACCGGGTAAGTCCTGGGTAGGGCTTGGATAAGAACATAAGAACATAAGAGAAGTCGATGTTGGATTAGTAGGAGCTGCAGTGGCCCAGAGGTTAAGATGCTGAACTGCAGGCTGGAAGGTCTGTAGTTCAGCAGTTCGAGACCCGAGTGGTGCATGACGGAGTGAGCTCCTGTCTCTGCCTTGGTGTTTAGTCATGCTGGCCACATAACCATGGAAATGTCTATGGACAGTGCTGGCTCTTCAGCTTGGAAGCAGAGATGAGCACCACAACCCTAGAGTCGGATTTGACTGGCTTTCAAGCAAGGGAAACCCTTTACCTTACACATTAGTAGAAGATAAAATAGGTTAAAAGAAATGATCCAAATGTCAGACTCTTCAAACTTTTTTTTTTTCACAGAGAGCTGAAAGTTTTACATATACAATTGATGGGTATATCTTATGACCAGTAGACCATACGCATCTCAGCCCTTTGGGGCCTGCCGCAGCAGTCAATATTACTATTGTAAAACAACACACATCCAGGAATAAATATATGAACACAGATTTTCTTTAGAGCCAGGTGTTGCTTTCTCATGTGATGTGCAATTGCTAAAACTTTACATAGCAGGCCATGGATAATCTCTCATGGTAACTGTGCATACTGTCCAAATTGGTCCGGTAACAAATATCCAGTGTGTCTGTTTATGTGTTTCTTCCATCAAGGGTAGTAATCAAGTCCAGACCAGTTTGGGCAGCATGTGCAGTTACCATGAGAGATTATCCATGGCCTACTATGTAAACTTGGGGAGTGTGAAAATGCCACTCTATGAGCTCTCCTCCATAAGCCACTTGAGCCCCAACTACAGATGTTTGGGGCTAAACTTTGGCACTGGAAAGAGATTCCAGATACAAGCTCTGGGGGTTGGATTAAGCCCGACAGCAGATCATAGACTCAAGATCTAACAAAAAAGGGTGCCAGTGAAACCTTATAAGTGTTCCAGAACTCCATTTCATCCACCTTCATCATGAGAATCTACAGTTCAGAAAAAAAATGTAGCTCAAATTCAACACATTGTTAGAACAATAATCGGTCATCTTGATATTTTAGGATCAGGTCATTAGGCAATGCTTCAGAATAATTTCATACTGACAATTGTTTGGTGTAGTGGTTAAGAGCGTGGACTGTAATCTGGGAGATCCAGGTTTGATTCCCCACTACTGGTATGACCTTGGGTCAGTTACAAGTTCTTTCAGAGCTGTTTTCTCACGAGCAGTTCTTGGAAGAGCTCTCTCAGCCCCACCTACCTCACAGGGTGCCTGTTGTGGGGAGGGGAAGGGACAGGGATTGTAAGCCACTCTGAGACTCCTTCGGGTAGCAAAGGCGGGGTATAGATCCAATCTCTTCTCTTCTCTTATGTCCGTTTCTAAAGTGTAGGAAAATAATCTTTTCTTCTATTAGTTGGCTACATGTTTGTCTATTCGTTTCGGGGCAAGAAGCGGCAACATTGTTCTAAATACTCAATAGCTATGAATTTTCATTAATTAGTAGCTGCCTGAATAGCCCAGTCCAGCCCAAGCTTGTCAAGAGCTCAGCAGTTCAGCAGGGTTGGCTCGGTACTTGGATGGGCGATCACTAAGGAAGTCCAGGGACTCCACACAGAGGAAGGCAATGGCGAAGTACATCTGCTCATCTCTTGGCTTGAAAAGATGACTTTCATAGAAAATCAAAGCAAAAGACAATTCCAGAACAAAGTAAGGGTGTTAAGAGATGGTGTACTGAAATGATAATCAAAGAAGTCCTGGTCTAATACTTGCTTTGGCTAAGAATTCACTAAGTGGCCTTTCACCAGCTAGTCTTCTCTAGAAAACACACAAATACTAATAATACTGAGCTGTGTAATGGGATAGTAAAATGCTCTGAATATTCTAAAGCATGACAACAAAATACAGTATTTATAAGTAATGGCAATAGATTTATGCTTATTTAAGGGAGGAAAAAAACAGCTACAGTCCTGTACAGGGTATTATTTGACTCATAAGAAAGAGATAAAAGGTTTATCAAATGTTATCAACACAGATTTGGTTCTTAGCTTTATGAAGTGGGCCTTTGCATAAAGAAAATGGTTTTCTGATAAGAAGACATCCATTGCCAGTGGTTTACCCTATTGTTTTGTGGTTGTTGTTTTTTAAAAAATCAGAATAGAGAGGAGCATATCTTAAGTGGTTCTAGGACACCCATTAAAGTGAAGAAGATTCTGAAGAAATTTTCCCTGAAGCCAAGGCAGTAACTGAAAAGAAGATGGCCCTGAGGTAACATAAGAAGAGGAATGGGAGAGCAAGAGAGGTTTACAGGCTGAAGCCCGTGTTGTGTGAGAAGACTCCATCTCAGAGACAAAAAACTGGTATAGCAGCTAAAGGTGTTGAGTGGCCATTTTCCGCTTTCCCTATCGGACGATGAGAGCTTCTTGCGCTTTCACAATCCCGGCCCCCACTTCTCTGTCTAAAGCCATGACCTGCTTGGCTGTGCAGTGCTGCCGATGCAGGCCACAAGGTTACGCAACGCTTTCACTCTGAGGCAAACGGTTCCTGATGCTTTTAGCCTGGTCGGAAAAACCTTAGCAAAATCTCAGCGGGCAATGGTTATTAGTCAGCCTTGAACTAACTTTCTTACAGAGCTAGGTACTTCACACAGGAGCTTTCCTCACACCAGAAGTGTAAAAGAGGCCAGCCTTTCCAATGCTGTGGGTTCGTTCGTGTGTGTGTGTGTGTGTATGTGTTTAAGAGACCAAAGCTGTAGCTAAGAGTTCAGGGACTCTCTTGGGCCCTAGGTACTTATGTCTGCGGAACCTGTGAGGTATTTTTCAGTTTGCCAATGCTAATACCAACCTTTATGCCTCAGGGTTTCAGCTGATTGATCGCTGGGAATTAAAAGGGACTTCTCCCCCTTCTTCCCTAATATATCATCGCTCAGGTGCATAGTGGGACTCTCCAAAGCATCAGCCATTGCTAAGCGCCTGAGGCAGCGCAACAGTGGTCTGACAGGCTGAAGGAGAATGGCAATTCCTTTGCCTGAGTGAAAAGAGAAATCCGGAATTAGGGCAGGCCGGGATGGCACTTCGCACTCGAGCCGTAGCACACACATCAAGGGCTGACCTTGGGAAGATGCTTCAGACACCGGGAGATAAACCGGGCTGATCCTTCCTTTTGCTTTCTGTTTGAAAGGGAGTGTATCTCTTAGATAATGGTTCATCCTCAGAGAAACTTTGATCAAATATTGAACCGCTGAGTTTCCTCGTGTTTAATCTGTTCTGGCTGTCATTGTACAATGAAAGGAAATAGGAACCAACCACGGGTGTGAAGGTGGAGTAGCGGAGGCTTCATTGTTCACTCCCGGCGCCTCCGCTCCCGATCAAAATCACCCTCACAAAAGTCTCCTCCTGTGCAATATTTAAAATGAAATTTAAGAAATATTTAAAGCAAAAGCTGACTTGGACCCAGGAGCTGTTTTATATATATTTAGATTTCTAGGAAAGCAATGCTTGGATTTCCCCCCCAAATGGGACAGAACTTATGATAGCATGAGCAAAAAAAGAGTTACGCAGGTGGATCTTCCCTTGCTCTGTCTTTTCTCACCACCCCTTTTGTGTGCATATTGTTCTCAGATATTAGGCTGACTGAGGTAGCCATGTTCTAATTTATGTCACTTTCCACAGCAGGCGTGGACAGTCATAGCCTTGAAATTCTCACCAGGTAACAATCTCCCTATATCAGGGAGAAAGCTATTCTGGACTTTTCTGCAAATGTAGTTTCCACATGCAACAAATGTTATACTTGAGGAAGCATTGGCTGAGTTCAGATTGGCAAATTGCCCCGCTATAGCCATGTTTTAGCGACATTTCCCAAGCAGATTAAAGGGGGCGTTCACACAGGCACATCCGCCTGGCGTTCCCCACCTGTAGGCAACCTGTGCTGTTCCGCTTCGCTCCTGCATTTAAAAGATACCTCATAAAAGTGGTAGCAAATCCCCGAAGAGTGCCTTTATGCCACATTTGTCCACTTCCCGGCAGTGTGAACGCTACATGGAAAAGCCTGGAGTAACCTGCATTGCACATAAGGGAGCAACGATATGATTGGCTGTGCTCCGCTCTACTGTCCAATGCTGTGCCAGCACAGCGGGATCCTCCCCAAATTGGCTGGATGCCTATGTGTGTATGGGCGCATGAGCGCATGAGCGCTCATGCACCCATACACACATAGGCATCCAGCCGATTTACCAGGAAAAAGCCGTTTACAGCCGCGCCTCCAGGCCAGCACTCTGAATGCTCCCGCTTGCCTCCTCTCAGTATGCTCCTGCATCAGTCCGAGTTGTGTGACTGGCTCCCACTGCAAATTGCCAGTCTGTCCTCCGCCATTGTGTGGCTGTAAAGTACCACCCAATTGCAGTGGTTTTATGGCTATCCCATATGGTTTTCAATGGTAAGAGAGATTCAGATGCCTTCCTTCTGGACTTCCTTTCTGGCCTCCCGTCCAAGTCTAAACCAGGGCTGACCCAGCTTAGCTTCTGAGATCTGATGAGACTGGGCTAGCTTGGGACATCCAGGTCAGAGCAATCCTCCCTCCCACCTTCCTTCCTTTCTTTGCCATCAAATTGTAATCGGCTTATGGTGTTCAAGGCAAGAGATGTTCAGAGGTGGTTTGCCCTTGCCAGCCTCTGCGTCATGGCCCCGGTATTCCTTGCTGGTCTCCCATCCAAATACTAGCCAGGGCCAGCCCTGCTTAGCTTCTGAGATGTGGCAAGGTCAGGCTAGTCTGGACCATCCAGGTCAGGATCAAGGCAGACGACACAGTTAAAAATGATGAGCATACAGTGGGTTGGCCATTGGCCCCATCAATAACTTGAGCGTCGTTCAATCCCTTTGGTTTTAATGGATGAGTGAAGCACGCACTTATATCTATCATATTAAAATCAATGGGGCTTTCAAGTGCTTGACTTTGGCGGGTTCATGCTCGTGGTTACCAGCCTTATTTACTTACTTCTTGTATATTTGCCTTTCTTGATGAGACTCGGGGCAGATGGTGATGCACAATGTCATCAGATGGTGGCTGACTTATGGATGGCTGAGGCTAGTCCAATTTCATTGTATCTCAGAAGCTAAGTAGGGTTATCCCATGTTGGTAGTTGGATGGGAAACCACCAAGAAGTTCTGGGGTTGCTACACAGAAGCAAGCAAAGGCCAACCACCTCTGTTCATCTCTTGCCTTGAGAACTCTACACATTAATTCTGTATTTTCTGCAAGCATTTTACCTGCCTTTCCCTTTCAAAGATGGCCCATGGTGGCTTACAACTTGATAATCACCAGCACTTCTAGACAAAGCTAAAAAATGATAAATGCAAGAACCAACAATACCCAGAGAAAGGACAAAACCCAGACCTTTCCAACACAAATGACAAACAAGCCTCAGCTTCCTCCCAAACACTGTTGTGTCCTAATGGATCTGCCTAAACATAGAACACTTAGGCCAGGAATTGAATATTCAGGAAGTAGGGTTACCAGGCTCTAAACCAATTATGACCAATCTCCACATTACAGAGGGCAGATCCCATGGAGAAAAAGGCTGCTTCGAAGGGAGCTTCATGGGAAAGCTTCATGTGCTTTCCCATGAAGAAGAAGACAGCTGCTTCATCACTGCAGATTTTGGGACAGTTGACCTGTACTGTCAACCAAGCCAGGACATTTATTGACTCTTCTTCCTGATCACTGGATTATGTGTTTTTACATATGTTTTAATCTTTTTTCAACAATTTTTGTGGGTTTTTTGCCACCTTAGGGACCCTTAGTTGGATGCAAAGGCAGCTTAGAAATGTTTTAAGTCATTTCTAACTAATAACATTATTTTTAATGAATCATTTCAAACATGGGTATGGCACCCTCTTGGAGACCTGCCAGGGATGGCTCATAGAACAAAGCAAGATAAAAGCATTAAGATTAAAAACAGCTCATAAAACCCAGACGTGTAAAAGCAAATAAAACCCTTCAAGCATCAGATGTTTTGACCCTCAGGTCACAAGCAGGTTTGTGCCTGCGATTAGTAGCCCTGAGACATCTTTGCAGCTATTTTGAGAAGAATCCATCATTCCACATCCTGATTGGGCAAAACTAAAATTTAAAACTAAATGAAACCTTAATCCTAAACAAAGAGCTTGCAGACTGGCTCCTTGGTGGCAGTACAAAGAGCACAGAGTGGCTTTTTAATGTGGTGTCATTGTCAAGGTGTGATAAATCAAGATGGGTAGCCGTGTTAGTTTGTCTCTAGCAGAAGAAAAGAGGAAGAGCCCAGTTGCACCTTAAAGATTAACAAAATGTGTGGCAGGAGAGGAGCTTTTGTGAGTCACTGCTCACTTATTTAGATGCAGCTAGTTGTGACAGCCAATTTGGTGCAGTGGTTAGGAACACGGACTCTTATCTGGGAGAACTGGGTTTGATTCCCCACTCCCCCACAATGCAGTGGCTGGTGTGACCTTGGGTCAGTTACAAGTTCTTTCAGAGCTGTTCTCTCAGAAGCAGCCCTCGAAAGAGCTCTCTCAGCCCCACCTACCTCACAGGGTGTCTGTTGTGGGGAGAGAAAGGGAAAGGTGATTGTAAGCCACTCTGAGTGAAGGGCAGGGTGTCAATCCAATCTTCTCTCATCTTCTTGATAAAGCCATTGAACACAAGAAGCTTCCTTATACTAAGTGAGACTGTTGGTCTCTCTAAATCATTATTCTCTGGCTGCCAGCTCCTCCTCTCCAGGATTTCAGGTTGAGGTCCTTCAACTCACCTACTTTCTGATCACTTTAAACTGGAACTACGAGGGGTTGAACCTGGGACCTTCTGCCTGCAAAGCAGGCCCTCTAACACTAGACCACAGCCCTTCCCCATAATAATTACACTGAAAGTAATCTAGTTACGTATGTAAGGTCTCTGGCCCTTTCAAGATGCTGTCTGCTGGAAGACAACTATCCCATCAAAGGCTGGCGATTGGCTGCTCAGACTGGAAAAAAAAACTAGCTGCCTCCATCACACCTACTTGTTGTTGTTCAGTCGCACAGTCGAGTCCGACTCTTCGCGACCCCATGGACCAGACCACGCCAGGCCCTCCTGTCCTCCGCCGTCCGCTGAAGTTTGCTCAATTTCATGTTCGTTGCATCGATGACACTGTCTAACCATCTCATCCTTTGCCGTCCCCTTCTTCTTTGACCTTCAATCTTTCCCAGCATCAGGGTCTTCTCCAGTGAATGCTCCCTTCTCATTTGGTGGCCAAAGTATTTGAGCTTCAGCTTCAGGATCTGGCCTTCCAGGGAACAGTCAGGGTTGATTTCTTTTAGGATTGACTGATTTTGATCTCCTTGCAGTCCAAGGGACTCTCAAGAGTCTTCTCCAGCACCATAGTTCAAAAGAATCGATTCTTCGGCGCTCAGCCTTCCTTATAGTCCAACTCTCGCAGCCATACATTACTACGGGGAATACCATTGCTTTGACCATGTGGACTTTTGTTGGCAAGGTGATGTCTCTGCTTTTTATCATGCTGTTTAGGTTTGCCATCGCTTTCCTCCCCAGGAGCAGGCATCTTTTAATTTCATGGCTGCAGTCACCATCTGCAGTGATCTGGGATCCTAGAAACGTGAAGTCTGTCACTACTTCTACGACTTCCCCTTCTATTTGCCAAGAAGTGATGGGCCCAGATGCCATGATCTTAGTTTTTTTGATGTTGAGCTTCAAGCCCACTTTTGCACTCTCCTCTTTCACCCTGAGCAAAAGGCTCTTTAGGTCCTCTTCACTTTCTGCCATCAGAGTGGTATCGTCTGCATATCTGAGGTTATTGATCTTTTCCCCAGCAATCTTAACTCCAGCTTGTGATTCATCCAGGCCAGCACGCATTTCGCATGATGTACTCTGCATATAGATTAAATAAGCAAGGTGATAATATACATCCTTGTCGTACTCCTTTCCCTATGCTAAACCAATCAGTTGTTCCATATCCGGTTCTAACTGTTGCTTCTTGACCCTTATACAGGTTTCTCAGGAGACAGGTGAGGTGGTCTGGTACTCCCTTCTCTTTAAGAACCTGCCATAATTTATTGTGATCCACACAATCAAAGGCTTTAGCATAGTCAATGAAGCAGAAGTAGATGTTTTTCTGGTACTCTCTTGCTTTCTCCATAATCCAGCGAATGTTGGCAATTTGATCTCTAGTTCCTCTACCTCTTCGAAACCCAGCTTGTACTTCTGGCAGTTCTCTATCCACGTACTGTTGGAGCCTAGCTTGTAGGATTTTGAGCATGACCTTGCTAGCATGTGAAATGAGTGCAATTGTGCGATAGTTTGAACATTCCTTGACGTTGCCCTTCTTTGGGATTGGAATGTAAACTGACCTTTTCCAATCCTGTGGCCACTGTTGTGTTTTCCAAATTCAATTTGTTGGCAAATTGAGTGCAGCACTTTAACAGCATCTTCTTTTAAGACTTTGAATAACTCAGCTGGGATACCACCACCTCCACTAGCTTTGTTGTTAGTAATGCTTTCTAAGGCCCATTTAACTTCGCTTTCCAGGATGTCTGGCTCGAGGTCAGTGATTATACCATCGTGGTTGTCAAGGACGTCGAGGTCCTTCTTGTATAGTTCTTCTGTGTATTCTTGCCATCTTTTCCTAATCTCTTCTGCTTCTGTTAGGTCCCTACCGGTTTTGTCCTTTATCATGGCCAGCTTTGCATGGAACGTTCCCTTGATTTCTCCAATTTTCTTGAAGAGATCTCTAGTCCTTCCCAATCTATTGTTTTCCTCTATTACTCTGCATTGTTCATTCAGGAAAGCCTCCTTATCTCTCCTTGCTGTTCTCTGGAAATCTGCATTCAGTTGGGCAAATTTTTCCTTTTCCCCATTGCCTTTAGCTTTCCTTCTTTCCTCTGCTATGTGTAAAGCCTCATCAGACAGCCACTTTGCTTTTGCACTTTTTTTTGCATTTCTTTTCTTTGGGATGGCAGTGAGTGCTGCCTCCTTTACAATGTCACGGACCTCTGTCCATAGTTCTTCAGGCACTCTGTCTATCAAATCTAGTCCCTTAAACCTATTCTTCACCTCTACTGTATATTCATCGGGGATGCGATCTAGGTCAAATCTGAATGGCCTTGTGGTTTTCCCAACTTTCTTCAATTTAAGTCTGAATTTTGCAATGAGTAGCTCATGATCTGAGCCACAGTCAGCTCCAGGTCTTGTTTTTACTGACTGGATAGAGCTTCTCCATCTTTGACTGCAAATTATATAGTCAATCTGATTTTGGTGTTGCCCATCTGGTGATGTCCATGTGTAGAGACGCCTCTTAGGTTGTTGGAAAAGGGTGTTTGCTATGACCAGCGTGTTCTCTTGACAAAACTCTGTTAGCCTTTGCCCTGCTTCATTTTGTTCTCCAAGGCCAAACTTGTCTGTTATTCCGGTTACCTTTTGATTTCCTACTTTAGCATTCCAGTCCCCTATGATGATGAGGACATCATATTTTTTGGTGTTAGTTCTACGAGCTGTTGTAGGTCTTCATAGAACTGGTCCACTTCAGCCTCTTCTGCAGCAGTGGTTGGGGCATATACTTGGATTACTGTGATATTGAATGGTTTGCCTTGGATTCGGACCGAGATCATTCTGTCATTTTTGAGATTGTATCCCAATACTGCCTTTCTCACTCTCTTGTTGACTATAAAGGCCACACCATTTTTTCTACGGGATTCCTGGCCACAGTAGTAGATATAATGGTCTTCTGAGTTAAATTCGCCCATTCCTGTCCACTTTAGTTCACTGATTCCCAAGATGTCGATGTTCATTCTTGCCATCTCATTTTTGACCACGTCAAGCTTACCTTGATTCATAGATCTTACATTCCAGGTTCCTATGCAGTATTGTTCTTTGCAGCATCGAACTTTCCTTTCACCATCAGACACATCCACAACTGAGCGTCCTTTCGGCTTTGGCCCAGCTGCTTCACTCTTTCTGGGGTTACTCGTACTTGCCCTCTGCTCTTCCTCAGTAGCATATTGTATTGGACACCTTCCGACCTGAGGGGCTCATCTTTCGGCGTCATAACTTTTAGCCTTTTGTTACTGTCCATGGGGTTTTCTTGGCAAAGATACTGGAGTGGGTTGCCATTTCCTTCTCCAGGGGATCACGCTTGGTCTGAGTTCTCTGCTGTGGCCTGTCCGTCCTGGGTGGCCCTCCACGGCATAGCCCACAGCCTCATCGAACCATGCAAGCCCCTCGCCATGACAAGGCAGTGATCCATGAGGGAGTCACACCTAGTGCACTCAGCTAATTAGAGATGGCCAGGAGGGTTTGGGGCTCCTTACTGATAGGGTTACCAACTTCAGATTGGGAAACCCCAGAAGAGTTTGGGGAGCGAAGGGGAGGGAGCTGAGCTGAGCTGGGTATAATGCCACAGACCTTGGGCAAGCCATAGTTCTGTCAGAGCTGTCCTTGAAAGGGCAGTTCTTGAAAGAGCTCTCTCAGCCCCACCTACCTCACAGGGTGTCTGTTGTGGGGAGGAGAAGGGAAAGGAGTTTGTAAGCTGCTCTAAGACTCCTTTGGGTAATGAAGGGCAGGGTATAAATCCAATCTCTTTTCTTCTCTTTGTCCACTCAGACCAGCAGGCTGAGCTCTTTCACATCCCTTACTCCCTTGTCCTTTTAACTGGAGATGCTGGGGATTGAACCTGAGACCTTCTGCATACCATGCAGGTGCTGTACCACTGAGCCACAGCTCCTTTCCAGAGAGAGAGAGAGAGAGAGAGAGAGAGAGAGAGAGAGAGAGAGAGAGAGAGAGAGAGAGAGAGAGAGCAGGGACCTTCGTGGGGAAGTGAAGCTGTAGAGCTGGTGCAGGCATTGGCACAGATAGAATATGTTTTTCAGAATGAGGCAGAAAATGGAAACAAGAATCTCCACCCAAACACAGCGCTGGAGGCTGGAGCAGAAGGATCAGCTCTCTCCTGGCTAGGCACAAGTGGCTAGTGGGGGCTGTGAACCAACCACTGCAAGCTTATACAGGAGCCTGGCAGGCCCACAGCTTGCCAGTGGTGAGCGGGGCTATGACCCTCACAGATGTGTCCAGGGCCCTCCAGGAGGATGCCAGGCCACCCCCAGTATGGGTGGAGGCCCCTCAGTTTCATGCAGGCAAAGCAACATGGAAGCAGGAAGACCCCCCTCACCCCCACCTAGCTATGGGCCTGTTCCCAGCCTCACCAAGTACATGGGGGGGGGGCATATCCACATGTGAACGAGGCACCCGGGCTTGTTCAAAATGTAGGGAATGAATTCAAGGAGCACACAAAGACACACAAGGCGATGCATACCCAGGCACCTTTAGATCTGCACCCATAGCCTGAATTTGCATACATTTCCATGCAGGTGACCTCTGGGAAATGTGTTGTTTCTTTTTCCTGCAGTCAGGCATCGAGGAAGGCATTCTTGTTGTTTTCCTCCTCTTTCAGGGCCATGCCTGGCACCGCACTGCCCCTAAGTGACCAGGAAACAGCCAGCTGCCTCATTCAGATAATGTGCGAAGCCTTGGGGCAAATATAAAAATGGAGATCATGCAAAGCGATATTGATACGGTCTTCAGATCATATACAGAGTTTATAAGGAAAAATAATCTGCTGGGAGAAGTGATGGTGAGATTTTCCAGAAGAAGAGTGAGAGAGCAAATTCTCAAAGCGGCTAATGGAGTTACCCTGAAAATCAAGGGCAAAGAGATAAAGGTTCTAAAAGACATTCCATTTGAAATAAGGAGGAAAAGACATAAATATAAAGACTTGGTCTCATTTCTACAAAAGAAACAAGTTGTCTGAAGATGGATTTTGCCTGGAGTCGTCTTCAAGTTCATTAACGGAAAGGAGAAAATTGACACTCTGGAAAAGGCAAGAGAATTCTTGCATCTTCTCAGTTGTCCAGCAGCTGTGGAAGAAGGAGAACAAAGAGACAGTCCCAACGAGGGTGGTGGTGATGGAGTGGTGCCATCTTCTGGCAAAGAATCAGACTCGAATTTGGGAGCTATTGCCCCCCAAAATAGGCTATAAACTGAGGAAGAAAAAGGATAAGAAGTGAATTGTTATAACTCTGAAGTTCTAAAAAAAATGTATAAATTACTCTCTCTTAGGCTCTTTACAAAGTTATAGTAGATGTTGACTATATTTAGATTTGAAGTTTATAGAAAGAGGATGACCACATTCAATGGTTGACTATGAGTATCTAGCTATATAAACATGCAATCTTGTTAAAGGTGTTTGTATGACATCCACTCTTGGGTTTTTAGAGGTTACTTTTCTTTACCCTATAGTTTGTAGACCCTCCCTTTTTCTATGTAGTGTTTAGTTATAGAAAATGCACTTTAAAAAATCCCCTTCAGGGGGCAGAGAGAGGGAGGGAGGGAGGGAGGGAGGGAGGAGGAGGAAGGAAGGAAGGAAGGAAGAAAGAAAGGAAGGAAGAAAGAAAGAAAGAAAGAAAGAAAGAAAGAAAGAAAGAAAGAAAGAAAGAGAAGAGAAGAAAGAAAGAAAGAAAGAAAGAAAGAAAGAAAGAAAGAAAGAAAGAAAGAAAGAAAGAAAGAAAGAAAGAAAGAAAGAAAGAAAGAAAGAAAGAAAGAAAGAAAGAAAGAAAGAAAGACGGCTGCTGCTTGCCCCACAAGAGCCACAGAAACTCTGAGCTGGAAGTGGAGTGGCTTGGCACCCAAAATTATACTGTTCCAAACTGAACTATATACAATCTAACCACAAAACAAGAGGTCTGATTGGACCTAAGCAGAGCTTCCTGATAGGTTACTGTGGGTGGTTTCAGGACCACTAGATGGTCTTTATTAGACAGCCAATCGCAATAAGGGAACTAGGATACTATAGGGCAATCCATAACTAAAACAACATAGAGTGAACCCAGAACATAACGATGTCTCCTCCCAAATTTGCCTAGCCACAGGGCTGGAGGCTGGGATCCCTGCCCTTCCAGGTAGCCTGGTGAAAGTTAAAGCTCCTGCAAAGACTTATCCACCCTTCCTCCTCTTCCAGAGCATGGTAGGTCCCAGGTAGGTCCCTGGCTGCCCTTGTGTGTTCCTTCACTGGGATCATAACTCTTCTCTGGTCCTCCTCCGTCTCCATTCCTAGTGGTCGGGGGAGGAACTCTGGGGATGTCTGATCACAGCAGGGCTCCTGAAGTGGATCCAGGTCAGCTAGAGGTACCAATGGGGATATGGGTCTCCTCAGGAGGTTTCTGGTTGGCTGAATCCCTGCAGATGAGAAGTGGTCTGGTTGCTGGAGACGTCCCATAGGGTCCACGTGCAAAGCACTCAGAGGGGCCTGTGCTGTAGGCGTACTGGGGTCCACGGGGGGTCCTTTTCCACCTGAGAGGTCAGTTATCAGCCAAGCTAGAGTGAATCATTTCAATGAGAATTAGTGAGGGAACGCAATACAAAATAGAAAAGTCTTCACCCATCATGATAGAAGGGGCAGACAAATCTCCCTCAGAAGGGCATTCCAAAATCTCAGTGCCACGACTGAGAAGGCCCTCAGGTGTCATGGGAACCCAAAGCTGGGCCTCCAGACTGTGGTGGCCAGGAAGGCTGACATGAGAGTAGATGACCCTTAAGGTATGCTGATACCAAACTGGTATGCCAGCACCTTGAATTCGGCCAAGAAGCAAACTGGGAGCTGGTGTAAGTGGAACAAGATGGGAGTGATTCGGTCCCTACAACCCACTCCAGCCAGAATTCTGGCCCCAGAATTTTGCACCAATAGTAGCTTCCAGACACTGTTCAAGGGCAGTGCCGTGTAGAACACTTTGCAGGAGTATAATGGCAAGTAAAATTTCCTAAAATATATATAATAAATGAAGTAAACAGCCTTATATGTTTAACACCAGTCCCTTATTCCTACCCAAGCAGAAAACTCATCTCTATTGTTTCTGAAATACACTTAAACTATTGCTGTAGAGAATTTCCAGGAGAGCCAGAAATTGGAAGAGTCATGGTTTGATTTGATCTGTGTTTTACACAGATGCTACTGTTAACATTCTTCTCTCATATATTATAGAATAGCTATCTAGTGCATTTTTATCCTGCTCTTTATCCTTGACAGCCAATTTGGTGTAGTGGTTAGGTGTACGGACTCTAATCTGGGAGAACTGGGTTTGATTCCCCACTCCTCCACTTGCAGCTGCTGGATGACCTTGGGCAAGCCATAGTTCTCTCAGAGCTGCTCCCAAGGACAGTTCTGGAAAGAGCTCTCTCAGCCCCACCTACCTCACAGGGTGTCTGTTGTGGGGAGGGGAAGGGAAAGGAGTTTGTAAGCCTCTCTGAGACTTTGAGTGAAGGGTGGGGTATAAATCCAATCTCCTCCTCCTCCTCCTTCTATCTCCAACAAACTCAGAACAATATACATGGCTTACCTTTCCTATTTTTATCCTCACCACAGCTGAACAGATGAAGTAGGTTAGGCTGAGAGGCCAGGTGACCCAGCAAGTATCAGGGTAGGTACTGCTGGCTCACCCGCTAGGCGAACTAGGCCCTCACCTAGGGCGTGCTGGCCCTCAGGGGCACCAAATGGTGCCCCCTGAAAAGCCCCCCCTAGCTGCCTGCCGCCGCCTCCCCTGCCTGCCTGGAAGAGCTCAACAACTTCTCGTCTGGCGGAACTAATCTGGAGGCCATGAGGCGGCCCAGCTGAGGCGGCAGTGTATGAGGAGACCCATGGCCGTGTATGGCAGCAGCAGCAACAGTACCAGTGGGGGCCGCAGTAGCGCATCGGCCGGGCTCCGATGCCCTTCTCCATCCATCCTGGGGGAGGGGGAGGAGGCGGAGGTGGCATGGCAGCGGCCAGCGGGGACTCCCCGCCAGCCACTGCCAGTACAGAGCTCCTCCCCCTCCCCCTGGGGGAGGGGACGGCATGGCAGCATCTCCAGACCCCACCGGGAGGTTGGCATCTGCGCCCGCCTAGGGTGCAGAACCACCTCGAGCCGGCCCTGAGGGTTGGAGTTGAACTCAGGTCTCAGTCCAGCACCGTAACCACTGTAATGCATTGCTCTCAGTTTAATGTTTTAATGAGGCTGATTGCGTGGGGTGTGACTATTGATGTGGCAACGCCACACACCAGGGCACTCTCTTTCTAGCACAGCAACATTGGCAAGGGTGGGAAAGCAGTGCCAGGCTACAAAAGAATGCAAGAATATCTCCTGAAGAGGGGAGAAGTCATCCTTCAAACGTAATTTGCTTTAAAAAACAAAGAGAGAGAGAAGACGCTCAGTGAACTAGATTGGAAAATTGAATAAATATTTTAAGTTTCTTTCTCAAGTTTATTCTCACCTGTCCTTATAGCAAACCTTTTAAAGGGTTTTTTTAAAAGGATGGTTAATAATAATAATAATAATAATAATAATAATAATAATAATAATAATATAGTAGTAGTAGTATTTATGCCCCGCCCTTCACTGCCCAAAGGCGTCTCAGAGCGGCTTACAAACTCCTTTCCCTTCCCCTCCCCACAACAGACACCCTGTGAGAGAGGTGGGGCTGAGAGAACTTCTAACACAAACTGTCCTTGAGAGAACAGCTGTGCCAGAGCTTGTGACTGACCCAAGGTCACATCAGCAGGTGCAAGTGGAGGAGTGGGGAATCAAACCCGGTTCTCCCAGATAAGAGTCCGCACACTTAACCACTACACCAAACTGGCTTTAGAAGAACCTTCTAAAACATAGAGGAGTCATCGTGGGAACTCACATGGTAGAGAAGACAAAATTCTGCATTCCGTATTTGACCCAGCAAAAAAGTTTGCTAAACTCCCTGATGTGACACACACATGCACATTCTAGCGGCAGTTTCAGAAAAGAACTTCGGAGAACGCTGACACATCATTGGCCTGACTTTCCAAGCTTACAGGGAGATTTGCACTCTGGAAGGGAGTTTGGGAAAGTTTAACTGAGTTTGTCAAACTTTAATCGTAACGATCAATCTCCTAAGTTCAGGTGGCTCTGCTCTGTTTCGACAGACTCCGTTCCACGGGATGCTCAAACCTGTGGATGTGACCTGTAAATGTTATCAGAAACGCTAACGGTGTTTGACAAATGGTCTAATCACCGCTGTGGCGATCAACACATTTTTCTTGTTATAATGAAGTGTCTCTTTTAGGACTGCATATGGATTTTCCTCCCCCCCCTTTTTTAAAAAGAACGTATATAAAATTTTTGAATGTAAAAAAAGGAAAAGAAAAACAGTCCATTACATTAAGGATGCTTGTGTAAGTCCCCCCCACACCCGGATGCTGGACAAATTGTATGGCACCTTCTCAATTTAAGATATTGGTTTACGTTCCCCCTCTTGCCCAAACAGGAGGAGATTCCAGGGGCAACTGATATCAGATCAGTTTTCTTATGATCAAGGAATACAGAAGACCAATGGTGTTCTGTTTTTGATGCGGCACTTGGCCCCATCTTGTGTACCTCGAAGACTTTGGACCAATGAGGAGACAGTGCTGCCACCATTATACAACTCCACTAAAGACTGGTCTATATGCAAGGCAGGAAGAATATAGCTGTCGTGGAGCTATTGGGGGCTCGGCCCTCTTCCTTAAAGAGCCAGCCCCACAAGATTTTTTTGAGAAGAAGCAGGGGATGACGCATACCCCCTCCCTCCCCTTCTGCAAGATTTAAAGGGCCTTCCAGCTGATCGGTGGGCCACATGCTCCCCGCCAATCATCTGAAGAGCCCTTTAAATCTTGCAGGAGGGGAGGGAAAGGGGTGGCCGCTGACAGTCAGGCTTGGAGGTGGATTGGAGCTGACATAAAAATAATATCAGCCCCACCAGAAAATTTTTCTGCTCTAGAAGCCACGAAATCCTGGCTATGGGCCTGAGCGTAAGTTAGAACATCATAAGGTTCTGATGGGTTTCACAGAACCAGAGGTCTACCTTACTGGCCTCGTATTGCACTATGCGCCTTCATTCCATGTAGAGAGGCTTAACAACATGAGGGCATTCTGCACTCATCCAGAGAAAACAGCAAAATCCGTTCCAGATCCCAAATCCACCTTGGAGTTTGGGAGACCTCAGATTTCTTCGAAACTCTTCTGCTAAGCTATAGTTAATAAAAATAAAGTGCCCATCAAATCGCAACTGACTTATGACAACTCCTTGAGGGGTTTTCACAAGAGATGAGCAGAAGAGGTCCCGTCCAAGTGCTAACCATAGAATCATAGAATCAAAAAGTTGGAAGGCACCAACAAGGTCATCTAGTCCAACCCCCGGAACAATGCAAGAAATTCACAAATACCTCCCCCCCACACCCCCAGTGACCCTTGCCCCATGCCCAGAAGATGACAAAGAAACCTGCACAGTCTCTAGCTAAATCATGGCCAACCCTGCTTAACTTCTGAGATCTGATGAGCTTAAGCTAGTCCGAGTTATTCAGAAGTTAGAAGCCTTCAAAATTTTTGGTAAGCTTTAAGGATGGTTATATATAGGGATGTGTACAATAAAAGAGACAGAGATGGATCTAGGTTTGGAATATTTTTAAAACTTGAAACAGATTTTTTTTTTTAAGTTACTATACCCCGACCTTGCTTTCTGAGACTCAAGGCAGCTAACACAACAACTCCAAACTTCAAGGACACAAATAACAAAGTCCAAATTAGAACTTAAAAAAAAAAAAAATCACAGATGAACCCCACAAAACTAGAAACTTGCACATTACAAAGTACACATAAATACAAAATGCACATAGATAAAATCACACAAAAATAAAAACGCACCAATTTTTTTAAAAAAGACAAATCTGTGGAAGTTTGTGGAAACATTAGCTTTTGTAGATTTTCTGGGTTGTATGGCCATGGTCTTGGCATTGTTGGACCTGACATTTCGCCAGTAGCTGTGACTGGCATCCTCAGAGGTATAACACAGAAAGATGGAGTACTCTATGTGCACTGTAGAATGCCAGGTCCTACAATGCCAAGCCCACAGCCATACAACCCGGAAAAACGACAACAGCTAATGAACTCCAGCCGTGAAAGCCTTCGATAACATATTTTGTGAAAACAGTTTTCCCTTTAGAAATATAGCAAGGGAAAGTTCCTTTGGCACCCATTTTGATAGGCCACTCCAAAGGACTGGACCCACCAAGGAAAAAGCGGTGGAATTAAACTTGGCAATCAATCCAATAGAACTTTCCATCCGTTTCAAAGGCTGAACATTTTCCGATGAAACTAGGACTGCATCCCCTATAGGCATGTGAATTAACTTTTCTTCCCTGCAGAGGTGCCTCAGATTACTGGGGAGTGGGCAGTTCAGGGAGTCCAATTTGTTGTAAAATTGGAGCATACAGGTGAGGTGGCTTTTACACAATGTTCTTTGGCTTCTATTGAGTTTGGCTTTTACGCATTGTTCTTTGCATTCATGAGAGATTTTATGGAGCACATTCATGATAAGCCTGAAGCCAAATGTACCTTACGAAGCCTTGGATGCAAAGACAGGAGAGCCTTTCTAATGTTTTGAAATCAATTTTACCTTCACGAGAAGGAAAAGGCCGAGGGGCCAAAGCATCAAGACGCATTGCTGAACACGGAGCCAGGGTTTTTTTTAGTTGTTGTTTTTTTAAAAAAATTTAGGAAGATCAGAGAGATTTTTGCTTTGAAGTTCATTGCCACTGCTTCCCAGTTGCAAAATGATTGGTGGATCCTTGGGGAGACCTACTTGTTACACCCATGGAGGCTGCCTGAAAAAGGAGTCCTCTCTTAAGGACTTCAGTGCCATCAGGAATGAGTTCCAGTCATACTAGATGGTCTGTGTTGCGGAGTGCGCTTCCTCTTCTCCTAAAACTTCTCTTTGCACAGGGGCCACTGAAAAACCTCGATCTTGCCTAAAGATGAGTTTTAGCAGAAGTGCACTCCACGGCAGAGACTACCCCGTGCACAAAGAACTTGTTCACAGGAAACTAGCTGTAGAATCCATAAATGATATTAAAATAACCAACTGAAAGGCGGCCGGGGGGCTTAATTAAATATCTGCGAAAGTGACAGATCGAGAGAGGAGAAAGGGACACGCGGGGACCTCCCCGATTCACATGTGCTGCGGCTGAATGAAAAACTGTTGTTTCTCACCTGCTGCGAAAATCTCACTGAGACCCATTAGCTAGTTCAGCACAGCTCTTGATTAAGACCTCATAAGGTGTTTCTAATTTTCCTCCTGATATTTAATAATGACAAAGACTAGCATTGTGACACCCGGGCCAAATTATTCCCTTTGATCTGGACCAGAAAAGAAGAAGAAGGAGGAGGAAAAGAAGAAGACAGTATGTGTCGAAATCCCACCTGTTCCTTACAGTGCCTTTCAGTCGCTTGCCGGAAATTTGGCAGCAGAATGGTATTAATTGGTTATGTCTTGAAGTGTTTACTATAAAGGAATCCATGATGTTTCCAATCTCCCCTCTCCCCTCTGTTTTCTTTTCTTTTTTTGGGGGGGAGGGTTGTTTTAAAATACTGGCCCTCATTTGCACGAAGGTCAGATATTTTGGGAGAATCATACTTCTTCCTGTTGCCGCCGTTAATGAGGCGCAAGAATCCATTGACTGCCGCTTGATCATGCATACCGAATGAGCCGTTGACAGGAGCTACATTCTTCTTCTGAAACGAAGCCCAACTGCAGCCAATCCCGGCAGATTTTCTTCCCAGCCTGGAGGTGAATGGCAAGAATACAGATCGCTGTCCGTTTCGACATCATTATAACATAAGTATCAGTCAAACACAAGAGGGAATAGCCAAATGCGAGAAGTCTCTCCCTGCTACATTTTTAATATACACGGTGCTCCATTTCCACAGCTGCAATGCCTGATCCCAGACGCTGGCCCACTAAGGGACTGAGGGCACTTAGAGAAGGCCCAGAGGATATGATGTGTTCCAGCCTTAATCTTGTGCAGCATTAACCATAGGTTTTCTTTCTTAAGAACTGTGGCTTCTCTCTCAAGAACCACAGCGTCTCTCTTTCTTTCAAGAACGATGGCATATCTGTGTAAAGAATTGTGGCCTCCTTCCCTCTCTCTCTCTTTCTCACACACACACAGAGTAGTGTTTCTCTTTCCCTCAGTAACCATGGTGTTATGGACCTGGCATTACACAGCACCAATGTCGGAGGGGAGTCATTTATCCTAACCCCACTGCCAACAACCTTCAAGATGGGATGCAGGCTGGAAGGTGATCGAACCATTCTGTTGCTCAGTCCCCTTCCCTTATATTTATGCCTGGTCCCACCATCAGATAGAGAAAGATGCCATGATTCTTGACAGAGATGCCACACTGTGTGAATGGGGGAGAGAGATACACTCTGAAGGCTACAATGTATCTAAAAAAATAAAATGTGCATTAAAATCTTCTCTTGAAAGCCACTAAAACCAACACACAAAATCATCATTAAAACAACTGAAGATCAGACCTTTGAATAAATACATACAATAAAAACAACAGTTAAAACACTAGGGAAGAAGGAGAGGTCGCTGTGGGAAGGCCAAGAGAAACTACAAAAAAAGTCTTCACTGATTGGCAGAAGTTGGCAACAGAAGGGAATAGATGAATCTCCCTGGGGAGAGAGTTCAAGAGCTTTGGCACCATGACCAAGAAGGCCCCCTCTCCCAGGTCGCTACCTGCCTAATCTCTGAGGCTGGGGGCACCCAAAGCAGAGCCTGCAAAGGGGACCTCAGTGTTCATTGGCAACCATTTCGTAGTTGCACTCATTACCTTGTGTCAGAATTCCAAAGGTGCCCGCAGGCTCAAAAAGGTTGGAGACTGGGGGGTGTAGCTACAGTAGGGCTTTGGGGGGCTCTGCTCCCTTTCTGAAAGGCACACCCCCACAAGAATTTATCCCATAAATGTTTTTTCAACCATTTTAAAGCCTTTAAAAAAAAAAAGCCATGTGCTTCTTTAAGCAGGATGGGGTGCTGTAGTGGACTCATTCCCGCACTGAGCAAGGGGGTTGGAGTAGGTGACCTCTAGGTTCCCTTCTGACTCTATGTCAAGAAACTGGTCTCCTTTAAGAGAGTTTTTCTGCCTGTTAGCTTTCTTGACTATAGAAGTCATCACCCCCACCTGCCGGCTTGTTATCAGAAGTGTTGCAGAAGTGATTAACTTGCAGCAGCTGAGAACTGTCATCTAAAGTGGTTGACAGCTTACAACTTAGAGACCTTTTAATGATTCATTTAATAGCCACAAAGACAACAATAACATCTTGCTGGAAGACCAAAGATACTCCCACTGTAAAAAGTTGGTACTTTAAAATCTGGGACCGCTTAATAATGGACAAAATGTCAGATGCACTATCTAATTCAGACCCATCAAGAAGCTCTTCAGTATACTTAGAAAGATGGTTCCTGATCTTGGAAAAAACTAGATGTTCTTGAAAACAAGAGTTACTCTCAGTACCGATATTAGGATTTCTTGAAAACCAGGTGGTTAACATAATTTTTGGAATGAACTATGAAGTAAATGATACAGGATTTATGACTTTGTATAACTTTTGAAAACTACTTTTAACTTCTAACTTATTGTATCAATATCTGAAATTTTATTTATGTACAATGTTGATGTTCAATTGTTTGTTGGTTGTAGTTATACTGAAATTATATATATATATTTAAAAGACAGAAATCCATTCTGGTAACAACTTTCTATTGGTTAAATAGCTTTTCTTTCTGCACTCAGATCTTCAGCCCCACCGGAAAAACGATTTTCCCCACAAGCCACAAAATCCTTGCTACCGGCCTGTTGGAGACCCCTGCCTAGTTGTTGCACAAAATCTTGTATGCAGGCAAGATGGGATACAAATTGAAATTAATAAAATAAATAAATTGTACAAGCAGAACTGTGCTAAGCCTGTTTACATTTCTGCTTGCGCATCGCTGGATCCCAGCCCATCTTTAGTAGGATGCTGACTGTGCGCTAGCATCTTGCCACACACAGAGCCGGAAAGGGAAACAGAATTCTCTTTCCCGATCCAGTCACAAATGACGTAATCTGGGAACCCTATCTTTTTCTCAGCACTAAAGTTTGTAACAAGTGTTTGAACCAAGTTTTTAGCTGCTTTCTAGTTAAAATTTCATGTTGCCATGAAAGTTTAATATTGCTCTAGCAGGAGTGATTCATGACCTTTGAGAAATTTACATATCCCACAATGAGAAAAGAAGGAAAAATGAAAACAAAGAATAAAAGGAATGGAGAAGATCTAAATCACAGAGGAACCTGAATACTGCCTGGATAAGGGCCCGAGGCTGGTGGCTGCATCCATATTCTGTTATTTATACAGCTGAGTTCTATTTTTCTGTCCTAATTACATAGTTCACTAGCAAAAGTCAATGCAGTGAGTTTGAGTGATACAAGTTATAAGAATGTCCGGAGATATTTATTGAGGTGGATGACTGACAATAGTAAAATGTGCAAATCTAGGACTGCCTCTCACCAAATACAGAAAAAAACACAAACCAGATGTAGAAAATGGAAAGCATGAACTAAGCACTAAGAAAAACAAGTATGCAGCTGAAGTGGTGTGAAGTCAACACCGTACATGGCACGTTCTGCCAAACAGAGTACAAAAAGTCACTTCACTTGTCGGAGGCCTCGGATAATTGCTCAGATGTATTGTGGCAAATGCTGCAGCAGAGATAATCGGTCTGTTTCTTACCTACAAAGAACTGTCTGTGTATATGAGCGCTTCTCATCTTTTCTCCTGCTTGAATTAGATCAAAACCAATTCAAAATCAGCTTAAGATTCTAATGACTGTTCCCGAAGGTGCACAAAAGGGTGACTATTGAAAGATACAGCGATTCTCATTTCCTGGAGACCTGCTGAAGCTACAACCTGAACATCTTTGCCCTTATTTCTTCCCCCAACCCCCTTCTGGTGAAAGGACAGAATGCAGTAATTGTTATAGGGTTTTTGGGATAGGATGAGTTATGAGCTCAAATAAATCCACAGTAGAGATTAAAGTTCTGACCTGGATGGCCCAGGCTAGCCCTATTTTATCAGATCTCAGAAGCTAAGAAGGGTCAGCCCTGGTTAGTACTTGGATGGGAGACCGCTAAGGAAGCCCAGGGTTGCTACGCAGAGGCAGGCAATGGCAAACTGCCTCTGTTCATCTCTTGCCTTAAAAACTGCACAGGGTCGCCATAAGTTGGCTGTGACTTGACAATCCTTTCCACCTCCAGAGACTCAAGCATCACTGCACATGTGGTGCTGGCTACGGACTTCTCTGAATGCTGGCTGACACAACTATCCCCTGAAGAGGAAAACTGGCTCTGCCCAGAATTCTTACATAGCAAAAGAGTGATTAACACATGGAATTCATTGTCACAGGAGGTGGTGGCAGCTACAAGCATGGACGGCTTAAAGAGGAAATTAGATAAGCACATGGAGCAGAAGTCCATCATTGGCTATGAGCCACAAGGTATAGGTAGGAACTCTCCAGCTGGGGTAAGTGATGCTCTGTATTCTTGGTGCTTGGGGGGGGGGGCAACAGTGGGAGGGCTTCTAGTGTCCTGGTCCCACTGGTGGACCTCCTGATGGCACCTGGTATTTTTGGCCACTGCGTGACAGAGTGTTGGACTAGATGGGCCATTGGCCTGATCCAACATTGGCTTCTCTTATGTTCTTATGAAAAGGGGGTGGGTGGGATGGACTTCTGGCCTTCTAACCAAGTAGAAAACATGATACTTAAATCACTGACTGTAGCCAGGGGCACTCAATAGCCTACCCGTTCAGACTGTATCCTGTTTGCAGGTAGAAACTATGGCAGTTCAATAGTTGCCATGCTCTTTATTGCAGTCCTGAACAGGGCTGTCCATACAAGAACTAATAACACGTGAACACACATGAAACTGCCTTCTACTGAATCAGAGCCTTGGTCCATCAAGGTCAGTATTGTCTACTCAGACTGGAGGCGGCTCTCAAAGATCTCAGGCAGAGGTCTTTCACATCACCTACTGCCAGATCCTTTCTTAAAACTGAAGATGGCGGGGATTGAATCAGGGACCTTCTTCATGCTAAGTAGATGCTCTACCATAAGCAATGGCCCCTCCCCAAGTGGGAAAGTAGTCATGAGATGAGTAATGGCAAGATAAAAGGAACCTTTCCAAACATCTGGAGCTTGCAATTTTATCTTTTGGTTTTTAGCAGGAGATGTTTTAACTATTATTGTAATCTGCCTTGAATCAAGAGGAAAGGTGGGATGTAAATATTTTAATAAATAAATAAATAGAATTGTAGGAATGGCCCAAAAACTCCTGAGAGATTCTGCTAATCTTGCATCCCTCGACATCCCATCTGCATTTTGTACTTCCTAATTTGCTTCAAGGGAGAGCCCGATCTCATCCGATCTCTGAAGTTAAGCAGGGCTGGTACTTGGAAGAACATAAGAACATAAGAACATAAGAGAAGCCAATGTTGAATCAGGCCAATGGCCCATCTAGTCCAACACTCTGTCACACAGCGGCCAAAATATACCAGGTGCCATCAGGAGGTCCAGCAGTGGGGCCAGGGCACCAGAAGCCCTCCCACTGCTGCCCCCTCCAGCACCAAGAATAGAGTGCATCACCTGCCCCAGACTGAGAGTTCCCATCTATACCCTGTGGCTAATAGCCACTGGTGGACTTCTGCTCCACATGTGTATCTAATTTCCTCTTGAAACTGTCCATGCTTGCAGCTGCCACGACCTCCTGTGGCAGTGAATTCCATATGTTAATCACTCTTTGGGTGAAGAAGTATTTCCTTTTATCTGTTCTAACCCGACTGCTCAGCAATTTCATAGAGTGCCCACGAGTTTTTGTATTGTGAGAAAGGGAGAAAAGTACTTCTTTCTCAACCTGCTCAATCCCATTCATAATCTTATAAACCTCGATCATGTCACCTCTCAGCCATCGTTACTCCAAGCTAAAGAGCCCCAAGCATTTTAACCTTTCTTCATAGGGAAGGTGTTCCAACCCTTTTATCATTCTAGTTGCCCTTCTCTGCACTTTTTCCAATGCTATAATATCCTTTTTGAGATGTGGTGACCAGAACTGTACACAGTATTCCAAATGAGGTCGCACCAATGATTTATACAGGGGCATGATGATACTGGCTGATTTGTTATCAATTCCCTTCCTAATAATCCCCAGCATAGTGTTGGCCTTCTTTATTGCAGCTACACATTGTGTAGACATTTTCAGCGAGTTATCCACTACGACTCCAATATCTCTCTCTTGGTCCGTCTCTGCCAGCTCAGACCCCATCAACGTGTATTTATATTTAGGATTTTTGGCTCCAATGTGCATCACTTTGCACTTGGCCACATTGAACCCCATTTGCCACGTTGACGCCCACTCACCCATCCTCAACAGATCCCTTTGGAGTGCCTCACAATCCTCCCTGGTTTTCACCACCCTGAACAACTTCGTGTCATCTGCAAATTTAGCCACATCACTGCTTACTCCCAATTCCAAATCGTTAATAAACAAGTTAAAAAGCATCGGACCGAGTACTGATCCCTGTGGTACCCCACTGCTTACCACCCTCCAGTGAGAAAGTTTCCCATTTATACTCACTCTCTGTTTCCTATTTATAAGCCAGTTTTTGATCCACAAGAGGACTTGTCCTTTTATCCCATGACTATTGAGCTTACTTAGGAGCCTTTGATGAGGAACTGTATCAAAAGCTTTCCGGAAGTCAAGGTAAATAATATCTATTGGGTCCCCCTTGTCCACATGTTTGTTCACTCCCTCAAAAAACACTAACAGGTTAGTGAGACAAGATCTTCCCTTACAGAACCCATGCTGAGTCTGCCTCAATAGTTTTTGTTCATCAATGTGCCTACTAATTCTTTCCTTAATAACAGTTTCCACCAACTTACCCAGTATCGATGTCAGACTGACTGGCCTGTAATTTCCTGGATCTCCCCTGGAGCCCTTTTTAAAGATGGGAGTGACATTAGCTACCTTCCAGTCCTCAGGAATGGAGGCAGATTTTAAAGAAAGATTACATATTTTTGTCAGGAGATTCACAAGTTCACATTTGAGTTCTTTCAGAACTCTCGGATTAATGCCATCTGGGCCTGGTGATTTATTAGTTTTTAAATTGTCCATCAGTCGGAGGACTTCCTCTCTTGTTACCGCAATCTGATTCAGGTCTTTCAAACCCCCTCCCGAAATCGGTGCTTCTGGAGTGGGCAAACACTTCTCCTCTTCCACAGTGAAGACAGAGGCAAAAAATGCATTCAGCTTCTCAGCCATTTCCCTATCATCCTTCACTACTCCTTTTACCCCTTGGTCATCCAAGGGCCCCACTGCCTCCCTGGCTGGCTTCCTACTTCTAATGTATTTGAAGAAAGTTTTATTGTTGGTCTTTATGTTTTTTGTGATATGCTCCTCATATTCCCTTTTTGCTTGCCTGATCACAGACTTGCATTTTATTTGCCATAGTCTGTGTTCCCTTTTATCAACCTCACTAAGACTAGCTTTCCACCGCTTAAAGGAATCCTTCTTACCTTTTACAGCTTCCATTACTTTATTTGTTAACCATGCAGGCTTTTTTCTATACCTATTTGTACCTTTCCTAACCTGCGGTATATATTTTTTCTGAGCTTCTAGGATTGTCTTTTTAAATAGTCTCCAAGCTTCCCCAATGGTTTTGACCTTCTCCACTCTTCCTTTCAATTTCTTCCTCACATGTCCCCTCATACCAGAGAAGTTACCCCTTTTAAAATTAAAAGTGGTTGTGTCAGTCTTTTTGGGCAACTCCGTATCTGTACAAATGTTAAACTCAATGACATTATGGTCACTGTTCCCAAGCGGTGCAATCACTTTTACATCTCTCACCAGGTCTTGGGTGTTACTTAGGACCAAATCCAGGATCGCCTCTCCCCTGGTAGGATCTGTGACCATCTGTTCCACAGCACAGTCATTGAGAGTGTCTAAGAACGCAATCTCTTTTTCCCGACTAGAACTCATATTGACCCAATCAATGTGTGGGTAGTTAAAGTCTCCTATTACAACACAGTTATTTCGTCTAGCCGCTATCTTTAATTCATTCATCATTTTATAATCCTCCTCTATCTTTTGATCTGGTGGGCGATAACAAACTCCCACTGTTAAGCCTTCTTTTGGACCCACTATTTCAACCCATAGCATTTCCAGAAGCGAATCCAATTCTCTTACCCTCTCAATCTTACTGGACGGTATACCCTCTCTGACATACAGAGCCACCCCACCTCCAACCCTTCCCTCCCATCCTTCCGATATAATTTATAACCAGGAATCACCGTATCCCACTGATTTTCCTCATCCCACCAAGTTTCTGAAATACCCACAATGTCTATTTCCCCCCCAACACCAAGCATTCCAACTCCCCGATTTTACCTCGGAGACTTCTAGCATTTGTGTATAAACACTTATAGTTTCCCATGTTTGTTAAGCCCACAGCCTTCCTCTTGCTGCCTCGAGACCTTGCCAGGCAGTTCCTATCATTAGCCACAGTCTCAGTGGACAATTGTAATCCATTTCCTTGTACAAAAGTAATAGCTACCCCTTCATCTCTTTGAGATGAGCCATCCCGAACCAGAGACTTTTCATCTCCTGTCGGCTTTCCCCCATTATTCAGTTTAAAAACTGCTCTGCCACCTTTTTGATTTTGAGCGCCAGCAGCCTGGTTCCTTCTCAGGACAAGTGGAGACCGTCCCTTTTGTACAGCTCCCTCTTGTCCCAAAAAGCATCCCAGTGCCTAACAAACTTGAACCCTTCCCCCCTACACCACCGTCTCATCCACACATTGAGACTCCTGATCTGTGCCTGTCTCTCCGGCCCTGCGCGTGGAACAGGTAGCACTTCCGAGAAGGCTACCTTGGAGGTCCTGGCCTTGAGTTTCCTGCCCAGCAGCCTAAATTTCTCCTCCAGGACCTCATGACTGCATTTCCCTACATCGTTGGTGCCGACGTGCACCACGACCACTGGCTCCTCCCCAGCACTATCTACCAGCCTATCTAAAACACGCGTAATGTCCACTACCTTCGCACCAGGCAGGCAAGTCACCATACGGTCAGTACGCGGGTTCGCCACCCAGCTGTCTACCTGCCTAAGGATCGAATCACCAACTACCAAGAGCCCCCTCCCACCCTTCCCAGGGACGGTTCCTTGGTATGAAAGGATACCCGTTCACCAGCTGGAGAAGAGGTCCCTTCTGAGGGCACATTCCCCTTATCCTCAGCATGGTGCCCCTTTTCCCCTTGACCCTCATGCTCCCTGGCAGCAGCCGGGCTGCCAGATCCAGAGTGAGACATATCTAACAAGTCCCCGAGAGTCTTCCCCGTGCACCTAACTGACTGTCCCTGCTTCTCCAGGTCAGCCACCTTGGCCTCAAGGGAGCAAACTCGCTCCCTGAGAACCAGGAGCTCCTTGCACCGAGCACACACCCAAGACTTCTGACCAGTGGGCAGATAGTCATACATGTGACACTCCATGCAAAACACTGGATAGCCCCCAACCCCCTGCTGGCATTCTGGCTTCATAATTGTTTTTAAACAAATACTTTTCTATAACCCCCTTTTAAAACCCTTTGTCTTTATATGGCTCCTGTTGTAGGAGTCTACTTACCTTACCTTACCAAGGAGCCAAGGTCCTGGCTTTCTGGCTCTTCCTGGGCTTCTTACAGAGCCCCTAGGCCAAGGGCCACAGGCAAAGAGCCTCGCCCTTCGGCTCGTGCCAGAGGCTCATGCCTCTTGCAAACTTCCTGCCTTAAATGGAATTGTCTCCCAGGAGAGGGTGTGGCCAGCAGCTACTCCAAATCACCCAAGGCGCTTAATGACGGTCAAACAAAGCCCCTTTCACACCCCAACTCCAGCAGCCAGGAGTCTGCTATTCAATTTCACCCAAGCACTTAATTACAGGCAAACAATGACCCTTTCACACCCTAACTCCAGCAGTCAGGAGTCTGTTACAACTCACCCACACACTCCCAAATACAGTCCCTGACACAGTACCTTCTCAGCTAAAGCACCTCAGCTGAAAGTAAATAAATAAAAATACCACTCACCCCTCTGGCAGCTCAAACACCTTGCTCCTTCTCAGAGCTCAGCTGGGTCAGCTCTGCTTCTGGCAACTTCCTGCCTTAAATGGAATTGTCTCCCAGGAGAGGGTGTGGCCAGCAGCTACTCCAAATCACCCAAGGCACTTAATTCACCCAAGGCACTTGGTGGGAGACCACCAAGGAAGACTATGCAGAGGAGGGCCATGGCAAATCACCTCTGCTTCTGCCTTGAACGCCCCTTGCTGGGGTCACCATAAGTTGGTTCCAACTTGGCGGCACGTAGGCACATAATTGGTTTCAAATCCTCCCTTGAGGCAAAATTCAGTGACAAATTCCAAATTCCAACTCTCATTCACCATTCTCACTGTCTTTTGGCTTTGCTGGACTAGATAGACTATCGGTCTGATCCGGCAGGGTTCAGGGTTCTATTAAGTACAATCCTAAGATCCTAACAGAAGAAGAGCCCTGCCAGATCAGACCGATAGTCTATCTAGTCCAGCATCCTGTCTCACATAGCGGCCAACCAGTTCCTCTGGAGGGCTAACAAGAGGTCCAAGAGGCTGAGGCCTTCCCCTGGTTGCCTCCTGTCCCTGGGATTCAGAGGTTTAGTGCCTCTGAGTGTGGAGGTTCCCCTCAGTCACCATGGTGAGTAGCCAGTGATAGACTTATCCTCCATTTAATCTATCTCATCCCTTTTACAGCTGTTCATTCCTGTGGCCATCACTACATCCTCTGGCAGCGAATTCCACATTTTAATCACTGTCTGTGCAGAGTTACATCCTTCTGTCTGCATAAAACCACCCACCTGACCTCAGGCAGATTTGAATCTGGAATGTTCATGTCTTCATGGCAGGGTTGCCAATCTCCAGGTGGGGCCTGGAGACCTCCCAGAATTACAAATGATCTCCAGATGACAGCGATCAGCTCCCCGCCCCAAAATGCCCTCCCCAGGTTCCACCCCCAAATCTCCAGGAATTTCCCAAACTGGAGATGGGAATCCCACATCATGGGGTAGGTGTCCGGTGGATTATGCAGGTTTTAGATAAGATTCAGCGCTGAGCGACACCGCCTGAAGGACTCCGGTATGCTTGTAAATCATAATTCACTGATGGAGTCCAGCCCTTGGTAACTGCTGGAAAAAAGTGGCATCTGACCTTTGAAAAATTCCTCACAAAGAACTGTCTCTTCAAATTAAATCAGTGCTACGCTGTTAATGCCTTTCACTGTGGTAAAAACAAGGAGCACTGAATTTAACGTCTCCATGGCATTTGTAACAGCACTCTTGAAGGGGTTCTTCGAACGGAACCTTTGCACTGTGGTTGCTGTTGAGTTTTTATACCGTCAGCCTTGCTTCATCAGCACTTGTAGGATGTCATAGTGGTTAAGAGCGACAGACTCTAATCTGGAGAACCAAATTCGATTCTCCACTCCTCCACATGAAGCCTGCTGGATGGCTTTGGGCCATTCACTGGCCCCGGTCACACTACCATAAAAAGTTCAAACCAGGTGGCAGGAGGAGGCAACACACAGCCGTGCACATGGGGAGCTGAGGGTGGTAGGAGAGTTCAGCCCGGCTGGGTTTGCTGTGCATGCTAGGAACTCTAGTTTGCTTTTCCTGGCAATGCTTTCTACAGTTGCTTCTGTACAGAGCTTGGTGTAATACAGATCTTGCCATGGAGGAAGGAGTAAATACAAAGGTTGTAAAGTAATTAGGGATTTTTTTTTTGTTTTTTTACAAGTCGTGTAAGACTAGAGTTGGTCTCATATCACTAGACTCATGCCACTTGGGGGGGGATTAAAATGTGGATGGGGGAGTGGCCTATGAGGGGTGAGGACAGGGCAGGGGATCCTAGGAAATCTCTGCTTTTGACTTACCTTCATCTTGGAAGTGAAGCAAGGGGAAAACCGGCACAAAGGCACTCTCGGGAAACCCGGGGAAAGAGTGAACTTGAAGCAAACTGAGTGCTGAAGGGAAGGAAAACAATGCAGAACACAAAAAGAGAACCGGACAAACATGCACAGTGAAAGTGAGGCAAAACATCCATGCGTAAAAGGCCATGATCGGTTCTTAAAAATAAATAAGTAAAAGAACCAAATGGAGACATACATTAAGACGGAGAAGCGAGCTGTGACTCATGAAAGCTCACACCCTACCACAAATCTTGGTAGTTTTTAAGGTGCCACTGGACTCCTGCTCTTTTCTACCGCTAGAGACGTAGATTGTTGGTAGGTTTCTTTGAGTAAAGTTCAGTGTTTGGATATTGACCTTGAGCCACAATCACAAACAGTTCTCCTGAAATTATCATTCAAAGAGCTTTGTTTTTCCCTTGTAGGAAGCCAGGGCAGGCAATGAATTATTCAGAACTATTAAGAACACAACCCTAATCATTACACTGGCCCAGTAATGACTAAATCTAAGTTGATTGTGCTCCACTAATTAAGAAACTGATTTCTTTTTTCTGTAATTTAGAATAAAGGGGGGGGGGAGACATGCCATCAATATGGGGCACCATCCAGCCACAGCAACCCACATCTAAATCCCATTTATTTCAGTTAGGAGTGCTTAGCTTTGGCTGCACCGTGCCCCTTGGAAACATAGCTTTACCACGTGATGAAGATGCCTTGGAATTATAGGCTGGAAATGAATGGTGCCAACGTCTTCCTTCCTATCGGATTTGACAATAACCAAACAAACACGCACACCTTTAATCTGCATAGAAACAGGCTCGTGAAATATCAGGTTCTCACAAGCTGCTGCTATTTAGGTTTACGGCACAAAAAATACACCTGTGAATGTAATAAATAAATGGCACAGAAAGTAGATCGAGTGCTAAGCAAAAAATCAATTCTGACCTGGTGGAGTTAATTAGCAATTGATTCAGATTAGCGGTAAACACACATTTGCTCTGAATGGTTTTGAACAGTTTCCTTCTGGGATCCTGTATGAGAATCTAAATTAATCAAGGGAAAATAACCTGAGCCAAAAACTGCCAATTCAGTCATTTTTTTTACAACTTCGGAAACTCGCGTTCTCAAACTTTTAATGATAATATAATAGACAACACCAAGAAAGCACGGAAACCCAAATAGGATCTAATGTTATCTAGGTTCACTAAATGCCATGTGGCATGGATTTATAGTGCAATTTATCATAAGATACAGATAAGAAACTGGAGTGGGCAAACTGACAGGTCTAACTGATTACACCAGGTAAAAATACAAGCAGTGGATTTGTTTTTGAGGCATGCTGCACCCTGGAATGAGGATGTGCATGTCTTTTTTAAAAAAAAAGGTTTACAAGAATGGAGCAAGTTATATAGCCAGGGTTATGCTACAGAATTTTTTTTTATTTTGCTTAAGAAATGCTATAAACAACGAGAACTCGTCTGGCCGTAAAACTAACAATGCCCATCCAATACAGGGTCATTCTGCAGTATTAAAAAAGGGGAATGTTTCATGCTTTATTTGTATAGGATGCTGGATGACATCTGCAGACCTCCAGAAGTAGTTATCCAGCTGTATGAAAGCCAATTGATGCAGACAGGAACAACCTTGAATCTCAAGTCATTTGAGAAAGGGCACGAGTTTAACTCCTCTTGAGCTGAATCCGTGAATTTCCCGTTACTTTCTCTCACACAACTCCACTCGATAATATAGGTGAGATTGATACGTGCAGGGCTCACAGTGTCATTTGACTCCTCCCCCACAAACCTACCCCATCAAAATTCCTCAGTACGGTTTCCCATCACGTATTTATCTGACCAAGTCAGCTGTGACCCTCAAAAGATTGTATTAAAATAGAAGAGGAAGAAGAGATTGGATTTATACACCACCCTTCACTTGGAGTCTCAGAGCGGCTTACACACTCCTTTCCCTTCCCCTCCCCACAACAAACACCCAGTCAGGTAGGTGGGGCTGAGAGAGCACTGAGAGAACTGCTCTTTCAAGAACAGCTCTGACAGAACTATGGCTTGCCCAAGGTCATCCAGCAGCTTCAAGTGGAGGACTGGGGAATCAAACCCGGTTCTCCCAGATTAGAGTCCACACACTTAACCACTACACCAAACTGGCTCTCTAGAGGTTTGTCATTCTTTAAGTTGCCACCATCTCGGATACAAGCAGTGGCGGCTACAAGCGTGGACTGCTTCAGGAGGGAATTAGATAAGCATATGGAGCAGAAGTCCACCAGTGGCTATTAGCCACAAGGTATAGATAGGAACTTTCAGTTTGGGGCACGTGATGCACTGTATTCTTGGTGCTTGGGGGGGGTCAACAGTGAGAGGGCTTCTAGTGTCCTGGCCCCACTGCTGGACCTCCTGATGGCACCTGGTATTTTTGGCCACTGTGTGACAGAGCGTTGGACTGGATGGGCCATTGGCTTGATCCAACATTGGCTTCTCTTATGTTCTTATGTTTTACTAAAGCAGGGCTTCCCAATGTGGCACCTATGGACACCATGGTGTCTCCAGACACCTTTCCTGGCAACCACCAACCGTTTTTAGAAAGCAAGCAGAGCCAGGTTGGGTTTTTGCCCAGCTTATGACGCCACTGGAGATCTGACTGGCAGCTGCCACCACAAGGCTGGTTTTACTCTCTTTCCTTCCTCTTTCCCGGTGTGTTTTCTAAAATTACGCCTCTTGTCTTCTGCACTTGGGTTCCCTCTGTGGGGCTCCACCTGCCCTAGTGTCCCGTTTGTGGCTGCACCCACTGCCCTGTCTCAGAATTCCAAAGGTGCCCACCGGCTCAAAAAGGTTGGTGACCCCTGTATAAAAGTAAAGCACTGCTTGTGAGGACACTTCCTCCCAGACAGAAGGAGGCAAACTCTGCATGGGATGGCACTGTTAGGTCCATTGACTTATGATGGTTTAACTCCTGGTTATATCCAAGTATGAATTGCCCTGGCTTGGATAGCTCAGGTGAGCCTGATCTCATTGGATCCAGGAAGTCCTGGTAAGCAGACCCATAGCTACGGTGGGGCTTTGGGGGGCTCTGCTCCGTTTCTGAAGTGCACAGCCCCACAAGAATTTATCCTGTAAATGTTTTTTTTTCCAATCATTTTAAAACATTTTTGAAAGGTGTTCTCTCCTTCAAGCAAAGTGGGGTGCTGTAGTTGACTAATTCCCACACTGAGCAAAAGGGTTGGAGTAGGTGACCTCTAGGATGTCTTCTAACTCTGGGTCAAGAAACTGGTCTCCTTTAAGAGAATTTTTCTGCCTAAGTGTTAGCTTTCTTGACTATAGAAGTCATCACCCGCACCTGCCGGCTTGTTATCAGAAGTGTTGCTTAGGCTGGCAAAAGTGATTAACTTGCAGCAGCTGAGAACTGTCATCTAAAGTGGTTGACAGCTTGCAATTTAGAGGCTATCCTGGTAACAGCTTTCTATTGGCTAAATGGCTTTTCATTCTATACTGAGAACTTCAGCCCCACCAGAAATAAATTTGCCCCGCCAGCCACAAGATCCTGGCTATGGGCCTGCTCGTTAGTAGTTGGATAGAAGACCTCCAAGGAAGTCCAGGGTTGCTATGCAGAGGTAGGCAGTGGCAAACAACCTCTGCACATCTCTTGCCTTGAAAGCCCTATGGGGTCACCATAAGTCAGCTGCAACTTGAATTTTAAAAAGTGGGAATAGGCTCAATATATCAACTGCAAACAGACCTCAGCGTCAGCTCCATACTACCAGAATACTAACTGCACAAGAACTCCAATCAGTGATGTACCTTGCCTATGACAATGCAGCTCCCTTTGTGTAATGCACTGCTGGTGGTACATTGCTTTCTCATTATGGAGCCTCATTAACCAATACAAGCCAGAATTACGTTCACAATGCAATCCCTTAAAAGTGAAATTCAGTCTCCTGAAGATCAACGTTCTGTTTCCACTCTCCTCAAAGCAAGTTTCTAGTTCTTGAGACTTTGAAGAGACCTCCAGGGTCAGGAGTGGGGTTTCAGTGCCCTGAATAGCTACCAGGACCAGAATGAACTATGCCAACTAGTGAAAACAGCAAAACAAGTTGTGCAAGGTGAATGAAATAATGCACATTTGCTTTACGATTAGGGTTACCAGCAGGGGTGTAGCCAGGAATTTCTGGGGGTGGGGCAGGGACCGGGGCAGGGGGGCAACAGTGGTGGGCTGCCTTGACCACTCACCTCCACCCAGGGCTGTGGCCATGGGGGAGCATGTGCGGCCGGCTGGCTTGCTGGTGGGTAGGAAGGCTCTTCTCCTCCATCCTGGCTTCTGGCCCACCAACTCTGGCCCTTTGGTCCTGTGCCTCCAGCTGCACAGTTCTCCTCCCTCCTCCCCCTCCTCCAGACACATGCCTTTCCTCCCTCTGGCCCACCGGCTGCCCTTTGGACAATGGGGTCTGCAGAGGTGCTGGAGCAGCTGGTGGGGGGTGTGGCTAGTGAGGGGGGAGCATAGCTCCGAAATACCCCACCATAGCTACGGGTGGACTACCATAAAGTCCAGGAGAAACAGAAGTCCCTCCGGCAGTCCCACCCAGAAATCTCTGAGAGCTGGCGGCCCCATTCAGGCCTCAAAACTGGGCTCTGCTTGGCCCAGAAATTTGGATGGCCTTCCGACGGATTTCCTTTTTGCAATGCAGAGTATGCCAAGCTCTGCTCTTCTTCAGCAGAGGACACTACTGTGGTTCCCTGAAATCTTTGCCATTCGGTTTGGATGATGTGGTTGGCAAATGAAGGCAAGACCTTCAGGCAAGTACACTACGGTACCAGCATAATGGATCAATTCTTTCCCTGATCCTGGAACGACACTGAGGTGAGATGAGGGGCGGAAAGGCAAGAAATGCCTTTGTAGTGATAGTGATGGAAAGTGGTCCAGGTGTCTCGATGGCTAGGAATGCCAAATGCAGAGCATCCTTTTCCAGCTGGGAGGGATCACACAGTAGTCCTTTGATGTGTTAACACCTCTTGATTGGAGGGTCCAGATCTGGCGGGCTTGAGCCCCAAGGCTTGGCACCCTGATTGGCTGAAGGCCCCAGAGGTTTGAAAAAGGACTGTTTCTTTGTTTGGAGGCTCTTGGTTTTGGAAACTCGTTGGATCATGTGTTTTACTATGAAGGATGACAAGCTGAATAATACTAGAGAGACCTGCGGATGTGCCAGGGACGGGGAGATCTTGCAACTGCCAGAAATCAGATGTATATATGGATTGTTATGCACCTTTGTTAGCAACTGTCTTTTTGTTTATTGTCACCTCGATTTTGTCCTTTGCAATAGCCTGGATTTGTGCCTTGGATAAATAAAGTTTGTTTAACTTGAGAGAATTTGCACAAGCCCTTACCCACCCACCTGGCTGCTTGGTATCCTTCTAAGCAATATTCCCGTGAGGTTGGCTCAGTCAACTCCTGTGAGACACAGAGAGAGATGGGCTGGACTTTACCTGAAGTGGTGGCAGTTGCAATGGGGGGGGGCAAAACAGGGGCTAGTCTTGCCCCACAACACGAGACCATGATAAACATAGCCGGTGATGGGCTGCCACCACAGTCCACAGGAGTGCCACCAAATCCTACAAGACAAAGACAGATTCTGTGGTCACCAAGCCATAAAGGTCTGAGTGAACGCCTTCAAAGCACTACAGTCAATTCTAGATACATCTCTGCCATGAGTGGCCACAAAAATAAATTCAACATTTTTAAATAGAGTTTTCCCTAAAACTCACAGAGCTACAGGGAGTGTTTCTGCTCCTTTGCATACGTAAAGCATTTTCCCTGTTAATTTTAATGTCTGTACAGGGAGGCTTCTGAAAAAGACTAAATACCACATCATTTTTATTTAAACTCTAATACAGTCCTCTCTGCGGGGCTCTCTTCCACCTTCCCAGATTAAAAATATATTTGTCTTCATTGTATTTAATGTGCAATCAAGTGGCGACGGGATCGTTCCTGCTGCAGCTGCCCTGTTATTGTTTTCAAATGGTGCAGTAATTTATTTGAATTGCTCACACGGTATCTTTCAAGGCCCGTTTTCCAAACCCACGCAGGCAACTGCGGTAACTCGCCAGGTGTACATCCACCGAAACAATGTCTGTCGCTATGTTAACTGCACTGAAAAAAAAGCACACAAGGTATGTGTCTCATACCGGCTCCCGTTGCAGATTTATTCCTGCAGCTTTAATAAATTGCGGCAGAATGAATCTGGGGTAAATTGAACACACCAAAAGAGAGTCGCAGCAACATCTGCCACAAATATATCCATCACACAGGCCTGCTGTACATGAGGAATAAGGGGATAAAAATGACTTGGCCATGCCAATTTTGGGCTGTGCAGTCCAGGTGAAATGCAAGGCAGAGAAAATGTGCCTCTGTCACCTGTCTCGGTAGTGACTCAAGCATCAACTGAAATATGGAGTTTTATTCTTAGTACTTTCAGTTGATAACAGTAACTGTAAAATGAATATTGTCCTCCCCTATAACTGCTGTGATGCATCACAGAACATGAGAAATGAAATGTTTTTTGGGGACATTTTGTGCAGTCCCTTTGAACTTTAAAGGGACTGCAGAAGACAGCCTGAAACAGCTGTGTGTAGGGGGGAGCAACTCCCCACCACACAACTGTTTTTCAGGTGGTCTTCTGCAGTCTTTTTAAAGTTTAAAGGGAATGCACAAAACACTCCAAAACAGCTGAGCAGCAGGGAGTGCCTTCCCTCCACTCAGCTGTTTTTGTGGCTTTTGTAGGGAACAGGAAACAGGGATTTAAAGGGACCCAGGGTCCCTTTAAACCCCTGCTTTCTGCTCCATCAACAAACCACCATGAACCACATGAACTGTTGGAAGTTCCATCACAAACTTCAATCCATCACAAACTTCTATTTGTGAACCATGAACAGGGCAAAATATGTGATGAATTTTGCTTCATGGTTTGGTATCTGCCCATCTCTAGAAGATGGCATGGTATAGCCTGACCTTGTCAGATCTTGGAAGCTAAGCAGGGTCAGTACTTGGAAGGGAAGTCTCTACAGAGGAAGCAATGGCCAACCACCTCTGCTTCTCATTTGCCTTGGAAGCCCCTTGCTGAGGTTACCATAAGTCACCTGTGACTTGATGACACTTCACACATACATATACTGAAATTTGTGCTGCTTCACAGAATAATATAAACAAAATAGGTCTCTGCCCAAAGGAACTTCCAGTCTTAATGTTGACCAAAACTTTTTTTTTTTTTTTTTTGTGGTAGCACTCACTGGAGAGTCAGTTTGGCGTAGTGGTTAAGTGTGCGGACTCTAATCTGGGAGAACTGGGTTTGATTCCCCACTCCTCCACTTGCACCTGCTGATGTGACCTTGGGTCAGTCACAAGCTCTGGCACAGCTGTTCTCTCAAGGACAGTTTCTGTCAGAAGTTCTCTCAGCCCCGCCTACCTCACAGGGCGTCTGTTGTGGGGAGGGGGAGGGAAAGGAGTTTGTAAGCCGCTCTGAGACGCCTTTGGGCAGTGAAGGGCGGGGTATAAATCCAAACTCTTCTTCTTCTTCTTCTTCCCTCCTCCAAGAACAGGATTTGGGGGGACTTCATAGTGCCATTGGAGGGGGAGGCAAGAAGATCACGGTCCATGACTGGAAATCCTTGCACCCGCGGATTTCCACCTGACAGACAACCGCCTGCATTCGAGAAATGTGGGTTAAGCATGTCCTGATTTGAACAAGGACTTTTTAAAAATGCCAGCTCGCCATCTGCCTTTGGGATTGAACTATCCCCAAAACTTTTCTGGTAATTTTTTCTTATGTATTCTGACAGCCACAATAAAATTCCAAAGGCCATTTTTCATCTACAATACTACTGTGCCCTAAAATCGGATGAGAAGCCGGCCCATAGGCAGGATTTTTTTAATTGGAGGGGGGCATTCAAATTTCTTAGGGGGCACTGGCTACTCTAAATAAAGGTGATTTACTCTGCCCCCCCCCATGCTTTACAGCTGCGTAGGAATACTTTGCTCCTTCCCCACACCTGCTGCCGCTCAAGGGCCCTGAGCTGAATGGGAAGTCATGGGGGGGACTTGCCAGTAAATCGGGGGGGGGGCTATCTCCAAGATGCCCCACTGTAGCTATGGGCCTGATGAGGAGTAACAGAATTTTCTGCATCATAATTATGTCATAAATTGTGAGCCCCGACTCCCACCGAGCTTGCACTGGCAGGAGGGGGCTGATTTGCCTCCTCATGAGGAGGAAGAGCAGCGCCGGCACTGCGCTTTGTGTGGCACCAGGCTCTTTAGGCTTGGCTCCCGCTCTCTGCCTTTGCAGTCCTCCAGCGTGCTCGGCCCACCCTCCTACCCTATTTCAGTGCAGGTTTCAACCAGTTGCCTTTTAATGGAGTCAGGTAGGAATTTTTCAGAAGGAGTGGTGTTTTTGCCTACCTTGCACTGACGATGGTGATGTTGGGAAATTGGATATGGGGGGGGGCGTTGTTTCTTAAATAGGACGGTCACTTTCTGGTTAAGTGGGGTAGCATGATCAGGAAGTTGAAAATGGTGAGCACCTGGGCATTGTTATAAAGGAATTAAAGGGTCCTCCAAGAACACCTTTTGAGCCTTTGCAGCTCAAGGCTGGGAAGGGGTGATCTTCCTTAGAATAATCTGGCCCGGCCTATTTTAGCAGGCCTTGCGGCTTCTGGGGTGGTGGGCCAGGGGGTTCTCCTAAATATGCCAAGCCACTGGTCGAGAGCTACATTGGGTGGCTCGAGATCAGGGAAGGTGCATTGCCCAGAAGGAAATGCAGGTGGTCAGGAGTTTGACACCGGTCATATTCCTCAGTACATTTTAGCAGCCCCTTGCCAGTAGTTTGATTATAAACAATTAATAAAGTGGCCCTTGTTAAATCCATATTGGTGTCTGTCTCTTCATTCCGACTCTAGTGGCAAAAAGCTTATTTCTGACTCCCCTTTCAGTTCTTCGAAGAGCACTGCTGCATACCACAGTTTGTGTCCTGCGACTCTGAGACGTTTGTCTTATTTATTCCATTTCCCTCTGCTTTGAGTCGAGCTGAGTTCTCTGTCACTTGGAAACATGGATACCGAGCGGTGAACGGTGAAGATGGGCAACCCCCTGAGGGGCAGGTTTCTTTGAAGAGAGATCCTCATGGCAACCCGCTGCACACAAACGGCTCGCTGCTCATCAGTGACAGCAGCCATGGGAAGCTATTCGGAAACAAACCAGACACCACAGCGGCAGTTCTCTCTGTTGACGCTTGGAAGTGTCCTGATCGTAGCAAAAGAGGGCCTGTGCCTGGTGATAACAGCCAAAGGAGTGTTCGGGTGAAGAGGACAGGACCCTCTCTCAGGACCCTCTCTCGGCAGCTTCCCTCCCCCTAGCATGAGATCTGGGACACCAGAGGAGAATTTGGCCGGACAAAAAGAACCAGGAGAAGTATAAGAGAGTAAATGACAGACATGTTGAGGGTCTCTGAGTGTGCATGTGCATACGAAGGACTCAGTATTCCTCCCCTGCAAGGTCTTATTGCTATAAGGGTAAAGGTTTCCCTTGCTTGAAAGCCAGTCGAATCTGACTCTAGGAGGCGGTGCTCATCTCCGTTTCCAAGCCGAAGAGCCAGCACTATCTGTGTAAATACAGTTTATTATTGGATATATCACATGCTCATACAATTTAATCATAACAATACATATCCTTTTTTCTTTTTTTCCCTTCTCCCCCTCTAGCCCAGGCTTCCAGCACTGCTCCAACCCCATTAATATCTCTCTTATTTTGTTACTATTACTTCTAACCTTAATTTCTTTTACTAACGGTAACAATTCAAAAGTCTAATTCTCTTTCCGTTTCTTCTTAATAACTATCAAAACAAATCAAACCACGTTTAATGTCCCAGTTTTTCAACAAATATTTTTGAAAGTCTTTCCAATCTTTAAAAAAAGTTTCATCTTCTTCGTTGTTTAGCTTTCTTGTTAACTTGTCCATTTCAGCCAAAAACAACGTCTTTTTAATCCATTCCCATGTTTCAGGTACTCTATCTTGTTTCCAACATTGCGCAAAAGTCAATCTAGCTGCTGTAGTCAAGTACCATAGTAATGTTCTCTTGGCTACATTTATTTCTTCCATTTTAAGACCTAACAGTAACATCTGTGGGTCTTTCTTAAAAGTACATTTCAAAATCTTTTGTATCTCATTGTGGATCTCAGTCCAATATTTTACTGCTTTGTCACATGTCCACCACATATGGTAAAAAGACCCCTCATGTTTCTTACATTTCCAACATTTGTTAGACATACTTTCATTTATAATAGCAATTTTTTTAGGCGTCATATACCATCTGTACATCATTTTATAACAATTCTCTTTAACATTTACACAAGTTGAAATTTTCATTGACTTTTTCCACAAGTATTCCCAAGATGTCATTAATATCTCATTATTAACATTTACAGCCCACTTTATCATTTGCTCTTTTACAATTTCATCCTCAGTATACCATTTCAATAACACCTTGTACAGTTTAGAAATCATTTTTTTGTCTTTCTCAAGCCATACAATTTCAATTTCGATGTTCTTTTCTCTGAAACCATGTTCTCTTTTATCGGTCTTAAACAAATCATAAATCTGTCTATACTTCAACCAATCATATTCAAATTCAACATCAAATCTATCTTTTAACACAAAATTTTTCCCTTCGGATTTTAAGAGATTTTTATAAGGTAGCCAGTCTAACCCTTGATTTCTTGAATAAGGGTTAATCACTTCAGCTGGTACAATCCAAAGTGGTCTTTCTTCTGAGAAGAATTTTCTATATCTCATCCATGTCTCGAACAGTGATTGTCTTACAAAGTGGTGTTTAAAAAATTTATCCATTTTTACTTTTCCATACCATAAATATGCATGCCATCCAAATTTATTATCATGTCCTTCCAGAGCCAATAACTTCTTATTCTCCAAATTAATCCACTGTTCCAACCATGTTAGACAGACGGCATCATAATACAGTCTTAAATTTGGTAACTGCAGACCTCCTCTTTCCTTTGCATCGCATAAAATTTTCATTTTAATCCTTGGCTTTCTTCCCGCCCATACGAATTTCGATAATTCTTTCTGCCACGTATCCAGTATTTTCCTTTGTTTTAATATTGGAATAGTCTGAAATAAAAACATCAAACGCGGCAAAACATTCATTTTTACAGTTGCGATCCTTCCCAATAGCGATAAGTTCAAAGTATCCCATTTCTTCATATCTTGTTGTATCCTGTACCATACCTTTTCATAATTATTTTTAAACAAGTCAATATTTTTCATGGTCAATTCAATTCCTAAGTATTTAGTCTTTGTAACTACTTCACATTGAATTTTCTCTTGAAGTTCAGTTTGCCTTTGTTTCGTCATATTTTTACACATCACTTTAGTTTTACTTTTATTGACATAAAATCCCGCAACTGCACCAAATTCTTCAATTTTTTCCATCAATTGTGGTATTTTCTCGATTGGGTCTTGGATCATAAACATTACATCATCTGCAAATGCCCTGTATTTATAAACAAAACCTTTCACTGTAAGTCCTTCAATATTATTATCTTTTCTTATCGCTGTCAATAATATTTCCAATATCCAAATAAACAGCAACGGGGATAACGGGCAGCCTTGACGTGTTCCCTTTTGGACTTGGAAAAAGTCCGTCCTTTCTTTATTTATATTCAAAGCCGCTTTTTGTTCTGAATATATTGCCACAATCATGTTTAAAAAAGACTGTCCAATATCCATTTTTTCAATAACTTGCAGCATAAACTCCCAATTTAAATTGTCAAAGGCTTTTTCCGAGCCAGCACTATCTGAAGACCTCTCCATGGTCATGTGGCCGGCATGTCTAAACGTTGAGGCAATTTCTTGCTTTCTTGCTCTCAAACTGCTAGGTTGGCTCCATCACGTGGCACTGGCAGGCCCGTAGCCAGGATTTTTAAAGTCAGGGGGCATTTAAATTTCTTATGGAGCACTGGCTAATCAAATTAAAGGAATTCCCACACTGCCACCACTTGGGGGCCCTGGGCTTGATGAGAAGTTGTGGGGCCTTGCGAGTAAGTCAGGGGGCCTAGCCCCAAGATGCCCCACTGTAGCTTCGGGCCTGTGAGGTAGGTGGGGCTGAGAGAGCTCTGACAGAAACTGTTCTTATTCAAGAACAGCTGTGCCAGAACTATGGCTTGCCCAAGGTCATCCAGCAGGTACAAGTGGAGGAGTGGGGATTCAAACCCGGTTCTCCCAGATTAGAGTCCGCACACTTAACCACTACACCAAAATGGCTCTCAGAGGTGGTGAGCTCCCCCTCCCTGGCAGACTTTAAGCAGCATCTGGACAAACACTTGTCAGGGACACTGTAGGTTGATCCTGCTTTGAGCAGGGGGTCTGACTAGATGGCCCGTATGGCCCCTTCCAACTCTGTGATTCTGTGATTTCCCTACACTGAGGAAAAGTTCTTTCCTCTGCCCACTTTGGTCTAAACCTCCAATCCATATATTAAAAACCTGAAGACTAAGAATATTGATGATCTTTTCCCCTCTCTGCTATTTTGAGCATACCATGCCATTCCTCATGGAAGTGCACTATCTTCTGGGAGAACGCTTTCTCGTCTCTCTGGGTCATTGGAAAACATTCTGGTTCAACTGCTCATCTTGTCATTTATCTGTCCCAGACCATCAGCCTGTGTTCATGGAAGTGGAAATGAAAGAATAGAGCTGAGTTAAAAGGAGACTGGGGAAGATGTAAATGGGCCTCCACTTGGAAGGAGAATTTCCTTTCCTAAATGATGATCGCGGGTTGGCACTCAATGAATCAGACACAGTTCTCTAGTGTTCTTTTGAAGGGCTGATTCTGCATTGGTTTTCCCCTCCGTTGTTTTAACAAATCCACGTTGGAACAGAAATTCCCCTCTGCATTGCATGCTGCTTTCACTTCCTTTGATCATTGGATTTCATGGCGCCTTCTGCATAGATTTATGGTAATTTTACAGAGGGGGGGGGAAGAGAGAGATTGGATTTATACCCCACCCTTCACTCAGAGTCTCAGAGCGGCTTACAAACTCCTTTTCCTTCTCCTCCCCACAACAGACACCCTGTGAGGGAGGTGGGGCTGAGAGAGCTCTGAGAGAACTGCCTTTTCAAGGACTGCTCTGACAGAACTATGCAGGGCTATTTTGGGGCAGGAACACACAGGAACGGAGTTCCAGCTGGCTCCTGAGTTGGCCACACCCAGCAGGAACTCGTTAGCATAATAGGCCACACCCAACAGCAGAAACTCATTAAGACTGGCTACATGAGGGGTGTGTGACCTAAGTGAAGGAGTTCCTGCTACAAAAAAAGCCCTGGGTTTTGACAACAAACAAGGTAAACAGAATAAGAAGCAAAAGGTGGGTGTGGCTGGATGACCACCCTTCTGGCAACATGGGGGTGTGGCCTAATATGCTAATAGGCCACATTGTCAGGGGTGTGGCCTAATATGCTAATGAGTTTCTGTTGGGTGTGGTCTATTATGCTAATGAGTTCCTGCTGGGCTTTTTCTACAAAGAAAGCTCTGGAACTTTGGCTTGCCCAAGGTCATCCAGCAGCTGCAAGTGGAGGAGTGGGGAATCAAACCCGGTTCTCCCAGATTAGAGTCTGCACTCCTAACCACTATACCAAACTGGTTTTATAGCCATTCAGGGGTGACTTTGTAGTCAGTATGGCATTGGCCTGGGGTATTTGAATGTGGTTTGGAGCTGCACTTTTTCCACCCAGTCAAGAAAATATAGAGTGAATGCTAGATGCAGAATCACCCAAGGTCTCCCAGCAATAATTTACCACAGAACAGTACTTGTCCCCATGATACCCCGTCCACATTTTAACAGAATAATCCAGAATCTATGGGACATCACCAAAATATGCTGAACTGTTCAACTGGCAATGATTTGTCTAGCTCATCTATGCCATATTGCTGATCTGTAGACGGGATTTGGATAACCATTCTGGCTTCTTGGTTTCATCCCATTCTTTTCAGAGCTGACCCCCCCAAATATAACTAGATCTTCCTCTTCTTCCTTTCAGTTTTCCTTCAATTATATTAAGATGAACCCCCCATTTCTTAAAACTGAGTGCTTTGCATTTGATAGTCTTCTCACTGTTAGCCAGTCCTGGTCCTTTGCTATTTAATCTTTCCTGATCAATTTTCCTTTGCATCCAATTTCCTTTATACAACCCACATTTCAAATGCCTCCATCTATATATAAAATAAAGTCCCCCTCACCGTAAAATCAATACCCAGGCCAAACCGCTGGACCTAGAGACACCAAATTCGGGGAGAGCACTCCCACCATGGCATAGATGCTTCCTAAGAAGGGATTTTTAGAATTCAACCCCTAAGTGGGTCAAAAGGGGGGAAATGTGCTCTCCCCATTGATTCCTATGTGGCTGCCAGGCAGCTTTCTCCCTGCACCCCCCACTCTCTGATTGGTCAGCTGCAGAGCACAGAGTTCTGAGGTTAAAAGAAACCAACAATTACAGGGGACTGAAGACAGCTAATGACAGTTGAGGAAATCAGGAGTGACCAACAAACACCTGTGAGGTTCAGTAATGCTGCTAGTCCAGCCTCTCCGATGGCTTCCAACACACACACACACCTCCTACACCTAACAGGCGGTTGTCTGTTGGGTGCAGCCCCACCTCCACAGTGGCTTCTAATACTCTTCCCCTCCCCCTCCTACACTGGACTTGCAGCTGCCTGTCAGGTGTAGGAGAGGAGATGGGATGCTTACAGCTGCTGGGGAGGTTTGCTCAGCAGGATTGCCTTAGTACTGCTGCTGGCCCAGCCTCCCGATGCCTTTAAATACAATCCCTCCCAACACCAGACAGGCCGGTGTCTGTCAGATGTAGGAGCAGGGCCAGGGTATGAATGTTTATGGGGAGATAATAAGGACATTTCTAGGAGCCATTTCGAGGCGTGCCTCCCTCATGAACCTGAAGAAATGTCCACCACATCACCACTCCCTCACACCAACTCCCCCTTATACCTCTCACCTCTTACTGCCCCCAAGAAAGCTCTTGGCAAATGTTGAGCCAGATACACCAATGCTACAAGGAGGAGGCAACTTAGGACTGCAGCAAAGACATTTGCACATAGTACTCCTGCAGTGCACTGAGCTGCACAGGCCAAGTACCAGTGAGATCACCCTGAGGTTCTCAGAACAACACAGTCTCCATATGAGCAAAACAATCCAGGAACACAAGTAGACAGGCCATCGCTTTTGTGGAAGGTAGCAGGAGTTGACTTAACAGACGACTGCTTCTTAAATGGACAGTTCTATGTGGCCTGCTCCAGAGTGAGCTCACCAAGCAGCCTGGTGATCCCAGCACCTCAGGGCAGAACCACCAATGAGGTCTATAGAGAGATCCTTCAGTAGAGAGGGGGAAAAGTATGTATGTCTCACTTCATTTTTCACACTACAATCTTCTCCACTAGAGTTCCTACAACAAACATTACATTTCAGACTTCACATCATCAGTATTATAACTGGATTTACGGAACTTAGATACCGTAGTGAAGCACGGGTAGCAGGCTAGTATTTTATATGTTTGTGCTTCCATTATATCATGGAATTTATAACATACAGAATTTCTGAAATACAATCTGTTCTGAGCCCTGGTCCTGATGGCCCAAGCTAGCCCAATCTCGTCAGATCTTGGAAGCTAAGCAGAGTTGGCCCTGGTTAGTACCCGGGTGGGAAACCACAAAAGGAAGTCCAGAGTCGCTCACAGAGGCAGGCAATGGCAAACCACCTCTGCTTGCGTCTTGCCTTGAAAACTCTACAGGGTCACCGTAACTCAGCTGTGACTGGACAGTACTTTTCTCCACAATATGTTCTGAAACTTTCCTTCCACGTCTGCCTTGGTCGCTGAATCAAATGAAGGCTTCATGCAGACATCACCTTAAGCCGACATAGTCTAAACTTAACATAGGACAACTAGCAAGAGACGGGCTCGCTCTCACAAGCAGTGTGGGAAAATGTGTTTGGCAGAAGCCTGATGAACCGGATCGAGGAGGCTCTAAAGTAAATCCTGCGGGGGATGGAGACTGAAGCATGTAGGTAAATAAAAAGTCAAGTAATAATGGCAGGGACTTGAGCTCTGCAGGAAGTGCTGAGAGAGCTTTGGGGGAGCTTAAAATGCCCACAGTGAACTAGCAGGAGCGACGCTGGAGCACAATAACCATGGCTTTTTGACATGAGTACACTAATGCTCAGAGTATGAGAAATAAACAACCAGAGACTGAACTCCTAGGGCAGGAAGATAAATACAATTTAATAGGGATAACGGAGACTTGGTGGAATGGCTCCCATGACTGGAATGTAGCAATTGAAGGATATAACTTGCTCGAAAAGAACAAATACAGCAAAAAGGGAGGGGATACACAATGTCTGAGAATGCCTACACCTGCACAAGAAAGCCAGGAGAAAAATAAATGGAGAAATAAATTAAAAAACAAACAAACCCAAAACAGTTTGACTGCAGATTACCACAGAATGGAGTGGACATAGATAAGTTTGTTAGCTAGTTAGTAAATCTCTACCCTGCTACCTTAAAATAGTGAGACAGCTGGGATTAAGCTGTCTTGAAGCAAACCACAGATATTCCAAGAAAGCGAGAATTACTAATAATGGGAGCATGACTCCATTAAACATGGACTGTCCAACAGATCCATGACACGCCTTATCAGGAACCTCTCCTTAGAGAGGATGGTGGAAGGAGCAAATAAAAATGGCTTGATCAGAACTAATAAGAAGGCTTTATTGACGAGGTGAAAGCACTGGGATTTTTGGGGGAAGTGACCACTTAATGCAAGGATTCTTGAATTTATGGGAAACTACGGCTAAACATGGCCAAAGAAGGTACACTGCACAGCATCGAGTCCCCTTAATGTCCCTGATTACCATATAAATCACCGGTGATTAGAAAGTACTCAAAATGAATAGCAGGCATTATGGAATCAATGTCACTAGTACTTTACTATATGCTTTTATAAATGTTTTAACTTAATTTATATTTTACGTTTTATTGTAAACTATGTGTGGACTTTTGTGTAAGCCACCCTGAGCCAGCCCTTGGCTGGGAGGGCTGGGTAGAAATCTAATGAATAAATAAATAAATAAATAAATAAATAAATGACGGCGCCATTGACTGGTTAACATTCAGCTGCAGATGAACATGAGCTGGTTACCTGTAGCCACTCCTTACTCAAGTTCTCATAAAGATGTACAAAGTTCAGCCCAGAACTTGTTGTTCATAGTATCCAAGCCAACGTTCGTAGTATCCAAGCCAAGTCCTGATTCTCATGTTACCTTTGGGAGGAACTAGCTGTGACAAGAGATACACAGTTGCCACCGTTGTGTGTTTCCTTCATTCATTGGCTGCTTGTAATAGGGAAAAGCTACATGTAATGCCGGGAAGGAGCTGCGGTGGCTCAAGTGGTTAAGGCGCTGAACTGCAGGCTGTGGAAGGTCTGTAGTTCAGCAGTTCGAGACCCAAGAGTGCCGTATGATGGAGTGAGCTCCCGTCTCTAGTTCCAGCTCCTGCCAACCTAGCAGTTCGAAAGCAAGAAAATTGCAAGTAGATAAATAGGTACCACCTTGGTGGGAAGGTAACAGCGTTCTGTGTGCCTTGGTGTTTAGTCATGCCGGCCACATGACCACGGAAATGTCTTCAGACAGCGCTGGCTCTCCGGCTTTGAAACGGAGATGAGCACCGCAACCCTAGAGTCGGATTCGACTGGCTTTCGAGCAAGGGAACCTTTACCTTTACATGTAATGCCAGATAGTTGTTAGACTGGACATTAAGAGAAAGGCACAGACTGTTGGGTCTTTCATCATGCGTAGTTCAGACTTTGTGTTGGTCTCTTTTGATCATCTGCTTCCTAAGTCCTTTTTCATAATATATGAGGTAGAGAGGCTGCAAAGTGAAAATCATGACTCATTTCCTTCCCACCTGGTCTACCGATTTCATACATCCTGTGTTCTGGGACTATACTTCTTCGTTTCTGACCAATGGGTAAGTGCTTGTTGATACCACACAAATATGAATAGTGGCACGTGGCTCTCTTTTTGAATCTACTTCATTCCACAACACACCATCATGTATTACTTGCAAGGCACGGACCTACAGAAGAACTCTCCGATGTCCTCTCGATCACAGCCATTCAGAATTTCTCAGCTTGTAAATGGTTTGAGATTCGGACAGAGAATTTTACAGAATGTTAAAAGAGAGTTACAGCCCATTCCACTTCTCCAGCTACCAGAACACTTTTATGTCAGCGTAAAGAGGATTACAACATAGCTCACTGCATTTTCTGAGAACTAAGACCCCTTAATTTCGGCGGAATGTTCTTCCAAATACATAAGCTTAGGACTGTGGTTCTCATTGTAAAAAAGAAAAGAAAAGAAAAATAGTGCTGAGAAGCAATGCTCCCTCTAAGCTGTCGAGTCTTGTGAGCAAAAATTCTACTTTGGGAGCTACTGGCATTAAAGTTGTGAGCAAACGATTTGGCTACTGCATCAATTAGTTTGCCCTGGAGCCCTCCTTCCTGAGCTAAGGCAAAAGTGTGTGCTCCGGAGGCTAAAAAACTGTGAGCTATCTCACACTAACTCAGCTTAGAGGGAACACTGCTGAGGAGGGACAATCAGGACTGGAAGTTTATGCTCTGCCAGCCTTGCAGCCTTTGGCTATGCATTGTCTCAGGCTTTTAAAACAAAGACGGACAATACCTTTGAGAAACTACCATATGACATGCCAGATTCAAATATAGTAGCACATTAGAGGTCAAGAAGATTTTGGGAAGTATAAGCTTCCAAGAGTCAAAGCTCTCTTTCTTCAGGTGCATGTGCAGGGCTCTTTTTGTAGCAGGAACTCCTTTGCATATTAGACAACACACCCCCAATGTAGCCAATCCTCCAAGAGTTTACAGAGCTTTTCTTACAGGGGCTACTGTAAGCTCATGAAGAACTGGCTACATCAGGGTTGTGTCACCTAATATGCAAAAGAGCTCCTGCTTCAAAAAGAGCCCTGCATATGACACAATGGGTGTGTTCAGACAGCATGCTGGGAGCAGTGTAAATTGCTCTGGTCCCGATGCATTGTTGTTGTTTTTAACCCGGAGAATCGTGATTACACTCACCTCCTTGTTCCGGATCGCTGCACTGCCACATCGCTCCCTGCTGTCCACACGCGGGAGCATGCATTGGTGTGCGGGGGGGGGGGTTCTTTCAGTTCGAGCATGCGCACAGGCAGCCATCTGTAGAACTAAAATTTCCGCATGTGCGCAGAACAGCGATTTCCACACTTCCCTTTAAACTTTAAATGAACACTTCCCTTTAAACTTTTACCCCAAAACTGGCCTCTGGGAGATCCCAAACTCGTCTAAATGCTGAAACTAGGCACCATTTAAACTTTGCTATTATTAACTTAGGAGCGGAGCTGCGCCTATGCGCACATTGCCAAGGCATAAAAAAATGGCGGACAAAAAGCGGAAGCCTGGGGCTTCTGGGGCAGCTTTCCAGAGGGGAGGGGGTTGAGGCACCCGGAAGTGGCTCGACACCGCAGGAGTGATCAGATGTCAGAAAAGTACGGCTAGAACCGGAGAATCAGGAAAACACCACTTGGGTAAATGATATCAAAATACTATGGTTTAAAGGGGGTTTGATCCGGAAAGCGACGGCTAGGGATGGTGTGCAAAAGTTGGATGTGTGAACGTGCAAACAAAATCCATTCCTGAAGCGTGCTGAAAGTGGTTCAAACGTAGCATCTGAATGCATCCAACATGCTACTCCTAAGAGAGTATCTTGTCCTTATTAATATTTGAATTTTGGTTCCACTACATTCTATGCTTGCCATAATGGATTCGGCACAAGAACTGGCAGTCAGAGGACATTGGCCAGGGCTGACTGGCTGCTTGGCAAAGTCCCGCCCACGTCAGCCCCAGTCAGTGTGTTCGGCTCAGTCTGCTCCAGTCCTCCGACAGGAGAGGACCGTCTGGAGTGTGAGTGCGGGGACAGGCCCTCAAGCCCTTTTCTGCCCCCCCACCATCCCCTGGGCCAGCTCTGGCACAGCTGTTCTCTCAAAGACAGTTTGTGTCAGAGTTCTCTCAGCCCCACCTCCTCACAGGGTGTCTGTTGTGGGGAGGGGAAGAAAAAGGAGTTTGTAAGCCACTCTGAGACACCTTTGGGCAGTGAAGGGCAGGGTATAAATCCAATCTTTTCTTCTCTTCTTCTTCTATGGGGGCAGTAGGCCCAGAAAAGCCCTTTTCTGCTCCCCCCCCCACCATCCCCTGGGCCTTCCTTTCTTCCTCTCTCCTTTCTTTCACTCTCCCCCCTTCCTTCCTTCCTTCCTTCCTTCCTTCCTTCCTTCCTTCCTTCCTTCCTTCCTTCCTTCCTTCCTCCGTCCGTCCATCCGTCCGTCCGTCCCTCCCTTTCTCCAACCCTCTCTCCCTTCCACCCTCCCTCCCTTCCTTCCTAGGGCCCGTTGTCTTCCACCACAATGGGCTTTGCTCCCTAGTTCCCAATAAACCAATTTGTGATGCCCATCAAGCTTCCAAGAAGCACACCAGTGGTATATCTAGTGAAATGTCAGAAGGTATATATTTTTTCATATTTTATACTTCCTCGGAGTGCTGTTGGGCTGAACGTCCTGAGATCGAGAACAACATTTTCTGAGCAGCTTACGGTTTCAGCCCATGAAGTGCCTCATGTTCCATCACTCACTTTTGGAACTGAAGAATTGCCCTGATAGGGATAGCCGAGGATAGCCCAGCCTCATCGGATCTCAGAAACGAAGCAAGGTTTGCCCTGGTCAGTAATAGAATGGGAGACCAGCACGGAAGTCGCTATGCAGAGGGAGGCAATGGTGAGCAACCTCCGTTAATCTCTGGGGTGACCATACGTCAGCAGCAACTGGATGGAACTTTACAGGCACACGCTGTCAGGTTCTTCAGTCAGACACACAACATAGGGCTTCTTCAGAAGACAATGTTTAATAATGGAACAGTACTAAAGACACGTGTACAGTCTGTGTCTGTAATGACTACATACAGCCAAGCCTGTAGAGTTATACTACATTCAAACAAACCCTCCCAAAGCAGAAGCCAATTGATACATTTCTCATGCATGGGCAATAGAAGCAGGCAAGCTAGCAAAAACAATCCAGAAACCATTACAGTTCCCCGGATAAGCCTCCAGCTGGAGCAGCAAGGTCAATGGGACCTGATAAGAGATTGTGTGAGAAGCTTCAGAGGAGAAGGATGCAGATGCACTCCCCTCGCATTCTATTAACTTGGCAGGGCTACCTGACCCACTCACACACAAACACACCAAGAGAGAATAATTCATCTGAAATGAGGTGCTGGAGGAGAGTTTTACAGATACCATGGATTGCTAAAAAGGCCACTAAGTGGTTCTAGATCAAATCAAGCCTGAACTCCCCCTAGAAGCTTATTGATTGATTGATTGATTTAAATTTTTAGGCCACCCTTCCTTGAAAGAAGGGTTCAGGGTGGCTTACAACAGAAAATAACCTACCATAAAATACATAGTGCAAACTCCACTCTCCTCAGGCCCCACCCCCAAAATCGCCAGATATTTCCCAACCTGGACCTGGCAACCCTAGGCGTGATGTGTCAAGTTCTACAAGCTCAGCCCTGTAGGAATTTCCAAGTTGGTCTGCCCTGATTTTAGTCCAGCTGTAACACATGAAGCTGCCTTATACTGAATCAGACCATTGGTTCACCAGGGTCAGTATGGCCTCTTCAGACTGGCAGCGGTTCTGTAGGGTCTCAGTTAGAAGTCTTTCCCATTACCTGTGACCTGGTCCTTTTAACTGTAGATAGGCAAAGGGTTCTCTTGCTCGAAAGCCAGTTGAATCTGACTCTAGGGTTGCGGTGTTCATCTCCGTTTCCAAGCCGAAGAGCCAGCGCTGTCCAAAGATGTTCCTGTGGTCACGTGGCCGGCATGACTAAACGCCAAGGTGCACAGAATGCTGTTACCTTCTCACTGAAGCGGTACCTATTTATCTCCGTGCAATTTCTTGCTTTTGAAATACTAGGTTGGCAGGAACTGGAACCAGAGACGGGAGCTCACTCCGTCTTGAGGCACTCGGGTCTTGGACTGCTGAACTACTGACCTTCCAGGATGCAGTTCAGTATCTTAACCACAGATACTGGGGATTAAACCTGGGACCTTCTGTGAAACAGATGTTCTGCCACCGAGCCATGGTCCCTCCCAGACAAGTGAAATAAAACAACTGGATTGCAAAACTGTCTGACCAATGGATTAAAGAAGGATGAGATGTGTTTTAAACAATTCATACAAAGAGAAAAAAGACTGCACAAGATAAAACCTAAAAAAATTATGTAGTAGTATGACCATAGAAGAAGGTTACAAATGAGGCAATCCTAAACAGTTACACCCTTCTAAATGTACTGTAGTCAACGGGTTAGAAAGGTGTAACTCTATTTAGAATTAAACTGAAAGATTTATAATTTATAATATTATTTTGCTCTAAGCTACTCCAGAGGTTTAAAAAAAAAAAAATCAAAGGGGGCATAGAAATGCTTTGATAAATACATAAAAATAATTAAAATAGATGCTTTCAGTCTCACAACATCTGAGGTTAAAAGACTGATGACTTCATCTAATTAATTCCAGGCAGTTAAATTTAATGCCACTGAAAATACAAGCAGGATGAAAGGAACCCGGCTAAAGTGTGTTGGATTATTTTGCATACCTGTATTTATGGTTTGTAATCCCTAATGAGATTCCACGGCAGCTCAGCATTGATGATTTTATCCATATTAACCTGCAGTTGACAAGGTGTGCGTTATTATTCATGAGCAAGCAAAATCTGAGATTTCTAAATCTAACTTTGACCCAGTGGCAGTCACAGGAAATCATTTGGAAGATTTCATTTATGCTATACCCTAGACTATATTTCACATTATGTTTTATTGATTCCAGTATGGTGGTATCGGATACGTTCATATTTCACAACCTTCCACCTCATTCTAGAAGTGGTGGAGGAAAGTTTCATCAAGCTCAGCAGAGTTATGGTGACTCCCTTAGGCTCTTCAAGTTTGGTGTAGCAGTTAAGTGCATGGACTCTTATCTGGGAGAACCGAGTTTGATTCCCCACTCCTCCATTTGCACCTGCTGGATGACCTTGGGCAAGCCATAATTCTGCCAGAGCTGTTCTTGAAAAAGAGCAGTTTCTGTCAGAGCTCTCTCAGCCCCACCTACCTCACAGGGTGTCTGTTGTGGGGATTTTAGTTGTGGGGAGGGGAAGGGAAAGGAGTTTGTAAGCCACTCTGAGATGCCTTTGGGCAGTGAAGGGAGGGGTATAAATCCAATCTCTTCTTCTCTTCTTCTTCTTCTTCTTCTTCTTCTTCTTCTTCTTCTTCTTCTTCTTCAAGGCAAGAGACAAAGAGAGGTATTTCGCCATTGCCTGCCTTTACACAGTGACCCTGGACTTCCTTAGTGGTCTCCCATTCAAGGACTAACCAGGGCTGACCCTATTTAGCTTCCAAGATCTGATGAGATTGGGCTAGTGTGGGCCTTTCCAGTCAGGGCCGTGCTATAAGTACAGTTCAAAAATATTGCCTCATGGTGGCACAAGAGTGAAGAATGCACCATGCAACGTTGTGTGGCATGTAGAATGGAGCACTGGTGTGCCAAAGATTTGGGATAACTGTGGGACAAAGCACTTGACCAAAAGCATGGCAAGAGATGCACGGGAGTCCAGCTGGATACTCTCAAGCAACAGGAAGTAACACACACACAAAAATGCTGCACAGACCAGGGATGTGTTCGAGCTGTCGAGAAACTTTCAAGATTCTCCCCACAGTACAGAAAGGATACAAACTCTGCTCACCTGGGACAATGCCCGGACCTAGTGGTTTGCCCCGTCACCCAACAGGAAATGACAGCGTGCCCTAAAACACACCCCCTATGCCGATAAAGGTGCTGACTGATTGAACACACCGAAAACTCTCCTGCAGCACTGCTTTGCAGCCCAGCAGTGATAACGCGGATGGTCATGCTGTCATCCCGTTTCTAAACTCTTTGTCAAGTGCAGTGTAGTGGCTAGAGGACTAGACTAGGGTCTGGGAAACCCAGGTTTGAAACTCCATTCTGCCATGGAAAACCTGCTGAATGACTTGGATCAGCCTAATTTCCCTCAGAGGGTTCTTGTGAGGATAAAAACAGATGAGAGGAGAACAATGTAGGCTGCTTTTGGGTCCCCACTGAGGAGAAAGGATAGGTATAATGAAGCATTTATGCACACACTCAGGGCTTTTTTTAATAGAAAAAGCCCAGCAGAAACTCATTAGCATATCAGGCCACACCCCTATGTTACCGGAAGTGTGGTCATCCAGCCACACCCACCTTTTGCTTCTTATTCTGTTTACCTTGTTTGTTGTCAAAACACAGGGCTTTTTTGGTAGCAGGACCTCCTTTGCATGTTAGGCCACACACCTCTAATGTAGCCAATCCTAATGAGTTTCTACTGTTGGGTGTGGCCTGTTATGCTAATCAGTTCCTGCTGGGTGAGGCCAACTCGGGAGCCAGCTGGAACTCCCTTTCTGTGTGTTCCTGCCCAAAAATAGCCCTGCACGCACATATACTCTGAATGAGTTGCAAAGGAACCCTGACATTCTCTGGAACACGGCTTGAAAAGCACAAATAGCGTTAGCCATTCTAGAACTAAGTTTTTGACTATCTTTGATTCCTCCCCTCCCCCCCCCCACGATTGGCGATCAGAGTTGCCAGCTCTGCTTTGGGATATTCTTGGGGTACGGGGGCAGAGCCTGGGAAGAGTGGGGACCTCGGCAAGGTGTAATGCCATCGAGTTCATTAGACAAAGCAGCCATTTTCTCCAGGGGAACTGACCTCTGTCACTTGGAGCTCAGTCGTAATTCCAGGAGATCTCCAGGCCTTGTCTGGAGGTTGGCATGGATCAGCTTCAAGATGGTACCATGACGGGAGCATTAGTTGTAAGCCGTCCCATAAGATTACCTTTATAATGGATTTTTATCTTAGTAAGTCACTAAATGTAGTCATTAAGGTTTGGACGGAGCCAGGGGCCAGAGTCCTGACCCCCAGGATCCCTGGCCACATAACTTTTGAACTAAGAACAAATGAAAGAAACTGGCTAGCAGAGCTCATTGGACGCTGGGTGCCATGCGTTACACACTGAGTGATGAAGAGGCTGAGGATTCTGGCTTAGTGGTCCAGCTTGATGCTTTCTCCGGCAGGAAACGCCCTGCATGCAAGACTGCTCTCGGTGAGGTCGCACTTCGGCTGCAGTTTGCTCGGCTGTAGTTTGCTGACTGTCTCGGTCACTGCCCTTCATCGGCATTCCACCAAGCTTGTGTCTTGGTTGTGACTGGAATGAGGGCTCCCAGCTGGTCTAGAGTCTCAATCGAGTTATGAGCAGGCTGAGTGAGTAACACCAACATCAAGGGGGGTTGGATGCCAAGAAGATTCCCAGAAGGAAATGCTAAGCCCATTCAACCATTGGTCCAGAAGCCACCTTCTACACAACAGCAAATAGATACTTACATGCTTTGGATGACTTTGGAAAACCCTGTGTGTCCCCCTATAAATTTGGTGGCCCCTGGTGGTCATTGCAGGCTTCTACAGCCCATGATTTGCTACAACTCAAAGACTAGTAAATTCCAACTGCATGGCTCAGTTCACTGGGATAGCGATACTCTTTGTTCTCGCCCTTGCTTTGTTAACGGAGATTAATTTTCACTATTCCCACCCATAATGGATTAATATCTGGGAAGGTTGCCAAAATTAGGAATTAGGATCGCAGAGGCTTTGTGATATTGAATTACAAAATGAAGAAGCTTTGCTACCCAAGAACTTCAGAAATATAATATCTCGGCCTAATTTTACTGCTGCCCCTTATTTATTTAACAATACCTATGAGCCTTATAGAGGGGCCTTTTCCAGAGTCTGTTTTGAGGCACCCCCTTCTGCTGTACTGCAAGGTAAATTTACTCGAGTTCCAAAGTATGAAGGGATACGCCCGTGCATGGCTAATATGGTGGAATCGATTACTCATGTCCTCCTGTGCTGCAGATTCTATCAGGAGGAATGAGACCACCTTATACTACCCCTTCTGTCTAGATTTAGCCCTCTGCAGTCTCGTCTTGACTTTAGGCCAGAAGTCCTTCATAAATTCCTCTTAGAAGATGTTCAGAGCTCAGTGACTTAACGCTGTGGCAAAATTTTGTTGCTTAACTATTAGGAAACGTAAACTTATTTAACCAAAAAAATTGTATGATTCTCCTGTTAACGTTATTATATTTTACTAATTTTACTAATTTTCTCTTGTTAATGTTTTTATACTATCGCCATGTTATTATTGTTTTAATCCTTCTTATATCAGATTTGTACTGTTTCACTGGCTCTTGCTGTAATAAATCAACCGCATCAATCGATCAGAATTAGGATCTACCTGCTATTGGTTAGCTAGTTAGTTAGAATTTCTAGTGTTTTTAGGATAAAGTATACTAGCAATATTAGTAGAAATTAATAACTCTAATTGAACTGAATTACATTATTTTAGAATACCAGGGTTTTTAGCAGGTCTGGTATACTGTTAATGCATTAGGAGAGGAAAGGGAGAGAGAGATTGATTTCATGAATTAGAATAGTGAGCTGCTTTGGACTAATTAGCTTAGGTTTAACTAGGCTGAGGCTCCTTAGTCAGGCTCCTTAGTCAGGTCACACAATGCAGGGCTTCAGTAGAAGAATCTCTTTATTGGTGAATCATAACTAAAGTCACGTGTACAGCTTGTGTCAGGAATGCCCGGGTGCAGTAGGGCTCCCTAAATTATGGTGGAATCAAACACCTCCCTAAATGAGTTGAAGCCAATGAGTATAGTTTGTGCGCGTGGGCAAAGCAAGCAAAACAATTTAAAAGCTGTTGATTCCCAGCAGAGGATTTCTGCAGCTGGAGAGACTACAAGGTCAGGAAGATGATAACATACAGACAGTAGAATAGTAATGGTCAAAGGCTGGTAGACTGAGAGTACTCCCCTCACATTCCAACTCCATGACAGGGATACCTGACAAGGACTTAATTTACTGAGACTGTGATGTGTGCAAATGTAACATCGGGGAAGTGGAGTTGGATTAAATTTGGTTGGGGAGGCCACCATGGAGCCCAGTGGTTGGGGGATGCAGGAGGTATGGCGGTGGGACACAGTATTATAAGGGGAGGAGGCAGAGATGTGGCCATGCTCGGTCTCTTTCCAACCTTTGTCCCATCCCAAGATATGGTGGTAGTGGGGCTAGAAGTACATACCTTTCTCCTGCACTGATGTGGTGTAATGCCGGGTCCATTAATAATAAGACCATAGCTCTGAAAAATTACTTGGCAGAGCAGAAAGTGGACCTCATATGCATGACTGAGATGGACACCCTGAAGGAACTCCCCTCCCCCAGGTTTCTCAGCCCTCCATCAGCCCAGGATGAAAGGCTAGGGTGGGATGGCAATACTCACTCAAGAGTCTTTCTCCTTCAGGCCACTCCCCACACCAAAGATCACTAGCACTGATTGTGTAGGCCGAGCATGGGATGCTGAAGGGAGCTTAGCTATCTAGCTGGTGTATCGACTGCCTAGTGCTCTGACAGATACCCTGTTGCACCCACTGGGTGTGGTCTCGGGCTGGGCCTTGGAGTTTCCCAGACTTTTGGACTTGGGAGACTTCAGTGTTCCTGCAGATAAGGCTGCCTCCTCACAGGCTCTGGAAATGGTGACAATCCATGGCAACATTGGGACTCTCAATCTGTAGCAGGTCCCATGCACCAAGCAGGCCACATGCTGGATTTGATCTTTGGGATGGAGATAAACATTGATCTGGATGCCACTGAAGCAGTGTCAAGGTCAGATCACTTCACCCTGAAGGCTCAGCTGAGAGTCCCAGCCTCGCTCTGCATAGGCGGCGAGCCTCGCTCTGCATAGGCATAGCTCGCCTCCAGAGACTGATGGAGCCAATCGGTTTCCAGAATGCTTTGTGGGATCCAATGCCCCCTGGAGACTCATTAGATGTGCTGGTAGAGGACTGGCAGAGCCGTAACTCTGAAGCCATCAACGAAATCGCTTCCTAATGCCCTCTCCGCACCCGTGTCAGACTAATGCCCTGATATAACGTGGAGCTATGAAGGACAAAACAGGAGCTGAGAAAGCTAGAGTGCATAGGGCAGCAGTCTCATGGTGAAGCTGCAAGAGCATCTTATAGGATGTTAATGAAATCTTATGTGATGGCAGTGAAAACTGTAAAAAAAAAAAAAATAGAATTTTATGTGTCCACCATTGTGTCCGCTAGCTCTCGTCCAGCACAATTATTTAGAGGAATTAGATCACTTACTTCCCTTACACAGGGAACTCAAAAAGATAGCAAATTGGCAATTAGTCGTGAGGCTTTTGCGAGCTATTTTGCAGGAAAAAATCTTGTTGCTCTGCCATGACCTGCTGAGCAATATTGATACAGTATGGGAACTGGAAGCCCCTTGGCCATCCTCAGGCCCAGTAATGGGCCATTTCGGCCGATTCTCCCAGGATAAGGTTGACAGGTTCCTGTGTGCTGTGAAGCCCACCATTTATCTCCTTGCTCTTTGTCCATTCTGGCTGGTGAAAACCAGTAAGGACAGGATAAGGACTCTCCTGGTGGATATTATCAACTTGCCTCTGAGTTCAGGATCTTTCCCAGGGGCGTTAAAGGAGGCAATGGTGAAACTGCTCCTAAAGAAACTATCTCTAGAGCTCACAGATCCAGACAACTGCTGCCTAGTTTTGAACCTTCTGTTCCTGGATAAGGTAATTGAGGCAACCAAACAGCTCCAGGCTTTCCTGAATGATTCCTCTATCCTGGATCCATTCTAGTCCAGTTTCTGCTCCGGATATGGGATGGAGTCAGCTCTGGTCACCCTCACAGATGATCTCTGCAGACCTCTGGATCAAGGAGGATTGGTGCTGCTGTTACTATGATTTTATGGCCTACCATCTCACTGATGTGGAGATACATGGGGCGGCCTTGCAGTGGCATGTCTCGTTTCTCCATGGTCGGGGACAGAGGGTTGCACTTGAGGAGAGGGTTTCACCATGTTACTCCCTGGTATGCAGTGTCCCACAAGAAGCAATCCTCTCACCCATGTCGTTTAACATCTATATTCATCCCCTCACCCAGTTGGTCTCGAGTTTCGAGCTGGGTTGTCACCAATATGCTGATGACACCCAACTATATCTGTTGATGAAGGGCCATCTGGATGCCACCCCAAATATACTAGCCAAGAACTTGGAGGCTGTGGATGGATAGTTAAAACAGAGTTGGCTGAAACTAAATCCATTGAAGATGGAGGTCCTGTGCCTGGGCCAGGGGGTGGGACAGGATTGGGGATCCAACTCCCAGCTCTTGATGGGGCATTGTTATTGACATACCCAATGGCTCTGGTTGTCTCATTATCAATGGAGGTCCAGGTTGTAAATGTTGCCAGGTCTGCATTTTTTCATCTTTGGCAGGTCAGGCAACTGGCTCCCTACCTGTCTCCCTACAACCTAGCCACAGTGATCCATACAATGGTCACTTCCAGCTAGGACTACTGTAATGTGCTCTACACAGGGCTACCCTTGAGCTTGATCTGGAGATTAGAGCTGGCTCAGAAATCAGTGGCACATGTTCTCACAGGAACACCATTATGAGCATATATACAACCAGTGTTCCACCAGCTGCACTGGCTCCCAGTAGAGTACTGGATCAAGTTCAAGGTTCTGGTTTTGACTTTCAAAGCCCTATGCAGTCTGGGACCAACATACCTTCAGGACCGTCTCTCTAGTTACGTCCCTCAAAGAACATTATGCTTGATAGACCAACACCTGCTGGTGATCCCCAATCCTTCAAAAGAGCATTACTCTTGATAGACCAACACCTGCTGATCCCTGACCTGAAGGAGGTCCGCTTATCTTCAGCCAGGCACTGGCCTGGTGGAACACTCTCTCAGATGAGATCTGGGCCCTGCGGGACTTACTACAGTTTTGCATGGCCTGTAAAATGGAGATGTTCTGCCAAGCCTATGGTTGAAGCATTGGACCTCTACCAGTATTGGCCTCTCCAGCACACTCCATTCCACTCTTATATTTCATCTTATATGAGTTTCATTCACCTGGCTGCCTCCTGTAACATCACAATCCATTATGCACATATATGGAATGGCCTCAGAAATAGCTGCAATCAGTGCCATAAATGAAATTATTTATAAACTAAGAATAAGGCCCATTGCGGGGAAAAAAATGCAACAAGCTCTAGAGAAAGGGTGTGGGAGAGTGCTCTGGCTTGCAGCGGTTGGCCAGCACCCCTCCCACCGCAGCTCCATCTGAAGGCCATGGCAAGACCACAGCAGGACAGGAGCCGTGCAGCATCAACTGCCGCTGTGGCTGGGAGGCCAGGCGTCAGTGTAGTTGGGATGGTGAGTTTGTGGGCCCCCATCTGCCAGAGGCTGCTGGCCCTGGCTGAACAGCAGCCTGTGCTCCACCACAGCACTGCCCCCCCCCCACTCCCTCAAGAGCCGCCGCGGAGTCACCCTGGCCAGGCGGATGGGGATAGCATGACATGGAGGGGTGGGTGGATTGGGCCTCCTGTGCTGCTGCCGCACTGCCCACCAAATACTGGCCAAGCAGGACAGGAATGGCCGCCTTCGTGTCCTCCTCCCCATCTCCCCCAACCTTGGCATGGGGTGGGGGTGTCTCCAGAAGCCCTTGTAAGTGACTGGGACAGGAAAGCAAAGTTCCTCTTACCTTGGCCCCTTGAGAAGAAGGGGAGCCTCCACATGGACTCCTCCTGCAAGGCATGTGCTGCATGCTTCTTCGGGCCGCCAAGCAGACCCCAGGCTTGGCGGCGGCTACCTGGAGAGTTGGGGGCTCTGTAGTGGGGTGGGTTGAGTGCAGCCCCTCATCTTAAATGAGCAGAGTGAAGCAGTCTCAATCTTCTGAGGAAGCTGGGCACAGTGTGAGTAGATGTTCACAGGTGCTTCTTCTGTGGGTAGGACTGAGGCAACAGAGCCAATGACCTTCTGTCCCAATGCAGCCAGGGGATTGGCAGACATTCTGAGCAGCAGTTCAGGCAGCCAATTGATTTTGGTGCACATAGAACATTGTCATGCAAAAACACTTTTATATATAGGGACAGATGATTTTATATTTTGGATTTTAACCAATTACTGATTTTTGATTGTTTTGTCTTAATCTACATATTATACTATATTGCATTATGTTGTTATATTGTGATTGTTGGATTGTTGTAACCTGCCAAGCCCTGCCACACAGGGAAGGGAGTGCCAGGAATTTATTAAAATAAATAAAAAATAAAATTTTGGGATTCTGGTTTTAAAAACCCATGTTGTTGGAACACGTAACACTGCTTCTTCTTCATTATGCAGCCATGTTATTATTGCCACACAAAGTGCTGAACATTCATATACATTGACAGACTTTTTTAGTTCCAGCATGAATGGAATCTGTCACTACTTAGCACTTTTCATTGAAAGGAATTCACATTGATCACTTTCATGAAAACTTGATTTAGATTTAGCCTAATTATGTTTCAAGGTTTTCAAATCCTCATTAGTATAGATTGGAACAGAAAGTATTAGAAGATCATGTTGTGAAGAGCCAATCGCAGCCACCCTTTCATGGGGATAAGCCCTATTGAATAAAATGAGCCTTACTTCCAAGTACACTTGCTGGGGGAAGGGCCATGGCTCAGCAGAATTCCTGGCATCTGCAGTTAAAAATGATCAGGCAGCAGGTGATGTGAAAGACCTTGGATAGCCACAGCCAGTCTGGGTAGAGTTTGGCCCATTACGCACACAAATCTTACTGCAGATTTTCAGAGCAGTAAGCAATAAGCTTTGGATTCTATGCCTGCCTTACACACCAGTTCTTTTCCCTCCAGTGTATTTTCTTCTGCAACTACAATAAAAAACATGCACTTTTCTAAATCTTGGGTGAAACATCACCTGTGATGTGTGGGGAGGTGGCATCCAAAGTCCCCCCCTCCTTTTTTTTAAAGTACACAATTGCCATATCACAGCTATGCAGTAGCATCCAGCAAGAATCTTCCATTTAAATCCTCATAGTTCAGGTTTTGTGAATGCATTTTAGTGTTAGTTCATTGAATGAAAGGGAAGAAGGAGGAGGAGAGGAGATTGGATTTATACCACACCCTTCATTACCCGAAGGAGTCTCAGAGTGGCTTACAAACTTATTTCCCTTCCCCTCCCCACAACAGACACCCTGTGAGGTAGGTGGGGCTGAGAGAGCTCTGACAGAAACTGCACTTTTTCAAGAACAGCTCTTGTCAGAACTATGGCTTGCCCAAGGTCATCCAGCAGGTGCAAGTGGAGGAGTGGGGAATCAAACTGGTTCTCCCAGATTAGAGTCAGCACACTTAACCACTACACCAAACAAAGGAAGCAGGCAAAGGGGGAAAACCCAATGTCGAAACTTACCAGACTTTTTTTGAAACTGACAAGCAACTGCAAAGCCCCATTTTTCATATTGCCAAGCTCTAGGGGATTCTCTGCTGTGTTATCGGCCACTGTGAAAAATGGGGCCACTGTGAGTCACATGGGGAACATGATGGGTGTACAGACTGAGCAGTAGAACACACTGCCACTGGCATTGCAAGCTGTGATTGCTGGCTGCGTATGTCTGTGTGCATGCATGCTCCTATGCAAAGTCAGCTATAACTTGCACGGAGCTGCAATTTGTATGGGGGAGGAGTCCTCTGGCTGAAGCTCTGGAGAGCTTTTTAGTCTTGTGACACAAAACTGGGGGAGAAGGGGGGCATTTTTGCCAATGCCCTAGTGCAGCTGCATAGTAGTGTTAATTTCCTGCCCTTCCTTATCAATTTGCATGGACAAGTAGTGCAATTTCTTTAAGTTATATCATTAATGCGGAAATCATATTCTGAAACATCCCTTTCTAAGCATCATATTCTGTAACATCCCTTTTTTGACATACAACAATCCAATACAGACCTTGGCTTTAAAAAAAAAAAATCATGAATAGAAGCTCTTCAACTTGTAGCTCTTCACCACACACACCCCTTTTAAAATAGGTATTAATTCAGAGGTACAGTGCACACTGGTCATGAACTTGGCAGTTTTATAGAATCTGCCCTGGGCGGATAGCACTCTGCCCTTCAAATGGATTGATCCCAAGAGATTCTTAAGTTAATCAGTTTGCAGAAGGTCCATGTGGATCAGCTGTCATTTTAATGTTTGGCTTCCGAAGACTGCCAAAATGCCCCTCACACACAAACACACTTTGTTCACTAAAGCATTAAAGAGAAAAATGTTTTTAAAGCTTTAGGTTTCCCTGAGGCAAAGCACCCTTGGGTCTCCCCCTCAAGGGTCAATGTGAATAGTAACAGGCCTAGTCCATCCTACCAGTGTTACTAACTGGTCTCTCAGCCTTATCATTTCAAGGCTAGAGATGGAAGTGGAGTGATTAGCTCCTCATGAGAACCTGTGGCCCATTGGACGTGGGGGGGGGAGAGAGTTAAGGGTAATTTTCTAGAAGCTTCTCCTGGGAACGTGTCCTGATTGGGTTTCATCATCACCTGAGGTTGCTGGGGCCAAAAAACTATAATTGAACTAAAGTCCAGAAAAAGAGAGATTAACCAGGATCCAGATGGACTAAGGCCTAAAACTATGACATGCTTGAATTGCATTTGCTAGCAATGTAGAGTACACCTGAGCTTTGGCCTTTGATTTTGAGTTTGGGGTTTATACCATCTAACACAGGTTCTGAAAAGTTATGGATAGTTCAGCTAGTCTTTCTTGTTTTCTTTCTGCATGATGTTAATGTGTTGACTATAACTTGAGTTTGCATATTGATAGAAATTGAAATAACTTTTATAAATCCTTTTTTTTTTTAAAGTAACGGTTTGGTTACTAGTATGCAATTGCCCTGGGGATCCATGTTCAGGCTTAGACTCTTTGACAGCTTCCCATCCCAGTGTCTCTATTTCTTTACATCTCATTTCAATTTCATTCCATGCTGATACCCCCCCTTATTTTGTTTGCATGCAGCACTGGAATCCCTTTTTTTTGCACTGGGGACACTGCCCTTTGCCTCCTCTCTGATACCCCTTTTGTAGCACAGGAGAACGGGGCCTAAGCCCAAGCAGCAGACCACCAGACAACAGGAGTAGAAGTAGAAAAGTTTATTGATGTCAAGTTCAGCAGCGAGGAGTGCTCAAAATGGCTGAATTCCTTGTGGCACACTTAACAAAGCTTATATACAGTCAGCAGTTCCTGGTAGATGTCACAGCAGTGAAAATTTCATTTAGCTCAGCCCATTTCCTGCTCGGTCAGTTAAGCTTGCTTTTGCCCTTATTTGGGGCTGGAATGTTGCCAGCATCTGTTTTACCTTATTTGGTCAGAGCATTAGCGGAATAGAGATTGCTTCAGTTTCAAGCCAATACCAGCAGGGAACTAAACCCACGGCACCTCCTTTTAAACTCCTCCTTGCCATTTTTTAAAAAAAATTCTGCGATCTGAGAGTAGCGATACTCTCATATCAGTAGACTCATGCCACTTGTCAAAAAATAAATAAACAATTTAAAATGAGGGGGAAACGGAGCTCGTACATGGATGAATATGGGGAGGATGGTGGAAGGTGAGGAATGAGGAGAATGATCCTGATTAGGATGGGGAAGTGACCTTCGAGGGGCAGCAAAAAGGCAGGGGGGGAAATCCCAGGGAATCTCAATGCTTTTGAATTACGTTCAGCTTGAATGTAAAACAAGGGGGAAATGGGCACAAAAGCACTCTCAGGAAACCCGGAGAAACAGCTACCAGAAGACTGGAAGGGAAGCAAATCAATGCAGAATGATAAAAAAAAATGGACATGTAAAGTGAAAGTGAGGGAAAACACCTGTGCATAATAGAGCAATCCTGACCTTGATGGACCAAGGGTCTGATTCAGTACGAGGCAGCTTCATGTATGTTCAACAACTGCTCTCTGAGTTACAGACTTGCTTTTTTCATGAACAAATACATACATTTGTTCTCTGGGAGGAAAACAAAAAATAATAATTAATTGATGATTAATAATTACATAACAAAATTAATAATTGTTGAGGTGGCAGCAGTTCATGTATCCTGGCCACCCCTGCTCTTCCCTGCTTTATTCCGTCATGGCTGATTTTCTTACCCACCCGTTTATCTGCACCTTTCCTTCTACTGCTGAAGCATCAGTTTAAGAAAGAAAGAAAAACAAGTAATACACTACTCCGAATTAACTGCAGAATGTTGATTTTGTCCCGTGCTCTGTTATTCAATATCCCATGACACTGCTAGGTTGCCAAAAGAAGATTGTTTTTTACTGCAATCATATAAACTTGCCAATGCAATTTTCCAGAAGAAAATCTATACCTTTAAAACAGTAAGATAGATGCATTCATTTCAGTGCAATTTATTTTTTCCCCCCAATGCAAAGAATATACGGGTTCTTACCTTTGCTCCCATTTCTCCCTTGCTTTCACTGATTTTGCTCCAATAAATATTTTTACCCACAGTGGGCAAGTTCTCCAGATGTACTTTGACCACAGAAGTACACCAGACATCTTGTACGCGGAAGGAGATTGTCACTTGGAATTATCTATGCTAGCTGGTTTCTGTATTCACACATGTCTCCTAAATGAGAGCAGGTCAGCAGCTTCTGCTTTTAACACTTTTTTTTTGGTATTATTCAAATAGGTGTTTAGTAGAGTATTATATGCTTTTCTCAAAAAGAAAGAAGACATTCAGTGGAAGCTACAGGCCTTGTGTTCCTGGCTGGAAGAAAAAGACTAGACTGAGGGGGGAGGGAATAGGGAAAAAATGTTAAAACTACTTAAAAGGAACAATGGGATGATGAGAATGTACACTTCAAACCACAAATAAAAATAACTTTTATATATATATATATATATATATATATATATATATATATATATATGCTTCTCTCAAATACCTAGAAAGCCTTGAGGAGAAATAACCTAGTGCCCATCCCACCTGAAACTGCTGATCCTATCACTGTTCCTGGCCAGTCTCTCCATGACATTATCAGAAGTAGTATTCATGGGAAAGTATTCACACTACCATATGGTCACCGCATAGGATTTGCCATCACACAGGACAAAATTTCCAGAGAGGAGGGAACTCATTGAGGATGAGCTTTCACCCACTGAAATGGCTGTTTTCACCAAGGGAAATGGCTGTTTTCACCAAGGGATCTTGGTTGTCTGGAAATCAGAGTAATTCTGAAACAACTCCAGGGCCCCACCTGGAGGCCGGCAACCCTAAGGGATATGTCTCTTTCTCCTTCCCATAAACACTCATAAGTAGGGTTGTCAACCTCCAGGTGGTACCTGGAGAACTCCCACTATTACAACTGATCTCCAAACTACCAAGATCAGTTTCCCTGGAGAAAATGGCTGCTTCAGCCAGTAGACTCTATGGCATTGTACACTTCTGGGGTCCCTCCTGTCCCCAGATGCTGCTCATCCCAGGCTTTGCCCCCCAAATCTCCAGGGATTTCCCAACCCAGAGCTGGCAGCCCTATTCATAATGCAAACCATTAGCAGTTGCCTAAAACTCGATCAATCAATCCCGTGCAATTAAATTCAAACCCACTGTGTTCATTTTTTAACTGTTCATATCACAAGGAAGATGGTCATCGTTAACGATCTCTTCAACTTTGGTGGGCCTGCGAAAGACATCTTGGGCTGAATGGAGTGCTTTGGAATTGTGCGGAAAGGATAATTCTCTGAGGATTTAATGCTGCTTGTTTAAATCATAGTTATGCACCCGTGATCTTTAGAATATTATGATTTAAAATAGATTTCTTGATGATAAAGTACGTGCCTCAGCAGCCCAGAAATATCAGCTGCATAATAACTACCTGACTTCCTGACCAGCATGAGATATAATGATACAGTGGTGTGTCCCCCCCCCCACTCCTTCCTCCTGTGGAAGGGAAATTCGTATCCCAAGGGGAGAAAAATGAGCTTATGAAATATTGATAGAAAATATCTGGGAGACAGCAGGTCAGTGAATGACTTAAAAGTGGGTACGGTATACTGACAGGATCTTGTTCATTGGTCCCACCCTCTGCATGTTTAGCCAAATGTCTGTATTCATGCATATGCCCTTCAATAGCATCAGGGGAACAGTGAAAAGTAGGATATGAATTGTGTGGCACATCTTTTGTGAGGAAACTTTTAAACCTCTGCTATCTCAAGGCAAAATTCAGAGGAACTCACAGACATTGGGACTGGGGCAAAAATCCAGTTTTCTCTACCTGTACTTTCTTCTCAACACCTGCACAGCCCAATGACATCCAAACCCTGCCCCCTCAAAAACAAAGAAAAAGGGCAGGGAATTAATCAGCCTATGAATTTAGCTCCTGTACTTTTTTTCTGGCCAATAGTCTCTAAGCAGAACGTTTTCTCCCATCCCTGAAAACGAGATCACGAAAAATAAGTAATCAGTGTTTTGTGTGTAACATAGTGTTGCCGGATCCCTTCCTGGCAACCAGCAGAGGATGAGGAGGATTTACCAAAAGAAAGAAGGCCCAGGCCACATTGCCAGCATCACACAGGAAGTGATGTCATCATGCCAGTGACTTCCAGGTGATGCTCAGGTATTTGCGGAAAACGCTTTGGGAAAACTGGCTTCTACGGTACAGTTTTTGCCCAAATATCAGAGCATCATACAGAAGTCACTGACATGATGACGTCACTTCCTACGTGACACTGGCAATGTAGTTAAGGCCTTCTTCTTCCTACTGGTAAGCCCCCTGCCAGCCAGCTGATCAGCAGCTGAGGACCACCCCCATGTCCACCAGGGGGTCTGGCAACCCTTATGTGACACAATACAGCTGTAAAGGTTGAAGTTACAAAAGGGTGCACTGATTTCTTTGCAAAGAGAAATCAAAGAGAAACAGAAGAGAAACCCCTTTTAAAAAAGGGTGGGGGGAGATTAAGAGGAATCAAAGGCCATATCTAAAACATTAATTTTGGAAAAAGAAATTCCTCTCCCCATAAAAAAACAACAACTGTGTTTTACACTGGGGGAGAAACTGCAGTCAACCCTTTTTTCTGACTATATTAATGAAATTTGATAGAGGTTACTGCCATTAAAATGGTTACCTTTTTTTGGTGTGTGTGTCCGATCCATGAAATGGCATTTAATGTAAAATTTATAAAACCACAAATGATGAGAAATTTTGCCACCAAAAAACAGGTGGGATAAATATGGTCTTCCACACAATGCATAAATTCAAGTAAATTAATATATGTTGTCATGACCCCAGCGGGTTACCATCTCCAGCTGTCACCACTCTGGGCTTCAGGTCCCTTGAGAAGGCCCACAGTACCCTCCCAAGCCAAACCAAAATGCCCCTTTTAAGCCGAGAACTGTAGGCATGATGTAGGCAGAGAACTGTAGGCATGATGTAGGCAGAGAACATTAAACAAATGGCTTATTAACACAGTACTGGGGCAAGGCAAACAAGACAAGGTGCTTTAAAATATATAACAGTGTTTAAAGGCAAAATAAACAAATCTAACATGACTGCCTATTTCTCCTAAATGACTACTATTTCAAGGCCCACAGCCTTTTATACCAGGCCTGTCCCTGTACTCACTCTGTCCCAAGTGCGGGATCTTTTCTCTCAGCCGATCCCGTCCCCTCAGTTTGACTCTGTGAGAGGCAAGACTGCAGAAGAGAAAATAATGCAGTTTCACAGTTCAGAAAGCTAAAGTTACATCTCCTCACACAATCCCCGAACTCCGATTGGTTACAACCATCGTTAAGCATAATGGGGATTGTAGGCTGTCTGCTTTCCACTCCTACACAGGTCTCCTGGACCTAGGCCACACCAGGCCACATCTCCCAGTCCTACACAGATTATGACATATGAACATTTAACAGAAGGGGTTTTCTTTTGGTGGGGTGACCCCCTGACAGCTTCTATTGCAAGGATAGTAAATGATATAAGCTGGAGCAGCCTGAACTGTTCCCTATTCTCTGCTGGCCCCTTTCAAACAGCTCAGCTGCCACTTCTTCAACCTGCATTCTAGCTATGTACCTCCCTATTTGAATAATTAATTCAGTTTTAATCATGACACAAGAGCAAAACTACATAAACATCATTCCCAATTCACCAAGCCAACATTGTCTGCAGATAGCCAACAACACTTCACTGCTGCCAACTCCTGAGGTAGGATGCCAAAACATGGTTTCTCTGTCAATAATCAGGAGACCACAGAGCTGATTGCAATATACAAATTAGGAGAAAGCATCAAGGGATGAAAGAAGACTGGGAGTATAGCTCAAAAGAGGTTGTCAACAGCAAGAACACAGGAGAAAGTAGTGCTGCTCATGAAATTAGCATATACATCCACTGAAGGGACAGTGGCTCCAGAACAGTGGAAGAGGAGGAGGAGAAGCAGGAGGAGGAGGAGGAGGAGAAGAAAAAGAAGAAGAGTTGGAGTCTCAAAGCAGCTTACAGTCTCCTTCCCTTCCTCTCCCCACAACAGACACCCTGTGAGGTAGCAAGTAGATCAATAGGTACCACTTTGGGGGAAGGTAACAGCGTTCCGTGCACCATGGTGTTTAGTCATGCCGGCCACATGACCACGGAAACGTCTTTGGACAGCACTGGCTCTTCGGCTTTGAAACTGAGATGAGCACCGCAACCCTAGAGTTGGATTTGACTGGCTTTCGAGCAAGGGAACCTTTATTTTACTTTAAGTGATTACACAGCTGTAATTCAGTATAGATCAGTTAGACTGATTATTGATTATTGTCTACTTACCCAGTGACCTGGTACATTGTTCTGTGTTCTGTTTCGTTTTACGCATTGTATGCGTTCTGTTCTATTTGATCACACTGTATGTACGGTGCTGCTTGTTTGTTATTTCTCAATAAAATGTTAATTGTAAAAAAATAAAATAAAAAGCCTAGCCGTTTTTTTTAAAGAAGACGAAGAAGAAAAGACAAAGAGGAAGAAGAGGAGATTGGATTTATACCCCGCCCTTCGCTCAGAGCGGCTTACAAACTCCTTCCCCTTTCTCTCCCCACAACAGACACCTTGTGAGGTAGGTGGGCCTGAGAGAACTCTGACAGAAACTGTTGTTTTTCAAGGACAGCTTGTGACTGACCCAAGGTCACATCAGCAGGTGCAAGTGGAGGAGTGGGGAATCAAACCTGGTTCTCCCAGATTAGAGTCCACACACTTAACCATTACACCAAATTGTAGAATGACCCTGCCTGAAGGAACCACACAAGACACGGTCTGAGGGGTGAAAAGCACTGGCCTGCCTTTCAGGGGCAGCGGGCAGCCTTTATTATACACTCCCCTCCCAGCCTAAGAGGGGGCTGTGCTTACATCACACAAAGGGAGACCACATGCTCAAGCAGAATGCCTGGGATGTTTGCACGGCATAATTAACAGTGATAATGTTACTCCTGGCATCGCAGATGCCTGCCTTGAGACAAGCAAAGGTCAGTGTACCAAGTTACTGATTACCAACAGAGGCAGAATGTAAAGAGATTAAGATTGGTGTGCCAAGATCGTTAATCTCTGCCACATCTGCCCACCTGCTTATTGTCTGTGCTGATCAGGAGAGTCCCCCACCCAGCAGCATTGTCTTCATGGAGGGCCTGCTAAGAACCCCGTCCAAGAATCGGCTCCATTCCCACAAGCTCTGGATCCAACCCAACCTATATTCTAATCTAAATTCAGCATCCTCGTTTACTTACATTGGGTTGAATCCAGCCCTTCCATCAGTGGAGTGACATGGGACTGCCAATTCTAGGTTGGGAAATTCCCAGAGGTTTGGGGACAGAGCCTGGGGAGGGGGCTTAGCAAGGATGGGAAGTCTCTATTGTTAATGCAATCTTAGGATGCATTAACAGAAGCATTGCATCCAGATCACGGGAGGTGGTGGTTCTGCTCTATTCTGCTATGGGCAAGCCTCACCTGGAGTACTGTGTCCAATGCTGGGCACCACACTTTAGGAAGGATGTTGACAAGCTTGAGCATTTCCAGAAGAGGGTGACCAGGATGGTGAGAGGGTTGGAATCCAAGTCTTATGAGGAAACGCTGAAAGAGTTAGATGTGTTTAGCCTGGGAAAGAGAAGGCTTTAGAGGGGCATGATTGCAGTCTTCAAGTATTTGAAGGGCTGTCATGTAAAAGATGGAGCAGATCTATTCTCTCTTGCTCCGGACTGCAAGACTAGATCAAATGGGTGGACATTACAAGGGTGTCATTACCAGCTAGATATCAGGAGAAATTCCCTAACTGTAAGAGTGGTTGAGCAGTGGAACAGCCTGCCTCAGGAGGTGGTGGATGCTCCTTTCCTGGATGTTTTCAAGCGGAGGCTGGATGACCATCTTTCGGGTATGTTGTAGGTATGTAGGGCTATCTTTCGGCTTATGCTCCTGCAGAGTGCAGGGGGTTGGACTAGATGGCCTGTAAGGTCCCTTCCAACTCTAACATTCTATGATTCTATGATGTCATAGAAGTTTCTCCCAATTCCCCCTCCTCCCACCAGTGCTAGAGTTGCCCGTCTCCAGGTGGTGGCTGGAGATCTCCTGGGATTACAAGTGGTCTCGAGGTAAAAGAAATCAGTTGCCTTGGAGAAAATGGGCTCTGTGGCATTATACCCTGTGGACGTCCCCCCCAATGTTCCCTCTAAGCTGTGGAGTCTTGTGAGCAAAAATTCTACTTTGTGAGCTACTGACATTAAAGTTGTGAGCGAGCAATGTGGCTACTGCATAAATTAGTTTGCTCTGCATCTGTCCTTCCTGAACTAAGACAAAAATGTGTGAGCTGGAGGCTAAAAAACTGTGAGCTAGCTCACACTAACTCAGCTTAGAGGGAACACTGATCCCCACCCTCGCCAAACCCTGTCCTCCCCAGGGTCCACCTCCACAACCTCCAGAAATGTCAAAACCCAGAGATGGCAATCCCGCCCTGCCAAATCCCATGATGCTCCTGAGTGGCCCCCTAAGTAGCTTGGGTGGAAAGGGGATGGTATCCAAAGTCACTTCTGCAGGCTTGCTTTGTTTCCAGCAGGGATGGATCTAACCCAACTGGGAAACGTAACTTAACTACCTGTTGTTGTTGTTGTTTTTTTGTTTGTTTTTTTAAAGAGTTCTTATTTCTATTGATCAGAGTGATGTCAGTCTCCAGAGAAGGCTTTCAGTTTGTTTCAAACGTCTAGATTAATTCGCCCTGTGGGAAAGGAATTAAAAGAGATAAATGCAGAAACAGTAAAGAAGCCCCATCTTCATTTTAAACAAACAAACAAATGCTAAATGGGACTGTCTGCCCTGACAAAGTAGCTTGAAAATCAATGAAAGATATATGCTGAACGATTTCAAGAAATGTAATTTGTTTTCATCAATTATGTTACCGTGATGAATACCAAGAAATTGGACTCGAGAAATAGTGTGCAATTGGGGGGGGGGGAGAGATAAAACCACAATTCAACTGCTATTTCTGATTGTGAGTTATAAAAGCCTTGAATGTAATAATTAATGAATCATCTATTATGCCAGTAATATACAGGGTGGTTAAGGTAACAATGCACATAAAGGCCTCTGTTCGATTTAAGTTATTGCTGGCTCCTTAGTTTGATTGTGGAAACGTCTGTTGGTAGGGGTACCTTGAAACCTTCGTCAATATCAACAGAAGCGGTCACTACCGCTTCAGAGATGGAAAAGAAATTCTCCATTTTATGGGCTCACCTTGAATCATAACGTTTTATGGGCCGGGCCATGGTTATGGAACAGTCTCCTCAGGGATCTGTGCCTGGTCCTTTTTCTGCCAGTCTTCAGGAGGTAGCTGAGACAGTTTTATTTAGGACTGCTTTTGACTAATATAATTTTTATTTACTGGCAGTCCTAATTGGAGTTTTTTAATTGTGACCTTTTGTGTCTTCTTCTTCTTCTTTTTCTTCTTCTTCTTCTTCATAATTGTTTTATTTATACTGTAAGCTGCCTTGAGTTCTGCAAGGGGAAAAGGTGGCTAATGGATGTTTTAAATAAAATAAAATAAATAAAGGGGTTCTTTCAAAGTGATCGTCAAAACACCACCACAAGAATCCTCTGTGCCAAATATTGGAAGATGCCGGAGACACCCACGAAACAAGAATATTTAAATACAGTTTTAGAAGCAGCTGAAATGGATGAACTGACTCTGTTGATGAAAGGTCTCTCGGACTCCGTTTTTCAAAACACATGGGCACGTTTTTACGAGTGGTATAATACTTATGTGTAGGCTGTTATAACGGAAAGACGACTTATATGACAAAGTACTTTTATATAACCCAATAAGAGAGAAATGAAATGAACTATACTCACTTACCAGAAAATTAGCAAATGTTGCTTATTATTTAGGCATAGTTAAGATATGTACAATGAGAATTTATTACCCCCATTTGTGTTATAAGTATGTTTGTCATGCTATGTTTTGTATTGTGTTAAAAAAAAATAATAAAATTCTGTCCTTAGGGACAGTTAAAAAAAAAATAGAGAGAGATATTCAGATTCTGTGTTGGACTGTGAGGGGAATAACGGGTATCGCTTTGCACTGTGATTTCCTTGTCATTCAAAATAAACAGCATTTTGATCAGTTTTGCCTCTGCTCATAGGTGTTCCCCCATTACCCCTGACCTCCCCCAACCATAAAGAAGGTAAGGGGTGGAGCAGGGGAAAGTGTCATTTTGAATTTTAATCTACTTCAGAAGACGCTGACCACCCCCTCCCCGTGAAGGAATTATTTAGTGACTCCGGGACATGACAGAAGAAGAAGAAGAAGAAGAAGAAGAAGAAGAAGAAGAAGAAGAAGAAGAAGAAGAAGAAGAAGAAGAAGAAGAAGAAGAAGAAGAAGAAGAAGAAGAGGAGAGGAGGAGGAGGAGGAGGAGGAGGAGGAGGAGGAGGAGGAGGAGGAGGAGGAGGAGATTGGATTTATACCCCACCCTTCATTCAGAGTCTCAGAGCGGCTTACAATCTCCTTTCCCTTCCCTTTCCCGCAACAGACACCCTGTGTGGTAGGTGGGGCTAAGAGAGCTCTGACAGAAACTGCTCTTTTTCAAGAACAACTCTGACAGGGCTTGCCCAAGGTCATCCAGCCAGGTGCAAGTGGAGGAGTGGGGAATCAAACACGGTTCTTCCAGATTACAGTCTGTGCACTTAGCCACTACACCAAACTGGCTCTCATCATCCATTCTAATGAAACGCCAGAGCTGGAAAAGCTCTCAGTTCCAACCCCACAGTCAAATAAACAGAAAAGGTATAACAGAGGAGAAGCTCCAGACAGGTGAGCTCTTGTTCTGCCTCCCCGCCCAAATTGTGCCTTCCTTAATTTCTCCCATTAGTTCTTCCCCCTCCCCAAAGCCGTCCATCAACCATCAGACTAGTTAGAACATCATCCTTTCCCCCCAGAATCAGGCAAAGTAAGCCTTCCTCTTTCCTGACGTACTCTTTATCCCTTCCTTATCATTTCAATTCACTCACACTTTGGAGAGTTTCATCAGAACTTTGAACCCAACCGCATATAAACACACAAAAAGACCGTCCCCCCCCCCACAACCCTAAGTTGTTACAGCTACTCATTCTTTTCTCTCAGTACTTCCTCTTGAGGCCGAGATCTCTCTTCCTCAGGGACATTAGACAGAGATACTCAGATGGGCTCTATTGAAAACAGTTGAGGATCGAGAAATTCAATTCACACATAAAAGACTTACATGTGTGACATAAAATAAGGTTTGATAATGTGTAAGTGGCCTTTTGTGACATAACGGTGCTTTCAATAATTGCTTTGGAGAGATAAAAAGGTAAAGGTTCCCTTGCTCGAAAGCCAGTCGAATCCGACTCTAGGGTTGTGGTTCTCATCTCTGTTTCAAAGCCGAAGAGCCAGCGCTGTCCGAAGACATTTCCATGGTCATGTGGCCTGCATGACTAAACACCAAGGCGTACAGAACGCTGTTACCTTCCCCCCAAAGTGGTACCTATTTATCTACTTGCAATGTCTTGCTTTCGAACTGCTAGGTTGGCAGGAGCTGGAACTAGAGACAGGCTCTCACTCTGCCATGCGGCACTCTCGGGTCTCGAACTGCTGAACTACTGACCGTCCGCAGCCTGCAGTTCAGCGTCTTAACCACTTGAGCCACAGCTAAATAATACTATGCTTTTTTTGTTTTTTATTCTTTTTTTTCTTCCTTTCAGTCTAGTTTTTGGTATGGGACATCTTGGCACATCCGTCCCCTGTGTAACATTGGTGGTTTTCAGCACAGGAGATCACTAGAATGCATGAAGCAGACCTTCTCCATAAACAGACCACTGGTCTACCAAGTTCAGTACGGTCTACTTGGACTGTCAGCAGCTCTCCAGGGTCTTAGGCAGAGGTCTTTCACATCACCTGCTACCTTATCCTTTGCACTAGACATTCCGAGGACTGAACCTGGGACTTTTTTGGTGCCAAACAGATGCTCTACCACTGAGTCCCAGACCCACCTTACTGCCGCTGATGCACACTCATAATTTATTTTCTTGCTTGAATTGTGCATGTCCCATTTCGTCATGGGGAGGTCAAGCACCATTTAAAGCCACCTGCTTTTGAAGATGCCTGGACCACCCTGCTACAGCTCATCAGATCTTGAAAGCTAAGCAGGGTCAGCCCTGGTTCATATTTGGATGGGAGACCACCAAGGGTTCCCATGCAGAGGCAGTCAATGGCAAACCACCTCTGTTCATCTCTTTCCTTGAAAATCCTACGGAGTCACCGTAATTTGGCTGCGACTTGGTGGCACTTTTAGAAGACGTGCTGCTTCTGCACATCTGCAGTCGATGGCATTCATGGGTCTGTGGATGCCTGCTTAGAAATGACAGGCTCAAACTGCACTTCTCAGGCAGCGACGCAAGCCATGTGGATTTAATTAATGCAAACACATATGAACACAGCTGGCTTTGGGAGTCTGGCAGGAAGGCAAAACGGGCGGGTGTAGGACACAACAGAGACAAGCCATGCCGCTTCCTCTACCCCCTGCCATGGCATTCTAACTAGTTTAAATATTTTTTAGCATTTAATATTGTATCTGTGAGTGAAGACGATGTTTTCTGCATGCATACAAAAACTCAAAAGAGAGACAGTCTTCAAGAAGTGTACTAATTCTACACAGAAGTTTCATACCCACACACACACAAACTGCTCTTAATTGTTATGCTTTAATGGTTCACATTCATGACCTACTCACTGGGGTGGGGTTGTGGGTCAGTGGAAGAGCCCCTGCTTTGCATGCAGGAAGTCCCAGGTTCAATCCCTGGTATCTCCAATTAAAAGGTTCAGATATTCAGTGATGTGAAGGACCTCTACCTGAGACCCTGAACAGCTATTGCCACTCTGAGGTCCCGATCAGATGGGTCTTTAGATCTGCGCCAGGCATGAGTGCCTGGCAGATTTAAAGGTAATGACCAGACAGCGACATCTGGGAAACATGCCTCTTCCGTGTTCATCCCGTATTGCCATGCTAGGGAGCCGTACTAAATAGACACTGGTGAAAGTCCAGTGTTTTTTCTTCCTGACGGGCCACTGGTGGACTTTTCACCACCTGATCATTCCATTGTGCAATCAGCCTGTTGGGATGGTCTGACATCAGACCATCCTGAGCGGCCGCCATTTAAAAATATTCTAAGTGATATGCACATAAATGTGTAAACGTGCAACAGCCACAGAGCTCCGCTCAAACGTTCTAGACAATTTCATGTTTCTGAATGGCCCATGAATTTTATGAACTGCATTAATTAAAAAGGTATCTAGAGGGAAGTACCCCTGGCAGTGCTTTAACCATTCAATTCTGCACATGCATAGAAAAACAAGTAAACGTTGAGGCGCAGATGCGCATGCGCAAACAGATTTTTAAAAAAAAAAAAAAAAAAAAACAACTGACCAAGCAGCTCCTTCAGATGGATGCCGTCTAGACAATCCACTGCAGAGTACATGAATGGTAAGGGGAGTTGTCTGGCCGTGCAATGCCAGATAGAAAAAGATCTGGATCAAATTAGAGGCGGGCCAATGGCGGATTTAGCTGCCTGTCTGAACACACCCCATCTAGATTATACTCTTCTTGACAGACCGAGGTCTGATTCAGTATGAAATAGCTTTATCTGTATGTATATTCTCAGCAACTGATTTCCAAACTTCATTTGACTAGAAAATCTCGCAACATGGCCATTTTTCTGACCTTAGAATTCTTGGGTACCCAAGAAGGAACTAAATTGTGAATTTCAAAGCATAATGCCTTAGCATTAATACAGGTTTCCCTAAATGCTCCAACATGGACTACGTACAATTGATAAGAATCGCATGCAACAAATTTGTATTTCTTTAAAAGATAGAAAATATTCCAAGTAAAATATAAGTACCTTAATAGGTATCTTAGGAAGAATATGTTATCTGAATTATTTCCTGAGAGAGCAATTATATGTACCTCTGCAGATTAAATCAGAGTAAATATTTTTAAAAGTCAACTACATAAACAGATTACACTAACAAAATAACCTGAAGCAATGAAGGCAATTATCATACACCCTGGAATCTGAAAACTGCTTACTTCTGTAATGTACACCTGTTACTGGGAGCACGCCTTGGGCTCCAGCCTCCCTGGAAAGCATTGTATTCGAACATACAAAGAGACTCAGGGATTTAATGTGCGCTGCAAATTTTAAAGTAATTGTCCTGTAAAAATCAAGATATTTGCAGAGGTATGCGGAAACAGTAGACTGAAGCTTAGTTGCAACCTGAGCAAGCCAAATGAAAACCGTGCTGAAGACAGTAGTTCTTTTACCACAGCACTGGGTCCATCCAGATGGGATCCAGCACGGAGTATGGAGTCCAGTCTCTCCTCTAGTACCAGTATGTGAAACATCTGCTCCTCAGAAGGAAAGATGCTATGAAGTTGTACCCTTTGGAGTGACCTCAGCTTTTGGGGGATAAGACTTGATATCACCAAAGTGTATCACAATTCACTTGGTGCCATCCCAGGACTGGAGACAGTCTGTCATCTTCTGTGTCACAGACAGAAGTCCAGCCTAGGGGTACAGCAACTTCACTACACCCCATATTCCTCTGTGGTCCTTCAGTCTAAAGTCCTGAAGTCTTCAGTCGAAAGTTGTGTCGATAGAAATAGAGAAGTCAAATTAACTATATGGAATTTGACCCCAAACAGTCATGGTCACCCACAGCAACGACTCTATGTCAAGGATCTTTTCTACGAAAAGCAAAGCTTCCCATCAGCAATATAACACGCAAGGAGAGAAACACCATCAAGACCCTCAATGCGGATCCAGACATCATTATTCTACCAGCTGACAAAGGCAGTGCCATGGTGATCATGAAGACGGAAGAATACAAAAATAAGATTAGAGATCTGCCGGACCCTGCCACACCTTGACACAGAGAGTACTCCATCTTTCTGTGTTATACCTCTGAGGATGCCAGTCACAGCTACTGGTGAAACATCAGGTCCTACAATGCCAAGACCATGGCCACACAACCCGGAAAATCTACAGCAACTAATGAACTCCAGCCGACGCCGTGAAAGCCTTCAACAACATATTGCTAGAACATTTCTTCTAAACTGGTGTCGTAATGAATGTGTAGGTATTTCAAGGTGGCTCAAAACTTGTGCATTGTGACACTATGGGATCAAAGCAAGATACCCTTCTGTCCTCAGTGAGGATTGCTAGATGGGTGATGAGTCTTAGGTAGTTGGTGGCAAGATGTACGAAGGCCTTGAGGAAGAAGGATGAGCTATCAGTCTAGATTCTCAAATCTCCACAGATGCCAATCGCTCCTTTAATTCAGCCTCAGACAAATTGGGAGACTGCGGGTCTTCTGAAGCAGATTCTTCTAACGTGAACACACATGAAGCTGCCTTTATACTGAATCACACCATCAGTCCACCACAGACTGGCAGTGGTTCCCTGGAATCTCAGGCTGAGGCCTTTCACGTCACTCACTGCCTGGTTCTTTCAAATGGAGATGTTGAGGATTGAACCTGGGACCTCCTGAATTGCTGAGCAGATGCTCTGTTACTGAGTTACAGCCCCTCCGTGATTCAACACAAGTGTCAGTAAGTCTGAGTCATCATGCCATCGCTCTCTCTTCTCTAATTCACCGTATCTCACATACATCAGTCTGTCCTTTACCCTGTGGATGTTCAAACAATAGCAGTGTGACAACATCTGGCCCTCCAGGCAATTCTTCATCGTGTCTGCCAATCCTGCCTGATCCCATCAATTTATTTAATGAAATCTAATGAAAGAAGTTGTCCTCCTGATGAGGAGCAGAGTAATGTTTTTGAAATGGGATCAGAGACAAACCAGGCTTTGTTCAATTTTTGTTCTCTCTTCTGGATTTTGGTTTTGATAGCTGACTGTTTATCTTTGTTTCCTGTAGAAGTGAGCAAGAGTCCAGGAGGACCTTAAAGACTAACAAAATATGCAGCTGGGCGTGAGCTTCCGTGAGTCACAGCTCACTTCTTCAGGTACAGCTAGAATGGGAGTCTATCCGACCTATTTATTAGAAAGCCAGTTTGGTGTAGTGGTTAAGTGCGCAGACTCTAATCTGGGAGAACCGGGTTTGATTCCCCACTCTTCCACTTGCACCTGGCTGGATGACCTTGGGCAAGCCATAGTTCTGACAAGAGCTGTTCTTGAAAAAAGAGCCATTTCTGTCAGGAGCTCTCTCAGCCCCACCTACCTCACAGCGTGTCTGTTGTGGGGAGGGGGAGGGAAGGGAGTTTGTAAGCTGCTCTGAGACGCCTTTGGGTAATGAAGGGCGGGGTATAAATCCAATCTCTTCTTCTTCTTCTACCTCACAGGGTGTCTTTTGTGGGGAGGGGAAGGGAAGGGATTTTGTAAGCCACTCTGAGACGCCTTTGGGTAGTGAAGGGTGGGGTATAAATCCAATCTCTTCTTCTTCTTCTACCTCACAGGGTGTCTGTTGTGGGGAGGGGAAGGGAAGGGAGTTTGTAAGCCGCTCTGAGACGCCTTTGGGTCGTGAAGAGCGGGGTATAAATCCAATCTCTTCTTCTTCTTCTTCTACTTCACAGGGTGTCTTTTGTGGGGAGGGGAAGGCAAAGGAGTTTGTAAGCCGCTCTGAGACTCCTTTTGGTAGTGAAGGGTGGGGTATAAATCCAATCTCTTCTTCTTCTACATCACAGGGTGTCTGTTGTGGGGAGGGGAAGGGAAGGGAAGGGAGTTTGTAAGCCGCTCTGAGACGCCTTTGGGTAGTGAAGGGCGGGGCATAAATCCAATCTCTTCTTCTTCTACCTCACAGGGTGTCTTTTGTGGGGAGGGGAAGGGAAGAGAGTTTGTAAGCCGCTCTGAGATGCCTTTGGGTAGTGAAGGGTGGGGTATAAATCCAATCTCTTCTTCTTCTTCTACCTCACAGGGTGTCTTTTGTGGGGAGGGGAAGGGAAGGGAGTTTGTAAGCCGCTCTGAGACGCCTTTGGGTAGTGAAGGGCGGGGTATAAATCCAATCTCTTCTTCTTCTTCTACCTCACAGGGTGTCTTTTGTACGGAGGGGAAGGGAAAAGAGTTTGTAAACCGCTCTGAGACTCCCTTGGGTAGTGAAGGGTGGGGTATAAATCCAATCTCTTCTTCTTCTACCCCACAGGGTATCTTTTGTGGGGAGGGGAAGGGAAGGGAGTTTGTAAGCTGCTCTGAGATGCCTTTGGGTAGTGAAGGGCGGGGTATAAATCCAATCTCTTCTTCTTCTTCTACCTCACAGGGTGTCTGTTGTGGGGAGGGGAAGGGAAGGGAGTTTGTAAGCCCCTCTGAGATGCCTTTGGGTAGTGAAGGGCAGGGTATAAATCCAATCTCTTCTTCTTCTTTTCTACCTCACAGGGTGTCTGTTGTGGGGAGGGGAAAGGAAGGGAGTTTGTAAGTCGCTCTGAGACCCCTTTGGGTAGTGAAGGGCGGGGTATAAATCCAATCTCTTCTTCTTCTTCTACTTCACAAGGTGTCTTTTGTGGGGAGGGGAAGGGAAGGGAGTTTGTAAGCCACTCTGAGATACCTTTGTGTAGTGAAGGGCGGGGTATAAATCCAATCTCTTCTTCTTCTTCTTCTACCTCACAAGGTGTCTGTTGTGGGGAGGGGAAGGAAAGGGACTTTGTAAGCCGCTCTGAGATGCCTTTGGGTAGTGAAGGGCGGGGTATAAATCCAATCTCTTCTTCTTCTTCTACCTCACAGGGTGTCTGTTGTGCGGAGGGGAAGGGAAAGGAGTTTGTAAGCCGCTCTGAGATGCCTTTGGTTAGTGAAGGGCGGGGTATAAATCCAATCTCTTCTTCTTCTTTTTCTATCTCACAGGGTGTCTTTTGTGGGGAGGGGAAGGGAAGGGAAGGGAAGGGAGTTCGTAAGCCGCTCTGAGACGCCTTTGGGTAGTGAAGGGCGGGGTATAAATCTAATCTCTTCTTCTTCTTTTTCTACCTCACAGGGTGTCTTTTGTGGGGAGGGGGAGGAGGGGAAGGGGGAGGAAGGGAAGGGGAGGGAGTTCGTAAGCCGCTCTGAGATGCCTTTGGATAGTGAAGGGCGGGGTATAAATCCAATCTCTTCTTCTTCTTCTACCTCACAGGCTGTCTGTTGTGGGGAGGGGAAGGGAAGGGAGTTTGTAAGCCACTCTGAGACACCTTTGTGTAGTGAAGGGCGGGGAATAAATCCAACCTCTTCTCTCTTTTCTATTTATTGGAAAGTGGAGTGATTTCAGTTGGAAATTTATTGGAAAGTGGAGTGATTTCAGATGCCGAATGACATTAGCAGGCGAATGACAATAGCAGCAGGTGAATGACAATTGCAGGTGCGATTGGATTTATGTGAGATATGCAGAGGGGTAGTAGGCATTTTTTTTGTTTCAGTGCTATTCCCTTAGCATGTTCTTTCATAACCGGATAGGCTTCCCTTGTTTGCAACAAGTTCAGAAAAACACCTGCCCCATCTTGAGGCCCACCTCACTGACAACACCTGAACATCTCACCTGCATGTACAAAATCTAAGGAGCCTAGGTCCAAATCATGACCGATTTAACAGATTTTATGTGAGATATCGATGCTGTAGTTGAAGCCTACATGCCCTGGATTTCTCATTCTTAGGTGCCACACAGAAAGCTTGTGTTTGCTATATAATGACCTTTCTCTTCTGGAAGTTGACTCGTCGGTATGCTGCATTTCATTAACGTTTAAATTCCCACTGCCGCTTATCTGCTGTGACAGATTCAAAACAACTTCACTTAGTGAAACATTTTGCTATAGAGCCTGGAGCTCTAGATATATGGATACTAGTAGATTCCGTAGAAATTAAGATGGAATTGTACAGTATAAACTCTTCACTTCTCCTTTACAGAGATGAGAGCAAGCTAAGTCAATAAAAACCATCATCATTAATGCCTTTTCAGTAATATCCTTTCAGGATCCTTGGTACATTCTAAAATGGAAGAGTTAAAGAGAGCACGATGTTTGCAAGTACAGGCCATTTTTCAAGAGACCTAAATAAGTCTTATCTATAGAGTCCATAATTTTTACATTGCCACAACTCACATTTCCAGCGTTCAGTTTCGTTGATGCCATTTCCTACTGAGGATAACTTAGAAAAGTCGAGAACATTCACAGAAACGGTCTTCAACATCACATTTTAGCATAAAATTTTGAAGACTGGTAATTTGGTATACCAACTTTAAAATTGTTAATATTTCCCACCTATGATCTAACACTTCTCAGGTACTTTGCAAATGCTGTGCTGGCATTTGATTTGCTATGGTTGGCGATACATTGTATGATTTGAATATAGAAACACACAATTCCTCTCCCTGACTAACAGTGCAATCTTACATAGAGTTATACCATTACCTAAGTCAATTTAAATCAATGGGCTTAGATTGGCGTAACTGTCCTTAGGATAGCACTGGAAATTGTTCACAAATATCCCACTCTTGAAGGATTGAGGAGAAAGATGAGAGATATTTGTTCCATACTTTTCTTTGTCATTTTAAGCCATTTCTTGACTAGGGGCAACAGGCCCGTAGCCAAGATTCTGTTGCTTGTGGGGCAAATCTTTTTCTGGTGGGGCTAAAGTTCTCAGTGCAGAAAGAAAAGTCATTTAGCCAATAGAAAGCTGTTACCACTATAGATCTCTAAATTGCAAGCTGTCGACCACTTTATATGACAGTTCTCAGCTGCTGCAAGTTAATCACTTTTGCCAGCCGAAGTAACGATTCTGAGAACAAGGTGGGAGGTGGGGGTGATTGCCTATATAGTCAAGAAAGCTAACACTTAGGCAGAAAAGCTCTCTTAAAGGAGACCAGTTTCTTAGCACGGAATAGATTCTAGAGGTCACCTACTCCAACCCCCTTACTCAGTGCAGGAATTAGTCAACTGCAGCACCCCACTCTGCTTAAAGGAGCACACGCCTTTAAAAAAATGCTTTAAAATGACTGAGAAAAAGCATTTACAGGAGAAATCCTTGTGGGGGTGTGCCTTTAACAAAGGAGGTAGAGCCCCCAAAAGCCTCACCATAGCTATGGGCCTGGGGGGCAATATGACCAGTAGTCTTGTAACATCTACATTCCCATAACTGAGCACCTGAATAAATATATGTTATCTTTTCCTCAGGGACATGCCCAGAGGAAGAACATTATAAATGTTGTGGCATCACTTCTGGTTGAGCGCCCAGAAGTGACATCACAGTGTCCATTATACTCTAGGAACTCCACAATCTCTATAGTAATGACCATAGAGATCTGGGAAATTTCTAGGTGCTGTACCCAAAGTGACATCACACCAATCATGCCAAACACCCTCCCACCCCCATTTTCCTCCCAAAGCTCCATCGGGAAAGGATGGGAGCAGAATGTGGAGGCAGGACGTTGCCCACTATGGCAGGCTGTCTGGGAAGCCTAACCTTAGACCTTCCTCCATTCCAGCCCCCCAACTTGAAATGAAAGGGGTGGGGTGCTCTTTCTGAAAACCTAACCTGTAGCTCATCAGTATGTGTGCAGCCCCCAGTAAACCAAATAGCACCCCCAAAGACATTTTGGGTCAGGTGGGAGTGATCTAAGCCTTTCTATGTAATGCAGTCCTGATCCAAATCAGGCCTGTGAGCTAGTGGGAAGAGCAGAACTTCAGAAGATGCCTCTCCAACTGACCTGGCGATTTCCCCAGGGAAAGAATATCATGGCGTTTGGCCCTGTATAAGACCATACCCCTTGGCATACCATAAAATGACTGTTGGTTCAGCCCTCAGTCTTATCCCGCCCCCCGGCTTCAAGTAGGCAGGCAGCTGTCTCCTTTTAAAATCTAGTTCCTAACACACATATCCCATGATTACAGGAATGCTGAGAATTTCAAAGCAAATCTGTTTGCCACTTGAACTTATCATGTTCAAATGTGGTGGTCAGGATGGTCAGGTTCATACCGAGCAGCCACAAACGTATGCCAAACACGTTTGTATGTTTTTTTTTTTTGGTTTTTTTTTTTGCAAAACTGTATATGCACAACTCCATGGCAACATGTATGGTGGAGCTGGCCCTCAGAAGCTACCATTTCCTCTAGAGGAACACACCCCTGTAGTCTGGAGATCAGTTGTAATTTCGGGAGAAATGCAGCCCTACCTGGAGGGTACAGCCAGATCAGTTCACAGAGCTTGGCAGATCATGGTGGGGCCTGACTTTCTCCATCCCTCCCTCACTGCCAATTCGAAAAGAAGGTATGGTTTCCTTTCACAAGGTTTTGCGAGCAACTGTTATGAAATCAGCTTGTGCCGTTTTCAGAACGGGATCTGGCTAATAAAGCCTCAGTCAGCTGTAACTTTGGACCCTCGGTCTGGATTTTTCAGAGGAGCCAGAAACCGAAAGTCCTTCAGGTCTGCAGAACAGAACATTGCTTTGTCTTTGCTTTAGCGCTTTCCTGACAGAGTGTCGTGCGTCAGCTCAGGGGCTGCGGGTCACACCCGCTGAGATGCAAGATAACCACCTCCTCTCCGCCCGCGTTACCTCCATCAGCCTCAGCTGCTAAAAAGAAATTAACAGCCCTCTGATTGCTAATTAAAAGCTCTTTGCTTTCCTCCTACATAGCCTGTACATCTGCTTCTTGCCCCGTCCTAGGGAAGGAAATCCATAAATTCAAAGGCAATACCGTGAGCAGCACCTGGCCCTCCTCGAACCTGCTGGGCAAAAACAATATTTCATTGTGTCGGTAAATGAACATTCCTCTGGCTTGAAAAGCCCCTTCATTTCCTTCCCCCAGCGGTCCAGAAATGCTCGCACTGTTTCCATATTTGCTACTCAATGTATCACAATGTCATTTGTTTCACCGGCTCCTACACCTGTCTCCTGCTACCGAGACAACTTGTTTCAGTTCAGGGAAGATTTCCCCGGGGTCCTACCGACAAGCAAAGTCTTGTAACTGTGGGCTTAATATTGTGTCCAAAAATGCCTCTGTAGAAAAATAGAGCTTCCCGAGGTGATTTGAAAATGAACTTGTGCCTAACTGGATTCTAGAAATGTTCTCCAAGTCAGAGATTCACAGACGTCTACTGGGTCATGTTAAAGATAATAGCTAGCAACACAGAACCGTCATATTTCTCTATGGTGGTTTCTTCCCACCACATTAACCGTTCGTGCAGATTCTTTTCATTTTACAAGGAATTCTGTTTAAGAGAGCTCTGGGGTTTCATGTACGGTCAGGACAAGGAAAGTAGTAAGCAGCCGTCACTTCTTGGAAAGGGAAAAGAAGCCCAGTGGCCACTGCAGAGGGAGACAGACCAGCTCTTCTTGCATGACGGGAGAGATTAAATGTTAAGAGAATTTTGGGATAGGGTCCCAGGGGGTAGACCAAATGATCTGCGTGCAGAATGGCCTGTGTTTAATCCTTGACATCTTCTGTTGTACTGATATTTAAAGCCCTTTATGGTCTGGGACCAACATACCTTCAGGACCACCTCTCCTGGCATACCCCCCCCCCAAAGAACACTATGTTCTCTGAATAACAACACACTGACGATCCCAGGACCAATGAGTATCCATCTGGTTCAACTAGAGCCAGAGCCTTTTCTGCTGTGGCTCCAGCTAGGTGGAATGCAGTTCTAAGTGAGATCTGGGCCCTGTGGAAATGTACCACCAAGCATATGGGTGAGCTCAGGAGAATTCCCACCTATACAGTTTCTTCTGCCTCTTCTTTCCCATTTCTTTCCCTGGGACAGTGTCATAGTGTTCTTATGTGCCACCTGATAAACTGTAAATATCTGTAATTGTTTTAAACTGGTCTGTTTTAACTGTTGTTGAATATTTTTTATTTTATTTAAACAATAACACGGAATAACAAATTAACAATGCTATCAACATTCATTCAACTATAACAATACAAACAGAGAATTAAATAATAACAGGTAATAAGGCAATCCAAGTGTAAATACAAATAAAAATTGCTTTTTAACATACTAGAGAATACTTAACACAATAACATGACTATACATATATTCAAGTAAAGTCATATAATTTCAAAGTATTTTTGAGGTATAGAATGAGCAAAGACATTTTTATCTATGAAGGTTGCTTCTCTAAACGATAACCATTTAGAAAAGATAATGGCATGGGATCAATGGTTTTTATTGGAAGGCAATGAGGTTGCTATATTTTCTATAGCATACATTTCTCATATTTTAACATACAATTGGTGTTGCATAAGGGTACTGGCGCTGTTCCAATTGCTTGCAATAACTGATTTAGCAGCCATCAATAATATAGATATAAGCTCTTTTCTAATCATTGGAATATGTATGCTGGTCCATAAATCAAGCAATATAATTCCAGGAGAAAAGCTAAGTCAATGCCTGTTATCATTTTTATAGAATCTAATTGACAGGCCTCTTAGTCAGGTCACACAATGCAGTGCTTCACAAGAAGAATCTGTTTATTGGTAAATCGTAACTAAAGACACGTATACAGCTCGTGTCAGGAATGGCCATAGATAATGGAAGCCCCTGACTTATAGTGAATTCAAACAACCCCCTAGACTACTTGAAGCCAATGAATACAATTTGCGCGCGTGGGCAGAGCAAGCAGGTGAAGCAAGAAAACTAGTTAAAAGCCATTGATTCCCAGTGGGGAATTCCCAGGAACCATTGCTGCCAATCTCCAGGTAAGGATTGGAGATAACTCAGAATTACAACTGATCTCCAGGAGAGAAGGCAGAAGTCAGCTGCAGTCAGAGGGGCAGATAACAGTAGGTTGATGGTTAGCTGGGATGGGGTTGCCAACTCCAGGTTGGGAAATTCCTAGGGATTTCAGGGGTGGAGCCTGGAGAGGGTGGGGATTGAGGAGGTCACCACAGCAAATTGGCACTGAGTGTCCAAGGCCTTGGCACTCTCCCAGAGCCTCTTTCTGGAGCTCATTGTATTTATTTCCACAATGGGCCTTATTCCTAGTCATGTATAAAAACAGATCATGCTTCCATGATCATGTAAGTATTGAGAACTAGAAACCCTTAAGTGTTTTTGAAAAATATTTGTAAGCTATTTAAATGGCCTCTGGAGTTGTATTCATCCAGATGTGGCCCACCACAGGTGCATAGATGATGAGAGACCAGAGTAATTATGGTGAGATGGCCCAGGGCATGGGCAACAGCTGGCTACAGACTACAGTGTGACAAGGCATGCATCTGCCGTTTATCAAGATGTTATTATTTTTAGTTCACATCTGGTGCTTGTGTAGTGAGAAACCTTCAGAAGGACAACCGGGTTTTATTCTCTCAGTGGCTCTTCCTTTTAATACGATGCAGAAAATATCAGACAGGGGGAAAATATAGTCTTTTAGTAAAATTTCAGGAAGGAGACTCTGAAAATCACCTATTGTTTGTAACAGAATAACAGAATGGTGGCATTTGGTTTTTACAATTCTATGAATTTGGACAGTAGAAATAGAATGGATGGTCTGAGCCAGCCTGACCTCATCAGATCATGGAAGTAGGGGTGGGCACAAACCAGCCCCCAAATGAAAGTTCATGATGAATTTTGGCCGGTTGTGGTTTGTGAACTCAAGCTGATGGCAGGCCAGCTGGCATGAACTTTCCACAAACTTTCCAGCAGTTGGTGGTGGTTTGTGCCGGTTCGTGAATGGATACATTTCCAGATGGAATGTCTCCATTCAATTTAAATATTTATCAAACTTCAAAGCAACATGGGGGCAGATCTTGGAGGGAATGTAGAGGAGCATCCGAGGGAAGTCCCCTGTGACTTTGATGTCTCTAGTTTGCACAGGATCTGTTCTGTATACCCCTGAACCTCCTGAACCTGCACCTGTCACAATGACCGCCTGACATTTCCCCAGAAAGCGCTTTCCTGGGGGCACCTTCGTTGGGGGTCATAACTCAGACCCCATAAATCCAATCCTCACCAAACTTGGAAAGCAGGTAGAGGAGAGTTAGCTGGAGTTCCCTGTGAGTTTGGTGTCTCCAGCATGCTGGGGGCGGGGGCTGTTCTCCTCACAAACCTCACAAACTGAACCACTTCATTTATTTTATTTTATTTATTCGATTCATACCCCGCCCTTCATGAGAAGGCAGGCTCAGGGCGGCTTACATAAAATGCATATATATATATATATAATTAAAAACATACACAAGACATCCATAGACAATCAGTATCCATTTTCAAAGTGCCAGAAACAATTAAAATGCAGAGCAGAGGTTCCTAAATCCAACCGTAACACTACTTAGGTGTTAGTGGTATTCTCAAATCGGCTCAATATGATTGAATAACTATGCAGTGGGATAGACTAAGGGTGGTAAAACCAGGGCACAGGGTCACTCCTTGGTGTTTAAGGTGACTCCTAATCAAAAGCCTGGTGGAAGAGCTCTGTCTTACAGGCTCTGTGGAACTGTAAAAGGTCCCACAGGGCCCTGATCTCCTCTGGGAGCTCATTCCACCAGTACGGAGCCACCACCGAGAAGGCCCTGGCCCTGGTTATTGCCAGTCTAGCATCTTTGGGGCCTGGGAGAGCCAGCCAGTTTTGAGCCCCTGAATTCAGTGCTCTCTGGGGAACATATGGAGAAAGGCAGTCCCTCAAGTATGCTGGGCCCTTACCATAAATGGCTTTAAAGGTCAAAAACAGCACCTTGAAGCAAATCTGGTATGCTATCGGCAGCCAGTGCAATGCCTTCAGCACAGGCTAGATGTACTCCCACATAGGGAGACCTATCAACAGCCTGGCAGCTAAAAGTTCATGACAGTTTGTGGTTCATGTATCGGGCATGTCACAAACCACAAACCAAATGGCATTTCCCTAGTTCGTGCCCATTCCTACTTGGAAGCTAAGCAGGGTCAGTGCTTGGAAGGGATACCTCCAAGGAAGACTCTTCACGGGAAGGCAATGGCAAACCCCCTCAGCTTCTCGGTTGCCTGAAAGCCCCTTGCTGGGATGACCATGCATTTGCGATGACTTGATGGCCATATACACACAGAAATAGAACGGATGGCCCAGGCTAGCCTGATCTCATCAGATCTCAGAACCTAAGCAAGGCTTGCCCTATTTGGTGTTTGAACGGAAGATCATCAAGGAATCCCAGGGTCGCTATACAGCGGCAGGCAATGGAAAACCACTTCTGGATGTCTCTTGCCTTGAAAAGCCTGCAGAGTCACCATATGTTGGCTGTGACCTGATGGTGGTCTCCACCATCAATAGAAACAATGTTAGTGGAGTACATATCTCTTAAAGAGCTTTCTTGACTGCACTCCCATCATACTAGCAGAATTGAATACAATCTACCCAGGAAATGTAGCATGACGCCCACAAATTTTACTATTGCCATTTTCTCACGTGCCACATTTTTGGCAACGATGGGTAGTTTTGAATACCGTTGACATTGCTTGCATACAGGGAGCGGTGGTGCAGGCAACTAATGCCTGCTAGTAACATCTATGAACAGCCATTACGGCTGTTCGAATCCCACCGCGGCCAGGGTGAGCACCTGGCCCAAGTCCCAGCTCCCGTCTACCCAGCGGTTCGAAAGCTGCTAAAATAACAACAATAGCAAGTAGATAAAATGGGTACCTGTCTTAGATGACAGGGAGCACACCCCCCCCTGCGGGGGTTGTGGAGCTGCCGGTAACAAGGCAGGCGGAATGATGGTGGCAAAAAGATGGCAAGAGCTCCAGGGGACGGCGAGAGATGGAAGGCGGAGCAGAGACGACGGCGCAAGGAGGATGTGAAGGTGCAGGCGCGGCGGAGTCAGGAAGACAGAGCCGGAGCCGCGCCGATGCAGAAACCACGCGCCGAGGGATCTGCGAATGCCGAGCTGAGCCGACCCAGGATGAAACTGACAAAGAAACTGATGAAACTGACAAGAACAAGAACACGGCTCTCCACAGGGTGCTGGTAGGGCAGTCCCTTCCCGAACAGCTATGTGGCCTTAGTTAGGATTCAATGAGTAACTGTAAGCCGCTCAGAGACCCCTTCGGGGGTTCGAGCGGGATATAAATTGAAGATATAAATAAATAAGATATAAATATAAAATACAGCAATGGAAGCACGCATGTGTCCTGATGAAGACCAGATGCATGGTCGATGTAATATGCAGAGAGGCACAGTAAGAAATGTTCTCTCAACCCATTCCCACCAGTGCCCATTTGAAATGATGGTGAATGTGCCAAAGTTGAATAGAATTATTTCCAGCATTTAGCAATGGGTAGAAGTCTTCTGATCGAATCATGCGTTCTGTCACCTCACGGCCGGATTTCAGTTTTCAAGGTAGCAAAGGAAAATAGTGAGTCAGGGTCAGCTGATGAGTACACAACAGGGAGGCCCTGTCCCTCTAGGATTTAATTGCTTCATTTACATCCCATTTTGTCTACCCAATGGGAACCTAGCGCAGCTTCCCTCCAATGCTCCCTCTAAGCTATGGAGCCCTGCGAGCAAAAATTCTACTTTGTGAGCTGTAATGGTCAATTTCCCACTCGAAGCTGCATGGCCGCATTTTGACCCGCAGCTTCGCCCGATTTTCCCCGTGGTTTTGTGACCCTCAAAAAACAGGATCACAAAACCGCAGGGGAAATCAGGCGAAGCCGCGGGTCAAAATGCGGCCACACAGCTTCGAGTGGGAAATTGACTAATTAGATGTGGGGCAAAGGGAGGCGTTACGGCGGCGCAGCTCCTTGTGTGAAATTGGTCAAAATCTGTGAGCTGGAGGCTAAAAAACTGTGAGCTAGCTCACACTCACTCAGCTTAGAGGGAATGCTGCTCACATCATTCTCCTCTGCCCCATTTTAGCCTCACAACAATCCTGTGAAGTAGGTTTACACTATGGGCATGTGTCTGGCCCAAAGTCAACCAGCAAACTTCCACAGCAGAGTGGGGACTCGAACCTCCATCTCCCAGATCCAACGCTCCAACCACTGCACCATACAGTCTGCCAGTCCCTGCCAAGCAGGAGTGTCCCAGTCAGCATGCCCACCCACAGTGTTCCCACTTGGCCCGCATGCATTGCGTGACTGCAATGGCTTTGGGAGAGCTTTCAAGGCTTTGGGAAAGCTTTCAAAGCTTTGTGGCCCATATCAGTGTTTGGAGAGGCTTTTGAAAACTGACTGACCATCTACGCCAGAGAGTTCATGCATTGTCTTTGGGTGTTTAGTAAGGATTCAGCAATGTGGAGCTTGCATTTCACAGTGCAACTGCCAGTGATTCAGCTGCGTGAGTGTGTACACGATGGATTGCTAATGGCTGTGTGAGATAGAAAACACATTTAGGTACACTGATCTTCTTTTTTTTTTCTTCTCGCCCTCCCCAACACTACCTCTTCTAGTGACGTTTCTGTGTTTGTGTACACCAGTATGGTGTAGTGGTTAAGAGTACAGACTCTAATCTGGGAGAGCTGAGTTTGATTCCCCACGCCACCACATGCAGCTGCTGGTGTGACCTTGGGCCAGTCACAAGTTCTCTCAGAGCTGTTCTCTCAAGAGCAGTCCTCGAAAGAGCCCTCTTGGCCTCCACTTACCTGTGGGGAAGGGAAAGGAAGGGAAAGGAGATTCTAGGCACGCATGCGTTAAACCAAGCTGGCTGTGTTTCCTCCGAGCTCCTCCTTCGAACTAAAGAATTTATAGCTCAAAGTTTGTAAATACTACGCAAACCCAGATAAGAGGCTGATAACCAGGAAGCAGCTGGCTAGAACAACTTCAGAGTGGTAAGAAACTAATTTACTGCTGTGCTAGAAAGAAAAGCCTTGAGATTCTTAAGGCCGCACCCAAAGCTTTGAACCAGATATGGCGAAGACAATTGAGGACCTATCTGAACAAATTTCAGGACTCCAAAATACAGTCCTTGCCTTTCAAGAAAAAATCAGTAGTGAGTTAATCTCACTACATGGAGAAATTAGCAAAATAGGCACAGAAATAGCTTTTATAAAGCAGACAGCTACAACAGCCAAAGAGCTTGCTGAAGCTAATGAGCAAAAAATAACCGCTCTGAACCGCCAAATAAATGACTTGTCAGACAGAAACAGGAGAGCTAACCTTATTTTATCAGGGATATCTGAAGAAATTTCTGTAAATAAATTGGAGGAATCGCTGATACAGTGGATGCAGACAAACGAAGTAGAAATAAAAACAGAGGATGTTGAGAGAGTGCATCGACTACAAAGGAATGGGAGGGGAGGGGCCCCTAGAGATGTAATAATTAAATTTGCCAGAGAGAAAATTCAACAGCAAATATATACAGCACTAAAGAAGAGGAAAGACCTGACTTTTAGAGGAAGAAAAGTCTGGGTGAGACAAGACTTTTGTCAAGAGACCTTAAGGAAAAAAAAACCTCATGCACCCCTTTGCCCAAAAGCTTTATGCAAATAACGTGAAATTTTCATGGGGCTATCCATCCTCGATAATTATATTTCGGGAAGGAAAGCGGCTGATGGCAAGGAACACTACAGAGGCAAAGGAACTACTTAAACAATTAGGTATCAACACAGACGATATGGGAGAGCAAGAAATGGAAGAGGAATCAGGGGTTCCTGAAGATGGCGACGAAGGAACTTCAGAGAGAGGAGGGAAACGCCTCAGGACCAGCTCCCGATAACCAATTAAGGGAAGTATACCTTTATTGATTGAGCTAATGACTATTAATAGTATTATCATTTTTTACAGTGTCAAGAAGGAGGAGGAGGGGGGATGCGTGCACCCCATGCAGTGGAGAGAGGGGAAGAGATTTTCTTTCCACCTTTACTCTCAACCACGGGGGGGGGGGGAGGGAAGGGGAAGGGTAAACTAACTAACCATTCAAATTTTTCACAGCCACGAGATGTCAAAGCCTTAATTGATGTGGGATATGGATAAAACAATAAAATTTTTATCACTGAATGTCAATGGTTTAACATCAGAAATTAAACGATATAGGATAGCCAAGTTGGCAAGAGAGCAAAAAACTGATGTTCTGTGTTTACAGGAAACACATAAGAAAAGAAATGACAACAAGCCTTTGCTAAAAGACTCGACCTGGATGATGTTAGCGGAAGCTAGGAGCCACACCAAGGCCAGAGGAGTGCAAAAATGACTCATAAGAAACTTAGAGTAGAGGTACTAGAAAGAAGGACAGACAGGGAAGGGAGATATGTGATGGCTAAATTCAGATTAGATGGGAAGAAATTTACATTGGTATATATGCACCCAATAAAGGACAAAAGAAATTTTTAGCCAGGCTAGTTAAAAAAACTAAGCAATTCGCAGAGGGAGAATTAATTATGACAGGAGATTTGAACATGGATCTGACTAAAAATAAGGCAATTAAAATAGGAGATTGGGGCTTGAGGGAAGCACATGAATTGATAGGACAGCAGCCAAAACCCACCCATGTATCCAGCCGGCACAAAACCCCATCATGCATAGATTACATAATTGTAGAAAAAAGCAGCAACCTGACTATAAAAAAAAATTACAACGCACCCAATCTGGATATCGGATCATGCACCAATCACTATAGAAATAGAAGGCAATCAAAAACCAAAAAATAGAAGTTGGAGGTACAATAATTTAATAATGGCTAAAGAGGAAGATAGGAGCTATATGATGGAGCAGATAAAATTATATTTTGAGGAGAATAGAGGGACTGTCCCAACTAATACCCTGTGGGATGCCGCGAAGGCGGTGATAAGGGGACACTGCATAAATAAGGAAAAGTACATCAAAAGAGAACGCTATCTAAAAAGACAATCTAAAATTCAGGAACTGGAGAGGTTGCAAAAGGAACAAATCAACAATCATGATTTAAAAGTACAGAGTCAGATAAAAACAATTAAAAAACAATTAGATGAGTTGGACTCAGTTACATTATGGAAGAGAGAAGCAATGGTAAGAAATGACTTCCATAGAAATAGTATTAATTCGGCCAGAAGGTTAGCTAACTATTTGAAAAACAGGAAGGTAAGGCAAAAGATAGAAAATATAAAAGTGAATGGCCAAAGAACTGGCAACTCAAAAGATATAGTAAAAGCCTTCGAGACCTTTTATAAAGAGCTGTATAAAAAAAAGGACATAGTCATATATGAGGAAGATATAAGAACAACACTCAAAGAAAATGATAAAATTATGTTAAGGGAGGAAATAACACTACAGGAGATAAAGGTGGTAATTAAAGAATTGAAAAAGGGCAAATCCCCAGGCCTAGACGGTTTCACAAGTGAATTCTATAAGGAGATGGTAGACATATTGGCCCCAGAGCTCCAAGAGGTATTTAATGGAATATTGAAAGGGAAAAAAGCCCCAGATTCGTGGAGGCAATCAGAAATAGTGGTAATCCCTAAACCACATAAAGACCCAGAGGAAGTGGGCTCATATAGACCTATTAGTTTACTAAATCAGGATTATAAAATCTTTGCAAAAATATTGGCAAATAGATTAAAGAAGATCATACCTAGCATAATAAAGGAGGACCAATATGGATTTGTAAAAGGCAGGAATATAGCCCACCCCATAAGGAATATTATAAATGTATTACAACATGGCCACAAAAAAAAGCTAGGCCTCTTGAAATTAGATGTCTACAAAGCATTCGATACACTCTCCCAGGATTTTCTGTGGCAGGTAATGACTAAATACGAGATGGGGGAGCCATATATAAAAGCGATCCAAGAAATGTACAGAGAAGGGACAGCAGTGGTGAGAGTTAATGAAGAACACTCACAGCCCCTCAAGATTCAAAGAGGAGTCCGGCAAGGATGCCCGCTCTCGCCCCTCCTATTTATACTAGCAATAGAACAGCTAGCTGAAAGAATAAGAAATTCTGCAAGGGTGGAAGGATACAGGGTAAAGAAGGAAGAAATGAAAATCAATTTATTTGCCGACGACATTATAATTGCTATGACAAACCCCAAAGAGGCAGTAAAAGAAATAAAAGTTATATTAGAGGACTTCGAAAAATGTTCAGGACTGAAAGTGAACATGGCTAAATCAGAAATTATGTACCTTAATGTGACTAAAGAGGAAAGGGAACAAATACATGGGATTACTAATATTGGAATGGGCACCAAAAAATTCAGATATTTAGGCATTGTACTACAGAAGAATATCGATAAAATAGCAGAGAACAATTATAACAAGGTCTGGAAGAAAATAGAAAAAGATATGAAAAAGTGGAAAAATAAAATAATGAATATATCTACTAGAATAAAAAGTGTTAAAATGTTTTGGCTGCCAAGATTAATATACCTCTTTCAGACAATACCTCTAGGAATGTATACCAAAAAACTAGACCAATGGAACAGAGTGATTAAGGAATGGATTTTCGGTAGTAAAAAATGCAGAATACAGAGAAAGATAATTTATAGCCACAGATCAGAGTTGGGATGGGGAGTCCCTGACCAGATTAGCTATTACGAAGCCTTCCAAATAAAATCGATACTGGAGATAGGCGATGGAGAGGGACTAAAATGGGTGAGTTTTGAGAACGAAATCAATAATAACATAGGGAGTCTTGGGGTATTCTCCAAAATGACAAATAAAGATCTTATACAAGTTAAGGGACCTAGGTATTCAACACTAACAGTGTGGAACAAGTGGCAGCCCTCATGGCTTAAAAGAACCTCAAAATGGGCACCACTAAAGTCCCTCTATAACGAAACAGAAGAAAATAAATGGTGCGAACTCCTGAGATCAAAGGGATATTATAGGCTAAGAGACTTATTTAGAGGAGGCACTCTAAAACCAGCACAGGAATTAATCGAGGAGATAGGCAAGCAATATTGGTTAAAAATTACAGGCCTTTATAGAATGATTAAGGAAGTTAATGAAAAAGGAAATATTTGGACATAAGAACCAATTGAAGAAATACATAATAGGATGCAAAAATTTAAACAAGGATTAGCAGGATATATTTACAAGAAAATGTTATCCAATAAAGATAAGGCAATACTTTATTTACAGAAAACATGGTGCAAGGAAGGCCAGATATCGGAAAACGATGCAAATAGAATAATGAAGGGAATAGAAGAAACCAAAATTATTAAATTTAATGAATTGGAACATAAATTTTTCACAAAGTGGTATAAAACACCAGTGCAGATAGCAAACATGTTTCCGGGATCGAGTTCTATGTGTTGGCACTGTAAACAATTTAAGGGTTGGTTCTCTCATATGTGGTGGGAATGTCCAGAGGTGAGAGTCTTTTGGTCAAAAATAATACAAATTATAAAGAAAATATGTAGAATTTCATTGAATGTAGACTTTAAACTAATGTTAATGGGTATATTAGGAAATAAGGCAGTCAATAAGGAAACCCAGGCTATGCTCAAAGCTATGGTGTTAGCAGGCAAGGCAGTGATAGCTCTGGGCTGGAAAGATAAGAGCAAATGGACAATAGATACCTGGCACACTTATTTGTTTGATTTTGTGCAGTCGGACATCATTGAGAAATTGCGCCAGAAGACCACATGGGAGGATAAAGCCGAAGAAATTAAAGCGAGATGGAAGACCTATCTAAAGTGGATAACAGTGGAAGGAAGACAGGACATTCAGTGGAAGATTCAGACTTTGTGCCCGTGGCTGTGACTAAAAGATCAACAAACAAGGGGTAGAGGGAGGGAGGGGGGAACTTATTGAGTTAAGTAAAGTAAGGAGACAAAAGATATTGTGTAATATATAGAAAATTCAAAAAAATAAACCTATTAAAAAAATTAAAAAAGGAGATTCTAAGTTGCTCTGAGACTCTGAGTGAAGGACGGGGTAAAAGTCCAATCTCTTCTCCTCCTCCTCCTCTTCCTCCTCCTTCTCCTCTAATTACTTTATTATTCACAACTCACGCAATTCAATTATATGCAGTGTTCCCTCTAAGCTGAGTTAGTGTGAGCTAGCTCACATTTTTTTAGCCTCCGGCTCACACCTTTTTGTCTTCGCTCAGGAAGGATGGCTCCAGAGCAAACTAATTTATGCAGTAGCCAAATCGCTCGGTCACAACTTTAATGCCAGTAGTTCACAAAGTAGAATTTGTGCTCACAAGACTCCACAGCTTAGAGGGAACATTGATTATATGTAATATAAAATTCTGTGTGCCTCTTACACCAAGTTGAATGCATATTAGCACCATCCCCCAGAGTATGTCTGTGTGTCTGTGTGGCATTCATTATTTGCAACATGGTCACACACACAAAGCTGAATCAGACACTTGGTCCATCAGGGTCAATACGTACTCCGACTGGCAGCAGCTCTCCAGAGTCTCAGGCCAAATCTGCATTTGTCTTTCCCACCAATGTCCCCACCTTTTGATTCCATCTTCAAAAAATCTGTCCACATTTGGTGTCATTTTCACACCTCAACAGTGCTAGCATACTTTCACACGTCCACATATGATTATCGTCCATTTGGGGCGGCTCCGCTATCACTGCACCTCCGCACTGCTTTAAAAGAATCTTCTCCAAACAACATTCAAACAAGCATAGAGAAAGACGGCGTCACAGCAGCACGCAACTGATTTAAAAATGCAAATGCAGATTCAACCTCAGGCAGAGGTGTTTCACATTACCTACTGCCTGATCCTCTTAACTGGAGACAGCTGCCTCCAACCGACTTTAATGGTGTATACACTGACCTTTGTATGCTCTATATTAAAATATTGTTGTTATGCCTACAGAGCATTGCTTTAGCATTGCACACTTCAGCATATCTATGAATGGTTAACTCTTCTACAGGGTTTAAAGTTGCAGAAAACTTTCCACCCCTGTTAATGTGGACCTTCATCCCAAGCCTGGGCTTGCCAGAGGCACAAAGTGTGGAGAGGAACTGGAAATCTGAGGCAACTCAGGAAGAACTGCTGCTGAACTTCTGCCTCTCCCCGTCTGCAGTTGTTATTTCAAGTCAGGACATGCCAAAAGCCCAGGACATGCTCCTGGGGCTAGGGTTGCCAGGTCTTCCGAGAGGGTGGGGGAACCTCCACTCAATGGGTCCATTACCTGCCAGCCCAGATTGGACCACCAGGGGAACCCCACCCCCAAAATTCCAGGATTGTGGAAATGTGCCTGGCATGATGATGTCACCTGGAGGTGACGTCATCATGCCAGGCACATTGCGGGGGGACGCTCTATCATTCGAGGGAAAACTCTATGGTTTCCCATCAAATGATGGTGGTCCCGCCCTGAATGTGCCTGACACGATGACATCACTTCCAGGTGACATCACTTCCAGGTGACGTCATCACGCATGCACCAAAAATCTCCAGGATGAGGCTCAGGACTCCCCTGCTAAAAATCAGTTAAGATTTGGCAACCCTACCTGGGGCCCGGAAGACCTGAACCAACAGAAGACAATGCCATTCTGGAGTGTGGAGAGTTGGACGGGGGGCAGTCTTAATCAATGGGCAACTGGGGCAGCTGCACAAGGCCCCATGCTTGGGGGAAGACACAAATGGTCCACAGCCCAGTTTGGTTCTCAGCTTCCAGGTATGGCTCCTGCCAGCCTCACACAGGGAAGAGCTGCCCCCTGTTTGGTCCAGGAGACAGGCAGGGGGGCAGTGATTCTGGGACCCATCTGGGCCTTCTACCCAGGGCCCTAGAATCACTAGACCCACGCATTTGCATAGACGAAGAAGGGCAGTTGTGTTAGTCTGCCTGCAGCAGCAGAAAAGAGTCCAGTGGCACCTTAAATATTAACAACATTTGTGGTAGGAGCTTTTGTGAGCCACTGCTCACTTCTCTGCGAGTCACTTTTCCCTTCAGTATCTGCAGAAGTGAGCAGTGACTCGCGAAAGCGCCTTCCCTACCACAAACGTCATGCTTTTGTGTTTATTTATTTATTTATATCCCCTTTGTATCCCCACAGTTGGGACTCAAAGCAACTTAGCACCATTGGTCTCACCTCCTTTCTCCCACAACAGCTCTATGAGGTAGGCCTAACTGAGAGTTTGTGACACACCCAAGATCCCACAGAAGATTCCCATGGGCAAAGTGAGAATTCAGACCCAGGTCGCCCAGTATGCATGCCCACCACTCTATCCACTACATCACACTGGCTTTCGCACAACACTGGAGTGGGTGGGACAGTTCACCTGAGTGGGCTTGATGTGTCTGGCTACTAGCTTCAAGAGGGGTTTGGATAAACATATGGAGCAGAACTCTATGAGTGGCTATTGGCCACAAGGTTTAGATGGGACTTGGGTCTCAAACTGCTGAGCTACTGACCTTCCATCTGCAGCTGAGCATCTTAACCACTGAGCCACCCAAGTGCTGCATGACAGAGTGAGCTCCTGTCTCTGGCCCCAGCTCCTGCCAACCTAGTAGTTCGAAAGCAAGAAATTGCAAGTAGATAAATAGGTACCACTTTGGTGGGAGGATATCAATGTTCCATGCACCTCGGTGTTTAGTCATGCCAGCCACACGACCATGGAAATGTCTTTGGACAGTGCTGGCTTTTTGGCTTGGAAACGGAGATGAGCACCATCCCCTAGAGTTGGATTCAACTAGCTTTTGAGCAAGGGAAACCTTTACATTTATAGATGGGACACTCTAGGGCAGCGATGTTCTGCATTTTTGGTGCTTGGGTGGCAACAGTGAGGGGGCTTCTGGAGTTCTAGCCCTGCTGGTGGACTTCCTAGTGGCACCTGGGTTTTGGCCACTGTGTCACAGAGTGTTGGACTGAATGGGCCATTGACATGATCCCAAATGGCTTCTCTTATGTTCTTTATGTTCTTAATCCAGAAGTTGCAAGGTGTCTGGCCTTGGCTTGGGAGTCAGAAACTCTGCTCTCAGGACAAACCACTAGGTGTGTGCATTCAGTATAAATCGAGATGAATAAATACCTGAATAATACCTTATTAGTATTATTTGGATATTTCCTAAGCCGAGTCAGATTTGAAAATTTGATTCATCTACCGATATAGTGATCCCAAATAAAAGCAGAAATTATTTGGTTTTTATTCGGGTCTAATCACCCAGAGGCAATCAAGCATGTTTCAATGATATGGGTGAAGACTTTAGCCAAACCGGAGACCACCACTCTGTAAACACTTTATACAGATCTGGTGGTATCAGGTCTTCACCCAGGGACTTTCTTGAGTGTAATGCAGTGATTTGCTGGCCTGGATGAATCACAAACTGGAGTTAAGATTGCTGGGGAAAAGATCGATAACCTCAGATATGCAGACGATACCACTCTGATGGCAGAAAGAGAAGAGGACCTAAAGAGCCTCTTGCTCAGGATGAAAGAGGAGAGCGCAAAAGTGGGCTTGAAGCTCAACATCAAAAAAACTAAGATCATGGCATCTGGCCCCATCACTCCTTGGCAAATAGAAGGGGAAGTCGTAGAAGTAGTGACAGACTTCACGTTCCTAGGATCCCAGATCACTGCAGATGGTGACTGCAGCCATGAAATTAAAAGACGCCTGCTCCTTGGGAGGAAAGCGATGGCAAACCTAAACAGCATGATAAAAAGCAGAGACATCACCTTGCCAACAAAAGTCCGTATAGTCAAAGCAATGGTATTCCCCGTAGTAATGTATGGCTGCGAGAGTTGGACTATAAGGAAGGCCGAGCGCCGAAGAATAGATTCTTTTGAACTATGGTGCTGGAGAAGACTCTTGAGAGTCCCTTGGACTGCAAGGAGATCAAATCAGTCAATCCTAAAAGAAATCAACCCTGATTGTTCCTTGGAAGGCCAGATCCTGAAGCTGAAGCTCAAATACTTTGGACACCAAATGAGAAGGGAGCATTCACTGGAGAAGACCCTGATGCTGGGAAAGATTGAAGGTCAAAGAAGAAGGGAACGGCAAAGGATGAGATGGTTAGACAGTGTCATCGATGCAACGAACATGAAATTGAGCAAACTTCAGCGGACAGCAGAAGACAGGAGGGCCTGGTGTAATCTGGTCCATGGGGTTGCGAAGAGTCGGACTCGACTGTGTGACTGAACAACAACAAAATGCAGTGATTAAGCCGCTAAACTCAGATTCAGAGACGGGGTAAGTTCGGGAGATCGAAAAGGTCTGGGGGGTATCTTGTTAGAGTGTTTCAGCCCTCTCCAAATGTGAAGTTTGGAGCCCAAAAAGGGCGACCTTTAAAATTTGAAACCAGTGCCCCCCAAAATGAGATTCTTTTCAGAAACTGCTCATTCTAGCTCAGTCCATAGAAGCTTGGTGAGATCTAATTTCTGCTGTTTAATTAAATTTTTATATTGAGACTTACGTTTTAGAAGCTGAGACATTCGCACCCCATCACTGTTTCATCTCACTTGTTTCATGAAATAAATTAGTTCTTTTTTAAGCGCTTTACATTCATGACCATACCAGCTGTTTTGTGCATGCCATATCAATTTCAAGGGCCTCTTATTTATAAGTAAGGGCTTAAGTTGGATGTTAATATCCTTGAAGATTTTTATGGTGTCTGAGCTAAGCTGTAAAAGCACTGGTCTTAATGAGCTCAGCTCTGGACCAAATACTAAATACCAAAGGGATTTTCCTGCCATGGGCCTTTGATAACTTAGTCATAAACCACTTGATGTCATGGGAACAAAAAGTTAATCTCCAGTTGGAGGATGACAGTTCTCTTAAAGATGAATTGATGGGTCTAATCAGTAACCCTTACAAGGCAGCTGTTAGGCTAAAAGGGCTGCAGCCATTGAAACCTAACAGCTGATGGGTGGACGGGTTGACCCATTGTCAGGTTTAAATGGATGGAAGCCATTTCATGGGCTGGTTTAAATGGATGGAAGCAATTTCGTGAGCCAGTTTCGCTCCCCCACACTTCCAAGCAGAGGGGATCGAAAAAGATCACTGAAAAGGCTTGCAGCGATTTTAGCCTAAGAGCAGAAAGGCATACCCGCCTCCCTGTTAAGGCTCAAATGGCTGCACACCATTTCAGTGATCCCTTTTGCTCCCCCCGCTTGGAAGCAGGGGAGTGAAATTATTGGGTTAAACGGCTGCCAGCCATTTAAACCTAACAGCTAAAGGGCAGGCCCAATGGACTGTCAGGTTTAAATGGCTGGCAGCCGTTTCACAGGCCGGTTTTGCTGCAAAGGCTTGCAGCCATTTGAGCCTAACAGCGGATGGCTGCCTCCACCCCCCTGTTGAGCTAAAATGTTTGCAAGGCATTTCAGCGAATCCTTTTGCTTCCCCTGCTTGGAAGTGGTTGGGAGCAAAATGGGCGGGTTAAATGGCTGGTTTTGCTCCCCACCGCCAGCAAAAGAAGGGAAGGAAGATCTGACGTCTTTCCCCTCCTTCCATTCTGCTGGCCTTGGGGAGAGTTCTCCAGAGAGGATTGGCTCCTGGGCAGGCTCTGTTGGGCAGTCTGGGGTGGTGAAATGGCCGCCAGGCATTTAAACCTGATAGCCCAATGCGTCCACCTATCAGCTCTCACAGAGGGAAAACTTTTCCTGTAGACTCTGCAGGGGCTCTGCTGGGCTGCCTGGATGAAACTGGACTGTCCAATAGAGCCCTCCCGGGATCCAATCCCATGGGGAGAACTCTCTTTGCATGCTCTGATCTCCACCCCCCCCTCCCCCGCAATGTGAGTCACCAGATCTCTGGAGTAGTGGCACCCACATTTCCCAAATAAATAGATTAAAAAGTACATCCCACACTGTGCATCTCACCAAGAAGTTACTCCATGCTGGATATTTTCATGCTGGAAATTTCAAGGGAGTCATTACCGGCTAGATATCAGGAGAAACTTCCTAACTGTAAGAGTGGTTGAGCAGTGGAACAGTCTGTCTCGGGAGGTGGTGGATGCTCCTTCCCTGGACGTTTTCAAGCGCAGGCTGGACAACCATTTTTTGGGCATGTTGTAGGTATGTAGGGCTATCTTTTGGCTACGCTCCTGCAGAGTGCAGGGAGTTGGACTAGATGAACTGCAAGGTCCCTTCCAGCTCTAACATTCTATGATTCTATGATTCTATATAGATAGGGTAAAACTATGTTTGTGCTATGAGGAACTGAATCTCCATGGTAAAATGCTGAACACTGACCATGCCTGAATTGTACATCTAGAAGAGAAAAGGAGATTGGATTTATACCCCGCCCTTCACTTGGAGTCTCAGAGTGGCTTGCAAACTCCTTTCCCTTCCCTTCCCCACAACAGACGCCCTGTGAGGTAGGTGGGGCTGAGAGAGCTCTCTCGAGAACTGCCCTTGAGAGAACAGCTCTGACAGAACTATGGCTTGCCCAAGGTCATCCAGCAGCCGCAAGTGGAGGAGTGAGGAATCAAACCTGGTTCTCCCAGGTTAGAGTCCACGCACTTAACCACTATACCAAATTATGCATGAAGTGGAGAGGATTGACAAAGAGAACTTCCTCTCCCAAAATACTAGAACTTGAGGGTATCCAATGAAACTGATGGGCAGTAGGTTCAGGATGGACAAAAGGAAATACTACTTTACACAGATCCAGGTGAGTAGCCATGTTGACCTGAAGCAGGAGAACAAAGTTTGAGTCCAGTGGCACCTTTAAGACCAACACAGTTTAATTCTATGTTTAAGTTTCCATGTGCATGCGCACTGCTTCACACACACATAGGTTGAGTTCAGACTGGCAGTTTGAAGCGCGAGGGAGTCGTGGCAAAAAAGACTTTTCCCAGTCACACCGTGCAGACTTATGCAGGAGCATACTGGGGAGGACATGCAAGGGAGCATTTACACTGTTGGCCTTCCCCTGGTGGCGGTGCGGCTGTAAGCGGCTTTTTGTAATGGAATCTGATGATATGCACTTATGCACTCATGCGCATAAGTGCTGATGCGCATAAGAGCATCCCTACCAGATCAGCTTGTTTGCATTCACATGTCTCTGAAGTGGGATATATGTGGGATAGACACGCTTTCCAGGGTTTGCTACCACTTTCACCAGGTATCTTTGAAACTCAGGAGGGAAGTGTTACAATACGGGTTGAGTATGGCTGGGGAACGATGAACAGCCCCTTTAATCCATTTGTGAAACGTTGCTGAAACATGCCTGTCTCAGGGCAAACTGCCCATCTGAACTCAGCCATAGTGATTAAGATGTGGCATTCGCTGCCAGAGGTTGTAGTGATGGTCACAGAATAAACGGCTTAAAAATGGGATTAGATATATTGAAGGAGGATAAATCTATCAGTGGTTGTTGGCCATGGTGATTGAGGGGGACCTTCATGTTGAAAGGCACCAAACCTCTGAATCCCAGAGCCAGGAGGCAATATTAGAGAAAGGCCCCAGCCTCTGTGCCCTGCAACTCTTTGGCCACTGTGTAAGACAGGATGCTGGACTAGATGGACTACTGGTCTGATCCAGCAGAGCTCTTGTGATGTTCTTATGTCCTTATGTTGTTTAAAACATTTTATGCTGCCTTTCCATCTGATCAGATTCCACAAGGCGGCAAGTGTAAAAAAAACCCTGAACCAATAAAATATAGTTAAAATGATAAAAATAATTCAATTAAACACACATAAAAATAAAACCAGAGTCAAGATGCATGAGTAACTGAGCAATAAGAAGGGCTCTTTTTGTAGCAGGAACTCCTTTGCATATTAGGCGACATACCCCTAATGTAGCCAATCCTCCAAGAGCTTACAGTAGCCCCTGTAAGAACAAGCTCTTGGAGGATTGGCTACATTAGGGGTGTGTTGCCTGATATGCAAAGGAGTTCCTGCTACAAAAAGAGCCCTGGCAATAAGTATAGCTGAGACTGGAATATAGTAGTTGGTAAAACCTGTGAGTAGCAGCAGATTAGCATACAAATACATTAGTTAACGAACAGATGTGAGAACTAAGTTTGAGTCCACTGGCAACTCCAAGACCAACAAAGTTTAATTTGGGGTATAAGAGAACTGAGTTACTTACAATGTGTCAATGCACACTTCTTCAGATACATTGACAAAGACTTCCTCAAGCCTTACATATAGGCTAGAGAGAAAGTTTCTGCAAAACAGAACTAAGTTTGGGTCCAGTGGCACCTTTGGGACCGACAAAGTTTAATTCTGGATATACTAACCCCAGCTCCTCTCTCTACCTGTATGTAATGGTTGAGGAAGTCTTGTTTCAATGCAGGGCTATTTTGGGGCAGGAACGCACAGGAATGGAGTTCCGGCTGGCTCCTGAGTTGGCCACACCCATCAGGAACTCATTAGCATAGTAGGCCACACCCAACAGCAGAAACTCATCAGGACTGGCTACAATAAGGGTGTGTGGCCTAATATGCAAAGGAGTTCCTGCTACAAAAAAAGCCCTGGGTTTTGACAACAAACAAGGCAAATAGAATAAAAAGCAAAAGGTGGGTGTGGCTGGATGACCACACTTCCGGTAACATAGGGGTGCAGCCTATTATGCTAATGAGTTCCTGCTGGGCTTTTTCTACAGCAAAAGCCCTGTTTCAATGTATCTGAAGAAGCCTGCACACAAAAGCTTATACTTGAGGGACTGCCTTTCCCCATATGTTCCCCCAAGGGCACTTCGGTCGGGGAGTCAACAGCTCCTGGAAATTCCAGGCCCCAGGGAAGTAAAATTTGCTGCCACCAGAGCCAGGGCTTTCTCGGTGGCGGCTCCTACCTGGTGGAGGGAGCTCCCGGAGGAGATCCAGGCCCTGCGGGACCTTGCTCAGTTCCACAGGGCCTGTAAGATGGAGCTATTCTGCCGGGCCTATGATTAGGAGCCGCCGCCATGGTTAGCCGCCATCGCACTATTGTCATCATTGAGCAGGAGAGGGGTGATGAGCTACTGTTTGGCTGCTGGTTGGCTACTGGGGGTTAATGTCTGCCAGGGGCTACAAACTGCCCCATCTTGTTTTATTGCCTGGGCTATAATGTTTGGATGTCGTTTATATGTTTTCTGTTTTTATATTGTTGAACTTATTTTAAAGTTGGCACGCGTGCCTTGCTGTTAGCCGCCCTGAGCCTTCAGGGAGGGCGGGATACAAATCCAAATAAATAAATAAATACCCAGAATACAACTTTGTTGGTCTTAAGAGTGCCACTGGACTCAAACTTTGTTTTGTTACTTCAGACCAACACAACCACCCACCTGAATCTACATCTAAAAATGATGTTCTTTCAAAACTACCTTTGTGTATGCCTTTTTTTTTAAAAAAAAATAGTAATCACGTTATAGGACTATAATCTGAAAGAACAATATAGCAAAACTGAAGGTGATCAAACAGTGGGGGCAAAGGGATTTACTTCAGATAAGCCTTCAGCAGCTCATGTAAACACAAGTTTGTCTGTTAAGAAATTGGCACTCAAGAAAGAAGACAAGAGACTGGCCGCTTTTCATCTCTCTTGTTTGCTATAACTGCCGTTTGAGCTCCAGGGGCCTGCCAAGTAGGTCAATAAAAGCATTTGCAGTAATGGACAAAAGAGCTGCTAAGACCCAGTGTCAAAAATAAAGGTGTAAGCCTTTCAAAGTATTTTATCTGAAGGAAAACATTTCGAGCGCATGAATTTTGCAGTGAACCGGTGTTCTGAACAGGGGAGCTCTGCAAAGTAACACTTTTGTGAGTGGAAAAGGTGTACCCCCCCCCCAGGTAGCAATCATGCCGAGATGGATTTTAAGAAATTATTAACGACATATCAAAAGGCAACTAAGGACAATGTTGGATGTTGGTGCTGCAATAAAACATAGGGAAATCTAACATCATAAAGATGGATCCAGCCAGCATTTTCATCAAAATTATATATCCAGATAGCTTTTCCATTAAATCTTGATCAATGTCTCTTCTTATTACTGCCCCCATTCCATGTGCCTTTTGTTCACGCAGGTCCCATGATTCCCAGCATAGGCTTTTTGGTGGCCAAATGGGATTTCCCTCCTTTTTTCACGGGATACAGGGGAACCCTAGTTGGATCCAACTCATACTGTGGAGCTGCTCAGTTATTTTACCATTTTGGAATGGACCATACAGAAAAAATTAGGCTGTGTTCAGACTGGCAGTTTGAAGCGGGAGGGAGTTGTGGCAAAAAAGCCCCGGAACAAATTGTTCCGGGTTTTCCTAGTCACACTGCGCAGACTGATGCTGGAGCATACTGGGGAGAAGGCGTGAGGGAGCATTCACACTGTTGGCCTGAAGGTGCGGCTGTAAGGTGCGGCTTTCTTTTTTTGCTAATCTGGAGATATGCATGAGTGCATATGAGCATAAGCACACAATAAAAAATTGCAGATTTTAGCATTCACACTTTGTTGGTGGGGGATATACACAGGATAGACACACTTTCCAGGGTTTGATACTACTTTTACCAGGTATCTTTTAAACTCAGGAGGGAAGTGTTACAAGATGGGTTGAGTATGGCTGGGGAATGCCAGACAGATGTGCCTGTGTGTACGGCCCCTTTAATCCGATTGTGAAACGTTGCTGAAACGCGCCTATCTCGGGGCAAACTGCCAGTCTGAACTCAGCCTCACTTTGATGATAAACAGAGCTACACCAAACATTTTACATTTCAATTTTAGGGAGAAAAAAACAGGAACTCTGATGGGGTGGAAGTTTTCCTAGAAAACAGGTGGCACAAATATCCACTCCATTATTTCCCCCTGGCTACTGTGGATTCGGCGCTATTCCCTCTCCTTCCCCCTGCTTCTTTTTTTCTTTTTCGGATTAGTTGCATGGGGATCTCATCCCATCAAGAAGAGTCATGTCCCGAATTGGCTGACATTACAGTAGTATGTGTCCAGTCAGATTTGTCTAATATGATGATGTCGCTGATATGTGAAGGCAATTGAGCTTAGAAAGAGGATAATGTATTTGACAAACTTTTTTTTTAAATAAGAGTGACAAAAATAATTTTAAAAGAGATGTACTTTTCAGTATATCAGTAAGTTCACAAAACAGCAGAGTAGTTTCAACCCAGCCCTGGTATTACTATTTTGCTATTGCTCTTTTACTGTCAGATAACTTAGAGGGACATTTTTGTATGATTTGAATACTCTCGCTTTTTGGTTTGTAAACATAGTTCTCTTTGTGAGAAAAGGCCTTAACTGCTTAATTTTTTGCATTTTCTATTTATTTTAGCTAGAAAACTCTTAGTAATTGTTTTTTTAAAATATATCGGCTAGGGACATGTGACCTTACCTGTTTCATTTTTATCCTTTCCTTCCCCTGAAGGCATACAGGGTTTCCTCAGTTTATATGCTCAACACCTCAATGACATGGATTAGGTGGAATGAGACTGTCATCCCAACCAGAAGGAAGCTTATGATGGCTCAAAGAGTTACTGACCAATGTAGGTAGAAATGCTCGAACGTTGGACAGTTTGCTATCAGCAAACAGTTCAAGCCTGTTCAGTGGGTGACTTCTCAAATATTCAAATAGTGCAGTACAGAAGAACCAGCATTCACATTCTCACAAAACCCAACAGCACTCCTGTTTCCCCCTTCCCCCACTTAGACCTATTGTCGCTGCATGCCACTCAGTATCCAGTAGCATGAACAAACAATAAGCAAATGAGAATCTTACAGAAGAAGATTAGTTGAATTATTTCCAGTTGGTTGATCGGGCCTGTAAACCAAATTGGAGAGCCGTATAAGATATGGGGCAGAATTAAGGCTTGGTATGCTTTCAAAAGAGCTGGGACGTATTGGGCTCATTGGGTGTAGAAAAACTTTTTTAATGCCAATAGCACTAAGTCAATTTTTTCCCCTTGAGATGGTTGATGTGTTTAGCCCATAATAGGTTTGATTGAAATATGATGCCCAAATATTTAAATTCATCAACCTGTTGGAATTTATATGCACCTATTTTCCAGCTTGATCTGCTGGTTGATTTTGTAAATACCACGATTTTGGAATTATCTTCTTTGATTTCCAATAGTTCATTGTCACAGTACGTGATAAAGGCTCCTATTGCTCGTTTCAAACCAATACATGTCCTTGATATCAGGACTAAGTCGTTGGCATATAACAAAGCCAGTACCAGATGGGAACCAATGTGAGGTGCATGGATGGACATATTTTGCAGCCTAGGGACAAAATCATTCAGATCCAAATTAAATAAATGCAGAGCGAGGACGCACCCTTGTCACACACCCCTGTGTATTGTTATCGGGTTGGACATAAGTCCTTCACTGTTTAAATTGAAATACGACATATTTCCCGAATAAAGGTTCATTATAAGTTTTAATAGTCTCTTGGGGATACTTGTGGTTTTCAATTTGTTCCATAGCCACGTGTGAGACACTGAATCAAAAGCCGCCTTTAAATCGATAAAAGCAGTGCACAAGGAGCCACATGTATTCCTTGCATATTTGCTGATCAAAGATGCCAGAGTGAAGCAATGGTCCAGGCAAGAATGGCCTTTTCTAAAGCCAGCTTGCTCAGGACAAGTATTCCTTCTTCTTCCATCCAGCATTGCAGTTTTCCCTTGAGACAGGATGCGTAAAGCTTACCGATCACAGCAAACCAACACTACTCTGACTGCCCATTAGCAGCTATAGATTCATTCACTTTCATATTCTTTCATTGCCCAAAACATACAGCTGGGAGAGGAAAATTCTTGGAAAAATGGCTATTGAAATTCTCACCCTTTCCGGAAGCTATAAGGTTGAGACGCCTGTTGAGTAGTTTGTGCCAGAATTGCATAACAGATGTGGCACAGTTCTCCTATACTGTTTTCTTAAATGCTTAAAATCCTTTAAAATCTTTTACGGTGTATGGCCTATGGACTTGTAAAACCTAATAAACTGAACTGATAAGCAAATGAATCAGCAAGTGATTATCAGCATTTTTTTTTGGGGGGGGGAGAGGGAGGAGGAGACAGGATTTATACCCTGCCCTTCACAATCCGAAGGAGTCTCAGAGCAGTTTACCATCTCCTTTCCCTTCCCCTCCCCACAACAGACACCCTGTGAGGACTGAGAGAGCTCTTTTGAGAACTGCTCATGAGATAACAGCTCTGAATGAATCTGTAACTGACCCAAGGTCATACCAACAGCTGCATATGGAGAAGTGGAGAATCCATGCTCCTAACCGCTACACCAAACTGTCTTACCATTTGGTGTTTGTATAAGTCCATGATAACATTGTTTTCCACACACATACATTTTTGCTGAGTTTTTTTATGGGAAGCACAGGTCATCCTGACCCAACCACCTATGACCCTGGGTAAAATCACCTACTGTGTAGATGCAAAAGCGTTCGCAAGGTGAAGATATAAAACTCCACCACCACAGCTCCTGTGAAGATGCAAAGCTGTTTGACAACTGTTCGATCGGCTTAACAGACTGGCAAAACAGCCTGGATGTCCACAGGCAAACTGGTCTGTCAAAGAAGGTATGTTCAACTGCAACATGTTATTCAGAGGAATGTAGTTCCTTCTCTACCCACTACACCACCCAGGAGAAGATTCCCTTCCAAAACTAGAGCAACTAGTTAACATGTGTTCAGTGGCCCATCACACTGGTTTGCACCACTGTTTTTCTGTAATTGCCCCCCTCAGAGTTACCAATATATGCAGAAATCATTCAGAAAAACAGGGATATCTGAAATATTCTGCAGACTCTCTGCTGTCATCTTAATGTGTACAGGAGGCAAAGCAAAGAACTGCACAAATAAAGGTTTCACACCTCCCTTAACCTAATCCTCTGGTTTATGAGGGGATGTGAATATTTCCACAGGATTTAAAGAAACGCATGACAACGAACGATAACCAGGTCCCACAGGGTGGCACTGCCGCTCAGTGGTAGTCCATGTTTTGCATGCAGAAAGTTCCAAGTTCACCTCCTGGTACTTCTACTCCCTGGCATCTCAAGTAGACACTGCTGAGAGAGACATTCCCCACCTGCCAACTGGAGTACAGAATACTGAAAGAGGTGAGACACCAAACTGACTTGGCTTAAACTTCTGTAACTCCAGGACCTCCACATTGATCAAAAGTCCTTCGCTGGCATGCACCAAACAGCCCTTTTCAGTCTCACAGTACTGAACTGCACAATACCCAGGGCTCTTTTTGTAGCAGGAACTCCTTTGCATATTAGGCAACACACCCCTAATATAGCCAATCCTCCAAGAGCTTACAGAGCTCTTCTTACAGGGGCTACTGTAAGCTCTTGGAGGATTGGCTACATTAGAGATGTGTCACCTAATATGCAAAGGAGTTCCTGCTACAAAAAGAGTCCTGACAATACCTAATGGGAAATAAAGGTGTGGATCCGACCGCTATCATACACAGGGCTCTTTTTATAACAGGGATTCCTTTGCACATTAGGCGACACACCCCTAATATAGCCAATCCTCCAAGAGCTTGCAGAACTCTTCTTACAGGGGCTACTGTAAGCTCTTGGAGGATTGGCTACATTAGGAGTTGCCTAATATGCAAAGGAGTTCCTGCTACCAAAAGAGTCCTGATCATAGTAATCTACCAAGCAAAGCTTGGAGATTCTCTCCAAATTAAATGGATTTTCTGTTGAAAGAAGAGACATTTAAGGTGGAGGACATCTCCTTAGGCTTGCAGAAGCCTTCTGGGAAGATTTCTCCATTGGAGAAAGACGCAGTTAAGTTGGAAGAAGGCTCCCTAGGGGACTCCTCCATTGGAGGGGCTGTGGGTCCGTGGCAGAGCATCTGCTGGATATGCAGAAGATCCCAAGTTCAGTCCCTAGCCTCTCCAGTTAAAGACCTCTGCTCGAGACCCTGGAGAGCCACTGCCAGTCTATGAATTAGACATTGTTGACTTTGATGGGCCAGTGGTCTAATTCAGTACAAGTTGGCGTCATGTGTCCCCATATGAGCCACCTAAATTGGAGGAAAGGTTCTTGGGGGATTATTGGATCCACTTCATAAACAGGGACACCATTTCCATGTGCATAGAACCATGAGTTACAGAGTATGTTATTGTTGGAGTGAGTGACTCAGCATGTCTGGACATTGGGAGGCACTACATCACTCTAAGTGTGAATAAGTGTTATCTCCACAAGTGGGATACCTCTCTTTATCTTAACCTAGGAGCTGCCCTCTGACCCCTCCTCTCTCTCACTTTGTCCACCCACTCTGTTAACATGGCCTTCCATGGAGACAGACATCTCTACAGGTCTCTCCTGTAGATACAGTGCCCTCATACTCCCTCACATGTGATGCTGGACAATCTGGCCATTTGTGACAGAGACTGCATTCAGTATTACGTTTCTATGACTGAGCAAACCTCTGTCATATTAACCAAATATCCCAATAGTTATCATAGTGCCTTTCAACAACTGACAGCATTCATTTATCAGAATCTGAGTAATACACGTTTCCCAAGCTACGGAACATAAGATTCAAATCCACACCTAAAATGAGACAGGAACACTCACTGAAGAAGACCCTGATGCTGGGAAAGATTGAAGGTAGCAGAAGAAGGGGGCAGCAAAGAATGAGATGGTTAGACAGAGTTATCGAGGCAATGAACATGAAATTAAGCAAACTCCGGAGCACGACAGAAGACAGGAGGGCCTGGCGTGATGTAGTCCATAGGGTCGCGAAGAATCAGACTCAACTGTGCGACTTGAACAACAACAACAACAAATCACAAACCATTGTGGGATTAGATACAAGCAACAGTCTGTTTGGGATTAAAATGTCACAGTTCTGGCAGATCAGATTGACAATTAAATTGCACCGGGGGGGGCGGGGGCGGGAATCACCATCAAGCAGTTGACCCATTTAGATTTTTGGCCCATGAAACTTGTTTGGCAGCATCGATATGCTGCTGTTCGGCCCAGCACATTTTAGGTAATCTATCTTCGGGTATTGATTGTAGCTTAAGTCCGTAATTAAAACAGCTCACGTGAACTTGCATTAGAAGTGGCAAAGTAACCATCTGTGTTCTCTACGTAGCTCAAGAAGTCTTCTGTGGAGCTCTGAAAATTATAGAAATCCCAGATTTCAGAATGGGAGGGGCCTCTGCTTGGCATGCAGGAGGCCCCAGATTCAATCCACAGCATCTCCAGTTAAAAAAAAAAAAAAAAAGGATTAGGCAGTAGGTGATATGAAAGAATTCTGCCTGAGACCCTGTTGCCAGTCTTTGTAGACGATGCTGACTTTGATGGGAAAAGAGGTCTGGTTCAGTACAAAGCAGTTTCATGGGTATTTGGGGAGAAAAGTGGCCCAGTCGTAGAACATCAGAACTTCAGAAGAAACCTGTTGGATCAGACCAGTGAAGGTCCATCTAGTCTAGCATCCTGTCTCACACAGTGGCCAACCAGTTCCTCTGGACAGCCAACAACAGGACATAGGGACCGAAGCCTTCCCCTGATGTTGCCTCTTGGCTCTGGGATTCAGAGGATGGGTGCCTCTGAAAGTGGACATTTCCCTCCGTCACCATGCCTAGTAGCCATGGATCTATCTAATCCCCCTTCTCAAGAGGTTTGTTCCTGTGGCCATCATGACATCATCTGGCAGCAAATCAGACATTTTAATCACTGTCTGTGTATATAAGTATTTCCTTTTGTCTGTCCATCCACTTCACGGGATGCCCCTCAAATTCTAGTATTTTGGGAGAGTGAGAAAAGGTCCTCTTTGTCAGCTGTCTCCACCCCATGCATGATTTTGTAAACCTCTATCATGCACCTCCTTAGTCATCTCTTTTCTGAACTGAAAAGTCCTAGATTCTTCAGCCTTTCCCTTACAGGTTAGATGCTCCAACCCCCTCGTCATCTTGGTTGCCCTCCTCTGTACTTCTTTCAGTTTTACAATGTCCTTTTGGAGATAAGGTGACCTGAACTGAACTGTACACAGTACGCCAAATGAGGCCTCATCATAGATCTATACAGGGACATTTCAGTACTGGCAATGGCTTGGCATGCAGAACATCCCAGATTCAATCCCTGGCATCTCCAGCTAAAAAGATCTGGCAGTAGGTGATGCGAAAGTCCTTCACCCGAGATCTTGGAGAGCCCCTGCCAGTCTGATCCGTGATGGACCGATGGTCTAATTCAGTATAAGGCAGCTACAGATGTGTTCGTACGTGTTAGCTATCAAGGAACTTTGTCAGTGGTAAAACAGGTTGGCGTGGTTGCAAGGAGTGCCTTCTTTCAGAGACATCTTGCTCATTAGATGGTGCCTTATCTGGACCAAACTAAATTAGCTATGCCGACCCATTACATGGTGCCATTGGACTTCTGCAACGTGTTCTACATGGGACTGCCTCTGAAGATAGCTCTGAATCCGCAATGGTTACGAAACGTGGCAGCGAGGCTCATATGTACGGCCAGCCTCTTGGAAAAGATAATGGTGGTGCTTCGACAGCTGGTCACTTATTTGACTCCAGGCACAAATCAGAGTTCTGGTCATTATTGCTTAAATCTCTTCATGGCCTGGGTTTGCCGCACCCTTCAGACCGCATCTTCTGACATGCTCCCATGTGCCAGCTGTGCTCTTCAGGTAACCTCCTCTTTGGTTAGTTGTTCTGGCAAAAGCCAGAAGTAGGACATTCTCAGCTGTGGGGCTGACGTGTTGGAATGGCTTGCTGGGATGGGTAAGAAGTTATTGTTACTGCTGCTAGTTCCTGCCTGTCTGAACTGCCTTGAGTCTTGAGAAAGGCATGATATTAATTCTAAAATGATGAATAAAATTTCAAGTACAGCCTGGATTACCATAGTTTCTGTAGCCTTTGGATGGCAGAGGTGGAATGTTTAATCTTCAGGTTGGCAGATTCAAGATAACTTTGAGAGAGAGAGAGAGAGAGAGAGAGAATTTATACCCTGCCCTTCACTAACAGCGTTTCGTGCGCCTTGGTGTTTAGTCATGCCGGCCACATGACCATGGAAATGTCTTTGGACAGCGCTGGCTCTTCGGCTTTGAAACGGAGATGAGCACCGCAACCCTAGAGTCAGAATCGACTGGCTTTCAAGCAAGGGAACCTTTACATTTACTTTTACCTTCACTACCTGAAGGAGTCTCAGAGTGGCTTACAATCTCTTTTCCCTTCCCCTCTCCACAACAGACACCCTGTGATATAGGTGGGGCTGAGAGAGCGAACTGCCCTTGAGAGAACAACTCTGAAAGAACTTAGGACTGACCCACGGTCACACCAGCAGCTGCATGTGGAGGAGTGGGGAATCAAACCCAGTTCTCCCAGATTAGAGTCCGCACTCCTAACCACTACACTAACCTGGCACTGGTAAAGAGAATGCCCAAATGACTTGACTTATCTTTGCTCCAGAATCAGGTATTAATTATAGCCTGTGCCTCAAAGCAACAGTTTTGATTTTGTCACAGTCAGGGCTCTTTTTGTCGCAGGAACTCCTTTGCATATTAGGTGACACACCCCTAATGTAGCCAACCCTCCAAGAGCTTACAGTAGCCCCCGTAAGAAGAGCTCTGTAAACTCTTGGAGGATTGGCTACATTAGGGGTGTGTCGCCTAATATGCAAAGGAGTTCCTGCTACAAAAAGAGCCCTGGTCACAGTTAATGCAAAATTTTAAAAAATGCACTAATGATTCTTTAAGCACACTTATATACAGGGTAAGAGCACTATATCATCCATGTAAATGAAGATGAACATGTGACTAGAAAGGACCAGCCATGGAAGGAGACAAGAAATCAACTCCTAAGTGCTACTGTAGAAACAGGTTTGACTCTAAGTGAACTCAAACTTTGTTCTATCGCTTCAGACCAACACCTGAATCAAAGTGCTACTGTGTCATTCATCCATGTGACGAGATCAACCTCCATGCTAGTTCTTACAAACTTGTCCTGTAATTTATTCTTATCACCTATCTCTACAGCAGCCTCTAAACCAATGAGAACGACAGACAAACAAACAAACAAAATACTCAGTGGTTGTTTTCTAAATCCATACATCTAAAAGCCAGGGGTGCAAGAGCAATTCATGGTTAATTAATTGAAAGACCTGTCCTAAGCCCAGATAGTTCCCCTGAATATTAAAATCATTTTCCATCACAGAGCAAGCAACTGGCGGGTAGGGATCACATTAGGAAAGATGACAATCAGAATGCTCTGCCTTTGGAATAGTGAGTGCCTGTCAAAAGTGCCGGTCAAAGGCCACACCCATTTTGTTTGCAGTGGATTGGCATAACAAGACGATCAGACTGGGTTTCCTGATTCAGTTCCACAAAGCACTTCGGATCCAAATGGAGCCATGTTTATTTTAGAAGCTGCTTCTATTTTTATTTATTTTTTAAATTACTTCATTTCAGTAATTCTGAAACTCCAGTCAGTGGACTCTCTTGTACATATTCTCGACACGTGAAGCTGCCTTATACGGAGTCAGACCATTAGTCCATCAAGGTCAGTACTGTCTATTCAGACTTACAGTGGCTCTCAGGTCTCAGGAAGGGTCTTTCCCACTGCTGATCCTTTACCTGGGGTTGCGGATCGAACCTGGGACTTACTGCAGCAAGCAGATGGCTCTCCCTGAGCCATGGCTCTTTGCATGCTTATGGCTCTGCTCATGGACCATGACAAAGGTTCAGTTCCTCTTGGAGGAACTGCTTGATTTCTAGAGGCTGCAGAAAAGTGTCAAAGGGAAGTGTTTTTAGACACGGGTCTCATGTCAGTTGTTTGGCTTTATTGTTCAAGACCTTCGTCTAAGAACAGGGAAAGAAAGAAAGAAAGAAAGAAAGAAAGAAAGAAAGAAAGAAAGAAAGAAAGAAAGAAAGAAAGAAAGAAAGAAAGAAAGAAAGAAAGAAAGAAAGAAAGAAAGAAAGAAAGAAAGGAAGAGGAGGGAGGGAGGGAGGGAGGGAGGGAGGGAGGGAGGGAGGGAGGGAGGAAGGAAGGAAGGAAGGAAGGAAGGAAGGAAGGAAGGAAGTGCAGCTGGTTCAGTACTGTTACAGAGCACTTTCACAGCTTTTAAAAATTAATTTATTTTTTGTAGAAAAGGACAAGAATCCAATAGAGACCTAAAGGCAAACAAAATTTGTGGCAGGGGATGAGCTTTTGTGAGGCTCACTTCTTCAGGTACAGCCAAGACATGAGTTCATCAGTCCTTATGTCTTGGAGAGTGGACTGACCAATTATGTTCACTGTTGTCATTCTCCTGCTATTGTCATTCACCAGCTATTGTCATTCAGCATCTGAAATCACTCCACTCTCCAAGATATAAGCACATTCTAGCTGTGTCTGGCGAAGTGAGCCGTGACTCACAGAAGCTCCTCCCCTGCCACCAATTTTGTTAGTCTTTAAGGTCTTACTGGACTCTTGCTCTTTTCTACGGCTTTTGTTGTTGTTGTTCAGTCGCACAGTCGAGTCCGACTCTTCGCGACCCCATGGACCAGATTACGCCAGGCCCTCCTGTCTTCCGCTGTCCGCTGAAGTTTGCTCAATTTCATGTTCGTTGCATCGATGACATTGTCTAACCATCTCATCCTTTGCCGTCCCCTTCTTCTTTGACCTTCAATCTTTCCCAGCATCAGGGTCTTCTCCAGTGAATGCTCCCTTCTCATTTGGTGGCCAAAGTATTTGAGCTTCAGCTTCAGGATCTGGCCTTCCAAGGAACAATCAGGGTTGATTTCTTTTAGGATTGACTGATTTGATCTCCTGGCAGTCCAAGGGACTCTCAAGAGTCTTCTCCAGCACCATAGTTCAAAAGAATCTATTCTTCGGCGCTCGGCCTTCCTTATAGTCCAACTCTCGCAGCCATACATTACTACGGGGAATACCATTGCTTTGACCATGCGGACTTTTGTTGGCAAGGTGATGTCTCTGCTTTTTATCATACAGTTTAGGTTTGCCATGGCTACTCCTCTTCCCCTCCCCCAGTTACTCTACATTTTAATTCATGCCAGACAGCATTCCTGTACTGTCACACAGAAATATAAACTGCAATCAACTTCAGCTTCTCGAAAAACAGATCTAAAAAAAGATTTAAAATGTTGGGATTTGTAGGCTTGGAAATCAGGATTAAATGATGCAGACGAAGCATATCCTTAAAATACAGCTTCTCTGCCTACACTGCCTACCAAATTACTATCCATTCTAGTAGTTCAGAACTTGCAAAACTTAGAACTAGACACCCTGATAATCAGTATTGAAATGAGCTTTGATGACAGTGACCACAGGAGTCCTCCAGTGTTATATGGAAGGGAGGAAATGTGAGCATATGGACTGTCCCTGATAGCAATTTACAGATGTTTGAATGGACTCCACAAGCATACAAATTATGGGTTTAGAGAACTTTCCTTGTGATTGACACCTTCATTTCCCAGGGATCAGGATCATGCAGACAACTTGCTATATATATTAGGGGTGAGAAGAAGAAGAGGAGGAGGAGGAAGAAGAGGAAGTAGTAGTAGTAGTAGTAGTATTTTTGGGGTATACTGAACCTGGAAAAGATCAATATTTCCTGATATTCTCAAATCCCAGTACCTGTATAGTATCTGGATTCAGAAAATATTTTGGTTTGCCAATTTTTTCCAGATCCATTATACCCTTTGGGGACCATTATAGTCAATATTCCCCATAGGCTATAATGGAGACTCAATCCATGGGTATCTGGGGCTCTGAGGGGGACTATTTTTGATGTAGAGGCACCACATTTGGAGCGTAGCTACTGGAGCCTCTCCTCAACCCCCCCCCCAACCCAGTTTCAAAAAGATTGGACCAGGGGATCTAATTTTATGGGCCCTAGAAGAAGGCTCCCCCATCCTCCATTGTTTCCAATGGAGGAGGGGAAAGGTATTTTAAAGTCTCACATTCCCTTTAAATGCCATCTCCAAGCTAAGAGTTCACTCTGAAATCCCTTTAAATGCCCTTTAACTGTGGCTATTCGGTGGTCCCCCCAAAATCTGAACTTTTTGGGTTGGACATTTTTGGATAGCTGGATAAGAAGCCCTCTGTCTATTTGGCTGGGGGAAAACCCTGAAAAATACTGATAAGGTATTTTTCAGGGGGGGAGGGATTGGCCAGTTTGGTGTAGTGGTTTAGTGTGTGGACTCTAATCTGGGAGAACTCCTCCACTTGCAGCTGCTAGATGATCTTGGGCAAGCCATAGTTCCATCAGAGCTGTTCTCTCAAGGACAGCTCTTGAAAGAGCTATCTCAGCCCCACCTACCTCACAGGTTATTTGTTGTGGGGAGGGAAAAGGAAAGGAGTTTGTAAGCCACTCTGAGACTCTGAGTAAAGGGTGGGGTATAAATCCAATCTCCTCCTCCTCCTCCTCCTCCTCCTCCTTCCTCTTCTTCTTCTTGGTTTATGCCGAATACACACCCCTAAATAGGTTCAACATACATTCAAAGAAGTAACTCGACTCAAAAGGCACACATACTCCAAAGCAAATCCCTCTACACATTGAAACTGGTGTTTTAGAATGGGTTTTATGGCCTAGTGATATTGTGACATTTAGGGTCACTCAAAAATTTACACATTTAAAAACAGGATGCCTTATCATGATGCACAATATTAGTCCTCAATGGTGAAATAAAAGTGAAAGCAACACTATTGCCTAGGGTTGACAGGCTGAGAGAGCTGTGGGTGAGGGTGTGGGGTGTGTGACATCATATAAGCTGTCATGTCACTTCAGAGGAACACCCAGTAGTGACGTTAGGTTGCTCTAGGAATCACCAGAAACTCTGTGGTAAAACTCTATGGTTCTGGTGATGCCTAGAGCTACTCATTGTCACTTCCAGGTTTTCCCCAGAAGTCACATTGCAGCATACTCAACACTGATTTTTCAAAAACTTTTCTCCTTCTGCCACATAGAGGCTGAGTTCAGACTGGCAGTTTGCCCCGAGATAGGCACGTTCCAGCAATGTTTCACAACAGGATTAAAGGGAGCGTTCACACAGGCACATCTGTCTGGCATTCTCCACCCGCAGTCAACCCATCATGTACCATCTCGCTCCCACATTTAAAAGATACCTGGTGAAAGTGGTAGCAAATCCCGGAGAGTGCATTTATCCACTTCATTCTGCTTCCGGGAAGTGTGAACGCTAACCCGAAAAGCCGGGAACAGCCTGCAGTAATAATGTCCACTGGGTGTTTCTGCGCAAGGTGCACTTGATTGCCCTGGAGAGGCAGCAATGACATGATTGGATGTGCTCTGCTCTACCGCCCAATGTGGTGCCAGCACAATGAGATCCTCCCCAAATCACCCTGATGTGCTTATGCACATGAGTGCATATGCACATATGCGCACATGCACACATAGCTGAATTACCAGGAAAAAGCCATTTACAGCTGTGCCTATGGGCCAGCAGTCTGAACGCTCCCTCGCACCTCTTCCCGGTATGCTCCGGCATCAGTCGGCACAGTGTGACTGGGAAAACCCGGAACAGTTTGTTCCGGGGCTTTTTTGCCACGACTCACTCCCACTTCAAACTGCGAGTCTGAACTCAGCCAGAGTGGCAGCGGGCAAGAAGAGATGCCAGCGGGAAGCCATAGCAGGAGGCTTGGAGGCCCAGGGGTGCTGCAACATGCAATTTTGTGCAGAGTTACTCCACTCAGTTAAAACCAGTGGGCTTAGTCGGAAGTGCCTCTTCCAGAACTGTACAATTCACTTTTAATAAGATCAAAAGTGATATGCTTAATCTTATAATCTTTCAGGTTTCACAAGAAATGAAAGACCCTCAGGCTCAAAGCCTAAATGCTAGGCCATGATCTTCTAAAGTTCATCTCTTTCTCTCACAAGGCCAATTTCTTGATTTTGAAAATAATTCAGAAGGGGGTCCATTTAATTTGTGCCAAAGAGGTTTTAAGTAATAGTTAGAATACTTTTGGGAGACATATATGCATTTATATTAATTAAAGGGGGGGGATTCCAATCACATTGAAAAGAAGCACCATTAGGAAATTCAATTTGGTCATATTCCAGTGTCCCAATTATAAAATGCCCCCTCAGCTCCTTTTGACTAATATAAAAGTTGTCAAAGAGCAAACATAAAAAAACCCTGTCAGACTCAACCACATCCAGAACTTGAAGTGAAATGCTAAGGGTTAGATCGAGGGTTATCTCCCATTGCCTACCAACTCCTCAAAGGCTGGTGGAAGAAACAACAGGGGAAATGGGGTAAGAATGCTAGCATCACACTTGTGGATGGTGTCACTTCCAACAGAAGCCACAAATGATGTTATGATGTCGAGGGGCACTCTAGGATTTGTCAAAAGTTCTATGGTTTAACTGAACAGTAGTGATATCACCAGAAGTGTCATCATGTGCCCCTTTGATGCCAGTGCACATGGTCCTACCCCAGCAAATCCTGTTAGATGTAGCCCAGCAAACCTAGCTGGATCCAAAGATGCCATGCATCAATGAGGCAGTTATGCTGTTAGTACGGCACTTCCACTGGCAGTGGATAGGAAGAGGGTTTTTTCCATTTCCCCCACAAATGCAGATTTCCCCCTTTGTTCCCCACAAAATTTTTGAGGGTCACTTGACCCGCAACATCAGACAGGGGGAGCTCTATCAGTGGCATCCAGGTCCGAGCGTAGTGCATCATTCACCATCCCTGTCTTCTAGGTACTGTACTCAGACTGCGGAACCTCAGATCATCAGACCCAGGGCTATTTTGGGGCAGGAATGCACAGGAACAGAGTTCCGGCTGTCTCCCAAGTTGGCCACACCCAGCAGGAACTCATTAGCATAACAGGCCACACCCAACACCAGAAACTCATTAGGATTGGCTACATTAGGGCTGTGTGGCCTAACATGCAAAGGAGTTCCTGCTACAAAAAAAAGCCCTGGGTTTTGACAACAAACAAGGTAAACAGAATAAGAAGCAAAAGGTGGGTGTGACTTCTGGTAACACAACCACACTTCTGTTGACATGGGGGTGTGGCCTAATATGCTAATGAGCTGTGCTGTCAGAGGTGTGGCCTGATATGCTAATGAGTTTCTGCTGGTGGGTGTGGCCTATTATGCTAATGAGTTCCTGTTGGGCTTTTTCTGCAAAAAAAACCCCTGATCAGAACCATGGAGCCCTGTGAAAAGAATGGCTGGTTCACAACTGATGAGCCCTATCAATTGGTTGATGAACAGCTACTATAATTATACTAACTACTCTGCTAAATTATCAAGTGCGGTTTGGTTTAGACATTTCCTGACCCCAAGATGGGTTGGAGAAACATATGGAACAGAGGTCCATCGGTGGCTTTTAACCACAACATACAGATGGAACGCTATGTTTGGGGCAGTGATACTTCTTGGTGCTTGGGGGGCAATGATGGGAGGGCTTCTGGAGTTCCCGCCCCACTGGTGGACCTCCTGACAGCACCTGGGTTTGGGCCACTATGTGACACAGAGTGTTGGACCAGATGGGCCATTGGTCTGATCAGACATGGCTTCTCTTAATGTTCTCTTACCCACATTTTGTATGTTTCTAAAGAGATAGCCTGAAGACAAATGTAACAGATGTGTCCAAGCCTTCACCTCAAAATCACCATTTCCCTGACCCCCTAAAAGTGCAACAAACTGCTGTCACAATCTCATAGGTTCATCCAGATCTATGCCAAGAGAGAATGCACATAATTCTGTGTCTAAAAAAATGTCCGTGAAATGCACATCTAGATAACTATGCAGAACTGCATCCGAAGTTGCTAGTACATCCATAATAGCACAACAGGTCTATAATTAACCTTACATGGAAGTATGGGTTTTTAAAAGTTAATGAGGTGGTTGTTAGATTAATTTGGGTTCAGACCAAAATTGGTAGCACAGATTACACATGACAAATGGCACCGCACCGGGCCCTTTAATGCATTACTACACTCTAAGAGCTCCTTTGAATATAATCAATTTCCTACACAGCAACTTTTGCATAGAAAAAAGGAACAAAGCCACATGTTGATCACAGCTTGTCACTCCGGATCATACATCATGTGTGATCGTTGCACAAATCTGCACTGCCACAGATACGTGAGTGGGGTGCTACAGTTCACTGCTGGGAAACCGATATATGTGACATTATCACATGGATTGATCCACACGTGGTTTGCATATTTATCCTATATGGAAATGCCAACTCTGCTGCATTTGAAGCAGCATCAAGTGATGTATAACTACATTAATTAACCTGCGCCAGGAATCTCTTGTCAGGAAAATATCACGGGATTCCTCATATTTTTTTTAAAGGGCATCAATTCATATATAAAGCAATGCCTCCCGTTAAACAAGTACATGCTCTGTGTGACCTTCTCCTACAGTTTCTTGTTTTAGTTCATTTTTTAAAAAATAGTTTGTTGTTGTATATGGTCTGTATTTTAAGGGTTTGGATGCTACGAAGATGGAACTGGTAGAGGTGAATCTTCTCTGCCTTCCCTTTTCCTCCAGTACCGGTGACCCCTGAAAGGCTGATGCTCAGGGTAAGGGAACCCTCATGGGGCCGAACTAGATGATGGTACTTCTGCTGAGGTTGCCTGAAGACACACTTCCCTTATGTAGAGTGAATCTGAATTGGGGAACTCCTTCCCACTGGGGAACTCCATGGTGGCTGTTTTTCTGTCCCAAAACTCTACAAAATGGAGGTGTGTTCCTGGGATGAACTTGGGGACATCATCTGGTCCAGTTTGGCCCAAGGATGAAATGCCAAGTGGCCGGGAGGTCCACACTGAGAAAGGGGACTCAGATCTCCTCTCCTCCTCTTAGTACACAGAGCTTGGCAGAACAAGCTAGTCCAAGATCACATGATCCAGCCATATATATGTTGTACAGTTTTATAGAAATAGCCATTTATCCATCTATCTATCTATCTATCTATCTATCTATCTATCTATCTATCTATCATCATCATCATCATCATCTATCTATCTATCTATCTATCATCATCATCTATCTATCTATCTATCTATCTATCTATCATCATCTATCTATCTATCTATCTATCTATCTATCTATCTATCTATCTATCTATCTATCTATCTATCATCTATCATCTATCTATCTATCTATCTATCTATCTATCTATCTATCTATCTATCTATCTATCTATTCACATTTATAGCCCACCTTTCCCAGAAGCGGGTTCAAGGCGGGTAACAACATATCATTTATACAAAAAAAAAATTTAATAAAATAACATTAAAATTTAAAACATCTTCATAAATATTAAAATGGTGGTCACAGCTACTAACAAAAAAAAATCTTTTCTGGTTGTGGGAGGTTCCTGGCCAAAGCCAGTAGTTGTTAACAGAGTGACAATCACCTCAGGGAAGCCATGTATGGCCAAAATTCAAAAGCATACGCCGTGCAATATTTCTTATTAAGATCAACCGACACTTAGTGTCAGAGAGAGAGATGATCAGCTTTCCTGTATTTTTAATTGGACTAAAGTTCCATTTGAATTGTAATTGTTTCTTGTTACCAGCATACCAAGAAAGCATTTGCACTATTAAAAAAAGAAAAAAAAAGAATTCCAAAATGTATTCTGATCTTATTTGGTATTTCTGCTAGTACAGATTTTATTGCTCTAGTTTTTTCTGCCCTGACCCGGATGACCCAGGCTAGCCTGATCACATCAGATCTCAGAACCTAAGCAGGCTCAGCCCTGGTTAGTACTTGGATGGGAGACTGCCAAGCACGATTTTTAAAGTCAAGGAGGATTTAAATTTCTTAGGGGGCACTGGCTAATCAAATTAAAGACATATCTGGCTCCTTCCCTGCACCTGCTGCTGCTTGGGGGCCCTGGGCTGAATAGGAAGTCAGGGGGGCCTTGCCCGTAAGTCAGGGGGCCTAGCCCCAAGTTGCCCCACTGTAGCTATGGGCCTGCCACCAAGGGAATCCAGGGTTGCTATACAGATGCAAGCCATGGCAAACCACCTTCTGAACATCTCTTGTCTTGAAGACCCTATGGGTTGCCACAAGTCAGCTGTGACTTGACGGTAGTTTCCACCCAGCAGTTTTGGACTAGCTCTTCAGATTTTGTTGACGTGGCACCTTGTTAATATATTGTTCCATTGATACTTTGCATCTTGTGAGCCACCCTAAAGGTTCCTGTAAATCACGCTTGACAGACCGCACATTTCAAAGGATAAATATGTATTCTGTTTTTGTGCATTCCTACTGCACTTTAGAACTTGATCTGTCCTATAGAGAGATAATTCATAATTGTTTCCAATGGACAGATGGGTCTGAAAACAATACATTATACATCTCCATTCAAATCACCACATTTACAGTCCTGGATATAAACTAAAAACTGTGCATCCTCTTCTCTCTTTGGAATCCTTTCTGACAGATTTTGCTTTGCCAGCCAGGCACAGCAATTACTGAAGCACATATCCTGGCACTCTTGTAAGAACTTAAATGTTCTGAAGCCTTCCAGAGGTTAAAGAACTACTGGATGGGTAAGCTGGCAGACATCTTGACTGAGGATACTGCCAAAAACTGGAATTATCCTGATTTTGACAGACTATTTTTTCAGTCTGGGGGCTTTCCCTGCATTCTCATTTTCCTCACTTGTGTGTTCCTGTTGCTTCGGGGGGGGGGGTGTCTGTTCCACACATGTTTTGTTCCCTCTAGTGGTCAATTTGATATTATATCACCTTATCTCCGGAATATCTCCCTGTAGATTTAAACTGCCGGTTTTTATGCCAGACATAAAGTGATGTAATATTGAATCGACCACTAGAGGGAGCAAAACATATTCAGAATGGGGGGGGAAGCAACCCAAAGTAATAGGAACACACAAGCAAGGAAAATGAGAATGTGGAAAAGCCCATGACCTCATGGTTTGTTCAAGGATTTCTGCAAGAGCCATGGGAACTTTAAACAAAAATGGTCCGGGAAACAATCAAGGCATACCAGAATGAGAACATGCATAATGACACCATTGGTGAGACCTACCAGAATGGAATTGCCAGCCAGTTGAGTCTAACAAGGGTGTCCCAATCTGAAAATTATCTGGAACAGAGATAACAATATTACCCATCCCTCTCCTTGTCTGCTCCTAGACAGGGATGCAGAAGACTCCCAGACTCAGTCACCCATCATCTTGCTAAGATATCTCACCATGTCACAGGAGTCAGGGCACTCACTATCATGCTGAGCCTACATCGATTTACAACAGCTGTCCAAGATCTCAGTGGAGGCCTCTCCCATCACCAGCCACCTTATGCTTTAACTGGAGTCCCCAGGGATTGACCGACAGGGGTGGGGGGGATCTGCTTGCAAGAAGATGTTGAGAGACTTCAACTTCCGTAGAACACTGCAGCCAGGATGGTAGCTGGAGTGAGTGGTAGGCTCCCCATCACTCCAGTCTTGGCCCATCTACCCTGGCTTCCATTCCCCCCTCCCCACAGGCACAATTCAAGGTAGTGGTCTTGACTTCAAAGTCCTATTGGGTTTGGAACCAACATACCTGAAGGATTGCCTCATCCCTTATGAACCCACCCGACCATTGCAATCCTCTTTAAAGGCCTTGCTTCAGGTGCCCCCACCTTCTGAGATTAGGCAGGTGGCAACCCAGGAGAAGGCCTTCTCTGTGATGGCACCAAAGCTCTGGAACCCTCTCCCCAGGGACGTTCATCTATCCCCTTCTGTCACCATCTACTGCCAGCAGGTGAAGACGTTTTTGTTATTTGGCATTCCCTCAATGGTCCCTCCTTGCTAACCAACGTTTCGATCTTTCATACATATTATAACTGTTTTGTCTGCATTTTAACTCTTTTAAGATCATCTTTTTAATTATTTTAATGGTTTTATAATATCATTTTATCATGTGCATTTAATGTTGTTAGCCACCCTGGCCACCCTTGTAAGGGGAGGAAGGTAGGATACGATTTTGTAAGTAAATGACCGAATAAACCTCTGAGTCAAATAAATAAAAATATTTATAAAAATGAATGCAAACACAGATGACCTCCATGTATAGTCATGAGAAATAAGGGAGCAGATAAAAATATGCATGATACGCTTGGAATATCCTTAAAGATTGGCAACGCCTTAATGATAAAAGTTACTCCATCGCTCTCGATAGTGTGCCATTTTTATACACTTATCCAATCAACAAATACCAGTTGTGCTTCAATCAGAAATGGTTTCACACAATGGAATATTCAGAAATTCTAGGTCTTGCAGATGAGGACAGCACAATCAAGCAAATACTTTTTAAAAAATTGCTGTTTATTTTGTGATATTAATTATCACTCTAGTTAGAAACTTGAGTGATTGCTCTCCAGAAAGTAACATTACCAGGGCCGGTGGAATGGGGGCACAGGGTTAGCAATTGCAAATAGTACAGCCAACCAGAAAGTTTGAGTGCAAAGAAGCACCTTGATCACAGGGAGGAGGGGGAGGAAAAAACAGAGCAGATTTTACAAGCCAGTAGTTCTGAAAAGGTTTACACGGGCTGGAGGTGATTATAGAGGCATTAAATGAGCAACCAGCTGATGAGCACAATCCAGATCATCAATAAGCAATCCAGATGTTCAGCACAAGTGAATGGCGAGATTGATGAGTCCTTTGGATCAGGCAGGAGAAGCAGTGGGAGTTTGACAGGTTATTTACTGACTGCCATAACCTTTAATGTTGCTCCATGAATCAGACAGTCGAGATGGCCGGCAATGGCAATCTCGGTGGTGGTGGGGGGGCAGCTTGGCTTCTCCCACAGCGCCTCCATCAGGGCGTCAAAGCCATTACACAAGAGTCACCCACTTTCATGGTGACTCCTCTAACTCTTACTGGGGCAGCAGGGTGTCATGAGTACGCCTTCTTGTAAGGTTTCGGTACAGGGCAGCATTATGGGGTCTCTCCTCAGTCTAATCCGAAACAAGATCCTGATTTAATATCCTTTCATTTGCCCAAGCTAATTTATGCAAAACCACGCTGCACAGATAGATACAGGTGGAGAGCCGTGCTGGTCTGAAGTGACAGAGCAAAGTTTGAGTCCGGTGGCGCCTTTCAGACCAACAAAGTTGCACAGATATTCCCTATTTTTTTAAAAAAAGTATGCCAGTTTAATATTGTAACCTTGTGGGGCTTCCTCCCCCCCTTTTTTGTTATTACTCATAAAGCTTCTCTTTCCACTTTTATGTCAAGGGAATATTGTCAAGGAAAATTCAACGTGCTGATTTCTTAGGCGCCAGTTTGGAACGCTGGTGTCTGAGGACTTTGGAAATCAAAGCCCACCCCTTGGCCTCAGGTTCTTTGCTCCCCCACTGTGACCAGACCTTGCCTGTATAAACTCTCTGTTAGGGATTATTAGGAAAGGGATTTGAGACTAAAATGGCCAATATTGTAATGCCCCTGTATAGATATATGGTGCGGCCTCATTTGAAATACCGCATACAGTTCTGGTCAGGGCTTTTTTTGTAGAAAAAGCCCAGCAGGAACTCATTCACATGATAGGCCACACCCAACAGCAGAAACTCATTAGCATATTAGGCTGCACCCCTGACAGCACAGCTCATTAGCATATTAGGCCACACACCCCATGTTACCAGAAGTGTGGTCATCCAGCCACACCCACCTTTTGCTTCTTATTCTGTTTACTTTGTTTGTTGTCAAAACCCAGGGCTTTTTTTGTAGCAGGAACTGTTTTGCATGTTAGGCCACACAGCCCTAATGTAGCCAGTCCTAATGAGTTTCTGCTGTTGGGTGTGGCCTGTTATGCAAATGAGTTCTAGCTGGGTGTGGTCAATAGGGGAGGCCAGCCGGAACTCTGTTCCTGTATGTTCCTGCACAGAAATAGCCCTGGTTCTGGTCACCTTATCTCAAAAAGGACATTGCAGAGCTTGAAAAAGTACAGAGGAGGGTAACCAAGATGATGAGGGGGTTGGAGCACCTTCCCTCTGAGGCAAGTCTGGGACTTTTCAGGTGCTGGCAACAGAAGGAGGAAGAGAGATGGTGGTGGGGGGAGAAACAGAGACAGAGATTAAAGTAGCAGTGTGGGAGAACAAGAGAGAAGGATGAGGAAGTAGGAAGGCTGTAGCAGGAAGACAGGGGAGAAAGAAGCAGTGTGGAGGGGAAGTACAGATTGCAGAGGCTAAAGGGGGTGAGAAGTCAGAGCCAGCTGTCAGACGGAATTTCTCTACCCTCACCAGTTATTTGCAGGTTGCCTGCCTGCGTATTATAAATAAATTATAGCAACAAATACCTAAAATGATTTAGACTGTGAAGGATCACTGCCAATAATTCTACCATGCTGATTTACACTGACTTCCACTTAGACTATTCCCAGACTGGATACATTAAAATACATATATTACATGTTTCCCCCCCCCCTTCTTATTTTGCCCACACTTCAGAAGAAAAAGTACAACACAGCTGATACTCTGGAAGAGACAGAGATGGGAAGCTATCGTTCCCGTAACGATAACAGAAAGCAAACAGAACGGGACAGCTTTACGAGGGCATGTTTTGACCTGATCGAGGAAATAACAATTCAGTTGCATGACAATCTATTCTAAAACAATGTTTCTGGCAGATAAGAAATGAAAGCCTCCCACAATACCCTGGACAGATCCTGATGCTACACGTAGATGCACTCTTGCATTCATTCACATTCAGTTGGCTATTTTGCTGATAAATATGATCACACAATCAAAAGTACAAAATAAAATCGAGTAAAACAGAAAGTAATACTGGAAATTAATACATCTAGCAAACTACAGGAAAACTCGGAAGTTCTTGTTATTTTTTTGTTTGTTTGTTTTCAAGAAGTGTGAATTTAAAGATCAACCCATTGTTATTCTGAACATACTCCCACAAAGGGAACTAGAATACTATTACTAATGACAGAATCCAGAGAGTGACTGTTATGTACTGAATGTGAATCGCTCCTATCTATTCACATGTTAAGCTTGAGTCTGAATGTGGCTCTTCAGATGTTGCATTGCTATTGGTCGGTTTCTGCGAAACCTGTGTAATTACCCAATCACTGAGTGATATTGTTGCAAAAAGGGAACGGTCCTGATTGGCCTTTATCCCTGTATCCTGATTGGTCTTTAACTTGTAATGGGTGTGGCTTTGACAGCCCGGGAGAGTTTAAAAGAAGGAGCTGTGCTCCCCTTGTTGTCGTGTGTTCCTGACTTACAGTTGCTGTTTAATAAAGCTGAAATCACTTGAAGCTGAATCCTTTGTTGAGTCTCATACTTAACAGTGACGATTCAAAAGAGAGGCATGTTCAGCCAACTGAACATAAGTGCCCATTCGGGTGTCTATGGCTGAGTTCAGACGGGCAGTTTGAAGCGGGAGCCAGTCATGGAGGATAAGTCTATGAATGGCTACCAGCCATGATGACTATGGGGAACCTCCACATTCAGAGGCACTAATCCCCTGACTCCCAGAGCCAGGAGGCAACACCAGGGAAAGCCCTCAGCCTTTATGCCCTGTTGTTGGCTGTCCAGAGGAACTGGTTGGCCACTGTGTGAGACAGGCTGTTGGACTAGATTAATTCTTGATAGCCTGATGTTTCTCTTTTATTCATAAATCTAAAGCTAAGTGGTACACACGACGGTGGAACACGATTGTGATTGTTTGCTTTATACTTTTTTATAACTAATTTTCACTTTTTAGTATGGAGGCAAAAGGAAAGTATTAAAAAAAATGTATTATGATCCTTGCTATCCCTTTCTTTTAGTTTGTATCAATTCCCCTGACACTGTAGGTTTGTAGTTTAGAAAAGCAAATATATATATTTTAAAGCTTTTGTTACTTGTGTTCCTACTGAGGGTAAGCAATACAAGGGACCAATAATACAGTATAAATTGTCTATTTTTTAATGTTTATGTAAGCTGAAGGTATTTCATATCAAGGGTAATAAAAACAAAACAGACACAAAGATTCCCTAATAGTATTGTTGTGCTCTTATATCTGAGACAAATCTGGAATTACTGTCATGGTCCACCTTTTCCCAGGTGACTAATAATCAGGTAATAGGAAGTTAGAGAGAAGCGTATGATTTCTTAAGCACAAACCTTTAAGCCAATTATCTGGACAAAGGCCATCAGACACAAGAAATGTAAGAGGGTTATTATACCCTACGAAGCCATCTTCTGAACTCTGAAATTTAAGGAGGAAAGGGTTTCCAACATGTCTGAATGAGATTAACAATGCTTAAAGTTTGGGTATACTTGCAAATCAAAATGTAATAATAGCTATATTTTAGTTTCAGATGGTAGCTGTGCTGGTCTGCAGTAGAACAGCCAGATTCATAAGGACACAAGAGAATCCATGTTGGATCAGGCCAATGGCCCATCCAGTCCAACACTCTGTGTCTCACAGTGGCCAAAACCCAAGTGCCATCAGGAGTTCCTACAGCAGGGGCAGAACTTCAACCCCCACCACCACTGTTACCTCCAAGCACCAAGAAAGCAGAGCATCACTGCCCCAGGCTAGTGTTCCATCTATACCTTGTGGCTAATAGCCACTGATGGATCTTTGCTCCATATGTTTATCCAATCCCCCCTTGAAGCTGTCTATGCTTGTAGCTGGCACCACTTCTTGTGGCTGTGAATTCTATGTGTTAATGTCAGGTTCAACAGCAAGCAAGTCCAAACATACTTCACTCAGAAAGTTATGCTTTATTGGAATACCAGTCTGTTGCCCATTATTGCAGAGTCATTGTCAGGAATAATAGATAGGGCATAGGAAGCTGTGTATATACTATGATGCTTCAGCTAGCTAAGCGAATGAAAACCAAGCGCACACGCGGGAATTCTCCCGGCGGGATATTACATAATGAACTGGAGACAACCCCCTCTGTAGGGAGGGAGGATCGAGACATTCACACCGTCTGAGAACCTAAGGCCTCCTTTCTGTTCAAGGCCAGAGAGAGTGGCTGGCAGAGGAATGTTTCCCACAGTTCTATAATCAAAGCAAAGCACTGCGCATGCGAGAAAGCAAGCAAGCAAGGCATGAGATCATACAGAAAACATGGCAGTTATCTGACAGTTAATTGCTCTTAGAGTGAAGAAGTACTTTGTTTGATCTGTTCTAGGCCTACTGCTCATTAATTTCATTGAGTGCCTACGAGTTCTTGTATTCTGAGAAAGGGGGAAAGTACTTCTTTCTTTACCTTCTCTATCCCGTGCATAATTTTGTAAACCTCTATCATGCCACCCCTCAGTCATTTTTTCTCCAAGCTAAAGAACCCTAACCTCTTTAACCTTTCTTCATAGGGAAGGTATTCCATCCCCTTAATCATTCTAGTTGCCCTTTTCTGCACCTTTCCGATGCTATAATATCTTTCTTGAAGTGTGGTGATCAGAACTGTACACAGTATTCCAAACGAGGCACACCATTGATTTATACAGGGGCATTATGATACTGGCTGATTTGTTTTCAGTTCCCTTCCTCATAATCCCCAGCATAGTGTTGGCCTTTTTTATTGCAGTCACACACATTTTCAGTGAGTTATTTACCATGACTCCAAGATCTCTCTCCTGGTCACTTTCTGCCAGTTTGGACCCCATCAATGTATACTTATAGTTAGGATTTTTGGCTCCAATGTGCTTTACTTTGCCCTAGCCCTTGTTGAATCTCATTTGCCATGTTGATGCCCACTTGCCCAGCTTCAACAGGTCCCTCTGGAGCACCTCACAGTCCTCTCTGTTTCTTACCACTCTGAACAACTTAGCATCATCCACAAACTTAACCACTTCACTGCTTACTCCCAACTCCAAATAATTAATAAACAAGTTTAAAAAGCACTAGACCCAGTACCAAGCCCTACAGTACTCCTCTGCTTACCCCCTTCCACTGTGGAAACTATCCATTTATATTTACTCTCTGTTTCCTGTTAATTAACCAGGTTTAATCCACAAGAGGACTTGTCCACTTATCCCTTGAGTACTGAGTTAACTCAGAAGCCTTTGATGAGGAACTTTATCAGAAGCTTTCTGGAAGTCTAGGTGTCCCGCTGTTGGGACACCCTCTACCCCCACACTAACGTCAGGATTCCCAGCACTGCCTGAAGAACCTTCCCTGCCCCCCCGCTGCTTACCCGGGGCCTGGGGGGAACCACAAAAGAACAGCCAAGGACAACTGTCTCGGCTGGATGGACACCACCACCACCCCACATGCTCTCCCCTGGTGGCGGCAGCAGCAGAGCCAACAAGAGTGTGCCTGCCCATGCTGAAACAACTGTACTGGGCCTGTGGCCTGGCGTGAGGGCCCACCTGTGCATCTGAGCCCGGCAGCCCAAACAGAGCCACCCCACGATGACCTGCCCTGACCCAGAAAGAGTAACAGGGAACACGGCCTCTTCCAGGGGCTGGCATTCTCAGCTATGTAGGAGGGCAGGGCTTGGAGGGACGGAGGAAGGGATGAGCACAGGGAACACTGTGGGGAGAGGGGAAGGGATAAAAGCTGGGCAGTGACAGGGAGCTGGGAATGACAACCTGGATTGGGCAGAGCTACTCCCAGAGAGAAATGGAGAGCTAGCCATCCAGAAGAAGTGGGTCAGCAGGGGTGGTGATGCAACCCCCCTCTCCTGTTCAGGTGTCTGAGGCCCCTGCTGCCCTGGGAGGTGGGACACCAAGACGGTAGAGTGGGCGGAGTTGGAGCAGTGAGGAGGAGTCATCCGGATCTTGTGACTAGGTAAACACCATCTACTAGGGCTGTGGTCACATGAGCAGTTTGTGCCAATATTATTGTAGTACCTTTGCGGATATAAAGATCATGATCAGACAGCAACATCTGCCTTCCATGTTCCAGTCATCCCCACCCTGTTCTGCCCTGCTTTGGAAGCAGAGTAATCAGACACTGGGGAAAGTCTGGTGTTTATGGATATCAGTGCTTCCACCCCGCATTTCCAGATGTCTGAACTCCCCTGGTGCAAGCTCAAACCAGTTGGGAAGTCCGATCGCTCTGTTCCATTTTCACTCCTTGGTTGTTGTTTCTTTTTAGTCAGATAGCCATGTGCTGTGCGCATAAACACATCTTCATGCATACCAGCAAGCTTTCAGCTGTCCTCTGAGGTGAGAAGGAGGGGGGGAGGGCAGGCTGAGAAGCCTCCTTTGTCTTTTTTCATGCCGGTTCCACTGCCTACAGTTTTGCAGCACACAGGGTGGGGAAGAGGTTAATTGAAAAGATGAGGTTTTTTTCAAAGGGGGAGGTAGCCTCCTCCAGCTGTCGAAATGAAACAGGAGCAGTGCTTCGAATAAGTGGTTATGCACATATGCAGAAGACAAAAAAAAGAGAGAGAATCCACCCAAGCTCCCACTCCATAGTTGCCGTGCAGCAACAATCTGTACAATCAACCATGGGGCAAGAGCACTGTGAAGCTGATTCAGGGTGAGTTGTCTGATCAAAACTTCCCATTACAAAATAAAACTGTGTAATTGGAAGTGCAGCCAGATCATGCCAAGCCTCCAGTGCGATTGCGGCCATTGTCACCCTTGTCCACATGTTTCTTTACCCCTCAAAGAACTCTAACAGGTGAGACAGAATCCATGCTAATTTGTCCTCAATAGCTTTTGTTCATCAATGTGCCAACTAATTCTTGTCTTTAATAACAGAGTTCACCAGTTTGTCCAGTATTAGTGTTAGAAAGACTGGCCTGTAATTTCCCAGATCTCTTCTGGAACATTTTTTTTTTTTTTAAGATGGGGGTTACATTGGTTATCTTTGGGAAGGGAGGCAGGTTTTAATGATATATTACATTTATTGTCAGGAAATCATCAAGTTCACATTTGAGGAGGAGGATATTAGATTTATACCCCACCCTTCACTCAGAGTCTCAGAGTGGCTTACAGACTCCTTCCCCTTCCCCTCCCCACAACAGACACTCTGTGAGGTAGGTGGGGCTGAGAGAACTCTGGCAGAAACTGCTCTTTTCAAGAACAGCTCTTAACAGAACTATGGCTTGCCCAAGGTCATCCAGCAGCTGCAAGTGAAGGAGTGGGGAATCACACCCGGTTCTCCCAGATTAGAGTCCACGTACTTAACCACTACACCAAACTGGCTCTTAATGACTTATTTCAGAACCTTTGAATGTATGCCATCTGGGCCTGGTGATCTGTCAACTTTTAATTTGTCCGTCAATCATAGGACCTCCTCTCTTGTCACCTCATCCGACTCAGGTCTTTTGACACCCCTTCTGAAATTGGTGGTTTTGGAGTGGGCAAGCATCTCCCTTCTTCCACAGTGAAGACAGAGGCAAAAAAATCATTCAGCTTCTCTGTCTTTTCCCTGTTATCCTTAAGTAATCCTTTTACCCCTTGGTCATCCAATAGCACCCACTGTTTCTCTGGCTTGTTTTCTGCTTCTAATGTACTTGAAGAATTTTTTTTCTTGTTAGTCATAATGCGTTTTTGCAATATGTTCCTCATAGTCCCTTTTTGTCTATCTGATCATTGACTTGCATTTTATTTGCCAAAGCCTGTGTATTATTATTACTATCATTATTACTATCATTATTATTAATAATAACCCCACTTGGACTAGCCTTCCACTGCTTAAAGGAATCCTTCTTACCTTTCACTGCTTCCATTACTTTGTTTGTTAACCATGCAGGGCTTTTTTTATACCTATCTGTACCTTTTCTAACCTGTGGTATACATTTTATCTGAGCTTCAAGGACTGCAGTTTTAAACAGTCTCCAAGCTTCCCAAAGTGATTTGACCCTCCTTACCTTTCTTTTCAGCTTCTTCCTCATGATCCCCCTCATTTGAGAGACGTTACCCCTTCTAAAGACAGCGTTATCGATGCAACGAACATGAAGTTAAGCAAACTCCGGAGGATGAAGGAGGACAGGAGGGCCTGGCATGATGTGGTCCATGAGGTCATGAAGAGTTGGACTCGACTGTGCGACTGAACAACAATAACAACAACACCCCCTTCTAAAGTTAAATGTGGTTGTATTGATGCTTTTGGGCAACTTCCTATTTACATAAATGCTAAACTGAAAAGCTTTATGGTCACTGTTCCCAACCGATGCTATCACGTTTACATCTCTCACCAAGGTCTTGACAAGTTTTAAGAGAGAGTAAAAACTTTTACTTCCAAGTGAGTCCTGAGAACGTTCTAGGCCTTTCTTCCAATAAGACAGGACTCTCAGATTAGCCCTGGCTTTTAAGGATGGGATACCAAGCTCAGCCTTCATCCTTAGGCAATACCAGGATCCATCTCATAAAATTATTTTGAATTGTTTCCAATAGATCCAGAATCTGCGCTCCCCAGCCCCACATTTCAATCCCATATAATAAGCTGAGGGTCACCTTGCTGTCAAACAACTTGATCACATGGTCAACCATGGCACCATTCCTGGTACATTCTGTGACCATCTGCTTCATGGTCCAGTCATTGAGAGTATTTAGAAACCCAACCTCTTTCTCCTGACTTGAACACATATTGGCTGAGTTCAGACTGGCAGTTTGCCCCGCTATAGCCACGTTTCAGCCACGTTTCCCAAGTGGATTAAAGGGGGCATTCACACAGGCACATCTACTTGGCGTTCCCCACCCGTAGCAAACCCATGCTGTTCTGCTTCGCTCCCGGGATTAAAAGATACCTGTTGAAAGTGGTAGCAAATCCTGGAGAGCCCGTTTATCCAGCTGCATTCTGCTTCCCAGAAGTGTGAACGCTCAGCCGAAAAGCCGGGAGCAACCCGCATTGCGCATAAGGCAGCAGCGATATGATTGGCTGTGCTCCACTCTACCACCCATTGTGGTGCCCGTGCAATGGGATCCTCCCCAAATTGGCTGGATGACTATGTGTGCATGAGTGCATATGTGCTCATGCACTCATGCACACATAGGCATCCGGCCGATTTACCAAGAAAAAGCCATTTACAGCCGTGCCTCCGGGCCAGCAGTCTGAAAGCACCTGTGTGCCTCCTCCCAGTATGCTCCCGCATCAGTCAGCACAGTGTGACCGGGAAAACTTGGAACAGTTTGTTCCAGGGCTTTTTTGCCATGACTGGCTCCCGCTTCAAACTACCAGTCTGAACTCAGCCATTGACCCAATCGATGTGCGGGTAGTTAAAACTGAGTCCAGGCCTGCAGCCAAAACTTTTTTGTTTGGGGGTGCATTTAAATTTTTAAGGAGGCAGTTAAATTTCACTTAATTAAAATTGCTGAATGTCTGTCTTTAAAGGGGGAGACTCTGAGCCTTTTCCTTGCCTTGCCTTGCCTTTCAAGAAACAGGGCAGTGAGCATGTTATTCCCTAAGGGGGGGAAAACCAGCTCAGAGGATGTTTAATTGCCTTCTTTAAATGCCTTCTGAGTTCCCTTTTACAGGGCAAGAAAGCTTAGAAGGACACTCAAGAGTGGCACCTTCAGTACCTCCCCAACAACTTTCTTGCCCTGCAGAAGGGAACTCAAAGGGCATTTAAATGTCTTCTGAGCTGTCTTTTCCTGGGTCCCGTGATGCCCTCCCCCAAATTCCACAGTGGGAGGGAGAGGGAAGCCCAAGGGCAAGCCGCAGCACTCTCACCCTGGTGGCCACCACCAGCAGGCTTCAGTGGTCTCTCCTCAAAACGAAGGTTTCTGGCATGGCTATTTGTGGTGCGGGGGTTTAATTAAGGGGGCAGGGCCACAAAACGCCCCATTGTAGCTACTAGCATCATAGAAACCAACAAGATTTTCAGGGTATAAGCATATCTGATGAAGGATGCTTCGACTCTCAAAAGCTTACACCCCCCAAACCTTTTTGGTCTCTGAATTATATTGGGTTCGAGACGCGTATGGTGATCAGCTCATAGTTTATTAGTGATTTCAGCTTAACTCTAAGACAGCTCTAGCAGGGCTGGAGCCCTGCTCATATGCATGCAAAACACCACACCTCACACACACACACTCCCCGTGATAGGCTATTTACAAGACATTACAAGACATTACTACTTGATTGGTTTATTCCGGAGTCCTGGTCTGCTATTGTTCTTGTGCTCCAAGCTCAGCCAGTCTCTAGGGTGAGTCAATCAGGGATGATTCAATCCCAGTACATAACACTCCCTAAGGTGCAACTGGAGTTGAATCTAGCAGACATATTTTACAACTTCTAATTATAGTAAACATGGATCCGTTTTTCAACTTGTTTGTTTGTTTTCACCTGCTAACACCAAGAAAATATGGCATATTTGTATGGCCAACTTCTATAATTTTCACATATTTTAAAACATACAGTATCTTGCTTTTGAACACTCATTGTTCAGCAAGTCATGTGACATAAAAATGCAGCTCCTTTTTTTTTATGGAGTCAGGATTCTCAAGAAAAGAGTTATTTTTGTAGCAATAAATCTGTTGTCATTCTGAAGCAGATCCCGTTAAGCAACACTGTCAACACGAACGTACCGGGTCGTACGGGAGGAATTTTATCACGGAGAGAAATTTCGGCATTAAAAGAGCAGAGTGCAGCCTCAGAGATAGACTAGTAATTAAATATTGATTGCTTTATCTGGCACATGTGTACAATTCTAAACAAATACAGGATCATTTTTACTCCCCCCTTTCTTTGGGTAAACGCAGAAATTTGTGAGGGCATTCATTTTCCAGATTATAAAATATGAAGCATGGCTTCTACCACTGATTTACTGATCTTGCTTGGACTCAAATCAATAACACTTATCAATATAGTCCATTCTAACAGTGTCGGGATGATCAGCAAAAGATTGGCTTAACAGGGAATGTAGGGTGTTAAACTTTCAAAACTTAGAAAACAATCAGGCTTGGACTTGTTATGAAGCACGCCAGCAATTCAAGAACTCTATGAATGCCTAATTGTAATTTTAGCTTTTCAAATTGTTTCCCAGACAGATCATTCTGTTCCATAGGTATATTTTGTATTGGTTGTTTACAGTCAGGTTATTCTGAACTAGTTTTCTTCTAAGCCTACTTCTCTCCCTATCTTTGTTTTTAGTACTGGATAAGTTCTGCAACACGTTTTTTAGTGGCTATGGACCTCCTTCAAACGTCAGTTTAAAAGCTCTTCTTTATGTAAAATTTATGACTTACCCCGTAGTACCCATCCCCAGGTGAACCAAAGGCAGAGACACACAGAGAGAGTAAAGAGTTAGTGTTGATGCTAAAGGTACACAAGACAGATACTGCTTTGAAATTAGTAGTGTGTAGGGATGGGCCCAAACTGGAAAAATGTGGTTCCTGTCAGTTCATGGCCAACCCACAAACCAACCCACAAACCAAGCAGTTCATGGCTCTGCAAACCCTTTTGAAAGGGACCGCAGTCGCTTTAAATGGGGTTTACATAAAGCCCGGAAAACAGCTGAATGGTGAGGACCAGCCTGCTCAACTGTTTTTTGCAGCTTTCACAGAGAACAGAAAGCAGGGATTTAAAGGGACTCTGTCCCTACTTTTTGATCTATCCATGAACAGCCATGAACTGCTTAAAAACTTTGTGAACATTTATGTCAGTAGAGTCATCATGAATTTCAGTTCACAAACCACAAACAGGGCAAAATTTACGGCAAATTTTGTTTCGTGGTTCGGTTCATGGCCATCCCTGGTAGCATGTGCCCTTTTATTTTCTACTTACGCTTCCTGTGTATTTGTATACCAAAAGACAGAAGTAAAACATATCATAGTTTTCCTGACGAGGAAACTGAACTTCTAATGGGCATACTAGAGATGACATAAGAATATATGATGCTGGATCACAACCAGCCTCATAGCCAGAAATGTTTGGCTGGTGGGGCAGGGGTCAGGGTGCTTGGGCAGAGGAGTGGGGGTAGTGAGGGAAAGAGAAAGAGAAAGAGAGAAGGCATGCCAGTTTGGTGTAGTGGTTAAGTGTGCATACTCTAATCTGGGAGAACCAGGTTTGATTCCCCCACTCCTCCATTTGCACCTGCTGGATGACCTTGGGCAAGCCATAGTTCTGATAAGAGCTGTCCTTGAAAAAGAGCAGTTTCTGTCAGAGCTCTTTCAGCCCCACCTACCTCACAGGGTGTCTGTTGTGGGGAGGGGAAGGGAAAGGAGACTGTAAGCCGCTCTGAGACACCTTCGGATAGTGAAGAGTGGAATATAAATCCAATCTCTTCTTTTCTTCTTCTCTCCCTTTCTTTCCTTCCCTAGCACCCCCCTCCCTGCAGAGGTGGAGAGGTCGGGAAAGGAAAGGGAAGCCACCCTGCTGTTCCTCCGGGAGTGAACAGTTTCAACAGCTGTTCCTCCGGGAGTGAAACTGACCACCAGCAGCAGGGCAGTTTCCTTTCCATTTCCCAGCCTCCCTACTGGTGTGTTGGCGAGGTGTACCAGGGTGGTGGGGTCAAGGGGTATGGGATTCTCTCAGGGTGAGGCAGGGCTCATCCATGATAGGTCTCTGCCCCCAAATGCCCTACTGTGGCTATGGGCCTGATCACACCAATGATCCATGTAGTCCAGAATTCAGTTTCACACAGTGACCAGCCAGTTGGTCCCAGAAAACCTATAAGCAGGGCCCAGGGACTTATTTTCCAAATTGTTGCTACGTTTTCCAATTCCAGGTTGGGAAATACCTGGAGATTTTGGGGGTGGATTTGAGGAGAGGAAGAGAGGAAACCCAGAAGAGTATAATGCCATAGAGTTTACCCTCCAAAGCAGTACTTTTTCTCCCTAGAACTGATTCCTGTAGCCTAAAAATTAGTTCTAATTCCAGGAGATCGCCAAGCCCTCCTGGAGGCTGGGAACACTAGTTGTTGATCTTCCGCAGTAACTATCGACAAATTGTTGCCTATCCTCCAAAACCGGGTTTTGTTTAGACACGGTGGCCATTAGTCAATGGTGGGCTGATCCTCCGTACATTAGCCTAACTCCATTTGACAACCAACTAAAATAGTGACCATCACATCCTGTAGCAATGAACTCCACAAGTTAATTTACTCTGTAAATGAAGTATTTTGTTCTATCTGAACAGATTTTACCACAGAAAAGAGCAAGGGTCCGGTAGCACCTTAAAGACTAACAAAATCTGGGGCAGCCGAGGAGATTTCGTGAGTCACTGCTCACTTCTTCAGATATCCATTGAAATGAACGGTGTCTCATGAAAACTCATATCTTGCCTCAAATTTTGTTAGTCTTTAATGTGCTGCTGGACTCTTGCTCTTTTCTACTGCCACAGACAGACTAAGGGTCCAGTCACACTGACGTTTTGATCGGGGTTCACTGCTGTTCCCTCGCGCATGTCAGTTTCACGTTCACACGTGCCAATCCACCTCCCGCCCCGAAGCAGGCTCACTCTCGCAATGCTGCCGGGTTTTCCTGACCCCCTGGAAAATCAGGTGTTTTCCTGGCACTTGCGGTTTGAATGCACGATTTCGCCCATCTGGACAGCCCATCTTTCGCAGTGATTGTGATTAGGGCCGTCTGACCACTCTTTGCGTAGTTTGTTTGTTTGTTTGTTTTAAAAAAAGCTTCCAGTTTGAGCGCTTGAGCAAACATGCGCTTAATAGAGCCATTTAACATTTAATAATGGATTTATTAACTGCATGTTTAGTCAAGCGCTCAAACTGGAAGTTTTTTTTAAAAAAACAAAAACACAAAGACAGCTCTGGAGGCGGGAATGAGAGGCGGGGGCTCCGGCAGCATGGACGGGACCTGCAAGAAGGATGGCAGAGATGGCGGAGCCTTTTTTTGTGGGGCAATGGCAGCAGCAGCAGCGCCCCCCACACACAGTGGCAGCAGGAGCAGCAGCCACCCAAGCCTCCCCATGGCTGGCAGGATCACCTGGAGGGACGGCGCAGCAGCAGGCGAGGGGGTGCTGGAAGAGAGGGGCCGGCTGCATCTAGTCAGTCCAATGAGAAGAAAAATGTCCCCCATTTTAACCAAAGCGGGAACAAAGCACAATTACCTTGCCATGTGACCAGGGCCTAACATAGCTACCCATCTAGATTTTACAATATTTGCTTCAATCCAAACAAGTGCCCTCCACGCTGCCTCTATGCCTGAGAGGAGATAATTAAGATTCGGTTACTTCCCACAATTAGAAAAAAAAACACCTTTAGACATTCATCTGCTATTTTGACTCCAGAAGTGATGCCATTGTGTCACTGGAGAAACAGGGACATTCTGGGCAAAAAACCCCCTATGGTAGAATTCATTTTTACCATAGAGTTTTTGCCCAGATACCAGAGTGTCTCTGGGTCACTGGCAAGCACGCTGGAAGTGACACTGCCATGTTGCTAGCAACACAAGCCAGGCCTAGTTTTCCTGCCAGTAAGCTCCCCCCCCCCACCCCAGGCAGCTGATCAGCACTAGGGGAGGGGCCTTGGGACAGGGGATCCCCTGCTCTCAGCAGGAACCTGGCAACCCTGGATGACTTTCCCATGTTAGTGGATCATTACAGATACAATCTGTTGAAGTTCAGAAAACCTACACAAGGCTAGGGAACCATCAGAATGGTCTGCCAAATTGGCTGATATATCCAGATACGATTCCTAGCAATCCTCTGGAATTTTCTGGCTGGCAAAGCTGGCAATCCAGTTAAGGCCCTACAGAATCACTGGGATTTGGAGATGATCCATGCTGTTGAAAAAGTGATCCCCATTCAGTCTCTTTGGTCTTGTTGAGCTCTCTTGGTTTACTGGGAGGTAGGGGCAATGAAATGGACCTGAAACTGAATAGAGTGATGCACTGTATTCTTGGTGCTTGGGGGTGGGGGCAACAGTGGGAGGGCTTCTAGTGTTCTGCCCCCACTGCTGGACCTCCTGATGGCACCTGGTATTTTTGGCCACTGTGTAACAGAGTGTTGGACTGGAGGGGCCATTGGCCTGATCCAACATGGCTTCTCTTATGTTTTTAGCACAGGAGGAGGTCAGCTTGCGAATAACAAGTCATAACTCAGTGCTGGTTTGTAGAACATCTGTCACCAAAGCATTTGCACTCAACTATCCAGCTAACTTCTTCCATGGCATGAGAGGGCCTTTAAATCTGTGCCCCAATTAAGCCCACTTTGAACCATCAGATTGATCGCATCACTTCCCTCCTGCTGTTCTTCAGTAGAGTCAGCTCACATTCAGATTGCGGATATAAAATGTTCAGTGACAAGAGTGTGGAGCAATTGAAATTGGACCACCCTTTTATCATGCACATTTGAGAAGCAAACTGCTATGTTTAATATTATAAGATAACAAGTGGGGACCCGCAGGAAACTTGTGGGCAGGGGGTATTCTCCCACCATTGTGTCTTTCCCTTGCCCCTTCTTTCCCTTTCTTTCTCACCCCAACCCAATACCCCCTTCTTCTTTTTTTCTCCCCTAGGCCAATCTCATTTTCTTTCTCTCTTCCTCTCCCTACCAAGCCAATACCTCTTTTCCCTTTTCTGTCTCCCCCATGCCAATTTCCCATTCTTTGTCTTTCTGTCCCAAGCCAATCTCCCCTTTCCTCTATCCTCCAAGCCAATCTCTTGCCCAAAGGCTGATTTCCCACTACAGCTGCCTCAGTGTTGCGTCGCCATTTGCCCCCAACCACTCATCTCCCCCAGCAATTTCCCTTCTCCCCCCACAAACTAATAATCTTTTCCTTTTTCTCCCCCCAGCCAATCCCCCCCTTCTTTCTCCCCCAGCCAATATCCCCATATTTCCCCTTCTCTCCCCCAGCCAATCTCCTCCTTTCTCTTTCTCTCTGTCCCCACAAGACAGTTTGGTGTAGTGGTTAAGTGCATGGAATCTAATCTGGGAGAACTGAGTTTGATTCCACACTCTTCCACTTGCACCTGGTGGATGACCTTGGGCAAGCCATAGTTCTGATAAGAGCTGTTCTTGAAAAGAGCCGTTTCTGTCAGAACTCTCTCAGCCCCACCTACTTCACAGGGTGTCTGTTGTGGGGAGGGGAAGGGAAAGGAGTTTGTAAGCTGCTCTGAGACTCCCTTTGGTAGTAAAAGGCGGGGTATATATCCAATCCTCCTCCTCCTCCTCCTCCTCCTCCTCCTTCTTCCAAGCCAATCACCCCATATTTCCCTTTCTCACCCCCAGTCGATCCTTCGATCTCTCCCCTCAAGCTAATACCCCCATATTTCTCTTTCTCTCGCCCTCCCAAGCCAATCCTCCCTTCTTTCTCTTCCCCTTTCTTTTTGCTTACCTTTGAGCTTGGCAGCTGTGGCAGCGGTGCCTGGGAGTTGCTTCAAGCCTGGTGGCAGCCAGACCCAGACTGGCTCCTGGCATCTGCTGCCGCCACGCCTGGACCTGGAGCCTCTCCTAGAGTTCAGTACCACTGCAGCCAGGCCCCAGGGCTGTTCCCAATCCCTCCCCTCCCTAAACCCCTCCCTCCTCAGGCTCCACCCCTAAAATCTCCAGGTATTTCCCAACTGGGAGCTGGCAACCATATATGGGTCCCTTCATGGAGTCCTAATGCTTAAATAAACCTCTAGAGACTGAGCAACCACATCACTTGTGATAAGAGGAATTTTGCACCATTGAATTGCCACCTTTCTCAGTGCTACTCAATGCGCAGAAATTGACTCGAATTGAGTGTATAAACATACGGAGCAGAGGTCCATGAGTGGCACTTAGACACAAGATATAAAGGGAACACTGTCTGGGGCAGTGAAGCTCTGTATTCTGGTGCTTGAGGGGCAACAGTGGGAAGGCTTCTGGAATTTTGCCCCCCACCGGACCTCTTGATGGCACCCGGCTTTTGGCTACTGTGTGACAGAGTGTTGGACTGGATGTGCCATTGGCCTGATCCAACATGGCTTCTCTTATGGTCTTGTGGTCTTAATTCACCACAGACAGTGTCATGGGCTGGGCTGGTCCACACATGCAGGTACATCACATTTGACTCAAAGCTCATGTGTAAGTTACTCCATTCCACTGTTTTAGAGGATATATGAAAGTTGAATGGTGTTTTATCTGGGAATACAGATGACTCATTCACACATGTAAGTTACTAATTCAGCCTGTTGAGCCGTCCCAAGGTTGGCCCAGTTTGATAGTGGAACACACTTATGATCTGTTTTACTCATATTTATTCATACATAAAACAGGACCTGTATAAACATTAATAAATCATTCTGAATCTTTTTTTCTAACAATTTCAGTTCCACGGAACTGGCTTATATAAAACAGAATTTCCTTTTAATTTTTCCCCCCTTCGGCTTGAAAGCCTGAAACATGAAAAATGTAATTCCACCAATACACAGAGTTATGTCTACTTCAGAAAAATGCTTCCTGGTTTGGGTGGTAAGATAATTAATGCTCAAACTTCCCCAAAGCTACCGATCTTGTACACAATGCCATAAGACTGCTCAAATCCGGCTGGCATCATCTGGAATGTGGGAAAGGCTGTGCGTGGGCAGGATCACAGCCAAAAACTTTTTATAAGTGATACACTGGGGGAAAGTTACATTTCCCAACTTAAGGTCAGGTATAAAAACAAGACAGTAGGGAAATAGCATACCAGAGCAGATTTCCTTTCCACGTGTTCCTCCTTTCTGTAATATTTGTGCAAAAGCCTCTTGCAATATACTAACGACATTTTGTCGTAATCCCCGCGGAGTAATAATTTTGCTTGAAGAGGAGACTGAATAGTTGGTGATCGCCCTGTTGCCAGTGACCTATAGATGACATTTTGTACCCAATTAATTAGACATTTTCCTTTTGACGGAAATGGCACACCATGCATAATTAGAATTGCCATCAAAGTTAGAATCATTGTCTTGTTGCTCCGAGGAATCTAGCCTACGACACTTAAATCTTATTTTGTGTTGATTGCAATGTTTGGGCTAGGACAGATACAACTGACACCGGACGTGGGATTTATTCTTCAAATCCAAATGAAACTATGTGTCCAGATGCACACCCCGAATTACAACAAGCCCAGCTTCAGAATCATAACAAGGCGGTTCACTATATATATTTGAGCCTCAAACAGCCGACTTTCCAGTAACATAGAGAATTGTGGATATATACAAACAGCTAAATTGGTAAATGTTGAATGCTCAGTGCGGACAGGAACAAAATCATGATTTTTTTAAAAATAGCAAGATGATATTATATATTCCAAGTCAACCTATCTTGTGAGTGATGGTTTCCATCCTAGAGGTGGGCCTTGAAGCTCTCCTGGACTTTCAGCTGATCTCTACACAGCACAAATCAGTTCCGCTAGAGGAGAGGACTACTTCAGAGGGCAGACTTTATGGTATACCATAGATTCTAGGAAAAACCCTTCCCCAAATCCACCCCTCCACAGGCACCACCCCCAAGACTCCAGCGATGCTCCCTCTAAGCTGTGGAGTCTTGTGAGCAAAATTTCTACTTTGTGAGCTACTGGCATTAAAGTTGTGAATGAGTGATTTGCCTACTGCATGATCAATCAGTTTGCTCTGGAGTCTCAGCCATCCTTCCTGAGATAAGACAAAAATGTGTGAGCTGGAGGCTAATAAACTGTGAGCTAGCTCACACTAACTCAGCTTAGAGGGAACACTGGTCTCCAGGTAAGTCCCTGGCCAGATTTGACAACCCTACTTATCAAGGAGAACACAACCACCAGATCTGAAGGAACCCATCTCTCCTATATTATAATTGCATTTCGGTCTGGCAACATTCTATGCCCACCAAAATGAGTTGGCACAAGGTTTCTCTATCCACTGGCTGTGTTGCCTGAGTTCTCTCCCACCCACTGCAGCCTAGGCCACTTTTCTCTGTTTGGGCCAGCGTTTCAAGGTCATTTGCATATGGAAGCTGATTGGGCTTCACTCCATTCCACACCTCAAACTCCCCCCCCACCCCGTGAGACAGTTGGGACTGTCAGTTGCATATGCAACTTGGTGTATTCTGAGGTAAAAGTATGTCCTCACCCACAACACATCACTTCCCCTTCAAAAGAAACAAACCCAATAACACAACCATGCCACACCACAAAAAAGACAGATCACACCACAAGGAGTATACCACAGGGCAGAAAATGATAGGAAAAGGTGCCAGGAGTCACCCCATTACTGCCACAGATATGTACTGAAGAGCATTTCAGAGGATGGTGTGCAAGTCCCAGGTTCATGTTATAAAAGCTGCCTGGGGGATTATGGACCATTCACAGACTTTCTACCTTAACATAGCTCACAGGGTTGTTGTGCGGATCATACGGGGGAGAGGAGAATGATGTCAGCTGCTTTGGTTCCTACTGCAGGGAAAGACAGCCCTTTCCCTAGGCAGAGGCTGTGTGTGTGTGGGGGGAAGATGTAAACCTGAAGACAGACGGGCAGATAAAGGTAGGCTGATGGTTACCTGGAAAGGACATAGAGTTGCCAGCTCCAGGTTGGAAACTTCCAGGATATTTTAGGTATGAAGCCTGCTGAGGATGGGGTCTGAGGAGAAGGAAGAGGGGCACCTCAGAAAGATACAGTGCCATATACCCTACCCTCCAAACAAGCTAGTGCCAATCTCCAGGTGACAGCTGGAGAGCTCTTAAAGCTCTGGTGCTAATTCAAAGTGCTGGGGATGTGTTGCATCCTGGCAGGGGATGCTGTGAGTGTAGAAAATGAAGTATCAACAGAGTAGTGTTTTGGAAAATCTTTAGGAATTACTTGGTCCATTTACCATGGGGCACCCATCCAGAGCCTCTGACATTTTCTCACTCTGCTGGCATCAAAACCAGTTTAAGGCAAAATAGAGATATGGAAACTTTTCCATCCTCCTTTGCATCAGTCTGTCTTTGTTGGCAACCCTAGGCCTGCCAGCACTCTCAGGGTGACTTCAAGCCTCCTGACTGGCATTACTTCACTAGCCCTGGCTGCTTGCTCCTGTTCAGCAGGAGCCTCCCTACGGAAGCTGCCTGGGCCTGTCAGCCACAGACTCTGCCTAACCTACCTTGCAGGGTTGCTGTACAGATCACAAAGTGGAAGAGGAGAATGAAGTAAACTGATTTTCTCCCCACTAACAAGAAAGACAGAACTTTGCTTAGGAAGAGGCTGCTGAGATGGAAGGAGATAAAGTTGTCAACTTTAGGTATGGAAATTCCTGGTGATTTGAGGGATGGAGACTGGAGAGGGTGAGGTTTGAGGAGGGGTGGGACCTCAAGCAAGTACAGTGTCATAGACTCCACCCTCCAAATGAGCCCTTTCCTCCTGGGGAATTATTGTTGCCAATCTCCAGAGGAGGGCTGGAAATCACTTAGAAACACAACTGCTATCCAGGAGGGAGGGGGAAGGAGATGGAAAGCTGAAGGGGAGATAAAGGTGGGTTGATAGTTGGCTGGGAAGGAGATAGCCTTGCCAACTCCAGGCTGGGAAATTCCTGGAGATTTGAGGGGTGGAGCCTGGAGAGGGGGGTTGAGGAGGGGGGACCTCAGACAGGTACAATGCCATAGATGCCACCCTCCAAACCAGCCATTTCCTCCTGGGAGAACCATTGTTTCCAATCTCCAGAGAAGGGCTGGAGATCACTCAGAATTACAACTGCTGTTCAGATGGCAGAGATCAATTCCCCTGAAGAAAAGGGTGAATTCTGTGTCATTATACCCTGCTGAGGTCACTACAGCAAACTGATGCTGAGTGCCCAAAACCAGGGCACCTACCCAGAGCCTCTTTCTAGAGCTTGTTGTATGTATTTCCACAACAGGCCTTATTCCTAGTAAACTCTATATTTGTCTGTTTATGTAAGGTCACAGGAATGAGGTGGTGGGTTAGTCGTGCCTTGAGGGCTGATTTCAGCCCCTTATCTTAAGGGCACATGACAGGTCTTACCTCATTGCTACATTAAAAAAGGTGTTTTATCAAAATATTTGTTCCTGGTAATTCTTTATAAAGATGCCTTTTCAAATTTACTCAGATACTGTCTAATATTTGTGCAGGCAAATGGTAACACACACTCACCTGTGAGTTTCAGGGGACATTGAATAACAGTCCAGCTTCAAATTCTTCCAGGTTCAGGTAGCAAGAGAATTGTTCTCTTTCTTTTTTTTTTAATTTTGGGATGCTTCTGTGTCCTTTAAATTGCTTTCCTGAAGAAACTTATAATTGATTTCAATGGTTTGCTGAAGCCAACATACACGAATACAACGAGAGCATATAAAGCAAGCTTTGTACTCATTAGGGGAGTTACACGCTAGCAAATTATGCAAGCTGTTGTAAATAATGCAATTGAGTTAAATGCTGAACCTCTAATAATAGGCAAAAGCAGTTGGTAAAAATAATCTCACAAAGAGTTTGAAATATGTGAGACCATATTGTAATAATTCAGTGGAAAGGAAGACAGAGAAAATGTGAATTCCCCAAATAACTTGAATTATCGGCCATTCTTCAAAAGCAGCAAATGCCCATTGCTTTCATTATATCATTTTCACTGGTGTGTAACTGACTTCTTTCAAATATGTCACTGACTGTTTCATAGGCACCCTCTCTCACTGACTTTCTTGCACCACTAATGTTAACCCTTCTTATGTAGTCCGCCACTGAAACAAGGAGGGTGAACTAAAGATGGCTACCCTGACCACATATTGCAGTATCAGTGTGGTATCATTTTCTGCTTGGGAAACCATGGAATAGTAATATTACAAAGGTGAGATGTGGAACGGTATAGTGTAGCCCAGTCTTGTCAGATCTCAGAAACTAAGCGGGGTCAATACTTAGATGGGAGACCACCAAGGAAGGCAATGGCAAATCACCTTTGCTTAATCCTTTGCCCTGGAAACCCTGTGGGTGTTGAAAGCATCTCACATGCACACACACACATGACTTGACAGCACTTTACACACACACTACTAAGGCACCAAGAGATAATAATCCAGTTTTCAAGAAACTGGCCCTGATCCCGTACAGTGTTCTCTCAGTTGGGATCGAACTTTCAAAATATCTGAGGTGCAAACTGAAGGATCTTACTTAAGCAAACACTATGCATGGAATTTGGTAGGGATGTTGAATGACAATTAGGGTTACCAACCTCCAGGTAGCACCTGGAGATCTCCTGCTATTACAACTGATCCCCAGATGACCAAGATCAGTTCCCTCGGGGGAAAAAATGGCTGCTTTGGAGGGTGGGCGTTATGGCTTTATACCCTGCTGAAGTCCCTCCCCAAATCCTGCCCTCCCCAGGCTCCATGCAAAAAATCTCCAGGTATTTCCCAACCCAGAGCTGGCAACCCCAATGGGTCTGTCTGCATTTAATAGTCACAAACACCATGGCAATTGTTCAAGACATGGAGGAAATCACATTGAGAAGTAAGGAGGGACCTGAGGTAAAGTCAAACCAAGACAGGGTTAACTACTACCGAAAATGCCCACAGACCCTCTTAATGCCCCATTTCCTCACACAAATTCTCTCTCTCTCTCTCTCTCTCTCTCTCTCTCTCTCTCTCTCTCTCTCTCTCTCTCTCTCTCTCTCTCTGATACTCACTAGCACAGACACACCATATACAGGGTAAAGGTAAAGGAATTTCAACATTGTTCACAATGACTGTTGCCCATTCCTTTTGCCTTTGCAAGACAGGGATGTGTGTGGGTTATCGGTTGCTATTTTTTAAATCAATCACCCAAGTTTTTGGTTCCAGGGTTCTTCTTTCATTTGAATCAATTTAATATAAAGGTGGGATGATTCCCTAATTAAATATACAATCACCCTCAATCTCTTTTCACATTTCTAGACTGCTTTTAGAATATAGACAGACAGGTCTAGACAGCCACGCAGACGGGTAGATGGATGGACAGATAGGCAGACACAGATAGGCAGACAAGCAGATAATTTCTTTAAAATGATATCGAGGGGCTGTTAGTGAAGTAAGTACTTATTAGCTTTGCTATTTGTGCAGATACTTCACAGTTCATAAAAGACTGCTTCGAAACAAGTGTTCGGTTCTGATTACTATTACTATAGAGAAAGGGATTTCTTTTCTTTTCTTTTTTTCTGGAATTCATTTTTTTAAGATAAATCCATTGATTTCTGTTATTATTTTTTTCTCTTTCAAAAGAGAGGGGGGAAAAATCTCTTTAATTCCTCTTTTGTTACACCACTCAGTGGTACTCAATTCCCACCCTCACCCCCCTTTTGTAACTCCAGACCTGGAGTTTCTGATGTTCCACAATACAAGGTAGTGCTCTAGCAAGAGGATCGGAAGGGTTTGCAAAGACACTACTTGCCACTGAGTAATGACAGTGGGAAATTCTGAAACGTCATAGAACCTCCCTTCCTCTCCCTCCTCCCTTTGAATTTCTCTCCTGATCAAAATCAAATTGATTCAAAACAGACTTCTAATTCCTAAAAAAGAGAGGCATAGAAATGGTTTGCTGGATTTCAGCAACAAACTGGGAAAAGAGGGATTAAGAGAATGCCGTATCTGCATTTGGTCTTCCCACCAGTGTCCCAGCCTTTTGACTCCGTCTTCAAAAAAGCTGTCCACATTTGGTGTCGTTTTCACACCTCAACTATGCTAGCATCTTTTCGCAGGTCCACATATATTTATCGTCCTTTCGGGGCGGCTCCACAGTCATTGCATCTCTGCGCTGCTTTAAAAGAATCTTCTCCAAACAGCATTCAAACAAGCGTAGAGAAAGACAGAGTCACAGCAGCACGCGACTGATTTAAAATGCAAATCCAGATTCTCTTAACAATGCTATGTCCACTTAGCGGGCATGTATGTGGATTGTCCTACCCTGCATACTTTTGTGTACAGTTTTGTGGTCTGGCTCATTGTTGTTCTTTCTCCATTTGCTAAGGATGTTGGGGATTTTCCTGTGCGTGTATGTGTTTGTGCAGACATAAATATCCAAGCTAAGTCCTGTTTAATAACACCTGAAGAAAGTGAAATTGTGCTGTAGCCTTCAGCTGGTTAACATTTATTTATTTTAAAAATAATAATAATAATATTAAATCCTGTCAATTCAAAGAATGCCCAAGGGGGCTCACAAGTAAAGTGCGGTTAAATCAGGTGAAATAGTATCCAATAAACAGATTAGGCAACAAAGAGCTGCAACAGCAAAATGTGTGTGTGTGGGGGGGGGGGAACAACAGAAATTTGGCCAATTCCTAGACCATCATGAACTCTGCCATGGAAACCTGCTGGCTGACCTTGGGACACTCACACACTTTCACCCTGAACCTACCTCACAGGGTTTTTCTCAGACTCATATGGAGCAGGGAAGAATGGTTTCAGGAGTCTCAGGTTCCCACTGTGGAGAAAGGTAGGTTGTAAATGAAGTAAATCAATCACTCAGTCAAACAAGTAAGCCCTGATCTTGGGAACAATATTCATGGTAATTATTCGGGGCTTTTTTTCCCTCTGGGGGAATGTGCCAGAGTTCTGGAAACTCTTCAACAAAATTATTTTAAAAATGTTTAAAAGTTCACGATTTTCCAGTATGCAGATTGAAAACTTCATTTCCCTCTTGAGAGTTCTGGCACCTTCCCCCCCCCCCCGCAAGCCCTGCAATTACTTATTGGACCTCTAACACGAAGAGGTCTGCCTACGAAAGAGACAGTACAACGTGTGTCTTTATGCTACGTTCAAGGGTCTTTTCAGTCTACAAAGGTAAAGGTTTCCCTTGCTCGAGAGCTAGTCGAATCTGACTCTAGGGATACGGTGCTCATCTCTGTTTCCGGTGTTCATCTCTGTTTCCAAGCCGAAGAGCCAGCGTGTCTGAAGAAGTTTCTGTGGTCATGTGGCCAACATGACTAAACGCTGATGTGCACAGAATGCTGTCACTTTCCCACTGAAGCAGTACCTATTTATCTACTTGGAATTTCTTGCTTTCAGACTGCTAGGTTGACAGGAGCTGGGGCCAGAGATGGGAGCTCATGCCGTCATGCGTCACTAGGGTCTCGAACTGCCAAACTACAGACCTTCAGGTCTGCAGCTCAGCGTCAACTTCTGAGCCACCGCGGCCCTTTTTCAGCCTACAAGGCCTCTACAGATATCCTTCCCTTCATGAGGGGAATTCTGCTCTTGATACTGTTACAAAAATGTAGTCTGTGAACATCTTCCAGTGATGATGCTACGGAAGCAGCCAGGTCAGCCTTGGATTCCATTTTGCCCCAGGGACAGGAGCACCTCTCAGTGCTGTTTGTGTGGTGTCTGTCTCACCTTGCATTTTTTAAATAATACAATAAAAAGTGTTGGAAGTGACTTCCCATCACTGAACTGAAAATACAACTGACACTGAGATCACTAACCAGTCTGAAACACTGCAGACCAGCAAGCTGAAATCTGGCACATTGTGTGAACGTGACTCAAGGGAGGAGGACACAGCTTCGCACAAAGGTGAGAGCCGGGTTGATGTCTGTAGTTCAGCATACAGAATCTCCCGATGCCTGCGGAGTAAAAGAGAAATGAAGTAAATATCTAAAGGGAACACAAGCCGAACCAACAGGGCAATGACAGGAATACAGCGATATTAAACTGGATTCCAAATTTCAGCACAAAGTTTACAATGTCGAAATCAATAAACATATCGCATAATCCAGCAGGGGTGTTAACCCTGAGGTGGAAATTTCTGCCGCTCAGTTTTTACCCAATAGAAGGCTACCTAGAGCAGGAGAACAAAGTTTGAGTCCCGTGGCCCCTTTAAGACCAACAAAGTTTAATTCTAGGTACAAGCTTGCATAAGGCAAGCTGTATCTGATGAAGTGTGCATGGACATGAAGGTTTGTACCCAGAATTAAACCTTGTTGGCCTTAAAGGTGCCACTGGACCAAACCTTTGTTCTATCGCTTCAGATCAACATGGCTACTCAACAATCTAGAGCGGGAGAAGTTTCTCACAAATGGGAAAATGACAGCGATAATCTAGAAAGGTGTTCTTAACACAAGAGGACTCATTACCTCCAGCAAATTGCATTTGGAGTTTATACACATGCACACACACAAAAAAAGAGGGTGCTAGCTGAATCCTGCTGTACTGCAAATGTACTGCAACAGAAAACACAATTGCAGTACAACCGGAATCTGCTGACACCCTCCTAAGTACACACACTACACAGGATCATACCAGAACCATCAGGACGTCAATTCTTGCAGCTCTTTTACCCCCCCTTTTTCATACAGCATAAAAAAGAGGAAGCAGTTATGGTACCTTGAGCATATGGAGAGTTTTGCTCACCACTGCTTTTACTGTTGTTTGATCTACTGGTAAACCACAAGGATCTGCACTGGGAAACTCCAATAACTTTCCTTTTTCTCCTGAGGCACAGAATTACCTTCTGTAGGAGGAAGACCTAGCTAGGTTCAAGAAGACCCGGGAATACATTAGGGTTGCCAACTCCAGGTTGGGAAATACCTGGAGAAGCGTGGGATTTGGAGTGGGGTATAACACCATAGAGTCCTATGACAGAGCCCTGGCATTTTCCTACTATCAAGTAGGATTTTTTACTAAAAAATTGTTCATAACTGTGACTGAACAGATCCAAGTAGGGTGGATTTAGTCATGGTTTTACAAGTCTGTCTGTTCTATCCCGTCACTAAGATCTAATTTGTCTTTTAGCCCAGCCCAGGAACATAATGGGATAAAAGGAACGTAATCCCTTTTAAATAGTATTTGAGACAGTAAAACATTTAGACAGGACTAATGGTTCTATTTAGCAGGGAGGGATTGAATAGGTGCAGTCAGGGGCTAGAAATGCTGAGGTAAAAATTGTTGTTAATGCAGATTATACTTCTTTTAACAATCGTAATAGTGTTGTTGAAGTTTATTTTAATATATTCTTGGATCTTATCAGTGAGAGGTGTTTGTGTAATTTAGTTCCAGTGTTTCTTCATATAGTTTCCTATGACTCTTCAGATTCCTGGAGACGGTCTCTTTCCTGGAGACGGTCTCTTTGTTTGTGTATCTAAATTATCCTCTTTTTGGAAACCACAGTTTATTTCTATATCTTGAGCTATCTAAATCTGATTCCCTTCACAACAGACCGGGGGTCTCCTCAGAGCAACCCCCCCTGGGTAACTGGGCAGGAATTCTTCTCCTCAGAAGACATAGACCTTTTATTTTGGCCTGAATGGGAGTTTCAGCATACCACCCAATCACCCTCACCAAAATCTCAGTCCCAGTTCTGGTGTCTGCATAAAACGGACTTCAGCTTAGGCTGACTCTGAGATGTTCTGTTCTGATACTGAATTCTTCCTCAGAATTGACAGAAATTTCCCTTTGCTCCAAAGGTGAACCTGTCTGACTGACTCTGGACTCACCGGCCAAAGCTGCATTTGCATTTTAAATCAGTTGCGTGCTGCTGTGACACCGTCTTTCTCTATGCTTGTTCGAATGTTGTTTGGAGAAGATTCTTTTAAAGCAGTGCAGAGGCACAGTGACAGGGAGCCGCCCCGAAAGGACGATAAACATATATGGATGTTTGAAAGGATGTTAGCATAGTTGAGGTGTGAAAACGACACCAAATGCAGACAGCTTTTTTGAAGACGGAGTCAAAAGGCTGGAGCACTGGTGGGAAAGACAAATGCAGATTCGGCCACTGACTCCAACTGACTCTGTCAGAAGCCAACTGACTGACTCTCTGACTTCCCAAAGACCAACTGGCCGAAAGACTCCGAAAAAGACCATACCCTCAACACTCCGCTAATCATATAGTTCTCCTCAGCTGGCGCCGGCCAATAAGAAAGTACACTCTAGCTCTGTATCCCAGTGAAGAGTTAGCTGTTCACCTCCCAGCTCTCTGAAACTGCTGCATCAGGAAACTTTTTTTTTTTTTTTTTAAGTGCAGTCTGCAAAGAAGCCATTTTCTCCAGGGGAACTGATTTCTGCATTCTGGAGATCAGTTGTGGTTCTGGAAGGTCTCCAGGCCCCACCTGGATGTTGGCAACACTACCCATTCTACTTTTTACAATGTTCTCTTTCGCTTTTTTATAGTACAACTATTTGCATTACTTCAGTTTTGGAACTGCATCCCGCCTCCCACTCCCAGAACGGGACATTCTGTGACTGGCTCCTCATTACAGCCAAAATTATGAAAAACAAGCCCAAACTGTGTTCTCTGTGTCAGGGAACTCCAGAACCTGAACTAAGAACCTCATGGCCCGAGTTCGAGGCTGAGCTAGAAGAAGGATTACAGGAGACTGGCGGGTGGGGGGGGCGGGGAGGAGTCAGTGCTCAGAGCCTCCTGCAAGCACAGGCAATGGGAGCCCTTGCAAGGAGGAGGTATGAGGATGGTCTCAACTAGGGCTGTCAACCTCCATGTTATGTCTGGAGATCTCTTGAAATTACTACTGATCTCCAGACTGCAGAGACCAGTCCCCCTAGAGAACAATGGCAGTTCCGGCAGGTGAACTCTAGGACGTTATGTTCGGCTGAGGTCCCTCCCTCCCCAAACCCCACCCTCATCAGGCTCCACCCCCAAATGTCCAGGAATTTCTCAACCCAGAGTTGGCAACCCATGTTTCAGCTGCTGTTGGAAAACATTCCCTTTCATCCCACATTTTCATTTGACCACCTTCGCTTGATGGAAGTGACACACATCCAGACCAATGAAGTCCCTGATACCAGAATAATTTGAAGAATTGGCATGGCCCAACGCTTAAACCAGTAGCATAACTATAAGCATACAAGGAAACAACATCTGGTTATATATATGGTTATACAAAAAAAAAAACCTCTTTTATGCATGAATTTGGGTGTGTGTCAGTGTAATATAGAGAACAGTGACCACTGAGGATGGCCCGAAGGGGCCGAAACGTGTTTGGTCCTAAGTTAAAAAGTGTTTACCCGTCAAGTGTATTTGCATTGGAAAAGCTTTTAAAAGTCTGAAATTTAGACTCTTTTTTTTAATCATAGTATGTTTTAACATGTGTACACCTTAATAAACATTTGCATTTTTATATTATATCGTGTTAGCTTGGTTCCTTGGTTTGCACCCATGACCCCAGCCGGCCCCTGGAACCCTTGAAGGAAAATACATACACACAAACGTGTATATATATGTGTGTGTGAGTTTACGTATCCCGAATTACTGATCTTAGGGTGTGTGGGTTTTTAAAAAAAAAAATATTGGGGGGCACACTAAAAAAGGCCTTTTCAATATTATGGAATGTTATAAAATATAACATGTTGGATGAAAGGGATTTGCTTTGGGATCAGATATCATTGTTATAGAAAAAGCCTATCATAACTGAATAAAGTCAGATCACTGGAGCCGTCTTCAATACTACAGTTAAAAGTGTAGTCACATCTCCCCCCCAGTTTTCTGATCGGCTTTGTTTCCCTATCCAATAGCACCATCAAGTGGTTTTAGAAGTTTTCTAAGAAACTTTTCGTTTCCGTTCTTTGTCGCTTTCCCATCATTCTGTGCTGTTGAGTCTTGCAGTTCCTGGGCACAGAAGCAAGGGTCTGGAATTAAAGACGGCGGTCCTTCTACTTCATCATCTAATTATTGCATCCTGTCTCTTCCGTTTTCCCTTGCAACAACACTGTTACTACAGAGAGAGCTGTGAGAGTGTCTGCCTGAAGTTACCCAGCCAGCTTAAAGATAAAGACAGGATTTGAATTTGGGCCTCCCAGATCCTAGTCCAACACCCTAATCCTAGTCCAACATCTAATTACATATTACAACAAAAAGGGAGGTGAATGAGGGGAAGATGGTGGAGAAAATTCTGGTACCAGCCACTACATAATGGTTATAATATATATTTTGGTAACAAGCATTAGAGTATGGATCAAAAATTCTACACAATGGGACCAAGGTCATACAAAAGGATTTTCCTATGAACCTGAGGGAAGTCCCAAATTTGGGGACACACACTAAAATCTTTTTAAAAATGTATTGAGTGAGTCAACAGCTCCCCACACATACAATAATAGCTTAGATCCACCAGAGTTTTCTCACAGGTGTCTTTCTGACAGTGAAGCACAACTTTCTCACCTCCAAGAGCTCCATAACAACCCCATACGTCCCCAGTGCTATTGGGGTTTTCCTGTCCCCTATGCTGTGGTGGCTCAAGTGGTTAAGACACTGAATTGCAGGCTGGAAGGTTGGTAGTTCAGCAGTTCAAGACCGGAGTGCCACATGACAGAGTGAGCTCCCGTCTCTGGTTCCACCTCCTGCCAACCCAGAAGTTTGAAAGCAAGAAATTGCAAGTAGATAAATATGTACCACTTCGGTGGGAAGGTAACAGCATTCTGTGCACCTTAACTTTTAGTCATGCAGGCCACATGACCACAGAAATGTCTTCTGACAGTGCTGGCTCTTTGGCTTGGAAATGGAGATGAGCACAGCAACCCTAGAGTCAGATTCGACTGGCTTTCAAGCAAGGGAACCTTTACCTTTACCTTTATGAAAAAAAAAATATTTTCATGAGAAGACACTTCAGGTTGCCATGGAAGTGGAAAGGCAAGGCAGTTGTTTTCTATGGGAGGAAATATTTCTACTCAGAGAAAAACCAGATCCCAGCTAATAGAAGCAACATTGCAGCTTTAAGAAATAAATGATCACGGAGATCTTGCAAGACTACATGCTGAGATCTCATGACCCCTCGGGCGTTGCTAGGCAACCACAACAGTAATGCAAAGCTGCCCAAGCCTTGTTTTATGTCAGTCAAAGGTGTGCATGTGTGTGGGGAGGGATAAAAGGTGGAAGGGGGGGAAGGAACCAGGAGAAGGGGATTACGTGAATTGGTGGATGGGAGAGAAGGAAAGATGAGGGGTTGCCAGGAAGAAAAGAAGGAAAGAAAGCAGGATACTAGAAAAGATAGATAGATAGAGACAGAGAGGTGAAAAGAGAAGCAGCGAAAGAGGAGAGGCTTCCATGGGGAGGAAAAGAGTGTGGAATGCTCCAAGCTGGGGAGTCTTGTGAGCAAAAATTCTACTTTGTGAGCTCCTGGCATTAAAGTTGTGAGCGAGCAATTTGGCTCCTGCGTGAATTCATTTGCTCTGGAGCCATCTTTCCTGAGCTAAGACAAAAAATGTGTGAGCTGGAGGCTAAAAAGCTGTGAGCTAGCTCACACTAACTCAGCTTAGAGGTAACACTGGAAGGGGGATACAGGGAGAAAATGAGATGCCTTACATGAATCCTCATGGCACCCTCATTTGTCTTTATATAATTACCAGGTGCAACGGCTACCTTAAGAAAGAGTTTTCATCACTCACTGAATGAAATATTTGGTCCTTGGGCTTGGCATCGAATCATCTTACTCGACAGTAGCCAAAACTTCATGAAGATTCAGGTGAGGTAATCTGAATCTTGGATTCTTCTCGATTATGTTATGGTTCAGGAGCCACTTTGGTATAGTGGTTAGGAGCATGGACTCTGATCTGGGAGAACCAGGTTTGATTCCCCACTCCTCCACATGCAGCTGCTGGGTGACCTTGGGCAAGCCACAGTTCTCTCAAAGCTGTTCTCTCAAGAGCAGTTCTCTCAGTTCTCTCTCAGCCCCACCTGCCTGTTGTGGGGAGAGGAAGGGAAGGAGATTGTAAGCCACTCTGAGACTCCGAGTGATGGGCAGGGTAAAAAATCAATATCCTCTTCCCCCTCCTCCTCGTCTTCTTCCTCCTGCTGCTGCTCCTCCTCTGTGGGTTTTAAAGGGAAAGACATTTCCACCTGCAATTTGTCTTCAACCAAACAGGGGGAAATTCTCAGCAACTATACCTCCATCAGAGAGGAGCCACTGCCCTCGCTGCAAAAATTAGCACAACACATTTCCTTTTGAGAGTCATGAATTGGGTATATTTGGCCCCAGTTTTGACGAGAGAGCTATTGGGTATCATTGGGATGTGGAATGGCTATAGTGTAGACCAGGGCTCTTTTTGTAGCAGGAACTCCTTTGCATATTAGGTGACACACCCCTAATGTAGCCAATCCTCCAAGTGCTTACAGTAGCCCCTGTAAGAAGAGGGGGAGGGGATTAAAAGCAAGGGCCATTATGTTCCTTTTTCCTTTGGTCACAAAGGACTACCACCATGCAAGGAAGAGGAAACAATGCAACACTGAAAATTCCCTATAATGCTGCATGCTATGGCAGGGAGCCAGAGAAAGGAAGACCTGTGTTAGGCAGTCCAGCTCCAGAAGTAACCCCAGAAACCACACAAGACCGACAAAGAGAGAGAGAGAGAGAAGGGGAAATCTGTTTTAATCTGTTTTAATTTTTTTTGGGACCCCCAAAGGGATTTTTTATTGCTTTTTTGTATTACACTACAAACTACAACTCAAGAAAAGGAGGGGGACTAACACTAGGGAGAAAGAAAAGTAAATCCACACTAAACTAAAAACCCAAGAGTAGGAGATCATTAACCCAGTTAGAATCTATATTAGTACAATATTGTTAGTAACCAATGAATACTGGGAGTTACTATCTATCTTTCCCTGATTAAAAGTTAGCTAATTACTTGTTATGAGAGAATTCCAGAGCATCTCCCAAACTCACTTCATAAAGGCAATTTTCAGAGTCCTTCTGCCTTTACTTAGGCTTTCTATCCCTAAATGCATAAGCTGGTTTTCGGGCAACAACGCCTTCTTCCACAGCCAAGTCTTCATCCGTCTCCGAGGGTGCAGAGCCACTCGAACCAGTTTTCCCGTCTTCTTTGGTTCCCAGGTGGTGTTTGAGAAATTCTTTAGCCTTGTACACGGAGTCAATCTTCTCTCTCTTATCATGTAATTTAAAGATGACTCCTTCTGGGACGACCCATTTATATCTGATTTGGTTGGTTTGAAGAAAGAGTATTAAGTCCTTGTAACTTTTCTGTTTTTGACGAATTTCAAATGGAATGTCCTTTAAAACCTTAATGGTATCATCCCCATTTTCAGTGGAGTTGCTGATGTCGCTTTTAAAATTACCTCCCTAGTTTGTCTTCTTGAAAATATGACCGATATTTCCCCAGGTAGGCTATTCTTTTTGGTGTAATTAGAATACACCCTAAATGCTGCTTCCATATCGTGCATTATTTCTTCCACTTTCAAGCCTACTACTGGTGCAATGAGATCACTAAGGAGCTTTTTCAAGTCTTCCTTCAGAGATTCGGGAACTCCCTGGAATCTGAGGATCATGTTAGCTTTTTTCATTTGCAAAGACAACAGCCTGGTTTCCTGATGATTTTGCTTATTTGTCATTTGATCTACTCTTTTCTTCAACGTCTTGTGTTCAATGTGCATCTCTTTCACAACTGCCATCATCTGCTCTGTCTGTTTGACAGTCACAGCCATCTGAAGCTGTTGCACTGCCAGAGTCTGATTTAAAACAGTTAACTGCTGGTTAATACTAGCGAGTTGATCCATAACAGGCTTGAGCATATCCACTAGTAGTCTCATGACATCCAATCCCTCGTCTTCCAGCCTTGGACTTTGACCATCCAAGACTTTCAGTTTCGATCCTTTCCTCCCTGCGCCTGACATCTTAGATGTTTGTTTACAAAAGCCAACTGCTTTTTCACCACCTCTGAAAATTGCTTATGCTTAAAATCTGCTCTGGTAAGTCTCGCAAAACAAGCCAAACTTTCAGTTTTCCCCTGCCCCCTCTCTTTTCCTGCTACTTTTTGTCGCTTACGGGGGGGAGATCACTCCTTACCGATGTGAAGGGGGGCAAGGGATTTGCCGGTTCTTTAACAATTTGATCACCTCCAACTCACATTCATCGTCGGCCACTTTCAGCCTCACAGAAATCAACACTGCTCACCCGATCTCCTCTGCTTGTCCCGGTTAACCTAGCTAGAGCCATGCAGCCACACAATGGTAGGATCATCAGGGCAAAGGAGCACCTCAATTCACCGGCATTCTGCCATTGAAGAGGCTACTCCTTCAAAGCCCTATGGCTTGGAACCCTACCCAAGGATTCCATGGGGGGGGCGCATCAGTAGCCCCACTCCAAACCACTGGTGTGCAAATTGCTCCCCTGAGCCTTGGGGAGAGTGACTGCCATCACCACGCTATAAACTGGAAGCTCTGTTTTAATTTTTATTGTATTTATTAAAATGTTGTAACCTAGCCTGAGCCCATTTACAGGATGGGTGGGATATAAATGTGAAAAATAAATAAATAAATAAATAAATGTTCTATGAAGCAAGGACAGTCCCACTTCTGACTATCAGTGAGACTGAAATGCCATTAATACCTGATTACTGTAACCCAGGTCAAAATTCAAATTACCTAAACCCTGCAAAGCAATAGAGGGGGCTCACTGTAAGGTTTCCCCCCCCACCCAGCAGAGGGAACAGAATTTTGGCTGTCTAGCAACAGTGATGTCATCTTTCTCAGTCATTCTCCAATGCATGCCATAATCCCATGGAATAAACAAAGTCAGGAAAACACTACCAACTATTGTTCCTACTAATCACAAAACAAAAAACTGATTTGAAGTACCGTAAATCTAACTTTGGTATCCCACCGGGCAATCTACGGTGCATTTTTTAAAAAGCCCTTATCAATCTGCTAATTATGTTAAATTGCAACTGACATCTCAGCAGCAGCGGACGTCCCGTAATTTAAAGCTTTTTTTTTTTCCTCCAGACTAATTAAGGACCTGATGAAGCAGGAGGGGGGTCAATGCAAAACTAATATAAATCCAGCCTGCAAACAAATGGGAATGCTTCCCTTTTTTTTTGCAATTACTTCTCATTGTAACACCCAGTGTGTATTCAACATACAGTTCAGATGGTCTCTGAAGATCACAGATGGATCACATAATGTCCAAGATCTAGATCTCTGCACATATTTGCAGTAGATCCTGGCTAAATTTTTCACCTTTTCCCACCTTCCTGCAGCACATGACCAAGTTCTCCTCCAAACTATCCCTCATCTCTTAGGAACAGCATTTGAGGGAAGTGTCAGGCACTTCAGAAAGTCAGTCAAACACCAGGCTTCATGAAGAAGATAGCGTTTATTGAAAGCAGTTCTAAAGGTACATTAACAATTCCTTGTCAGAGATAAAGCACCACAAAGAAACCTCTACAGTTATACCCACAGGTTTCGCCCCCCCCTCAATCTACCAATGACTACCAAGCCCGCGCACGGGAAAAGGGGTGCAAAAGTTGTAAAGCAGTAAATAACCAAACGGCCCGAAGCTGTCTCCGCAGAAGAAAACAAGAAGAAAACAAGAACTGTGAGACGAAGGCCATTTGGTGCGATAGCAGTTAGCCCAGGCTGTGAAACCCTCTGTTGCCCAGACAACCTGCACACCTCCCCACATTCCAGACATGACAAGTTACAGACCATCTACCCCTCCTACCCTCCCATCCATCTCATGGCAGGATTAACTGACAGGAAGGCATTTTGGGGTACAGAGGGATGGAGTAAGTGGGGAAGTCACACTCTGTGGATGGTTTCAGAGGGTAGCCATGTTGGTCTGCAGCAGAACAATTAGATTTGAGTTCCAGTTGTACGTTATAGAGTTTCAGGTTATAACCTTTTGGGTGTCAAAGCTCCCTTCATCAGGAACAAGTAGAAATGGAAATCTCTGTTTCTTTTTATCCCAGCCAGAGGGTGTGTGTGGGGGGGTGTAATAAAGAATGCTTGTAAAGGATGCAAAGGTATAATGCATATTGTAATCAGCTTGATTAGAGCAGAGGGGAAATGCTTGGGGGCAGAAAACTAGCATCTGTAGTGAGAAAAGAATCCAATGTCCCTATTAGTTCTGAACTTCGGAATTAACTCAGCTTCAACAATCTTGTGTTGTAATTCCCCTTGATTTTTTGTTGTTGTTGCCACTCTTAGGTCAGCAATGGAATGACCTGGAAGACTGTAGACAATTCCCAACTCTATGGATGGAAATCCTTCAGTCCTCAGACATCTTAGGCAGAATCAAGCCACTGCGTGGCTGCAGAATTCAGAATCATTCCGTGTTTGTGGAATCCTTGCTTCTTGGTAGTACCCAGATGTATATTCATTTTATTCTCTCGAATGTCCCGTAAAGCACACACTATACAAATATATTTCAACATACAGTATATGCAGATGTCCAGAACTTGGGCCCAGTCATGCTGCAGGAAGAATGAAAAGCTTTCATGCAGTGGGGAGGAGTTAAGAAATCTGAAGGGGGTACTTTATCCATATCCCAAGTGCTGCCAATTATAAACCTATGCTGAGTGTTCTGCCGCCTACACCTGCATGATCATTGATGCCCTCGCCCCCGTCTTGTGCATCAGAAATGGGTCTGCGAGCTCAGGTGAGGACACAACAGACCAGAAGGTTGGAGACAGGTGATGAGCAGTGTTCCCTCTAAGCTGAGTTAATGTGAGCTAGCTCACAGGCTTTTACCCTCCAGCTCAAACGTTCTTGTCTTAGCTCAGGAAGGGGTGGCTCCAGAGCAAACTAATGTATGCGGGAGCCACATCGCTCACTCAAAACTTGAATGCCAGTAACTCACAAAGTAGAATTTTTGCTCACCAGACTCCACAATTTAGAGGGAACATTGGTGATGAGGTGCAGAGAGAAAGGGGAACGTGTGAGCCAAGATCAGGTCTTCTGACAAAGAAGTGTTGGTTAGCATGATGACTGTCCCTTTTTTTGCTGAGGATATGGAAGCCATAGTAATGCCAAACTGTCCCTCCTGGTACTTCTCACCCCTTTCCTCTGGCTCCACATGCCCTGGGCAAAAAGCCATCCTCCCCACCCTTTCCACTGGCGAAAGTGAGGTGGGAGTGAAACCAGGAAACTCCTTCTCCCCCCTTGCAGCACCAAGCAAACACACACTGTTTAAAGTGGTCTCTCCTGACATACGTCTGAAGCAAGTCAGATCGTGCATCCATGACCTGGCATGCATCGAGTGCATCATTTATTTTTGACACTACAAGAGAAAGGGGGCATCCTTTCATACAGACCACTTAAGCAGTTGCTCAAAACTGCACAAAACCGAGGGGGGGTTATTTGTTGATTTTAAAAGTTTATGATCCACCCTTCTTCCCTTAGGAAGTTTGAGGTGGCTCACAAAATAGAAAACCAAATGATGAAATTATGATTCTGGAATGCTAATAAACTTAACTGAATGTGGTCCTTAAAAAAAAAAAAAGTCATCTTCAACAGCCTCCTAACAATCAAATGTGAGGGGGCCCGGCTCATCACCAGGCGGAGGCTGTTCCTTAAGGCCGTCTCTCACATACCCACCAAACAAGCTCCTTTGATTGATGGGGGAGTCAGGACAGCCCCTCCCTATTATCTTTATTCCCAGGCAGGAACATATGTGAGAAGATGGTCTTTCAGATACCCAGGTCCCAAGCCACGTAGGGCTTTAAAGGTCAAAAACAATACCTTGAATTGGGCTCAGGAGTGGATTAGTAGCGTGTATTTGGCGTAATATCAGGGTCATTCAGTTCAATAGCTGGCCCTGGCCACAGTGTCCTGCACTAGCTGAAGCCTCTGAACATTCTTCAAGGGTAGCCCCAAGTAGAGAGCACTGCAGTAGTCCAGTACAGATGTAACTAGAGCATGGATCACTGTGGCTAGATCTGACTGAACCAAGAATGTACACAGCTGACACAACAGCCTGTCAGGTAGTCCTGCCATGATGGATGGAGGGGAGGGGAGGATGGCTATGGGCGCCATGGTGGCGTGACGGGCGGGAGGTTGGGATCGTAGGGGTGTTGATTTATGCCTGGTGTGTGAGAATGGAATGTGGCTCTGGCAACCCCTATCTAGGGTAGACTGAACATTCTGACCTTGGAGAGTCTAGCTGCGAGCTTTCCTATCGCTTTCAAAGCTGCAGCTTTGCTGAGATTAATGGGGGCGGTGGGAACTTCATTAGCGTAGTAACTTTCGATTCCCATTCGCATGTTATTCCCTGATTGGTAGAAGGGGGGGTCCCCATTCACCCCCTTCCCTGTATAACTGCCTGCTATGTGTAACCAAGTTATTCTGAACAATGTATCTGCTCCAGTAACCTTTCCATTGCAGCTTACCAATAAACGCTATTCTTGCTTGAACCACAAGACATGGTGTTTTGCTGACTAAGTTAGGGCTTCTGACACAGCCAAAGCTGGGCAAAAGCACTCCAAACCACCTCAGCCGTCTGGTTCTCCAAGGTGACTCCGTGGCTGAGTTCAGACTGGCAGTTTGTCCTGCTATAGCCATGTTTCAGCTACATTTTACAAAGCAGATTAAAGGGGGCATTCACACAGGCACATCTGCCTGGCATTCTCCACCCGTAGTCAACCCGTGCTGTCCTGTGTTTCAAAGATACCTGGTAAAAGTGGTAGCAAATCCCTGAGAGCCCATGTATCCACTTCATTCTGCTTCCGGGAAGTGTGAATGCCAACCGAAAAGCCGGGAGCAACTCGCATTGCGCATAAGGCAGCAGAGATATGATTGGCTGTGCTCCGCTCTACCACCCAATGCGGTGCTGGCACAACAGGATCCGAATCGGCTATGTGTGCATGAGCGCATATGTGCATAAGCACTCATGCGCACATGCACACATAGCCCATTTGCTGGGAAAAAGCTGTTTACAGCTGAGCCTCCGGGCCAGCAGTCTGAATGCTCCCATGCACCTCCTCCCGGGATGCTCCCGCATCAGTTGGCGCAGTGTGACCGGGAAAACCCAGAACAGTTTGTTTCAGGGCTTTTTTTGCCATGACTGGCTCCTGCTTCAAACTGCCAGTCTGAACTGAGCCCATGTGATGGATTAGAGACAAGAAGGCAAGCACATTGTAAGCAGAATGGGATGTGGGCTATGAATGTGCCGAAGGACGCCTAAGGGAAAACACAGCACTGCCCAATAAAAATTTTGAAAAGCCTTGCAGAAGGGTTGAGGGAGTCAACTAAGCTCTTTCATCCCCTCAACAGCATTCTGCCAACAGCACCAATCGTTTGCTGTTCCCACAGAATGGACTTGTTTGGTGCATTTAGAAATTGATAACTTCCCCTCAAGTTAAAACCATTCTCCCGTAATAGCAGAAAAAGATTTGACATGAGCAGCTGGGAAATAAGCTTGAGAGCATCAGTCAAAAAGAAACTTCTGATATTATATATATATATATATATATATCTGGGCGCCACTTTAACCTTTTCGCAAAACAAGTTTTCATGTGCTGTGAGAGTCGAGCCTCTCCTTGGGGGATGCAGATGGGTCTGTAAACCATATGGCACCACAACCCCGTTGCCGTCTTGAGATTGACAAGAAAACAGCTAGTCTCCCTCGAAGAGGGGAGAAAAGCATTTGGGGAAAATTGCCTACCCCTAATGTTCTGCTGAGAAAATTCTGTTTGCATCTGAAGACCGTGTTGAACAAGAATTAGATAACAATTGATGATATTTCTTTAGGCAGTTTGTCCACAGAGTGGAAGCAAATTAAAGTATGCAAGATGTTTTCAAATGGCATCGAGCGCAAGCAGCTGACATTCAGTTCATGAATGAATAAGCAGTAATCAACATCTGGGTGATAATCATCACTTCTCCTTGCATTCGGCTTCAGTTCCCCCTTCATACATCGTTATTATCTCATCCTAGAGGAGCTGAGGTCGAAGGTGAATCCCTCGATTCAGATTTTTAATGATTCAATTACAGAGCCGGATTTTTCTGAACATTAAAAAGTCAACAGGAGAGAGAGAGAAAAGCAACTGTTGCGAACAGCCGTGCTATGATTTTAAATAATAATAATAGTAACAAAATTAGTACTTTAAACTATTAAAGAAGCCAGGACACTTGTATTTAAGCCTTTGTATTTATCAGATTAGATGCAAAATAGCATTTCATCAGTTAATCACTTACACTCCCAACATCACCAATTCAAAAAAAAACAGAGGAGGGGGCATGACTCAGTGGAAGAGCCTCTGCTTGGCGGGCAAAAGGTCCCAGGTTCAATCCCCAGCAGCTCCCGTTAAAAGGTCTAGGCAATGAGTAATGTGAAAGACCTCCACCTGAGACCCTGGAGAGCCGCTGCCAGTCTGAGTAGACAATACTGACCTTGATGGGTCGATAGGCTGATTCGGGATAAGACAGCTTCGGGTGTTCATGGGAGAGCACGATCCCTGCAATGTCAATTATCAGGACCAACCAAAACAAAACAGCTGGAGCCAGGATCAGACTGGGAAGCAAAAAGGGAGAGAGGGGAGAAGCAGTAAGAGCCAGGAGCTTGTGGTTGCTCCTGCCTGCCTCACTCGGGATGTAGGCTGTTTGCTCACACATGCCCATCTTGGGGGGGCTGGGGGGCCGCCAGCTGGCACCCGCCTGCCTTGCATGGGGCAGGGGCCACCAGAAGACTGCTTACCTTGCGTGTGGCACCTTCTCTGGCAGGCGGTGGCTCATGCCTGCCCACCTCATCTGGGGTCGGTTGGGGGCCGATGCTCCCACTAAACTGTGGAGTCTTGTGAGTAAAAATTCTACTTTGTGAGCTCCTGGCATTAAAGTCGTGAGCGAGCCATCTGGCTGCTGCATAAATTGGTTCCATCTGGAGCCATCCTTCCGGAGTAAAGACAAAAAGGTGTGAGCCGGAGGTTAAAAAAAACCCTGTGAGCTAGCTCACGCTAACTCAGCTGAGGGGGAACACTGCCCCATGACAGTGGTGTTCTGGACAAAAAGATTTGTTGAAATCATCAAAGGCAAAGTCAAGTGGTGAAAGTTTTCAACTTTCCTGTGCAGCAAAGGGAACGTCCAAGAAGCTTGCTTAAACATTGCTTACATGGCATTATATACCGCATTCATATAATTACATGCAAAACCAAAAACCCTATCAGCGACTGCCAAGTACCTTCTCTGTAACCTCATTGGTGAAAAAGGCACCCAGAGTCACAATCTAGACCGACACGCCTTTCTTTGCTTACATTAAAAAAACCCTAACCCATTATTTTCTTTCTACCTTATTTAGTCTTCTAATAATATAGCCACACGCACATTTTGCAAAAGCTGACCAAAGCTGCCTGCTACTCCCCTTTTTACTCCATTACCAAGCATATCTAAGCATTGTGGTTTGCCTAGTCCCTGTTCTCTGTGCAACAGGTGTCTTGTTCCTGCCTTGCAGTTTGGCCAGTCGCTTCCTGTATCTTTTAGCAAGCAGATCCTCCCTTCTAACAAGCAGGCATAAAGAGAAAAGAATACAAATACTTATGATATTTAGGATATATCCCAATAATGCTAGGTTTTCCTAAATTCAAAATTTAGTTATCCCCCCTCACAGTGGCTTCCGCCCACATGAGCCTGCTCCTTGGAAGAAGGGCAGTATAAAAAAACCCCAAAGGTGTGTGGGGCCTATCCAAGTTGCCTTTGCCCAGGCTGCCAAAAATGACTAAGACCCCCCCCCCCCATGTGGCATAGTGATTATTCCACTTCTACTAATCAGGCATTTGGAAATAGAACTTAAGTTTCCTGACAGGTAAAACCTCATCAGGTCACACTGATGACTTGTTCACAATTTAATAAGCATGGGCATTTTGGGTGGTTTGGTATCTTTGCTGTCGCAGCATCTGTTGGGTTGTGCTGAGCAGGTTTGCATTTTTGTTTGTTTGTTTCCAAAACTCAGCATGGCCATTAACTAAGCACTGCTTAGGTAAACATTGAAGGGTAGGATGGTTTTTTTTTAATATAGCATCTATGACTGATCAGCTTTCGGACTGGTCTACCTTGGACTGAATCCACACAGCGAGCCACCATTTCCCCTGAGTTTTTTGCCCACAGGGTCACCGGAAGGCTTTTCTGAAAAGTCTCTAGCCCCCTTCCATTACAGATTTATATTTATATTAGGAATAAGGCCTGTTGTGGAAATAGATACAACGAGCTCTAGAAACAGGTCGTGGGTGAGTGGCCCGGGCTTGAGGAGTCTTCTTAGCATCAGCCTGCCAGGCGCACCCCAAGGCTGGGCGATCCGAGCAAAGAACTGGCACTTTCCAGGATGGGATGGGCCTGGAGGAGATTCATGTTGCCCTCAGAGGAGCTTCGGTGGCATCCTGCTTGTGTTCCTTCCCCCACCCCCCACCCCCGTTGAAGTGGCACTATACAAAGCGAGAGTGTGGGCGGCTGAGGAAAGGGAAGCAGCAGCCGGGGCGGGGGCAAGAGGTCTCTGTGGCCGCTGCTCTGTGGGGGGGGGTGGCTGCGAGATTGTGCTCCAGCAGCAGGTGAGGGACAGGCCAGCAGCTTGGCCAATGTCTGGTGTTCCCTCGTTAACTCTCATTGGCCCTCTACCCTCTTTGTGTGTTTATCAGTTTTGGTTTAATTATCTTATATTTAACTGTATCTTAAAGACAGGTTTAATGCTTAAACTGTTTACTGCCGGACCCTGAGTTGGGTGGAAAGTCATAAAAGTATTTTAAATAAAATAAAACAAATATTCAGGAATACTCGAAGACCCTTGCTAGTGGAGTCTTTGGAAAGCCTCAGCGCTCAAGGGAAAGGAGACTCGTTTTGTTCTCCGAAGTCAGGGGTCCCCGTTGTGGTGTTCATGGGCGCCAGGTGTGGCTTTTTTCCCAGCAGGCCTTCTGACTGGCCACTGGAGATCCAATTGGCTGGGCAGATTAAAATAACATTGTCTCAGCAGCAGCAGCTGCCACCACAATGTTGGTGTTATTCTGTCTCACCCCTCTTTCCCAGTGTCTTTAAAAATATATATATATATATCCCTCTTCTCCTATGCAGTTAGGATTTCTCTGTGTATGTGGCTTCACCTCCTACAGCAGCCATTTTGTGGCTGGCTCTGCCTCTTGAGTCAGCCATTTTGTGGTTGCCCCTGCCGCCCTGTGTCAGAATTCCAAAGCTGCCCACAAGCTCCAAAGGCCGAGAACCCCCGTCCTAAATCCATTATGGCCAATAAAGACCAGGTCTTAATTCTGCTCGATTACGTTCCAGAATGAGAGTTAATTGTAAAAGGTGATGCCAGAAGGCCAGAAAATAAATCCACACAAAAGTATGGATAAATATTTATTGAAAATAAGCCCCTGGGATTTCAAAGCCTGCCTCACACATGAGGCATTGCCATAATCCAACCAGGAGAATACCCAAACATGAATCATTATGTCAAAACCTAGCTAAACGTCTTAAGGCACAGATGTGAGGGATCATTTTTCACTTTTGTTTGTTTGTTTGTTTGCCTGTTTCTGTTCTTCTTCTAACTATCTAGGCATAAAATTATTTTGCCTGCAGCCTTTTGTTTCCATGAGCGTTCTATCTTTTTCCCATCCAAAACATTTTCGGAAACAGCTTGGCTCGGTAACTATCAGAACTCTTTTTCTTCTTCTTCTTCTGTTCCCTTATTGGGTCGTCCTCTGAGACACAATCATAAAAATAAATGGCTCAGTGAAACTTCCAATCACAAAATGCCGAGCTGGAAGAATGGAGCTCTTTTGCACTGTAAAGAGGAATGGTCTTGTGGAATGCTGAAGACCTAACATACAGATACATTCCTACCATTGCTACAATTCCTACAATTGTACTTCATGCTTCAACTCACCTAAAGTTACCAGATGTCTTCTTTTTAGAGGACATGTCCTCGTTTTTTGGTGTCCATCCTCTTTGGGGCTCATTTTTTAAAAAAACTAATGAAAATGTTCTCTTTTTTTGGTTTGGAAGGTGAGGAATGTTCCTAGTTAGTAGCAATGATCGCAGCCTCAATAGGAGGGGGATTAAAAATGAGATTTGTCATAGTGCTCACATGTTTGAAGTAGTCAGTTGAGAAATATGTCCTCTTCTTTTGCTTTTCATATACACAAACATAGGCTGAGTTCAGACTGGCAGTTTGAAGCGGGAGCCAGTCGTGGCAAAACAGCCCTGGAACAAACTGTTCCGGGTTTTCCTGGTCACACGGTGCCAACTAATGTGGGAGCATACCGGGAGGAGGTGCATAGGAGCGTTCAGACTGCTGGCCCGGAGGCGCGGCTGTAAACGACTTTTTCCTGGTAAATCGGCTGGATGTCTATGTGTATATGAGCACATGAGTGTATGATTGCTCATATGCTCATGCACTCATGCACACATAGGCATCCAGCCGATTTGGGGAGGATCCCATTGCACTGGCACTGCATTGGGTGGTAGAGCAGAGCACAACCAATCATATCGCTGCTGCCTTATGCGCAACGCGGGTTGCTTCCGGCTTTTCGGCTGAGCATTCACACTTCCAGGAAGCGGAATGCAGCGGGATAAAGGCACTCTCTGTGATTTGCTATCACTTTCAACAGGTACCTTTTAATCCCAGGCATGGGTTGCCTACAGGTGGGGTTGCCTACGGGTGGGGAACGCCAGGCAGATTTGCCTGTGTGAATGCCCCCTTTAATCTGTTTGGGAAACGTGGCTGAAATGTGGCTATAGCAGGGCAAACTGCCAGTCTGAACTCAGCCATAGAAATCTTCTGTGAGGGAGGAACCATAAGCCCCAGATATATGCAAGAAGACTGCAGCCCTTTCTAGGGAGACCTTGGCAACCTTAATTCATCCGACTGGTACCTTGAGAGGAGGGATTGTACTGCCACATCCCTGAGACTGCTCTTGAGAACTGGAAGCTTCAGGGGGTAGAATGCAGCAACTGAGGCCACTTGAGTGCTCAAAAATTGGGGCCTGTTTGATTGCAAAGTGCTCAAAAATTGGGGCCTGTTCTTTTGAACACTTGAAACAATCATTTGGATATTTTAAAACTTTGAAAATACCTCAAATTTGGATCTGTAGGCCCTTTAAAGAATATACGAACCTAAGAGGAACCCTGCTAGACTGAACCAGTGGTCCATCTAGTCCAGCATCCTGTCTCACACGCAGCCAACCAGTTCCTCTGGAGGGCCAAGGACAGAGCATAAAAGTCAAGACCTTCCCTGATGTGGCCTCCTGGCTCTGGGATTCAGAGGTTTAGTGCCTCTGAATGTGGAGGTTCCCCTTAGCCACCATGGCTAGTAGCCACTGATAGACCTATCCTCCATTAATCTAGCTAATCCCCTTTTAAAGCTGTTCATTCCTGTAGGTATCACTACATTCTCTGGCAACATTCCACATTTTAATCACTCTCTGTGTAAAAAAGTTTGTAAAGCTTAGCCTTTGCTGTGCCCATTGCAACCCAAAACTATTTTCTTCCGAAAACATCAATTTAGAAAAACAGGTTGTATTTCGTTAACAGATGAACTTTCCATATCCAGGAACTTTTCATCTTGGGAAGAGTGGATGAGTATTTTCTATCTTCAGCCAAGAAGGCCTTGGTCAATTTTATTTCATGTTGTTAGACTGGGAGTGGCATTCCTCCAAACTAGTATCATGCAAAATGCTCATGCAGTGGTCTGAAAACTGCACCAATTTCCTTAGTCTACCTTCGCCATTTACAAAGTTCCCAATTTGCATTTCCTTCTACACCATCTTTTATTGATCTCTGGATCTATTTTCTAGTGTTTTCTGCTTAAGAGTAAACATTATTTTGTTTCTTAAGTGCCAATGAATCATGCAGTGACGATCAGGAAGGTTGGGGGCTGGGTACATGTAGGCTATACTACTACATTACTTCTTGGGAAAAAATGGTAGATCTAGGAATCACCAGAAACTTTATGGAGCTTTATGATAGAGTTTCCAAAATCCCTAGAGCCACCCTATGCCACTTCTAGGTTTTTCCAGAAGTGACGTAGTGGTATGGCCAACCTAGCCTTTAAAGAAAAAGAAATCTCCTGCTGCTGTATGTATCTCCTTGGAGGATGAAAAAGTGGATGGGGACCAAGATACCAGAAGGGAGAGGATTCACTCTAGATTATCTCAGTAGTTTCAACTGGTTGTGACCATCTTTATCCCAAACTCTATGTGCGGCACTCATCATTCCATGTTCTTCTGCAATGCGCTGTCATCGAAAAACAATTCTAGATTGTTTTTTCAGATATGAAAACTTTTAATTAACTTTTCACTTAAAAGCTTAGACTGAGTTAAGAGACAAGACAGGGCAATGCTAATCAGGAAAGTTAATTCTCTAGATGAGATTGATTTGCCAACTTTGGACCGGGTTTAGAGCTGTTGCTAGAAGCACTTTCTTTCATCTTCATGCTATCCATAGAGGGCTTTCCTTTCCAGACCCAGATCATCTGGCTACACTGATCCATGATTCTGTAACTTCTCGGTTTGATTACTGTAATGCACTCCGCATAGGGTGGCCCTTGAAGACAATTCTGAAGCTTCAGTTGCTACAAACAACTGACCAAGGATCTATTTCTTCTACATGTGGCCCATCAAAAAGCTCAGAATCAAAGCAAAGAGGCAAGAGCCATTGGATTTTTGTTCTTCTCCAACAACTGGCCTTTAGAAGTATTCTGCCTGGAACGTTTATTTTGTTGACATAGCTAATTGAGTGTAAGTCCTGTTGCTGGTGTGTGTATGCATCACTTTGGAACTATCTGGCTCAGTTCCTCCTAACTGAGAATGTACTATGGAGACTTGAAGCTAATTCCAACAGTGCTATGCATCACTTGGATGTATTTCAGTGTAAGTGCTTTCTAATATCTGTTTTGACATAACTGGGCTCTAATGGTCTAAGGGCTTTCCTTCTAATTAGTTAGAAGAAACACTTCTGGAGCATCTTGTCTCATTTTCTGAAGGGTTCACATTGACCTCTGTAATGTACTCATCTGTTTCCATAGCTAAATCATTGCAAAGCTGTTCTGTTCAGGAGCCACGCTTGAAGGGGAGACCTTGAAAATGTCATTAGGCAGCATTCGTCTCTGCTCCTTTCATCTGCTTCTTGAAATGTCAAAGTCTTGACCAATTCAGATAATTAAACTGAATGTCTTAAACTGGAGCATGAGATGCGGCAACCAGTCAAAATGTGGGCTCCCTTTTGCCGTGATGATTCATGAATAGAAACAGCAAATAAAACTGCAAACATCTGGGAGACAGAGGGGGGAAAAATCGTAGAATTATATAAGCCAGTAGATATTAAACACAAGCTCTCCCCAGGCAACTTCCTTCCAATCCAACAAGCAGCTCTTTGGTGTGCATCATCCATGCACTGGATTCACTCCAGAGAATCACAAAACTGAACGTTCCAGCTTCAACATCCAATGATGCACAAGCCCACCAAGGAGGAAAAGGGTGACAGAGTTCAACATGTCAGAACAGATGGATTTGGAATGAATTCCCTTCTTTCAGGAAAGCAGGAAAGCATTTGTTTCTTTAGTCAAGTTCAAAACATCCAGTTCAAGCCTCTTCCATTCATCGCATGATTAAAGCCAAACACAATTCATAGTGCAGCTGGATGTATGAAAGTTCAGTAGTTGGGTTTGCACCCTGACAATCTGGCTAGGTACAAATCACACGGAGAGAGCTTATGTGCATACAGCTTGCACATGCATCAGCTCTGTGGAGAGTGTGAGATGAATGTGTAGAAGGTTGGGGAAACAGCATGATCTCACTTAAAAAAAAAAAATCTTTATTGTTTTATTTCATAAAACACGTCCATCACCAACACCACCCATGTGCGACCTCCAGGTAGTAGATACATAAATAAATTCCTTACAGTATTATATCACAATCAATCCACGTACAACTCTATCACTCTATTAAACTTCCATCCTAATTCATAATCAAATTTACCTCTCAATTTCTTATTAACTGACTAATCATCATATTTTTTAAAAAACTTTCCCAAATACCTCACCATCCTTCTAAACCATTCCTCCTCCTGTTCACTAACCTTTAACCCATTCATTCTATGTATCTTCATCGTAAAATACTCTAAGATTATTATATTATTCATTTTGTCCCTCCAGTGATTAATCGTCAGTTCTTCAGCTTCTTTCCAATTCTTTGCTATCACTTGTCTTGCTGCTACTAACATCAAATTTATCCATTTAATTTCCTCTTTTAACCTTAGCCCTATACTATCCAAACTAATAAGTGCCATTGCTTTAGATATTTTTTCCTTTCTTCCCACAATCACCTTCTATACATAAGAACAGACCAGTGGCCTATCTAGTCCAGCATTCTGTCTCACACAGTGGCCAACCAGTTCCTCTAGAGCGCCAGCAGCAGGGCATAGAGGTTGAGGCCTTCACAAGAACATAAGTACATCCTGCTTGATCAGACCAGTGGTCCGTCTAGTCCAGCATCCCGTCTCACACAGTGGCCATCCAGTTCCCCTGGAGGGCCAACAACAGGGCATAGAGCTTGAGGCCTTCACAAGAACATAAGTACATCCTGCTTGATCAGACCAGTGGTCCATCTAGTCCAGCATCCTGTCTCACACATTGGCCAACCAGTTCCTCTGGAGGGCCAACAACAGGGCATAGAGGCCGAGGCCTTCCCTTGAGGTTGCATCCTGGCTCTGGGATTCCGAGGTTTGTCACCTCTGAATGTGGATGTTCCTTTTTAGTCACCATGGCTAGTAGCCATTGATAGACTTATCCTCTATGAATCCATCTAATCCCCTTCTAAAACTGTCTATTCCTGTGGCCATTATTATATCCTCTGGCAGTGAATTCCACATTTCAACAACTTGTTGTGTAAAGAAGAATTTCTTTTTGTCCATGCTTCAATTCAGTATATCTGATTAGATTTCCCACTGGCAAAGGGCAGGGGGGGGGAGCAAGCCATGCTAGGAAAATTAAGTTAATCATTCCCAGCCTTCCAGTGTCACCCACACCCTTTGAGCACCACAGACAGAGGCTATGAGCAGAAGTACAGGAGAGACAACAAAGTGCTCACCTCCTGACCTGACACCAGCTGCTTGAGTAGTTGCAGGATTACTCACAAGAAGCTGGCTGCAAGCATGACTATTAGGCATATGCTTATAAAAAACCAGCCAAAGGAGGCTGTTAGGCATGGAAGCAACAAGTCTCTTACTGCTGACTCTGTGACCATTGCACTGGACCTTGCTTTGCTCATTGACTCCTGGACTGGCTCTTGACCTCACTTCTCAGCTCTGTGATCTCTGCTCATGAGTAACCCTTGGACTGCATGACTATGCCTCTTGGACAACTCTTCAATAATGACTTTCTTGTTTCTGAACTCTGGAACTGAACCCTTGACTCGGCTTCTCATAGTCAGACCCATGTTTACCCGCAAAGAATGCATACCAGCTCCACCTGACCCAAAACAATTGACTCTTCCACCATCCCCTCAATCTCCCCACAACAAACACTCTGTGAGGTAGGTGAGTCTGAGAGAGTTCTGAGAGTTCTGAGGGGAGGGGAGGAGGGGAGGGGAGGGGAGGGAGGAAGGAAGGAAGGAAGGAAGGAAGGAAGGAAGGAAGGAAGGAAGGAAGGAAGGAAGGAAGGAAGGAAGGAAGGAAGGAAGGAAGGATGGAAGGAAGACTCCCCCTCCTCTGCTCAGTGGCAGAAAGATCCATGCATGCAGATCCTAAAAGGTACAGGTTCCAACCACACAATCTATGGACAGTACAGCTCATGTGGTTGGGGCACAGAAAGATTTGCTAGGCACGTTGCTAGGCACGTTGCTTGGCAACTGGTGTCGGTGTCGTAGGCACATATATGGTGGTCTACATCGCAGGCTGTGTGATTAAAAAAACCTCTGATAAAAAAAATGGTAGTGACATAGGTAGCTCTAGGAATCACCAGAAACTACTTGGTTTTACCATGGAGTTTCCATCAATTTCTAGAGCTACCCCATATAGTTTCTGTCCTTTTGGAAAAAAACGAAACAAAAGAAAACAATGAGAGTGCCATAGTGCCATATACAATGTGGCATGGTTTATTCCCCTCCCACCACTGCTTTGAGTAGCAGGGGGCAATGGAAGCAGGGGGATGTGGGATCCCCCACTGATGGGATGGGGCCCCCTAGGCACAAATGTGATGCCTTTTGTGTGGACACTAGGGATGAGGCAGCACACTGATAGATGGATATGATCCCAGTCCCTTCAACATGCAGCGCTCCAGATGTCTGCACTAAGCATCCCGCTTTCATGCCTGCTTGGTTTCCACCATTTTCTGGCTTGTTCTTTTGGCACCATAGGGGCTGTAATTTAACAGGCCCCTGCGCCGAAATTCAAATAGGGCAAGTATTGTTTGCCCTGGCAGTTTCCCACACTGCTCTGATCTTCAAAGTGGACTTATTTAGCTTATTTTATTCCTGCTGGCAGTAAGATCTGAGGTCTTTTTCACCACAAATTATGTTTCAATATCTCCCTACTAATTCATTAGATGAAAGTGCAGCAAAAAAGCCCTGTCCCTCCATTACAGATGTCAGCCGCGAGATCAGAGGGGCAAGTAATACTTTCAGACACTGTATTTTTTTCCCCCTGAACATCACTCTGTAATATAGCCATTTCCACCTCTGAACGATTTAAATGCTAAAAGACACCGTTGCATATACCATTTTTCTAGTGCTTTGCTGACACCTCCTGGAATCATATATGGGGATTTGAAAAACATTAAAATCTTTCAGTGGCACCTATTACACACACACATATATATATATATATGAATTTGGAAAAAAACACATTATGATCTTTCAATGGCACATAGTTCTTCTGGATCCCAGTTTAGTGACTGTTCAGCAGATCTTTCTCCCAGGAATGTGTTCTTAGGTTTGCACTGCGTACCATCTAAAAAACACCAGTATGTTATTCTGGGTTTTATTGTTGTTAGCCCTTGTTAGCAGCAGTGGGAGGGCTTCTAGTTTCCTGGCCCCTCTGGTGGACCTCCTGATGGCACCTGATATTTTTGGCCACTGTGTGACAGAGTGTTGGACTGGATGGGCCATTGGCCTGATCCAACACTGGCTTCTCTTAAGATATGTTCTTATGTTAATGTTTTTAAAATCAGGACTTTGTCCTGTTCATTTCAAAACAATGATATTAATATTCCAGGCCAGTTCTTGGGTCCCTGTCAGGTTCCCCAGAAAGTCAGTCAAACACCAGGCTTCATAAAGAAGATAGCATTTATTGAAAGCAGTTCTAAAGGACACGATAACACTTCATTGTCAGTGATGACTAAATCTAAAAAGGCACCCACAGTTATACCAGCTCAAAATGCTCCCCCCTCTCTATCTACCAATAGTTGTGGAGCCCACACGCAGGAAAAGGTGCAAAAGCACTAAAGCAGTAAATAACCAAAACACCCCAGAGCTGTCCCAAACAGAGGAAACAAGATCTGTGAGACCAAGGACATTTGGTGAGATAACAGAGTGCCCAGGCGGTGGAATCTTGAGTCTCCTAGGCAACCTGCACACCTTCCTACATTCCAGCGCATGAAAAGTTGCAGACCATCCCTCCCTCCTACCTTTCTATCCATCTTATGTCAGGATTACTTGACAGTCCCCCTGTTTTCTAAAACAATTTGCCATGGCTCCCATTATGTTCTCTGTGGTAGACAAAAAAAGGCTGGAAATGTTGAGACAGGGCTGGCTTGAGCCAAAACACACCTCTTGCACTATATATTTGGGCTACCACTCCTTGACGCTGATGCCCATAGGATGAACAAAGTGTTATATTTGGGGACTATGGTGTGCTACAGTTTCAGAAGGTAGCTGTGCTGGTCTGCAGCGGAAGAGCTGGATTCGAGTCCAGTAGCACCTTAGAGACCAACAAGATCTTCAGGGTATGGCCCTGACCTGGATAGCCCAGGCAAGCCTGATCTCATCAGACCTTGGAAGCTAAGCAGGGTCAACCCTGGCAAGTGCTTGGATGGGAGACCTCCTTGGAATACCAGAGCCAGGAGGCCAGGGGCAGGCTTTATTCAGCCACCTCTCTGAATATCCTCCAGGCCCAGTAGGGGTCAGTCACCAGAGGTCGCCATGACTTCCAGGGGAACACACACACACACACATATACAAATACAACCCCCCCCCCCCCCAAAAAAAAAAAGTTTTTGGTCCAAGCACCCTTCATCAGATACACAAATCTCCCTCCCCAAATCTGATGAAGAAAGCTTTGACTCTAGAAAGCTCGCACACCCCAAAATCTTCTTGATTTGTAAGGTGTTCCTGGTCTTGAATCTAGGTGGCATAGTACAACATAGCCCAAACCCACCTTTCACTCTAAGACTCTGTGGTTTAGTTCTATAGCAGAGATCCTATAAGAAGGCTCATAGGATTCGACATGCCTTATTCAAGTATGCAAAATATGGGAAATGTTTTATTGAGTGCTGCATCTTCAGGGGTTTTAGGTGGGTGTAATTTATTTATTTATTTATTTACTTGCATTTGTATCCCACTATGACACACACCCCTTTTATATTGACAGTACTGTGAGGGTCTGCGTGTGGTGCCTGGTCAGAGCAGCAGCTGATTTTTCTGACCACTATGCAAATCTACAATAGTCTCTTCGGGATAATTGTTTTTCTTCTTGGTCAGGGATATTTATAAGGACCACTGCTAAGTGTATTTGTTTCACCAGTAAAGAGATAGTCACCACGGCTTGTTAACTTTAAGACTGAACAGGCTTTATTTATAAACAACACAACAGGGGGATGGAAGCTGTACAGAGGATATTTTGTTTCCTGTCAGGCTTTAGCTCTTGCCTTTACGTTCACTTAGACTGTATGTTTATTTCTTTCAGTTCAGTACCTAGATGTCTCTTAGTTCACACCTCAGATCTCACTCTCCAGTCACTCCTTTAGTGGTTTTCCTTGGACTTTTACTAACAGGTCCCTCTGAGTCTCCCCAGTCACCAAACCAGCTTTCCAGACTCCTGCCAGACCGTTCTTTAGCCCTTTCTAAACCACCTCCAGTTCCTTTTTAAGGAGAGATATCTCAGTGGTGTGGGACTCTATTGCGTTTAGTTTTTAACTGTCTGGTCACCATCCCCTTCCTTCTGAGGAACTCAGTAAACCAGGTTCTTCTGCACAGAGCTACAGAGCTTCTTCAGTTCACTGACAGACTTCTGTTAGCTCTCCATCCAACCAGGAACTAAACTGTTGCTTCTCAACTGCCAATTCCAAACGGACCATTTGGTCTGTTATCTGCCAATCACTGAGGGTTCCAAGCTAAATGGCCCCCTCCTCACTCCGTCATGGGACTCAGCAGTGTTCTTTGTTTACTTCCTGCTGGTCCCTGATCTTTAAGTCCATCACACCCACCCATCCCATGGGCAGGCTGAGGGCAGGTAACATCATTGTAATCAGGGCTCTTTTTGTAGCTATAAGAAGAGCTCTGTAAGCTCTTGGAGGACTGGCTACATTAGGGGTGTGTCACCTAATATGCAAAGGAGTTCCTGCTACAAAAAGAGCCCTGAAATAAATACAATTTCAGTTTAAAACGTGATAAAACATTATAACACTTAAAACAATGCATACAGCTTAAAATAGCATCAGTTGGCTATAAAGTTCTGGCCTGATGGTGCAGTGAGTTAAAGGCCAGTTGTCAGTGGTTAGTAAATAGATGGGTGACAGGAACTTCAGGGAGGCAATAAATGGGCACCCGTTGCCTCAACCAAAGGCCTGGCAGAACAGCTCCATCTTGCAAGCCTTGAGGCATTGAAGAAGATCTTGCAAGGGCCCTGGTCTCAATAAGGAGCATGTTCCACCAGGCTGGAGCCAGGACAGAGAAAGCCCTGGCCCTGGTTAAGGCAAGACAGGCATCCTTCAGGCCAGGGACCACCAGGTGGTGTTGATCTTTCAAGCGTAATGTTCTTTGAGGCGTATATGGGAGGGGATTGCTTATAGTTCTTCTGGATCCCAGAAAGGCCCTGTGTTTGATCGACCACATCTACTTTAGGCTTCAACACTTTGGATCTCAGTGATATGCTTCAGGTTAGCTCCTGACCCAGTGTCTGCAGATATTTTTCTTTTCCCAATAAGGTTGCCAGGCAACCGGCAGGAGGGATACGGATGGGAACATGGCGGAGTAGGGTTGCTAATCCCGGATGTTTTGGGGGTGGAGCTTGGAGAGGGTGGGCTTTGGGTAGGGGAGGGACCTCAGCAGGGTAGAATGCCATGGTGTCCGCCATCCAAAGCAGCCAGGTTTCCCCCCCCCAACAGGAACTGATCTCTGTAGTCTGGAGAGCAGTTGTAATTCCAGGAGATCTCCAGGCCCATGTAGAGTTTGGTAACCCTGGCAGGGGTATATGATGTCAACTGTGACACTATGTCATTTATGGGGGGAACCTTGTGGAAGTGACAAAGCAACACAGCTGATGTTGCCTTTTTCTTGGTCAATGATGGCTGCCGGAGGGAAGTCTCCCAACATAGTGGGAAACCTAGCAAACCTATTTCCCAATCATACTGATGTTGGGGGCCATTCAAGAACACTCAGTACGACTCCTTGAACTATCTCTCCCTGCATTTTGTCAGTTCATATAACAACAATTATGCTCTGTTTGTGTGTTATAAAAGTATGATTTGCAGTTTATGCTGACCATAGGTCCTTTACGCCCTCCCTTTTTCTTTTGTCATATTTCTGTGTGGCTTTGCATTTATCCATTTGTAAGTTCATATATGCCTTGCAGCCTACGTCCCCTTCTTTGACTTTAAGGAAGACTTAGTCAGATATAAATACTAAAGATGACTTTCTATCTTTTTATGGAGCTTTTATGAAGGTCTTGCTTATGATCTGACGTATACTCTTCCCAATGTTATTTTTTTGCTTTAAAAATTCTTAGGAGTCCTTTAAAAAGAATTAAATTTCATACTGTGAGACAGTCACAATGGGGCCGAGCACTTATTCCATTTTGGTACAAGAAGAGAAGAGAAGAGAAGAGAAGAGAAGAGAAGAGAAGAGAAGAGAAGAGAAGAGAAGAGAAGAGAAGAGAAGAGAAGAGAAGAGAAGAGAAGAGATTGGATTTATGCCCTGTCCTTCACTATTCAAAGGAGTCTCAGAGCAGTTTACAAACTCCTTTCCCTTCCCCTCCCCACAACAGACACCCTGGGAAGTAGGTGGGGCTGAGAGAGTGAACTGCCCTTGAGGGAACAACTCTGAAAGAACTTAGGACTGACCCAAGGTCACACCAGCAGCTGCATGTGGAGGAGTGGGGAATCAAACCCGATTCTCCCAGATTAGAGTCTGTGCTCATAACCACTACACCACTCTCTACTCTTCAAGTAGGGTTGCTGAACTTCATGTGGGGCCAGAGATCTCCCAGAATTACAACTGACCTCCAGATGACAGACTATGTGAAGAAAACATCTGCTTTGGTGTAGGACCTTGTGGCATTATGCCCCTCCCCCTTTCCAAACCCTGCCTTTACCAAACTCTGCCCTGAAATCTCCCAGAATTCCCCAACCTGGAGCTGGCAATCCTACTTGGTGGGCAGGGTATACTCATGATCGAGGCTCCATGTGCAGTAGGGTACAGCTGAGTCATAAAAGAGGGGAACTAACCGAAAACATTCATTCATCTAAGCTATTCCTTGTGCACAGATGTTCTAAACAATATACCTGCACATGATAACTGGCCAACAAGGATACATGTCAGCGAGCTGCCATCAAGTGGGGTGGAGGAGATGCAAAACAACAAGTCACTCAGTACCATAAACCAGACCATACAATAAGTGGATCCATAAGAGGAAGGAACGAAGGAAGAGAAGAAGAAGAAGAAGAAGAAGAAGAAGAAGAAGAAGAAGAAGAAGAAGAAGAAGAAGAAGAAGAAGAAGAAGAAGAAGAAGAAGAGGAGGAGGAGGAGGAGGAGGAGGAGGAGGAGGAGGAGGAGGAGGAGGAGGAGGAGGAGGAGGAGGAGGAGGAGGAGGAGGAGGAGGAGGAGGAGGAGGAGGTGGAGGTGGAGGAGGAGGAGGAGGTGGAGGAGATTGGATTTATACCCCACCCTTCACTCAGAGTCTCAGAACAGCTTACAAACTCCTTTCCCTTCCCCTCCCCACAACAGACATCCTGGGAGGTAGGTGGGGCTGAGAGAGCTGTTTTGAGAACTGCTTGTGAGAGAACAGCTCTGAGAGAACTTGTGACTGACCCAAGGTCAAACCAGCCGCTGCATGCGGAAGAGTGGGGAATCAAACCCGGTTCTCCAAGATTAGAGTCCGTTCACTTAACCACTACACCAACCCCCATGCAAGTGCTCTTTCTCTGAGAGAGAGAGAGAGGGGAGGGGGAGAGGGGGGAGAGATGGAGAGGGAGAGAGGGGGAGGAGGAGATGAGGAGACAGAAAGAGTCTATCCTTCTCCCTGATCCTCTGACTGATTTGCTGTGCTGGCTACTTCTGCTGGGTGATGGCTTCTTCCCATCTGGTGGCTGGCCTTGGCACTTCATGTTGGAACTGGTGAGGAGAGTAGTAGGCTTGTTGGCTGAGCCTGCCACCCCAGCCATGAATGGGGCAAGGGAGAGGAAAGACTGCTTGGGAAGCCTGATAGGGTATTTGTTAAGCTATTTGCTGCTCATCATATAACTACTTCCATGAAGCTCACACATCAGGTTATGTTCCTGATCGCCCATACTCTATCGAGTAACCAACACACTAAAAACAACAACAACAAAAACAACACACTAACAACAACAACAACAAAAACAACACACTAACAACAACAACAAAAACAACACACTAAAAACAACAACAACAAAAGCAACACACTAAAAACAACAACAAAAACCCTAGTGGATACAACTGAACTCCAAATTCAACATAAGCAAGTGCTAAGTGAAACATAAAGGCATGCTCACTTAGACACATTCAAGTACATAACAACATGGCAAGGCTGCTAAGCTGTTTCTGAGATGCCTGGGATGTAGGAAAGAGGGAAGAAGGACTGGCGATGAGGAGACAGAAGGAGCAACAAACAAACAAACAAAAAGAAACCAGAGGAAGCCCAAACTGCCTCTCCCCCTATGAATTTCAAAACTTCATCTGACGACCAGCCTTAGATTATAAAAACCATTCAGGCAGCCCAGCCCTATTTGGGAACAGACCAAAACTAATCTGGAGACTCTGGGCCGCTCTTGCTCAGAGACACAGATAATGCAGCTGACACATTTTTCAGATCCCAGTGAAATGTAGCAGAAAATGTGCTGAAATGACAAAATGCATCAATAACAGTAGAAGACTTTAAGGCAGTGTGAGGCAGACATCCGAAGAACTAAAACAACAGGGTGGGGTGAAAAATAATCTTTAGAAGCCACGGGGACCGGTGTGATTTACACAGATTTCTCAGGCAAACAGCAAAGAGAGAAAAAAGGCAGAGCACAGCATACTTTCCCCCCTCCAAACAGGTGAGGTTTTTCAAAGCGAGTGGGTGAAATTACATTTATAAATCTCCAAAGTTGTCAATGGAAACTGGACATGCACACTCCTGTATTTCCAAATCTATCTAGTATCACTCCTGCTTCTCCCTGGAGGAGTAATTGAAGTGATGACATGCCATCACTTTTTATATACATAGGAGGTTGTTTCACAAATTTCTGTGTCCTTTAACATCTACTAAAAATAAATTTAAAAAAATGGATTTTAAGGCAGGCAACTGAGGGGCCAGATGATTTGCCCCCAGAACCATGGTTTATTCATCTGCCCCCCTGTTGGTGACCGCTAACGGAAACTGCTGAGCAGTGAAGAACCAGGAACACGTTACTTAAGTTTACAAAGAGTATCCTGTGAAGGAAGGAGCCAGCCTTTCACCTACTGGATTTGGATCTGAGGCAGTTGCCAAAACTGAGGCACTAATGTCTACTCTGCTCTAATGGTCCTACACCTGTTCTCTTTGACCTCTTGCATTGGAGGGGCAGTGGGGAAAACTAAAGTTGTTCTGCATGTAGAGTTGCCAACCTACTTTAGTCAGTTAGTCAGTTAGCCTTTATTGGCATAAAACAATACCTTAAAAGAGGATTACTATAAGAAAATATACATATAAGACCGTACATATAAAACCAAGTATTTTGCAAACTACATAGTATTGCATAATGTTACATAAAACAATTTGTTACAAATTTGTTACTTTAATAGTTTTTTCCTGATGTAACTTTATAGCTGATTGTAAAAACATGTCTACCTTCACTGATATTTTAGTAGTGGAGTCATTTAGAAGACAGTGCACTTTTAAAGCATCAAGAAGTTCCGTCATGTTGGCTAAAATAGGGTTTAAATATTTAAAATGTACATCTACATAAAATTGGCAGTGCAAACAGATATGTGAAACTGTCTCAATGCATCCAGAGTTACAATGGCCAAGTCTAGATGCATATGCTATATTATTATATCTCCCATGCAAGATTGCTGATGGTAATGCATTGAATCTTGCTAGTGAAAAGGTTTTGTGCTGTTGTGGTGCTTGTATATCAGATAGGTATCGGGCTATTCGGCCTACTGTGAGGGGAATCTCAAAGCTCAGAGGGGAGCAAGATTTGTTGGCTAAGCTGTATAGTCTTTGTGTTTCAATGTCAAGGGCCGAGGACAGACTGGCAATTTGCCCCGGGAAGGGACCCGGGCTGACAACGACTCAATATCGGATTAAATGGAATGTTCACACAGGCACATCTGCCTGGCGTCCCCCACCCGTAGCCTACCGGTGCTGTTGCGCTTCACTGCCAGATTAAAAAAACACCTGATAAAAGCCGTCGCAAATCCAAAAGCCTTCGTTCGTCGCGCGTTTCTCCACTTCCGGGGAGTCTGAATGCGCAGGCGAAAAGCCGGGAGCAACCCGCGTTGGGCACGAGGCAGCAGCACTGTGATTGGCTGTGCTCCGCTCCACTGCCCAATGTGGTGCCGGCATTGCAGGACACCCACAGCCGAATTAATGGGGAAATGGTGAATATAGCACACCTCCGGCGCGGCAGTCTGAACGCTCCCGCGCGCCTCCGTCCCATATCTTCCGGCAGCGGCCCCCGGTATAGTTTAATCCGGGGGGGTTTTGCCGCGACTGGCTATCGGGGCAAATTGCCAGTCTGTCCTCGGCCATGGACTCTGCATTTAATCATCTGAAAAGCACCCATAAAAGGGAGCATAAGCAGTGAGTCCAAAGGGATGCCCATGGCAGTTATTTTGTTCTCAGTGTGTGGTAGCCAGCTAGACATGTTTGACTCTGTGAGCATTTGTTGTGTAAGGCTCCCTTGGTCTACATATTAATGTAGATGCAGCCAATATTTGAGTGTCATTAGCCATGCACCAGATTCCACAGAATTTAACCCAGTAGAGTTGCCAACCTATGTTTGGGGCCTAGAGACCTCCCAGAATTACAACTGATCTCCACACAACAGAGATCAGTTCCCCAGGAGAAAATGGCTGCTTTGTAGGGTGGACTCTGTGGCGTGACACCCTGCTGAGGTCCCTCCCCTCCTCAACCCCCCTCTGCAGGCTTCATCCCCAAATCTCCAGAAATTTCCCAGCCCAGATGTAGTAACCCTATCTGCAGACCTAGTAACCCTATCTGTAACCCTATCGGAGTTAGTAATAACCCTAATCTTCAAAGATTAATATTTACTCTTTGACAAGAGATTTCAAAACTAGATCCTGTAAACTTGACCTAACCAGATATAAATGAAACAATTAAAAAACTGGAAGAAAACAAAGGAAACGTCAAACATTAAAAACCAGAAAAACTTGGTCATAAGCTATTTGAAACAAAGGTCTTAAGACATTTCTTAAATGGGAAGAAGCAGAGCTCTTTTTGTAGAAAAAGCCCTGCAGGAACTTATTAGCATAATTGGCCACAGCCAGCAGCAGAAACGTATTAGCTTATTAGGTCACAACCCTGATAGCACAGATCATTAGCATATTAGGCCACACCCTCATGTTACCAGAAGTGTGGTCATCCAGCCACACCCACCTTTTGCTTCTTATTCTGTTTACCTTGTTTGTTGTCAAAACCCAGGGCTTTTTTTGGAGCAGGAATCCCTTTGCATGTTAGGCCACACACCCCAATGTAGCCAATCCTAATAAGTTTCTGCTGTTGGGTGTGGCCTGTTATGCTAATGAGTTCCTGCTGGGCATGGCCAACTTGGGAGCCAGCCGAAACTCCGTTCTTGTGTGCTCCTGCCCAAAAATAGCCCTAGGAAGAAGGATAATGGAATCAAGTATCAGTTGATAATAAAGTATACATGCAGAGGAAGCAACAGGAGAGGGAAAAAAGTATTTAAAAGCCTGAGTGATAACACCCATTTGTTAAGTTTTTAAAATGCCTTGTCATTGGCAGTGTTTTCCTTCTTCACTGGTACGGCTTCCACAGCTTTGTTCCTCACTGCCCTCTTCAAACATTCCATAACACAGGATGAAGTTGCAACTGCTAACAGCACATAAATCCCTCATATGGGTCACTAATCTTATCTCCTTTCATTCCCCCCCCACTCCCTGTATTTCTTGAGTTTTGCCAAAGCAGCAGCCTCTCAAATTCATCTCAGAGTTTTGCTTTGAGCAAAAATGGGGGGCAACACTATTCCCAGGGCATATCAACGTAGCCTGGTGGTGGTGAGGAGTTTGTGTACCAGCCTCAAAGACACCACACAACTTCCAAACTGGTGAAAGGTAGGTATGCCCTATGGGGAGGCAGGGGTTCTAAACAAGGTTGGCAACCTTTTACCAGCAAACATGGGATAATTTGGGTGCACTGCCCAGGGAAGGTGGACTTTCAGGACATCAGAGAATGATAGAATCACAGAGTGGATAGGGGCCATACAGGCCGTCTAGTCCAACCCCCTCTGCTCAATGTCCTACCTGCCCAGAGCAGCCCTGACAAATGTTTGTCCAGCTGCTGCTTAAAGACAGCCAGTGAGGGGGAGCTCACCACCTCCCGAGGCAGCTGATTCCACTGCTACACAACTCTTACTGTAAAAAAGTTTTCCCTAATATCCAGCCAGTACCTTCCTGCCCTTAATTTAAACCCATTCTTGTGAGTTCTTATCCTCTGCTGCCAACAGGAACAGCTCCCTGCCCTCCTCTAAATGACAGCCCTTCAAATACTTAAAGAGAGCAAACGTGTCCCCCCTCAACTTCCTCATCTCCAGACTAAACATTCCCAAGTCCCTCAGCCTTTCCTCAGATCTTCCATGATGCTGTAGAGACTGGGGGAATTCCTAGATCATCACAGGAGCTGTGATGTCAGTTCCAGGAGACGGTTTCTAGGATGTGACGTCAGTTTCAGGGGACACTCTAGGAATGGAGTGACACAGGTATTTAAGGTGTATTGCAAGTGCTGTTGCAAGGATTTTTTTCATCTACATTTATGAGGGCTATTGGTCTGTAGTTAGAGCAGAGACATGGTTCTTTCCCTGCCTTAGGCAGAACTGTAATGGATTCTTCATACATTGACTTGGGCAAAACACCAGAATCTTGTATATCTTTTGTAATCCCAAACCAAGAAAGGTACTGATTCATTGCTGAGAGGTTATACCATTCCACAGGATACCCATCTGGCCCTGGAGTCTTACCACTTTTCATATTTTTGATTGTTGTTGCAATCTCAGAATTTGTTAGCTGCCCAAAATCCCTGCTGTTGCTCATTCAAAGTTGGCAGGTGTATCTTGGTCAGAAACTTTGATACAACCTCTGCAGAAGGTACATGACCTGTAGGATACAGAGCTGAATAAAACTTTCTGAATTGGTCATTATTTGATTTTGGAGAGACACAAAGCTCTCCTTGTTTATCTTTAACTGCTGCAATATAGTTGTGGGTATGTGTGTGTCTTCTAGAAGCTGGTAATTTGCCAGCTTTTTCTCCTGACTTGCCAATGATTTTGTTTAAGACAGGCAGCCATAAATTCGCCTTGCAATGAAAGCAATTTAATTGCATATCTGAGTTTTATTGTGGTATTGTAGTTTTCAGAAGTAGGAGCAGAATTAAAATTGATTGTGACATCTTGTGGTTTAGTTTCTAGTAGTTGTTTTTTTCTCTCTGTGTGAGAGGCATAAGCAAGGATAGAGCCCTTTTGGTAGGCTTTAAGAGCATCATAGAATCATAGAGTTGGAAGGGGCCATACAGACCCAGCTAGTCCAACCCCCTGCCCAATGCAGGACCAGCCTAAAGCATCTCTGACAAATATTCATCCAGCGCCTTCTTGAAAGCTGTCAGTGAAGGGGAGCTAACCACCTCTCTAGGCAGCTGATTCCACCTTTGAACCTCTCTGACTGTGAAAAAGTTTTTCCTAATCTCCAGCCGATACCTTTCTGCATGCAATTTAAACCCGTTGCTTTGGGTCCTATTGTCTGCTGCCAACTGGAACAGCCCCTTGCCCTCCTCCAAATGACAGCCTTTCACATATTTAAAGAGAGCAATCATGTCCCACAAAACGGGCAAGCGGGTCTTTAATGAGGAGATCCGGTTCCTTTTTTAAGGCCTTGTGAAAGAACAGGGATGTGTTTAAAACTTCCATAAGGGAGATCTCAGCATCTCCCAGAAAATCAATGAAACAGGGAAGTGGACAGAAATAGCACAAATACTATTAAGAAATGCCTTTGTTCCAGGGAGGTTTGAAATAAGCAAAGTCTCCCCTGTGCATTTTAAAAGTCCCCCCTCCCCTGGGCATAGAACAGGCAGGAAAGGGGGTAAGTCAGTTCAGTTGTTTCCCAGACATACCTCAGCTCACCTTCATACATATACTAATAGATCTGGCAGGAGAGATAATGGGTGGGTCAAGCTCTCCCCCTTTCCCAAGCGGGTAACAGAGATTTGGAGGTGTTAAATGCTAGAGAGTCTTCAGGAAGGAGATTCCTGGAGATCTTTGACTTGGCCTGACCTTGTAAGGGGATGGGGAAAAGGAGAGGTGATTAAAAACTCCTTACTGCAGGAAGGAAATCTCTTTTCCTTGGGTGCTGAGTCCAGGAGCAGACACAGATCTCTCCACTGACAAGGCAGCCATCGACCATGTGCTCGCCTAAAGAGCTGGAGCAAACTTTAAGGGAATGGGACTCAGTAGAGTTCTGTAACTTCTTAAGCCTGCCGTCTATTTTAAGTTTTGACATGGCATGTATAGGGAGTGGGACAGAGCATTGCACTTTTACCTATTTCTTTTGTATCCTTTGTTCAATATGTTGCTGTGCTAAAAATATGCTTGTAAACATTTTTGTGTTAATAAATACTTTTGACCTTTGCTGCTGGCAGTGGTTCTCTGTGCCACATAGACCTCCACCATCTCGGGCACACTATTTAGAAAAGGAGTGTCCTAGTGTCCTGGCCCCACTGCTGGATCTCCTGATGGCACCTGGTATATTTTGGCCACTGTGTGACAGAGTGTTGGACTAGATGAGCCATTGGCCTGATTCAACATTGGCTTCTCTTATGTTCTTATGAGGCAGGCAGTTGGCAAGTGGCTATTCCTCCATGGGCACTCAAAGCAGTAAACTGTCCCCGTGGTTACCATGTGCTGGGCAGTGGGAGACACCAAGGCAAGGCCTCAAAACTTGGAAGGGAAGCTGGGTGTCCTGACCCTCCCGGTGGGCAATTATGTACAAAGGTCAGGAAGTAGTGGTGGGCTATGTGCTTCCTGCTGATCAGCTGAAGCACTTTAAATCACTGTAGGAGGGGAGGGAGGGGGTGACCGCAGGTGGCTGTGGCTTGGGGGCAGGGCTTAGTGGTGTCCTCGCCCACCCTGGAATACCCCACAAAAAAATCCCCCCACCAGAGCAACAAGGGGACCCGGCAACCCTAATTGGAGGGGGCAGGATTCCTGCCTGTCGGCAGCCAAAGCCAGAGGCCCCAAGGTAGAGAACCCGAACGATGAATGTCTCACACTTTTCTGTTGACATTGCCAGTTAACCAATATAATCATCAACAGTCATTTCGGGTTCCTTGGAAAGTGACCAAACAAACATAAATGGAATGTAGAAAAACTGGAAAAAAAATTCCATCAGCTTCAGGCGAACTTTGCATTCAATGAACAGAGAAAATATTGAAAGCCTCGTTTCAATTTGTTGTATGCTTGTAAACCTAATCTTCCACCTTTTTTTTTCCTCCCTAAGGGCGGACCGCTAATGGAGGAGTTGGTGGTGGTTGTTGTTTTTTTTAGCTGCGTTGCAGTCTGGAATCTCATGAAACATTAATAGGAACATAGAAATGTTGAACTGTGGCTATCTTTCATAGAACGATAAAAAAAAGCACTCAGAAGTATATTGATTCACTTTGTTTTTTAAAAAAATAAGGGGATGAAATTTTTATATGTGTTTCTAATCAATTTTGAACTGGAACACTTTTGTACAGACGGCAGCGATCATCCAGATTGGAAGTAACAAGAAGCACCAACCAGCAGTGCTAAGAGCAAAAGGACCCTCTTTAAATTCATTGTCTTTGAAAAAGTAGAAACACAAAAATGGACGAAAACAAAAACGATGATCAAATTGTTGTCAAGGTATTGGTGCACATAAGAGGATCACTGCTGTATCAGACCAGTGGTCCATCTAGTCCAGCAACCAGAGGTTTACTATATCTGAATATCAAGGTTCCTTTAATCAATTAAAAACCAAAAAGGTTAAGAAGATCTAACTGTATAGGCCCAATAATTCTGTTAGTCAAATTTAAAACATTAAATATTGAAAGCTATACAAAAACATACATATAATTATTCCAAAGTGATTTTTTTTAAACAAACAAACAAACAAACAAACAGATATTGGCCCTGGTGGTAGCCTCAATTAAGAATCAAACTGTACAGTGACAACCAAAAATAACCATTAATAGTCACCATTATTATATCACTATTGGCTCCTGGCTGCTTCAGACTTTTCTGACCGAGCGAGAAAGGTACACAATGGAACCGTTTTTTATAGGAAAGTGTACCTGACCATGGCAGCAAACTATCAAGAATGAGGCCTCTGATATTAATCTTTGTCTTTGGCCACAGACAATAGTCACCAAAACATTTCATCTTGGTCAATTTGTAAGACATTATTGTTGCAGTATTGTCGGGAACCGTTCTGTAACATCATTTGTTTGACCACTGAGGAAGGCCCATGGGCCAAAACGCACATGGTCAGGGTCAATAATAGTTATTTTTGGTTGTCACTGTACAATTTGATTCTTTATTGAGGTATCACTGGGTCCAATATCTGTTTTTAATTCACTTTGTAATAAATACATGCATATTTTTTGTATATCTCTTAATATCTAATGTTCTTAACTTGACTAATAGAATTATTGGGCCTATACACTTAGATCTTCTTAACCGTTTTCAGATCTTAATTCAGTTCAGTTTGGATTAAGCCTCCCCACACACATACACAAACTTTTCATTTTCAGTGCAGTTCATTTTAGTCACCGCTGACAGACTAATCCCCTTTTAAAGCCATCTATGTTTGTGTCTATCATTACATCCACTGACAACGAATTCCACTATATAATTGTTCATTAAGTAAAGAAATATTTCCTTGTATCTGTCCTGAACCTATTCCCACCAGCTTCATTGGATGTCGCCAAGTTCTAGGGTGGAACGGAGAACATTCAACGTAGAATTCTTCCCACGCTTTCCAATGAAAAAGCTTCTGCTTGAAACGAGCTTGGTGTATTTTAATCCTTGATGTGGATCTGAGTGAATTTTATGGGCATCACAACATGATCTGATTTGACCTCCTACAGAAACACCCTGCACCCCAGAATTTCCATCAAGGTTTACTATAAATAGGCCTTTGCCTATGCTCAGAGGTTACTAGGTGTCCTTTACTGGCTAACAGGACTCAAGGGGAAACAGCAAGGTGGGCATGACTCACCTCTCAGCAGAAGAACCATCTGACTCTTTAGATGCACACTTTTCAGAAAGAACAAAGCCGTAGTGACAATTTACACCTTAGCTACAGGGCTTGAAAACATTTCCCTTGAGAACCGGGAAGACAGAAGAAAGAGGGAAGATTGTGTAAGATTCCTCTCCGCAAAGAGAGATGTTGTGTTTTGTTTTTGTTTTTCTTCACCACCCTGCCTTTGTTGGGGACTTAACACAGAAGAGTCCTGCCGAAGTGCCTGCCATGAGCCCATGTCGCTAAAGAAAGGGAGTGAAGCCCCATCCATGAAACAGAGATATTCTGAATGCTTGTAATGCCAAGAGAAAGATCCTATCCTGACTTTAACCCTGAAGGGATAAGCAAGAACTGGATCAGAGGGTTCGTGGTTACATCAATTTTCATTTGAACCTTTGCTCTGACTGGCTGTGTAAATAGACATGTTTGCACTTTATTAAATCCTTTTATCATTTGGAGGCTGCTAGTGGTTAAGATGCTGAACTGCAGGCTGTGGAAGGTCAGTAGTTCAGCAGTTCCAGACCCAAGAGTGCCGCATGACGGAATGAGCTCCTGTCTCTAGTTCCAGCTCCTGCCAACCTAGCAGTTCGAAAACAAGAAATTGCAAGTAGATAAATAGCTTTGGTGGGAAGGTAACAGTGTTCCGGGCACCTTGGTGTTTAGTCATGCTGGCCACATGACCGTGGAAACATCTTCGGACAGCATTAGCTCTTTGGCTTTGAAATGGAGATGAGCACCGCAAACCTGGAGTCGGATTTGACTGGCTTTCAAGCAAGGGAACCTTTAACTTTACCTTTACCTTAGTCTTATCTCTGCCATCATTCTTCACTCAATTTGGGCACACTTACTAAGAGGAAGAGGAGGAGAGAAGGAGGAGGAGAGGAGGAGGAAGAGGAGATTGGATTTATACCCTGCCCTTCACTCAGAGTCTCAGAGCAGCTTTCCCTTCCCCTCCCCACAACAGACACCCTGTGAGGTAGGTGGGGATGAGAGAGCTCTGAGAGAACTGCTCTTTCAAGGACAGCTCTGACAGAACTATGCCTTGCCCAAGGTCATCCAGCAGCTGCAAGTGGAGGAGTGGGGAATCAAACCCAGTTCTTCTGGATTAGAGTCTACAGACTTAACCACCACACCAAACTGGCTCTCCATAAGAGGGGCAGAGGGTGATCCCACCGTGCCTAAACATTTGCTAGTCCTGGCAGTGGCTAGAAAGAGATCCAAGTGGGAGATCCAGTCACAATGCTGAGCCATGTAAGGACAAACCTTTAAAGAGTGCCAAAGCAATTTGAGGCTAAAAAGTGGCAGAGAGAACAGGAAAGGAAAGCAGAAAAAAAAGAGGAAGGTTGCGGTCACACATGCAAGATAACACGGGGGGAAGCGAGGCTATTTCCTCTGGAGAAATTTGACCTGCAGTTGCACGATCACACAGTGTTTTGAAACTGCGCGGGCAGCCCACCACTGTGTGATCCGATGCAACCATGGGTGAGCAGTGGTTTTTTTTTTTTTTGCTATTTGTTCCCAATGCGCTTAAATGGGGAATCGATGAATCACATCTCAGCATGAGGGCTCCCTGTGGAGGGTGCGAGGATGCGCATACTGAGAAGGGGGGGAATGGCACAGAGCCAGGGTGGCCTGATCAGACCATCCCGATGCCATGGGAGTGCGCTGGAGTGATCACACAGGAGAAAGTCCGTCCATGGCCCGTAGCAACCTGTTTGCTACCGGACTTTCCCTGGTGTCTTTTTACTCCGCTTCTGTATCAGAGCAAAACGGGTTGCCGATGGGTGCGGGGCACTTCCCAGATGTTCATGTCTGATCGCAGCTTTTAAATCCGCCTGGCATTCATGCCTATGGCACGACTAATTGTGCGTGCGATCGAGACCGGAGCTCGGCTGGATGGAGGATCTAGAAAGGCTGAATAGATTTTCTCTTCCACGTGCAGAGAACGGAGCTTGCGAGAGCCCTTGTGCCACAGGCCGAAAGGGTGGGGGGAAGCAGACCTGATCTATCAGCCTATGAGAAATCAGGAAGAAATCCTGACCCAGAGGCTTGTATAAGTCTCAGAAAGTATCTCCCTATTCATTCCTTTGCCAAGTATCCTACCTGTGACTGCAGCATAGGATGAATCCCCATCTAGTCAACACCTACCTGTGCTCCCTCTTACCCAGCTGGTCTGGAATTTTGGACTGGGTTGCCATCAGTATGTGGATGAAACCCAGCTGTTGATGGACAGCCAGCCAAATGCCACCCCAGATACTTTAGCCGAAGGTTTGGAGGCTGTGATTAAAGCAGAGCCAGCTGAAATTAAATCCACTGAAGATGGAAGTCCCCCTGTATCTGGGCTGGGGGGATGCAGAGACAGGGATCCAACACCCAGCTCTTGATCATGTGCCATTGACTTCAGTGCCAATGGTCAAGAGTCTGGGTGTGATTTGGGATACCTCGGTTGACGAGGCCCAGATCACAAAGGTTGTTAGACTGGCTGTTTTCCACTTATGCCAGGTCAAGCAACTAGTTCCCTTCCTCTCTCCCCCTGACTTAGCTACAGTGATCCATGCAATAGTCACCACCAGGTTGGACTACTATAATTCACTTTAGGCAGGGCTACCCTTGGGGCTGGCCCAGAAACTCCAGCTGGCCCAGAATGCAGCAGCACGTATTCTTATTGGAACACCTTCAAGAGCACATATCCAACCAGTGGTCTGCCAGCTGCACTGGCTCTGGGTGGAATACCGGATCAAGTTCAAGGTGCTGGTTTTAACCTTTAAAGCCTTTGGCAGTCTGGGATGGACGTATCTATGGGATCTTCTCTCCTGGTAGGTCTCCCAAAGAGTGTTATGCTCAATGGATCAAAATCTTCTGGTGATCCCCCAGCTTGAAAGGTATCCACTTCACCTTAACCAAAGACAGAGCCTTCTTGGCTCTGGTGCCAGCCTGGTGGAATGCTCTCCCGGGTGAGATCCAGGCCCTGCAAGACCTAATGCAGTTCCTCAGGGCCTGCTAAATAGAGATGTCCACCAGGTCTATGGTCGAGGTGGCAGCAATTCCATTCAGCTTCCCCCTGCTTTGTTGCTTTGTTTTTGACTGTCCATCCGTTGCAGTTCCATCTTAATATCCATGGACACACTTAAAAACACATCAAGTATCATGGCCGCTAAAACAGCCATTGCATCCAGATGGAAAGCTGATAAGGCCCCGACATGCTCATGCTGGCTAAACAAATTATGGGATCACCTGATCTTAGAAAAAATAACAGAACACCTTCGCCACTCAGAATTATATCCTAGACCGTCCACTTTTGCAGAGAAATGGCTGCCCTTCATGGAGCGCATCTTTGCCTCAGATCTTCAACCACACAATTACACACATATGAACATTTTGCAACAATAACTGGTCCCACACCAATTTACTCGGAATGCCTAATTATATTATGATGCAATCTGATTCTGAGTAAGAGAAACACATGCCCATTATAATATTAATTCTTTTATTGTAATAGAAATCCGCACACTTGCTAACATGCTCACTATTATTCTTAGCTTGATTTTATGCATTCTCACTATTTTCTATTTGTTATGTAAGTTACTTCCACGATGCTGCACATAACCTTGTATGTAATGTTTTTGAAATCTGTTTATTGTTGAAATCTAATAAAAAAATTATTTTTAAAAAAACCCAAAACACATCAAGTTGTGTCAAATCATTTGCTGCTGTCTGACTGGTTGGGTTTAAATTGTTGCTATACACTGTTATTGTAATTTGGGGTTTAATGATTGATGGATTGTTTTAATTTTGCCATTGGTACCTGTTGTTACCCACCCTGAGCCCTGCTGTGCAGGGGAGGGCTATAATGCTGATACAGATGTGTGATAGACAGATGTAGATGTAGATAGATAGATAGATAGATAGATAGATAGATAGATAGATAGATAGATAGATAGATAGATAGATAGATAGATAGATAGATAGATAGATAGGATAGGATGGGATGGATGGATGGATGGATGGATGGATGGATGGATGGATGGATGGACGGACGGACGTCATCTTCCAGGTCACTAATTTACCATCTGACACCAAAGCAATGCTATGCACCCCACCCTTTTAAAAATTGTTTTGATGGAACTAGAAAATCATGTTTCCCCATAGAGTTGGCCAACATTCTTCTGTCTGATGCTGCTTTCCTGCTTGGCTTCCTGAAATAACTTGTGAGGAGAATTAGACTAGCACAGGGGTCCCCAGCATGGTGCCCATGGTGCCCGGCCTCCTGTGGCAACCATTCTGCACCAACCACATTGTGTCAAAATTCCAAAGGTGGCCACAGGCTCAAAAAGGCTGGGGACTCCTGGACTAGGAAATTTGCCAGCTGAGAATAATCTCATCTGTCTCACGCAGGATTCTGCTTCCCAGTCTCACTCTTTATCCTTCAGTACAACCTCCTGCTGGCTGCAGGAAACAAAAGACCTCAATCTGACGAGGATCAAAGACCAAATGAAGCCTTCACTGCTCCACGACGTCAGCATTTTAGCTTCTGCTGCTTGTTTGGCAGATTTCTGAGCAAAACCGTAGAATCAAAATGTTAAATGGCCTCGAACAAAAGATGGTTAAGCTTTTCGCATTATTTGATAGCGGGAAACTGTGCAATATTCTCTTTCGGAGTTGAGCTACTCAAAATGTAATTGAAGCCAGGGTGTAATTATAATCAAACTTGTGGATCCACCACATTAGTGCAATAAAATCCTCCCGATGGAAATGTTAACTGTGTAGCAATTACAAAATGAAAGGCCGTTGCTGTAAAACAGTTACAGAAGCAGAACATGTCAAGATGAAACAGATTTGGAACTTGCAAAGCAGGGAAATCGTTTGATGAGGGATCCAGACCTGAATCTTCAGGGGATTTTTTGTTTTTGTTTTTTTGACAGAACTAGAGAGACATACACATCATTTGCAGTGTGAATAAAACAACCACAGTTATCCTGTGTTCCAATAAGTAAGGGAGCAGAGGGCATTCGGGGCCGCAATATTCCACTCTCCCCCACATACTCATTTATGCTTCCTAAGGATACAAAGGCTGATTTCGTACTAGAGCTGCCTCGATGTTGCGCCGCCGTTTGCCCCGATACTATTGGTCAATTTCTCACCCGAAGCCGCGGGACTGCATTTTGACCCCCGTCTTCACCCGATTTCCCCCACAGTTTCGTGATCCTGTTTTTTGAGGATCACGAAACTGCGGGGGAAATCGGGTGAAGCCGCGGGTCAAATGCAGCCCCGCGGCTTCAGGTCTGAAATTGACCAATAGTATTGGGGCAAACGGTGGCACAACATCAAGGCAGCTCTAGTGCGAAATCAGCCAAAGATTCTCACATTGGTCAGCTTGACAGGAACAGTGTTGTGTATTGCATTTGTTCAATCGCTTGTCAGCTGTCAAGCAAAAGTATATTTCTTTTATATCTCTAGTGTCTGCATCTTCTATTGTCTGTTCTTCTTTTCCTTTCTTTTTCACTCCTTCGCTGCCCTTCTATTTCTTTTATGATGTCATTCCAGTGAGCTGTCAAGTGTGTCCCCTGAGGGGTATGGCAAAACAGGCCTGCTCCAGCCTGCAGGCCCTGTTCTACCCCACCCTCCAAGGTTTTCCCAACACCTGGAGAGGCTTTTCTTTCTCTCTTGGGTAACCTGCCACCACCACCTGACCTTTGTAAGGAATTGACCACTGGGAGGGTCAGGACCAGTGTTCCCTCTGAGCTGAGTTAGTGTGAGCTAGCTCACAGTTCTTTAGCCTCCGGCTCTCACATTTTTGTCTTAACTCAGGAAGGATGGCTCCAGAGCAAACTATTTGAAGCAGTAGCCACATCACTCACTCACAACTTTAATGCCAGTAGCTCACAAAGTAGAATCTTTGCTCACAAGACTCCACAGCTTAGAGGGAGCACTGGTCAGGACTCCCAGCTTCCCTTCCAAAATTGGAGGCCATGCCTCTGTGTCTCCTGCTGCCCAGCGCCTGGTCACCAGAGGGCCATTTACTGCTTTGTGTGACCCTGGAGGAATAGCTTGCCAACTTCCTACCTGCCCCCAGCGCTTCTTTTAAAATAGCATGTCCAAGATGGTGGAGGTCTATTAAAAAGAAAATGTCTACAAGCATAATTTTAGCACAGCACCAGATTGAACAAGGGATTCAAAAGAAATGGGTAAAACACAAATCCTCTGTCTTCTATATATGCCATCAGGTGTTAAAATATAGGACAGGCTCCTTAACTTAGGAAGTTACAGATCTCCACACAATTCCATTACCTTGAAGCTTCCTTCAGTTCTTCAAGCCAGCACATGGTTAATGCCTGACTCTTCCAGACCTCAGTAAAGAGTTCTGTTTGCTCTGAAGGACCCAGCACCAAAGAGAACTTCCTTCTTGCTCCCCTGAGTTTTATCACTTCTCTTTCCCCTCCCATTGACCTGGGCAGGCCAAGTCAGACATACTTTTCCTGAAGTCTCCAGAATTTCCATCCTGATGTCTTTCTAATATTTAATTCCTCAAAATCTTTGTTCCGTGCTTGGAGGATAGAGGGAGCTTGACTATCCCATTGTCTAGACCTATTAGCATATATATGAAGGTGGGCTGAGGTAAGTCTGGAATGCAATTGGACTGACTCCCCCCCCCCCTTCTGGCCTATTCTTTGCCCAGAGGGGGAGGCTTTTAAAACTCAGAGTGAAGGTTTTTGTCAGGTAGCCCTGCCATGATGGATGGAGGGGAGGGGAGGTTGGCTCTGGGCGCCTTAGTGGCGTGACAGGCGGGAGGTTGGAATCTGGGGAGTTGTTGATTTACGCTTAGGGTGTGAGAAAGGAATGTAGCTCTGGTTACCTCTATCTCCTGCAGACGGGACATTCTGACCTTGAGGAATCAAGCTGCGAGCTTTCCTATCGCTTTCAAAGCTGCAGCTTTGCTGTGAATAATGGGGGCGTTGGGAACTTCATTAGCGTAGTAACTTTTGATTCCCAATCGCATGGTATTCTGTGACTAGGAGAAGGGGCGGTCCCCATTCACCCCCTTGCCCTGTATAACTGCTTGCTTTCTGTAACCAAGTCATTCTGAACAATGTACCTGCATCAGTGAACCTTTCTCTTGCAGCTTTATAATAAATACTATCCTTGTTTGCATCACAAGGCCTGGTGTTTTGCTGACTAAGTTAGGACTCCTGACAGTTTGTTCAGAATCCTCATTAACTTTCGGGACTGGTCGTAAACCCGCAACTCCACAATGAGTGACGGTGAAGAAGACACTCTCCCGATTGAAGAAGAGAAGGAGAAAAGGCCTCCAGGGAAAGATGTACCCAAGGAGACCCCTGACACACATGTGCCGAGACAATGGGGTGGGGAGTACGACTTTGGAGGGCCTTACGGAGACCCGTATGGGGCAGCCTACGGAGGGGTGACCCACCGAGTTGGGCGCAGACGAGACTGGGCGAAACCCTTGGCTGAGACCCACGAAGCGTGGTTTGGGACCCCGAGAGCCTCCATGGGAGCCAGTCACCCCGAGAGGTCGGTCCGAAAGCTCATCACAGCAGAAGCCCCGGAGGACACCGGTCGAGACACCGAGAGCCGCGAGGGTGCCGTGGTGAGAAGGAGGTGGAGTGGGGAGCCGAGCCAAGACCGCCTGATGCGCTTCCTGGACGAATCCCTTGCACGCATCCCACAGATGATCGCGGAAGGGATACGGGAAGAGTGTGAGCGGCAGAGACGTGAGGAACCAGCAGATCGCGTTCCTCCCGACCAGCGCCCGGCGCCGGACCAAGACCAAGGGAATGTACCAGCCGGTCCACCAGACCAACCAGCGGGGCCAGGACCTGGGCAACCACCCCTCGCCCTTGGGGGTTCTTGCCATCTAAGCCGGCAGAACTCCTGGATGCTGATTTCGATGGTGACCCCGAAAAATTCCCGTTCTTCCTGGTGAGAGCCGAGAGGTTTATCGAAACCTGGGGCCACCTTTTTCAACGGGAAGAGCGCATGGTCGATGTCATAGCAGCCCACTTGAAGGGAGCGGCCGCAGACTGGTACGTGGGGCTCCACCAGGATGATGGGCGTGAGCTGAGGGAGATCGATTCTTTCATGTGGGCCATGAAAGAGCAATTCGAAGATGTGCACTCTACTAAGGCAGCCAAGGCGATGATCCGAAGCCTCAAACAAGGCGCGAGGTCGGTGAGAGACTACACCTCGGAGTTCCGCAGATGTGCCGCTAAACTCCGAGGGGAAGGGAACCTAGGAGACTTCTACAAGTGGGGGCTCAATGCGGAGATCCGCCGAGAAGTCATCAGGAACCAAGACCCGAACACCCTCACGGGATGGATTCAAGCCGCCATCACGATGGAGAACCGGCTGAAAACCATCAAACTGGATGACGCCGCAGCGATGGCTAACAGGGGTCCCGCGCCTGCAGCGAAGGGGAAATCCCTTGCCCCGAATCCGAAGCCGAGAGACGGTACCAGGGAACTCCGAATGAAGCAAGGTCTTTGCCTCAAATGCGGAGAAGGAGGCCATTTCGCTGCGAACTGCCCGACGTCTTCTGCACCGGCCGGGGCGTCAAAAGGAGTCAAGAAGAAATTTGACACATCTACGCCCAAACAGGTGGCGAAACCGAAGGGGGCGAAAGCCTTGCAAGCTAAACCGCTCAGCGAGGCATCCGACTCATCTGATGGCGAGACCGTGCCGCAGGGAAACGAGCCGGACCTGCTGTAAACAGCGCTGAACAGCAGGTCCCACACTCCCAGGCGCAGAACCCGGTGAGCAAACCCCCTCTCTTTTCTTTCTCACAGTGACTGTAATGGACCCGGGTCTATTGACCCATGTGAGAGTACGAGCTCTCATTGACTCTGGGTGTGGGAGAGACCTCATCAACCCCACACTAATTACGGGACTAGGGGCAAAAGTTGTTAAACTAAATGAACCTTTAATTTTTACTCAAATGGACGGGTCCACTATGAAAGAACCCTGTAAATACGAGACTGTACCCTTGAGGGTGGGGCTCGGGCAACACTGGGAAGAAAGATCTTTCGTGGTTAACCCTGCAGCCCGATTCCCTCTGGTTCTAGGGAGCCCGTGGTTCTTTGACCACGATCCGCACGTACTATGGGGGGAGGGGAAGGTGAACTTCATCTCCGGAAAATGCCGGTCCCATTTATGGAGGAAAGAGTGGGGACCCATGACAGGGGGGCAACTTCTAGTGACGGCGGGGGTGGCAGACGCGGAACTGGAAGGCATCCCCCCCGAGTACCACGACCTGGCCCCTGTGTTTGGGGAGGAGGAAGCCGATGAATTACCCCCCCACAGAAACTCAGACTGTGCAATCGAAATTTTGCCCAACCAAAAGTTGCCGAAGGGAAAACTGTATTCTATGAGCCCCTCGGAAAAAGTGGAACTGCAAAAGTTCATTGACAAGAACCTCAGTAGGGGCTTTATACGGCCAGCATCCTCCCCGTTTGCGGCTCCGGTGCTGTTCCGGAAAAAAAAGGACGGGGGTTGCGGCTATGCACTGACTATCGTGGGTTGAATGCAGTGTCCAACACAAACGCTTACCCCATGCCCCTCATAAAAGACTTGTTGGCGGCGGTGGCTGGGGGGAAAATCTTCTCGAAGTTAGACCTCCGAGATGCCTATTTCAGAGTCAGAATTTGGGAGGGGGATGAATTTAAGACGGCGTTCAACACCCCTCTGGGCCAGTTTGAATATCTGGTCATGCCATTCGGGCTCCAAGGGGCTCCGGGGTCTTCATGAACTTGATTAATGAGGTGTTGCACAAATATTTGTTCAAGGGGGTCCTTGTTTACCTTGATGACATTCTTTTATATTCCCCCGACCTGAAATCTCATGTGAAACTGGTGCGGGAAGTACTACAAACGTTGCACAAGCATAAACTGTTTGCCAAACTGTCCAAGTGTGAATTTCACAAAACGGAGATCCCTTTTCTGGGCTACCGCATATCTCAAAAAGGAATTGAGATGGACCCTGACAAGATTAAGGATGTAGTAGGGTGGGAGGCCCCCAAAACGCGGAGGCAACTCCAGGGTTTCCTCGGATTCGCGAACTTTTACAGATCGTTCCTATCAAACTTTGCCCAGGTGGCTCTCCCTTGACTGACTTATTGAAAACCAAAGGGAAGCCACCCGAATGCACTCGACCTGGAGCTAAATTAGAATGGTCACCAGAGTGCCAATGGGCTTTTGACAAATTGAAAACCCTTTTTACGTCTGAACCGGTCTTAGCCCACCCTAATGAACTTAAGAAATTCATTGTTCAAGTTGACGCCTCAGACGTTGCCATGGGGGGGCGATCCTCCAAGAGGGGAGGATGGGAAACTGCACCCCCTTGCCTATGTTTCAAAAAAATTTAATGATGCTGAACGGAATTGGTCGGTGTGGGAGAAAGAAGCGGGATCGATCCGTTTGGCGCTGGCTACTTGGCGCCATTGGCTTGAGGGGGCGCGAGTCCCATTCGAGGTCTGGACTGATCACAAAAACCTCGAGCTGCTCCGCTCCCCCATTCCTTGAACGCCAAACAGCTCCGCTGGGCTGATTTCTTCTCCAAGTTTAACTTTACACTGCATCACTTCCCGGGGACGTCGAACTCGCTTGCTGATGCGCTGTCCCGCCTCCCGCAACACGACAGTAAGAGGGAGGAGATTCATGACTCGATTTTCACTCCCTCCCAACTGGGAGGGGCAGTTACCACTCGGAGGCAGGCCAAACTCTCCCCCCCGTCGCCAGACCCTCCTCCCAAGGACTGGGCGGTGAAATTCTCTACAGCTATGACGGATGCGGATAGGGAAGAGGTGGAGGGGGAAGAAGGAATATTCCGTGATGCGCACGGCTGCTGGACTAAAAACAATAAACTCTTTGTCCCACGGTCCCTCAGGGGGAAGTGATGGGGTGGGCGCACGGGTCGAAACTGCCTGGACACACAGGGTTTGTGAAATCTCTCCAGCTCCTACAAAGACAGTTTTGGTGGCCGGGGCTAAGAAAAGACATTTCCCTCTTCACGTCTGGGTGTCAAACGTGCTTGATGAGTAAGCCTCGGCCCGGCAAACCCCCCGGTGCGTTGCAACCCCTCCCCACGCCGGCTCGACCATGGGAAGTGATCTCTATGGACTTTATTACGGACCTACCCCCTAGCGGGGGAAAACTGTCATATGGGTGATAGTGGACCTGTTTACCAAACAGGCTCATTTTGTTCCATTTGCCTCTATCCCCTCTGCCAAGAAACTAGCCTCTGCGTTTTTGCAACACGTAGTGAGGCTCCACACTTTACCTGCTAAGGTGATCTCGGATAGGGGGTGCAATTCGTTTCACGATTCTGGAGTGAACTTATGTCACTGCTTGGGGTGGAGAGGGGGGTTAGCAGTGCATATCATCCAGAATCCGATGGGCAGACCGAACGTGTCAATCAAACTTTGGAACAATATTTGCGGTGTTTTTCCAACTTTCAGCAGGATGACTGGCATTCTCTTTTGCCTTTAGCTGAGTTCTGTTACAATAATACTCAGCACTCGTCGACCGGGATGTCCCCATTTAAAGCGGTACATGGATATGACGCCCCGCCGCTGCCATTTTTGAATTCTCCCGATCTCCCGGCGGGAGACGCTGGAGACTGGTGCAAACACTTACAAATGGCGTGGGGTTCATTAGCCAAGACTCTAGAAGAGGCCAAGGCAGCTTACAAACTCCAGGCCGACAAGAAACGTAATCTTGCCTGGATCCCTAAATGTGGGGAGTTTGCCTATTTATCCACGCAACACTTGCGTCGTATTCAGCCGAGTCGCAAGCTCGGTTGGAAATTTATCGGTCCCTTTGAGATTGTGAGAGTGATTAACAATGTAACTGTTGAACTTGCTTTGCCCAAATCCCTAAAGTCTGTTCATCCTGTTTTCCATGTACGGCTTCTACGCCAGGCGCCTGAGGAGAACAAATGGAGACCACAACGACCGACCCCACCTCCGCTGCTGGTGGGGGGAACCTCACTACGAAGTATCGCAAATCTTGGACTCTAAGATCTCTCGCAATCGCTTGTTTTATCTGGTTGAATGGATTGACTTTGGGCCGGAACAGAGGGAGTGGGTGCGGGTGGAAAATGTTCTGGCCCCCCGGCTTATCCGGGCGTTCCACAAGTTGTACCCCCATAAACCAAAGGGGTAGGCTTATTTTCGAGGGGGCTGCATGTCAGGTAGCCCTGCCATGATGGATGGAGGGGAGGGAGGTTGGCTCTGGGCGCCTTAGTGGCGTGACAGGCGGGGAGGTTGGAATCTGGGGAGTTGTTGATTTACGCTTAGGGTGTGAGAAAGGAATGTAGCTCTGGTTACCCCTATCTCCTGCAGACGGGACATTCTGACCTTGAGGAATCAAGCTGCGAGCTTTCCTATCGCTTTCAAAGCTGCAGCTTTGCTGTGAATAATGGGGGCGTTGGGAACTTCATTAGCGTAGTAACTTTCGATTCCCAATCGCATGGTATTCTGTGACTAGGAGAAGGGGGGTCCCCATTCACCCCCTTGCCCTGTATAACTGCTTGCTTTCTGTAACCAAGTCATTCTGAACAATGTACCTGCATCAGTGAACCTTTCTCTTGCAGCTTTATAATAAATACTATCCTTGTTTGCATCACGAGGCCTGGTGTTTTGCTGACTAAGTTAGGACTCCTGACAGTTTTGCTCATTTCAAACCTCCAAAGAAAAAATGCATGTCTTCTCACCAGCTTCCACCAAGTGTCCCACATTGACCAGTAACTGTTAGGGCTGCAAATATTTACTATATGTCCATTTGTTTGGTTAATGTTTCAAAATATTTGGTTAATGTCTGCTCTTCCTCCCTTCTGGTATTACTAACAGTAAGTAAAAAGGACCAAGAACCTCCTATACAGACATTAGGGTTACCAGACCCCCTGGTGGAGGATGGGTCCCTCGGTGATAGGTCCCACCTCCCTGCCACCTATCAGCTGGTTAATGTGGGAGAACTGACCCTCCAAAAGAGGACAATCCATCCAACATGCACCGGTTTGTCTACGTTGCTTCTCATATAACCCGGACGTGACATCATCACATCCAGGATGTTGGGTTGACACTCTGGTATTTAGTCAAAGTCTCTATGGTAGAAGCCAAATTTACCATAGAGTTTTTGCTGAAATACCAGAGTGTTTTCCCGATGCCCTGGACTGAATGACATCACTTTTGGGTCATGTGGGCAGTGACACAGACACATCACTGTACTTTGGATGCCCCCCTCTGCTGTACCCTGTAAGTCCCCCGCTCACCTACCAGTTGGCAGGAGGGTCCTGACAATCCTATTGGCCACTTCCCTAAAGGTCTTTGGCTTTTCCAGAAAGCCTTTGAGTTACATTGATAAGAAATGGTACAACACAATGAGTGATGTTACTGTGTCCCATTGATTTTCACTGTATTTTAAAATAATTTTTAATTGCATTCTACCCATTTTAATTGACTTTTATTATGCTGTAAATATTCGGAGCGTTTTATGTGAAAGGCAGTCTCTAAACAAAATTGAGCTAGTTATGAAATGAAAACAGGTGGTGTGGTGTTCGATTTCTAATCAAGAACGGCTTTGGAGAGGGCCTAAACCTTAGCCCAGCCTGTGTCTTAGCTAGGGTTTCCAACCTCCAGGTGGGCCCTGAAGATTTCTCAGAATTACAACTCATCTCCTCACAGGTTTTTTTTTTTTTTGAGTCTCCGGCTCACACAGTTTTGTCTTCGCTCAGGAAGAAGGGCTCCAGAGCAAACTAATTTATGCAGTAGCCAAATCGCTCACTCGCAACTTTAATGCCAGTAGCTCACAAAGTAGAATTTTTGCTCACAAGACTCCACAGCTTGGAGGGACTAGTGCTCCTGACTACAGAGTGTGATCTACTAGACTATGCAACCTCATCCTGCAGCTTTAAGCATAAACAGGTAGTTGCAGAGTTCAGGATCCCCTTGACTAGTTTCTCTTAGGCTACAAGAGCAGGTCTTTCTTTCTTTTCCCCCCTGAACATCTCTGGCCTCAAAACCCCAACAGTGTTGCCATAAGTTGGCTGCGACATAACAGCAGTTTACACATATACACACACAGAGATCCAATACTGTCCATTACTAAATATTGTGGCAAAAGAACGTTGTCATCGTAAGAAGAGTCAGGGCCGGCTGGGCATGGCCAACTCAGGAGCCAGCTGGAAGTCCTTTCCTCCCCCAAAATAGCCCTGGCTGCTGCTATAATATTTCTCAGCAAATAAGAAGATAGAAAGAACCCTGCTGGATCAGACCAGTGGTCTACCTAGTCCAGCATCCCAACCTTGCGGGCTAACTACAAGGCACAGAGGCCAAGACCTTCCCTTACATTGCTTCTGACAACAGTGTTGCTCATTATCTATCAAACGTTCTTGGCTACTAAATACCTTGATGACAACTATCACATATTGTCGAATACTGAATAATATTATGTGCCAGCCTTTAAACTTCATTAGACAGTGATACCCCTCAATGCCAACTATCAAATATTTGAAATCAGATGGAAGGCCTTAATGCACAGATAACCAATACTCAACAATGATATGGCAAATATTTGACCAGTCAGACTATTTGGAGAATGTCCGGCCGCAAAACCTACAGAGAATATTGAAGCAAATATCTGGGCACAATTTCATTTCAGCTAAACAAGGTAAAAGAATATGTGCACGTCGACAGGGGAGTCCCTTGCTATCGTTGTGATGCTTACTATTGGCTCAATGGTTTTTCTTTCTGCACTGAGAACTTCAGCCCCACCAGGAAAAAAATTGCCTCACAAGCCACAGAATCCTGGCCATGGGCCTGCCCCACACCCCACCCTCCTCAGGCTCTAGGGTTGTGAAGTCCTAAAAAAAGCTGCAGCAGGGGGAGCCCCAGCCCTCTCTGGGAGCTCCCTGGCATGCATGCAAAGTGGGACCACTATCATTCAAGGGAAAACCATAGAGTTTTCCCTTGAATGATAGAGCGCCCCCCTGCAACATGCCCGACACAATGATGTCACCTCTGGGTGACATCATCTCGCCAGGCATGTCTCCACGATCCCGGTACTTTGAGGGTGGGGTTCCCCCCAGAGGTCCCAATCCGGGCCAGTGGGTAATGGACCCATTGAGTAGGGTCCCCCCCCCGGGACCTGGTAACCCTATCAGGCTCTACTGGCAATCCCAGTAATCAGCCAGGGAGAAATGGACCAGGAAGGCAGCCTATAGGGAAATCAGGGCTCTTTTTGTAGCAGGAACTCCTTTGCATATTAGGCGACACACCCCTAATGTAGCCAATCCTCCAAGAGCTTACAAAACTCTTCTTGCAGGGGCTACTGTAAGCTCTTGGAGGACTGGCTACATTAGGAGTGTGTCGCCTAATATGCAAAGGAATTCCTGCTACAAAAAAAGATTTGGGGAGTGGAGCCTGAGGAGGGCAGAGTTTGGGGAGGTGAGGGACTTAATAGGGTATAAAGTTCTTTGCTGTAGGTTGCAACGTCTCAGTGTTTTAAATACGTAGATAAGAATAGGGCAGCATAGGGATAGTGCAAGCTATAGCACAGAACTTTACACTGAGATGGACTGAAGCTGTGTAATAGAATTCGAGCAAACAAATTTGACAAGATTGGTTTGACGGCCCAGTTTACCTCGAGAAAGGAAGGAGACGGGGATCTTTAGCTGGCCTGTTGGATGCCCTGACAGCTGCTATTCTTGGACTAAACATACACAAGAAGAAACTGATAAGGAAATAATTAGAACTTTATTTATTTATTTATTTATTTATTTATTTATTTATTTATGTCCTGCCATGCCTACCAAGGCAGGCTCAGGGCGCCTTACATAGTAAATGTAAAACAATTAAAACAGGAATTAAATAAAAACAGAACAATACAATTATAGATATAATAGAATATAAAGTGCTAGTTTGTATCAGACGGTGGGCATTAGCAGCATCCTCAGGCAACAGCCAGCTGACATCATAGTCGGGGTAGATAGGCTGTTAGCAATGATGTTAGTGTTTCTTGGGTGCAGCCACAGTTTCTTGGGTGCGGCTCCCTAATCAAAGGCCTGGCGGAAGAGCTCCATCTTGCAGGCCCTGTGGAACTGTAAAAAGTCCCACAGGGCCCTGATGTCCTCCAGGAGCTCGTTCCACCAGTACGGAGCCACCACTAAAAAGGCCCTAGCCTTCAACACAGCCAACTTATCTGGGGACCGGAACGGCTAAGTGGTTTTGGGACTCTGATCGCAGTGCTGTCTGGGGAACATGTGGGGAAAGGCAGTCCCTTAGGTATGTAGACTCTTGACCATAAAGGGCTTTAAAGGTAAGAACCAGCACCTTGAACCAAATTTGGTATGCTATAAGCAGGGCCGGCTCGCTCACTAGGTGAACTAGGCATTCGCCTAGAGCGCACCGGCCCTTAGAGGTGCCAAAAGGCCCCCACACCCCGCCAAAAGCCTCGCCAAACCCCCCCACCCCTTCCCTGGCTTACCGGCACTCCGATGGAAGGGACGAGGGTTTAAACCCCCACCCCTTCCCCTGGCTTGCTGGTGCGCCCCACAGCTGCGGGATGCACCAGCAAGCCGGCGCTCAGATGAAAGGGATGGGGTTTTAACCCCCCGCCCCTTCCCTGGCTTGCCAGCATTCTCTGGGGGCGGGTGAGAGGGGGAAGGAGGAGGGGAGCCCTCCCTCACCCTGGGGAGCCCCAGTGGCAGCGGGGGGGGGGCCAGAAGGTAGCCCCACCTAGGGCACAAAAAACCCTTGGGCCGGCCCCAGCTATAGGCAGCCAATGCAGTGCTTTTAGTGCAGGCCGGATGTGTTCCCGCATAGGGAGGCCCAACAACAGGCTGGCCACCACATTCTGCACCAGCTGCAGCTTCCAGATTTGGGACAAGGGCAGCCCTATGTGGAGAGCATTACAGTAATCCAGTCTCAAGGTGATCATTGCATGGATCAGTGTGGCCAGGTCATTGCATTCAAGGAAGGGAACCAGCTACCTGATCAGCCAAAGATGATAAAAGGCTGACTTGGCAGTGGCTGCTACCTGGGACTCCATCATTAAGGAGGCATCCAGGAGCACTCCTAACTTTCGGCACTGACACCAACAGTGCCCCATTGAAGGTCGGGAGTGGGATCCCTGCCCTCGGGGCTCTTCGACTTGGGCACAGGACCTCCATCTTTGTCAGATTCAATTTCAGTCGACTCAGTCTAAGCCAACCAGCCACAGCTTTCATAACTTTTGCATGTATATGTTTATATGAATGTGTTTGGTAAACAATGCAATTGACTATACAATGTTACACTGAGTAATTCTATTGTGGCTGTATTTTCGTTCTTCTTAACTGCTTCTCCCACGATCTCTTGTATATTGCTCATCTGGAGGTTGGCAACATTAGTTCCCCTGGAGGAAATAACTGCTTTGGAGGGTGGAGGCTATGATAGAATAACTGTCTGAAGTCCCCACCATCCCCAGGCTCCACGCCTCAAATATCCAGGAATTTCCCAACCTGGAGTTGGCATCCCTATCTGCCTTTATTTGACCCTCTGTCTTCAGCTTTCCATCTCCTTTTCCCCTGCAGCTTTTACTGATGAAAACTATTGTCTTTCTCCACACTGGGAACTAAAGCAGTTTACATTATTATCTCCTCCTTTTTATCCACACAACAACCCTATGAGGTAGGTTAGGCTGAAAGGATGTGACTGGTCCAAAATCCCCCAGTGAGATTCCACAGCAAGATGGGGATCTAAACCTGGGTCTTGCAAACCCTACTCTGAAACTCTGACCATTATACTACACTGACTTTCATAGGATAGCTGCTGTTGAACGGTGGCAGGCAGCCAAGCCTAGTTGAATCATGCAAGTCAGGTGGTAACACGTTACCCAAAGAGTGCTGCTAGGCCAGCCTCCAGGAGGAACCTGGAGATCCTTCAGAATTACATCTGACCTCCAGGCAACAGAAATCTGTCCCCCTGGAGAAAATGGGTGTATTCTGTGGCATTATATCCAGTTGAGGCCTCTCCTGTCCCCAAACTCTGAACTCCTCAGACTTTACCACAGTATCTCCAGGAATTTTCCAACCTGGTGCAGGCAATCCTAGTCCCAGGCCTGGCTCCAACCCCCTGCTGTTTAGCTATTCATACTGCAGGATTAGGGATGTGCATTCAGTTCGTCCAAACCGAATGCACCCCTGAAAATGAGCCATTCGACCCCCTTTCGGGCTGCCATGGGCCAAGTCAGATTCTCAGGTCTATTCCACCTGCTGCCAAAAGCTGCTGTCCAAATTCGGCGGCAGCCAAAAAAAATGGCCAGAGAGGGAAGGAGGTTTAAATCCCTGTCCCTTCCAGGCTTGCATGGGCATCCCGTGGCTATGGGGTGCCCAGGCAAGCCTGCGCTCAGATGGAAGGGAAGGGGGTTTAAACCTCCTTCCCTTCCATGGCTTGCCCACGTGCCCCACAGCTGCAAGGCACATGGGCAAGCTAGCACTCTGATGGAAGGGAAGGGGGTTTAAACCTCTTTCCCTTCCTTGGCTTGCCTGCACGCCCTGCGGCTGTGAGGTGTGTGGGCAAGCCATCCCTTGGAAGGATGGGAAAGCAGTTTAAACTGCCTTCCCTTGGTTTGCCCCCCCATCCGAAAGTGATTTGTGGCCCCGAACTACCCCTGAATCCACTTGGGTTGCCGAAAGTGGCATTAGAGGGTGATTCAGGGGCTGAATCAGATTTGGCCCAATTCGGCTGAAACGAATTGGGCCGATTTTTTTTCTTGCACACCCCTAGGAGGAATCCTTCCCAATCCTAGATCCAGGTCTGCTTTTTGCTCTCACTTTCTCTCTCTCTCTCTCTCTCTCTCTCTCTCTCTCTCTCTCTCTCTCTCTCTCACACACACACACACACTATCAGCCAGTCTATCACCATCAATGCAGTGGGGCCTGGAGTAGATCCCTGTGGTGACCATTTCAAAAGGTATGGGGGAGTGATTCAATCCTCCCTGAGAGTTAATTAAAAAAAAAACCCTATTTTTTCCTGCAGAACAGGGAGTCCCCTGAGTCTGTAGAAAGACCTGTTGGGTGGAGAGTGTGCCCCCTATCTGCAGAAATAGGTATCTACTCATGGAGGGGATTATTGAGAAATAGATATATAGATAGTGTGGTCAGCATCTTTCCTCCTCTTAAGTGTCACCCCTTGTCTGTCATCCAACAAAAGGAATAGGAAACCTCTGAACGAAAAAAAAGGGAAGGTACTGAGTACCAGAGGTCAAAAAAATGACCTCTGTTTGTACAGAAGGTATTAAAGATGTATGTATAGTGACCGCATTACAAATATCAAATTGCAAAGATATGAAAATTGATTGTAATCACAAAATTATGACACCATCAACATGTGTCACAATAGCAATGATTAAGATCGCAATAACAAATTGTCTTTTATAACATTAACAATTACATACATTTACAAGTGCAATAACATGCACAAAAACCCTTGCAATTGAGGGGGAAAAAAGTTGCTGTAAAATTGTATTGTAAGAAATAAATGAGCTGAACAAGGACCCACAACAAGCAGGATACCAGCTATATTCCTGTTTCAGCATGTATCACCATCAGTTTGTAAGAAACCTTTTTACAAATCGGTTTGGAAGACAAAAGATTTCAAATATAAACAGTGGCATTCCTTGCCTGTCTCCTGATTCCTAATTTTATCCTGCTTCTTCTCAGAAGTTCTACACTAAGTCTGTCTGTCTGCCTCTTTCTCTCTCTGTGTCAGCTAGAGATGTAGTTAAGACCGATGTTCCCTCTAAGCTGTGGAGCCTTGTGAGCAAAAATTCTACTTTGTGAGCCACTAGCATTAAGGCTGTGGGTGAACAATTTGGCTACTGCATAAATTAGTTTGCTCTGGAGCCATCCTTGCTGAGCTAAGACAAAAATGTGTGAGCCAGAGGCTAGAAAACTGTGAGCTAGCTCACACTAACTCAGCTTAGAGGGAACACCGATTAGGACCCTATTTCTCTCTCTCCTCATTAGTAAATAGAGAAGAAGAGAAGAAGAGATTGGATTTATACCCCGCCATTCACTTCTGAGTCTCAGAGCGGCTTACAAACTCCTTTCCCTTCCCCTCCCCACAACAGACACCCTGTGAGGTAGGTGTGGCTGAGAGAACTCTAACACAAACTGCTCTTTCAGGAACAGCTGTGCCAGAGCTTGTGACTGACCCAAGGTCACACCAGCAGGTGCAAGTGGAGGAGTGGGGAATCAAACTCGGTTCTCCCAGATTAGAATCCACACACTTAACCACTATACCAAACATTTATTTAAACTTTAATCAGGTTGCGCACCATCGCTGTGCTAATTACTCTACCGACAACATCTCCTTTGGCCTTACCACGCCAACAGGAAGGAAGAGTGGAAGAGACATCGAGAAGGGGGAAAGAATTTTTGTATAAAATCATTTTACATATCCTTGAAGATAGATCCACGTGGCCGGCCGCGTTGGTCTGAAGCAGCAGAACAAATTTAGAGTCCCATGGCACCTTTAAGACCAATCAGGTTTTATTCAAGGCCTGAGTTTTTGGGTGCATGCACATTTTATCAAATATTAGTTTCGAAACCGTGTGTGCACACAAAAGCTCATACCTTGAATAAAACTTGGTTGGTCTTAAAGATGCCCCCTGGACTCAAAATTTGGTTTACATATCCCCATGATGGGGGGAAAAAGGCCTTGACAAGGACTGTGAAGAGGCCAAACAAACACTTGTTGGTTGAGGTCACACTTGCCAGAATAAAATGGGAGCGGGGAAGCGAGGCTATTTCCTCTGGAGGAATTTGACCCGCAGGTGCACGATCACACCTCCCTTTGAGGCTGCGGGCGCAGTCCGTCAGTGTGTGATCAGACACAACTGAGGGTGAGTTGGGGATGAGTTGGGGGGTTTTGTGTGATTTTTTCCCCATGCACTTAAACGAGGGATCGATGAATCACACCTCCGCACCAAGGGCTCCCCATGGAGTTTGTGATTATGTGCATACTGTAAAGGGGAAAAAAAACAATGACACAGAGTTGGGATGGTCTGTCCGTGGCCCAATGCAACCCATTTTCTACCAAATTTTCCCTGCTGTCTTTTAACTCCGCTTCTGTGGCGGACCAGAACAGGTTGCCAATGGCTGCGGGGCGCTTTCCAGATGTTGTTGTCTGATCACGCCTTTTAAATCCACCTGGCATTCGCACCTATGTCAGTCTAATTGTATGTGTAATCGCAGCCACTATTGCATAGTTTTAGCTGTGTCGAGGGTTGGCAATGTCAAAGTAGGGGTTGGAGACCTCCCAGAATTCCAACTGATCTTCAGACTATATAAATAACTTTTTTTTTATTTAAAACATTTATTTCACCTCTGCTGGGGGAAATGGCTGTTTTGGAAGGCGGACTGCACAGCATCGTCCCCTACCAAAGACCCTCCCCTACCCAAACACGACTCTCCCAGGCACCACCCTCAAATCTCCAGGTATTTCCAGACCTGGAATTGGCAACCATGGCTATGTCCTTGTCTCTCTCCATCTTAGTGTCTGAGACCTACAGTCCTCCATGTTTTGCTTTATGAGCTAGTAAACAAGTCTCAGGCTGGGTCAAAAGACAAAGACTGAAGGGAAGAAGCAAAGACGGAAGGGAAGAGTCAGTCTTCCTGGCTGGGTAAACAGGCAGCCTTTAGAAGATTCTGAGAGGGAAAGGCCTCATCCCCAGATAGCATCTTGATCATTAATCAAGAGTGTGCACATCTTATCAACAGGCTCACTGTTACTGGGTGCCTCACACAGGATCTATGCCCATATTCGTGTTAGCAGCCTTCATTGTCTGTCTTTCCTTTATCTAGGTTTGAGATATTCCACCTCATATAGAACTATCCTAGTTTCAGCTTCTTGGGGTTCATGAATGTGTATTTGGGCTCGCCAGCCTTTCTGGTCTCCATCCATTCATGCTCTGGACCTCATCTCAAGCTCCCAACTCTTTTTCAACCTATCTACTGGGACAGAACCTCTCCCAAACATGTGATTTTTGCCTGCTTCAAGAGATGTAGAACTCCCATCTGACACACAACATGAAAACCTGCTTTTTTCTCTGCTGAGTTCACTTGATGCCCACACCACTGGGCCTATTCTTCAATGGACCCTCAGATCAACAGTCATGTTCCTTATTCACCTCATACTCAGTCCCCATCTCCCCTCCAATTGTGTGGAATAATTTGCTCATATGCTGGGATGCTAAGGATCTTAATCTAGGTTATGTTTGCTAATCCTCTTGTTGGAGTAAGAAATGTCTGGTGTACATAAAGAAGAGATGAAGACCTTGCAGCCTGCAGCAGAAGAGATGGCCAGTTAGATAGGTTACTGAGGTCAACACCTCCTTTCCTGATGTAATTCCTTGCCTGTCTCCACATTGCTGCTCTTAAAGAAATATCCTGCTTTTTCTTGGGATCTGAATAACTCTGAACTCTCCCTCTCTCAGCTAGTGACATAGCTAGAAACCCATCTCTATCTCTGCTCTTTTACTATCCGGTTTAATTCCTGAATGAAGCTTTCTCTGTGCTTTGATCGGTTCGCGCACTACTGTTGCACTAATCGCTCAGCCAAAACACCCGGCTGTGGTGACTGCCTTATTCCCCTCTCACCCGACATCAGCTTCATTTCAGATTTTTAACTCTGTTATGTGTTCTCAGAATTTCTTCCATGGTGGCACTTTATAGTCACAGATCCTGGTTCATGGCTTGTGGACCAATTGGAGGCCAGCCGTTCTCCAGGCAACAACAAACAGCTACAGGGAGGAAGATCACTTCCTTATTTGGGCTCAAGTGGTTAAGATGCTGAACTGCAGACCGGAAGGCCGGCAGACTGGAAGGTCGGTAGATCAGCAGTTCGAGACCCGAGTGCTGCATGATGGAGTGAGCCCCTGTCTCTGGCCCCAGCTCCTGCCAACCTAGCAGTTTGAAAGCAAGAAATTGCAAGTAGATAAATAGGTACCACTTTGGTGGGAAGGTAACAGTGTTTCGTGCACCTCGGCGTCTAGTCATACTGGCCACATGACCACGGAAACGTCTCTGGACAGCGCTGGCTCTTTGGCTTGGAAACGGAGATGAGCACTGCATCCCTAGAGTTGGATTCAACTGGCTTTTGAGCAAGGGCAACCCTTTACCTTGGCCTCCATTTAGAAAGTGGGCTATATTCACACAGTCATGTGTCTGGGGTATGCAAAACCCTGACCACACACAAGGTTGTTGCAAGATTAGAACAGAAAGATGGTCCTGTTGTCAGTAACTTGTGGCTGCTGTTTTTTTAAATTATTTATTTACTTCATTTTTACCCCGCCCTCCTCCCCAATGGTGACAACAACGTCACTTACATCATTCTCCTCTCCTCCATTTTATCCTCACAACAGCCCTGTGAGGTCAGTTAAGCTGAAAGCATGTGACTGGCCCAAGGTCACCCAGCACGCTTCCATGGTACGAGTGGGGATTTGAACTTGGTTCTCCCAATTCTCAGTCCAACACTCGAAATCACTAGTTTTACAACTTAAAAAGTTATCTCAGGCTCTGATCACTCGCAGAATTAGCAATGCGAGAGGCACGAGTTCCGGGAGGATTTTACTGGTGCAATCACACAGGAACATCGAGCAAGCATCCTGCACCGGTTGGCAACCTGTCTTGCCCCTCCGAAGAAGAGGAGTTTAAAAATACCTGGGAAAGTGCAGTAGCAAATGGGTTTGCAAGGGGCTGCAGACGGACGTCCCCGTGTGATCGTACCAGTGCGCTCCCATTACATCAGTGATCCCTCGTAGAAGTGTACCGGAAACACCTGGCAAAGAAAAAAAATCTGATTCACCCGCCGTTGCGTCTGATTGCGCAGTGGCAGATCAAATTACTATGGGGCAAACAGCCTCGCTTCCCTCCCGCGTTATCTGGCACACGTGACCGCAGCCTCATATATTTATGGTCATGTCTGGACTGTGTTATGTCTCTGCAACTTGCATGGAAAAGGATGTCTTGAGTGCAATTATCTGTTCTCTGCTGTTTCTAATTTAGAAGAGGATCTTCATTTTCTAGATATATGCAGCAAAACTCCCCGGGGTCTTTTTTTCAAAGTCTTATAATGATTCCCTTGACACTAATTCACGGTCTTCTGTCTTGACACAGCAAAGCTGACAGCATCGCTATCAAACCTAAAAGCCCCTGGAGAAGATGACAATCCTCATGAAGTCTTGAAGTCCAATTTCGAATGCTGGGTCCTCATTATCTGCAAACTTGTCAGATGTCTTTATTCCTCTTATTGGCTGGGATATAAGCACAGTCGTCTGGATCAACCAGAAAGAGGACCAGAGGCTGCCATGAAATTAGAGATTAATACTCATCATACAGTGCAGTCCTACACAGAGTTACACCCTACTAAGCCCATTGATTTTAATGAACCTGGAAGGGTGTGACTCTGCTTAGGATGGCACAGATAGTTTCCATAGCATATGCCATGCTTATAATACATCAGGTTGATAGTTGGGTAGCCTATATTTACTGAAGAGTAAGCACAGTTTAAATCAGGATATCTGTTGACAGACCTCTACCTCACATCATGTAGAAGTTCTCTGTGCAATGCATGGACCATTGGTATCCTGCCTTTATAAATCTCAGGGTTGTCTTTAATGCTTGCTTTGTCATGCCTGAGAATTATATTTTCCAGGGTGTATGATGCACATTTCTCCTCTTGCATGTGTCGGGATGCACAGTGCTCGAGGCATCCAGTGCAGTCTAGGAAACAGATTTTCCTGAGCCATGATGTCCTAATGTTACGTACCCTGGGAACTACAATTGGCAGAGGAGAAAGAGACGGAAATGGAACTCGGAAAGACACGTCCGCTGTCTAGCTGGCCCGCCAACCATTGCTGCCTTTCTCCACAGCAGCAGCCAAGCTGGGCATTGGCGTGCCAATGACAATGAAGAAGGAGAGGAGGAGGAGGAGGAGATTGGATTTATACCCTGCCCTTCACTCAGAGAGTGCATTCAGATGTGCCATTTGAACCGCTTTTGCACGCTTCAGTAACAGATTTTATATGCACATTCACACACCGTCCCCAGATGTCACTTTTGGGCTCAAAACCCCCTTTAAACTGGAGTATTTTGATACCACTTCCCCCTCTGGTGTTTTCCTGGTTCTTTGGTTTCAAGCCGCAGTTTCCGATGTCTGATAATTTCTGCGGTATTGAGCCACTTCTGGGTGCTTCAACCCCCTCCCCTCTGGAAAGCTGCTGCGGAAGCCCAAGGCTTCCGCTTTTTGTCTGCTTTTAAATATTGGCTTTTAATCTTCCACTTTTAAGCATCGGCGGTATGCACATAGATGGAGCTCTGCTCCCATGTTAATAACGCCGCTCCCATGTTAACAAAACCAAAGTTTAAATGGTGACTCATTTTAGCATTTAGACAAGTTTGGGATCTCCTGGAGGCCATTTTTGGGTCAAAAGTTTAAAGGGAAGTGTTCTGTTGAAGCGGTTGGAGACAACTCAGGGCTTGCTTTTGGCGAGAAACTAGTTGTTCTGTGCATGTGCAAAGATTCCAATTCTACGGATGACTGCCTATGCACATGTGCAAACTTGGAAAAAAATAAAAAACAACAAGGACACATGCTCCCACACATCAGTAATGTAGACAGCGGGGAGTGATGTGACTGCACGGTAAGCTGGGATAAGGAGGTGAGTGTGATCGCGATTATCCAGATTAAAAAAAAAAAATTGCATCAGAACCGGACCAGTTTAAACTGCACTCACCATGCCGCCTGAGAGCACCAGAGTCTCAGAGCGGCTTACAAACTCCTTTCCCTTCCCCTCCCCACAACAGACACCCTGTGAGGTAGGTGGGGCCGAGAGAGCACTTAAGGGGACTGCTTGGGAGAGAACAGCTCTGAGAGAGCCATGACTGACCCAAGGTTACACCAGCAGCTGCATGTGGAGGAGTGGGGAATCAACCCCGATTCTCCCACATTAGAGTCCATGTACTTAACCACTACACCAAACTGGTTCTCACATAATTGGGAGTAGGAAGGGATTCTGAGTGCTATGAACTACTAGAATTAAGCTCAGAATAGCTCAAGCTACTTGCTGTTCCCAGGGTTGTCCATGCCTGCAAATGGGGCAGTTGTTCATGCCTGCAAATGTCTGTTGGTTCGACTCAGCATGCTCAGTTCTGGGACCATGTCTTGTCACATGCTAGAAAGGACTGCGTTGCATAAACCTCAGTCATTATTAAACCCCCTCACACCAAATCGTTTTCACAAACAAGGAAGATGATCTACTCTACTGCAGAGCAGGGGTGTCGAACTCATTCGTTATAAGGGCTGGATCTGACATGAGTGAGACCTTGTTGGGCCGGGCCACGTGTGTCATAAAAGGTAATGCCAGGTAGCGGAGAGATAAACTTTATAAAGGACACAGACACAAAGGGTGTTTTTTTTAACTTAAAATAAAATCATGCTTAAAACATTAGCACCCTTGCAATATTTTGTTTATCTAACAGTGTCTGATAACTGACACCTCTTGCTCTGAATTATTGCATCAAAGTCCCTGTGCTGTTGCAATCCTGAGTACGCTGTTCAGGTGTGTATCTGTAAGTTGCAAACCTATGATGACACAGCAGTAGCAAAACTGGAAGAAGAAGAAGAAGAAGAAGAAGAAGAAGAAGAAGAAGAAGAAGAAGAAGAAGAAGAAGAAGAAGGAGAAGGAGAAGGAGAAGGAGAAGGAGGAGAAGGAGAAGGAGAAGGAGAAGGAGAAGGAGAAGGAGAAGGAGGAGAAGGAGAAGGAGAAGGAGAAGGAGAAGGAGAAGGAGAAGGAGAAGGAGAAGGAGAAGGAGAAGAAGAAGAAGAAGAAGAAGAAGAAGAAGAAGAAGAAGAAGAAGAAGAAGAAGAAGAAGAAGAAGAAGAAGAAGAAGAAGAAGAAGAAGAAGAAGAAGAAGAAGAAGAAGAAGAAGAAGAAGAAGAAGAAGAAGAAGAAGAAGAAGAAGAAGAAGAAGAAGAAGAAGAAGAAGAAGAAGAAGAAGAAGAAGACAGTCAATGCCACTGTGGGCCTGATAGAAGCCCTCTGGGGGGCTGATCCTGTCCCTGGGCCACATGTTTGACACCCCTGCTGTAGAAGGTTTTCCATCCATACTGGGCCAGCAGAGAGCTTTCTGTGCAAAGGGTTATGGGAAGTCTGAAAGTCCCAGGTTATGTATTGTGAAAGCTAAATAACAAACAGAATCTGATTTCTCTTATGAGATAATCACAACTTTGCTCAGTCCGAGGTAGGGTTTCCAGTGCCAGCTTGGGAAATTCCTGGAGATTTTGGAAGTGGATCTTGGTGATGGTTGAGTTTGGGGAGGGGAGCAAGCTCAGTAAGGATGTGATGTCATCGAGTCCACCTTCCAAACCAGCCATTTCTTTGGGATAACCGAACTCTGTAGTCTGGAGATCAGTTGTAATCCCTGGAGATCTCCAGGCTGCACCAGAAAGTTGGCAACCCCAGTCTGAGGTGCTGACCAGAAGCGAGGCCCGATCTGCATCCAGCATTTGCTCTGCTGTCTTACCAAACCCGCACTGGAACAGAAATCCCCCTCTACATTGCATGCCACTTTCACTTTGACTGAGTGTCGCATTTTATGGCAGTGTCCAGACTACATGCTGCTTTCACTTCGTTTGATCTCTGTTTTTATTGTGGTTGTCTGCATATATTTATGGCCATTTTATGGCCATTGGGGGGTGACTCTGCAGTCAGTATGGTGTTGGCGCCGGGGTAGTTGAATGTGGTTTTGAACTGCATCTTTTTTCTGTTCCAGTGTGGGTTTGGTAAAAATGCTAAATGCAGATTGGCCCCGAGTCTTGCGCACAGCTTGCTTGCTAGCCGCTACTTTCTTCTGCTACTTTCTTCTGCCATTTGATACATAATTGCTCACTCTGGATTACGAGTCAGCTGAGATGGAAGGTTTTACAAGAAGGCTCGAGAATCTCTCCTCCCTGCCGCTGGCCAACTAAGCAGGACCTTTTATAGCCAACGGTACTGAAGCACAAACAAATGGCCTTGTTTCCATCCCACTAAAGGGAAAATCCCTCAGAACAGGAAAAAGCAATTGAAGAAGATCTAATTCACAGCAGACTAAAAACCCGCATCTAAGACTATAATCCACACAGCGGTAGACAGTTTCTTACCCCGACCTGGATAGCCCAGGCTAACTCGAGCTTGTTGGATCACGGATGCTACGCAGAGGCAAATGGCAAGCCACCTCTGATTGTGATAAATTGGCTGCAACTTGAAGGCAAAGAAAAGAAAGCAGTGTCTTGTGGGTTCCATTTCATGTCCACTATAAAATCGCTGGAAAACGTGACCCTTACTACTCAACACTAGATGGCACCAGAGGCCCTTAAAAACAAAAAAATAGTTTCAGGGGGGGGAAATTCTGCCCTGTTTTTTCTTTTTTCTTTTTTCTTTTTCATTGGAATGCAGGTTTAAACCCAGCATCCACGAACAAGGTACAAATCAAGCATCTTAAAAAAAAAGATACAAGCATCTTAAACGAGTGGTTAAAAAAATAATTAACACCTGCACCTAGCTATTACTGTGTCAACAGTGTGATCGTAAGACATTTCGTAAACCTGATCATAGAAAGATTAGATGCCTTAATTAGCTCAGGTTGTTATTAAATACTACATCCCTATGTGACGCTTCCCTGTTTCCCCCCCAGACTCTAAAACGAACATTTTCTATATTTTTCTGAACTCCCAAGTAAATGACAAGAATCAGGGAAGAGACAAACCCCCACCGCTCGGGGCAACTGGAAATAGCTGCTTGGTCTCTTTTGCTCATGAGAATTCATCAGGAGCTGAATGGTGTCAGATGGGTGATTTATGGTGCCCTCTCTTGGGATCTTCAAGACAGGAGATGTTCTGAGATGGATGTCTGTCGCTGTGGAGCAACCCTGGACTTCCGTGGTAGCCTCCCATCCAAGTCCTCACCAGGGCTGATCCTGCTTAGCTTTTGAGATCTGATGAGGTCAGGCATCCATGTTAAGGTAGGTACTAAACATACACACTCAGTATTAAGTTCACCGTTTCCTCAGATGAGACTTGATGGTGCCGAAGTCTTACTCAGTACCAAATCCCATGATTTAGTACTGCACTCAGAGAACACACAGTTATAACTGTAAGGGAAAGAAAATGTAAAGATGAAGAGCACACGAAGCATAAGTAACTCAGGTGACTTGTAAACCAAAAAGGATGTTGGGTCGTGGCTCCCCTCCGTCACAATTAGGGATGCTATTAATTTTTCAACAAATGTCTTTGAGAGTCAAAAGTACCATGCTTTGACTGTGACAACCAGACGATCACTGGTTCTGGTTGGTTCAGCACCAAATGACTCAAATACCCGCTGAACGAGTTTGCTTTATTGGGGGGGGGGTGTGTCAATGCTGATCCAAACAGATCAGAAGCCATCGATGTTAAGGACTACTTAAGAGAGCCGGTTTGGTGCAGTGGTTAAGTGTGAGGACTCTAATCTGGGAGAAACGGGTTTGATTCCCCACTCCTCCACTTGCACCTGGTTGGATGACCTTGGGCAAGCCATAGTTCATAGGTTTTTGTTGTTGTTGTTTTAAAAAGGAGCCATTGATGTTAAGGACTACTTAAGCGAGCCAGTTTGGTGTAGTGGTTAAGTGTGCGGACTCTAATCTGGGAGAAACGGGTTTGATTCCCCACTCCTCCACTTGCACCTGGTTGGATGACCTTGGGCAAGCCATAGTTCTAAGACTTCTTTGGGTAGTGAAGAGCGGGGTATAAATCCAATCCCTTCTCTTCTCTTCTCTTCTCTTCTCTTCTCTTCTCTTCTCTTCTCTTCTCTTCTCTTCTCTTCTCTTCTCTTCTTCTTCTCTTCTCTTCTCTTCTCTTCTCTTCTCTTCTCTTCTCCTTAACATAAGAAAAGTCCTGCTGTATAAAAAGAGCCTTACTGGATCAGAACAGTGGTCCATTGTCCAGCATTCTGCTTCACATGGTAGCCAACCAGTTGCCCTGGATGGCCAACAGAGGGCATAATGTCGCCTCCCAGGACAGGTATTCAGAGGTTTACTGCCTCAGAATATGGAGGATTAGGGCTAGTAGCCACCAATGGGCCTTTCTTCCATTAATCTGTCTAATCCTTCCTTAAAATCATCTACACTCCCAGGTGTCACGATGTCCCCTGGCAGTGATTTCCACAATTTAAGTATTAGTAAGGTGAAAAAGGACTCCTTTCTGACTATACTGGGTATATTGCCAATCAACTCAAGTTGGTGCTCCCAAGTTCGAGTATTATGGGACAGGAAGAAAACCTTTATCATGACTCCCCTCACCTTTTTCTCCTAAACTGAAATGCTCCGGATTAAGAACATAAGAACCAAAGAGAAGCCAATGTTGGATCAGTCCAACACTCTGTCACACAGTGGCCAAATGAGGTCCACCAGTGGGGCCAGGATACTAGAAGCCCTCCCACTGTTGCCTCCCCCAAGCACCAAGAATACAGAGCATTCTTCATCCTTTCTTCATAGGAAAGGTGCTCCAGCCTTTATTCATCTTGATTACCCTCTTTTATACTTTTCCCAACTCTGCAATATGCTTTTTGAGATACAGTGACTAGCAGGGCTATTTTTGTAGAAAAAGCCCAGCAGGAACTCATTAGCATAATAGGCCACACCCATGACAGCACAGTTCATTAGCATATTAGGCCACACCCCCATGCCTTCCCTTGGCTTGCCCAGGTGCCCTACGGGTGCGGGGAGCCTCCCCAATCCTTCCAGGGTCCCCCCTGGCCTGCCCGCCTCGGAGTCACCAGGAGGGGGAGGTTGCTCTCCAGGCCTTCACTCTGTAGCTACACACACAGAGGATTGGGCTGTAGTGGGCGTGGCCAACTCTGAAGCCAGCCGGAACTCCGTTCCTGTGTGTTCCTGCCCAAAAATAGCCCTGGTGACTAGAACTGCACACCATATCCCAAGGGAGGCTGCACTATAGATCCATACAGCGTTTTTTTTGCAAAATTAACCATTTTATTTTCAACCCCCTTCCTAAGAATCCCCCAGCTTGGAGATACACAGAGAAACACCAAATGATGGGATCATGTTTAAACACAGCATTTATTTGTGACCAATTTAAACGATTGGTGAATGGCTTAACTATTTAAAGAACTACATACCCAGTGGAACACCAGGATGGAGAAGCAAAACACAAATTGGGCTACATTCAGGCAGGTCACCAGGTTGGTCTGAAGCGAAAGAACAAAACTTGAGTCCAGTGGCACCTTTAAGACCAACACGGTTTAATTCTGAGTATCAGCTTTCTTGTGCACACAATTGAGCTCCCAGTCTCCCGGTGACACCACTGGAGGCCAGAGGTGTTTTGCCGCCCCAGTAGGAAGGCGGGCAGCAACAGCCATGATACTGCACGTTGTGATGTGCGAGGGGGTGGAGCCGGCTCTGCAAAATGGCCAGGCTCCGCTCCTGCCCAAACAGTTGTCTCTATGTGCTTGACCACCCTCCCGCCCTGTTCTTAATGTAGGCTGTTGCTGGCCACCTACTGGGGCCAGGTATGAATTTTTTGCCTCTACCCAGTATTGCCTGAATGGGTGGAGGTGTTTTTGCTTACCTTACACTGAAAGCAGCGGACTGAATAGTTGGTTGTGGTGGTTGACATCTAAATAGGTTGCTCACTTGGCAGGTTTGTGCATGGAATTCACTGCCACAGGAGGTGGCGGCGGCTACAAGCATGGATGGCTTCCAGAGGGAATTGGATAAACATCTGGAGCAGAGGTCCATCAGTGGCTATTAGCCACAAGGTATACATAGGGACTCTCGGTCTGGGGCAAGTGATGCTCTGTCTTCTTGGTGCAAGGGGGGTCTACAGTGGGAGGGCTTCTAGTGTCCTGGCCCCACTGCTGGACCTCCTGACAGCACCTGGTATTTTTGGCCACTGTGTGACAGAGTGTTGGACCAGATGGGCCACTGGCCTGATCCAACACTGGCTTCTCTGATGTTCTTATGTACAACCTGCTGAACAGCCAGGAGCAGGTGGATGACAGACAAGGAGTCCAAGGGGGGGCGGGGGAAGCTTCCTGTCTGAGACTGGTGAACAGGTTGTGAGTTGAATCAGCAAGTGAACATAAGAACATAAGAACATAACAGAAGCCAATGTTGGATCAGGCCAATGGCCCATCCAGTCCAACACTCTGGGTCACACAGTGGCCAAAAATACCAGGTGCCATCAGGAGGTCCAGTAGTGGGGCCAGGACACTAGAAGCCCTCCCAGTGATGGCAATGAGCATTCCTCATTACAATCTCTAGACGGCCTTAAGCCAGCAAAGGACACGATGCTGAGAATCCTTGATCAGGTCCCACCAACATGTTCTAGCACGAAAAACCAGGTGTGGAGAGGGAGAGCTGTGAGGAAAGGGTGAGGGGGAGTTAGCTCTTCCCCCATGCCCTGGCTAAAAAAAAAAAAAAATGCCCCCCAGATGCCTTAATCCCTGGTAAAATAAAAAATGTCCTCATCCAGATGGCCCAGGTAGGCCCGATCTCCTCAGATCTTGAAAGCTAAGCAATTGGACCTGCTTAGCACTTGGATGGGAGACCACCAAGGAAGTCCAGGGTCGCTGTGCAGAGGCAGGCAATGGCCAATCACCTCTGAACATCTCTTGCCTTGGAAACCCCAAAGGGTCACAGTAAGCCAGCTGCGACTTGGTGAACACACGCAAGAGGAAAAGTACAGGTGCCTGCTTTATGCCTGTATTCTTTTTCCAAACAACAAGGGGAAAAGACTAGTGTCACGGGAACCCCAAATATACACATCCCACTAGTAGAAAACACCATCAAAGATTGCCAGAACAATACATTAAACTATTATTAAGTTGGTGGTGTCACAACAACAGCCTGATTTCAAATGATTCACTTCTTACACTATGAACCTTGCGGTGTGTTGAGATTGCTGAAATCAGGTTCCACTTACACAGCCTGAAAACTGAAGAAGTCGAAGGAAACGCATCTTCCAAATATCTAGAATGGGCGTCGAGGCTGCTTGGGAAAAGTTATGACTATGTGGACTCCTCCTATCAAGTCACACTGGCTACATGGACTTTATGTCTTATCTCCAAAGGAGGAAATATTGCATCTTATGCCTTATGATAGTTACAGTATGCATCAATGTTCTTGTTGTGACACCACCAACTTTATAATTGTTTAATATATTGTTTTAGCAATCTTTGATGGTATTTTCTACTAGTTGGGTTTGGATATTTGTGTTTTTTTTCCAGCTGGGTCATAAAGTAGCTGGGAGGAGAGCATTTGCTATCGAAGAACTGTCTCAAGTGAGGAGACTTCACTCTTCCTTCTTCATCTTGCCCCTCAGCTACTCTTCGCACCTAAATTGCACACTGGAAGATCTGGTCCCAGATCCACAATAGTACACATGGTTCCCAAAGTCATTTTTCTCCCAGGTTTTCCTCTTCTCCTCTCTCTTACAATCTCCAATGCATTGAAAAGAATAAAGTCCTACTTTATGGGCCTCCTGCATGAGCTACTGAGATGAAGTATGCAAAGTGCTTGGGGAAAGTTGTTGCAGATTTTCCAGGCTGTATGGCTGTGGTCTTGGCATTGTAGTACCTGACATTTCACCAGCAGCTATGACTGGCATCCTCAGAGGTATAACACAGATCTTACAATAGCACTACAGATAAGATCAGAATTTCAACAGCCAGTCCATATGCAAAAGAACCTCCTCAGGAAAGCTCCTCCATTAACATGTCACAGCCTGAGGAACTCCTACAAGATAATGACTCAGCCCTACCTACCCCACTTTCCTGAGTAGATATAAATTACCTGCCTACCATTTTTCTTCTCACCTTGACACAGAGAGTACTCCATCTTTCTATGTTATACCTCTGAGGATACCAGTCACAGCTGCTGGTGAAACATCAGGTACTACAATGCCAAGACCACAGCCATACAGCCCGGGAAATCTACAACAACTAATGAATTCTGGCTGTGAAAGCCTTTGACAACATATTGCTTGGAAAAAACTTCAAGGTAATATTGGAAGATCATTGGAAGATCTGATCCCAGATCCACAATGCTTACACATGATCCTCAAGTCATTTTTCTCCCACATTTTCCTCTTCTCCTCCCTCCTACAATGTCCAGTGCAGTGAAAAGAATAAAGGCCTATTTTACAGAGCTGATCTACAAGCTACTAAGATAAAGTATGCAAAGTGCTTGGGTGGAAAAAAAAACCCTTCAAGGTGATATTCATTCATTCATTCATTCATTGATCTTGGAAGATCAGTTGGAAGATTGCTGGAAGATCAGGCCTCAGATCCACAATAGTATACATGTTCCTCAAATCATTTTTTCTCCAAGATTTTCCTCTTATCCTCCCTCCTACAATTTCCGATGCGGTGAAAAGAGTGAAGGTCTACTTTACAGGGTTGATGTACGAGCTTTTGAGATAGAGTATGCAAAGTGCTTGGGAAAAAACTTTCAGGTGGTAATGACTGCAGACACGAGGGGACATGATTGCAGTCTTCAAATATCTGAAGGGCTGTCACGTAGAAGATGGAGCAGATCTATTCTCTCTTGTTCTGGACTGCAAGACTAGATCGAATGGGTGGAAATTACAAGGGAGTCGATACTGGCTAAATATCAGGAGAAACTTCCTAATTGTAAGAGTGGTTGAGCACTGGAACAGACTGCCTCGGGAGATGGTGGATGCTCCTTCGCTGGACGTTTTCAAGCGGAGGCTGGATTACCATCTTTTGGGTATGTTGTAGGGCTATCTTTCGGCTATGCTCCTGCAGAGTGCAGGGGGTTGGACTAGATGGCCTGCAAGGTCCCTTCCAACTCTAACATTCTATGATTCTATAATTGATTGATTGATCTTATTATTACAATATCAATTCACAAGGGGTTTTGGTCATGGGTTCTCTATCTGTGACTCTAATTAGAGAAGGTCTCTGTAATAGCTAATTCAAACATACCTTAAACTCTCCTTGTTCCTGCCTCAGTAAAAAGGAGTCACAGTCATTAATAGAGGCCCAAGCTGAACATGCCAGTCGTAGCTCTAATGAAAAGCTTTATACTGTATTTTTTCCCCTCTTTATCTTGTTATAACAAGTACTTTGGTAGGGTAAAGTGATACCGCCACTCAGAATATCAGCTTTGCCTAATTACTAGGAAGCAGATTCTCTCTCGTACCATTAATCAGGATTAACTCATGATATATTAATGCAAGTGGTTATGTCTTTTTGAAAGGGCTTTTTGAAAATGAATGGTCTCTCTGCTTCTATTCAGAGCAGCAGCCCGCACAAGAGAGACGGCAAGAAATATTTAATGTACCTATTCTTAACTGAAGGAACTGAAACGGAGAGAGAGACAATGTGCCCAGGGCAAGGACCGAAAGGGAACGCTGTCCTTTTCTTCATCACTTTTTGTCATCACTGGTGTGGGCACAGATGAGGAAGGAATGATGCCATTTTCCATCTGCTTAACAGAACCAGGCTGGTGTCACCAGTATATTAGAAAAGACAGCCAAATTATTTCTGTTGCACATTATTTTGTCTCTAACCATCCAATAATCCCATGTTCTCAGCAAAGTTTCACTATTTATTATTTAAAAGATTTTTTAAAATCATGTGTTGGTTTAAAAATATTTATTAGACACCTTTCTGTCAGAATCCTGGTTAAATCAGTTCTCAACACCAGTCACTTCGCAGAAAGTTAACTTTATTGAGACATTGATAGATACCATACTGGACACGAGCTATTGTTAGGCCTGAAGTTGAACGCACGAAGGTTGCAGATATACTGTGTTCAAGTAAAGGCACTAAAGATCAGGACCCAATCACCCCACGGTATTTGCCCACCAGAATTAACAGTCAACTAACCTCCACTAAGCACATACCCCTCCCAGAGCATCCCTCCCACCAGAATTAACAGTCATCTACCCCCCCCCCACAAGCACGTATCCTCTACATAGCAAGGAAAACAGAATAGCAGACATTTGAGAAGCTAGGACATTCAGCCCCACTAAGGTGACAAGCCCCGGGCACATCAAAGAGAGAGAAACCTCCTCTCTCGATGGCAGGTGAGCTGTATAATGCACAGGGAGCCTGACACTTTCTTTCACAGAGAGCTCAAGAGGCTTACAGTGTAGATAAAATACATAAAACAAATAAAAAAACCAAAATTTTAAAAAGAGTTCAGGACTCAACATAAGAACATAAGAGAAGCCAATGTTGAATCAGGCCAATGGCCCATCTAGTTCAACACTCTGTCATACAGCGTGGCCAAAAATACCAGGTGCCATCAGGAGGTCCAGCAGTGGGGCCAGGACACTAGAAACCCCCCCACTGCTGCCCCCTCATCACCAAGAATAGAGTGCATCACCTGCCCCAGACTGGGAGTTCCTATCTATACCTTGTGGCTAATAGCCACTGATGGACTTCTGCTGATCCATCAGACTCCTGGTTAATTAATCAAATGCGGGCCTAAATAAAATGTCTTCCACTGTCTCCTAAGATCAAAAGTAAAGGAGCCAAGTGCACCTCTTTGGGGAGGTTATTCCAGAACTGTGGGGCTGCCTCTGAAAAAGGCCCTTTCCTGTGTACCTGCCAAACAAGCTCCTTTGATCGAGGGGAGAGTCGGGAGAGCTTCTCTGTGTGATCTTAATTCCCAGACAGAGACATATGGGAGAAGATAACATTTACGATACTCAGGTCCCAAGCCACATAGGGCTTTATAAGTCAAAACCAACACCTTGAATTGGGCTCAGAAGCTGTAATCAGTGTAGGGCTGCCAGGCCTTACTCATCCACCGGCGGGGGGCTCCTGGCTTGTTCAAGTGTAGCCCCAAGTAAAGTTCATCACAACAGTTCAGTCCAGAAGTGACTAAGGCCTGGATCTCTGTGTCTGGATCTGACTGAACCAGGGATGGATGGAGTTGATGTACTAGCCAAACCTGGGCAAAAGCACTCCAAACCAGCATTGCCACCGGGTTTTCTAAGGTGACCACCATGTCAAGTGGCACTCCCAAGTTGTGAACCTGGCTTCTCAAGGGAAGTACAGTCACATCAATGACAGGTGAGGTCTCAAGTCCCAGGTCTGCCTTTCTACTAACCCAGAGAACCCATGCCTTCTTAAGATTAAGTTTCCTCTTGTTCACCTAGCCCACTGCCAACTCCAAGCAAAATGGCAAGATCTTCTTCTGCCAAGAAAGGGCCACAACTGGCTCACCAGCTGAAGACAGTGAAAGGCTCATTAAAAATCTATAAATAAAATTTAAAAAAAAGACAGTGAAAGGCAATCCAGCAACGGCAGTCACCAGTTTATCCAATAAGGAGGACCAGGTCCAAGAACATCCCCAAACTACAAACCTACTCCATTAGAGGGACTGCAGCCCCATCCAGAACAGGAGATAACCCACTTCCCAGGTCAGATTATGTTTCAGTTGGTTGGCCCTCATCCATTCCAAAACTGCCTCCAGGCACCTGTTCACAGGTGCAGTGGCCTCCCTGGGATCTGCTGGTAGCAGCACTCCAAAGCTGTGATGCTGGCTTTTCAAGGGGAGCATAACCACATCAAGGGCTGCCAGGTCCCCCTTGGCCAACATCTGGAGATGGTTAGGTAGAGCTGCCAGCTTCAGGTTGGGAAACCCCTGCAGATTTGGGGTCTTCAGTGGGGTACAATGCCATAGAGTCTTCCCTCCAAAGCAGCCATGTTCTCCAGGGGAAATGATCCCTGTAGTGTGAAGATGAGCTGTAATTCTGGGGGATCCCCCCCCAGGTCCCATCTGGAGGCTGGCAGCTCTAACCCCATCCAAGACAGGAAAGAACTGAAGTCCCAGGCCTGCCATTCCAGTAACCAAGAGAACCTCTGTTGTGTTCAGCCCCTTACTGACTGCATGGTCTGATTAAGAACGTCAACAGCACCTTCAGAATCAAGTGAAAAAAAGAAAGGTAAAGCTGGGTATCATCTGCATATTGGTGATGCTGAAGGCCAAACCCTCAATCTTCTTTATCTTGCCCTGTCATATAAGGCAGCAGTCTTTGGCCCATGGGATCAGGGCTCTCAGGTGGGTTACGAAGCCTTACCTGCTGGGTTGTGAGCCCTCAGAAAGCCACCAATTTTATTCCTGAATTCTGGAAGGACTTGCTGCTGGTGGGCATGCACAGGGAGTGGAGGATCCATGCCTCCTGCCTCTTCTGGCATGCAGAATTAGAGGGGGCCACAGCAAGGAGAGCTCACTCATCCAAGGTTGCTCCACACTCCTGTGATCTTTGGTTGGTTCTGAGCTGAGTTCAGACTTCCTGCCCGTGGCTGTCTTGTTCTGCTGTCTGCAGTCTTAGACTTGACAGTGGTGAAGTTGTAACTCTGGCTCACCCTCTTTCTGTCACATGACTCTGATGTCACTCTTACCTCAGCTCAGTGGCACTCAGCTCTGGACAGGCTAAAGACCACTGATGAAAGGCAAACTCAGCTTAGCCCATAGGGTGGCCCTGTCACGCTACCTCTCTTTTAATTTGTGTGGTTAGGTATGATGTGGTTTAAGATTTCTTGTTGTTTCTTTCTCTCACTCCAGGTATGTAATTGCTGCCACCAGGAATTTAATTCCAGTCTTATTAATTAACCTTTGCCATGGGATTGTGGCCAAGCTCTAAGGCTCCTTCGTTGGGACTATGTGGTCCTGAGGATGAGGTGCTTACATTTTAAGCAGCATATGACTCTGGGTTAACAATAAGCAAGATAAAACTCTATTTGCACAAAAAGCATATTGGTTACAAGATGTTTTGTGACTTGTCTCTTCAGTGAATATGTTAATAACTTCCGACTGAGATATCACACTCTCTCACTCTCAATCACTACTCTTTCTCAAACTCTTCCTTCTCTTAAAAATGGCTGCAATCACACGAACAATTAGCCCCGCCATAGGCACGAACGCCGGGTGGATTTAAAGGGTGTGATCAGACGCAAACATCTGGGAAGCATCCGGCACACCTTGGCAACCGGTTTTGCTCTGCCACAGATGTGGAGTAAAAAGACAGCAGGGAAAGTCCAGTAGCAAACGGGTTGCTATGGGCCACGGACAGACTTTCCCCTGTGTGATCGCTCCAGCGCACTCCCCTGGCATCGGGATGGTCTGATCAGGCCATCCTGGCTCCATGCCATTGTATTTCTTTCCCCATCTCGGTATGCACATCATCGCACACTGCATAGGGAGCACTCAGTGTGGAGATGCGAATCATCGATCCCTCGTTGAAGCACACCGGAATCACACAGCAAAAAACAAACAAACCAATTCACCCACGGTTGTGTCTGATCACACAGTGGCGGGCTGCCCCCGCAGCTTCCAAGGACTGTGATTGTGCAACTGTGGGTCAAATTCTTATGGAGCAAATAGCCTCGCTCCCCCCACCCGCATTATCTCACATGTGTGACCGCAACCAATGTACTTTTTCCAGTCTTTATTATCTTTTGCTCAGTTAAATCTTGCCTTTTTAACTCAGGGTTTCTGTCAGGTTTTTCCTCTCACACTCTTATAATACTCTGACTACATCAGATTTTGACTCTCTCTAGTCACTAATATGCCCCTAAAGTATTTTACTTTAGAATCTTAATGCCTTTCATGGCATTAATATGGGAGTCTAAATTAGAAGACTGTTTCTCAGACTCTGCAGACTGACCACAACTGACTGAACCCTCTGTCTTCTCTCTCTCTCTCCAGACACACACTTCTTAGCTCTGCCTAAACACTCTTAATCACTAACTAATAACCTCGCTAACTCATCTCCCTCTTTTACCCCCCTTGTTCTTCTAAAACTTACCAACCATTTAAAGAAACACACATTTATAATTTGAAATCATTACGGGCCCCTTACCTTGATATAGCTAATCTGGTCCCCTGGATCCATGGCCACAGTAACACTGAGACTAGACTACCGTGATGCACCGTACATTGATCTCACCTCAAAATCAAGTTGGAAACTCCAGCTGGTGCAGAATGCAACCCTAATTACCATTGGCAGAGTGTAGATATGCAGTACAGTGAAACAAACTGTTCAAAGCATAAAGTCGGTTTATTAAGAAGAGAACAAACTTTGTAAGAAAGAGTAGGAAGAGAAGTCTAATTGTCTAACTGGTTAGCAGAGAGTTGGGGGGGGAGAGCAGTTCTCAGCAGGAGTGGGAAAAGGTCAAACTGAGCCAATCAGGAGACATGAAGGAGACTATTTGAAACCAGCAGGAAATCCTTAATCTCAGTATGCTAATTAGTTGCCCCCTTTAGGATATTCTTGTCATCTTCTTTTCTATGCACACTAGACCTTGCATATTTTAGCAATTACTGAGTATCAGATACCCATGGACAGAAAGATAGTGTGACATATTTTGAGGTACTGTATTTCCAACAGCCCCTGACCCAGCCTGTGACCTAAAAACAGTCACCTTTTTCCAAAGGAGGAGGAGGATTTATACCCTGCCCTTCACTCGGAGTCTCAGAGTGGCTTACAATCTCCTTCCCTTCCTCTCCCCACAACAGACACCCTGTGAGGTAGGTGGGGCTGAGAGAACTCTGAGAGAACTGCTCTTGAGAGAACACCTTTGAGAGAACTGTAACTGACCCGAGGTCACCCCACTGGCTTCCTGTGGAGGGGTGGGGAATCAAACCCGGTTCTCCAGATTAGAGTCCGCCACCCTTAACCACTACACCAAACTGGAGGAAGAAAGGAAACAGGCTGTCTGAAAGAGAACTGCAACCAGGCACATGCCTGTGACAGCAGGAAAGGCATCAGTGGGGCTTGGAGAAGATGGACCAAAGAAGACGGTGTCCTGTTATTGGACTGGAGCTCAAGACCACCAGTTGCGTCAATAGAGACTATATTAGGAAAGCCTGGGGAAGAAGGGCCTGGAACTAGTGCATTCCTACTGCTTACCAGCAAACACAATAGGCCTAAGTAAAGTCTCATCCTTGGAACCCAGTTATTCTTTTCCACCCTTTCCTGAATGAAGCTTCCCTGTCCTCTTGCCTCTTTCAAGGTCTTAGGGTTTGTTGTTGTTTTTTTTTTTTTTGGGGGGGGGGTTGCAACCAAGTATCACAACCTACGTTGGAGCCCCACAAGGTTTCCATAGAAGGGCTTGCCCAGCAGAGCCTTCAAAGAACATGTGCTTAGGACAGCCATGTGTTCTGACTGGTTCCAACCAATCAGACATGCGGCCAGGCAAAGGGCCTGCACTTCGCTCCCAAAGACAATGGACTGTAGGATCCTAGCTCCCCTCCTATCGCAGAGCAGGAGATAACTCAATCACTGTAAATAGCCCAATCACGAGGTGTGGGGTGTGTTGGGGTGTGGGTTCCCTTGGGAATAAAAGCCGGCCTGCGAGCCGGCTTCTCTTGTCTTGTTCTTCAACTAATAAAGTATGTGAGAGCTGAAATCACTCGTCAGTCTCAGTACTTTTCATATTCCCTCAAATCTTCTTTGCACAGGCATGCTACTAATTTGTATTATTACCATGGAATTATTGAACTGTTTGAGTTAGAACACATTTCTCCCAAATAGATATCTAATTATCTCCCCATTTACAGCTGGTAAACTTTGGGTAACAGCTGTGTGTGTGTGTGAGAGAGAGAGAGAGAGAGAGAGAGAGCTGCTGTCAGATCACAGCTGACTTACAGTGACCCCAACAAGGTGCTTTCAAGGCAAGTGAGAAGCAGAGGTGGTTTGCCATCGCCTTCCTCTGCAGACTCTTCCTTGGTGGCCTCCCTTTCAAGTGCCAATCCAGCGTAGCTTCCAAAATCTGATGAGATTGGGCTATACCACACCGCCTTCCCTCTCTCCGCCAAATACTGAAGAGTAATTTTCAAAAAGAGTTCATTTATATTCTATGGAATGGATCTGACCTTCACTTGATAACATTCTCCTATTGGTGTCTGCTGTATTTCTGATATTATGGCTGAGTTCAGCCTGGCAGTTTGAAGCGGGAGCCAGTTGTGGCAAAAAAGCCCCAGAACAAACTGTTCCAGGTTTTCCCGGTCACACTGCACCAACTGATGCGGGAGCATACCGGGAGGAGGCACACAGGAGCGTTCAGACTGCTGGCCCAGAGACGTGGCTGTAAATGGCTTTTCCCTGGTAAATCGGCTGGATGCCTATGTGTGTATGAGTGCATGAGTGCATATGCGCTCATGTGCTCATGCGCTCATACACACATAGACATCCAGCTGATTTAGGGAGGAGCCCATTGCACCAGTACTGCATTGGGCGGTAGAGTGGAGCACAGCCAATCATATAGCTGTTGCCTTATGCGCAATGTGGCTTGCTCCCAGCTTTTCGGCTCATCGTTCACACTTCCTGGAAGTGGAATGCAGCAGGATAAAGCACTCTCCGGGATTTGCTACCACTTTCAACAGGTACCTTTTAAACATGGGAGCGAAGCGGAACAGCACAGGTTGCCTCTGGGTGGGGAATGCCAGGCAGATGTGCCTGTGTGAACGCCCCCTTTAACCCACTTGGGAAACATGGCCGAAACATGGCTATAGTGGGGCAAATTGCCAGTCTGAACTCAGCCTATGTGTGTGTAAAGTGCCTTCAAGTCACAGCCGATTTATGGCTGACCCCTTGGGGTTTTCAATGCAAGAGACATTCAGAGGTTGTTTGCCTTTGCCTGCCTCTGAGGAGCATCTCTGGACTTCCTTGGCGGTCTCCCCATCCAAGCGCTAACCAGAGCTAACCCTGCTTAGCCTCCCAGATCTGACAAGATTGGACTATCCCATGCCACCTTCCCTCCCTGTAGCAGCGATAGGTGAAGGTAAAGGTTTCCCTTGCTTTCAAGCCAGTCTGTTATGTATGGGTATACATAATGCCTGAGCTTGAAATCTACCTTCTATTTAAGTCTGGTATCATAACTCATGCAAGCTGATTGGATACTCTGCGCAGCAGTCCAATCAGGATACAAGAAAGGTTCTGGAGGGAGATGACTTGATTGGTTGTTATGTTCATATTTTGATTGGTTCTTATCTCAACTAAGGACGTGGCCTACCAAGCCCGGATAGTTTAAAAGAGAGCCTGTTGCTCTTCAATTTTGTGTTCATTTCTACCTTGTAAATAAAGCCGAATCACTTGTTATGAGCTGCTGCCTTAAGTTTCATACTTAACACAGTCGAATCTGACTCTAGGGGGCAGCACTCATCTCCATTTCCAATCCAAAGAGCCAGCACTGTCCAAAGACATTTCTGTGGTCATGTGGCTGGCATGACTAAACACCGAGGCACACGGAGTGCTATACAGGAATACAAATATATGTCATCTGTAAAGATAGTTTAATCGAATCTGGGATTTGCTGATTAGGGCTGCTTGAACCCCCTGCTAATTTGGCTTGCAGTTCCCGGATGATGGGTTCAACTATACATATTCGGCAGGCTGCTTCACTACTATCATGCCTGCCCCCGACCTGGCTCCTGAGAGTTCGGCTGCGACCCTGGAGACAGCCCCTGAGAACTTGGCTGCGACCCCAGAGACACCCCCTGACTTGGCACCAGGGAGCTCAGACACAGCACCTGCAAGTCCTGCTGGGATGCTGGAGTTATCAGGGAGCCTAAGTGCTGGGGAAGATGGGCTCCCTGTGACGAAGCAACAAGCATCTGGGGCGGATGCATCACCACCTGACTCACCCCCACATGTGGACAGGCTGCGAGACTGCAGGCGCAGAGACTTGGCGGCTCGGAGAAAGGAGGCACGTCTGCGTGGGCAACGATCAATGAGCCCCGAGTACTAGCTGGAGCAAGGTCCTTGCAACAACCTGTTAATTGGTTAACGAGCCAGCAGGGTACTTGAAAGCATCACCAGCCATGAGCAAACCATGCTGGCAAACTCATTGTTAGACCACCCGGCTTGCACCTCCTGTTGTTCCCTCATCTCGGCTTGTCTCCCTGGCTCCTGACCTTGGCTCATATAATGACGTTTCCTCTGGCTTCCGACCTCGGCTCCGCTCCTCAACTCCGTTCTGGCCTCTGACTCCCGGTACGTCTGACCACGGCTTTGCTTGCTGATTTGGAACCTGTTTGCCCGGACTCTGACTGACTATTTTGGCTGACCTCTGGAACTCTTGCTGACTCCCCTCCTGGACTACCCCTCCGGTGCCCGGCCCCCAGGCCCCATTGTGACAACTACATTCCTTCGTAAGCAGGCAGGACTAAATTTTTGCGACGTGCATTCTCACACAGCCCAACTGAGTTCTACTACCCCACCCCCATCCTTGTGACATAACTGCTCCACTCAACAAGACAATTCTTTAAGCAGACAGTTAAAACAGTCCCAAATAATGTCAGTCATAAATAAAGAGCATCTTTTAACAAAGTTCTACCCTTTGATGTTTGTCTGTGACAGGGATCCCCCAAAATGGTGCTTTCCCAGGCGGGGCCAGGTGAGGCTTTTGCCCAGTAGGGCTTCTGATTGGCCATGAGAAATCTGATTGGCTGTGCAGATTTCTAAGAAGTTGTTTCAGCAGCAGCTGCCACCACTGCACAAGGATCCTCACTGGATGACTGAAGATAAGCCGCGTGCATGCAAGAACAATATGTTCATTTTAAAAGGCATCCTGTTAAGCAGAGCTTCTGCCTGAAATGTTAAAAAGTGACCATTCGACCGCTCCCAATGAGAACTAATTTCCATCTTATTGGCCTCAGTATGCCTTACAATTGCATCTAGCTGGAAAGAACGCAAAGCTCCCTCTATAGCCCTCTGGTACGACAAGGTCTGGGACCAATTTATTATGTGTAAACTTTCTAACCTAATAAATCATACGGAAAACAGTTAAATCATACACCAATTTTGAATTAACTTGGTTCCTGGTTCTTCAACATATGGTGGATGATGATATTTTGCCAACCAACCCACTTTCCAGGAAGGGGATATTGTTTTAACAAGGAGATGTGAGAAAACTGTTGTGGTTCCCAGATACTGATGAAATGAGTTGGAATTTTCCATCCCCTTTATATTTATTTCTTAGTTTTTATTATTTGGGTTAACACTTTATTAATAATTTTTTTTAAAAGCAAAGTGACTATTTGAGTTATGCATGACTTCACCCCCTGCGATATTCTGGTTGGCTCGGCCTTTTGGTGGCAGCCATTTTGTAGCTTGGTGAGAGCCATTTTGGTGTAGTGGTTAAGTGCATGGACTCTTATCTGGGAGAACCGGGTTTGATTCCCCACTCCTCCATTTGCACCTGCTAATGTGACCTTGGGTCAGTCACGAGCTCTGGCACAACTGTTCCTGAAAGAGCAGTTTGTGTTAGAGTTCTCTCAGCCCCGCCTACCTCACAGGGTGTCTGCTGTGGGGAGGGGAAGGAAAAGGAGTTTGTAAGCTGCTCTGAGACGCCTTTGGGCACTGAAGGGTGGGGTATAAATCCAATCTCTTCTTCTTCTTCTTCTAGCTGTGCCCAATAAAAGAGATAATGTTACAGAGAACTATATATTGACAAAACTCAGTGTTATGTAGGTGAAAACTGGTTGTTTATTTTTGTTCTACTGTTATCGTATTATTGTTGTATTTGTTGAAATGATTAATTAAAAAAGATTAATAAAAAAAAAGAATCTCAAAGGTGCCCATGGGTCAAAAAGGCAGTGGAACCCTGGTCTAAGTAGTCCCTAGTGATGCCAATGCCTGCTAACTGGTTTGAATTGGCAGCCTCTTTACATATGCCCACTCGCAAAAGCCCCCTGCACAACTGCTTGGTGGGCATTTGCGGCTGTTTCACACGGACAGAACAGACTGTGTATTCAACTCACATCTGACCGGAATATTCAAGAACACAGTAAGTTCTACTGCTGAACATGTTTGTGGCAAAATACACAGCATCCCTGTTGCTCATATTGAAAACTTTATCACACCAAACGAGAACAGATTGGGATCAGATTCATCTTTATGACTACCTGGTTCCTTGGTCAGCAGAGCCTCTGCAGGAAGTAATGATATCCAGGCTATACAACCCATTAAATCTAATCTGTACACACAGAGAGAGAAAGAGTCAAGGAGGACTTTGGAGAGTCAAGCAGGACTCTGGAGAGGGGGCATATAACTTCAATAAATGGATAAATACACTCATGAGTTTTGTAGACAGTGTTATACTTTTGCTAGGATTTTTTCCCCTTTTACTTCATTTTAAAAACTCTACTCTTATTGTTCACTTGTTTCATTTCTTATGTAGTAGGGACTGCGGTCACACTGGCGGCTTGGCGCGGCATGGTGACACCCCAAATTGTACTGGTTCAAGGCATTGTTCCCTCTAAGCTTTCGAGTCTTGTGAGCAAAAATTCTACTTTGTGAGCTCCCGGCATTAAAGTTGTGAGTGAGCTATCTGGCTACTGCATAAATTGGTTTGCTCTGGAGCCATCCTTCCTGAGCTAAGGCTGCGATCACACACACTCAATAATCCATTTTCAATCCACTTTCAATGCACTTTCCAACTGGGTTTTTACTGTGTGAATTGGCAGAATCCAGTTGGAAAGTGTATGGAAAGTGGACTATTTAGTGTGTGTGATTGCAGCCTAAGACAAAAATGTGTGAGCTGGAGGCTAAAAAACTGTGAGCTAGCTCACACTAACTCAGCTTAGAGGGAACACTGGTTCAAAGTGTAGTGGAGCATTTCATCCAGACCACATGCCCCGTGGTGGGTTATCTGCACAGCCGTCCTGTGGAGGAGCATCCACATTAGTGTTGTGCTTCAATGATGGGACAAGCTGTAAGGATGGATTTTTATTTAAATGCAGGTGGGTGGATGCGCATATGTGCTCAAGTGCATATGCACATATGGGCAGCAACTAAAAAAAAAAAAATGGTGGAAATGGATCTGCAAGTTCAGATGTCCCTTCCAGATTCCTTTCGCTGCAGGAGAGTTCAGACATCAGAAAACCCAGAGGGAACCGCAAACGATCCATTTACAGTGGACTTTCCCCGGTATCTGTTTCTTCCACTTCCATTGTGGAACAGCATGGGCTGCCAATGACTGCGCCATGGGAAGCAGATGTCCTCATCTGGAGAGGCCCATTTGTTCCGCTCAGGTAACACCACTATAATGCCACAAACTGTGTGTGTGACCACAGGCAGGGTGTATTTTATGCTGTTCATATTTAACTTGATATATTTGGCCAATGTTGAAAGAAAAACATTTTACCCATGTGTCACTCTATAAACAATAGCTGGATAGTTGTTGGTGGACAGTGCCATCAAGTGCCCATAGGGCTTTCAGGGCAAGAGATATTCACAGGTGGTTTGCCCCTGCCTGCCTCTGCATGGCAGCTCTAGCCTTCCTGGGTGGTCTCCCAAAGAAGTAATAACCAGGGCCAACCCTGCTTAGATTCTGAGATCCGACAAGATCAGGCTAGGTGGGCCACCCAAATCAGGACAGTTGACTCAACAAAACAATATGCTGTACATGGAGGGGCTTGCATCATATCGCTCTGCTCAAAGAAGTTTGAATCTTCTTCCAACGGGAGTGGCTCTTCTGCCTATGGAAGAGCCACTAAGTTTGGAGGAAGGCATCTTAGGCTAGAGGAAGTCTTTGAAACTTGCTAAGCAAAAGTGATGGGATACAACCCAGGGTATAGAAGTAAAAAAAAAAAAAATGTGCTCTTTTCTCTCCCTTTCTACTTCTTTTCTGATTTTTTTTGGTTATTTTTAATCTCCTTGACTGGTAAACCCTGCATAAGAAGCTGCCCAATTGTCTTGAGAGAGAGAGAACATGCTGAAACATATTCCCGCTCAAAGAACTCAGAAGAGGAACATTTCAACGTTAGAAATGTAAGACAGCAAGTTGTGTGTGAAATTACATTTCCCCTCCCTTTTCGCTCAAAGGCAACAACATCAAAGGAAAGTATTTTGAGGAGGATATGCATAAAATGTTGTGGCAAATTGTTGACTCAAATGGAAATGGATTTTGGCAGCCACACGTCTAAATTCTGCTCGGCATAGAAATGAGAGATTTTTTTAAAAAAACCCCCACATATCATTCAGGTAAATGCACAGATGGAGAAAGCTGATTTTTTTTTAAGTGCAAGTCTGATAATGGGATGTGGCTAAGCACCATTTTGGCTTCGACTACTCACTCCTGTATTATTGGGTAAGTAGACAACCAAGCCAGACCCGATTCCCTCAAAATGATTTTCGTGGCAGCGTAGATCAGTTGGTTCCAGTGCAAGGGAGTGAGCCGGGGTCCATTTGGCAGGGAAGTCAGCCCATTCATGCACAAGAATTGAGCAAGAGGCGGCAACTAAAGCAGAATACCCTGGGCCTTCCCATCCTCAGATGACGATTAGCAAGAGAAGCTGTCTAACCAGTCTACATTAACTGTGCGTACAAAAGGGTCTGTCGGCATAACAGGACACTGTGGAAATTGAAGAACCCTTCCAGCATCTGTTGCTAACCTGATACCAGCAATCCAGGACAAAAGATGAAAAGCCACATTTTTACAAGCGGAGCCTGCACCCACAACCTCCCCCTCCCTCCCTCCCGCTGGATTTAAAGGGCCTTCCAGCTGGTTGGCAGGCCACATGGTCCCCACCAACCAGCTGAAGCCCTTTAAGTTGGGCAACAGGGGAGGGAGAAGTTTCTTTTTTCTTTTCTTTTTTTAAACTGTCCGAAAGGACAGGCTTTTATTTTATTTTTCCACATAACAAAATCACAATACAAAACAGTACAATACAATACAATCCACAAACGTACAACATAAAACATACACGGGGGTGTTCATGATTACTTAACATCAGCTGAAGTACACCCTATATGTTATTACCTCCAAACCTTTTCCATTTATGTGTCTTTTTCAGTTCTCAGCTTACTTACATTAAAGTTTTTCCAACCACTATCTAGTTGCTTTTAATCTAACACCTTCTACTCATTTAAATTGTACCAATCATAAAATCGCGAACAAATATTCTGAAAGGTGGATTCAGTATGTCCTTTCATAATCAAAGTCAACGTATCCATCTCCGCCACCTCCAGGGGAGGGAGAAGTTTCTAAAGGTTTAGTAGCAAGTTTAACCATTTGATACCCTGCTTAGAGAGACAGACATGCTTGAACACCTCCCAGATTGGCTCATTTCCTGTTCACCAGTGGTGATCAGGCAACCAATTAATCAAAAGGCAGTTCAGCAGTTCTCAGCTGTTTGTGTTATGCATTCACAGAACAGGCTACTATGGCAACCACACCCGCTTCTCTCTCTCAGAGGCAGGATTTTCCCTCCATTTTCCCGTCTTTCTTGGCTGAGCAGCCTTTTTTTAAATCTATTTTCTTCTTTTCAGAAGCTCTGTGGCTGTCCCACCCTGTAACAGTCTGATATTTTACTGCTGGCTCATCCCAGGAACTTGAGGGAAGGGACAAGATCACCCTTTTAATGTAAACTTCTGAAATGACATTCAAGAGGCTTTTTAAAGGTCAAAAATAACAAGATATTTTATTCAACAGAGGGGAAAAGGTCAGGTGAAATCAGGGGTAAAATGTCTGAGGTAAATCAATAATGAACTCTGAGGTAAATTAGTATAGGCACAAACTACAGTTCATAAGTTTCAAGCAATTGAGAGTTTCTTAAGCTCATCAAACAGTCTTAGAACATATAAAATGAGAGGCTTTTGTTTTAATGTTTCCTAAACACTCCAGTATACTTTCTTGAGCATATCTGACTCTTTTGGTCTCCAGAAGGCAGGGATCACTCCACTCAGGCCCAAAGCTATTTAGAACAGAGGTGTCAAACTCATTTGTTACGTGGGCCAGATCTGAAATAAGTGTTACTTTGTTGGGCTGGGTCATGTGTGCCATAAAATGTAATGCCAGGTACCGGAGATATAAACCATAGAAAGGACAGCAGTTGGTAAGCTCTGAGTTGTTGTATCCTCACTGGAAGGCCTCATGGGCTGTGAGGGGAGTGCAAAGGAAAAACCCACATGGGTGGACTGGGGAGCCAGCAGTGCAGTACTGGGCAGACACTCCCATGCTGCTTGCCTGCTACAGACAAGGTTGTTCTGCCATGCTGAAGCCACAACTGGAGTGGCTCCGCCCACTTCCCCCCCCAAGCAATCTCCTGTTCTCTCCCTTGCATTAGTTGCTCGTGGGCCGCATAACAGCCTTGTACGGGCCAGTTCCAGCCCCTGGGCCTTATGCTTGACACCCCTGGTTTAGAACATTATCTTCTCCTCCACAATTTACACTGTGCATCAGATTAGGCCGAGAGCATGTGATTGGTCCAGGGTTACCAAGTGGGTTTCCATGGCAGAGTGGGAATTCTAACACAGGTCTCCCAGATCTGAGCCCGACACTCTAGCCATTACACCAGGGATCCTCAGCCTTTGTGAGCCTGTGGGCACTTTTGGATTTCTTTTTTTCTTTCTTTTTATTATTTCTTTATTTTTAACGTAGAACATACAAAAATGTACAAAACATACAAAACATAAATGTATGTGGTGGGGGGAACAAGTTCAAAACTTTCTAAAAAGAAAGAAAAATCATTTTGCCATATTTACATTTTCCAATACTAAATATTGAACCATTTCATCATTTGAACATTTCTTTTTTACAGGATTATATTAAAAAAAAAAGTTATATTTCCTCAAGTTTCTAAAAGTTTATATTTATTCATCCATCATAGTTTTGCGTCCAAACATAGAATCTTGACCAAACTCTTTCAAACTGATCTTCTGTTTGGTTTTTCAGATAAGAAGTCAGCTTATCGAATTCTGCTGCTCCCAATATTTTGTTAATAGTTTCAGTTCTAGCACCTTTGGATTTCTGAGACGGCATAGGGACAGCAGCCACAAAATGGCTGCTGCATGAGGTGGAGATGGCTACAAAATGGCTGCCACTTCTTATCCTCAGTCGTATGATGGAGATCCCTGTGCTGTGGTGGCATCTGCCGCCAAAGCAACATATTTAAAAAGCTGCACAGCCAATTAAATCTCCAGTGGCCAATCAGAAGCCTTGCTGGGCAAATGCCACACCTGGCCACACCCACTTCCAAAAAACACTTGGCGGATGCCAGAAATGGTCTAGACAAGAAGCATGGCACCCAAGGGCTTCGCACTGGGGATTCCTTCACTGCACCATTCTGGCTTGTGACCCCTTCAAGCCCCCTTCTAAGTGCCCACTCTTTTATCTCTGCCCTCCTCGAAAAGGCAGAAATTGAATCCTTGTGAACAACAACATGTTGATGAATAAGATTATAATCTTAGATAGGCAGAACTTCATAAATTCAAATAAAAAGCCCAGAGGTACAATATCCACTCTCCCTGTCTTGGTTTGAGAGATTCTCCTTTTCTCTGTATGCAGTTTTTAGCTCTTAGTGCAAAAAATCAATGGACTAGAAAGCCCCTTTTCACCTCCACCATCCAGTTTCAAGGAAGGTCTTCATACACCCTGGACCTTTCAACAGGTTGAGTGCCACAAGAGCTACAGAGGTTCAAGTCTGCTCCTGAACTCTGTGACCTCTCCCGCGGAGCCTCTCACAACGGCCTTCAGGTACCACCTCCGTAATTCACAGGTAAAAAGAATCCAGGCAACCTCTATTTCTGCCAAGCAATTCAAGGTCCAATCTTCCTTTGAACCATCTCCCTTTAAGAAAACATCTCTCCGCAATTAGACCATGTTCTCAACAAAGGACTCGGTCCTTCCGGCACAGCAAAGCCCTCTTGCATAACGCTCCTTCAGAGAACACACAAGTGCTATTTTTCTCTTGCCTCAGGGCCCGCGTGAAAAACCTTTTAAATACAATTATGGGCACTTAACATGAGTAGTCTCGCTCAGTGTTCTCTGAATTGGAGTTCTCATGCGAACTGTTGCCAGTGTGAGAAAGCAATTCACAGTGCAGTCCAGTGTAAGGTTCCACCCCACACACACACCATGCTCCTTTGAAAAATATCCTCTGAGAAATCCAGAAATTTCACACTCCCTGGATGTGATAGCTCCAGGGTAAGGCAGGAATGAAGGTTGCCAGCTCAACTTATACACCCCTTGATCAGAGGTAAAACACGTGCTACTTTTTTAAAAGGATGTTTCACAAAGGGTTTTGATTATTATTAACAAAGATTTGTGGTATAGGATATTCCCCACACACAGACACACACTTGCCGGCTATTACACCTTGGCAAGCTGTTCCCAAAATCTGAGTAAAGAAAAATACGTTATACAGAAACCATTTTAATTCAACTGGCAAGGTATACCACTCCTTAGGTATACCTATCCCATAGCAACTGGCAAGGTATACCTATCTATCAGGGCTTTTTTTCCCAGGGGGAACACTCTAGAACTGAGTTCCGGAAACTCTTTAACAAAATTCTTTTAAAAATATTTTAAAAGTCATGAGTTTTCAGTATACAGAGGTAAAACACTTCATTTCCCCCTTGAGAATTCCAGCACCTCTTTTTCAAAAAGAAAAAGTGGGTGGGGTGGGAAGCCCTGCCTATCCTCAGATCCTGTGACACAAGTCTAAAATGAACATAATGACTCAGTGTCAGGTGTCTGGAAGAGGAGAACTGGCAGTCATACACTTCACAATACAAGAACTCGTGGGCACGCAATGAAATTGCTGAGCAGTCGGGTTAGAACAGATAAAAGGAAGTACTTCTTCACCCAAAGAGGGATTAACACATGGAATTCACTGTCATAGGAGGTGGTGGCAGCTACAAGCATGGATGGCTTCAAGAGGGAATTGGATAAAAATACGGAGCAGAGGTCCATCAGTGCCTATTAGCCACAAGGTATAAATAAGAACTCTCAGGCTGGGGCAAGTGATGCACTGTAGTCTTGGTGCTTGGGGGGGGGGCAACAGTGGGAGGGCTTCTAGTGTCCTGGCCCCACTGCTGGACCTCCTGATGACACCTGGTATTTTTGTCCACTGTGTGACAGAGTGTTGGACTGGATGGGCCACTGGCCTGATCCAACATTGGCTTCTCTTATGTTCTTATATTACTCATCACAACACCATCCAATTAGCAGAAATATCTGATTTAAACCTTCAGAGCCAGGAAGCCCAGGAACCAGCAGGAAGAGATTGCTTCTCACTTCCTCTGAAATGGGGCCTGCTCAGCGCTGTCTCTATAGTTAGGTTTGCCAGGTCTGGGTTGGGAAATTCCTGGTGATTTGGGGGTGGAGCCTGAAAAGGTGGAGTTTGGGGAGGAGTAAGACCTCAGCAGGGTACAATGCCATGGAGTCCACCCTCCAAAGCAGCCATTTCCTCCAGGGGAACTGACCTCTGTCGCCTGAAGATCACTTGTAATTCTGGGAAATCTCCAGACTCCACCTGAACGACAGCAACCCTAGTTGAATGAGGTGAGGCAGTGGCCTCAGGCACAAAAGTCGGGGGACGGGGGAGAAATCTCAATTACCTATTGAGGTTAACTGGTTTGGTTCGTCCAGTCAACATTAGTTGGCAGAATGCTTAAATAAAGCTACAGATGCAGGAGCATCACTTTACCAGGTTACTCAGCTTACAAAGCTACACAGAGCCACACTGCAAGTTTAGAACAGAAATACTCCTCTATTTAATTGAGAAGTACACTTTGGACAGGAAAGAGCAGAGAATGATAGATTACTAACTTACTAGCTAAAGGATGGAGGCGGATGGTGAGAGGCCTGTCTGCCTCATGGTGCCAAGAGAAGACCACATGTCCCTCTCTTGGTGCCTGCTGGGAGAGAGCAAGTCTTCATTCTGAGTGAGAGAGAAGCAGGAAAGGGAAATTTGCTCCCTGAGATTACAGTCTGCATATCAAAGAGGACAGTAGCAGATGAGTAGATACAGGAAGAAAGGTCAGTGTGCCTATCTAGCTATCGAGCCTCTCTTGCCACTCAGTCTGGAGATCTGAGGCAGGGGACACCACATCTGGAACTTCCAACACTACCCTCACCTTCCTCCTTCACCCTTGGTCCCCCTACCTCCAACCTCATGCCTACCCCTTGCCAGAGCAGCCAATGACCCTTCCCTCTCATTCTCCCATGCATCTCTAAAAACTACCCGGAACTACATGCTCCCAACTCTCACAAGATTCTTCTTTGGCAAGCCCTACTGGGTTGGGTTGCCAAGTCCAGCTTGAGAAGGTTTGGGGAGGGTAGCCCAGGAAGGGCAAAAGGGGGCTCAGCAGGGGTGTGATGTCACAGAGTCCACCATCTGAAGATGCCATTTCCTCTCGAGGCAGAGATACCCAGAGACCCAGTTTGGAGTAGTGGTTAGAAGCATGGGCTGTAATCTGTGAGAACCAGGTTTGATTCCCCACTGCTCCACATGCAGCTGCTGGTGTGACCTTGGGTCAGTCACAAGCTCTTTCAGAGTTGTTCTCTCAAGAGCAGTTCTCTCAGAGCTCTCTCAAACCCACCTACCTCACAGGGTGTCTGTTGTGGGGAGGGGAAGGGAAAGGAGATTGTAAGCCACTCTGAGACTCCTTTGGGTAGTGAAGGGAGGGGTATAAATTCAATCTCCTCCTCCTCTTCTTCATCTTCTCCTTTTTCTTCAACTGGGGACCCAGTGTAATTCTGGGAGAACTCCCCCCCTGAAGTTGGCAGTCCAAAATGCTGGGTATGCATGGCTCCGTCACACTGTTCAGAGATTCCTGGGGAACAAGGAGGGGAGCAGCATTAGCTGTTCCAGGCTGAGGTTATGACCAGAGGCCGATGGCCGATTCTGAGGAAGGTGACCTCAGGAGGCATTCTGTGGAACCCTTCCTGGCCCCATTTCCTACAATGCCAAGCACAGTACCCCCAATGCCCCCTTCCTAAGCAGTGGCCCAGAGATGCCAAGACAGGGCCTGCAGCTGCTATGCATGAAGTGTTAGCATACCAACACCATAGCTACCTAGGCCAAAGTTTCTGAGTTGCTAACACTGTGGGCATAGTTAAAGTAATGTATGCAGGGGTCATTTCCTAGAAAAAGAGGTGCAGGAGCTCATTTTCATAACTCATTTGCATATACCACACCCCCTGACAAAAGGCAGGCATGTTTAAAATGAGTTAAGGCCTATGCAAATGAGTTTAAATTCTTCCCCCTTCCCTGAGTCTCTCCACAAATGCAGAGAGGCTCAGGGGGGAAAGTGGGCATGTCTGCCCACCTCCCCTTCCCCTCTCCAGCCAACCTGCCATGGAGGGCTGGCTGGAGACAGGAAGGGCAGAGAGGCAGACATGCCTGGGTTCCCTGACCGATCTTCTCCAGGAGAAGGTCAGGCAGGGAACCCAGACATTTAAATCCCCTCCAAGTCTCTCTGCAAAAGCGGAGAGGCTCGGGGGGAAGGCAGGCATGTTTGCCTCCCTGCCCTTCCTATCTCCAGCCAACCTGCTTCAGCGGGCTTGCTAGAGATGGTAAGGGCAGGGAGGCAAACATGCCTGGGTTCCCTGCCCGATCTTCTCCAGGTTGGGCAGGGCCTCCAGGCATTTAAATCCCCCCCTCTGAGTCTCTCCGTGGGCAGGGGGCAGGGCCTTGCCTCCTTACTGCCGAAGCACCGCTTCGGGGCACTCTGACAGGAAATGACCCCAGAATGTATTTTTAAAAAAATAAATTTTATTGTATTTGAAAAAGAAGTAAGCCAAAGAATATAATTCCTGTAGGTTACAGGAAGAGATAAAAGGGTAGACTTTAAAACATCAACATAACAACTTACGACCCCTGAATGTATGTAAGATACTGCCCACATGACAAAGCTCATGACTAAATTGTTTTGGGTCACATTGAAATTGGAGCTGAGCTCCTGGAACTGCACATCATCAGTGCAAGAAACTGCTCACTTTTCAGCTGCTTCTGTATTTCCCCCACACACACAAACTGGTCAATCACTGTAGTAAACCATTCATATTCCAACAGTTCCTTCTCACCATGGACCTGTTCTCTGATGTTGATTCCTGCAGGTCACTAAATATGATGGAAGTTAGGGCAGATACTTTTATACTCTACTAGGCACACATGTTAACTGCACAGGATGCAAAAGTATTTAGGGTAAATGTCATAATGTACGACATCCATTTGACTCCTCCCCCAATACTGAGAGTAAATATCAGTGCTGCATGTGCTTGAGAAAGAAACAGAGAAGTAGAGCTGGAAGGGACCCCAAAAACCATCCAGTCCAACCCCCTGCACAATGCAGGAAATTCACCTCCCCCCCTCGTGAATCCTGTTCTATGCCCAGAGGACGGCAAAAAAACCCTCCACAATCCCTGGGCCAATTCCTCCTGACCCCAAAGTGGTGATGGGCATTACCCTGGGCATATAAGAAAGGGCCATGAGAGCCAAACACTGGCTCAACCCTTCCTGCCCTCCCTGCTCACAATCTGCCTAAATTCGTAGTGAGCAATTGAATCAGCATTGCTGTCAGATGGCCATCTAGCCTCCGCTTAAAAAGCTCCAAGGAAGGATATCCCACCAGCTGCCAGGGAAGCCACTTCCACTGAGGAACTGCTTTAACCATCAGGAAGTTCTCCCTTGTATTTAGCTGAAAACTCTCTCTCTCTCTTTGGTATTTTTTTAATATGTGCATGTGTGTGCATGTGTGCACACACGTGGAAGTCAAGGGGAATTCTAGTGACTGACCCCTACTGGGGGCCTGGGGGATATTCAGAGAGGTGTCCAAATAAAGCCTGCCCCCCACCTCCTGCCTCTGGTATTCCAAGGAGGTCTCCCATCCAAATACTTGCCAGAGTCGACCCTGCTTGGCTTCCAAGATCTGACAAGATTGGGCTTGCCTGGGCTATCCAGGTCTGGGCAGCTGAAAACACTTTTGATATAATTTCAATTCACTGGTTCTGGTTTGATCTTCTGGGGCAACAGGAAAAAAGAATCTGTTCCATCCTCTATACGACAGCCCTTCAAATACTTGAGGACGGCTATCGTATCACCTCTCAGTCCTCTCCAGGCTAAACATACCCAGCTACCCTCCCCAAACCTCCAGGAGAGCCAGTTTGGTGTAGTGGTTAAGTGCACGGACTCTAATCTGGGAGAACCGGGTTTGATTCCCCCACTCCTCCACTTGCACCTGCTGATGTGACCTTGGGTCAGTCACAAGCTCTGGCACAGCTGCTCTTGAAAAAAAAGCAGTTTCTGTCAGAGCTCTCTCAGCCCGGCCTACCTCACAGGGTGTCTGTTGTGGGGAGGGGAAGGGGAAGGAGTTTGTAAGCCGCTCTGAGACTCCAAATGAAGGGCGGGATATAAATCCAATCCCCTCCTCCTCCTCCTCCTTTCCTCATAAGACTTGGGGTGATTTCCCACTAAAGCTGCCACGGGGTTGCGCCGCCGTTTGCCCCGAGATTTTTAGTCAATTTCACACCCGAAGCCGCGGGGCTGCATTTTGACCCGCGGCTTCGCCCGATTTCCCCGCAGTTTCGTGATCCTGTTTTTTGAGGATTACGAAACTGCGGGGAAATCGAGCGCAGCCGCAGGTCAAAATGCAGCCCGCGGCTTCGAGTGTGAAATTGACTAAAAATCTCGGGGCAAACGGCGGCGCAACCCCGCGGTAGCTTTAGTGGGAAATCACCCTTGGTCTCCAGACCCCTCACCTGCTTCGTGCTGCTCCCCTCTGGACACGTTCCAGCTTGTCAACATCCTGCTTAAACTGTGGTGCCCGAAACTAAACACGGAACTCCGAGATGCAGCTATTATGAAAGTCATACAGATAAGACCAATGTAAGGCAAAAGCATATTTAAAAAACAAACACCCCCCCCCCTCAACAAATGGTTCCTAACACTTTTCTTAACACATCTTGTCCGTGAAGCTGGTGCAGGGCCAGAGGGAAACAAAGGCCATATAGTGAAGGCGGGAAAGAGCCTTTGAATTCTCCAGCCGCCTTAATGTGAGAACAGGGACCGCAAAGACAGAGCAGCCATATTTTGCTCTCAGAAACAGTGCAGGATACTTCTTCCATGAGCAGCCTGAAAACCCCAAACTTCCTCAGGCTTGTCAGGGCTCGGAAGCTAAACAGGGTCGACCACGGCTAGCACTCGCGTGGGAGACCACCGGGGAAAACCAAAGCTGCTACACCGAGGAAGGCAATGGCAAACTACCTCTGATCATCTCTTGCCTTGGAAACACCTTGAGGGGTTGCCAAGCCTCAGCTGCAACTGGGCAGCAATTTATTAAGGCCTCTATGGCCTTAATGGTCAAAGCAATGGTATTCCCAGTAGTAATGTATGGCTGCGAGAGTTGGACTATAAGGAAGACCGAGCGCCGAAGAATAGATTCTTTTGAACTATGGTGCTGGAGAAGACTCTCGAGAGTCCCTTGGACTGCAAGGAGATCAAATCAGTCAATCCTAAAAGAAATCAACCCTGACTGTTCCCTGGAAGGTCAGGCACTGAAGCTGAAGCTCAAATACTTTGGCCACCAAATGAGAAGGGAGCACTCACTGGAGAAGATCCTGATGCTGGGAAAGATTGAAGCTCAAAGAAGAAAGGGACAGCAAAGGATGAGATGGTTAGACAGTGTCATCAATGAAACAAACATGAAATTGAGCAGACTTCAGAGGACAGTGGAAGACAGGAGGGCCTGGCGTGATCTGGTCCATGGGGTCAGAGAGTCAGACTCGACTGTGCGACTGAACAATGACAACTGTGGCTCCCAGATTTCCCTTTTCCGGTGCTCCTGCCGCCTGCCTCCCACATTTTCCTGGGTGACTGTTCAGCCGCCGTCTCTGTGCATCCCTGCCTGGCTCGATTCCACACCTGACTTGTAAGGGCACCGAATGGATTGGAGACCACCAGAAGGTTCCCGCACGTGCCAAGAAGGGGAAGCGCTAAAAGGATTCCTCACTCTCTGGTTGCACTAAACTGAAAGAGACACAGCGCTGGGCGTTGCGATTTCACAAACAAATGAAATAAAGTCAGGCAGTCCCTTCATTGCGCATTCCATTGCCCCATGCAGACATCCTTATTTCATTACAAATTATATGGAAGTGCCATGTGTTGCTGCAGTCTTGGCACTGAGTGAAGCTGAATAGACTTTCCTTTCCACTCACGCATAGCCCACAGGGTCAAATTAGTGTCGAAAGTAAGTGGGTTAAACATACCCAGGCCAATTTGTATTGTTTTATCTCATCTCTGTGCCAAAATGAGCACTGAAGCTGAACACAAAATAAATAGAGGAGAGAGAGAGAGAGAGAGAGAGAGAGAGAGAGAGAGAGAGAGAGAGAGAGAGGTGTCTGATTTAACAAGTCTTAGTGACTTGATAAACAACTAATAAGATGCAAAAGGCCTCATATTAGCAAAACAAACAAATAAAATTGTTGTATAAAGCAGCAGACATTAAGTCAGGGGTCCCCAACGGGGTGACCGTGGGCACCATGGGACCAAGGAACTGTTTTTCAGAAAGTGGATGGGGGCCAGATGGCCCTTTCATGCAGGAGGGCTTCTGACTGGCCACTGAAGATCTGACTTGGCTGAGCAGATTTTTTAAAATGTTGCGTTTGGAGCTGCTGCCACCACGGCACAAAGATCTTCACTGACTGACTAAAGCTGTGTTTATAGGCAAGAAGGTATTTTTGAAACAATATGTTCACTTAAAAGGCATCCTGTCGAACAGAGCGTCTGCCTGAAATATTGAAGGGTCACTACCAGAGTTCTGCATAATTCAGTCCCTGCCATTCTGTGGTTGGCTCCGCCTTATATGGTGTCCATTTTGCCGTGGCACCGACCACCTTGTGTCAGAATTTTAATAGTGCCCACAGGCTGAGGGGGTCCTGCTTGAAGCTCTTGACTGTACACTGGCTGTTTCCACACAGCAGGGCAGAATTCAGTAGCATCTTGACCTAAAACTCAAAACTGAGCATCTGCACCCCTACCCCAAACGCTACAGTCCTCCTACTCAGTACAAAGCAATAGGCCCCAGGAACTTCCTTTTGGTTTATCCCAGGGTTTTGGACCCTGGTGAATCTTTTTTTCATGGCAATGAAAATCACATCAGAAGCTAAGCAGGGTCAGCCCCGGTTGGTCCTTGGATGGGAGACCACCAAAGAAATCCAGAATTGTGGTACAGAAGCAGGCAATCGCAAAACACCTGTCAGGCTCCCTGTGCCTTTTGCATTTTACAGCTCACTTGCCATTGAGAGAGGAGGTTCCTCTTAGTGGTGCCAAACGTCCTGGCTTCTCAAATGTCTGTGATCCTGTTTTCCTTGCTATGTAGAGGCTACGTGCCTATGGGGGGGGAGCCGATTGTTAGTCCTGGCGGGCAAATCCCATGGGGTGATTGGGTCCTGAGCTTTAGTGCCTTTACTTGAATCCACTATATCTGCAACCTTCGCGCGTTCAACTTCAGTCCTAACAATAGATGTGTCCAGGATGGTTATCTATCAACTGTCTCAATAAAGTTAGCTTTCTTCAAACTGGCTGGTATTGAGAACTGCTTTAACCAAGATCCTCACAACACCTCCACTTGTTTCTTGCCTTGAAAGCCTCGTGAACAGTCACTGTAAGTCAGCCGTGACACAACGGCACCCCCCCCCAAAAAAAGCACAACTTTTCTTTTCTTTTTTTATAAAAACCCTCCTAAAGAGGAGAGAATTTTATTGCTTTTTATAATAAGAAAAAGGTAGGGTATATAGGTGGATTAAGAAAAGGATTGAGTGAATTTTTCTGTTAAAGGATTAGTTTTAGCTAATAAAAATACTGTTTTAGGCAACCACCGTGGTTGGAAGGTCTTCTTTTCACATTTCAAAAGTCCAAAATAACTCTGTTAGTAAGTTAGTAAAGTCCCTTGGGGTTAGTTATTAATCAGCTCCTTTCTGACGTTTCACGAACAGCTATTTCTTATATTGTCTTCTTTTTGTGTCTCTCAAATTGTAAGATGGGCCCTATTTAGCCTTCACGTCTCCCGCTCCGGCACCTCCCTCCTCTGGGTCGCTGTCCTCTTCGCTGGTTGATTCCGACCAAATTGCGAGTGCTGCATCTTCCTCTGTACTGGCGTGCCTCTTCAGAAATTCTTGTGCTTTGAAGACAGAGTCAATCTTCTCTCTTTTATCCTTATACTTAAACACCAGCCCTTCGGGGAAGATCCATTTATAAACAGTCTGATGCCTTTGTAGAAATGTGGTCAACCCTTTATATGCTTTCCTTTTCATACGGATTTCATAAGGAACATCCTTCAAGGTTCTAATAGTCTTCTCCCTAATCTTCAGGGGCACCGCTGAAACTGCACGTAAGATTTGATCTCTGGTAGGTTGCTTAGTGAACTTGACAACCACTTCTGCTGGCAGATTATTTTTCTTTGTAAAAGCGGAATAGGCTCTATAAACCGTATCCATCTCTTCTTTTAATTCTCTCACTTCTCTGCCAGTTAAGGGTGCCAAGGCATTCGCCAGTATGGACCTGAGATCCTCTTTCTCTTCTTCTTTGATGCCCTGAAAGCGGAGAGTCAGATTAGATTTCTCCATCTGCAACGTTAAAATCCTTTTTTCTTGCATATCCTGATGCTTTTCTAGTTTGTTGACCCTTTTCTTTATTTTCCTGGCATCTTCCGTCGAGACCAGACACTTCTGTGCGATCTCCTCCATCCTTTTTGCTGTTTCCGTTAATTGTTTTTGTTGACTGTTGAGAACACCTTCCATGTTAGTCAAAGTTTCGCTAATTTTCTGCATTTGCTCCAGCAGAGGGTGCAGTAGCTCGCTTTTCTGTTGATTGACAGCAGGCTCTGGGGGGGGTTGCCCAGACCGGAAGTCCCTCCTCCCTTCTTTTCCAGCTTTTGTGGGACCTTTTTGAAAGCCGACATTTTCCCTGTTTGTTTACTTTATCAAAGTTCGTGCCACGTCCCTCAGGAGACCAGCTTACTCTTGATCTTCAAAGAAACCCCACAGGTACTTTCACCAACACTTTTTCCCCTTTACCCCCCTTCGCTTTTCCTTTGAAGTCTCGTTTCTCAAAGGGGGTGGGGATTCCTCCCTCCTCCCAGCCGCCTATCCGCTTACAGGGGGGATTCACATTTTTCGCTTCAAAGTAAACCTCCAACTCACGATTTGATGCCTGTTCTTCTTTTTATGTTAATTCACATCGCTTATCTTCACTCCTGGAAGTCGGTGGCGTTGCTAAGTCCCATACGGGCACAACGCAGCGGGGCTGATTGGGGCGGGGAGAAAGCCTCAATTTCCCGGCTGTCTGCCGGCAAAGAGGCTACTCCCCAAGCGCCCCCCAGTTCGGAGCCTTTGCCTAAGGCTCACTAGGGTCCCGAGAGGTGGCCGCCATTCGCTCCGCCGAAAACCGAAAACCAAAACAAAAAACAAAAAAAACACAACTTTTCAAACAGCGGGTTCATGGACAATATGAACATATATGAAGTGGCCCTCAATGGTTTGCCAGTTGCCATGAAATATGGGGGCTGCTGTACTGCAGACATAAAATCACCTCCAGGAACATGGAGCTAGCGTAATTTCTCTTCAGGTCCTACCAAAATGTAACCTGTGATCTATCCATCTATCTAGTGAGGACATTTATTCATGAGAACTTAAGAAAAGCCCTGCTGGATCAGAACAGTGGCCTCATTTAGCCCAGCCTCCTGTCCCACACAATGGCCAACCAGTTCCTCTGTATGGCCAGCAACAGGGCACAGAGGCCGAGGCCTTCCCCTGATGTCACCGCCTGGCTCTGGTGTTCAGAGTTTGACTCCCTCTGAATGTGCAGGTTCCCTTTAGTCGCCATGGCTAGCAGCCGCTGATAGACATTCTCCTCCATGAGATTCACAGAAAATCTCGTCTTCCATATATGCCCCGTCGTCTCTGACTGCTGGCTTTCGTTGAGATGCTATATGATGTGGTCGTGCTGTGTCCAACAGTATAAGTAGTCTGGTAAATGCCAGTGCCTTCTAGAATAGTTGTTTGTTTAATTAAAGGAAACCCATTTTTTTTCCCCTAACAACACAACTTCTATCAAGAATGACATAAGCTACACAGAGAATTAATCATATTTGCCGGGCAATGTTTTAGGGGAGACAAACAGCTGATACAGCATTTGGCAGAGCAAACTGTGCACCTATCAATCTTCTCCCAGCTTGTGAGCCCGGCAATTTTATTTTTATACAGTACAAATTAAAGTCAGGATGAAAGAAAGACTCTGTTGTTAATAATATCCATCCTTCTCAAAGACAACAGTGGTTAGACAGCAGCCCAGCCACCGTGTTTGAATGAATTCTGCTCATGTCCTCCACCAGTGGGGTTCGATGTTACTCCGCCTCGGTCTCCATGTGCAATCTGACAACAATAGCCCCGTGCCGCAGCATTAAAAAGAAAACATGTTATCGATTAATTACACCCATTGTTTCAGTGTTTTGGTTTCTCAGTCTCTTATTGCCTCTACACAATGCTCTTGTGATTTGTATGGGGGGAAAAAATCCCGAACACTTTACTCACGATGAACTCCAGTCTCATAAGGTGGGCAGTGATTTTTTTTAAAAAAATAAATAACAGGTTTGCTGGCTTATCCTTGTTCAAACCATCTCGTGCATGTGCATTAGCAATCTCTGCTTGATAGAATTAATGAGAGCTAATCAGTATTAATCACATTCCGGGGATTTATGTTTTCTGTAAACAGCTGTCAACATATTAGTCGGGGGGGAGGAATTATGTGTTGTCTGCGCATGCACTCCTCAGATTCCCACATCTACATAACCATATTATGTCCAGAGTGACAATATAAGAAGAATCACCTGCATAAAGACAAAATTTTCTATCAAATGTAGACAGTCTGAGGAAACAGGGATATATTGGCATGTAGGGTAGTGTTCTCCCATATAGGTTGCCACACGGCTTTTTTTGTAGAAAAAGTCCAGCAGGAACTCATTAGCATAATAGGCCACACCCATCAGCAGAAACTCATTAGCATATTAGGCCACACCCTGACAGCACATCTCATTAGCCTATTAGGCCACACACCCCATGTTACCAGAAGTGAGGTCATCCAGCCACACCCACCTTTTGCTTCTTATTCTGTTTACCTTGTTCGTTGTCTAAACTCGGGGCTTTTTTTGTAGCGGGAACTCCTTTGCATGTTAGGCCACACACCCCTAAGGTAGCCAATCCTAATGAGTTTCTGCTGTTGGGTGTGGCCTATTATGCTAATGAGTTCCTGCTGGGTGTGGCCAACTCAGGAGCCAGCCGGAACTCCATTCCTGCGCGTTCCTGCCCCAAAATAGCCCTGGGTTGCCAGACTCCACAGTGGTGATGGGGGTCCCCTGCTGACAGGCCTCACCTCCTCCCCACCACTGATCACCTGGCCAGGGGAGGAACTTACCCCCCAAAGAAGGGAGATCCACCCAACATGCAGCAACATGTCTATGTCACAGCCCATGTGACCCGGAAGTGATGTCATCACATCCAGGATGCTGGGGTGACACTTTGGTATTTGGGCAAAAAACTGTATGGTAGAAGCCGGATTTACCAGAGGTCTTGCCCAAATACCGGAGCATCTCACCAACATCCCAGACGTGATGATGTCACTTCCAGGTCACATGGGCAGGGACATAGGCACATTTCTGTACATCAGATGGACCTCCCTGCTGCTCCTGATGGTCCCCCCCTTCCCTGCTGGTTGCCAGGAGGGGACCAGTGGGGGATCTGGCAACCCTCCTCCCATACCTTAGGAGGATAGGTTGGTCAATAAATGAAAATCAAAATAGAGTTTCTGTTGGAAATGCATCCTCTCATAATGCTTTTAAGATACACTCCCAGAGAAAAATGCAACAGGTAATTTTGCAAAATCCATCCAATTTATGGTCATCCTGTCTCAGGAACTGATTGCTCGGCAATGGAGAAGTCAAAGACTTTCTCGACAGAAGACACCTTCAGAGGGTGACCATGCTGGTCAGCAGTAGAACAGCTCGATCTCAAGCCTCGTGGCACCTTAAAGACAAACAAGATTTTTGAATTAGGAGTGTTCAAGAGTCAAAGTTCCCTTCATCAAATACACAAATCCCACCCACCCACCCCATATCTGCCAAAGGGAGCTTTGACTCTCGAAAGCTCATGCTCCCAAACTCTTGTTGGCCTCTTAGTTGCTACTGGACTCAAAACCTAGCTGGAATTGAGAGCCCAGAGGCCTAAGAAGTGTATGTACATCAATGTTGAAGTACTGATGATGGATCAGTGGCCACCTCATGTAAGAACCAAACACAAAAGATGGGTGAAGAATTTGTTTATGTAAGATCTTTGGCCCCTCAGCGTTCCCCCCCCAGACAGACAGAAAATAATCTGTACCACTGTATTGTTTGTTATGGCATCTGTATGAATGTGGAATGATAGGAGAAACAAGTTCATAACTCACATGAGCTTGCTGACCCGAGCTAGTCTTAGATCTATGGGCTACTGGAAGCTATTTCTCACCCATTCCAATTTCCTTGCTATAGTCCCCCTGGCGTCGCCATCATCATGTTCAAGATGTGCTGTACACAAAGCTTTCTTGCCAATGGCTAGAAAATCCCAATACTAATTCCATGCATTCTTCTACCAGGTCAGCTGTTTGGAAGGAGATCTTAGAGTCAGCTTTGCCCCTGGACTTCCAGGCTTAGACACAAAGAGTGTTGTTGTTGTTGTTTTCCAGATTCAATTGGTTTGCCATCTGGTACCCTCTTGTCACACTGATCTGGATTGCCCAAGGTAGCCCAATCTTGTCAAGTCTCGGAAGCTAAGCAGAGTCAGACCTGGTTAGTACTTAGATGGGAAACCAAATCAGCCATCACCAGAACCAGGGCCTTCTCAGTGGTGGCTCCATACTGGTGGAATGAACTCCCAGAAGACATCAGAGCCCTGTGGGACCTTCTATAGTTCTGCAGGGCCTGTAAAACAGAGCTCTTTCACCAGGCTTTCGATTAGGAGCCGTCACTGATGAACGAGCTATTTATAGCTGAACATCATGGCCCTCGTGTTACTGGATACTGCTACATTGGACCATCAAATAGCCAGTGCCATCTGTAAGTAATTGTACTTTGCATTTCTATTACTAGTATGAAACATTTTATTGTAATTTTTATTGTAATGTTTTGCACTGTATAGTGCATTTGTGTTTTACTGGATTTTAACTTGTTGTTCGCCGCCTTGAGCCTGCCTGTGCGAGCAAGGCGGGATATAAATCGAAATTAATAAATAATAAATAAACCACCAAGGAAGTCCAAGGTCATGATGCAGAGGCAGGCAAAGGAAAACCACCTCTGATAGTCTCGTGCCTTGAAAACTCTATATGGTCACTATATGTCAGCTGCAACTTGACAACTACCACCAGTGTTCCCTCGAAGCTGAGTTAGTGTGAGCTAGCTCACAGTTTTTTAGCCTCTGGCTCACAGATCTTTGCTCCAGAGCAAACTAATTTATGCAGTAGCCAAATTGATTGCTCACAACTTTAATGCCAGTAGTTCACAAAGTAGAATTTTTGCTCATAAGACCTCACAGCTTAGAGGGGACATTGACTACCACTAACACCACCCTTTCATCTCTAGATGAGAACAATCCTAAACAGAGTTACATTTGTCTAATGGTCAAACCAGATATTACACTGGCCATGAGGGAGCTGTTTTAGCACTTGAAAAGTTGTGAGGGGAAGGGTCTCCTAATCCCCCCAGCACCATTTTTAATTGGCCAAAATCTTCCCTAAAATGGCATCAGTGGACAATGCTCCCTCTAAGCTGTGGAGTCTTGTGAGCAAAAATTCTACTCTCTGAGAGACTGGCATTAAAGTTGTGAGCAAGTGATTTGGCTCCTGCATAAATCAGTTTGCTCTGGAGCCATCCTTCCTGAGCTAAGACAAAAAATGTGTGAGCCGGAGGCTAAAACACTGTGAGCTAGCTCACACTAACTTAGCTGAGCGAGAACACTGGACACGAGTCCGAACCGTGGACAGCATAATGTCTAATTTGGCTCTAAGCCCATTGATTCAGAAATAACCATGGAACTTTGGTTGTGGTCACACTGGCAGCTTGGCACAGCACGGAGGCACAGCTCTTTGCATCAGAGCAAATATAGCAGGAAGGGGCGATCAGACAGTACCTCTTGTGGTGGCCTCCCCATGCCCGTGTCCCGTGATTGAGTGTCCAGATAGTAGATGTATGGCAACCACAGAACACAGTGTCCTGTGGGCTTTTTTCTTTAATCCGATTGTGCATGCGCATATACACTTACATGCACAGATTACAAATACTGTGGCTGAAACAGCTCTCACTTTCACACTTCCCTTCTGGCTTCCATTTGCCACAACACCATTCAAATGTCTGGAAATGTGGAATGGGAACACAAGCATCCATTAATACCAGACATTCCCTGATGCCTAATTAATCCAGATCCACAGCAGGGCATCCCTGGGTGCTGACGACTGCAGCATGGAAGGCAGATGTTCTCATCTGGTCGTGCTCTTTTAATCCACACAGGTAACACTACCTGAATTACCAGAATTTTATTGGGTACGCACAGGTAACACTACTATTTCGCTACAAATGGTCCATATGACCACAGCCTCTGTTTAGGATTGTGCGGCTGATGAAATAGATTGGACAACCATAATGCAGCAGAGGCAGCCCTTGGTGATGATCTCAGCAATTCAGCTGATGAAGAATCATATCACGCCAGCACTGAAGCAACTGCACTGTACGTCCCATATGTTTGCGGGCCAAATTCCAGCTGCTGGCTTTTGCTGTTCCAGCACTAGCTAGTCTGGGTCGTCCTTGTAAGGAATGTCTTATCCCATAACAGCCTCCCTGAGATTTAAGCTGAGAAGCTTGCCTTCAATATTGCAGAAGGCCAGACTGACCTCCACACATAACAGGGCCTTTGCAGCAGTTGCCAGGGGGTGAGAGGGTTGGAATCCAAGCCTTACGAGGAAAGGCTGAAAGAGTTGGGTATGTTTAGCCTGGGAAAGAGAAGGCTTAGAGGGGAGATGATTGCAGTCTTCAAGTATTTGAAGGGCTGCCATGTAGAAGATGGAGCAGAACTATTCTCTCTTGCTCCGGATTGCAAGACTAGATCTAATGGGTGGAAATTACAAGGGAGTCATTACCAGCTAAATATCAGGAGAAACTTCCTAACTGTAAGAGTGGTTGAGCAGTGGAACAGCCTGCCTCAGGAGGTGGTGGATGCTCCTTTGCTGGAATTTTTCAAGTGGAGTCTGGATGACCATCTTTCGGGTATGTTGTAGGGCTATCTTTCGACTATGTTCCTGCAGAGTGCAGGGGGTTGGACTAGATGACCTGCAAGATCCCTTCCAACTCTAACATTCTATGATTCTATTATTCTTTCATGTCCTGTGTAGCAGAACAGGCCAACTCTGGCCTGCAGGCCCTGCCCTTTGAAGTTTTCCCAACACCTGGAGAGGCCTATCTCTCTCCCCGGTAACCTGACACCACCACCTGACCTTTGTAGGAATTGCCTGTGTGGGGGGGGTCAGAGAGTCAGAACTCCCGGCTTCTCTTCCAAGGCCTTGCCTCTGTGTCTCCCACTGCCCAGCACCTGGTCACCATGGGGCAGGCCCGTAGCTAACAAATTTTTGCTCAGGGGGCCAGTGGGGCCTGCCATTATATGTCTGTGCGGTACTGCCTCATGCCCTGGCCCACTGCTGCTCACCTCCACAGTGCCTCCCCATCCCTCCCAGCCCATCCCAGCAGAGGCCAATGGTTCACACCTGCCGAAGTACACGGGACATGACTCATGTCCCTGACATTGACAACTTGTTTGCACTTTCTTCTCCTCTCACCATACTCTCCTTGGCCAAGAAGGATTCCTCCCCTCCACCCCCAGCTGGCATTGCCCCCAAAGCCTCACACACACACACACAAGCCAGTTCTGGGTCAGGCCCCCTCCCCTCCCCGCCTCCTCCTCCTCCTCCTCCTCCTCCTCCTCCTCCAAAGGGCTTGCCTTGCTGGAGATGTCCCATTCACTGCCATGGAGGATGCCACATGGCGCTGTCCCTTTAAGGCATGTGAGGGAGACAGAGAGAGAGAGAGAACCCCTGCTGGCACATCACTAACAACCCCTCCATTAACAATCACCACCTCGCCTCCTCCTCCATGGCTAAAGGGCGGGCGGGCGGGTGCATGCTATGCCAAGCCAGGGGAGGGGAGTTATGGAAGAGGGCAAGCTGAGCAGAAGCCTGGAGCTTGCCAGCTACTAGGAAGATGAGGAGGAGGAAAGCTTCAAGCAGCAGCAGCAGTCAGATGCCAGCAGCAGCCGGTCCCGCATGCCCGGCTTCTTCCGCAGAGTCCGTGCGTGCCCCAGGGCCAAACCATGCTACCCGTTCACTTGCTTGCCTGGGCTGACTTCACCTTGTGCCCAGCCATCTAGACCCAGGAGGGGAGAAGAAGTGATCAACTGGGGGGAGGGTGCCCACAAAAATTGCAGGGGGGCAGGTCCCATGGGCCCACATTAGCTATGGGCCTGCCATGGGGACTGCCTTATGCGACCCTGGAAGAATAGCCACTTGCCAAATACCTGCCTTCACCCTGGTGCTTTTTTAAAAAAAAGTGTGTCCAAGATGGTGGAGGTCTATGTGGTATGGAAAACCACTACCAGGATCCTAAGTTATAAAGCATTAATTAAAAGAAAATGGTCACAGGTGTACTTTTAGCACAGCACAAGATTGAGCAAAGAATTCGAAAGAAATGGGTAAAACACAATTCCTGTACCCCTCTCTCTATACATGTACTACATGTACAGATGTTAAAATACAGGCTCCTTAGCTTAGGAAGTTACAGATCTCCACATAATTCAATTACCTTGAGGTTTCCTTCAGCTCCTCAGGTCAGCACATGGTTAATGGCTGCTTCTTCCCAACCTCAGTTATGAGTTTTCTCTGCTCTGATGGGCCCAGCACAAAAGAGATCTCCCTTATCTGAGTTTTATCACCTTTCCTTTCCTCACCCACTGACCAGGTGAGCAAAGATTTTCCTGAAGTCTCTCTAGTATTTAATTACTCCAAACCTCTGTTCCCTGCTTGGAGGGGGGGGCTTTACCATCCCATTGTCTAAACCTACTAGCATTTGTATGAAGATGCATTGAGCTAAGTCTGGAAAGCAATTGAACTGACTTCCTCCCTTCCTGCCTGTTCTCTGCCCAGAGATGAAAAAATACTTTTAAATTTTACAGTGAAGGTTTTGCTCATTTCAAACCTCAAAAGAAAAAAAAAATGCATTTCTTCATACCCTGCTTGAAGAAAGCCATCTGACTTTGTGAGGCAAAGCACCCCTGACCGCCCTCAAGGCTTAACGTGAATGGTAAAAGCTTGTTCCATCCTGCAGGTGTTGCTAATTGGCCTTTCTGCCTACACGGTTCTTATCCGCCAGTTGGCCCCCAGCAGTCCAGCATGCTCAGTCCAGTGGTGATAGCCCTGAAACAGCGGGCAGGTCCGTGCAGAGTTGCATCCACCCTTTGCTCCGACGGCTTCACAGCGACAGAGGTTTACACTTTGCTTTCAGCACTGCTGCACAGCAGAGGAGCACAGGAGATGACTGCGGTCCAGAAGATCCTCGTGGTGAACCTAGACATCTCCTAGATGAGAATACTTCGGAGTACAAAACTGTCAAATTGGAAGAACAAGTCCGTGCCTTAACAGAACGATACCAAAAAGTGCTGGCAGGTTCTGAAAATGTCAGGCAGAGGACACAGAAGTTTTGTAGAAGATGCTAAACTGTTTGGGATCCAGAGTTCTTGTAAAGATCTGGTAGAGGTAGCAGATATCCTGGAGAAGACCACATAGAAGGAGAATACAGTGACCCAGATTCAGCTCTGAAGAAGATTTGTGAAGGTCTGTGTCTTGTAGAGTCCAAGCTACAAAGCATATTCATTAAACATGGTCTGCAAAAAATGAACCCCATTGGTGGCAAATATGATCCCTATGATCACAAAATAGTGTGTCATGTGCCAGAAGAGGGAAGGAAGCCAGGCATTGTGGCATTAGTGACTCTGAATGATTATAAACTCCATGGCCGCACTGTCAGACATGCACAAGTTGGTGTGGCAGTAGAATCGCAAGAATGAAGTCAGCATGTCCATTAGAACTCAAGACTGTAATGAACTGAATTCTCTGTCCATATGACTATTGCTGCTATGGTATCTCTTTATTATTTATTAAACCATATTTGTGTTACATGTGGGCTTCTCAGGATGTGTGCAGCCACTGAACCTTGACTACCAAGATGTACAGTTATTTAATGGTATTCCCCCCCCCGTATCATATTATTCCCCCCTGTATCCAGTTGTTTCTCAGAGGTGAGTACTTTGGTGATCTTTACTATTCTGCCTACACAGCCCTTATCTTAAGGTCAGAGCTGGAAATGTGGTAATTAGCTTCTCATGAGAACCTGCAGCCCAGAGGATGGGAGGGGAGGAATCAGGAGCAATGAGGTAATTTTCTAGAAGGTTCCAGCAAGAACGTGTCCTGATTGGGTGTGATCATCACCTGATGCTGCTTGGCCAAAAGGAACTATAACTGAGCTAAGAGGCCAGAGAAAGGAGGCTGGTTTGGATTCTGAAGGACTGAAGGCCTGGGCTGTGATATGCTTATAACCCTAACCCTAAGGTGTGGAGTCTTGTGAGCAAACATTCTACTTTGTAAGCTACTGGCATTAAAGTTGTGAGCGAGCGATTTGGCTGCTGCATAAATTAGTTTGCTCTGGAGCCCATCCTTCCCGAGCTAAGACAAAAATATGTGAGCCGGAGGCTAAAAAACTGTGAGCTAGCTCACACTAACTCAGCTTAGAGGGAACACTGATTGCAATAGATGGCAGTGTAGAGACTGCATAAGCTATGGCCTTTGACTCTTGTACTTAAGGTCTGTGTCATCTAATGCAGGTCTTGGAAACGTGTTAGATAGTTAAGCTAGTTTTCTTGGGGAGGGGGGGTGTCGCTGCGTGTTTTTTAGAGCATTGTGTTGCCTGTAGATTAAATCATTTGTTTTGACAGAAATTAAATAAGCTTTATATAATTTTAAAAACAAAGAAGGGTTTGGTTACTTGTGTACAACAGCCCCGGGAACCCACGGGGTCCAGCCTTGAACTCCTTGACAGGCTTGATCAGAGGAAAGGCTTTTTAAAGGGGGTAAAAACAATGTTTCCATTGACCTTTTACATTTAATCTTCCCCGCTTGGTTCTGCCACATTGTTTCCCTGCTGCTATCTGTATGGTTCTATTGTAATTCAATTGTTTCCTTTATTTTATTGGCATTCCTCCTGTGGATTTCTCTTGTATGGGGAAATGCAGAAAGACACTTATAAACCTCATTAAAACAACAACAGTAGTTCAGTCAGCCAAGACGCAGGGAGGTGAAGCCCATCAATGGCTACTAGCCGAGTCGACTAAAGGGAAGCGCCATCGACAGTGGCAGCAGATCTCTGAGTCCCCGTGCTCGGAGGCAGCATTGGGGAAGGCCGTGGTCTCTGTGCTGTGTCTGTTGGCCCACTGGGGCACCTGCTTGGCTGGAGTGTTAAACAGGGTGCTGGACCAAGTGGATCCCTGGTGCTATCTAATAGGGCACTTCTTATCTCCCAAAAGAACCACTGTTCTCCCTGTGGCTTAAGCATTCTTAAGTGAAATGCCCGAGCCTTAGATTCAGAGGGTAGCTTTGTAGCCGTGTTGGTCTGCAGCAGAATGGCTACAGTTCAAGTCCATTAGCCCCTTAGAGGCCAATAGGAATGCCAGACCAACAAGAATTGGGGGGGAGGGGATATGAGCTTTTGAGAGTCCAGGCTTACTTCGCCGGATGCACAAATCTCCCTTCCCATATCTGATGAAGGGAGCAACGACGACTCGAAATCTCATACCCCCAAGAAAACCCTTGTTGGTGCTTCTGAAATCAAATCGAGCACCAACTCTCTTAGTCACAGCTTGGCAGTCCTACCTGTATCTGAACCTCATAGACATGATTAACACATGGAATTCACTGCCACAGGAGGTGGTGGCAGCTACAAGCATGGAGAGCTTCAAGAGGGAATTCAATAAGCATATGGAGCAGTGATCCATCAGTGGCCATTAGCCACAAGGTATAGATAGGAACTCTCAGGCTGGGGTAAGTGATGCTCTTTATTCTTGGTGGTTGGGGGGAGGGCAAATGTGGGAGGACTTCTAGTGTCCTGGCCCCACTGCTGGACCTCCTGATGGAACCTGGTATTTTTGTCCACTGTGTGACAGAATGTTGGACTAGATGGGCCATTGGCCTGATCCAATTTTGGCTTCTCTTATGTTCCTATGTTCTTAATTACAGTGATGCCGAGGGGCAGAGCAGTGGTTAGATTTCAGACTAGGATGCAAGACCAAGGTTTGTTTAAGTTAGGCCCCGGTCACACGGAGCATTTGCCACACAGAAGGCATGATAGTCCGATGGATTTTCCGGGCGCGATCACACCAGAACATCTGGGAGGCATAGCGCACCCGTGGCCAACTTGTGGTGTGCTGCCGAAGATGCGCATTTAAAAGGTACCTGGATCAACCTACTGGCAAATGGTTTGCCACAGGCTGCCTATGGACTCCCGTGGTGTGCAGCTATTCCCCCAGATCATCCCCTTTGCTGCTCATGCCGATGGAGGAAGCCCCAGTGTGCCACCGTTGCATCTGATCACCTAATGGTGAATTAGATTGTGACGGTGCAAATAGCCACGTCTCCCCCCGCATAATCTGGCCCGTGTGACCGGGGCCTTAATGAAGCAGAGTTTTGCCCAGTCATAGAAGCATGATAATGAGTGCAAATCAGCCAGTATCATCATGCCCCTGTATAAATCATTTGTGCGACCTCATTTGGAATACTCTGTACAGTTCTGGTCGCCACATCTCAAAAAGGATATTATAGCATTGGAAAAAGTGCAGAGAAGGGCAACTAGAATGATAAAAGAGTTGGGACACCTTACCTATGAAGAAAGGTTAAAATGCTTGGGGCTCTTCAGCTTGGAGAAACGACGGCTGAGGGGTGACATGATCGAGGTTTATAAGATTATGCATGGGATAGAGCAGGTTGAGAAAGAAGTACTTTTCTCCCTTTCTCACAATACAAGAACTTGTGGGCACTCCATGAAATGGCTGAGCAGTTGGGTTAGAACAGATAAAAGGAAATACTTCTTCACCCAAAGAGTGATTAACACATGGAATTCACTGCCACAGGAGGTGGTGGCAGCTACAAGCATGGACAGTTTCAAGAGGGAATTAGATAAACGTATGGAGCAGAGGTCCATTAGTGGCTATTAGCCACAGGGTATAGATGGGAATCCTCAGTCTGGGGCAGGTGATACACTCTATTCTTGGTGCTGGAGGGGGCAACAGTGGGAGGGGGCTTCTAGTGTCCTGGCCCCACTGCTGAACCTCCTGATGGCACCTGGTATATTTTGGCCGGTGTGACAGAGTGTTGGACTAGATGGGCCATTGGTCTGATTCAACATTGGCTTCTCTTATGTTCTTATGTTTTTATGTTCAGTAAATAAATCTCCCAAGAAGTATATTGCAAAAAAGGTAAACCTATATTTACACAAGTACATCCAGTTCACATTCAGGTTGTAGTTGAAAGGAGAGAGAGAGAAGCCTAATCTAAAGAGTACTTTCCCTATCACAAACGGCCAGCTTGTCCGGCATCATGTATGTGGGGGGTATATGAGGGCATTGTCTCTACAAGGAGAGATCTGCAGAGACCTGTGTCGCCATGGAAGGCCATGTGTAGTGATGGAGAGGACAAAGGGAGAGGAGAGGTCAGAGGGCAGCTCCCAGGTTAAGACAAAGAGAAGCTTCTAGTTCAAGGAGACAATACCTGTACACACTTGGAGTGATGTAGTGCCTCCCCTGTTTCCAGGCATGTTGAGTCGCTCACTCCACCACCCACTCTGCCATGGAAGCTTGCTGGATGGCCTGGGGCCAGTCTCACACTCTCAGCTTAACCTACCTCACAGGGCTGTTGTAATCATGCTAAAAGGAGATGGTTGTATGCCATGCTGAGGTTTATGAAGGGAGAGTGGGATAAAAACAAAGAGCTATGTAGATATTTTCTCCGCTGATGTACAAGACAGAGAAAATTGGTTTATATTGCAATGCTTGGTATTCATGTATTTTAGACCCCCCTCCCCCGAAAAAAAACCTCTCATCCTCTTCCCCCTCCCTCTGGAGCAAGACACATTCTACAGTTTGAGATCTCCTGATCTATGATCCCATTAAAACCCTCTTATTTGTCCCCGGAGTGTTAGAAAAGCATTTGCTGATCAATAGACTAATAACAGCATATAAGCAGTAACTACATTGTTGATGTTTCAGCAGGCAAAACACATAAAGAGGCCAGCACCAATCGCTGGGATTAAAGAGGCCATAACTTTATGGAAAGAACATCGCAATAACGGCCAGCTATGAAGGCCGTTGCGGACCAGGTTATTACAGCCCTTTCTGTTGATCGGCCTAGAGAGACTGAAAGCCAAAGCCAACCAATTAAACATAACAATTAATTCCTAACCAGGAGAAGATGAAAAGTGTGCCAGACCAATGGTCAATCAGATCTAAGATTATTTAAAAAAAAATCCTTCCAGGTTTTAGAACAGCTACCCAAGTAGAGAAGGTGACTTGTGCTGCCTGCTTAACCACAGTCAGCTGGACTCTAGAAGGAGCAGGAAAGAGAGCTGCTGGAGTGCTGTTTGTAGCTGATTGGCGAAGGTGATTGTTGCTGATTGGGGAGAGTCTGTTTTGCCTGGGGCTAACTGCTGGGCCCTGCCTTCTTCTGGGTGAGCCTTGAGCTGTGTAAGGCTCCTCCTCACCAGAGGTGTGCAAACCTTTGGCATGAGCAGATGGGTGAGAGCTTAAGGTCTCTTGCCCTGTGGCTCTTACCCTGAGGGCCCGGTATGAAGCTGAGTAACTCTTACATCCTATATGTGCTAAGTGTTTTTGCTTCTGCAGGCCTTTCACAAGTACTCTTGTGAGGCAGATTGACAGGGGAGTTATCTGGATAGTGCTAGAAAAAAACTGAACCACTTCTGCAATGGATCACAGTAGGATGGCTGGTGAGGGTGCCGAGGCAGTGACATGCAAAGTTTGTGGCATGTTCATATTCTTACCTGAGGGTAACAGCAATTACACTTGTAGCCAGTGTAAGTTGGTAGTCCGACTGGAGGAGAAGATACAGGGGCCTGAGGAATGCTTGTCCACACTCTATTTTATAAGGGAAGGTGAAGAGTTCATGGACAGAATGCATGAAGCACTCTTGAGAGGGCAAAAGGAGGAGGAGGGAAAGGTATCTCAGCAAATGGAGGAGTGCCCAGCACAGGAGGAGGGTGCATGGAAGTATGTAACCCACAGGAGCAGGAAAATCAGGAGCCATTATGAGCATCTGTTACTGGGTTGTTGTTATTCTGATGGCATCCCTTCAAAAAGGATGTGGTCAGAATGGAGCAGGTGCAGAAGACAGCGACAAGGATGATCATGGGCCTGAAGACCAAGCCCTATGAGAAAAGGCTGAGGGACTTGGACATGTTCAGTCTGAAGAAGAGGAGGTTGAGGGGGACATGATTGCTCTCTTGAAGTACTTGAAGGGATGTCACCTAAAGAAGGGCAGGGAGTTGTTCCTGTCAGCAGCAGAGGAGAGGACTCACAATAATGGGTTTAAATTAAGGGTGGGAAGGTAACGGCTGAGTATCAGGAAAAACTTTTTTACAGTAAGAGTTGTTCAACAGTGGGATCAGCGGCCTAGGGAGGTGGTGAGCCTCCCCTCGCTGGCAGTCTTTAAGTGGCAGCTAGACAAACACATGTCAGGGATGCTTTAGGCTGATCCTGCATTGAACAGGGGTTTGGACTAGATGGCCTGTATGGCCCCTTCCAACTCTTGTGATTCTATGATCCTAAGCTATCAGTTAAAGGATCTCCCCACAGAGATTGATTCTGAACCACTGGAACAAGGGCTACTCCCTCAGCCTCCCCGAAGCTTGAAGGACATTTCTCAGGCCTCTGTGGATGAGAGGACTTGAGCTTCTGCTCCCCAGTATAGGAGAAGGTGTGTGCTGGCAACTGGGGATTCCCTACTGAGAGAGCAGAGGCTAAAGTGTGCCAACCGGACTTCTCATCTTGAGAGGTATTAAATGCTGGGTTCTAGATGTATTGCAGTGATCAGCTCTAGTTTATTAAGTGATTTCAGCAAACTACAAGGACAACTAGCAGGGTTTGATCCCTGCTTATAAAGTGTGCAAACACCACACCCAACACCCCCCTCTCCCAGTGATAGGCTATTTACATTACACTACTTATCTATTGGTTAGCTCCAGGATCCTGGTGAGCTATTGTTCTAGAGAAGCAAGCTCAACCCGTTCCTGGTACAGCTTGAGGCATGGCTTAGTCTCAATACGTAACAAGAGGTATGCTGTCTACCAGGTGCACACATCCATGATGTGATGGAAAAGGTAGGAAGACTCATCAAGCCCTCAGATTATTATCATTTCTTGCTCATCCATGTGGGAACAAATGATACTGCCCGGCACAGCCAAGAATATATTAAAAGAGACTATGTGGTTCTGGGTAGAAAGGTGAAGGACCTGGGAGCACAAGCTGTGTTTTCATCAGTTCTTTGTACTGAGGGCCATGGCTTAGGAAGGGAAAGAAAAAATATTGCAAATAAAGGACTGGCAATGTAGATGGTGTCATCAGGAAAGGTTTGGTTTCTTGGACCATGGCTTATGCTTTTGAGATGAAGCTCTTCTATCAGGAGATGGCTTGCACGTCATGAGTGTAGGGGGGAAAATGTGTTTGGAAACAGCCTTGTAAACCTAATCAGGAGAGCTTTAATCTAAATCCTATGGGGGAGCAAGACAAAAATGCAAAGCCCCGTATGATGCCAATAACTGGAGATAGGAACTCTAAAGTTTTGTGGGGAGTGGCACGTATGCTAGATAACAATAACTCACATGTAACTACAGAAACAAAAAACCTCAGGGTACATAAAACATGGATTCCGATGTCTCTACGCTAATATGCAGAGCATGGGAAACAAGCAGGAGGAACCTAAAGTCCTAATACAGGAAGAGGACTATAACCTAAGAGGCATTACTGAAATTTGGCATGATGACACTCACAATTGGAATATTAAGGTTGAGGGGTATAACTTATTTAAAAGGGACAGACAAATAAGGAAGGATGGAGGAGTTGCATTATACATAAAGGAGGTATATACTTACGAGGAAATATGTGAATCTGAGCATGAAAGTCCAGTTGAGAGTCTCTGGGTAAAAATAAAAGGAGTAAGAAATAATAGTGATATTATGGTGGGGGTCTGCTATAGACCACCAAGCCAAGCAGAGGACTTGGATGAGACACTCCTATAAGAGATTACAAAGTTCTCAAAGAGACAGGATACGGTGGTCATAGGACATTTTAATTACCCAGATATCTGTTGGAAGTCCAACTCCGCTAAAAAGGTCAAATAAATTCCTGACTTGTCTTGCTGACAACTTCATTATCCAAAAAGTAGAAAGGGAAACACATGGACCTGCTATCTTGGACATGACTCTCACCAACATGGAAGAACTGGTTTATGAGGTGAAAGTAGTGGTCACCTGGGATAGTAGTGACCATGTAATTTTGGAATTCACAGTCTTAGGGAAGGGAAAAGCTGTACGTAGTCAGACATATAGGTTGGACTTTACGAAAGCAAATTTTAACAAACTTGAAGTTATGCTGGGTAGAATCCCATGGTCAGAAATACTTAAGGAGAAGGGAATTCAAGAGGGGTGGGAGTTTCTTAAAAGATCACAATCACAAATTATTCCTATCTGAAGAAAAAATAGGAGGAACCTAAAGAAGCCAAGGCGGCTACATAAACAGCTTTCTAAAGATTAGGGAAATTTTAAAAAGACTCATTTAGGAAATGGAAGGGGGGCCTTATAAGCAAGGATGAATATAAACAAATAACCAGTGCTTGTAAGGAGAGCGTTAGAGAAGCTAAAGCTCTGTATGGCCTTAGACTAGCAAGAGATGCTAAAACCAACAAAAAAGGATTATTTTATTATGTTCAAAGGAGGAGGAAGAGGAGGAGATTGGATTTATACCCCATCCTTCACTACCTGAAGGAGTCTCAGAGCAGCTTACAATCTCTTTCCCTTCCCCTCCCCCCAACAGACACCCTGTGAGCTGAGAGAGTTCTCTCAAGAACTACATTTGAGAGAACAGCTTTGAAAGAACTTATGAATGACCCAAGGTCACACCAACAGCTGCATGTGAAAGAGGGGAAATCAAACCCAGTTCTCCCAGACCACTACACCACTGTGCTCCTGACCATTACACCAAACAGCAAGGACCTGGTAGGCCTCTTGTGAGGACAGGAAAGTAAAATTGTTAACAGGTGATGAAGGAAGGGCAGAATTGCTCAATTCCTACTTTTCCTCAGTCTTCTCTTAAGATGAAAATGGTGTTCAGCATGCAAAAACAGAACACATAATGAAACAAGAGAGTTGCAAGCTAGGATCAGCACAGGGGTAGTACATAAACACCAAGTTTCTTTAAATGAAATTGTCCTCAGGGTCAGATGAATTGCATCCAAGAGTACTAAAACTACTCATGGATGTAATTTCTGAGTCTCTGTGCATTATTTTTCAGAATTCTTGGAGAACAGGTGAGGTGCCAGAAGATTGGAGGCGGGCAAATGTTGTCCCCGTCTTCAAGAAGGGGGGAAACGAGGGTCTGGATAACTACTATCCTGTCAGCTTGATATCTGTACCTGGGAAAGTTTTAGAACAAATCATCAGTCAGTCCTTGAGCATTTAGAAAGGATGACTGTGATTGCTAAGAGCGAGCACGGGTTTCTCAAGAACAAGTCATGTCAGACTAACCTTATCTATTGTTTCCAGAAAGTTGCTACATTGCTGGACCAGGGGAATGCTGTAGACACGGTTTATCTTGGTTTCAGTAAGGCTTTTGATAAGTTCCCACATAATATTCTTGTTGACAGGTTGGTAAAATGTGGTTTGGATTCTATTACTGTTAGATGGGTCAGTAACTGGTTGACAGATCACACCCAAAGAGTGCTTGTTAATGGTTCCTCATCCTCTTGGAGAGGTATGACAAGTGAAGTGTCTCAGGGATCTGTCCCGGGACCTGTTTTGTTCAACATCTTTCTAAATGATTTGGATGAAGAAATAGAGGGAATGCTTATTGAATTTGTAGATGATACTAAATTTGGAGGGGTAACAAATATGGTAGAAGACAGAGTTAGGATACAGGATGATCTTGATAGGCTGGAAAACTGGGGTAAAACAAATAAAATGAATTTCAACAGGGATAAATGTAAAGTTTTGCATCTAGGTAGGAAAAATTAAATGCATAATTATAGGATGGGGGAGACTTGTCTTGGCAGTAGTATGTCCAAAAAGGATCTAGGGGTCTTAGTGGACCATACACTGAATGTGAGTCAGCAGTGTGATGTGGTAGCTAAAAAGGCAAATGCAATTTTGGGTTGTATCAATAGAAGCATAGTGTCCAGATCATGTGAAGTGATGGTACCGCTTTGCTCTGGTTAGGACTCACCAAGAGTATTGTGTTCAATTTTGTGCGCCACAAGTTAAGAAGGATATAGACAAGCTGGAATGTGTCCAGAGGAGGGCAATGAAAATGGTGAGGGGTCTGGAGACCAAGTCCTATGAGGAAAGATTGACAGAGCTGGGTAGGTTTAGCCTGAAGACAAGATGACTGAGACGTGATACTTGAAGGGCTGTCATACAGAGGATAGTGCAGAGTTGTTTTCTGCTGCCCCAGAAGATTGGACCAGAACCAACGGGTTGAAATTAAATCAAAAGGGTTTTTGGCTAAGCATTAGGAAGAACTTCCTGACAGAGCAATTCCTCAGTGGAACAAGCTTCCTCAGGAGGTGGTGGGCTCTCCTTCTTTGGAGGTTTTTAAACAGAGGCTAGATGACCACAGATCATGAAAGGGAGGGCAGGAAGGATTGCATCAGTTGTTAGTTCTTGTGGCTCTTTCTTACAGGCCCAGTGTAATGCCAGTCACCACTTCGGGGTCCAGAAGCAATTTTCTCTGGGGCATTTTGGCCAGGGATCCTGGAGGTTGTTTTTTTGTTTTGTTTTGTTTTTTTTGCCATCTTTTGGGCATGGAGCAGGGGTCACTGGGTGTGTGGGGGGGAGGTATTTGTGAATTTCCTGCATTGTGCAGGGGGTTGGACTAGTTGACCCTGGAGGTCCCTTCCAACTCTATAATCTGCAGGGCCTGCAAGACAGAGCTCTTCCACCAGGCTTTCGACTAGAAGCCTCTCTGATCATCACCATCAACGAGCCTGGCCCTTAGCCTAACATCTGGCCTAGACCATGAGCTGGATTGTCTGCTTGCAACACTCATACTGAACCATCTCAATTAACTAATGATGGATAATTAGCACCTATGATTTTATAACTCTTTTGTACCGGAATTGTTTTAATGTGATTTTATATGGTTTTATTGCTATTTTGTACTGTGTGAGCCGCCCTGAGAGCCTGCTTGTGGGGAGGACAGGGTACAAATTGAATTAATAATAATAACAATAATAATAATGATAATAATAATTATTATTATTCCATGATTCTACTCAAATGTCCAGTGATCAAACTAGGGATACCGGCCTCCAAAGCATGGGGCATAGGGATGTCCTGGAATTATAGCTCATCTCTGGACTACAGAGATCAGTTCTCCTGGAGAAAATGGTTGCTTTGGGTTCTGCTTTTCCCAGGCTCCACCCCCAGATCTCCAAGAATTTCCCAGCCTGGAGATGGCGACCTGATCAACACTCCAGGGTCGCGCTTTCGGTCACATGAGAACACGTTGAGCAAAACAGGCTCAAAGCTTCACAATACAAGGCCGTAGAGTGGCAAGAGCAGACAGTGCCTATGTGATGCTACCTCTCTCTTCTTTAGCGTGGGTTACGTGTGATGTAGTTTTAAATTTCTTGCTGTTTCTTTCTCTCACTCAAGGTATCTGTCACTGCCACCAGGAAGTTAATTCCAGTCTTATTAATTAACCTTTCCCACAGTATCATGCCCAAGCTCTAAGGCTCTTTTGTTGGGACTATGTGGTTCTGAGAATGAGGCTCTTACATTTTAAACAGCTTATAACTCTGTATTAACACTAAACAAGATAAAACTTTATTGGTAAAGGAAGCGTATTGGTTACAAGATGTTTTGTTAAGTCAGTTAGTAAAATCTTTCCCTTTTAACTCAGGTTTCTGTCAGCTTTCCCCCTCAGACTCTTAAAATACTCTGACTCTATTTGATTTTACCTAATATGCTCCCTTAAGCAGGGGTCATTTGGAGCAGGAGCACACAGGAGCAGAGCTCTGGCAGTTAGAAGCACAGGTGGTGGCAAGCCCCGCCCCCAGCTCCCAGCAGGAGCGCAAAGTAGCACATGTAGCATTCCTCCTGGGCTCAGATAGGCTACTCTGGGACTGGAATGACAACCTCCAGAGTAGAAAGACAGTCCCCAGGGGTGGAGCCTGAGTGGTGGGTGTTGCCTTCTGACACACTTCCGGTGATGTCAGGGGGTGTGGCATATGCAAATAAGTTATACTAATGAGTTATGCTAATGAGGTCCTGCACCTCTTTTTCTATGAAATGACCCCTGCCCTTAAGTATATTTTTTCCCCCTTTAGAATCTTACTGCCTTTCACAGCACTTCTGTATGATTCTATTTGGAAGACTGCTTTGCTGACTTTGTAGATTGACCACAACTGACAGCTTCTGACTGCTGACTTCTGACTTCAGACTTCAAACTTCTCCTTCATTCACCCCCCTTGTTCTTCTGACACTTATCAACCATTTAAAGAAAAACACACATATAACTTGAAGTCATTACAGTCTACTTATGTATGCATCTTATAAATCATAATAAGCATTTCATTTCATGGTAGGGAAGGTGGCATGGAACAGCCCGATCTCAGAAGATCTCAGAAGCTAAGCAGGGTCAGTACCTGAAAGGGAGGCCACCTAGTAAGTCTCTGCAGATAAAGGCAACGACAAATCTGCTCTGCTTCTCACTTGCTTTGAAAGCCCTTTGCTGGAGACACCATAACTCAGATGTGACTTGACAACACTTTACACCCACACACACTTTTGTTTCCTAATAATTACTATATCTAAATGTTAGTAACATTAGCCAGATTGATAGGAAACTGCAGCCAAACAAGCCCCAATTAATCCTTCATATCAGGGCTATTTTGGGGCAGGAACACATAGGAATGGAGTTCCGGGTGGCTCCCAAGTTGGCCACACCCAACAGGAACTCATTAGCATAATAGGCCACACCCAACAGCAGAAAGTCATTAGGACTGGCTACATTTGGGGTGTGTGGCTGTCAGGCACTTCAAAAAGGACAGCTAAACAACAGACTTCATGAGAAATTAGAGTTTATTCAGCCGTAGTTCTAAAAGCGCATTAACGTTGCATTGTCAGGAATGAAGGACACAAAGAAACATCTACAGTTATACCCCACTAAGCTAGCCTCCCCCCAAGCATTCTACCAATGGCTACATAGCCCGCTGCGCGGAAAAGGTGCTGAAAGTTTATTCGAGCCATAAAGGGGCCCAGCTGCCCATTCCGGAGAAACCCGAACCGTATGACAGGGCCATTTGATCAGATGGGAGATAGCCCAGGCTGATGAACACCCTGTTGCCCTGGCAACCTCCCCACTCCCCCTTTCAAGCCTGAAAGGTTACAGAGCATCTCATCCTCCTTCCTCCCTCATATCTTATGGCAGGATCACCTGACATTCTGCCCCTCTGATGATAACCCCCCGCCCCCCGGCTTTAATGGGTACAATTTGTGAAAAGCACGGACTAATCGGGGGGCCTGAACATTGTCCGCCTTCACCCATTCCCTCTGTTCTGGCCCAAAATCCACCCACTCAATCAGGTAATACAATCGGTTTCTAGCGATCTTCGAATCCAGAATTTGCACAATCTCATAGTGCGGTTCCCCCCCCCACCATCGGGGGGGGAGCAGGTCGGCTCAGTCTCCATTCGTTCTCTGCAGGCGAGCGTTTTAATAATCTGAGATGGAATACAGGATGCAGAGCTCTCAGTGGTTTAGGTAGTATTAGTTCAACAGTCACATTATTCAAAACACGTTTGATTTCAAAAGGACCAATGTACTTCCACCCCAGTTTCTTGCTGGGTTGCAGCCCTTTCAGGTTCTGCGTGGACAAATACACAAACTCCCCCGGCTTTGGGGTCCACGATTTGTCCCGTTTCTTGTCAGCCTGCTCCTTGTAAGCTGACTTAGCATCCTCCAGAGTTTGTGCAAGGAGCGGCCACGCCAGCTGCAGTTGTTTACACCATTCCCCGCCTCCCCCTTTGGCAAATTTGGTGAAGCCAAGAATGGGAGCGGCGGGGCTTCATAGCCATGCATAGCCATAAAAGGGGACATCCCCGTAGAAGCATGACACATGTTATTGTAACAGGCAACCGATCATCTCCAGAGTAGAGAGGTCAGTTCCCCTGGATCAAATGGCTGCTTTGGAGGGCTGACTCAAGGGCATGATATCCTCCCAATGCCCATCTTCTCTCCAAACCCCACCCTCCCCAGGCTCCATTCCCCAAATCTCCAGGAATTTCCTAACCCAAAGATGGCAACCCTACACCGTGAATCCTCCATGAATTTATCTATAAAGGAGTTGGGCAGTCCTGAACTCATCAGTCTGGTGTATCCTTTGTGATAATTGTGTTTCGGGGCAATGATCGCTCTATTTCCCTCCCCCTTTACTTCTTTGGCAAGCCTTTATTGGTGTATGTGTATATATACATACAGTAGGAGATCAAATTAAATACAGATCAGGAAATACAAATCCATACAGGGTGAAATTGGAGCTACAGCACAGAAAAACAGAATAAAAGCCTAAAAACCTAACGGTTAATATTACTTATCACGATGTAAAGCCATAGCACTAAGAAGAAACCTTGCTACTGTTTCAGTTATTTCCGTATCTGGATTATCAAGCAAAAAGAGAACCTTAAAATCACCAGTAATCTCTGAAAATTGAGCTAATGTAGGGTACAGAAGATCCCCTACTGAGCAGAGCAGTTCACATCCTGAGCAGAATAGAACTGCTGTAACCTTACAATGGGCAACAGGCAGCACAAGGCCCTTCACGGCTCTAGATTGCTGCTGAGCGGGGCTACCTGTGTTAATGAGCGGCCACTCATGCACACAGCTTAGAGGGAACACTGGCTGCAACATTCATGGTAGTTAGTTCCCATCCCCTGCAGGTGCTTTCTGCCCAGTTTGAAGTTAAAATACTACCTTGGTAACGCTGCAAGTTTCTGTTGCAGGATACACAACGCCCCCCCCCCCCTTCCCAGCTAACACAGATCATGAATTTCATTCCTTTTAAAAAATAAAATAAAATCTGTCCCTTAATTTTCTTTCCCATTTGTGAGTTTGCGGTGTTAACCTGCAATGTAAGTTGGAAATGGAGTTAGAGGGAAACCGGCAGCTACTTGCCACCTATTTTTGTACAGGAGTCTGCAATGAGAGCTGCAGACAATTATACATAATGGCAGGCTGGTCCACACTGTCAAATCCTTCATGCAATCACAGGCGGCACACAGAAAGAGAGAGTGAACTCAGCTCTGCACCAAGGGAGCTCAGCAGCCCCTTTTGGCAATAGTGCTTGAGACAGATATATATTTACCCAGCAATTGAGACCATCAAGATTGCTTTTGAGCTGGTAAGACGTGGAGAAGAAAAAGAAGACCCAGAAGCTACAATGTGATTGGAACTGAGATGGTCCGCACCAAGGCCCAATCGGCATCTAGCATTTGCTCCGCTGTTTTACCAAACCCACACTGGAATGGAAAAAAAGATGCGGCTCAAAACCACATCCAAATACCCTGGGCCAAGGCTGTACTGACTGCAGAGTCACCCCTGAATGGCCATAAAATGGCCATAATTCTGTCCAGATGGCTACCATATAACCGAGAGATCAAACAAAGTGAAAGTGGCATGCAGTCTGGACATTGCCATAAAACCTGACATTCAAAGTGAAGGGGGCATGCAATGTAGAGGGGGATTTCTATTCCAGCTTGGGTTTGGTAAAACAGCGGGGCAAATGCTGACAGATGCAAATTGGGTGATCAAGTCTAGCAGCTGAGGAGCAACTAAAGTTTAAGGTCAAATCTGCACTTGCATTTTTAAATCAGTTGCGTGCTGCTGTGATGCCGTCTTTCTCTATGCTTGTTAGAATGTTGTTTGGAGAAGATTCTTCTAAAGCAGTGCGGAGGCGCAATGACAGTGGAGCCACCATGAGAGGGCAGTAAACATATGTGGATGTGCGAAAGTGTGCTAGCACTGTTGAGGTGTGAAAACGACACCAAATGCGGACAGCTTTTTTGAAGGCGGAGTCAAAAGGCTGGGACACTGGTGGGAAAGACAAATGCAGATTCGGCCCTTAAAAAAGGCCAAATATACTAGCATTTACTTACACAGATTCTCATTTCTGACCCTCCCCCAAGAAACCCAAACTAGGTTTGTTACCCAAGACCTCGTGGTCCCCTGGGAATTCAGGGGTGGAATTTTGCAAAATGCCATCTGTTGATGCTGCAGCATCAGTTCTGGCTGGGTAACCATAGAGTTTCAGGTGACTCTCACAAGGCCCACTGCCTTGGTGACACCACATCCCTTCTCATCTTCCTCCCACTGCACTATTGAGTACCGGGGGGGAGCAGTGGGGGTCCTCCTCCCGCCAACAGCAGGCAACCCCTAGTCATCTATATTTGTGAAAACATCCAATAATTTAGCTTTCCCTGGTGAAAGTCCATTAAAATCCTGTCTTCAGCACCTACTTTGGAACACAGGAAACTGTCTAGCACCAAGTCTCTGGTCTTAGTCCACCGTTTTCTTCTCCCACTGTCCATGGCTTAGCTGATGCTTTTGGACCAGACGTGCCAGGAAATGAACTTGGGACCCTTCGTGGCAAGGTGTGAGCGCCCCCCCTCAGCTATACCCTCTTCCCTAGTCTGTCTCCGGCGCAGATAATATAATGAGCTATGGGAATGCCAACTGTCTGTGAAATGTGAAAGTATTAATCTCAGCAGTCACCTTGTCTAAAAAATGATGGCTTTGTCACATCCGCTACGGTATCAAACAGAATTTGAATTCGCCCCACCACCCATTTGCAGGGGTTCTTCGTAGAATTATACGTTAATGCCTCCCATATATAACCCGGTTGCCTTGACTTTGGCTATCTTTCAGGGGTTTTATGTCATGGCATATATCAGCTGTTCTGCCATATCATGCCAAACATTGCAGTATTTCATTAGAAACCTCGCCGTAATACTGCGCTCCATTGATTTCACGATGGTTCGGTCTTTGGCAGCTCAAAATATGCATTTATCTTCTGCTAATGGGAAGCTGGTTTTCTCCCAGCGTCCTGGTTGCCTCAGTCCAGGCCAAGCCTGCAGCGGGAAGACCGCTCGGATGCGTGCCTGGACCTTCTGTCCGATGGCCACCGAAGCTCCCGCATTCCTTTAGCGACACTGAAAGCCAGTGAGGTGCTTTTGCCAACAGCAAATGGGCATCACAGACCATGGAAGCACTGCTCCCAGGTTTAGGGGAGGCAGCCGTTTCACATGCGCCTTGTTCTCAGTGGGTTTCTGTTTTGAAAAGCTCTGGCCCAGAAATGAACAAAAATACGCATCTGGATTCAAGCCCAGTAGAATCTTAGAGGCCAAAAAGATTTTCAGGGTATAAGCTTTTGGAAGTCAAAGCTCCCTGTTTTACCACAGGAGGAGGAGGAGGTGATTGGATTTATACCCCTTCCTTCCCTACCTGAAGGAATTTCAGAGCGGCTTTCAAACCCTTTCCCTTCCCCTCCCCACAACAGACACCCTGGGAGGTAGGTGGGGCTGAGAGAGCTCTTCCGAGGACTGCCCTTGAGAGAACAGCTCTGAGAGAACTGTGACTGACCCAAAGTCACACCAGTAGCTGCATGTGGAGGTGTGGGGAATCAAACCCGGTTCTCCCAGATTAGAGTCTGCACTCCTAACCACTACACCAAACCAGCCAACATGGCTGTATTGAGAATATATAGTGCATCTCTGAATGGAAAGTCTCCTCATATCCAACATTCAGGAGTCCATTGTCTATCCTCAGCAGGTGTGGGGGAAGGCCTCTATTCCCACCCCTTTTCAGAACAAAGCACGGAACTCAGAGGAAGAAGGGTGAGGAGAGGCAAGGAATATCTATGTCAATAGACTCCATTTCAGCAGAAGTCCCCACCCCCAGGCTGTCATAGGCTACGTGGGAGTAGTTAATCAGCAATGGGGGCCAAGCAGAAATGGGGGTGGGGCTCCATTCAGATTGGCATGGATGAAAAGACACCTCCACCTTTTCCACAATTGCTTCTCCAAGTTGGGAACTGGGTCATTAGGGGGGGTTCATTTTAATTATTTCATTTAAACGCTGCTTTTCTCCCCACTCAGGACCCAAAGTGGTTTCCCTCATTCTCTTCTCCACCATTTTATCCTCACAACATCTCTATGAGATAGGTCAGTCTTATGTTATTTCCACACAGGAAACCTGTTCCAGTCTCAAAGCTTTTGGGAAGCCGGAGTTTCCACCTTGTTTCCGCACGGCATCACGGTGCATTGTGTGCACCTCCTCGGTTTTCTCTGATCTTTATCAAACTTGGGTCCATTCTGCGTCTGGCATTCACTCCACATTTTATCAGCATGGCCAAGGTAGCTGCTTTTAAAAAGACATCGAAAGCTTCATCATCACCGACACTATCCTTATAACCATTGGATGATTTTAGTCAGTCTGCTCCGCCCCAAGTTTAGTCAGGTGATTTTAACTTCTGGGCCAAAGCCTGGGTTTTATCTATTGTTAATATAATCATTTTATGCTGCATTTTCTCTCTTTCCTTCCCCTTTTCCCGGTCAAGACTTCAGTCATATGGAGTTTCAGTTTCTTTTTTTTTGTTGTAAAACTCTCTTAAAGAAGAGAGAATTTTATTCTTTTTATAAGAAAAGGGAAGGGTAGACAGATGGAGAAAGAAAAGGGTGGAGTGAAATTTTTTCTGTTAGTGAGGGTTAGTTTAGGTTAATAACCAATACCAAGTTTTGGCATCAATCATGGTTAGAAGATCTTCTTTTTAACTAATTCAAAGTCCAAAGTCACTCTGTTAATACAGTTAGTAAAGTCCATTGGGGTTAGTAATTAAACAGCTCCTTCCAGATGCAACACGAACAGTCCTCAAAGTATCTTCTTCTTAATTTTCTTCCAGTTATGGATTAAGTCCATTTTAACTTTGAAGTCTTCCGTTCCATCACCCTCCCCTAGGCTGCTGTCTTCTGCACTTATCCCAATTTTAGGTGTTGCATCCTTCCTGCTGGTGTGTCTCTTCAGGCGTTTCCGTGTTTTAAAAATGGAATCCATCTTCTTTCTTTTCTTTTTTTTCTTAATCATCTGGCCTTCAGGCTTCCAGGGCTCCACAAACTCTTCAGATGAAATTAGATCTCTCGTCTGTCGCCTGCTATGTTCGACATCCCCTTCTACTGGCAGAGTACTTCTTTTTATAAAGGCGGAGTAGGCTTTGGGAGCCTTTTCCCCCTCTTCTTTTAACTTTATCGCTTCACTGCCAGTTAGGGGTGCCAAGACATTTGTCAAGGTAAATCCGAGATCTTCTTTCTCTTCCTCTTTAGCGCCCTGGAAACCTGGAATCAAATTCGATTTCTGTTCAATCTCCTTCATCCTACTAGTTGTTTCCAGTATCTGTTTCTGTCGGCTGATGAGAACACTTTCCATTTTGAACAATGTTTGGTTGATCTTCTGCAATTGATCCAGCAGGGGGCACAGCATCTCCTTTTTCTGTTGATTGACAGCAAGCTCTTGGGGGGCTGTCTGGACCGGAAGTCCCTCCTCTCTTCTCTTCCTGTAGCAGCAGGGCTTTTTCCATTATCGACATTTTGTTTTTTTGTTTACTTTTAAAAAGTTCGTGCCGCATCCCCCAGGAAGCTAAGATGATCACATTCTTCTATGCAGCCCCAACGGTACTTTCACCAACAGTTTGTTTTCTTTCTGTCCCCCTTCGCGCTCCCTTTGTATGACTTGCTTCTCGAGGGGGTGGGAACTCCTCCCTCCTCCCAACGCTTATCCGCATATAGGGGGCTCCGATTTACGCTTCAAAATAGATCTTCAACTCACGATTCGATGCTACTTCTTCTTTTTATGTTGAACCATAGCGCTGTTTTCACTCCTGGAATTCGGTGGCGCCGCTAAGTCCCATTACGGGCACGCCGCAGCGGGGCCGATTGGGGCAGGGGAAAGCCTCAATTTCCCGGCTGTCTGCCGGTAAAGAGGCTACTCCCCAAGCGCCCCCGGTTCGGAGCCTTAACCTAAGGCTCACTAGGGTCTTTCGCATAAGCGAAGACCCCCCTGACTGCGCGTGGGCTAACCGCCTCCGGGAGCGTCCCGAGAAGCGGCCGCCATTCGCGACGCCGAAACCGAAACCCATGGAGTTTCAGTTTCGGCGGAGTGAATGGCGGTCGCCTCTCGGGATGCTCCCGGAGGCGATCGGCCCACGCACAGTCGGGGGTCTTCGCACAAGCAAAGGACCCTAGTGAGCCTTAGGCAAAGGCTCTGAACCAGGGGGTGCTTGGGGAATAGCCTCTTTGCCGGCCTGATGGTTGGAAAATTGAGGCTTTCCCTTGCCTCAACGGCCCCACTGTGTAGTGCCCGAATGTGATGTAGCAATGCCACCGACTTCATGGAGTGAAGCAGCGGATATGAATCAACAAAAGGAAAATCGGCAGCAAATCGTGAGTTGGAGATCTGTTTGAAGCAGCATAAATGCACTCCCCCTATAATCGTATAAGCGCATGGGAGGAGGGAGGAATCCCCACCCCCCTTAGAAATCGGGACTGGCAAAGAAAGAGAGAAGGGGGTGAAGCAAAAAAGTTGATTGGAAAAGATACCTTTGAAGGTTTTATTGAAGCCAGAAAAAGAAGCTTGTCTCCTGAGGGTCGCGGCACGAACTTAGTTAAAGTAAACAATAAAAATGTCGGGGCAGAAAAAGGTCCCAGAGAAGCCGGTAAAGAAGGTGGGAGGGACTTCCAGTCCTGGTAGCCTCCCCTAGAGCCAGCTGTCAATCAGCATAAAAGTGAGTCACTGCGCCCTCTGCTGGATCAAATGCAGAAAATCAGCGAAACCCTTTGCAACATGGAAAGTGTGCTCAGTAGTCAACAGAAACAACTAACAGAAATGGCAAAAAAAATGGAGGAAATCGCACAGAAGTGTTTGGTCTCGACGGAAGACACCAAGAAAATCAAGAAAAAGGTCAACAAGTTAGAAAAGCATCAAGATATGCAAGAAAAAAAGAATTTTAATGCTGCAGATGGAAAAATCAAACTTGACTCTCTGTTTTCAGGGCATAAAGGAAGAAGAGAAAGAAGATCTCAGAAATATCTTGGTGAATGCCTTGGCACCACTAACTGGCAGAGAAGCGCAAAATTTAAAAGATGAGATGGATGTGGCCTATAGAGCCTACTCCAGCTTTACAAAAACAATCTGCCAGCAGAAGTGGTTGTCAAGTTTACTAAGCAGCGTACTAGAGATCAAATTCTGAGAGCGGCATCAGCAATGCCCTTGAAGATTGGAGAGCAGACTATCAGAATACTAAAAGATGTTCCATATGAAATTCGTATGAAAATGAAAGCATATAAAGGATTGACCTTGTTTCTACAAAGACATCAAATTAGCTATAAATGGTGGATCCCCGAGGGATTGGTGTTCAAGTTTAAGGATAAAAGAGAGAAGATTGACTCCGTTTTCAAAGCTCAAGAATTTCTGAAGAGACACGCCAGTTCAGAGGAAGATGCAGAACTCGCCAATTGGACAGTTTTAAGCAGCAAGGAGGACAGCGGCCCAGAAGAGGGAGGAGCAGGAGCGGGAGACAAAAAGGCAAAAGAAAAGGCATCTTACAACCTGAGAGACTTAAAAGGGAGAAACCCCAAGATATAACAGTTGTTCGTGAGACGACAGAATGGAGCTGATCATCAACTAACCCCAAAGGACTTTATTAATCTATCTCACAAGTTATTTTGGACTTTTGGTAAGATGAAAAGAAGATCTTTCAACCACGGTAGAAGCCAAAAACTTTATTTGTACTAACAAAAAAGCACTAACATTTTAACAGAGAATTCACTCATCTCTTTTCTTTATCCATCTATATACCCTACCTTTTTTCTGTATAAAAAAGCAATAAAATTATCTCCTTTTTAGGAGGGTTAAAAAAAAAAAAGACTTCTGTCGTATAGACCCGAAATAAAATTGAAATTGAAAAAAAATTATGAGCACTCAACCTGGTTCCCCCTTGTCTCAGAATATCGTTATTCATTGCATTGCCTCGAATCCTGTTTTCTGCTTTGGCTACTGCCAGCTTGCCATCTTATTTTGCTTTCAGCGCTCATTCCTGCATTGTTATGCAGTTTTTCCTGTGTCAGGACTTGCCTCAGGGGTCATTAGCTACCTGAACCAAGTAATTCATGGCAAGGTGATAAATATAGAGGGAGAAATAGGGTCAGGGGAACCAATGGAGATAATGAAGCTGTGTCAAGTTCTCTGCTTATTGTTCCCTTCAAATTGGAAGCGGAGAAAGGGAAAGGTGCTGCTCAAAACCACATTCAGATACCCCAGGGCAATACCATACTGACTGCAATGTCACCCCTGAATGGCCATAAATCTATGCAGAAGGTACAATAAAACCTGATGATCATAGAAAGTGAAAGCTGCATGCAGTGTAGAGGGTGGTTAACCTCCTGATATGGCTGTGGAAAAACTGCGAGGAAACAGATGGGTGCAGAATCAGCCTTGGTTTGCACCAAAGTGTTGGCAAAGATCACAGTAAAGCCTGGATGGCAGCTAGTTTGGTTGTAGCAGTTAAGAGCCAGTTTGCTGTAGTAGTTAAGAGTATAGACTCTAATCTGGGAGAACCAGGTTTGATTCCACACTCCTCTACATGCAGCTGCTGGTGTGACCTTGGGTCAGTCCCCGTTCTTTCAGAGCTGTTCTCTCAAGGGCAGTTCTCAGAAGAGCTCTCTCAGCCCCACCTACCTCACAGTATATAATTTTAATCTGAGGTATTTTAGGCATTTTAGATATTGTACAAATGAATTTAATTCTCACTGAATTTAATAACTAAGTGTATCTTTTAAGATATTAGGGATCTAATTCTATTTAAAACTGTGACTACCATTGGCCTTATACAATACGCTTTATTCATTCACCTACCTCAGAGGTGTCTGTTAATCGCTCCGCCATTTCATGTTTTCCCCTGGGTCCCGGACTCAGAACTCTGAGCATGAGATTTCTGTGGTGAATGTCAACAAATCAAAAGTAGGTTTGCAGCTTACAGAGCGGATGTTTTACCCATGTTTTTATTTTAAGTTTAAAAAAAAATCTTTGTGTTTGTGTCCTTTATAACGCTTATATATCTCCACTACCTGGCATTACATTTTACGACACAAATGGCCTGACCCAACAAGGTCTCATTTATGTTAAATCCGGCTGTCATAACCAATGAGTTCGACACCCCCGCTCTGATCAACTAAAACTGGGCCACAACTGAAGCACTAGTTACTACCATTCCGTTATTTTATCCTGCCTTCTGCGTCACACTCAAGAGGATACCAATCATTGATCCGTGGCATTCCCAGGCATTTTGATACCCTTAGACATAACCATTCTGCTCGTTTCCTTAATCATGCTATAATCTGGATCATCATAGTACTCCTGAGTCATCGGGATTGATTACCAGCACCTTTTATCAGGGCTCTCCCAAATCCTGAGGGGAGAATTGGTGAAAATCAGGGCAACATTATATATGAGTATCAGCACCTTTTTAAAAGCAAAAACAAAAGCGCTGCACAGACAGAAAATTATCATCTCCTTGACCACCCGGCCCTGATAAATACACCCTCAAAGGCCAATATAGCCCTGGAAAGGGTCCTGTCTCCTCTCCCTCCCTTTCATAGACAGAAGCCAAGCCCTGAAGTCTGGCAATATTGTTCTGGTTGCCTAGCAATGGCCACTGAGGATATTCATTTCTTAAAGCTACAGAAAGTTCTTCTGTCTTGGGGGGGGGCTTTTTATCCTCCCCCCCCCAGTATCCCCCCTCCAGATTTTTCTGCATACCTGGGCTTTTTTCTGGTTATAGAAAGATCTGTCTTGTCTGTTCATGGCTCCAGTCTGCAGGTTTAAGTATCCACCGATTGAGCCATGATGTGAATTAGACATATTGATTTAGTGATGGGATTTTGTGACACAGGTAAAAATGTACAGAATTCTGTAATAGCATAGAATGATCCTGTGGTTGACTCCTGCAGTTATATAATGGTTCCCCCCCACAAAAAAATTGGAATTGTTGATTACAATGAAGAGATAATGTGATTATAAAAGTAATTTTAGACAAGCAAGGAATGCATTCAGCATAACAAATACTCCCTAAGTAATCCCTTTGGAGTCTTAGTTTAAAACATGATACGGCTCTTTTTATCATTAATTGAGCACATAAGGAAATGTTTTAAATGTGATTCCCACTAGGAGTTCAGCTAATCTCTGCTAAAGAAACTGGATTTAAAGCATTTATTTTTAAGAAGCTTATAACTTCAGTGAATGCAAAAAAAAACCCCCAAAACAACAAAACCAACCAACAGCTTTGCCATACTGGAATTAGACCAGTAAATATGTGTTTATTTTAATAGGAACTTCCTTTTTAGTAAACCTTAGATCAAAGTTTATTGTCACAGTCAGCATTACAAACAGACACAGGCAAAATGTGTGTTATCATAGCCTATATCTGCTGACACACAAGAGAATTACTCTGAAATTTATTTGTTTGAAATCCAGTATCCTCACCATCACCCCAGAATGCTTTTCAATAGAGTCCAAACAGCGTGAAGTATTTCAAAGGATCTAAAATTACTCTCTCCCAGTTCAACTCACCAAACATGAACACTAACATGCATTTTGAAATGTGGCAGAAGTAGAGATGTGTTCTATTACCCACTGGATCAACTTGTCCTGTTCACAGGTAGCAATATTTATTATATCTAATTCTGAACAATGGTTGCAGAGTGCAGATAAAAGAAATCTGCACCATGGGATCATCTGCAGATTTGGGGTGTTTTTACTAGCCTGGGGGAAGTCACAATTTTTGAACAAAAATAGGAAATATCAAAATATCTGTACTGCAGGGTTTAAGAACCCTAACATTACAGAGGCAATGCCTGCTTCGTTAAAGAAAGAATGCCATGAGATCGCATGCAATTACATGGTGAGATTTTGGTGGCAATTTCAGGGGTTGTTAGAGAACCCCCGACCAATGTTGATGAGGATATGAGTGTCAGCATGGCTCAATGAGAAGAAAGAGAGAGACTGAAAAAGGTAAAAAGACAGGAGGAAAGGAAAGTATTGCAATGGGAGGAGCAAAAATAGTTAAAAGGGAAAATCTGAAGTTGGAGACGGGGACAGAAAAAGGTGAATAAGAAGAAGGAGGCATGCATTCCCTGCCCTGAACCAAGAAGATGACCTGCCAAAATCCTCTGCACCTGCTGAAATACAGTTGGTCTGCCTTTATTGCACCAGCAAATAAGTCATAACAATGTTCCATCAAAATAAAAAGCAAGACATTTCCAGAGATTTTCATGAGAAAATTAAAATACAAATACATAACAATAATTTAAACTATCTCAATGCAAAACCACTGTCATGAGCCAGGCCAGGAAGGGCGTAGGGCACACTGTCAGAGCACGGAGTGAGTACAAGGAGTGTAGTCGAGATCCAGTCCAAGGTTAAGCACAGAGTCAGGAGTCTAGTCCAAGAGTCAGTTCATACAGCAAGTCTGAAAATCTGAGTTACTCACAAGCAATTAAAGGAGCAAGATGGAGGCAAAGGCACAGGCAGGATCCGATGCAATGGTCACAAAGTCAGAGGAACTTTGACTTGCTGTTTCTATGCCTAACAGCCTCCCTTGGCTAGTTTTTATAGCCATATGCTTAAAACTCATGCTTGCAACCAGCTGCCTAGTAGTAATCCTGCAACTACTCAAGCAGTTGGCTTTGGGCCAGGAGGCGTGCACTTTGTCGTCTCTCTTGTAATTCTGTTTGTAGCCTCCATCTGCGAAACTCTAATGGTGTGGGTGATACTGGAGGACTGGAAATGATCAACTGAGTTTCCCCTGTTGAATCAGGGCTGGAGGGTTCCATGGTTCTGCACCAACTGTTGGCTGTGAATCCTGACAAGCCTGCAGCTTACCTTCCTGCTTACCGGCTTCTGCTGACTCAGAGCTGGCTACACAGGGCCCCTCTTCTCTTGAGGAGTCCTTGCTGTCACTGAGCCCTGACTAACCCTTGAAAGCCACTTTACAATCCAAATGGCTAATGACCCAGAGTGGAGCAGTTGGTGTGCAGGTTAACTGAGCTTACATCAGCGTGATTTATCTTTGTAATCAGCAACAAATCTTGCCATTTGGAAAATAATAAATTTAAGAATGTGAGAAGAGCCCTGTTGGATCAGACCATTAGTCCAGCATCCTGTCTCACACAGTGGCCAACCAGTTCCTCTGGATGGCCAACAACAGGACACAGAGGCTGAGGCCTTCCTCTGATGTCACCTCCTGACTCTGGGATTCAGAGGATTAGTGCCTTTAAATGTGGTGGTTCCCCTCAGTCACCATGGCTAATAGCCATTCATAGTAGCCATTGACAGACTTATCCTCAATGAATCTTATCTGCTTTTAAAGCTGTTTATTCCAGTGGCCATCACCACTACATTTTCTGGCAACAAATTCCACGTTTTAAACACTCCCTCTGTAAGGGAGTATTTCTTCTTGTCTGTCCTGAGCCTACTGCCCATCAGCTTCATTGGATGCTCTCGAGTTCTAGTATTTTGGCAGAGGAAGAAAAAATTCTCGTTGCCCTCCTCTGTACTTCTTCCAGCTCTGCAGTGTCCTTTTTGAGAGACGGTGACCAGAACTGTACTCAGTATTTCCAAATGAGGCCACACCATAGATCTATGCAGGGACATTACAATAGTGGCAGTTTCATTCTCAATCCCTTTCCTATTAATCCCTGTCTTCTACACTGTGATGAAAACATAAGACACGTCCTTCACATGATGTTACCCTAGCAAGAAAAGAAGAAAACAGATGCATCTGTTACTAGATTAAAAGATTCAGATCCAGTAGAGACCAACAAGAAAAAGAGACTGGATTTATACCCCACCCTTCTCTACCTGAAGGAGTCTCAGAACAGTTTACAATCTCCTTTCCCTTCCCCTCCCCACATCAGACACCCTATGAGGTAGGTGGGGCCGAGAGAGCTCTTTTGAGAACTGCTCCTGAGAGAAAAGCTCTGAGAGAATTTATGACTGACCCAAGGTCACACCAGCAGCTGCATGTGGAGGGGTGGGGAATCAAACCTGGTTCTCCCGGATTAGAGTCCGCACTCCCAACCACTACACCAAACTGAGTCTCTACCATTACACTAAACAAGAATTTTGGGGTGGAGGCTTTCAAAGCTCCTTTTGCCAGATATCAGATATCTGATGAAGGGAACTTGAATTTTTGAAAGCCTATACCCAAAAAATCTTGTTTGTCTATAAGGTGCTACTGGACTCAAATCTAGAACAGGCAGACCAACATGGATACCCTCTGAAAGTAGGTTAAAAGTGGGCCCAATGCTGCCTTTTGGGAATAAAGCTATATCACAACGGCATCTGAAAAGTCTACAGACGAATGTGATGCCAGTCTGGTGTAGCGGTTAAGAGTGTGAACTCTAATCTGGGGGAACCGAGTTTGATTCCCCGCTCCTCCACATGCAGCTGCTGGTGTGGCTTTGGGTCAGTCACAAGTTCTGTCAGAGCTGCTCTTTCAAGGGCAGTTCTCTCACTCAGCCCCACCTACCTCAAAGGGTGCTTGTTGTGGGAAGGGGAAGGAAGTTGTAAACCTCTCTGAGACTCTGAGTGAATGGCGGGGTATAAATCCAATCTCCTCCTCCTCCTGATACCATGAGTCAAAGACCAAATTCAGTTATGCACTGCAAGAGCATCCAGGCTAATGCCTAAGCAGAACACCTGGTTTAATTAAACCTCACTCTACTTCCAGGATATGGTGCGGAGGACACCTGCTTCATTTCATCTCATTTTCCATTATTTTGTGGATTTTGCTCCATCGCTTGGATTTGTGGCCAGAGAGAAGGAGAGTCTCCAGGCCAGGCAGCTGGCCGGCAATATTAACCAACAGCCTCGTCCTAATTTTGCATTCTAATGTTTTTTGTAACGGGAATTATGGAGGCAGCCCCGAATTAATACCGGTAATACCTAATAGTGAGTCAGTGGCAGAGTGAGGTGTACCTGTCTTCTCAGCATTCTCATGCAAATCAGCCAGCAAGAAGAAGTTGCAAAAGAGGGATGCGGCACCGGGAAGGCGGGGACGGAATAAATCACAGGCAGGCAGAGGCGCTGTCCGAGTAGCAGTTTGCCTTTTATGATCAAAGCTTTACTGCAATCCTGGAGCTACAGAAATCTCCCGTTTGCATATCAGGCAGGCGGCCGGTTTGGCAGCGTCAGCCAGACTTGCCAATAAACGTGCTCCTGCTCGAAACCTAAACAAAATAATTGAAAAGCAAATGTGGCTGGGAGGGAAAAAAAAATATGAATGTACTGCAGCGAAAAAGACATAACAATGGAGTGATATACAAGCAAAAACCATTTGCCTGGCCTGCTGAACGCGGAAGCCTATTTCCCTAGGACTTCATCCAGATATGGGGGGGGGGGGCAAGCAGCTTCACCTAACAAAGAGGAACAAGGCCAGCGATGAGAGCTAGAGTTGCCAGCTCCTGGCTGGGAAATTCCTGGAGATCTCGGGGTGAAGCCTGGAAAGTCAAGGGACTGCAGCAGGGTATCACACCGTAGAGCCCACCCTCTAAAGCTGCCATCCTCTCCTTGGGAACTGATCTCTGACATCTGGAGATCAGTCCGGATTCCAGGAGACCTGCAGGCCCCGCCAGGAGATTGGCAACCCTAAGAGACAGAGGAACGTACACCATGGTCATGAGTCAGAAACCAGGCCATTGGTCCCACGTGCCCAAGGAGGACCTGTTCCTATGCATCTCAAACAGAGACGCACACACATGCAATCCCTGCATACTGGATGCACACAAACTCTTGGACTCTGGCCGGAGTTGTTACCTGCAGCTGTCAAGACAGCAATATGAAGTTGATTCCCAACCCAATCCAAGGAACCATTGGGCTACTGTGCATATCCAGGGCTCTTTTTGTAGCAGGAACTCCTTTGCATATTAGGCAACACACCCCTAATGTAGCCAATCCTCCCAGAGCTTACGGAGCTCTTCTTACAGGGGCTACTGTAAGCTCTTGGAGGACTGGCTACATTAGGGGTGTGTCGCCTAATATGCAAAGGAGCCCCTGCTACAAAAGAGCCCAGACAGTACCACCTGTCTCAGCCCTACCAGCGAGCTACTTTCGATAGTCCAATGAGCACAATGTATTTGAGGGGCTGGCTCTCTCTTAGCCCAAGGCCATTGGTTGTGCTTCCCTTCCTTGGGGGATGAGGAGGAGCTGCCAGGAATCACTGGGCTGAGAAGGGGGTCCCCGTATTACAGGCTGAGAGAGAAGAGAGAAGAGATTGGATTTATATCCCATCCTTCACTACCTGAAGGGAGTCTCAGAGTGGCTTATGGTCACCTTTCCCTTCCCCGCCCCACAACAAACACCCTGTGAGGTAGGTGGGGCTGAGAGAGCTCTCTCAAGGACTGCTCCTGAGAGAACAGCTCCGAGAGAACATACGACTGACCCAAGATGTCGTGACCCTAGCGAGTTGCCACATTCTGCTGCCACCACTCTGGACTCAGGGTCACTTGGGAACCACCCTCCCAAGCTCAACCAAAATGTCCCTTTTAAGCTGAGAAACATAGACGTGATGACCAGGCAGAGAACAATTAAACAAATGGTTTATTAATACAGTACTGGGGCAAGGCAAACAAGACAAGGTGCTTTAAAATATATAACTGTGTTTAAAGATAAAATAAACAAATCTAACATGTCTACCTATTTGTCTCTAACTCGTTACTGTTCCAAGGCCCACAGCATCTTATACCAGGCCTGTGCCTGTACTCACTCTGTCCCAAGTGAGGGATCTTTCTCTCAGACCAGTCCCCTCAGTTTTACTCTGTGTGAGGCAAGAATGCAGAAGAGACAAGAACACAGTTTTCACAGTTCAGAAAGCTTAAGTTACATCTCCTCACATAATCCCTGAACACCAATTGGTTACAACCATCGCTAAGCATTATGGGGATTGTAGGCTGTCTGCTTTCCACTCCCACACAGGTCTCCTGGGCCTAGGCCATACCAGGCCTCGTCCTCCCAGGCCTCCCAGATCATGATACAAGGTCACACCAGCAGCTGCATGTGGAGAAGTAGGGAATCAAACCCAGTTCTCCCAGATTAGAGTCTGTGCTCCTAACCACTGGTTCTCAATGTACAGGGATGCCAGTGACAAACCAAGAAAGCAGGTAGCATGGCATAATGTACAACCAATAAGTCAAATGCCTTAGGCAGACACCATGTCTAGCAGAAACGTGATTTGATCTCTGGCCTGACTGAGCATGCAGACTTTGGGTGAAGGCACAACTAGCAAAGCCATTGCTCAGAACTGCTCTGCTTACTCCACCTTTTCTCCTAGTACTATGATTTTCCCCCCCCCCAAGTGAGTTAGGGGGTTATTTTTTGCAGCCACCAGGACTGGTGTAGGGGGAGGCAAAGAGGCTTTTATCTATTTCATCACAAGCTCTTTCCCTGCCTAAAATCAAATTGCTTTTTATCCCTGCGGGGTGAACATTTTCTTGTAGGCATCCCACCGCACATTACTGATTGCAAAGTGCATGGTAGGTTCCATCGGAGCACCTGAAGAGGAGCACATACGGCATTTGCCTCTACTCCCAGTCCGGGGGAGGCCAGCAGAATTTTGTTTCTCTCTGTCCCGCTCTGCCTTTGACACTCCCTATGGCACAAGGGGGTGGGCAAGCAGTTTGTTTCCAACCCCCTGCATCCGCAGCACTGCCCATGATTAGGGATACAAGATGCTTACCACTGTGGCTAGCAGGCACATCACCGAGGAGCAGAATAGTTCAAGTAAACAGTGACCAGTGCGAGCCAGTTTGGTGTAGTGGTTAAGTGCATGGACTCTAACCTGGGAGAACTGGGTTTGATTCCCCACCTCTCCACTTGCAGCTGCTGGATGACCTTGGGCAAGCCATAGTTCTGACAACCGCCTTCCTTGAAAGAGCAGTTCTCGAAAGAGCTCTCTCAGTCCCACCTACCTCCTTGGGTGTCTGTTGTGGGGAGGGGAAGGGAAAGGAGATTGTAAGCTGCTCTGAGACACCGAGTGAAGGGGGGGGAATAAATCCAATCTCCTTCTCCTCCTCCTCCTCCTCCTCCTCTCATGCCATTGAACCACCGATACAATTGATGGTGAAATTTAGGAAAGCCAACCTACTAGTGCCATCCTCTTTGACTGCAGTTATCAGCATAACTTTTCTGACCGGAGTGAGACTCCAGTTCAGTAGCACCTAAGAGAGCAACAGGATTTTCAGGAAATAAGCTTTAGACAGTCAAAACTCCTTTCATCAGATACAAGTAGGAACTGAAATCCCTGAATCCACATGTCCCATTCAGAAAATTCTGAATCAGAAGGGAGCCTTGACTCTCAAAAGCTTATCCCTCAAAAACCTTGTTGGTCTCTAAGGTGCTGCTGGACTCGAATCCAGCTCTTCTGCTGAAGACCTACATGGCTCCCCACCCAAAGCCATGGAAATCCTCTATCCAATTATATACAGAGTAACGGTTAGAGTATCAGACTAGGATCTGGGAGACCCAGATCCCAACCCTGCCATGGAAGCTCGCTGGGTGACCTTGGGCCAGTCACATACCCTCAGCCTAACCTACCTCAGAGGGTTGTTGTGGGGGTCAAATAGAAGAGAGGAGGTGAGAGTGATGGAAGCCGCTTTGGGTCCCCATAATGGAGCAGGGTGGGGTTTCAATGAAGTAAATAAATAAGTCATAAATAACTCCCCCTCGCCCCACTGCCTTCCCTCTGGATTTCATGAGCCAAACACATGAATTATGAAGACTGTCAAAAATTACTGAACGTTGTTACATCCCCTGTTTGGATGCTGAGGAGTTGTCTCATTGCCCTGACCTGGATGGCCCAGGAGAGCCAGATCTTTCAGGATCTCGGAAGCTGAGCGGGGTTGGCCCTGCTCAGTGTTTGGACGGGAGACCACCAAGGAAGTCCAGGGTTGCTAAGCAGAGGCAGGCAAGGGCAAACCACCTCTGATCGCCTCTTGCCTTGGAAACCTTGCTGGGTTGCCATACGTCAGCTGTGGTGACTCTTTTGCTGGGTTTTGTGTGTTGTGTGTGTGTGTGCTTGCATGCCTGGAAGTCATGGTGGCTTTTGGTGACCTCCCTACTGGGGTTGAGTCTATGGCATCATACCCTGCAGAGGCTGCTTGCCTCCCCAAGCCTCACTGTCCCAAGGCTCCACCCCCACATCTCCAGGAATTTCCCAACCTGGAGCTGGCAGCCCTAAGGTGAATTGATCTCTGTAGCTGGGAGATCCGTTGTGATTCCCAGAGTGCTGCCACTGCTGTTGTGGGGGGGAGGAGAGGAAGCAGGTGGGTGACTGAGAGCTCTGCCACCACCACTGCTGCTGCTCTAAGAAGTGGGGGAGAGGAAGCAGTCAGGAGGCTGGGAGAGTGACGGGGGCAGAAAGAGAGAGTGATGGGGTGGGGAGCAGAAAGAGAGAGGAAGAGTGATGAAGTGAAGAGGCAGAAAAACAAAGAGAAAGATGACAGATCAGAAAGAGAGAGGAAGTCACATGCATGGAGCAGAAATAGAGTAAGAAAAGGGGGGCAGAGGGGAGAAATAGTGTGAGAGTGGTAGGGGGTGAGCAGAGGAAGCAAAGGTGTGATGAATGAGATAACCATCCCACAAGTTTCTTGCGGGTCTCCACTTGTCCTTATTCTATTTCCCAGACTTTTGTGTGTGTGTGTGCGGATATCTATTCCCACCAACAGGGGCCTCACTCTCCCCCAACAGCTTTTCCTACATAGTCAGTAGACTTCCTGGGTTTGTAGAAAAATCCAAAAAGTGAAGAAATCCCTTCAGGGACGGTTGAATTCCCCCAAAAACCTTTTGAAATGGCCTCTGGCAGGGACCTAACTCCAGGCATCAACGATGACAGATTAGAACGTTGGGGGGGAGACTTCTATCTAACTGGCTCTGTCAGTACAGGGTGGGGGAGAAGGGCCCTTTCTTTCCAGACCTCTTTCGGCCTTGGAGAGAGGGAGGGAGGGAGCCTTGGGGGCCAGGCTGGGGAATTCCTAGAGGTTTTGGGGTGGAGTGCAAGGAGGGCAGGATTTGGGGAAGGGAGAGGCCTCAGCTGGGTATTATGCCACAGAATCCACCCTCCAAAGAAGCCATTTTATCCAGGGAGACAGATCTCTGTTGTTCACAGATCTCTGGAGTTCACTCTCCAGCAGGCCCCACTTGGAGGTTGCCAACCCTAGGCTTGGCGGCAGTCTAGGATTGCCAGGTCCCCCCAAGGGCACTGGCAGGGGATGGGGGTAGTGGGGTTGCCAGCTCCAGGTCTGGAAAGTCCTGGAGATTTGGGGATGGAGCCTGGGGAGGCCCTAGAGTCCACCCTCCAAAGCATCCATTTTCTCCAGGGGAAGTTATCTCAGTGGTCTGGAGCTGAGCAGTAATTCCAGGGGATCCCCAGATCCCACCTGGAGGCTGGCATCCCTAGGCAGCACCCTCTGGGTGACTTGATACCACCTAATTTGCATGACTCAACTTGGCCTGGCTGCTTGCTGCTGTTTAGCAGCCACCCTATGAAAGCCAGCAGTGGTGCAGCAGTTAGAGCCTCAGAGTAGAGTCTGCAAGACCCAGGCTCAGATCCCCATATTGCGGTGGAAGCTGACTGGGTGATTTTGGACCAGTCACATACTTTCAGCCTAACCAACCTCACAGGGTTGTTGTGCAGATAAAAAGGAGGTGAGAATAATGTAAGCTGCTTTGATCCCCACTGTGGAGAAAGACTATAATTTTCCTTGGTAGAAGCTGTGGGGGAGGGGGTGGAGACGAAAAGCTGAAGACAGATAAAGGCAGATAAAGGTTAAGTTGGCTGTTGGGTGGGAAGGAAATCGGGTTGCCATCTCTGGATTGGGAAACTTCTGGACATTTAAGGGGTGGATCCTGAGGATGGTGGGGTTTGAGGAGGGGAGGAACTTCAGACCGGTATAATGCCATAGACTCCACCCTCCAAACCAGCCGTTTCCTCCATGAGAACTACCATTGCCAGCCTCTGGGTGAGGGCTGGAGATCACCCAGAATTACAACTGTTGTCCGGGTGACAGAGATCAGTTCCCCTGGATAAAATGGCTGCTTTGGGGGTTGAGTCTATGTCTCCACCCCCAGAAGGGAGAAAGAGTGTGAGATAGGTAAGGGTAGAAGGGAGGAAGCAAAGGTGTGAGGAATGGGATGACCATCCCGCAAGTTTCTTGCGGGTCTCCACTTGTGTCTATCTAATTCCCTCTTGAAACTGTCCATGCTTGTAGCTGCCACCACCTCCTGTGGCAGTGAATTCCATGTGTTAACACTCTTTGGGTGAAGAAGGACTTCCTTTTATCTGTTCTAACCCAACTGCTCAGCAATTTCATGGAGTGCCCACGAGTTCTTGTATTGTGAGAAAGGGAGAAAAGTACTTCTTTCTTAACCTGCTCTATCCCTTGCATAATCTTATAAACCTCGATCATGTCACCCCTCAGACGTCGTTTCTCCAAGCTAAAGAGCCCCAAGCATTTTAACCTTTCTATACCATTGCCTGCCTCTGTGTAGCAGCCCTGGATGTCCTCGGTGGTCTCCCATCCAAGGACTCACCAGGACTGACCCTGCTTAGCTTCCGAGATCTGATGAGATCGGGGTTTGCCTGGGCTATCCCAGCCAGGGCAAGTCAGCCATGACTTGACGGCACTTCCCACCACCAGCATTGTTAACAAAAACAGCTTTTATCTGTTTTATCCTTTGGTTACTTGATATCGAAACTCACATACCTAGCCAAAATAAAATAAAATAAAATAAGTGGCCGACTGATCTTCCAGCAGATGAGCAGACACTTAACTCGATGGGTCGCCATTCCTGCGGACGCGCCGTGACTGGATATCACTCAAGGAAACCAGCTTTGGACGGCTCCAAATGACACAGCTGCGGAGAATCGCTGATTTGCTTGTTTCCCCCTGGCTTCGGCTTCCAGCAAAACTTAATCAAATTCATGACTTGCTGCTGACCCAGCATTTTGTGTTCCCTCTCAGATGTTCCTCCCCGTTTTATGCTCACTGAGGGACAGACTCCAAGGGATTCCAGTCAAAAAAGCTCGGGCGCACACAACTTGAAAGCCAGCACTGCTCACTCAAAAGGCGGCATTGGAGGACTTTTTAAAAAGAACACTGCGTCGAAGCTGAGGTTCAGCTCATTTAGACGCTATCAGCAAAAGAATGGGATGATCTCCTTGCCTCTGTTGGTCCCGTGAATGAAATTTAGGTCGCTACTTATAGACAAGCTGTTCTTTCAGTACGGGATGATGAAATCACCACAATGCTGCACAGAAGAAGAAGAAGAAGAAGAAGAAGAAGAAGAAGAAGAAGAAGAAGAAGAAGAAGAAGAAGAAGAAGAAGAAGAAGAAGAAGAAGAAGAAGAAGAAGAAGAAGAAGAAGAAGAAGAAGAAGAAGAAGAAGAGGAGGAGGAGGAGGAGGAGGAGGAGGAGGAGGAGGAGGAGGAGGAGGAGGAGGAGGAGGAGATTGGATTTATACCACGCCCTTCACTACCCAAAGGTGTCTCAGAGCGGCTTACAAACTCCTTTCCCTTCCCCCTCCCCACAACAGATACCCTGTGAGGTAGGTGCGGCTGAAAGAGCTCTTTACAGAAACTGCTCTTTTTCAAGGACAGCCCTTGTCAGAACTATGGCTTGCCCAAGGTCATCCAGCCAGGTGCAAGTGGAGGAGTGGGGAATCAAACCTGGGTCTCCCAGATTAGAGTCCGCACACTTAACCACTACACCAAACTGCTATTACAGACAAATTTTCAAGATCTTTTGTACCACGGTATCTGGGCCGTTTCGTCGTTCTGATTTATCCATCTTGCCCCAACGGCTTCTTGAGATGATTTTAAAAAATGGAGAGAAAAGTCCTTATTTCTTTCTTCTCACTTGGTAAGGCAACGGGGGAAGATCTGATATCCCCAGACATATTCAACCATTTCCCCAGTAAGTGGGCTCCAATCCTAGTCCAGTTTGTTGTCGAAGGCTTTCTCAGCCGGAGTTCATTAGCTGTTGTAGATTTTCTGGGCTGTGTGGCCGTGGACTTGGCATTGTAAGACCTGACGTTTCAACAGTCGCTGTGACTGGCATCCTCAGAGGTAGAAGAATAAGAAGAATAAGAAGAATAAGAAGATATTGGATTTATACCCCGCCCTTCACTACCCAAAGGTGTCTCAGAGCAGTTTACACACTCCTTTCCCTTCCCCACCCCACGACAGACACCCTGTGAGGTAGGTGGGGCTGAGAGAGCTCTTGACAGAAACTGCTCTTTTTCAAGAACAGCTCTTATTAGAACTATGGCTTGCCCAAGGTCATCCAGCCAGGTGCAAGTGGAGGAGTGGGGAATCAAACCTGGTTCTCCCAGATTAGAGTCCACACACTTAACCACTACACCAAACAGCCTCTCAACAGAGAGGTATAACACAAGGTGACACAGAGAGTACTCCGTCTTTCTGTGTTATACCTCTAAGGATGCCAGTCACAGCGACTGGCAAAACGTCAGGTCCCACAATGCCAAGACCATGGCCAGACAACCCGGAAAATCTACAACACAAAGTCCAGTTGTTCATCCAGATTAATTCTTCCCCTCAGTACTGTAGTTCTAATTCTTCAACAGGATAGTAAACAGGTTCCTGGCAGTTATCACCCAACAATCCTTTTGGAAACAGGCACTGAAAACTACGGTAAATACCTTCTGGGCAAGCTGGAGGACTCCAACCAAGTTATCCATCCAGAGCAAAGCAGGCTTTAGAAAGGGGCGACGTGCAATCGATCAGTGTCTGATCCTTCATTGTCTGGCTGTACCAAGGGACCCAGTAAAGATCTGCATGCGGCTTTGGTGGATTTAACAGCCGCATTTGTTTCTAGTTGACAGAAATTGGCTCTGGACAAAATTGGCATGTAACAGACATCGATAAACACCGACTGTTATTGTTAGGGCACAGTAATCTATCTGCAAAAATAAGAGTGGGGTGGCTCTGGTTCTTTGACAGAAGAGGTCCCAGTCTTCAGAGGGCTGAGACAGGGATGTGTTCTGACCCCTTTATTTTTCAGTCTATACCTTGATGATATCACTGAGGTGTGATCCAGTCCAGAGCTTTTCCCAACCCCTCTCAGTCCACAGAAAACTGCCCTTCTGTTTTACAGCAGTAACGTAGGCTGAGCAATGTCCGGAAAGAGACAGCTTGAAGTATCAGTCACACCAAGACGTGGGTGATAGTCTTTGGGAAGAAGCCTTGGAAATCCCAGTGGTTTGTTGATTGCATTCTTATTGATCAGTGTAGCTATTTTAAGTATCTATGACAGGGGTGTCGAACTCATTTGTTATGAGGGACGGATCTGACATAAATGAGACCTCTTTGGGCCGGGCCATGTGTGTGTCATAAAATGTAATGCCAGGTAGTAGAGATATAAACTTTATAAAGGACACAAACACAAAGGGATATTTTTTTTTTAATTTGAAATTAAAAACATGCTTAAAACATCAGCACTCTTGCAATATTTTGTTTATTTAACAGTGTCTGATAACTGACACCTCTTGCTCTGACTTATTGCATCAAAATGTCTGTGCTGTTGCAATCTTGAGTCTGCCGTTCAGGTGTGTATCTGTAAGCTGCAAACCTACGATGATGCAGCAGCAGCAGAACTGGAAGAAGGAGCAGAAGACAGCCAGTTGCATTGCGAGCCTGATAGAAGCCCTCGGGGGGCCTGATCCAGCTCCCAGGCTGCATGTTTGGCACCCCTGATCTATGGGATACCCTCTCCTGGAAAGGGTCATTCTGCAGTCACAAAGTCCCTTGTAGTGAAAACAATTAGAGCCATCTTTAAAAAAAGGATATTATAGCATTGGAAAAAGTACAGAGAAGGGCAACTAGAATGATAAAAGGGTTGGAACACTATAAAGGTTAAAACGCTTGGGGCTCTTTAGCTTGGAGAAACAACGGGTGAGGGGTGACATGATCGAGGTTTATAAGATTATGCATGGGATTGAGCAGGTTGAGAAAGACGTACTTTTCTCCTTTTCTCACAAAACAAGAACTCGTGGGCACTCCATGAAATTGCTGAGCAGTCGGGTTAGAATGAATAAAAGGAAGTCCTTCTTCACCCAAAGAGTGATTAACACATGGAATTCACTGCCACAGGAGGCGGTGGCAGCTACAAGCATGGACAGTTTCAAGAGGGAATTAGATAAACATATGGAGCAGAAGTCTATCAGTGGCCCCACTGCTGGACCTCCTGATGGCACCTGGTATTTTTGGCCACTGTGTGACACAGAGTGTTGGACTAGATGGGCCATTGGCCTGATTCAGCATTGGCTTCTCTTATGTTCGTATGTTCTTATGTTCTTATGTTTGGCACCCCTGATCTATGGGATACCCTCTCCTGGAAAGGGTCATTCTGTGTCACAAAGTCCCTTGTGGTGAAAACAATTAGAGCCATCTTAAAATTCAACTGCACACAAAACGGCTTTTTGATTGATCCTGTTTTGAAATTGTTTCAGAGCAAGGCCATGGGGCCACTTCTCTACAGTGCTGAAATCTGGGGCTGGAATGATGGAATAGTCACAAATCTGGAGATCATCCAAAAATTATCTTTATATAGAGAACTCGGGCTTTGCCCCCTGCTGAGGGCTGGACTCGGCCTCCACTCAGTCCGGGCTCGCGTGCACGTCACCTTTGTTAACTATTGGAGCAAGGAGAGGGATACTTCAGCCTGACAACTCTCAAGGCAACGCTGCACCCTGCTGCGGAGAGACACCACTTGGGTTATGGGATTCAGCCATGATTTCTGAACAGGTAATTCCTGTGCTGTCTCTCCAGGAGGTCCCAGACTTCATGACTGGGTAGTCAGTCTCAATGCTGCATTTGACAAGGAGGGTCATATCCGGCTCCAGCTTTTCTCCATGGCTTAGGTTGATCCCAACAACCATGACAGGGCTTCCTGCATTTCTAACATCACCTTTCATAAACTCAGAATTTCAGCCGCTGCTCTTTGTTGACAAACGATGCCGGCAGCCATGTTAACGGGTCGCTGAACCCAAAAGCCTGTTGCCCAGTGATGTCGTCTCTGTGCATCCTGAGAGTCGGGGGAACTTACCCACCACGGTGTGTTTCTCCCTTCTTTATTGGGAGCCTAGATCCAAATTTCTCGCTGCTGCCTTTGCTAGCCTCGCTCTGTCTTTGGTGGCAGAGAAAACTATTTGCCTTCTAGCCCACGTAGACCGGCGTGTCACCCACATGGTTTCGCTGTATGCTTTGGCTGCTATAAAAATCTGAGCCGAAGTTGTGCCTGGGGCTCAGCTTGTTGTGATTTGTGTGTTTGTTGTTGTTCTGTTTCGGGGGGCTAGGACATTTTATCTCATTTTTTTCTTCTTTTTTTTCTTTTTGTCTAACTTTTTCTATTGTTATTTCCTATCAGTCTCTCTGTTTTATGCATCCTCCAATTTTACCTAAGATTTGCAATACATTACTGCTACTACAGTGCTGCACTGTGATTGGCCACTGTGAAGAAAAAGAGATTGGATTTATACCCCACCCTTCACTGCCCAAAGGAGTCTCAGAGTGGCTTACAAACTCCTTTCCCTTCCCCACCCCACAACAGACACCCTGTGAGGTAGGTGGGGCTGAGAGAGCTCTGACAGAAACTGCTCTTTTTCAAGGACAGCTCTGACAGAACTATGGCTTGCCCAAGGTCATCCAGCAGCTGCAACTGGAGGAGTGGGGAACCAAACCCAGTTCTCCCAGATTACAGTCCGTGCACTTGACCACTACACCAAACTCGGTGGTGGTGAAAAGTGTTGCCAAGTAGCAGCCAACTTATGGCAACTCCTCATTGGGTTTTCAAGGCAAGATGTGCAGAGATGGTTTGCCATTGCCTGCCTCTCTGTAGCAACCGTGGACTTCCTCAGCGGTCTCCCATCCAAGTACTAACCATGACTGGTCCTACTTGGCACCCAAGATCTGTTGAGATCTGGCTAGACTGGCCAGTCTAGATCAAGGGTCCCCAAGGTGGTATCCATGGGCACCATCACACCTGCCAACACCTTTCCTGGCACCTGCCAAGTGGGAAGGACCAGGTGAGGCTTTTTGCCCAGCCTGGCTTCTGGTTGGCCACTAGAGATCTGGCTGCCTTTGCAGAATTTTTTAAATATTACTTTGACCTGATCTGCCTCTAGCATTTGCTCTGCTGTCTTACCAAACCCACACTGGAACAGAAATTCCCGTCTACATTGCATGCCACTTTCACTTTGATGGAGTGTCGCATTTTATGGCAGTGTCCAGACTGCATGCTGCTTTCACTTTGTTTGATCTCTGGTTTTATGGTGGCTGTCTGCATGGATTTATGGCCGTTTTATGGCCATTCAGGGGTGACTCTGCAGTCAGTACAGAGTTGGCTCCAGGGTAGTTGAATGTGGTTTTGAACTGCATCTTTTTCTGCTCCAGTGTGGGTTTGGTAAAACAACTGAGTAAATGCTAAATGCAGACTGGCCCTTTGTCTGCAGCTGCTACCGTGGCACACGGATCCTCACTGTGTGACTGAAAGCAAGCTGGCACAGCCTTTTTGTCTTTGCCTTGACCTCCCGTGCCCGCCATTTTGTGGCTGCAACCACCCACCATGTCAAAAGTCCAAAGGTGCCCATGAGCTCAAAACGTTTTGGGGGCCCTAGTCAAACACTTGGCCGTGTTTTATGAATGAAGAGGGTAGACTTAAAATAATTTGAGGTCTCACAAGACAGAACATTAAAACAAACACAGGCCCCGTTCACACGGAGCATTTGCCCCGCTGAAGGCACGGTAGCCCTGCGGACTTTCCGTGCCCGATCATACCAGCACATCTGGGAGGCATAGCACTCCCGTGGCCAACCCGCGGCTTCACATGGAAAATGCAGAGTAAAAAATTACTAGGGTCGAAGTACTAGTTTCTGGAAACCCCGGGGCAAAGGCCGGCGTCTGATCGCGGGAGCGCCAGTATCCCGTGGCTTCCGACACCCGCCCATGTCCCAGGGTTTCCGGATGTTGTAAGTTTCCATGGGATGCGCACCAATGCTGAATGACACATGCGCACACATAAGACACTGACAGCAGCCCGCCCCCCCCCCCAACAGCACATGCGCCCTTTGCTACAGTGCGGCTTGCGTGCTCTGCTGCGCTGCTTTTTTGCAACACTGTAGCAACACTGTGTGATCAGCGTTCTGCGCCAGAGTGTGGCAACCCGGTGGCCCGTGTGATTGGGCTACCATGCCTTATTTTGCTCCGGGGTGAACTGCCACACCCCCCCCCCCCGGCGTTTTCTGGCCCGTATGACCAGGGCCACAGTAGAGCATTTCTGTGGCAAGCACCAGCCAGACCTGGGAGAACCGGTCATGTTCCGCAGCTCTGGGCTAGACACTTTCTCTTAGCCTAACCTACCCCGGAGGCTTCCTAAAAGGGCAAAAACAAGGATGGGAGAATCACGTAAGCCATGATGCGCTCCTTGGAGCAAGCATGGGATTGAAAAAGGCGATCGACAGAAGTTCAGAGATGAGGCTCCCCCAACGTTAATTATGGAACCGTGATTTCTGGGAAACCAGATAAGTTTGTGTATGTGGACCACTACCTTTCTCTGTGAAATAGAAACCCGGTATCAGCCTAAGTATCTCATTAAGGGCTGAGAAAAGTACGGAGACGGTAGTGCTCCCAAAGTCTACGGCCCTCCATCTCCAGAAAGCGACAGTCTAATTTTATCTCGAAGATCTTCCCCGTTCCGAAAGGCAAATGTACGGAACAGCCTAGATTGTATCTGCCTCAAATAACAGTTCACCCCCAGCGTCTCATCATAGATGTTTACACGGCTGGCTGCACATGGCAAAAGATTCAGGTTCAAACATTCAAGCACTGCTAACTGTGCAGGGAAGCAAGCAGATGCCGCGTAGTGGGGTAGATCGGGCAACCGCGTTCTGCTGCTCACTGTTTCGGTCACGAGGGCAAGAGAAAGGATGCTTCCAGGTAACCGCAAATGCTGCATTTTTTGGGGGGAGAGGGCAATGCTATCTGAACAATGTACCGGCACAAGCCCAGTTCTGCGGCCACCCTGCCTCCTCTGGTCTTCATCAGTTCACACGAAGCATGGCATTGCTCGTGCTCTCTGGAAGTTCCTCTGTGCTCCAGAACGTGGAGAAAATAAAAAAGAGGCAAAAAAAAAAAAAAAAGCGCAGAAGTGGGCAGGAGGCCTCTGAAGCCTGCAGGAACAGGCAGGGGTGAGCAACACAGGCGAGGCCCGAAATGCCATTTTATCCAGAGAAGCTGGAAGCAGGGCTGGTTTTAGGGGGTTTGGGGCGGGCAGGTAGAGAGTGGGGCTGCTGTGGCTCAGAGGCTAAGACGCTGAGCTGCAGACCAGAAGGTTGGTAGTTCAGCAGTTCGAGACCCGAGTGCCGCATGACGGAGTGAGCGCCCGTCTCCAGCCCCAGCTCCTGCCAACCTAGCAGTTCGAAAGCAAGAAATTACAAGTAGATAAATAGGTACCGCTTTGGCAGGAAGGTAACAGCATTCCGTGTGCCTCGGCGTTTAGTCATGCCGGTCATGTGACCATGGAGAAGTTTTCGGACAGCGCTGGCTCTTCGGCTTGGAAACGGAGCACTGCCCCCTAGAGTCAAATTCGACTGGCTTTTGAGCAAGGGAAACCTTTACCTTTACTTTAGGCAGAGAGTGCCCAGGGCCCCACTCCTGTGCTCACTACAGCCCTCCCCCTTCTTGTCTACTCACCCACCTGCCCCCACTTGCCCCTACATCCTTCCTGTGTTCACTTGCCAGCTCTCTCTCCATCTACAGTCACAGCTGCCCACAGCTGTCCATGGTGCTTGCATGCCCTTTCCCCGGTGGCGCTGTGGGGTGGGAGCAGCAAAGAATGGCACTGCCATGGCTACCAGGAATGTTCATACTCTGTTCACCACCTAAGAGGCATAAGAACTTAAGGAGAGCCCTGCTGGATCAGACCAGTGAGGGTCCATCTAGTCCAGCCTCCTGTCTCACACAGTGGCCATCTAGTTCCCCTGGAGGGCAAACAGACAGGGCACGGAGGTCGAGGCCTTCCCCTGATGTTACTGCCTGGCAACTGGTACTCAGAGGCTGGCTGCCTCTGAATGTGTAGGTTCCCTTCAGCCACCATGGCTAGTAGCCATTGATAGACTTATCCTCCATGAATCTATCAAATCCCCCTTTAAAACTCTTTATTCTTGTGGCCATCAGTACAACCTCTGGCAGCGAATTCTACATTTTAATCACTTTATATAAATTAGCTGCTGTAGATTTTCCGGGTTGTCTGGCCGTGGTCTTGCCATTGTAGGACCTGATGTTTCACCAGTAGCTGTGACTGGCATCCTCAGAGGTAGAACACAGAAAGATGGAGTACTCTTTGTGTCAAGGTGAGAAGAAAAATGGTAGGCAGGTAAATTATATCTACTCAGGAAGGTGGGGTAGGGCTGTGTCATTACCTTGTAGGAGTTCCCCAGGCTGTGAAACATGCTAATGGAGGAGCTTTCCTGAGGAGGTTCTTTTGCATATGGATTGTTTCCTGAGGAGGTCTCCTGTTTCCTCAGGAGGTTTTTTTTTTTTTTTTGCATGTGGATTGGCTGTTGAAATTCTAATCTTATCTGTAGTGCTGTTGTCGGGTGTAGAGTCTCTTGTGTTTTTCAGGACAGGATTAGAATTTCAACAGCCAATCCACATGCAAAAGAACCTCCTCAGGAAACAGGAGACCTCCTCAGGAAACAATCCATATACAAAAGAACACAGTGGCCAACCAGTTCCTCTGAAGATCCAAGAACAGGGCACAGAGGCCAAGAGTAGACCTTCCCTTGATGTTGCCTCCCAGCTTTGAGATCCAGAGGCTGACTGCCTCTGTACATGGAAATTCCCTTTAATCACCATGGCCAGCAGCCACTGATAGAGCTCTCCTCCACGGTGAAGGTATTGGTGGCAGGGATATATATGAAGAAAAGCGGAGCCCTGGCACCCATCTCATTGTTGACTGACCTGCAGCGGGGGAGGCAGCAGTGGCTTGCTTGGTCATGATCTGCTGGGTCATCTCGCCACAAACAAATGACTGAAAAGAAATCCAGGATGGCAAGGAAGGAAAGACAGGAATGCAATGTTTTGGAAAGAACACTGGCTTGCCTCTCAGGGATAAGTGCTGGACAAAAAAAGGCTGGTAGGAAAGTATTCAGCAGAAGGGAATGCAGACCTGGCAGGTTTAGCAGTTTCAAAGTACAAAGTACTTTAGCGGTTTTAAAGTACAGCATGAAATGAAGGGCAGCAGTGAAAGTAAAACAGAAGAAGGACGTTGTCTGAACAGCTGTCGGAAAGGCACGATTGGAAGTTAAGAATCTTTGCATCGATCTCAGTTCCATACGGCCAAAATGAACAAAAACCAAGAGATCGGACCAAGATTAGGATTTGCTGCTTTTTAAAATAAAATAAAGGCAATTAACAACCCCCATGCAATGGATTTAAAAACTAGGCAATAGTCACCAATGGAGGAGGAGGAGGAGGAGGAGGAGGAGGAGGAGGAGGAGGAGGAGGAGGAGGAGGAGTAGAAGAAGAAGAAGAAGAAGAAGAAGAAGAAGAAGAAGAAGAAGAAGAAGAAGAAGAAGAAGAAGAAGAGGAGGAGGAGGAGGAGGAGGAGGAGGAGGAGGAGGAGGAGGATGTGGAGGAGGAGGAGGAGGAGATTGGATTTATACCCCGCCCTTCAGTTGGAGTCTCAGAGCGGCTTACAAACTCCTTTCCCTTCCCCTCCCCACAACAGACACCCTGTGAAGTAGGTGGGGCTGAGAGAACTCTAACACAAACTGCTCTTTCAGGAACAGCTGTGCCAGAGCTTGTGACTGACCCAAGGTCACATCAGCAGGTGCAAGTGGAGGAGCGGGGGAATCAAACCCGGTACTCCCAGATTAGAGTCCATGCACTTAACCACTACACTAAACTGGAATTTGATGCTTTCTTCTCATGCCTTTGATTTAAGCAGCAGCTCTGTGATGGAACTGGGGCTTATTTTCTCCTTGTGGAACTCACAAGAGGTATTCCAGTTTTGGTGCAGGGACACTACGTTACATCCAAGTAACAGGGAGGATGATAGGTTTAAACTTTGTTCCTCTCCCCTCCGCACCTTCCCTGATCCAATAAGCTTCTTTGAAAAAAGATTCTTAACTAGAGATTTCTTCCATCACATCTTGTTTTGGTCCTCCTCCTTCTCTTTTCACTCACCAATCAAGACAGCAGCGTCTCACCGTTCTCTTGAGGGGAACTCAAACGGCCAGAAAACGATTCTCATTTGAAAGGTTTTATTTAATGATTTGTCTCCCAGGTTTGTGGCTCTTCTACCATTTAGAATATTACTGTTTTAGCTCACTTCCTGGCATCCCTGGTCACGGATGTCTGGTAACTTTAATGAAATACAAATCATTTGGAATATGCTGTTGTCAACCCAAATATCCACTTTGTTCCGATTCAAAACTCAAGGTCACGATGACAAAGAGAGGCTAAGCCAGAAAGCGTGGATTGCTGAGAACCATTATTTATTTCACATCCTATACCCAAGGCTCAGAGAAGCTTGCATGCCATTTGAAATTACAAAAGGGAGAAATATTAAAAAAGGCATAAAAAACTTTCCTGTAATCTATCCCTCCAAAAAAAACCCAGTAATTGAAAGGATGGCTGACAGTCCGAAATGGGTTTTTTTGCGGGGGTCTCAAGTTCCCAGCAGTAATCAGTCCTTTGACAATAAAGTTGGGCCACAAACCTCACAGCTTTGTACAGATATTGTATTTATCTAAAACAGCCGTATCCTGCCTCTCTCTGAGCTCAGTGCGGCTTACGGCAGTGAAAGCCCTAAAATGAACACATAAAAATATAAAATGGTAAAAGAGCTGACAAATGTCAATTTGGTTTCTGGGCACAGTTTGGGTACGGTAAGCTTTGAGCATAGTATGACAGTGATCCTTTCCACACTAGACCTTAAATCCTGGTTCAACCCTGTCCCTGAATTTACATTCTACACTGCATGTGAGTTCACCCCCGTAATTACCTTAGGGTATTTTTTGTTTCCACATTACATTGAGGTCACCCCGGTTTCACCCCCCACTTGTCCTGGGATAAACAGATGCTGTTATAACCAGGGATAAATGCAAGGCATCGTGTTGTGAGTTTGAACTCTGATAAAACCAGGGATGGGATCCGAGTGCGGAACAGACTGGTGTTGGTGCTGGCTGAGCCCACGTGGAGTATTGAGACCAAAACGCAACACTGCTATACAGCTTTTCCTGCCATATGTATGGAAGGAAGAGGAGAATCCTTTCCCATATTCTTTCTTTTCTCTTTCCTCCCTAGGAATGCTGGGATGCAGAGGTTAAAGAACACAGTCCTGCTGCCAGTGGATTTCCTGTTTTTCAGGTTCAGTAGCACCTTAGAGACCGACCAGATTTTGGAGGCAGCATTGAAGCCCCCTTTGACAGATATAACACAGTTGAGCTTACATGTAACTGTTGTTCATCGAGTGTGGAGGCACAGAAGCCACAAAGGTGAACTGGTTGGTCTCTAAGTTGCTATCGGACTTGAATCTAGCTGTTCTACTAAGAGTGGTTGTGTAGTGGTTAAGTGCACAGAGTCTAATCTGGGAGAACCGGGTTTGATTCCCCACTCCTCCACTTGCAGCTGCTGGATGACCTTGGGCAAGCTGTAGTTCTGACAAGAGCTGTCCTTGAAAGAGCAGTTCTCGAGAGAGCTCTCTCAGCCTCACCTACCTCTCAGGGTGTCTCTGAGACTCTGAGTGAAGGGTGGAGTATAAATCCAATCTCTTCTTCTACCGCATACCAACAAAGCTAGCTTCTGACATTGTTCTGCTATATGTCTGTTCCTGGAGGTATAAGTGGCTCCTGCCCAAGTGGCTCAAGTGATTAAGATGCTGAACTGCAGGCTGGAAGGTCGGTACTTCAGCAGTTCGAGACCCGAGTGCCGCATGACGGAGTGAGCTCCTGTCTCTGGCCCCAGCTCCTGCCAACCTAGCAGTTCGAAAGCTAGAAATTGCAAGTAGATAAATAGGTACTGCTTTGGTGGGAAGGTAACAGCGTTCCATGTGCCTTGGCATCTAGTCATGCCGGCCACATGGCCACGGAAATGTCTTTGGACAGCGCTGGCTCTTCGGCTTGGAAACGGAGATGAGCACCGCATCCCTAGAGTCAGATTCAACTGGCTTTCGAGCAAGGGAAACCTCTACCTTTACCTATTACTAGACATTACCCTGCATGCCAGATGCCCTGAATGTGAAGATACTTGCAAAGCAGAGCAGGAGGAAGGGAATCTCAGCTCCTTCTCCTGTCTCCAGTTCTGCATTGAAAAGGACCCCTGAAGAGGACATTTTTCTTCAACTGGATTTACTTTGTATTTCAAAGGCAAGCTAGGGGAAACGACAGAAATATAAATAGGATTCAGCTACACTTGGATAGGACGGAGAATTGGGCCCAGGCAAATAAAATGATTAATAGGGAACAGCGTCAAGTGTTGCACTTGGGTAGTAAAAACCAGTTACATAGATACTGGATGGGTGAAACCTGGCTGGGTAGTATCATCTGTAAAAAGGACTTGGGGGGAATGCTTTGTGGTGGAAGGTTTCTAAGTATCAATTTGATCCCTACCTGTTGGGGATATTGTAGTTGTAGTTCCTGCACTGGCAGGGGGTTGGACTAGATTACCCTGGTGGTCCCTTCCAACCCTAATATTAAATAAATAAAAGGTTTAAAATCATTCGGGATATGTTTAGGGGAGAATTGGTTTGGGGTGGGGTGGGAAGTTAAAAAAATTCCAGAAGTTAAATATGTGGTGGAGGGATTTCCACTCGGGAAAGCGAGATTTTTGTTGTCTTTCCTCTTCTGGATGCCCCCTGAAATTCTGCTCCTAGAGGGAAGAGGACCCCAGGAGCATGATGAAGGAGGTATCAGAGATCTACTGTGGAAGGAGGGGAACTGGTGAAACAAAATTCTTCTATTTCCTATTAGGACACCGACAATTGAGGCAGATAATCAACACACCTGCATGGTTGCTTAGTCAACTGTCCAGAGAGAGTGAACCACCATGGTCAGTGGGAAAGGCAGGCTGTATTTTCATAAATAAAGGACAATTTTGCAACAGTTCAGGTGCAGATGTGGGATAACACGGTCATCTTTGGTGGGGGTGGGAAGTGTCAGCAAGTCACAGCTGACTTATGGGTGTCAAACTTGTTTTCCGTTTTATTGTTGGCTTGCCATAGAAGTTGGGAGGGGGATCAGGAGAGTGTGGATTCTTGAATGCTTCCTCTTCCAGATTGTTGCTTATCAGATGTCAAGCTCCGGCCAACAAAAGTGTGTGGGGAGAGTGAAGTGCCTGGGAACCTGACATCAGGCCTGGGAACATCCACCAACCTTGAGTCTCAGCTTACACCACCTAGCTTTTGTCTACGTGTTGGGGGGATATCACTAAGGTGGGAACATAAAGCTGTTGGTTTAGGTGGGTGGAATACCTAGGGCTCTTAACCTCTTAGGGTCCCTGTTTGAACCTTGTGTATCTATTGCTTTTGCACCTCCATTTTCAGTTCTAACACAGCCTACATACAGGCTGGATCCTATCAGTGTCTCAATAAACTTCTCATTCTTCTGAGCGAACGTTGTTTGGAACTGATTTCTCCAAGAGTCTGACAATGGAGACCCTGTAGTGTTTTCAGGGTATTAGATGAACAGACGTGGTTTGCCATTGCCTGCCTCTGAGTTGTGACCCTAGAACTTCCTTGGTGGTCTCCCATCCCAGTATTAACCAGGGCTGACCCTGCTTAGCTTCCCAGATTAGATAAGATCAGGCTCTCTTGGGCCATCCAGGACAGGGTACAGTCATCTCTGGCCACCTAGAAAACAAACCTGCTTTTCATTGAGGGTTCATCCCAAGATAATCTGGTCTCAGGACAGGCTTTATGCTAACGTGTGCCACTGGGAAAAGAAGAATAAAGATAGTAAAAACTCCTTATGCTTTATCTCTCAGTCAGGCACCTGTATAGATACTTTATGGCAATATTTGCATACCACCTATGTGAGACTATTCCACGTTGTGACTTTAATATGGATGTATCCAAACCGTGCCGGGGGAGGGGGGGGGAATCTTTGCATTACAATAGGAAACAAGTATAAAAATCAAGAAAACACGGGTTTTCCATCATTAACTGCTAGGCACTGCTACAAATCTTCCTGATAGACATTCAACTTTTAAGTCCGCTGAAGATTGAGAAGGATTTGGCACACACGGAAAGTATTTTATGGGAGGCTTACAATGCGATTTAATATCCTTTTATTAAATTTGATGCCAAAGCACACTGTAATGAAGTAGTGAATAAAATCTTACAGAGCATCACCGGCTTTGCTTCCTTAGAATGCGAAATGTAGCAATGTTGCCAAAGTTCATAATTCCTTCATTTGGAATGCAGAGCTTGACTCCTCATCAAGTCTACCTCGCGCTCCCGTTCATCTGTACATTTACACGGCTATTGAAGCGTCGGTACAGCAGCACTGTAAGCCCTAGGGTTTCTGGGAAATGGAGTTTTTGTGTCTGTTCCATCGCCTCAGTGTAAATCTAGGATTGCCATCCTACAGGTAGAAGATGGAGATCTGGGATTAACAACTGATCTCTAGAAGACAGGGTTCACACACACAACTTCCCCCAGAGAAAATAGCGGCTGTGGAGGTGGACTTTATGGCATTGTAGCCCACAGAGGTCCCTCCCCTTCCCAAACCCCCACCCTCTCCAGGTTCCAAAGAGCCAGTTTTAGGCAGTGGTTAGGAGTGCACAGTCTGAGAAAACCAGGTATGATTCCCCACTCCTCCACATGCAGCTACTGGTGTTACCTTTGGTCAGTCATAAGTCCTTTCAGAGCTGTTCTCTCAAAGACAGTTCTCTCAGAGCTCTCTCAGCCCCACCTACCTCATAGGGTGTCTGTTGTGGGGAAGGGAAAGGAAAGGAGATTGTAAGCCGCTCTGAGACTCCTTTGAATAGTGAAGGGCAGGGTATAAATCCAATCCCTTCTTCTCTTCTTCTTCCACCCCCAAATCTCCTGGAATTTCCCAACCCAGAGTTGGCAACCCTGTCCCTTTCTACCCCCTCCACAAAGAAACTGCATTTGGTTCCCCAGAGGTTAAACAAGGGGCTTTGAGGGAGCAGTGGGGTGGATCCAAGCATCCTCTTTCTCCAGCTTAGGTTGTTCTTCCTCCGACGGCTTTTCCCAAAAGGAAAACTGGTGTATTGACATATTAATATTAAAATATATTCAAATATTAAAATATGTATTACCAGGCCTGTAGCCAGGATTTCTTAAGTCAGGGGGCATTTAAATCTCTTACGGGGCAATGGCTAATCAAATTAATCCAGGGGAGAAGACTGTGACACCCTGGGCTGGATGGGGAGTCAGGGGGCCTTGCCAGCAAGTTGGGGGGCCTGGCCCCGAGATGCCCCACTGTAGCTACAGGCCTGTGTATTACGTATCTCAATAAACATTATCAGTGGAACGATAGGAGAGGGGTAGAATATATCCAATTATACTGGGAATAAAACTTCATTGGTCTTAAGGGTGCCAGTAGATTCTAGATTTGTTCTTCTCCTTTCCCTGTACCTCCTTTTTCTGACATTCCCAGCTGCCTCACAGGGGTCCCAGTTCTTTCTAAGATCACAGTCAGCAGGGGCAGCTCCGGTCAGTACTTGGATGGGAGATCACCAAGGAAGACTCTGGGGTTGCTGCGTGGAAGAAGCCAGTGGCAAACCACCTCTGAATGCCTCTCACCTTGGAAACCGATGGGGTCGCCGTAAGTTGAAAGACAAAAATATTACGTGAACCCCATGACATATGTGGGTAGCTCTGAAGTCCCCCAAGACTCCTCCTTCCCTGGGCACCACATAGGGCACCTACGCTGGACCTTTACAGAGAGAGTTTCAGTTTGGTGCAGTGTTCCCTCTAAGCTGAGTTAGTGTGAGCTAGCTCACAGGTTTTTTTAGCCTCCGGCCCCAGAGCAAACTAATTTATGCAGTAGCCAAATCACTCGTTCACAACTTTAATGCCAATAGCCCCCAAAGTAGAATTTTTGCTCACAAGACTCCACAGCTTAGAGGGAGCGTTGGTTTGATGTAGTGGTTAAGTGTGTGGACTCTAATCTTGGAGAACCGGGTTTGATTCCCCACTTCTCCACTTGCACCTGCTGGATGACCTTGGTTCTGGCACAGTTTCTGTCAGAGCTCTTTCAGCCCCATCTACCTCACAGGGTGTCTGTTGTGGGGAGGGGAAGGGAAAGGAGTTTGTAAGCTGCTCTGAGACTCCTTTGGGTAGTGAAGAGCAGTGTATAAATCCAATCTCCTCCTCCTCCTCCTCTTCTTCTTCTACCAATAGCAGGCAGGGAGCCTGTGGTCTTGCAACGCCCCACTCCACTGAGTGCTCAGCCAAGCTCTGTCAATCATCTCAACACTACCACAACAAGGTTTATGATGGACTGATGGCAGCACAAAGGAAGGCCCCAGCCTCTTTGGGAGGAAGCCTGCCTAGTCATTATGGGATTCGGTGAAAAGTATCCAGGTGAAAGGAGCCATCCTGTCCTAGCTGGACACTGCCAAAACTTGGGATGCTGTTGCTGTATCCGTGAGGGGGAGCACTTGGCCCACCGATCAGGGTTCTACTTGCTGGTCCCATCACACCTTGGCGAGCCTCCCTGTCACATGACCGTGGAAGAGGCTGGAGCTCACCATCAGCTTTGTTGCCCATCCACACAACATCAGCTGGGCCTAGAAAAAAGAAAAGGGATCTCATGGAAGGGGGAGAGAAGGAAAGATATGGTGGAGGAGCCAGATCAAATGCGGAAGGAGAGGACAGGTGCTCAGGTGACAGTGCTGGTGAAGTCTGGCAGAAAAGAGGAGAAGGAAGGCAGGGAGGTGATCAAAGAAAGCAGAACCAGCCAAGAGAAGAAGAAGAAGAGAAGAAGAGATTGAATTTATACCCCGCCCTTCACTACCCAAAGGTGTCTCAGAGCAGCTTCCTTTCCCTTTCCCTCCCCACAACAGATAACCTTTGAGGTAGGTGGGGCTGAGAGAGCTCTTGACAGAAACTGATCTTTTTTCAAGAACAGCTTTTATCAGAACTACAGCCTGCCCAAGGTGCAGCCAGGTGCAAGTGGAGGAGTGGGGGATCAAACCCGGTTCTCCCAGATTAGAGTCCGCAAACTTAACCACTACTCCAAACTGGCTCTTAGTAGAACAGCTAGATTCAAGTCTGATAGCAACTTAGAGACCAACCAGTTCATCTTTGTGGCTTCTGTGCCTCCACACTCGATGAACAACAGTTCCCTGATGAACAGAACAGAAGGGAAGGGGGAAGGTAACCTCAGATGAGGGAGGCAAGCAGAGCCCCCAAAAGAGGGGTCCCCAACGCGGTGTCCTCCAAGTGTTCTTAGAAAATGGATGGGGCCAGCAGGACTTCTGACTGGTGACTGGAGATCCGATTGGCCGGGCAGATTAAAATAGCTTTGCTTCAGTGGCAGCTGCCAACACACTGCTGGTTTTGTTGTCTCTCGCTCCTCCGTTCCAGGACATTTTTTAAACTACCCCTCTTTTCCCCGGCACTCGGGCTTCCTCTGTCTGTGTGGCTTCTCCTCCCATGGCCGCCATTTTGTAGTTGCACTCGCCACCCGGCGTCAGAATTTCAAAGGGGTCAAAAAGGTTGGGGACCCCTGCCCTAAACTAAGGGAAAAAGAAAGGAGAAGGAGACGTTTGCTTCTGAAGAGACAAGGGGAAGTCAAAGGGGCTGGTCGGGCAGGCGTCAATAACCTTGTCCGCAACCCCTCTTTGACTGTACATATTTGTGCTCAGCCGCCATATTAGAAGTCCTGCCAAAGCACAATAGCAAAGTGGTCTGTCCTACCAGGTCAACATACCCCTCCCAGCTGACTAGATAGATATGTTACATAAGAACATAAGAACATAAGAGAAGCCAATGTTGAATCAGGCCAATGGCCCATCCAGTTCAACACTCTGTCACACAGCGGCCAAAATATACCAGGTGCCATCAAGAGGTCCAGCAGTGGGGCCAGGGCACCAGAAGCCCTCCCACTGCTGCCCCCTCCAGCACCAAGAATAGAGTGCATCACCTGCCCCAGACTGAGAGTTCCCATCTATACCCTGTGGCTAATAGCCACTGGTGGACTTCTGCTCCATATGTTTATCTAATTTCCTCTTGAAACTGTCCATGCTTGCAGCTGCCACGACCTCCTGTGGCAGTGAATTCCATATGTTAATCACTCTTTGGGTGAAGAAGTATTTCCTTTTATCTGTTCTAACCCAACTGCTCAGCAATTTCATAGAGTGCCCACGAGTTCTTGTATTGTGAGAAAGGGAGAAAAGTACTTCTTTCTCAACCTGCTCAATCCCATTCATAATCTTATAAACCTCGATCATGTCACCTCTCAGCCGTCGTTTCTCCAAGCTAAAGAGCCCCAAGCATTTTAACCTTTCTTCATAGGGAAAGAGTTCCAACCCTTTTATCATTCTAGTTGCCCTTCTCTGCACTTTTTCCAATGCTATAATATCCTTTTTGAGATGTGGTGACCAGAACTGTACACAGTATTCCAAATGAGGTCGCACCAGTGATTTATACAGGGGCATGATGATACTGGCTGATTTGTTATCAATTCCCTTCCTAATAATCCCCAGCATAGCGTTGGCCTTCTTTATTGCAGCTACACATTGTGTAGACATTTTCAGCGAGTTATCCACTACGACTCCAAGATCTCTCTCTTGGTCCGTCTCTGCCAGATCAGACCCCATCAACGTGTATTTATATTTAGGATTTTTGGCTCCAATGTGCATCACTTTGCACTTGGCCACATTGAACCCCATTTGCCACGTTGACGCCCATTCACCCATCCTCAACAGATCCCTTTGGAGTGCCTCACAATCCTCCCTGGTTTTCACCACCCTGAACAACTTTGTGTCATCTGCAAATTTAGCCACATCACTGCTTACTCCCAATTCCAAATCGTTAATAAACAAGTTAAAAAGCATCGGACCGAGTACTGATCCCTGTGGTACCCCACTGCTTACCACCCTCCACTGAGAAAGTTTCCCATTTATACTCACTCTCTGTTTCCTATTTATAAGCCAGTTTTTGATCCACAAGAGGACTTGTCCTTTTATCCCATGACTATTGAGCTTACTTAGGAGCCTTTGATGAGGAACTGTATCAAAAGCTTTCCGGAAGTCAAGGTAAATAATATCTATTGGGTCCCCCTTGTCCACATGTTTGTTCACTCCCTCAAAAAACACTAACAGGTTAGTGAGACAAGATCTTCCCTTACAGAACCCATGCTGAGTCTGCCTCAATAGTTTTTGTTCATCAATGTGCCTACTAATTCTTTCCTTAATAACAGTTTCCACCAACTTACCCGGTATCGATGTCAGACTGACTGGCCTGTAATTTCCTGGATCTCCCCTGGAGCCCTTTTTAAAGATGGGAGTGACATTAGCTACCTTCCAGTCCTCAGGAATGGAGGCAGATTTTAAAGAAAGATTACATATTTTTGTCAGGAGATTCACAAGTTCACATCTGAGTTCTTTCAGAACTCTCGGATGAATGCCATCCGGGCCTGGTGATTTATTAGTTTTTAAATTGTCCATCAGTCGGAGGACAATGTTCCTTCTCAGGGCTCTTTTTGTAGCAGGAACTCCTTTGCATATTAGGCAACACACCCCTAATTTAGCCAATCCTCCAAGAGCTTACAGAGCTCTTCTTACAGGGGCTACTGTAAGCTCTGGGAGGATTGGCTACATTAGGGGTGTGTCGCCTAATATGCAAAGGAGTTCCAGCTACAAAAAGAGCCCTGTTCCTTCTGAAAATAACTTGCAAGCAAACTTGTCGGAGTGGATTCTTAGCATTTGTTTGGGTCAATATGAATCCTAGCAAAGCCGCTTTCTTGATTTTCTCACTTTGGCACATACAGCTTTTACCAGCCGTGGACACATTCTGCAAACGGCCTATAACCATCAATAACACTTTTATTTTGAGTCCGGACGCCTGGTTAAAACACTAAAGGCGGCAATCAAATCCCTTTCTTTCCTGCAGTCCTCACATTCTGTTTGAGGTATGCCGGCTGAACAAGAATATATAGCAATAGGTGATAATTTTCTCATCACCGTGATTTAAGCAATTCGAGAAAAGAGCTAGGAAAGCATGTTTCCAGATGCTATTCTAGGAATCTCCATTGACTTCTGTGCCATTTTCAAGTACCTGGAGGCTATAATTTCTAAACTGAAGCAATGGGATGAGCCGCACAAACACATCCGTTCAATCCAAGTCCCACACAATGTTCTGATTCTAGGAAACGTTTGGATATTAGAAGCGGACGATCAGGATTGCGCTGCTTGTGACCTAGCATGTCAACCAGCACATTTAGTAGTTGGCCAGAGACTTGATAATACCCTTCTTATTGATGCCAAGGCAGGAAGGAGGTTATCAAGTTTCAGGTGCAACATCATACATGGCCACTGAGTTGTATTCAGTTGGACAAGTCACAGGTTATGCTGCCCAGATTTAGATGCATCAGTGTTCTGGTATCGCAGTAGCCCACTTCCATTTCACATGAAACTTTTCCAGAAATTTGCAAGAGACTCTGAAGCATGTTTCCATCTGGCATGTCACAAAGCTGCACCTTCCAGAAGAGATGTGATCTACCACAACAACTCCACGTGTCTCGAACAGGTACTGTAGCTGTGGTTTAGGTGCTGTTGAATCTGTAAGGCATATTCTTTTTGAATGTCCCTGGTAGAATAAGGTGAGGCAGAAATGGATTAAACCTTTAACACAACAGTGGACCCTGTTTCTAAATTACTAGCAGATTCAAGAGTAGAAAATATACTCATTTTAGCTCAATTTAACCAGCTTGGTGTACTGGTTAAGTGCGCAGACTCTTATCTGGGAGAACCGGGTTTGATTCCCCACTCCTCCACTTGCACCTGCTGATGTGACCTTGGGTCAGTCACAAGCTCTGGCAAAGCTGTTCTCTCAAGGACAATTTCTGTCAGAAGTTCTCTCAGCCCCGCCCACCTCACAGGGTGTCTGTTGTGGGGAGGGGGAGGGAAAGGAGTTTGTAAGCCGCTCTGAGATGCCTTTGGGCAGTGAAGGGTGGGGTATAAATCCAAACTCTTCTTCTTCTTCTTCTCATTTTTTTTTTTTAGTTCAGGCCATGAGAGTTCAGGAAACTTACAAGACAACAGTTGTCTTTGTAGCGTACATACTTAGCCCCATCTGGTCTGAATTCTTCCTTTCTTCCTCATATTCCCAGTTATGTTTGGTAAATACTACTCAAGACCTATAGGTCAGAGCAGCAGAGTAAGAAACAAACTAACATCCCCACATGCCTTGAAAATGGCAGGTCTGTGTTGACCCTTCCCACTTTCCATCTGTGAAGAAATGCCTCCCCCACTCTGAGTTTTAAAAGTGTCACTTCCCCCCCTTTTCTCTCTGGAAGGTCAGAAAGCCAGGTCAATCGCCTGCCAGATTCTAGCTCTTCAGTTGCTGATGACCCTGCTAGCAAAGTCAACTGAGGGATTTGGTGCTAGGAGGCTTCCAGGGGATTCCTGGAGATTTCCCAGAATGCCTCCTGAAAGGGGGTTCCCTGGAGACAACAGAAAAAGAAGCCTTGACCTAGGCAGACTGGGTCAAAGGGGTGGAGGGAGTGATGTAAAGTGGGTGGAGACAAAGGATTAAAAGAAACTTCCCTGCCAGGGGAAGGCGGGCTCTTTTTCCCCCTTGGGATACTGAGCTGGGAACATCCCTGCGCTCTGGTCTGCCAGCAGGCAACCATCTTTCTGGACCATGTGGACCCCCCAAGTAATAAGACATCTAGGGGAAGGTTGTAACTGCTTAAAAAAAATAGTGCCTACCCTATTTTAACATCAGTTAGGGTATGTTTAGCTAAAAGGGACAGGAGTTGTGTCTATGTCCATCATATTTTAAACTTTTGATGCTGGTGGTGGGTCTTTGTACCGCATAGCTCCCCAACCACTGTTGGACATGCTACTGTGCAAACAGGGACCCCCAGGGAGGAGGGAAGTGTTCAGAGTGAAAGCGGCCAACCTTCCAGGGGAACCCCAAGGCTGCATTTGGTCTTTGTAGTAACCAGGCACCGGGTAGCAGGAGAACCTTGAGGCCAGGCCTCAGAATTGGAAGGAGTCCTGTTCCTCTCAGTTAGGACCCCTAAAATGAACAGGTGGTGCCAGTGAATACCCTAGTGGAAGGGAAAGGAATAGCTCCCTCCAGGTGGTGGCAACCCAATGGAGACAGTGGGCAGAGGAGGATCTGCAAGTCAAGCTGGCCTGTTCCATCACACCCTCAGTAAGGAGTATGTTACACACAAATCTGAGACTACCCCTATAAGTGTTGCCACATGTGCAAGACCCAGGTTTCAGGATCCCAAGCTTAGGCATACACAGCCATTTTTATTATACTTTACAACCTGCTACAGCTGGGTCCCGATTCATAGAACTAGGTGGAGTATGGATACCATTCCTATTCTGCAGTCACTCCATTGGCTGCCCATCGATTACCTGGCTCTGTTCAAAGTACTGGACCATAACACACAAGCCCCTTAATGCCCTTGGTCTCTCCTATGTGCAAGACCACTGCTCTCTCTCTCTATGCTCCAACACAACATCTTTGCTCATCATGCCAGGGCCTCATACCAGGGCCTTCTGCAGGTGGCATCCTGCAAACAGGCACAATCAGTAATCTTCCACACTTGTGTATTCTCTGTTGTGGACCCCACCTTTTGGAATGGCCTGCTTGAGGAGGACAGGAAGGCTCGCCCTCTCCTGGCTTTCCACAAACTATGCAACATGGAATTAATTCAAGGGGGCTTTTTTGCACGTCAAATGGGACCATACTGGGATGAAATGGTTCATAAAGTAGCATTGGTTAAGGGGATGGGGACTGTGGCCTGTATTACTGTGTTCCTGCCTATCACTGTAAGTACGCTCCCAACAAAATTGTTTCTTCACCATTTAATGTATCATGTTTAAAAGTTTGTGCTTTGCTTCAGCTGTTTTAGATTTCTGTTCACTAGATGTCCCATCCTGTTGGCTGTCCTTGACTTGCCTAATTCACCTTCAGTCTCCATGAGGAAGGCACACTATAAATAACCTAAATAAGTAAGTACAAGAGCTGTCCAATAGGGAATAAAGAGCCATGTTGGTTGCTAGGCAGAGTCTGCCCCAGCGTCCCTGGGGGCGGTTGGTTTACAGAAGACCTGGAAGTGGAGACCATCCCCCTTTCTGTTTGGCGGAGGAGAAAGGGGGCAAGGGGGGGCAAGGCAGGGGAGGCAGCTTGTGTGGCTGGAGGGGGTGCCACACTTCTGGCTCAGTATTGAGGGGTGGGGGGAAGAGACAAGCCTCTCTCAATGTGCAGTTGCACACATGCTAACAAATCAGCCAGTCTTATCATGCCCCTGTATAAATTGATGGTGCAACCTCATCTGGAGTACTGTGTACAGTTCGGGTCACCACATCTCAGAAGGGATATTGTAGCATTGGGAAAAGTGCAGACAGGGACAACTAGAATGATAAATGGGTCGGAACACTTTCCATACGAAGAGAGGTTAAAATGCCTGGGGCGCTTTAGCTTGGAGAAATGACAGCTGAGGGGTGACATGATCGAGGTTTATAAGATTATGCGTGGGATAGAGCAGATAGAGAATTCACGGGCACTCAATGAAATTGCTGAGCGGTCAGGTTAGAATGGATAAAAGGACGTCCTTCTTCACCCAAAGAGTGATTAACACATGGAATTCACTGCCAAAGGAGGTGGTGGCGGCTACAAGCATGGATGGCTTCAAGAGGGAATTAGATAAGCACAAGGGGAGACCCGCAAGAAACTTGCGGGGAGGGGGCATTTCCCCCACCTTTGCTTCCCTCGTCCCCCTCCTCTGTCAAAGTTCCCTCCTGTCTTTCTGCACCCACCCCTTATCTATCAATCTTCCTGTACCTCTCCCTCTCACCCTTTCTATGTTAGCTTTCCTCCCTACCCCCTTCTCTAGGAATTCTTTCTCACACCCTTTTCCCACTCACCTCTTGTATGTCTCACCCCTCTTACCCCAGCCCTTCTAATTGTCCTCTTTCCCCCACCCCTTCAGTCTGCCCCCCCTCACAAACACACTCTCTCTCTCACACACACACACAACATCCCCCTCTTCGGCCTCCTTTTCTGCAGCTTCCTCATTTTTCTGGCCGTGGGGAGGCCGCTTGCCTGGGAGGGATCTGGCGGTGGCGTCTTCTGCCCCGTGGCTCCAGAACTGTCTTGCTGGTAGTGCGGAGGCCAGTTGCCTGGGAAAGACCCAATGACATCAGCGTCCCCTGCCCCATTACTCCAAGGCTGTCTTGCTGGCCACGGGGAGGCCTGCCACTAAGCAAAGCTCCAAGTCTGGCACGAGGAACCACGAGTTCAGATTGCGCAAGTGCAGACAACTCAGTTATTTTATTGGGGGGGGGTTAACCCCCGTGTATTTTTTAAAAAAAACTTTTTGCATTTTTCTGCAACCCTGGAGAGCACTCCAAGTGTGCAGAGAAACCCCTTTAGCCTCCAGGCGCCCTTGTTCTGTGGAAATAAGTATCCGCACACAGAGGGACCCTTGGCTATTAGATATATAGATGTGAGGCGGAGTCTGCTGAGACCTTTGACTCATGGGTGCACTTGGTGTAGCAGAGGCAGTAGCACTTAACTGATGATATTTTCCCCCCAGCCCCTGGCAGCAACTACCTTTGATACACTGACCATTTCTCAGACCCTTCTGAACAGTGAGGTCAGGATATGAGCCTCTTTGTACCATACACTACAGAAGGTGGAGGCAACACCACACAGGATGCCCGTTGTCTGGAACAAAAGCATTCTGCCTTCATCGGGATCAGCTGCTGCTTCCTGCTGAATGTATTTATTATGTATTTCTAACCCGCCTTTCTCCAAACAGAGACTCAAAGAGGCTGACATCATTCTCCTCTCCTCCCCTTTACCTTGACAACAACCCTATGAGGTAGGTCAGGCTGAGAACCTGTGACTGGCCCAAGGTCACCCAGCAAGTTTCCATGGCACAGAGTGAGGATTCGAACTTGGGTCTCCCAGATTTTACTCTGACACTTTTACCACTCTACCATGTTGGCACTTATGCATCTACTCAGACTGAAATCACAAGACCCTTGGAAATTTTGAGCACAGAAACTTTAGCTGCCAGACCTCTCCTCCAAAGTTCCCTCTCCAAATGTGGAACACACAGATACGTTGCTGTGCAATTTGTGAAACTATCTTGACAGTGGTTGAATCTGCATTTGCACTTTTAAAAGTTTTGTGCTGCTGTGACACCGTCTTTCTCTATTCTTGTTTTAAAGTTGTTTGGTGAAGATTCATTTAAAGCAGTGTGGAGGCACAATGATAGTGGAGCCACCACGAGAGGGCAATAAACATATGAAGATGTACAAAAGTATGCTAGCACTGTTGAAGTGTGAAAACGAAATGAAATGTAGACAGCTTTTTTGAAGACGGAGTCAGAAGGCCGGGACACCGGTGGGAAAGACAAATGCAGATTCGACCAGTGTCAGGGTGATCTTGCTTAAATCCCTAATGGCTGTTAGAACTAAGGCTACAGGATAGACGCAAGACTGTAAGGAGCTACTGTTACCTTCCTTCCACGGAGAGCAATCACTTGGGAACATGGCCAGAGTATTCAGTGCCTTTCTGAAACACGGGCTGCGCCCTTTATGGATTGAAACCATAATGGCCAGATTCCAGGTGCTGAGATGTACCATCTCTCTGTGAATAGAAAAAATACTTGGCAAATGAGTTGGAAGCTGTGTCTTAAACAAGCTTATAGAGACAGGAAGTGGAGGGGTGGTTATGAGCTGTGTTTGTTCTCTCTCCAGAGAAATCCGAATGAATGACTGGATAAGCACAACTGAAGAGAGTTGCTGGAGACTGTGTCACAAGGTCAGCCAGATTCATTCTGTCTTCCCTGAGAGTAAAAAGAGGGACATAGCCTATTGATGTCCAATAAAATAAAGATGTACGTTTAGCCAAGTCGGTTAGAAGTTTCCCAAGCAGGTCCCACAGACTAAATAATACATCATCTCCAACAGGAAGGCTGTTGTGTTAATCCCCTCTAGCAGACTCCTCGGTCTTCCTCCTCTTACAGCACTGGCCAAATGAAGAACTGCAGCCTATTCTTTTAGTGTGAACAAAACCACACAAAATGAATCATAGAATCATAGAATGTTAGAGTTGGAAGGGACCTTACAGGTCATCTAGTCCAACCCGCTGCACTCTGCAGGAGCGTAGCCGAAAGATAGCCCTACACACCTACAACATACCCGAAAGATGGTCATCCAATCTCCACTTGAAAATGTCCAGCGAAGGAGCATCCAGCACCTCCCGAGGAAGACTGTTGCACTGCTCAACCACTCTTACAGTTAGGAAGTTTCTCCTGATATTCAGCCGGTAACGACTCCCTTGTAATTTCCACCCATTAGATCTAGTCTTGCAATCTGGAGCAAGAGAGAATAGATCTGCTCCATCTTCTACATGACAGCCCTTCAGATCCTTGAAGACTGCAATCATGTCCCTTCTAAGCCTTCTCTTTCCCAGGCTAAACATACCCAACTCTTTCAGCCTTTCCTCGTAAGACTTGGATTCAAACCCTCTCACTATCCTGGTTGCCCTCTTCTAGACACTCTCAAGCTTGTCAACATCCTTCCTAAAGTGTGGTGCCCAAAACTGGACACAGTACTCCAGGTGAGGCCTGACCATAGCAGAATAGAGTGGAACTACCACCTCCTATGATCTGGAAACAATGCTTCTGTTAATGCATCCTACGACAGCCTTCAAGAAGCTAGATGACACACAATATGTTTTCAGAATCAAAGCAAATAGCAGGTTTGGTTTTATATTGCATGGTTTTACATTACAATCTTAATCTAATGTAGTTTTTAGTATATATTGGAGTTTTAAGTCACCCTGAGCCCGCCATAGCGGGGTGGGCAGGATATAAATTTAATAAATAATAAGAATAGATTGGAAACCTCTTTGTTATATTTTCCTCCTGTCCATCTTGTTTAACAAAAAGTGCACTTTTAGTCTAGGTACAATACATTGTGACCTGATCCAGGCATCCCTGGCTATGCCGATCTTGTCAGCCCTCAGAAGCTAAGCAGGGTCAGCTCTGGTTAGTGTTTAGATGGGAGACCACCAAGGAAGGCCAAGGATAATACACAAAGGCAGGAAATGGCAAAGCTCTGAGCTACCACAAAACGAGCAATATTACTCTTTACCAGCTAAATATGAGCTGATCATCTACCAATCTATTTCTCCAGTGTGGCCCCCATCTACAGATAATCTAAACCCATTAATTGGGGCCAAACTTACCCCAAAACAGATTTTTCTGCAAACTTGGGGGACCTTCTAGGTTTGCAAAAAAACCCACAAAAACAAAACAGAAATGTTAAAAAATGCTTGGGGGGGGGGTAAATTATGTTGGGGAAAATAGTCAAAATACTTAAATTTTCAAAGTTTGTAATAGATCTTTGCTTCACTGGAGAGGAGACATTTCTTTCTGTTTAAAAAGCTTTATTTCTAAGGGTCAAAGGTATACAGGAAACCTACAAAATAACAAACATATCTAGAGCTACATTGTCATATCTTACTGATACAAAGCATGGTCACACAATAATGGAGATTCACCTTCTTCTTGACCCCTGAAAGGAAGACACCTGAACAGAGTAACCAATGATTTAGTAAACAGACTTAGATTTTTCCTGGGCTATCCTCCCATTGGCTCTAAGCCAAGTTTCCTTTCCAGGTCAGTCTAAACAACAGCACTGAAGTAAACAACAGATTAACCCTATAATGACTGGAATCTAGACCTTGCAACCCATACATTTCCAACCAATTCCCCCCAAACGAAATAAAGCCTTGTCTCTGCACTGCTTGGAGTGGTTCCCAGACACTACTGCCCCTGTGGCCACACTCCAAGGTGAGCAGTGGGGCCTGGAGTTGCACCAGATTTCCCTCCCCCTGTGAGTTTCACAGGCCCCCGCTTGTAACCTATTGTTTGGTGTAGCGGTTAGGAGTATGGACTGTAATCTGGGAGAACTGGGTTTGATTCCCCACTCTTCCACATACAGCTGCTGATTTGACCTTGGGTCAGTCACAAGTTCTTTCAGAGCTGTTCTCTCAGGAGCAGTACTCAAAGAGCTCTCTCAGTTCCACCTGCCTCACAGGGTGTCTGTTGTGGGGAAGGGAAGGGAAAGGAGATTGTAAGCCACTCTGAGACTCCTTTGGGTAGTGAAGGGCGGGGTAGAAATCCAGTCTCCTCCTCCTCCAATAATATCAGGTGGGGGGTGACAAAAAGACTGAAACTTTTGGATCTGTCCTACAGAATGCTGAAACTACACACACACACACCCTATGATTAATCAGTGTTTTGTAAACTATTGTCCACAGTGTCCGTGAGCTTCTCTTAAGGAAATGGGTTCACATAGTGTCCTCTCAGGATGTCCTGACCTCAAAGATAATACAAGAAAAATTCTTGAGAGCTGAAGCTCATTGGAAGCTTATACCATGTGCTGATGGAACCCACTTTTCAGCTCAAGCTAAAGAGAGAGAGAGAGAGAGAGAGAGAGAGAGAGAGAGAGAGAGAGAGAGAGAGCTTGCCTTTCCAACAGTAAAATCATCAAAGATGATCCCCAGTATGTGTGATTTCACTTGGTTAGGGTTCCCAAGTACTTACTGTATACCAGCGGGGGACACACAGTCCCTGGCTGGAACATTCCCCCAGGCAACACATATGCCGCACGATGCCGTCGCCAGGAAGTGATGCCGGGCAATGCTCTGGCAATGGGAGTTTCCAGCCCCATTGCCAGAGCATCACCCAGCATCACTTCCTGGTGACGGCATCATGTGCTGCGTCTTTCTGTCCCCCGGGGATGGTCCTGCCAGGACATATCCATCCCCCGCCAGTTTATGGTAAGTTCTTGGCAAGCCTGCACTTGGTCATTGTCACCAAGGACAAGCACAGCAATAGAGCTTAAATTTAGAACATTTTCAATTCCCCTTCTCCATTGTCCCTGTGACGGAGCACAAGGCAGGGCCCAAACAAGCCAGAAGAGCAATCCCTTCCCATAACAAAGTGTAAGCACCATTGTTGAGGATAAATCAACCCTGGTATCTAAGGAGCTCTTACACACACACAGGTGAAAATGGAGCCATTGTATTACCATACAATCGCATCTGCTGCCTCCTCTTCCTCACACCTGGAAGAAGAGATGGTACCCAGCATAGCTCCTGCTAAATCTACCCTCTCTTTAAATTTGTTTTGAGAGGAGGAGGAGGAGGAGGAGGAGGAAGTTGTTGTTGTTTACCCTGCCCTTCACTACCCAAAGGAATCTCGGAGAGGCTTACAATCACCTTCCCTTCATCTTCCCACAGCAGACACCCTGTGAGGTAGGTGGGGCTGAGTGAGAGAACTGTGATTGACCCAATGTCACCCAGCTGGCTGCATATGAAGGAGTGAGGAATCAGGCCAGGTTCTCCAGATTAGAATTCACTGCTCTTAACCACTACACCAAACTGGCTCTAAGATAACATATTCTCTAACATATTCTGTTTTGAATTCTCCCATAATATTCATGGTTTTAGAAACTTCCTTTTTCTTTAAAAAAATAGTCTTTACTTGTAAGGCAGATTCTCCAAACCATGGATCATCTATATTTTTTTCTCAGATGGAATGACTAGAACTCTACTCTGTATTCTCAGCATTGCTACCGAACTAGATATCATGCACGGCCTGCAGCCTGAACATGCTGTACTTTGAGGAACACAATGATACCAGGAAAGATTAAAGATGTAATTTCTGTAATGCTCAAATAATTTATTGTGAGAGAATCACGCAAACTACTGGTTGCACAATGCCCCTCTTAGCAAACCTCAGTTCCAAAGCAAAAAAACTCATTACAATGTAGCTCAGAAAGCAAAGTAGGTATATCAACCAAGGCTGAGTCTCCCCCGCCCTGCACCCCAGAGAGAGTTGCAGAATTGGACAATGGCTACCCTCATCTCAGTCCATTGTCTCCCTTTAGACAGTTACTCAGATCTGGTTTCACAATGACAAGCCATGACTATTCCCCCCTAGACCTCGTTTCCTCTCTTCTTTGGTTCCAGGTATCAGAGTAGTTGGAGCTGTGGTGGCTCAAGTGGTTAAGACGCTGAACTGCAGGCTGTGGAAGGTCAGTAGTTCAGCAGTTCGAGACCCAAGAGTGCCGCATGACGGAGTGAGCTCCCGTCTCTAGTTCCAGCTCTTGCCAACCTAGCAGTTCGAAAGCAAGAAATTGCAAGTAGATAAATAGGTACCTCTTTGGTGGGAAGGTAACAGCATTCCGTGCGCCTTGGTGTTTAGTCATGCTGGCCACATGACCACGGAAACGTCTTCGGACAGCGCTGGCTCTTCCGCTTTGAAACGGAGATGAGCACCGCAACCCTAGAGTCGGATTCGACTGGCTTTCAAGCAAGGGAACCTTTACCTTTACCTTTTATCAGAGTAGTTATTCTTTCTGGGTTCCTCTTTTCCAGGGGTCATTTCATAGAAAAAGAGGTGCAGGAGCTCATTAACATAACTTGTTAGCATAGCTTATTTGCATATGCCACACTCCCTGACATCACCAGAAGTGTGTCAGAAGGCAACACCCACCGCTCAGCCTCCACTGGATTGTTTTGGATTGCTAGCTATGGGGGGGGGAGCATGCAGAGCTGCCCTCAGAGAGGAGGGAGAGCTTGTACCTGAATAAACCTTGGTCTTAAAGGTGCCACTGGACTCTTTTGGATGGCCGACAAGTGCAGGAAATTGCGTGGCTGCTCATGGGTTGAGGAGGGTGGTGCGGAGGACACACATGGCCTCGAGCAGGTAGGGGGCCAGGTTGGTGGCAGGGCAGAGGCACAGGAGGAGGCCAAGTAGGCACAGGAGGCCGGGGTGGAGCTCCTCGCAGGCCTCGCGGGAGTAGCCAGGGCCCACCTTGCAGAGGAACTGCACCAGGGTCAGCATGAGGATGGGCAGAGCATGGGCGGGCTGGGTGCCATGGCCCAGGCAGTGATGGAGCAGCTTGAGGGCCAGCTCATGGCAGCGCTCCACTGGGTTGGCTAGCGGGCCGGGAAAGGTGAGGGGGCTGCTGGAAGCAGGGGGTGGGGCATGCTGCATGTGCCCACCGCCTGGGCTCCTTACTGCCGGAGCTTTGCTCCTTTGCGTTCCTGCAGGAAATGAGCCCTGCTCTTTTCTGACATTAAATCCACATCATTCATTTATTATCAGAAGGAGAAGGAAGAGGAGATTGGATTTATACCCTGCTGTTCACTACCGGAAGGAGTCTCAGAGCATCTTACAATCCCTTTTCCTCTCCATAACAAACACCCTGTGAGCTAGGTGGGGCTGAGAGAGCGCTCTCAAGAACTGCCCTTGAGAGAAAGAACTTGTAACTGACCCAAGGTCACACCAGCAGCTGCAATGTGGAGGAGTGGGGAATGAAACCTGGTTCTTCCAGATTAGAGTCCGCACACTTAACCACTACACCAAACTGGCTCTCATTATCCCAAAGGCTGACTCATTATCCTAAAGACTCACATGGCTTCCCCACCTACCATCTGATATTCCAAAAATGTCTCCTCTGCCCTAATTCATATCCTTTAGAAGAACAGTAAAGAATACCTGTATTGGATTTTTTATTTGTGCTCACCCAAAGGGTATCGCGGCAACTTACAACAGGTAAGCAACATCTTAAAAAAACAATCTTAAAAGCCTTCTTAAAAGCCAACAAAATCAGATAACAGATACAAAATTAAAACAAATTACTCTTTCAGCACCATACCACTATCAACCAGCCCCAAACAATCCCATTAACCTCCAAAGGCCAATCTGAACAATTCGGCCTTGCAAGCCCTGTGGAAACTAAGCAAGTCCCGCAGGACACGTGTGTCACCAGAGAACCATGAGATTGGGGAACATCAACTAGTCACGTCAATCACTTGTGACACAGGGCGTCAGAAGACCACAGATGTCTTGGCATGTTCTCCCCTGGAGGTCATCAACTTCTGGCTTTACTGTTTGCACTTGTGCATCCTGAAATGCAGTACCAAATATCTGTCATCTGCTAACTGTAGGCATACTGTTTGCATATGCTTATGAACATGACCTGACAGCGCATATTAATGAGTCTTGGCCTCCCTTTTCTGCTCTAGCTCACCCAAAGCCTGATGCTAGAAAATCCAGCTCTAGTATGACAACTTTATAGGATCTGAAAACGCCATTCCAACAGCAGCCATGCGACTGAAATAGAGAGAGGGGTGTGTGTAAAGTGCCATCGAGCTGCAGCCGACTTATGGTGACCCCAGCAAGGGGCTTTCAAGGCAAGTGAGAAGGAGAGGTGGTTTGCCATTGACTTCTTCTGCAGGGTCTTCCCTGGAGGTCTCCCTTCCAAGTACCGACCCTGCTTAGCATCTGAAATCAGACGAGATTGGGCTATACCATGCCGCCTTCTCTCCTAAACAGACAGACAGACATTTTATTAAATTGGAGTCCCATTCCTTACATTGGATTTGCATTGCATACAATGCAGGCCACTGAACTGATGTTTCCCATGAGCTTTTGACCCTATGATCCAAAGTATGTAACACTCAGGCATCCTGTTTGAATATATTCTTGTGTACGCATACACGGACTCTCCTCTGCCATTGTGTCACTCATTCTGGAGAGAGCCTTTCTCATCTCTAAACCACACGATGCATTTTTCATAAAGCTGGACTACTTAGTGACTCGAGGCTTGGAAATTCCTGGAGGCTTGAGGGCGGAGCCTGGGGAGGGCGGGGTTTGGGAAGGTAACATGCCTCAGCAAGCTACAGCGTCCATCCTCCAAAGTAGCCATTTTCTTCTGGGGACCTGATCTCTGCGGTCAGGTGCAATTCCACTTAGAGGCTGGCAAACATGTCACGTGTATGGAAGTTAAGGGTTAGAGACTGTAATACTTAAATGTACTTTCGCCCTCCATTTTATTAATTTTAAATGGATTCTGATTGGTGGAGACCTTTTTTTATTTAAGTGTATATTTATTGGTGTCAAGTTTCTGGGTTGTTTTTTTTTCTTTTTATATTGTTGTATCACTATGCCATTAAAGGTTTCCCTTCCTTCTTCTAGTCCTTCCATCTTCTTCTAGGTTGGCAAACTTATTAGTAATGTCTGCAGACCTGGCTCCCTCACTATGTGCTCCATCTCCAGATCATTTATCAACTAATAGAAGAAGAAGATGAAGAAGAAGAAGAGGAGGAGGAGATTGGATTTACACCCCACCCTTCACTACACAAAGGAGTCTCAGAGCGGCTTACAAACTCTTTTCCCTTCCCCTCCCCACAACAGACACCCTGTGAGGGAGGTGGGGCTGAGAGAGCTCTGACAGAAACTGCTCTTTTTCAAGAACACCTCTGACCAGAAGTATGGCTTGCCCAAGGTCATCCAGCCAGGTGCAAGTGGAGGAGTGGGGAATCAAACCCAGTTCTCCCAGATTAGAGTCCGCACACTTAACCACTACACTATACTTCCAGCATGGGTTCTTCTGGACAAGAATGAGGGCTTTCCAGGATACATACAGGTAAGAACTTTGAATCTTTAAAGATGAATGCATCATTGGTGGTATTCTAGAAAACCCTCCCTCTTGTCCATAAAGTTCCGTCTTTCAGTTTTGGCTCGGTTATATTTTGTTGCGTGGAGGACAAAGGGTTAACGTCACGCTCAGGGCAGTTATTTATGGAAGACCACACCAGTCTGCCTACCATTCAGGTAAACAAGCTGAGGAATAAAACATGATACCAAGCACACAGGGAAATGTTCAGTATAAAGGTTAGTTAAGGTTCATTTCGAAACATCTTTCCATACCCTCAAATATTCATGCAATTTAAAAATACTTTGCTATCTTACTCGTGTTCTGCGATTATGTATTCATTAATATTTTTTTTGTGAGCAACTCGAGGTATTATAGTGATAAGATAAAAATTAATATATTCACTACTCGCAGATACCTCCTTAAATTAATAAACTGGCTGCCTGCTGCTTGATATTTTAGGAGTTTTAATATACCAGAAAATGTCAGCTAAAGAAGGCATTCTCCCCCCGCCCCCCAAAAAAATTGTGATTCCCATCACAAAAGCTTTTCCTGGTTTCAAGGACAATATGATGCATCTACGGACAAGAATATCTGAAGCAATAATATGCATCGGTTCACAAGGGGACTGAAGAGATGGAGTAAAATTACTAGCTTGTGAACGCGGAGCCCTCGGGGTGACCCTGTTTTCACAAGAGAGCTACGGGGCAAACGCTAGGCCAAAATGAGTTTCAAGAGCCGAAACAATAGGATGATATTACCAAGAAGTATGGTAGTAACACCACAGGGTGGGGAGGGGTATGAAAATGAGACACATATGTTAGTTGTCCAATTTGCTACACAAATCTATAATAGAGATCTACCTATACACAGGGCTATTTTGGGGCAGGAACGCACAGGAACAGAGTTCCGGCTAGCTCCTGAGTTGGCCACACCCAGCAGAAACGCATTAGCATAATAGGCCACGCCCAACGGCAGAAACTCATTAGGATTGGCTACATTAGGGGTGTGTGGCCTAACATGCAAATGAGTTCCTGCTCCAAAAAAACTCCTGGGTTTTGACAACAGACAAGATAAACAGAATAAGAAGCAAAAGGTGAGTGTGGCTGGATGACTGCACTTCTGGTAACATGGGGGTGTGGCCTAATATGCTGATGAGTGGTGCTGTCATGGAGTGTGGCCTAATACACTAATGAGTTTCTGCTGGGCTTTTTCTACAAAAAAAGCCCTGCCTATACATGTAAAAGCCAGTTGACAAGGTGCCATCACGCCCAAGTGGAGACGAGAGTCCTACAAAGACCAAGGAGACGGGCTAAGAGGCAGAGGTTCAGTAGTTCAAAGTAGCTCAAATCCTCAGAGGTAGAGAGCAAGTTCAACGGAACACCTTCACTGCACTGCACACTTTCACTCAGACAAAAAAGGGACGTGAGAAATCTGTCCTTTTATTTCAACAGTCTCCCACCACACGGCCTTGAAAATCTGTGCCATGGGCACAGTGCTTTGGATACCCTTGGGTTTCGGAACTGTGGGTATAAATCAGGTGCACACAGAGATCTGCAATAGACTGCACAGCAACAGCCAGCACTGTCTTTCACTTTCACTGGGACTCACATGCTAACTTAAACCAGCCAGCCTGTGGAAGAGTTTGTGCGTCCAAATGTCAATAATAGACCATCGGTCTATCAAGGTATAAAGTACTGAGACTGATGCATTGAAGAGTGATTTCAACTCATACTTTATTCGTTACATGGACAACTTGAGATACTCGCAGGACCCAAAGGTCCGCTTATATTCCTGTTCCAACCACACCCAACACATACCCCTGTTCCCATGATAGGTTTATTTACGTAGTCTCTGTCCCTCATTAGTTCCCTTTAGGATCCGAACTGGCTGACTGGTGCATTCTAGGATCCTCTGCTTCCTTTGTTCTAGATGCAAAGCTCGGCTTGTTCATATGTCCACGTGTTAGCCTGACTTCATGTGCAGTCTCTTGTAGTACATAACACAAAGTTAGTACTGTCCACTCAGACTGGCAGTGGCTCACCAGGGTCTCAAGCAGAGGTCTTTCACATCCCCTACTGTCTATTTCTTTTAACTGGAGATGTCGGAGAATGAACCTGGAGCCTACTGCATGCCAAGCAGATTCTTCCAGACATTCACTCCTCAAATTCCACTTCTGCTTCCTGACTTCCCTGTGCACTTATTTTGCCGGAGAATGTGTGCGTGTGAGTTAAGTGCTGCCAAGTCACTTCCAATTACGGAGACCCTACGAATTAATGACCTCTAAAACATTCTATAGTTAACAGCCTTGCTCAGGTCTTGCAAAATGAGGGCCGTGGCTTCTTTGACTGAATCAATCCATTGAATAATGGGTCTTCCTTTTTCCCTGCTGCCTTTGACTTTTCCTAGGATTATTGTCTTTTCCAGTGAGTCTCGGCTTCTCATGATGTGACCAAAGTATGATAGCCTCGGTTCAGTCATTTTAGCTTCTAGGAAGAGTTCAGGCTTGATTTGATCCAGAACCCACTTATTTGTCTTTTGGGAGTCGACAGCATCTGTAAAACTCTCCTCCAACTCCACATTTCAAATGGACCAACTTTCTTCCTGTCAATTTTCTTCATTGTCTGATTTTCAGATAGTAAGATATGACTTGATCACCCACAACACATCCTCATACTTAAGAACCTTCTCTAGCTCCTTCATGGCTGCCCTTCCCAGCCCCAACCTTCTTCTGATTTCTTGGTAGCCCTCTCCCTTTTGGCTGTTAATGGAGCCAGGAAACAGAAGACCTTTAACAATTTCCGTTTCTTCATAGTCAACCTTAAAGTTGTGTAATTCTCCAGTACTCATTACTTTTGTCTTCTTGATGTCCGGCTGTAATCCTGCCTTGGCACTTTCTGCTTTAACCTTCACCGCTAGTCATTTCAAGGCATCACTATTTTCTGCCAGGGATGTGGTGTCATTTACACATTGTCAGGTTCCCAGTCAGCTCACAATCCACACAGCCTTTCTTCTATGAAAGTTTATTGAAGAGTTTTGGGATGCTGCAAAGGTGACTTCTTTGTCAGGACTGGGGACCAAAGGTGGGGACCTGGTGTATAACTAAACTCCACATTCCACACCTACGTCACACATTCATAAGTATAAGCAGTCCTAAGAACCCAGACAAATACAATGGTTCAACTAGCCATTTGAAAGTCTTCTCAGCTTCAAGGACACTCTCATGTGAAAGTTCCTGAGGTGCTTCTTGGGGAAATGGTTACCAGTGTTACCTCCCTAGTCTACCAGCATTCACACAGTTGCTCCCCCTCCCATAGTTTCTCTCCCTCCCACCAGGAATGTTAGTGAGGGTGAGGATAAGCGGACAGCTGGATACATCTGCTATAGGTGGCAAAAGCAAGGGGGAAAGGAATGGGGGTGTGGATTGCAAATAAGCAGGTTAGTAATGTCACAGGTACAGAGTACAAAGGGAAAGGTGAACCTGAGTCTGACACATATCTCAGATTGTTAATGTTACTTATACTAGGGAATGCGCTCTCCCAGATTTCCCCCATTTGGGCTAGGCATCTTTCTAATCGAGGCAAACTATCTTTTTATGGTTTATTTCACTCATTGTGGTCATCATCTCATGTGGGCCATATTCACACAAACAAATGTCCAGAAAACACACACGGCAACAGCAGTAGAATGTCATAAAGGTGTTTTTTGGTGTTTTCGCCGCTTTTCCCTACCATACTTCTAGCATCCTTGTCAAGTTAGTTTGGCTCAAGCCACATATGTTTTGATGGGCTATTAAAGGCAGGTTGCCAAACTCCAGGTGGGGTCTGTAGATCTCCCAGGATTACTGCTGGCCTCCAGACTGTCCTCCTTCAGTGCTTCTTCATAAGGCTGCACTATAGACCTTGCATATTCCAATGCTCCTTCTCAAGGTCTGTTGTTCTAGTTCACAACATTCATTCTTTGAAAAATCTCAAACTTATCATGAGGAAGTAGTTTGTTAGGGACATCTGCAATCATGTTCTCAGTGGAACAATATTTTTAGTTCAACAATTCCTTCTTTTAGAAAATCCACTTGTCTTTCATCTTCCTTTCTGGAGGAGATTATGCAGATATCCCCTTTTGATCCATGATTAGAGATTTAATCTCTCCCTCTGCTGTCTTCCTCCGTCTTTTTTTGCTTGGTCATGGTGCATTTTATGTCTTTCCACATGGAAGGTTCAGTCTTTCTTTTGGTCATTTAGGAGAGTCTCCTCGGTGGTACACCTTTGTTGGTTCTAGTTGAATGTCTCATCTGTTGTCCTGCATCCCCTCCTGGTTCCTGAGGTTCTCCTGGTGTATCATCTCCACAATCCATAGTGCTTAGAAGCACTTCTTCTGGTTCTTGTACTTTATTTTGTTCCATCAGTATAGATCCAATGATTTCTACATTTTCTGCAGTTTTGATTTTTTCTTTCTCATCTATGTGGACCACATTGCAAATTTTTATGGTATTTGTTTTTTGGATCAAGAATTCCATACCCCTTACATCCCAAGATGTACCCAACAAAAATGCCTTGCTCAGTTCTTAAATTCAGCTTGGACTTTTCTTTGGGAATGTAGGCTAAGGCTTTTGATCCAAACACTCTGAGATGCTTCATGCTAGGTTTTTGTCCATACCATAGTTCATACGGCATGTCTTTGGCACCTTTTGTAGGTAGACAGTTTTGCAGATAAGTAGCTGTATAGCTTCACCCCAGTAGATTTCTGGGAGATCTGCTTCTAGCAGCATGCACCTACACATTTCTGTCAAAGATCAGTTCTTTCAATCACACCATTTTGTTCTGGAGAGTATGGAGTAGTGAGTTGATGATCTACACCTTGTTCAGCCAAATGCCTTTTTATGTCATGTCCAATGTACTCTTCTGCATTGTCAGTTTGGATCGCCAGTAGTTTCCTCTAGAACCTGCTGTAACCATTGCAACATATGCTTTCAGTTTCTTGAATACTTCATTCTTCTCCCTGATCAAGTAGGCAACTGTATATTTGGAGAAATCATCAATAAAAGTTAAGATGAACTTTTTTCCACTGGGGTCACTTTTCTCATTGGACCACAAACATCACTGTGAATGACTTCTAGAGGGCTCTTTGTTTGCCTTAGATCATGATGTTTGCTAAAACTTGGTCTTGTCCCTTTTTCTTGAATGCAATATATGAAACTATTTTCAGTGTGCATTTATTTATTTGCATGCTCTTTGTTAGACTTTGATTCTCAGGTTGGGCAATAGCATTATTGTCTCTGTGGCCTAATCTTCTGTGCCACATCCAGAAATATTTCATATGGTTGCAACTTTTGGTCAAGTTTGCACTTGGTGTGCATGTGTCTAAAGCGTACACATCTTCAAGCACTCTGCCTGTTGCAATCAGCTCTCCATTTTGTTTAATCAGGCATTTCCCCCCAAATGAGGTCACCACTCCTCATTATGCAAGCACTCTCACTGAAACTTTTTTTTTTTTTTTTTGCTCGTTGTGGTTCATATAAACAGTTCTCAACAAATATTTCTCTGATTTCACCATCTGTGAGTCTGCATTTTATGGTTCCAGATCCTACCCCTTCTGCCACAACAGACCTTCCATCAGCCATACTCATTGTTTCCTTTTGCTCTTCATTTAGAGTTTCAAAGAATTCTCTGAGTCCATTCATGTGCATTGAGCATGCACTATCTAAAAACCATATGTTGTTTTTAGTTGCACCATTAGTTAATATGTAGCACTTCTTTAGGAGTGGTTGTTTCACATTCTCCCTTTTTGTTTGTTTTGGAGGGGCACCCTTCTGTTTGAAGACATTACAGTCCTTTTTAATATGCCCTTGTCTTCCACATGAGTAACAAGTTACTTTATTTTTATTATTTATATGTAAAGCCATCTGGTCAAAATTGTGTTTAGCTTTTCTATTAAGTTTCTCAAACTGTTTGTGTTTAAATGCCTGCTCCAGTTCATTAATTACATTTGAGAGAGGGGGTTTCCTTTTGATTCAATCTTGCATACAATATTCTCATAACTTTTAGGTAATGTAACCAAAATCAAAACAACCAATTCCTGATCTGTAATTTCCTTGCCAGCATTCCTTAGCTCTTGACTAAGAGCAAGCATTTGATCTAGGTACTCTTTCAAATTGCCCTTCTCAGGTATTCTTGTGCTAAACAGCTTCTTTTAAATATATAGGCTTTTTAGGGAAGAATTAACACATAGCCTTTGAAGTTCACTCCAGACTGCCTTTGCTGTCTGCATTTGAATAACTCTCAGAATGTCTCTATCTGATAGACACCTTTTTAGTGTACCTCTTGCTTTCTCATCATCCTTGTCCCAGGATTTCTGCTTTACTGAGTTCTCTTCTTCTGGTCTGGGGTCCATAATAACATACCAGAGACCCATCTTGAGTAAATGGCTCTTCACTCTCTCCTTCCAAATGAGGTAATTCACATCTGTGTGCCTATTTAGTAGGTAGCTGTGTGGAGCTGTTCAGGAAGTAGCCATTTTGTAGTTTTCTTCTCTGGCCTACAAATTTGTCTAAACTATCTCTTTTTACAGTATTGTGCACACTGGACCCATAACCCTGTTGGCAGAGTTAATATGCAAGGAAATGCAGCACTGACTGTTCAGAAAAAAAAGTAAGTTTATTAATGAAGAACAAACTGCTATAGAACATGCAGAGAGGAAAGCCTAAACTAACCAATCTGACTGCTGTAAAAAAGGAACAAAGAGCAATAGGAATCTCTATAGGAGCAGGAAGTCTCCAGAAGAGCCAATCAGGACATGACAAGGACACAATTTGAAAAAGTGGGAAGTCCTTAATCTAGTTATGCTAACTACCAGTCCTTCTGCTGTCCCCCTGTAGGGTGATCTTCAGATCTTCTTCATAAGGCTGCACTGTAGACCTTGCATATTCCAGCACCAGCAACATCCCAACCCAGAGCTGGCAATCCTAAATAAGGCCCCTGTAAGTCCCCCCCAAACCCTCTTTCGGTGTTTATGATTTTTTAAATGGAAAGCATGGTATAAGATTCTGGAGTAGGACTCATGATAACAAGTTTACATATATACTAAAAATAGACCAAAAGTAATATTCAGGGAGGGAAGGTGATTTGGTATAGCCCCATCTCGTTGGATCTCAGATAGTAAGCAGGGTCAGATTCTGCAGAGGAAGGCAATGGCAAACCACCTCTGCTCCTCGCTTGCCTTGAAAGCCCCTTGCTAGGTTCATCTTAAGTCAACTGTGACTTGATGGCACTTTACACAGACAAAAGGAATATTCAGATCTTGGCCTAAAATGCTTTTTTTCCCTCACCAACTCTCTTTCCCCATGTATTGTTGTGTATATGTAATATATACAGAGTCACAGAATGTTCTGAAGTTGCTGCCACACATGGTCACAACAGGGTGAGTTAAGGACAGCTGTCACGCTAGACTTTGTACTTCAAAAAAACACAAACTAAAATTAGTCTTCAGTGAACCCCCAAGGGATCCATTTTCCAGGCAACCCTGCATCGAGTTACCAACCAGCCACTCTCACTGGCATTAACGGATGTTGTCTCATTTTGCACTTCTTAAGACCTCTATTGTTTTTAAGAGCTTTTTGGAGATTTGGGGAATAGAGGGCTGTATATTTCAATTCTTGGGAAGAAAACGTTAACACTTCCTAGCTCCCCACAAGACTATGCAAAATGGCTATATTCACCTCTCATTCATAAATCACTTCATTCGAGTAATAATATAGTCTTACACTGTAGAAAACAGTTGTTCTCCCTCTTTCAAAAAACGTTTCTACTTAAATTCCTCCGCTACCACCTGAAGCACTTTTTATTAATCACTGCACGGGAGAAGTCAAACCAATTCTTTCAGCATTTAGATATGCCCAAGGCCCAGAACAGCAATGCACTTAAATGTGTTGGCAAGCGCACTGTTCTTATATGTGCATGAGGGTGATTTCCACCCCAGTCTTTCCACTCCAGCGATCTTATGATTGCATCACTCACCATCAGCTGGCTCCAGCTTGGCAGATGATGCTTGCAATAACTTCTACCTGTCGGAGCAACACCTGGCAGCATTTGTGCATAGGCCGAGTGCATGTGAACTATTTCACAGCATGCTAAACATCAATACACAGAGAGTTCTCCCTGCACTGCCCTCTCTCAGGACTGTGTGTATAGTAACAATTAGGACCCAGGCTTTTTCTGTGATGTGAGCACACTCATCAAGCTGCCTCATATTGAATCAGATCGTTCGTCCATCAAGTTCACTGTTGTCTATTCAGTGGTTCTCCAAAGCTTCAGACATAGCTCTTTCACATCACCTACATCCCATATATATGTTAAACTGGAGATGCCAGGGATTGAACCTGGGATCTTCTGTATGCCAAGCAGATGCTCTTCATCTGAGCCACAGGTCCTCCCAACAGGTCCAGTTCTCTGAAATGACTCACCCCAGGGAATACGGAGGGCACCTTCACTCACTGTATTTCTGAAAGCAGGTAAGTTTTCTTACAGAGGGCATTTGGTGGTGGGTATGCTAGACATTTTGGGAACAGCACCAAAGTAGCGACTCATGGGGTGGCAAGCACGCCACTTTCGATGGCACATAAAGAGAGTGTACAACGTGGTTCAAAAACTTGTTGGAACAACATTCTTCTTCTCCTGGTGGAGGAGTGGGCATATACTAAAGGCATCATGCAATGTGTGAACAGAATTGCCAAATCCAGGTTAGGAAGCTGCTGAAGATTTGGGGGTGGAATCTGGGAAGGGTGGGTTTGGGGAAGGAGAGTGACCTCAATGAGGAATAATGCCATGAGTCTACCCTCTAGAGCAGCCATTTTCTCTACTGAGCCCTGCAGTCTGGAGATCAGTTGTAATTTCAGGAGATCTCCAGACCCCACCTGGAGGTTGGAAATCTTCTGTATGAAACAGGCACTTTATGGCTGAGTTCAGACTGGCAGTTTGCCCCACTATAGCCATGTTTCAGCCAAGTTTTACAAGTGGATTAAAGGGGGCGTTCACACAGGTACATCTGCCTGGCGTTCCCCACCCATAGGCAACCCATGCTGTTCCGCTTCGCTCCCGCATTTAAAAGATACCTGGTAAAAGCGGTAGCAAATCCTGGAGAGTGCCTTTATCCTGCTGCATTCCATTTCTGGGAAGTGTGAACGCCAACCCGAAAAGCCAGGAGCAACCCACGTTGTGCCTAAGGCAGCAGCGATATGATTGGCTGTGCTCCACTATACCACTCAATGCAGTGCCGGCGCAACAGGATCCTCCCCAAATCGGCCGAATGCACAAATGTGCACATAGTCAAATTACCAGGGAAAAGCCATTTACAGCTGTGCCTCCGGGCCAGCAGTCTGAACGCTCCCGCGCGCCTCCTCCCGGTATGCTCCTGCATCAGTCGGCACAGTGTGACCGGGAAAACCCAGAACAGTTTGTTCCAGGGCTTTTTGGCCACAACTGGCTCCTGCTTCAAACTGCCCGTCTGAACTCAGCCTATGTAATCCTGTATGTTTGAATGTCCAATTGGTTTGATTTTTCCAACTTTTTCCTAGAAGGAATCACATTATTTAAAACAAAACTGTACGCTGTGCTTGGTCACAACAGGATAATTGCTTAAGACTGATGTTGAACTCAATGAACAGAAAAATACAGTGATGTAAAATCCGAATGCACTACACCAGAGGTGGCCAAACTTACTTAACATAAGAGCCACATGGAATCAATGTCAGATGTTTGGAAGCTGCAAGACATGAACAAATATTACACACACATTTGCTTTTTTATTAACATTAAATGAGACTGCCAAAAATGAAAACAAAGGAGGTAAAAACAGATATTGATAATATTTATTTGTCCAGTGATTTTTGTTTGCTAATGATATTTATTTGCCTAAGAGAGAGAGAGGTGGAAAGAAAGAGAGAGAGAAAGGAAACAAATAGATGGGGATGGGGAGGAAGGAAAGAAGAGAAAGAGAAAAATGGAAAGAAAGGAGAGAAAGAAACAGAAACAGAAACAAAGAAAGCAAATGGGGGGAGGAAGGAAGGAAGAGAGAAGTTGAGGAAGAAATAAACAAAGAAAGCAAATAGAGGAGGAAGAAGGAGGAAGGAAGAGAGAAAGAAAAAATGTGAAAAAAAAGAAAGGTGGAAAGAAAGCAAATGGAGGAGGGAGGGAGGGAGGAAGGGGAAAGAGAGAAAGAAAGAGAGAGAGAGGTGGAAAGAAAGCAAATTAATCGGGAGGGAAGGAGAAGTGGAAAGAAAGCAACTTTAACTTTAAATGTTTTCACACTGGCTGGGGAAGGGAAGACCGAGTGGGGAGGCATGTCTCCCCTTCGCTTCCCCAGCTGCCCTACTGGGAGCTGCACAATATGTGTGAAAGGGCCACATGTGTCTCCCAAGCCACAGTTTGGCCACACCTGCACTACACCAACAACTCAGTCCCCTCCCCAAAAAATGCCACAGGGAAAAAAAAAGATTTTATTTATTTATTTATTTATTTTGCCTACACAGACTGGGAGGAAATGGAGAAGAACCTCCACAGTCTGCTCAGTTGTACTCAGAGAAGCAGGAAGAAAGCAGACTCCTTCCTCGGCCAAACAGCCACTAAACATTGGCCTCTCAGTATTTACTACAACCCCCTGATCAGCACTGGAGGGAAGACAGAAAACATGGGTGGGCTGTGAGGTACAGCAGCAGGTAGGGTAGCCGGGTAGGGGAGGCACAGGCTAGCAATGTTTTGATGTCAGTGGCAATGCAGCAATGTCACTTCTGGAGGCTCAGTGACATCACTCCCAGTATGCACAGGAAGTGACATTAGTGCCTCACTGGGACACTCGGTGTGACAAACTCCATGGCAAAGCCATGGAGTTTTGTATAAGTACCAGAGCTTTCACAGTGACATCCTGAAATCCCTTCCAGGCGCATGGGGAGGGACATCATCAGGCCTGTAGCCAGAAAATTTTGGTGGTGATGGGGGCATCGGGGGAGGGGGGGTGTATGACATCACAAAAAATAACAAAAAATAAAAATGTGTGTGAACTTTGGCCAGTCATGTTCTCCTGGCTGTAACTAACACATTGGCGCCCTTGACTTCATGCCGCACTGCAGCTGGTTCCCTTTCTGGAGGGTGGAGGACAAGTCCTTTTTCCTCTCTTCCTGCAGCAGCTTGTTTAGTGGCATAAGCAGCACTGGCAACCCTTCACTTGCTCTCCAGCTAGTATGGTACAACATCTCCAGAGAAGGCCATGCACAAAAGGAGATGCTGAAAGCAGAGTGCTGGGACCAGGGGAGTCCACCTTTCAGAGGTGGAGGAGAGGCGAGCGAGTGGGCGACATGCAGATCCTGAGCTAGCAGCAGCAGCCGCAGGTGGTGGTGGGTCTGCAGGGCTGGCCCAGTGCCCTCCGGGCTGGAAGATGCCAGGCTTTGACTACAAGTTCCTGGAGAAGCCCAAGCAGCACCTGCTGTGCCCAATGCAAGCCAAGGCCATGTGCTCTGCAGGCGGGGGGAGAGCTGCTGTGGGGTAAATGGGGAAGTTCCAGAGGAGGAGGTGGAGTGTTGTGTCCCAGCCAAAGCAGTGTGGCCCGGGTGCAGCATCCTAGTGAGTTGTTGTGGCTTCTCACAGGCCTCCACTGGCCCCTGCATGAGCCAGAACTGGCCTCCGGGCGAGCAGGGGCTGCTCTGCACTGGGGCTTCCCAAGGGAGAGGATGGAGACTGAGAGAGGAGGGGCCAGGGCACATATGGGAGGGGTGTCATCCCCCAGGCCCCCCCCCCTGTGGTTACAGGCCTGGACATCAGAGTGTCAGGACACTGCTGGCACCCCCCATTTTGCACCATTTCCCCCCCACTGGCTGAGTGAGAGTGGGGGAACTCTGGCAGGGGGCAGGCAGTATGGGTTTAGCTGCCCTAGGCAGGCAGCATAAATGAACTTCATGGACACAGCAAAGAAATAGCTTCTTCTTCCCATCTGTGGGGACAAAGTACCATACTAGCTGGTTCGAAATCAGTACTCTCAGTGGGGAGGGAGAGTCAATTTTTTATTTTTTTTTTACTCATCTAGGTATAAAGGGTGGGACTGCATGCTCCATAGGACACTAGGCTTCCATCCAAAATGGCCGCCTCACCTTGTGTTCTCTTCCCTTTGGGTCACATCTGAGTCAAGTCTGCAAGCCTCTAAAAAGATGTGGGATTTGTACGTCATGGCTAAACTCTCGGACAATCTTATGCGTTTTGATAAGATTCCTGCCCCTGCTACTTTTGTTTCAACATGGCTTCCTTTCCTAGAATACTTAACAGATCAACAAGATATCCCCAAAGCAATGGACAATCTTTGCTTATGGTAATGCTTATCAATGGCTGAGTTCAGACTGGCAGTTTGCCCCGAGATAGGCGTGTTTCAGCAACGTTTCACAACTGGATTAAAGGGGCTGTTCACACAGGCACATCTGTCCAGCATTCCCCAGCTGTACTCAACCTGTCTTGTAATGCTTCCCTCCTGAGTTTAAAAGATACCTGATAAAAGTGGTATCAAACCCTGGAAAGTGTGTCTATCCCACATATATCCTGCACCAACAAGGTGTGAACACTAAAATCCAATTTTTGCTTGTGTGCATGTGCACATATGCGCTCATGCGTATATGTGCTCATGCGCTCATGTGCATATCTCCAGATTAGCAAAACAGAAAGCCATGCCTTACAGCTGTGCCTTCAGGTCAACAGTGTGAATGCTCCCTCATGCCTCCTACCAATATGCTTCCTCATCAGTCGGCACAGTGTGACCAGGAAAACCCGGAACACTTTGTTCTGGGGCTTTTTTGCCACAACTCGCTCCCACTTCAAACTGCCAGTCTGAACTCAGCCAATGTATTTCAGTAGACTCATAGTGTTCACTGCTGCATATGCAAACTGCACACTAGACTTAAGATGGTACCTTATGTCTCTTGCTTTTCTGTTTAAAATGTTTTTGTTATTGTTCTTACATTGCACAGTATTTGGTTCATTTCCTACTATACCTGTTTGTTACTATAGCTATTTGAAAGCTTCTCTTTTTTGTAATGTTCACAAAATTTTCAAAATTTCAATACATTTTATTGTATTAAAAAAAAGTCTGCAAGCCTCAACAAGTCCGTAAGCCTCAACAAGTCTGCAAGCCTCAATGAGTCCGTAAGCCTCGACGAGTCTGTAAGCCTCAATGAGTCCGTAACTCTCAACATCACTACGCCTCTTCCCCACCCCCCACCCTGCACTGCTGTTCCATATTATTGGCAAACGTAAATTACAATGAGGTCAGGATACGTGAAACTGCACTTTCGGGGGCAGATAGATGGGGGGACAAGGAGTAACTCCATTTTTAGTGGCTGCTCTGCAAGCCTCCAAAAGCATCACAGCAGAACAGCTCACGTGACAGTAATTCCCGCTTCTGAAACACGGCACCCAGGAAACCCTTTCCTCAGCGAAAAAACAGCCACTACACATCGGCTTGCATGCTTTTCGCAGCCTGCCGCTGCAGGGCCAATAAATATTAAAGTATTAAATCTCAGACTCCAAGCATTTATACTAGGCTGCAAGCAAGACAGAGTACTTTAGTGCCATATATACTCCAGGCTCCATTTTTTCCAAAGGCGTTTAGTGCTTCGTGCCACCGGTTGCTTGATTTACTCTTACCTGTGGCCCCAGTCGCTTGAAATAGATCACTCTATTACGTTAGCAGATATTCCAGCACGACTACGAGGAAGACAGCACGACTAGCTTGTTTTGCCCTCATATTTGCATGGAAGGACTTGATGATGACCAAGATAATGAGAAACTGTAAAGCATCTCGGTTTAGTGCTTTTGCCATAACCCAGACCTCTTTTTAGACCCATACCTAATTCCCTTTCACAGTTATTCCAATAAGGTGTGGGAAAGCAGGCACCTTATAATCTGCCTCATAAAACATTTTGCAGTTGTAACCAATGTTCAGAAGGAGCGTTTGACCAGAACTGCATTAGCATCAGAAGGGGAAACACTTCCGCTTTCAGCACTGAACCAAAGCGATTAATTCCATTCAAGGCCCATATTATTAATGGGAGCATGCCAAGCAAGCAAAATAACCTTGACCAGAGTATTTCTGGAACTTCTTTCTCCAAGGAAATCTGGCATGAATTCCCGTCATTGTATTCCCCCCCCCCAAAAAACTAAATAAATACTATTCTATATCTTAAGGAGCTTTTCCTCCTTTCGTTGTGCTTACCGCCATTACTATAAATGCATTTCTAAATTTAAACAACACTTATTGTATTGCTAAGACACTGGATATAAGTCTCCTTGTCATATGCAAGGGACCTGCTCCACATAAATCCAGCTGGCTTTTTAAAGCTTTGAAACGGGTCTCCGTTACTAATGGGTTTTCCATGATATTTAAATCTCATTCAAAAAACAGAGGGCCTTCAGAGCTATGGAATGATCCTCAACAGAAGGGCTGAGGGAACAAACAGCTACCCATGAGCCAAGTCTCTCCCTACTGGCCTGACGTAGATGTTACCATTCCTCTTTTCTGTATAGTTTTTTAATATGATGAAAGCATGGACCAGCCAAACTGTGGAAGATGAGGAGAAAAGGAGGTTCCTTCCTTGGGTCAGCAGATTGGTGAACCTTCTAGAATGAGGACGGAGTCTAGCCAGCTGCAATGCACAACTGTACATACCACACAGCCTTCTTTATATACAGAAAGAAATTGATATATACCTTCTGAGTGATAGGCCAAATGAGGTCTACAGAATAGTGTCTTATCTTCCAGCCTTGTCTTTAGGACTGGGGGGCGGGAGCACAGGGCGTGCACAACTTTGGCTGCATCACTACATCACTTCCAGGAAAAACCCAAAAGTGATCTAGGGTAGCTCTAGGATTGACTGGGGACTCTATAGCATTTATACGAGCCTGCAAGCAAGATAGAGTACTTTAATACCATGTATACTCCAGGCTCCATTTTCCCCAGAGATGTTTCATGCTTCATGCCACCTGTTGCTTAACTGACTCTTTCCCTGGAAGCAACATAGCAATGCAAGCAACATCACTGCCTTTAAAAAATTTCAGATTCTGAAAGTTTTTCACTGAGTTGCATATAGCCGATACGATTCAATGCCATGTTAAGTGGGACAACTTTTTAGGGTCTGCAATACCCAACTGCACACCTCTAATGTCTATTTACATGCCAAAGGTTAAAGTAAGGCCACTTCACAATGTGTTCTTCAGACAGTTTCCCCCCACATCCTATTTGAAGCTTTGTTCATTGCAGAAACTGGAAAAATCACTGCTGTTCAAATACCCTGAGCTCCCTGTACGCGCATTAGATAGAATCCATATAAATGAGAGATCTAGATGGATCTAGATATCCTCCAAGTAGCTTCCTTCCAGACTAAGGAGACTTCTGTCAATTAAGTGGCTTTTCCTCATTTGGAGGAAGTTTCCTTAGATCGGAAGAAGACTTCAGACTTGAGCCAAAAGGAAAGGTTGAGGTATAAGCATTGTAATAAATAAATACATATACTTTGCTCAGTGGAGTTGTAGGCTACCAATAGGATCCACCCCAATACTTTATTTCACCATATTTATGTAATTAAAAAACACTGTTTCTTGACTTGCATCCTTCAAGTACCGGAGAACAATCAACTAAATGTTTCTGGTTTGCAAATAGAATTTTTGGTGGAGGAGAAGAGTTCCCATTAGAGCTCCAATGTCATGTATACTCTGGCCTTGAGATTTTACTGTTTTTATAGATGTTGGAACACATCTCCTGGTTGCTGAAGAAACATGTCTATGGGGTGTTTTTACGATACGCTTAGAAATGAAAGTAGATTCAAGTGGGTAGCCATGTTGGTCTGAAGCAATAGAACAAAGTTGGAGTCCAGTGGCACCTTTAAGACAAAGTTTAATTCTGGGAATAAGTTTCTGTGTGCATCTGAAGTGTGCATGCCCATGAAAGTTACACCCAGAATTGAACTTATGTCGATCTTAAAGGCGCCACTGGACTCCAACTTTCTTTGCTTAGAAACAAAGTTGCTGCTAAGGGAATGTCTAAAATGTTTACATTCCCCGTGAATGTTGATAATCCCAAAAGAAACCCTGAAAACAGAGATAGGCCTATTATGCACGCGTCTTTCCCCTCACTTTCACTATGCATGTCTTGTCGAGTTTTCTTTGTCGTTCTGCACTGATTTTCCTCCCTTTGGTGCCCAGTTTGCTTTCAGGTCACTGTTTCTTTGGGTTTTCTGAGAGTATTTTTATTCCGATTTTTCCTGTTTCACTTCCAAACTGAAGGTAATTCAAAAGCGTACAGATTCCCTCGGATTCCCCCCCCGGCTTTTTTGCGACCCCTTGAAGGTCACACCCCCACCCAACTCTGCTGAGGGTTTGGATTTATTTATTTGGATTTAAAATGGATTTATCCCAAGGTGGGGGAAAGGAATGGAGTGTGAAGGCAGAAAAAGAAAGGAAGGGACTTAGCTCTTTGGCATTCTCCCCCTGCCCCTTTCCTCCCCAAGTGTCTAGGGCCACTCAAGCAGGCATGCTGCTCTTTCAGCTTAACCTTTCAGTCCCTCAACAGAGGTGGGGTGGGGAGCTCAAGATTGCAACTATCCGGGATTATGTAGCTCCACTTTTTCTTTTCTTTTTTTTGTATTTTCTTTTACTTTACAAAACAAACAAAACACAAACAAACATACATACATAACCTGGGGGTTCCCATACAACACTGAATTATCTATTAAGAACCTCACACATTATATTATCTTCTAAATTTTGGTTGTGTGTGTGTGTGTGTATGTTTTTTGCATATAGTTAAAATAAAAGTTCTTAGTTCTGTAATTTGAAGCATTTTATCAATTTTTTTAATCTTCTTAGATTTTATACAAGTTTGAGTTCATATTGTCTATTATTGCTTACCTTAAGAGTATTTCACATCTTCTTCTTTATTAGTACCAGTCCAGTTCTTTCTTTTGTGTCTCTCTGAGTTTTATTCTTGGTCTCCTGTTCTGCTGTATGAATTGTTTCTTCATTGTTGCATGCTCTTTAAAGTATTTTTTTTTTTGCTTTTGAAACATAGGAGTTATGAGGAATGAAAATTCAATCTCAATGTAGATTTCTGCTGGATTTTCTGTACCCATATATTTTGTTGTTGCGTGGATCATTGTTGGTTTTGAGTCTTCAGCATTATTTTCAAGACTATTTTGAAATTTTAATATGTATACTGTTTTGTCAAGTTCCTTGGAGTCCTGTTTGGTTTTTACTGCCTCAGATTTAAAATCTGGTTCTTCTGATTTCTTTTCCAACTTGTCTGTAATTGTGGTCATAACAGCAGTGTCTTGTATCTGGTCTTCTGTCATCTGGGGTTGAAGGAGTTCAACTTTCTGTAGCTCCACTTTTTCAATAGGATATTCCTCCCTTTCTTTAAAGGCTTCCTGGGCAGACAAGGATTCAACAGGTATCACTTTCACACCACATAGGAATGCACCATTAGGGAGAGCTGCACCTGGGATGAAATGGATCTTCTTTACATCGCTGAGCTGCCATTGGGGGCTTGGGAAGGGGGGAGACTGCAAATGAGGCTGAGAATCCAAACATCTCTATGGTGCCACTATTACACTGACCTGCTGTATTTGTTTAGCGCTTACATTAGAAAGTGCACACGGGGTGAAAAGGGGAGGGGAAAGAGGGCAAAATTGCAGGAAATGCTATACGGCATTTCACACCAGCAGCCTGTTGGTCTTCAGCCCACCCTCCCACCCTGTTTTAGTGCAGGCTTTTGCTGGTTGCCTGGTTTAAGGGACCGGATAGGAATTTTTCACCCCTTCTTGACTGGCTATTAGGGGGGGTGTTTTTGCCTACCTTGTACTGCAGCAGAGGCGAAGGTATTTATAGGAGTGGGCTGTGTTAGTTAGGATAGTCACTTAGTTTGGCACGGTTTTATGAGTTATACAGATTGCGGTCCGGTGAGCACCAGCTGACACCTGTCATTCGGGGTTGAAGGGGTTCTCTGAGTACAGTCTTTGTGCCTTGAGGCACGGGGTGGGGGAAACAGACTGCCTTCAGGTCCATCCCGGTTGGGTCCTCCCTTTGATCCTAGTGGCTCAGGGGTGGGCCTACCGGGGTTGTCCTCCAATGGCTAGCCAGCCGAGTGTGAGCCATTTCGATGGCTCATGCTTGGAGCAGGGTGGCTCGCCCTCTTCTCATTTGGTAAGGGAAGGGTCTTTGACCATACCGCAAGACTGTGTTGCCCTTGCCATTGATTCCAGGTTAAGTTGCCAAGTTAATAAAGTGGCCCAAAGTTTAACCCATCACTTGTGTCCGTCTTGTTATTCCGTCTTGGGGGGGGGGGGATTGTCTGTCTGAAATGACAGAAAACTCCATTAGTAACCAGAATAGATAGGCTGTCGGAAAAGGGCCCATATCAAGCCTGAACTCTCCGTAGAAGCTAAAATGACTAAAACTGAGTCTATCGTACTGCGGTCACATTATGAGTCACTGGAAAAGACAATAATGTTAGGAACAGTTGAAGTTGAAGGCAGCAGAAAAAGAGGAATACCCAACGTGAGATGGATGGACTCAATCAAGGAAGCCACAGTCCTCACTTTTGCAAGACCTGTGCTTTCACACACACTAAATACTACACTTTCAATCCACTTTTAATGCACTTTCCAGCAGGATTTTACTGTGTGAAATGGCAAAATCCACTTGCAAACAGTTGCGGAAGTGGATGGAAGCTGCGTTATTTAGCAAGAGTGAAAGCATAAGGCTGTTTATGACAGGGCACTTTGGAGGACAGAAATTCACAGGGTTGCCATAAGTCCGAAGTGACTTGATAGCACTTAACACACACACACACACATTTCGTAGTCTGTCTTGAGTCTCAGATAGAAAGGTGGCCTATCAGTGAGGTAAATAAATAAATAAATTTACAACAGCCAATTATGCAGGAAAAGGGAAAGGAAACACACACTGCGAAATCAAATGTAATCAATTCCATAAGTGGTGGAAGAAGAGCCGGACACCATGATGCCATTTTCAGCAGTAGCCCCCATGTCAGATACAACTTTTATTTCCCCCTTAAGATCATCATCTTAATATTGCAAATAGATGTTACGTAAATGCAACTCTGAGGACACAGAATGCCTGCCAACATTTGTCTGGAACAGTTTCATCTCCAACTGTTTCTTACAGTCCATCTCAGTGGCTTTGTACACTTTTCTGACAACGATGGCCTTGAGCAGAAAGTGCTTACTGCGTGGAGAACAATGCCACGCTGGCTTTGAAAATGCCTTTTTGACTCGGCGGAGGAAGAAGGTAGCTGAGAATTACGCCTTTAATTTGCCCAGATAATGTCCCAGGGCCCTTTTACATGGGTAATAAACATATGTTAAATTATGATCCAGACACAGAGATGTCTATTTAGATGAATTACTGGCCAGCAACACGTCGAGCACACAAAAATTATCTTTACAATGAGCCAAAACAGAAACACAGATTTCATTGTACGAAGCCTTGGCTTACTGAAATTGGCTTTCACAAACAGGTGCATCTCTCTTTCCCTTTCCCAAATTGTCCCAGGTGGAGATAAAACTTATTAAGGAGTTTTCCCATTTACATGCATTCCAGATATCCTTTATATATTTAACCAGGTTCTAGCACTGGTCGCAAATACTGCGATTCTAAACAGAATTATGGTCTTCTAAACCCAATGATGCCAATAAGCTTAGAAGGTTGTAACTCTGTTTAGGATTGCTCTGGTTATGTCTTAATTGATAAATCAATGTTTGGCTTACAGGGAGACCCCAAGTGCACGCCCGCATGTTATACTAAAGCTGCTATTCTTATCCCCCTTTCTCTCGCATCTCCAGACGTTGGATACGGGAGTGGGAGACGACTGCAAATTAACTCTCAGAGCCTGTCCATAAATATATGTTCCTGGATTTCAAGGCACCATCTGGCACACAACCTGTCAGGCTGCTTATTACAGCTGGTGAGATCAACGTTGAAGCAAATATGATAACATTGCAAGATAATTAGGAGACTGGCACAAGACTCCCACCCCCCACACACTTTTAGACTATGTGGCAAGACTCAACCCTTTCTTGGGTACCACCAGACAAGGGTTGTTTTGCCCTGCTGACGGATTACTCCTTCTGCTATCACCTGGATGCAGACATTCATGGGATAGCTCCAAACCCCACTTCACATAGCGTGCTATAAATTCCCACAATTCTCCATTCAACCCTCCATTCACACACATGCAATACTGAGATCCTGAGGATGTCTCAGGGTTAAGGCCTGTTCTGGATGGAATGACCTGAGTTTTCCTGCCAACCACAAATGACATCCTGTTACCCAGACTTGTAGTCTATTAATTAATTGGGGAAATTAACTTAGCAAGAGGTGGGTAACTGGGATCTCCACTAATGTATACCAGGATCTTTCCCTTAAAGAACTCTCAAAATAAATCAGGCTGAAGTTCAACCAGAAAGATGTTTTATTATAAAAGAATAAAAGAGCAACACACACACAAAACACACTTTAGAGCACACAAGCTAGCTAAAAGGAAATCAGGGAGGAGTGGGGAGAGCAAGGGAGTTTTGAAGAGATGATATTTACCAGTCCAGAAGCTTGAGGTCCATGGAGGAGGTTGTGAAACAGGGAGCATTTTACATAGCAAAGACAGAAGGAATCTCACATGCAAGTGGGGATGCATGGTAGGCTGTGAATACACACACAGCTCTGAAGCTGGGTACAATTTTTACAGGAAATGATGACATATGTACCCCCAAACAGTGACCAGATGGCCTTTCTTGGGAACCTGTGATGTGATCTTGGGAAACCTGTGATGTTATGACCTATAGGTGTTGAAGTCTCTTGATGACCCTCGAGTACAGGATGGGAGTTGCATAATTAGGGTGAAGGTGTGAGGGAGAAAATGACCGGGTGTGAACACTGTTTTTGTGGGAGACCGATTTGTTTCCGATGTGTATCTCTTTAGGGTGGGGAGGAAGGTTCTTAGTGAGCCAGCCATTCTAACTCACCTTCCAAATATTTCCCCAGGCTTTTCTCTTGCCAGGATCCATTTTGTGTGTTTTAGTTTCACTCTTAGGCCAGGTAGTGCCCTAAACGTATGATTTTGGGGTGACATTGAAGTATTTCTCTCTAACCACTAAAACTGCCCATCTGTGGGAAGAGGGGTATGACTGCTAACAGTCCCTCCAGGGTTCCTACCACTGATCACCTCTTGCCTTGAGAACCCTATGGGATCTCCATAAGTCAACTGTGACTTGATGGCACTTTCCACCACCCCAGGATCCTCTCTGCTGGCATGACCAGTGTGACCAGCCTGACATGCTGCCTGGAACCTTCCATTAGTCAATTATTTTATTAAAATATATTTAAACTTTGGCCACCAAATGAGAAGGGAGCATTCACTGGAGAAGACCCTGATGCTGGGAAAGATTGAAGGTCAAAGAAGAAGGAGATGGCAAAGGATGAGATGGTTAGACAGTGTCATCGATGCAACGAACATGAAATTGAGCAAACTTCAGCGGACAGCAGAAGACAGGAGGGCCTGGCATAATCTGGTCCATGGGGTCGCGAAGAGTTGGACTCAACTGTGCGACTGAACAACAACAACAACAACAATATTTTATTTTATGTTATTAAATTTATGAATCACCCAGCCTATAAGCAGGCTCTGGGTGATTTACAGCATTATAAAACATTTAAAATACAATCAATGTATATATAATTAAATTTGCCAACAATAAATCAATAATTTAAAACCAATCCAAGATAGTAACGCAATGATCCCCCTTTGCCGACCACACCGCTCTCCTGCATGACAAGGTGGGGGAGGATACGTGGGGGTCATAGGAAGGTAAGGAAGGGCGTCAGTCTTAACCTCAGCTAAAAGCCTGGTGGGACATCTCTGCCTTGCAGGCCCTGCAGAACTGCACCAGATCCCACAGGGCCCTGATGTTTTTCGGCAGAGAGTTCTACCAGGTTGGGGCCGGGAACGAAGAGGCCCTGACCCTAGTCAAGGACAGCCGGACTTCCTTAGGGCCAGGGATCACCAGCAAGTTGTTACTAGCCAATCTCAGAGTCCTTCTGGCTTGCTAAAAGCGCTACTTGACTCGCTGAAAGCGCTATTTCGCTTCAGTCGCTTTTGTTTTGAAAACCAAAAAATGCATGAGCTCGTGCTCCTTCCCCTCCCAACAGTAAGCAGGTTTGTGTGGGAAAGGGGTCATGTCAAAAGACCATTTGACGTGACAGTGACACTGGGTACCATGAGGGTATGGTCCATGTTTCCAGACAGCCCACTCATCCTGCCAGGCATATCAGCGGCATTCTGCTCTTCCAAACAAGACAGGCGAGCTATATAATTCCGTTCCAAGACAAAACATTGCAACAAACCAGCTCTGAGAAAGGAGAAGAGGACGACAATACCTGGATGTCAGTAAACTGTTCACAACGTCATCTGCGCTCCCAGGAACAAATTAAAACCTGAAGGGAAAGAGCTAAGTCCGGCTAACCCATTGGTCACCTAAACATTAAATTTAAAGAGCTAAATGCTGTTGAAGAACAGCAGCCATTTTATACATCAGCTATTGTGTGATTAAATATAGAGTTAACATATTCGTAGGTGAGGTGAGGGTAAAGCATCTGAGGTTTTTTGAGTTTAGGGGGGGGAAGGTGAATGAAACACTGAATGGTATACATCTACAGAATTCTACACGGTGTGAAGGAAGCGAAAAAACTGAAGTGTTTCTCGTTCTCCCATTCACAATAGAACTTGGGGGTGGGGGGTGGGGACTCTGTGAAACTGATCGGCAATGGAGTCAGTGGCATCGTGTCACAGCTGATTTACAGCTACTTTGAAGGGTTCTCAAGGGAAGAGACATACAGCGATGCTCAGTCCTTGCCTGCCTCTGCATAGAGCAACCCTGGATCTCCTTGGCTGTCTCCCATCCAAGAACTAACCAGGTCTGACCTCATAGAATGTCTAAGGTGGCATCTGCAAGGAAACCTGATGACTTAGAGACTGCTATACTGAATCTGAAAAAAAATCTTTACAGTTTGAAATCCAGAGATGCCCCTCTAGAGAATGTTCAACAGAAGGGAGATACAAAGGCTGAGTTCAGACTGGCAGTTTGCCCCGCTATAGCCATGGTTCAGCCACGTTTTACAAGTGGATTAAAGGGGCTGTTCACACAGGCACATCTGCCTGACGTTCCCCACCTGTAGTCAACCTGAGCTGTTCTGCTTCACTCCTGCTTTTAAAAAGCTGGTAAAAGTGATAGCAAATTCCTGAAAGCCCATTTATCCCACTTCATTCCACTTCTGGGAAGTGTGAACGCCAACCCAAAAAGCCGGGAGCAACCCACGTTGCGCATAAGGCAGCAGCTATATGATTGGCTGTGCTACTACCCAATGCGGTGCTGACACAATGGGATTCTCCCTGGTAATTTGGCCAGATGCGCATGTGCGCACATAGCCGAACTACCAGGAAAAAGCCATTTACAGCTGCACCTCTGAGCCAGCAGTCTGAACGCTCCCACATGCCTCCTCCTGGTATGCTCCCACATCAGTCAGCACAGTGTGACCAGGAAAACTGTTCCGGGGCTTTTTTGCCACGACTGGCTCCTGCTTCAAACTGCCAGTCTGAACGCAGCCAAAAAAAGCCTCCTATCCAAACTAAAAAGCAGACTCAAAGAGAAACCAAAAGTTGCCCAATCATTGAACATACACAAATTTCCCAAGATCAACAGAAGCAGTGGTTCTCACAAGCCAAAGAAAAACATACATGCAGGAAAGAACTGCTGAGTTCACCACTCCTCAAAAATGAAGTACCTTCTGATCTTTCATTAGGGGGGAAAAAAAAAAAAACAGGACAGTGAGCAAACTCAGTTTATGGAGCAAGCAAAACATGTACCTTCTTGGAAACCTAGCTCAGCCCCTCTTTCACCAAAAGTAGTTATATCAAATGTCTCAGTCCCCAGTCAAATAGCTAACAAAACTGATTATTTTAGATCAAGCAAATCATGAGATATAAGAAATACCTCTTCAAAGCACACAAAAATTCTCAGCTGGAATATAGCTGTCTGGAATAAAGCCATGTTAGATCCTGTAACCTTCTCTCTACTGGCAAATTTTGACTGTATTATGAAACAGGAGTCCTGGCTATGCCACTCCTGTGACCTACCTGGTTATAATTCCTTTTATCTACCCGCTGAAATTAAAAGGAACCAGGTCTGACCCTGCTTAGCTTCCGAGAGCGAACGAGACCGAGCCAACTTGGGCCATCCAGATCAGGGCAAAGAAATATTTTATTTATTTATTTATTAGCTTGATTTATACCCCGCCCTTCCCGCCAAGGTGGGCTCAGGGCAGCTTACATAAATGCATATATATATATATACAATTAAAAACATGCATAAAACGCCCATAGACAATCAGTATCCATTTTCAAAAGTGCTGGAAACAATGTGCAGAGCAGAGATTCCTAAATCCAAGAAGTATTTGTTTTGGGACAGTTGTCAGGTGATCCTGCCATAAGATGGATAGGAGGGTAGGAGGGAGAGATGGTCTGTAACTTTTCATGCTTGGAATGTGAGAGATGGGTAGGTTGCCTAGGAGACAGATAGGTTTCCAGCCTGGGCAATCTCCTATCTGACCAAATGGCCTTGTCTCACAGTTTCGCTTTCCACTGTGCAGATAGCTTGGGCCTCTATAGAATTATTTACTGCCTAACAACTTCAGCACCTCTTCCCACGCGCGGGCTAGGTAGCCATTGGTAGATGCAGGGGGGGGGTAGCCCAACGGGGTATATCTGTAGATGCTTCTTTGTGTGCCTTATTCCTGACAAAAGAATGTTGACGTGCCTTTAGAACTGCTTTCAATAAACGCTATCTTCTTTATGAAGCCTGGTGTTTGACTGACTTTCTGAAGTGCCTGACAGATTGTCAGGAATCCTATTTTGATCAGGACTGGTTCTACACCGCACCTCTCTCACAGAGATGAGTGACAAGGAAGATACCAGCCTGGTCCTCACATCTACCGCAGAGGAGAAGATTCCGGTAACCGCTGCGCCTGTAACGACAGCGGTGGTCCCTCTAGAGAACCCTGTCACCAGTGCACCAGCGCCATGGGGCACTGACTATGACCTGGGAGGGCTCTACGGGGAAGCATATGGGGGAAGCGTTTGGTGGAGTGACGACCAGGTCACGGAAGCGGTGGGACTGGACTAAACCGCTGGCCGAGACGCATGAGACGTGGTTCCTCACCCCCCGAGCCTCAATCCAAGAGAGCCGGTTCGAGAGATCAATTTACTGCCTGAGCACAGTGGAGGGTGGAGAAGAGACCCACCCGGAAGCTAGGGAGCTGGAGGGGACCGTGGGAGGCTGGGGCAACCTGGGGCACCTCCGGACCCACCCGCGGGGGGCCCTCTGCTGGGGCCACCGGCACCGAGGCCACAGGGGATGCCCCGGGGCTGGGGCCCACTACTGCCAAACCCAGCCGACCTCTTAGATGCCACCTACGATGGCACTCCAAAGAAATTCTCTTTCTTCCTGGTAAGGGCCAAGAAGTTCATAGAGAACTGGGGCTACCTGTTCCCAAACGAGGAGTGCATAGTAGACACAATCGCCTCTCATCTGAAAGATGCTGCAGCTGACTGGTATGTGGCCTTACATCAGGAAGACGGACGCGAGCTGAGAGAGGTCGATGCATTCATATGGGTGATGAAAGACCAATTCGAGGATGCCAATGCGAACAAAACGGCCCGAGCGTTCCTCCGCACCTTCCATCAAGGAACAAAGATGGTGAGGGAGTACACTGCCGAGTTTCGAAGGCAGGCGGCCCAGATCCGGGGCTGGCCGGATGGAGTACTTGCCGAGCAATACCGGTTGGGGATGAACCCAGAGATCCACCACACGGTGATGCAGGGCAGAGACCCAGAAACCCTGTCAGGGTGGATGAAGGAGGCCGTGGCCACGGAGACTCGGTTGCGAACCATTAGGCTGGATGATGCAGCTGCCTTGGGGAAGACTACCCAACCCAGTGTTACCCCTCTGAAAGGGAAGCAGATGACCACCCTTCAGCGGCAGAAAGACGGAACTCGCGAGCTCCGGATGAAGCAAGGGCTGTGTCTGAAATGCGGAGAATCGGGCCATTTTGCTGCGGGCTGCCCAGGGACCACAACCCCACCCAGTGCTGCAAGAGGGCCCAAGAAGAAGTTTGAGACATCGACTCCAAAGCCTGTGGCCAAACCTAGAGGTGCATGGGCCCTGCAAGTCGCCCCGCTGGGCAAGGAAACCGAATCATCAGAAGAGGAAGCCGCCGCGGTGGTGGGAAATGAGAAGGATCTGCTGTAAACAGTGCTGGACAGCAGGCCCCCATCCCAGGCGCTAAACCCGGTGAGCAAATCCCCTTCCCTCTTCTTTTTAACTGTGACTCTGATGGACCCAGGTCTACAGACCCATGTGAGGGTACAAGCCCTAATAGACTCGGGGTGCAGGAGAGACATCATAAATCCTTCCCTAGTAACAGGCTTGGGGGCCAAAGTAGTGAAACTCGCAGAGCCCCTGATTTTCACCCAAATGGATGGCTCTACTATGAAGGAGCCCTGCAAATATGAGACTGTCCCCCTACAGATGGGAGTGGGGAAACATTGGGAGGTGCGACCGTTCATTGTGACCTCCGCCGCAAGGTTCCCGCTAGTCTTGGGGAGCCCGTGGTTCTTCGATCATGACCCACATATACTGTGGGAGTCCGGGACCATTAATTTCATCTCTCCTCGGTGTGAGACCCACACCTGGAATAGTGAGTGGGGGCCCCGACATCCCGAGTGCTGGTAGGGTTAGCTGAGGTGGAGAGGAGCGCAATCCCATGGGAATATTGGGACTTATCCGCAGTGTTCGGGGAAGAGGAGGTGGATGAACTACCCCCCCATAGGAACTGACTGTGCCATAGAACTGTTATCCAACCAGAAACTCACTAAGGGGAAGCTGTACTCCATGAGTCCAGCCGAAAAACTGGAACTCAGGAAGTTCATAGACAAAAACTTGGAGAGAGGGTTCATCTGGCCTGCCTCCTCACCTTTTGCCGCCCCTGTGTTGTTCAGGAAGAAGAAAGATGGGGGGCTGAGACTGTGTATGGACTACCATGGCCTCAATGCAGCCTCAGCAACCAATGCTTACCCGCTGCCGTTGATCAAGGATCTTTTGGCCACGGTAGCAGGGGGGAGAATTTTCTCCACACTTGATTTGTGGGATGCCTACTTTCGGGTGCGCATCAGGGAAGGTGATGAGTATAAGACTGCATTCAACACCCCGCTGGGGCAATTCAAATATTTGGTGATGCCATTCGGCTTACAAGGGGCCCCTGGAGTGTTTATGAACTTGATTAATGAGGTGTTGCATAAATATTTGTTCAAAGGGGTCCTTGTTTATCTTGATGACATATTGCTGTACTCCCCTGATATGAAATCCCACGTGAAACTCGTGCAGGAGGTACTCCAAACGTTGCACAAGCACAAACTGTTTGCCAAATTGTCTAAGTGTGAGTTCCACCGGTCAGAGATCTCATTTCTAGGCTACCGAATTGCTGTAGGGTTTTCGAGGTAAGCGATGATGAGAAGTGGTTTATAACTGACTTCTGCACAGGACTAACCGGGGTTGGCTGAAGTAGCATTGCCATTGCTTGTGAAAGATCCTCCTTCCACTATGGCTGCTGCCCAGCAGCTGCCCTTCGAGGATTCCTCCACCCCCATACTTATTATGTACTGGACTTGAGGCTGCTCTTTTCAAAAGTGATTTGTTTAGTCAGCTTAGAACAAAGCAGCAAACATACAGAATGACCGAACTATATACAATTTGAACCAAGGAAAACCACACACCCCAGAACAATAATATCCAATCAATAACGAGTGCTTGGAACCAATAGGCATTGTTCCTGCCGAATGTCAACTACTGTCCTGATTGGTCTGTCTCCTGACACCGACCAATCCTGTTGCAGATTTCAGGATACCAAGAGTCAATGGAACTTGTGGCTGACGCTCAGGCATTCTGCACTTACAAGTAACACAATACATAACAATAACTATTGCTATTGTCTGCTTGCCTCTTCTGCTGATGCAGCCACTGATTCCTCAAGGAGGTGGATCCATCTTAGTCTGATTTCTTGGCTGTAACTATTCTGCCTTGAGTGACTCTGCTATAAGTTTAGCCTCTTGACATAGGGCCAATCTGCATTTAGCATTTGCTCAGTTGTTTCACCAAACCCACACTGGAACAGAAAAAGATGCAGTTCAAAAACGCATTCAACTACCCCGGGCCAACACTGTACTGACTGCAGAGTCACCCCCGAATGGCCATAAAACAGCCATAAATGGATGCAGACGGCTATCATAAAACCCAAGAGATCAAACGAAGTGAAAGCAGCATGCAGTCTGGACACTGCCATAAAATGCGACACTCAGTCAAAGTGAAAGTGGCATGCAATGTAGAGGGGAATTTCCGTTCCAGTGTGGGTTTGGTAAGACAGAGGAGCAAATGCTAGATGCAGATCGGGCCATAGTCTAAACTCCTTACAGTATTGCTTTCAGCTTTGCTGACACACACACAACCTCCCCTCACCACATTACAGTGTGCATCCAAGATGGGAGAAAATACTACTTCACACAAAAAGGTAGCCAATTTGTGGAAGTCACTTCCACGAGATGTGGGGGGGGGACACTGGCTCAGATGGATTTTTAGAAAGCATTTGTGGTCCATCACTGACTATTAGCTATAATAGCCAAGTGGACTTGCCAGGTGCCAGGGAACAGTCTTCAGGGGATGGCTGTTTTCTGTGAGCTCTGCTTGAAGACTTCTGACTGGCCACCTATTAGATGCAGGACTAGATGGACCACTGGTGTCACCCAGCGTATCTCCTCTAATTTGGTGCAGGTTCTCAAACCGTTCATTGCCATGCTAAGTTTACTACATATGCTGTGAGAGCTTCAAATGCAATCACAGGAAAAGAGACGGCTGCAGGAAGTTAATATGGTTTGCAGCCCCTCGACAGAATTCGCCAGCAACGGGTGGGTGAAGGTGCCCACTGCAGAACCAGCATGTACCCCAGTTTTCATCTATGAAGTATCAGAAGGCATACATTTATTTGAGTCCTCCCCGCTACTTGCATGAACAAGCTTGCCCCAAATCAGTCTGGTGGGAAGACCTGCAAACTCAAGCTCACAAGCTGAATAGCATTCTTAACACAGCCGCTTCTAAGCATGGAGGTTTACAATCATTTTTATAGTTACTGCTAAAAGTTATCAACTCTTCGGGAACAGAACTACAGTTGCTTTTAAATTAATGAACCAGGCGAAAGCACAAGCCTCACAAGGTTAATTTAAACTTGTCCTGCCCCCCCTCCCATATACACACAGAGAGGTCCCCCCCCTTGGAAGTTTCCATTATGCAGACTGAACACAATGATGTGAACCTTTCTCAATGACTGAAGAAACACAACGGGAAATGGTTATAGCTGTGGTCCAGAGGTAATATCTCAAACTTGTTTATCATTTGCTTCTTGCCACCTGCAATATTTTTGGGGAAAAAACACTGTTTTTTTAATGGTACTAGACTCCTGGAGGACTTTTAGAATCATAGAATCATAGAGTTGGAAGAGACCTCCAGGATCATCTAGTCCAACCCCCTGCACAATGCAGGAAATTCAAAATTGGGTCAAATCTCTTTCCAAATGAGTGAATTCAAGGGAAAAAATATATATATGAGAATTTAGGTGGGGTTACCAACCAATGCTCCCGCTTAACTGTGAAGTCTTATGAGCAGAAATTCTACTTTGGGAGCTACTGGCATTAAAGTTGTGAGTGAGCGATTTGGCTGCTGCATAAATGAGTTTCCTCTGGAGGCATCTTTCCTGAGCTGAGACAAAAAGGTGTGAGCTGGAAGCTAAAAAATCGTGAGCCAGCTCACACTAACTCAGCTTAGAGGGAACACAGTTACCAACTTCCAGGTAACACCTGACGATCCCCTGGTATTACCATTGATCTCTGTCACACTCAGTCACTACGCCCACGGCCTCCCCGACTGTGGCTGTGACAATGGGCTGCCATTGGCGGATGGGGTGGTCCCAGGAGCATCATTGGGTCTAGGCTAGAGGTATACCCTGGGAGCCTCAGAATGGCAGGGGACAGGGTTCAGCAACATCCAGTCCATCCCTCTGCCAGCAGGGCGTGGCTTCTGACCCCAGTGGGTCTGTGGAGGTGTCTCCTCTCTCTCTGTGCCTAGCATTTCCACACCTTCCAGCCTCAACTCCTGCTTCTGCTCCTCCCTGGCTCCTGGGCTTCCCTTCATTTTATTCCCGACTGGTTCCTGGCACCACCACCCGGCCCTCGCCAGCCTGCCTCTCCACCCGGCTCCAGCCCCCCTTGATAAGTGTAGATGCTCTCCCCATGCTTGGGGGGTGTTGAAGTTGGTCTCGGTGCTCTGGTTGGGCGGTGCCTCCAGCGCCTGACATGGCTCTCACATCTGCTCTACCCCAGCATCCCACGGGGTTGTGGCTCCGCTGCTGTCTCCAGCTGCCATGTGCCAGGCTCGCCTCCCTCACTTCCGCTTCTTCAGCGTGCCCGACTCCAGGGCCAGGTGCGTCCAGCCATCTCCTGCCTGCCTGTTGCCTCCTGGCTCGTGCCACATGCCAGCCGCGTTGCTGGGCCTCACGCTGCTCCTAGACTCCCAGTCATCCCTGGGTGTTGTCTCACCATGGCGGTAGGCACAGGGCGGTCTTGGGGATCCCAGGGGGGTGTCACATCCCGAGCCACCGGGCCGGGACAATCTCCAGAAGACTGCGGTCAGTTCCCCTGGAGAAAATGGCTGCTTTGGACAGCGGACTCTATGGCATTATACTTTGCGGAGGTTCCTCTCCTCCCCAAACCCCACCCTCCCCAGAGTTCACCTCCAAAATCTCCAGGTATTTCCCAACCCAGAGCTAGCAACCCTAAAAGTAGGGCATCGGTTAATGTAAAAAATAGGACCTGGATTCAGAAACTCCCTAAAAACTGGAGCTTCCTGTGTAATATCTGATACTTTTTGAATGTTGATGGCCCCAGGTTTTCTGTTGCCTGAAGAAAAATCAAAATGGTGCCCCTCTTTCTAATTGCTCACAGTCCAGTGGGAAGTTCTCCTGAGAGAGCCACACCACATGAGCTTTGGGCTGGGTTGCCATCAATATGCTATTTGGGCACATTTGAGGATTGCTCGGGAGCAGATGGAGATGAAAAATCAGATGATGCCATCCATTGTTATTCCTGTGTGATCATTTTGTTATTACTTTTAATGACTGACTGGTTGTTTTAGAAAGTGGTTTGTATTTTATCCTTGTGGTGACCTGAACTGAGCCTACTTGCCAGATAGGGTGGGCTAGTAGAAGCCCAATATGATAAATAAATAAAATGGCTTTGTTCAGCACACAGAAAAGTTCCAAGTTTCTTTGCAACCATTTCAATGTAACAGAAACCCATCTCATAGCTATTGGCCTTCTTATCATCCTTGAATTTCTCTCAGTTCACACATAGATCAGCTGATCTTTCTTCACTGGACTAACCAAGACTTGATTCCCTTACAAATGTCTATCATGTCTGACATGACAGAAAACTTGTGGCCAGTATATTTTGACCATTCACATATGCCGATCATGTTTGGACAATATTGTTCAGACTTGCATGTGCAACTCCATCCCTTATTGCAGCTCACTAATACACTTGGCCAGTGATTTTTTGTGAGGGGAGGAAATTATCAGTATCCATGTATAAGGTTGCAATGATTTCCACCATTTTTTCTCTCAGGACTTGATTGGGAGAGCCCCCTGTGACAGGTCTTTTTTTTTAATTTACTGAGGGGATCCACACAGCCTCCTATGATTTTGGGGGAATCAGTTTTGTTTTAAATTATAAATCTTCCCCTCAGTTAACAGGTGTTCTTAAGGTAGCAAGTGTATAGGAATGGGTTTGCTGCCATGAGGTAAGTTTTGTGGTGAGCAAACAGAAGACAGAGGTCACAGAGGCAGGATCTTTCCATTTTATATAAAAATGTAATCACATGGCAACATTCTATGCTTGGCAAAATCAGTTGGCTGCCTGATCTGTCATTCAGAATGACTCCCTAGGCACTGGCTGCATTGCCTGAGTTCTCTCCCACCCACTGCAGCCTAGACCACTCTTCTCTAATTGGGCCAGTGTTTCAAGGTTATTTGCATATGGAAGCTGATTGGACATCACACCATTCCGCACCTCAAATTCCCCCCGCCCCCGTGAGACAGTTGGAACTGTCAGTTGCATATGCGACCTGGTGTTTTCTGAGATAAAATATGTCCTCACCCACAACACATCACTTCCCCTTCAAAAGAAAAGAAAAAAACAAATAATGACACAACCATGCCACACCACAAAAAAGACAGCTCACACCACAAGCAGAATACCACAAGGAAAAAAAAAATGATACGAAAAGGTGTCAGCAGTCACCCCATTACTGGCACAGATACCTACCTGAAAGCGCTTCAGAGGATGGTGTGCAGGTCCCAGGTTCATGTTATAAAAGATGCCTGGGGGATTATGGACCATTCACAGACTTTCTACCTTAACATACCTCACATGGTTGTTGTGAGGATCATACGGGGGAGAGGAGAATGATGTCAGCTGCTTTGGTTCCCACTGCAGGGAAAGACTGCCCTTTCCCTAGGCAGAGGCTGCAGGGGGGTGGGAGATGTAAACTGAAGACAGACAGTCAGATAAAGGTAGGCTGATGGTTGCCTGGAAAGGACATAGGGTTGCCAGCTCCAGGTTGGAAACTTCCAGGATATTTTAAGGATCAAGCCTGCTGAGGGTGGGGTCTGAGAAGGAGGAAGAGGGGGACCTCAAACAGATACAGTGCCATAGTCCCCACCCTCCAAACAAGCTCTTGCCAATCTACAGGTGACAGCTGGAGAGCTCTTAATGATCTGGCGCTAGTTCAAAGTGCTGGGGATGTGTTGCATTCTGGCAGGGGACTCTGTGAGTGTAGAAAATGAATTATCAACAGAGTAGTGTTTTGGGAAATCTTTAGGAATTGTTTGGTCCATTTACCATGGGGCACCCATCCAGAGCCTCTGGCATTTTCTCACTCTGCTGGCATCAATTTAAGGCAAAATAGATATATGGGGACTTTTCCATTCTCCTTTTCATAAATCTGTCTTTGTTGGTAACCCTAGGCCTGCCAGCACTCTCAGGGTGACTTCATGCCTCCTGACTGCCATTACTTCACTAGCCCTGGCTGCTTGCTCCTGTTCAGCAGGAGCCTCCCTATGGAAGCTGCCTGGGTAATTTTGGACCAGCTGCAGACTTTCTGCCTAACCTACCTTGCAGGGTTGCTGTACAGATCACAAAGCGGAAGATTAACATAAGAACATAAGAACATAAGAAAAGCCAATGTTGAATCAGGCCAATGGCCCATCTAGTCCAACACTCTGTCACACAGCGGCCAAAATATACCAGGTGCCATCAGGAGGTCCAGCAGTGGGGCCAGGGCACCAGAAGCCCTCCCACTGCTGCCCCCTCCAGCACCAAGAATAGAGTGCATCACCTGCCCCAGACGGAGAGTTCCCATTCTATACCCTGTGGCTAATAGCCACTGGTGGACTTCTGCTCCATATGTTTATCTAATTCCCTCTTGAAACTGACCATGCTTGCAGCTGCCACGACCTCCTGTGGCAGTGAATTCCATATGTTAATCACTCTTTGGGTGAAGAAGTATTTCCTTTTATCTGTTCTAACCCGACTGCTCAGCAATTTCATAGAGTGCCCACGAGTTCTTGTATTGTGAGAAAGGGAGAAAAGTACTTCTTTCTCAACCTGCTCAATCCCATTCATAATCTTATAAACCTCGATCATGTCACCCCTCAGCCGTCGTTTCTCCAAGCTAAAGAGCCCCAAGCATTTTAACCTTTCTTCATAGGGAAGGTGTTCCAACCCTTTTATCATTCTAGTTGCCCTTCTCTGCACTTTTTGAGATGTGGTGACCAGAACTGTACACAGTATTCCAAATGAGGTCGCACCAATGATTTATACAGGGGCATGATGATACTGGCTGATTTGTTATCAATTCCCTTCCTAATAATCCCCAGCATAGCGTTGGCCTTCTTTATTGCAGCTACACATTGTGTAGACATTTTCAGCGAGTTATCCACTACGACTCCAAGATCTCTCTCTTGGTCAGTCTCTGCCAGATCAGACCCCATCAACATGTATTTATATTTAGGATTTTTGGCTCCGATGTGCATCACTTTGCACTTGGCCACATTGAACCCCATTTGCCACGTTGACGCCCATTCACCCATCCTCGACAGATCCCTTTGGAGTGCCTCACAATCCTCCCTGGTTCTCACCACCCTGAACAACTTTGTGTCATCTGCAAATTTAGCCACATCACTGCTTACTCTCAATTCCAAATCGTTAATAAACAAGTTAAAAAGCATTGGACCGAGTACTGATCCCTGTGGTACCCCACTGCTTACCACCCTCCACTGAGAAAGTGTCCCATTTATACTCACTCTCTGTTTCCTATTTATAAGCCAGTTTTTGATCCACAAGAGGACTTGTCCTTTTATCCCATGACTATTGAGCTTACTTAGGAGCCTTTGATGAGGAACTGTATCAAAAGCTTTCCGGAAGTCAAGGTAAATAATATCTATTGGGTCCCCCTTGTCCACATGTTTGTTTACTCCCTCAAAAAACACTAACAGGTTAGTGAGACAAGATCTTCCCTTACAGAACCCATGCTGAGTCTGCCTCAATAGTTTTTGTTCATCAATGTGCCTACTAATTCTTTCCTTAATAACAGTTTCCACCAACTTACCCGGTATCGATGTCAGACTGACTGGCCTGTAATTTCCTGGATCTCCCCTGGAGCCCTTTTTAAAGATGAGAATGAAGTAAGCTGCTTTGCTCCCCACTAATGAGAAAGACAGAACTTTGCCTAGGAAGACGCTGCTGAGAGGGTAGAAGAAAAAGTTGCCAACTTCAGGTATGGAAATTCCTGGAGATTTGAGGGGTGGAGCCTGGAGAGGGTGAGGGTTGAGGAGGGGTGGGACTTCAGACAGGTACAGTGCCATAGACGTCACCCTTCAAACCAGCCATCTCCTCCTGAAGAACCATTGTTGCCAATCTCGGGGGGGGGCTGGAGCTCACTTAGAAATACAACTGCTATCCAGGAGGGAGGGGGAGGAGATGGAAAGCTGAAGTCAGAAGGGGAGATAGAGGTAGGTTGTTGGTTGGCTGAGAAGGAGATAGGCTTGCCAACTCCAGGCTGAGGAATTCCTGGAGATTTGAGGGGTGGAGCCTGAAGAGGATGGGGTTTGAGGAGGAGTGGGACCTCAGGCAGGTACAATGTCATAGACTCCACCCTCCAAACCAGCCATTTCCTCCTGGGGGACCATTGTTGCCAATTTCCAGGTGGGAGCTGGAGATCACTCAGAATTATAACTGCTCTCCAGGAGGGAGTGGGGAGGAGATGGAAAACTGAAGTCAGAGGGGCACATAAAGATAGGTTGATGGTTGACTGGGAAGGAGATAGGGTTGCCAACTCCAGGTTAGGAAATTCCTGGAGATTTGAAGGGTGAAACCTGGAGAGGGTGGGGTTTGAGAAGAGGTGGAACCTCAGACAGGTACAATGTCATAGATTCCACCATCCAAACCAGCCATTTCCTCCTGGGGAACCATTGTTTCCAATCTTCAGGTGAGGGGTGGAGATCACTCAGAATTACAACTGCTCTTCAGATGGCAGAGATTAGTTCCCCTGAAGAAAACGGTAAGCTCTGTGTCATTATACCCTGCTGAGGTCACCACAGCAATTTGACACTGAGTGCCCAAGACCAAAGCATCTGCCCAGAGCTTCTTTCTAGAGCTCGTTGTATGTATTTCCACAACAGGCCTTATTCCTAGTTTTATATAAATAACAAAGATTTATTTATTTACCAGTTGGTTTCAAAGAACAGATCAGAGCACTGGTCTCTAGATAGTCAGAGAAGAAACCTGGCTGAGGCACATAAATTTAGACTTGTTTTATGGCTCCAGAAAGTAGTCTGAATTTTCTTTAAAGCTTTCAGGCACAAACAGGTTTTTACTGACTACGCACTAGGTTGGATCCTCTCACATGCACAGGATTCCACCCACACCAGCCTGCCCTTTCTAGGCTTGCCAGGTTCCCTTTTGGGGCAGGGGATCCCCTGCTTTTGCAGGCTCTGGCCTGCCACCGACCAGCTGGCCAGTGAGGGAAACCCCATCCTCTGGAAGTGACATCGTGCTGGCGATGTTGAGGGTGATGCTCTACTTTTTGGGCAAAACTCTATGGTTTGTAGCCATTTTTACCATAGAGTTTTACCCAAAAAAGTAGAGTGCCAATGTCCTCACCTACCCCTGGAATGCCCCCCAAATCCCCCCACCAGCAGGAGGGAGGGACCTGGCAACTCTAGCCCTTTCCTGAGGGTCAGACAAATGGTATAAGGTCCTCTCATCACCAGAGACAGGCCTAACGATCGGGGACTCTGTTCTCTCTCAGAAGTTGAGAAAAACCACTCTGCCACACTACCAAGCTGAGCTACCCTCCAATCCCTCTGCTCTTCTCCAGAGCCAGACCTGAGCTCTCACTGTTCTCTCCCTGAGGCAGGATTCAACCCACTCTGCCCTCTCCCTGAGGCAGACCTCCCATGCCAGACGTGTTTCCCGATATAGCACCTGCAGTGTTCTAACCTTCCTGGTGTGGGCTTCTCTCCTTCAGCAGTTGTGTGACACACCTGGAGCCCTGCTCGCCACAGCAGGGAAGTGAGAGAAACAATTCCAGGATTGGAGAGAGGGGAAAAAAGAGGGAGAAATGCCATTGCTTTGGTTCCCACTGCATCAGTAAAATACCGCAAAGCAAACCAGCCCCACCCCCCCAGTGAATTTGTTCTCTTGCTGCTTTAAGGTATACTTCAAAAATGATCAATCTGCATAACTCCCACTAACAGATCAAATGAGAATTAACCAACTGCTCATTTCACCTGACTCCGCTTATCCTTGGGTCTTTTATTAGCCTTGCCATGAGAGGAACTGTAGGGCTCCAGAAACCTCTTCATCAAGAGGTCGTTTCGGCTCTCCAAATGTTCTGGCTTCCAGGAAATATGATTTGCTGATGTTAATGACGCTGTGATTTTTATCGCGGATTTCTTTTCTCCCAAAAAAGCACCCTCTCTTTTGTGTGCCCTTCTTTAAATTTACGGCAATAAATAACCCTCACAGTGTGTTAACTTTTATTCTTCGCATATTCACCATAATCAAGCAGTGTCAGACCGTAATTCAGACATTCAATATGCTTTATGAGGTTGTGCCTTTCGGCCGCCAACAATTCCTTATAATCAAAAGAAGGGGGCTGGGGGTGAACCGGATGAAATAGGTATGTCCTTTGGAGACTCTTCAGTTGCACTTGTGGTAACTAATCAAAACTGGGGAAGTAATTTAGCGCCTGGATGGGGGGGGCGTTACTGGGGGGATGGGGTTTATTTCAGTCTTCCTTTAACTTTATTTATTCACATTATTTATATTCCGCCTGTCTCATGGGAACGCAAGGTGGATTACATATTGTAAGCCAGTACAATCACACACAAAATGGGAGATTTAATAACCAGTGCTTTCAGTATGGTTGCCAGCCTCCAGTTGTTGGCCAGAGACCTTCTGGGATCCCCAGGTGACAGAGATCACATCCCCTGGAGAAAGTGGTCACTTTGCTTTGACAATATATTTTATTAATTTTCAATAAGAACAAGAAAAAATAAACCGTCAAACATCAAGTGTACACAGATTACAGTTATTTTAGCATTACATTAACAGGTAAGTAATAAACTTTAATATTTAGGTTGGTATTTCATACTGAAAGTAGTGAATAGTTCTTCAATAGATTGTATAATGTTTGGTATTGACTGCAGTTTAAAGACAGACTAGCATGTACATATTCCACAAAAACAACATCATGGAGCACAAGTATTCATTTACCACAGTCACAAATCATCCATCATTTTGGGAGTGTCAGTGTGATTAATTAAGTACTCTAAGAGAGGTAACCAGGTTGCTACAAAAGAGGAATGGACAGGTATTCTGTCAAAGCGCGTAAGATTATCCGAGAGTTTCGCCATGATATATAAATCCCACAACTTATTGTGCCATTGTGTAAGAGTGGGTGTCATTGTCATTTTCCAGTGTGTGGCAATGACAGTCTTGGCTGCAAAAAGCATTAGGGAGACCCGTTCTTTAGTTGCAGCAGCAGCAGGAGAAAGTGGTCACTTTGGAAGGGCGACTCTATGGCATCAAACCCTACTGAAGTCCCTCCCCTTCCCAAACTCCACCCTCCTCAGGCTTCAATCTCAACATCTCCGGGTGTTCCCCAACCCAGAGGTGGCAACCCTCCGAGTATTTACCCAACCCAGTGCTGGCAACCCCAGCTTTAGAAGTCTGCAACCACCAGGGCTTCCAGTCGGAGTTAAAATGGTGAGTTAACGCACTTTGCGATCTGTGCAAGGTGAACGGCGGTATCTGACGACAGTTTGGGCTCTACCTGGCCCAACGCAGCACTCCCCAGACGGGGGGTGACGAGCAAGCAGCCAAGCCTGAGGGGGAGTTGAGATCGGTGTGGATAAGCTTCGGAGGAAGCTTGTTTACACTTTGATCTCCTTCCGTGAAGAGGGCAGTTGCGAGACAGCACTACAGACACCAGCCGGGCTGAGAATTCAGCATAAATTCGCCATCTACCGACCTCTTTAACATCAAGATTAAAAGTGATTGCAGAAGAAGCACTGCGAAACCCTGAGATTACAAATAAGGTAACAATGAACGTTTGCTTACCGGAATGAAGAAGTACTCAAATTTAAAACGCACGGATAAGCGTATAAAGCTTTAAAGAAGTAATCCACTTGGTTTGAAAGTAAAAAGAAGGCTTTTTCATTGAAAAAACGGCAGAAAAGTAACTTTGTTTTGCATTCCTGTGGTTAACTAAGACTAAACTATGCCTAGCTAAAATGAAACTGACGTGATTCCATGGTACAGGAAATAGGCTAGAGAGGACGTTCTAAAAGTTGTTTTGCCGGAAGTAGATGGACGTCTTAAAGTGTGACACTGGAAGTTGGATTATTGAGACGGACAACTAAGCAGGAAGTTCCAAAAGAGCCTACTCTAGCCAGAAAATCATAGAAAAATTGTGCCCGCCATTTTGAGGAGGACTAAATTTTAAAAAGTTATTTTTTTGCAGAAAAATCAACGGAAAAAAATTATAAAGGTGGCGATTTGACTTTATGGTTGATAATAAAAAGACTGGTTAGTTATTTGATTGATTTCAAGACGGATTTAAGGTCAAGACCAAGGGCCGCCTCATCACCAAGCCCAAGAATGACTGCAAAGGAAAAAAAAGAGTGGCAGGCTGCTATGGAGGCGATGGAGAAAAGGATGACAGAAGTGGTGCAGAATTTAGGAAAACAAATGGAATCACAGTTCCAACAACAGATGCAAATGCAATTGGAACAAATAGAACAAGTGCAAGTTCAAGTACAAGATAGAAATATGGCAGCACTGAAAGAACTGGTACTAACAGAAGTGGCAGGGATTAAAAAAGATACGGAAGAGGTTAAGAAAGAAGTTCAAAGTCTGGTGACAAAATCAACAGAGATGGAACAAAAAGTGAAAAGAACTCTTCAAGAGAATATAAGGCTGGAATCTATGATGGAATACAGGGCTACCCAAAATCATTTGAGACTGAGAGGGATAGAAGAGGAGGAAGATCAGGATATACGTATGCTAGTAATAAACACACTGACAACATATATAGGAGAGGACCAAGACCACTTTGGATAGTGCTGACAGAAGTGATTAATCCATATTCAAGAAATCAAGGTTTAGATTGGTTACCTTATAAAAGGCTTTTAAAATTAGAAGGGAAAAACTTTGTGTTAAAAGATAGAAATGATGTTGAATTTGATTATGATTGGTTGAAGTATAGACAGATTTATGACTTATTTAAGACCGACAAAAGAGAACATGGTTTTAGAGAAAATAATAATGAAATTGAAATTGTATGGGCTGAAAAGGGTAAAAAAATGATTTCAAAGTTTTATAAGGCTTTATTGAAATGGTATACTGAGGACGATACAGTAAAAGAGCAAATGATAAAGTGGGCTGTAAATATAAATAATGAAATAACTATGTCATCTTGGGAATATTTGTGGAAAAAGTCAATGAAAACTTCAACTTGTATAAATGTGAAAGAAAACTGCTATAAAATGATGTATAGATGGTATATGACCCCCAAAAAATTGCTATTATAAATGATAGCATGTCTAACAAATGTTGGAAGTGTAAGAAAAAAGAAGGGTCATTTTATCATATGTGGTGGACTTGTGATAAGGCAGCAAGATATTGGACTGAGATTCACAATGAGATACAAAAAATTTTGAAATGTACTTTTAAGAAAGACCCACAGATGTTATTGTTAGGTCTTAAAATGGAAGAAATAAATGTAACCAAGAGAACATTGCTATGGTACTTGGTGACAACAGCCAGAATGACTTTTGCACAATTTTGGAAGCAAGAAAAAATACCGGAAACATGGGAATGGATTAAGAAGATGCTGTTTATGGCAGAAATGGACAAGCTAACAAGAAAATTAAACAATGAGGAAGATGAAAACTTTTTTGAAGAATGGAAAGACTTTCAAGAATATTTGTTGAAAAGTTGGGATGTTAAACATGGTCTGATTTGTTTTGATAGTTATTAAGGGGAAACTTTAAAGCGATTAGATTTTTAAATTGTTACCATTAGTAAAGAAAGTAAAATTAGTAGTTAATGTAACTGAATAAGAGAGATATTAACGGGGTTGGAGCATTGCGGGAAGCCTTGTTTGGGGGGGGGAGGGAAGAAACGGAATGGATATGTATTTACTTGTTTAAGTTGTATGAACGTGCGGAAAATATCCAATAATAAATTGTATTTACCCAAAAAAAGAAGTCTGCAACCACCAGAAAGAGCTGAAGCGGAGCATAAGTATTCACGTGACACATGAAGTAATACAGAAATTACATAAATAGGCTCCTGCTTACAATAAGCTAAAAACAGCCATCTAGACTGCAGTCCCTAATCATTCATTAGGGTTGCCAGGTCCCCCGGGAGGTGGGGGTTTGCCCGCTCAATGGGCTCCTTACCTACCAGCCCAGATTGGGCCACTGGAGGGAACCCCACCCCCAAAGTGCCTGGATCATAGAGACATGATCCCAGCATGATGATGTCACCTCAGGGTGACATAATCATTCCGGGCATGTTGCAGGGGGGACGCTCTATCATTTGAGGGAAAACTCTATGGTTTTCCCTTGAATGATAGTGGTCCTGCCCCCAAAGTGCCCAACACAATGACATCACTTCTAACCCTAACCCTAACCCTAACCCTATCATTTGTTCAAGCAAGTTTGCGAGCCATTTTGGGTAGTGCAGCCCTATTACCTGTGCAGAAAAGCCCTCTTGAATAGTTCAGTTTTGTGTAGTTTGCAGAAGGCCAGGAGAGTGAGCCATTCCATGAGGCAGGAGCCACAACAGAGAAAGCACAAGGACGGGCAGTTGTGGAATTTGCCCCTTTGCAGGCTGGCACCAGCATTAGTCCCACCCTAAAACAACCAAGGAAAGTTATAGGCCCAGCAGAACCTACCCGCCATGGCTTCATTTAGCCAGGTCTGTACATCAGCTGCCAAGGCACTGTTGTTTTGAGTCGCTGGTCCCCTCCACTGGAACGCTCAGCCAGGAGAGACTCAAATAGCACTCTTCCTGCCCTGTTCTCTGAGGACATACAAGACTTTGTATATGTGTCTATTGTTGGGGAAGATATTTTTCTCAGGATTTTGTTCTTTGGCTGGCCTTGAGTTATAATCGGTCTGCTGCATGATTGATCGATGGCTGGTTTTATGAGCCATTGCTATTTTAAATTATTTCTTCTTCTTCTTCTTCTTAAATTATTTTTGTGATCTTATTTTTTTTTTAAGCGGCATAGACGAAAGAAACCGCCCATGCAGTAAGGAAGACAAAAGGTGCCGTCAAGCTACAACCAGCTCATGGAGATAAGGAGAGCTGGTTTGCCATTGCCAACCTCTGCGTAGCAACCCTGGACTTCCTTCCTTGGTGGTCTCCCATCCAAATACTAACCAGGGTTGACCCTGCTTAACTTATAAGGTCTGACAATATTGAGCTAGTCTGAGCTATGAAGGCTGCTATACAGTCCACAGAGTACTTTTTTTTAATTATTTTATTTATAGCCTACTTTTCTCCCAGACCAGTAGGAGAGGAGAGAGAGGAGAGATTGGATTTATACCCCGCCCTTCACTACCCAAAGGTGTCTCAGAGCGGCTTACAAACTCCTTTCCCTTCCCCTCCCCACAACAGACACCATGTGAGGTAGGCGGGGCTGAGAGAGCTCTTGACAGAAACTGCTCTTTTTCAAGAGCAGCTCTTATCAGAACTATGGCTTGCCCAAGGTCATCCAGCCAGGTGCAAGTGGAGGAGTGGGGAGTCAAACCCGGATCTCCCAGATTAGAGTCCGTGCACTTAACCACTACACCAAACTGGCTGCCAGTCTCCAGGTGGTGCAAACAAATAACCAGAATAATCTGTCACGCAGTACAAATTGCACTCGAGACTTCCGTCTTCTTACAGAAGAAGGGAAGAGATTGGATTTATACCCCACCCTTCACTACCCGAAGGAGTCTCAGAGTGGCTTACAATCTCCTTTCCTTTCCCCTCCCCACAACAGACACCCTGTGAGGTAGGTGGGGCTAAGAGAGTTCTGAGAGAACTGCTCTTGAGAGAACAGCTCTGAAAGAACTTATGACTGACCCAAGGTCACACCAGCAGCTGCATGTGGAGGAGCAGAGAATCAAACCCAGTTCTCCCAGATTAGAGTCCACACTCCTAACCACTACACCAAACTGGCTCTCTGCAGAGACTGCATAATTCTAAAGAGAAACTTATACTTTCAAGGACTATCAGGTCACTATTCAACTGGTGTAGGTATCAATCATGCATGGCGGAAAAACCATTTGTTATGTGTATTGTTTATAATTGTAAGTAGAACTGCATAAGAAGATGGAAGTCTCAAGTGTGATTTGTACCACGTGACAGATTATTCTGGTTATTTGTTTGCACAACTGTGTCCGCCGTATTTCCATTTTTCTGTGGTTGTTGCGTGGTGGCAGGCAACACTTCCTCTAAGCCATGGAATCTTGTGAGCAAAAATTCTACTTTGTGAGCTACTGGCATTAAAGTTTTGAGTGAGTGATTTGGCTGCTGGGTAAATTAGTTTGCTCTGGAGCCAACCCTTCCTGAGCTAAGACAAAAATGTGTGAGCTGGAGGCTAAAAAACTGTGAGCTAGCTCACACTAACTCAGCTTAGAGGGAACACTGGTGGCAGGAGATCACCCATTCCAATTCACCTGGAGAAAATGGCTGCTTTGGAAAGTGGACTCTATGGCACTATGCCCCACTGAAGTCCCTCCCATCTCCAAATCCTGCTCTCTTCAGGCTCCACCCCAAAAATCTTCACCCCTGAGGCAGGCAGTCCTCATGACTGGAGACCCAAAATGGCTTTTCACATAATTCTGTCCTCTTTCACTCAATCCTCACAACAAGAACATAAGAAAAGCCCTGCTGGATCAGATCAGTGGTCCATCTAGTCCAGCGTCCCGTCTCACACAGTGGCCAACCAATTCTTCTGGACAGTCAACAACAAAGCACAGAGGGTAAGGCCTGTCCCTGATGTTGCCTCCTGCCTCTGGGATTCAGAGGATTTGTGCCTCTGAATGTGGAAGTTCCCTCGGTCACCATGGCCAGTAGCCACTGATAGACTTAACCTTCATGAATCTATCTAATCCCCTTTTTTAAAAAGCTGTTTATTCCTGTGGTCATGTGTACATCCTCTGGCAGCGAATTCCACATTTTAATCACTCTCTGTGTAAAGTTGTATTTCCTTTTGTCTGTCCTGAACCTACTGCCCATCAGCTTCATTGGATGCCCCTGAGTTCTAGTCTTTTGAGAGAGGGAGAAAAAGCTCTCTTTGCTTTTACACACTTCAGTAACCATTTGAAAGTGAATTTCACACAATAAAATCCAGTCTCAAAGTGCACTGAAAGTGGATTGAAAGTGTGTTATTTAGTGTGTGAAAGCTCCTTACATCATCTCCCTCCACCCCATGCATATGATATATATAATTGCCCTAACATGTTGGCACTTTCCAGCTCTCCCATCAGCTGTGCTGTGCGCTCCATCAGTCATTGGCCCATCAACCGCCAATCAAGACTACTCTCCTTCCATTGGCTGGGTGCTGGGTCTGCTCCTCTTCCCCACCCACTGCTGCCTCAGGCACTGTTCCTTGTCAGAATTAATTGCCAAAATGGCTCTCTCTCCTTACAAAGACACTTCTCCTGCTTGGTTCCTGTGGGATTAACTTTTCCCTCAGTGGCTGTTGCTGGCAGCCAAGCTTGATTCTGTTAGTAAAAAAGTGAAGCCAGGAGGCCCTTTCCAGGCCTTTGTAGGGAACTCATTGGGTCCAGTCCTGACTAGGCTTGCCAGCCCCTGGTTGGGAAATTCCTGGAGATTTTGTGGTGTAGCCTATGGAAGCCAGAGTTTGCGAAGGGGAGAGGCCCCAGCTGAATAGAATGCCATAGAGTTCACCCTCCAAAGCAGTTATTTTCTCCTGGGGAACTGTTCCTGCCATTCTCCAAGTGAGAGCTGGAGATCACTCAGAATTACAACTGCTCTCCAGACAGCAGAGATCAATTCCCCTGAAGAAAATGGATGCTTTGCAGGGTGGACACTGTGTCATTATATCCTGCTGAGGTCGCTTCCCTCCTGCTTGGGTCCCCACTGCAGAGAAAGACTACTTTTCCTAGGTAGAGGCTGCAGGTGGTGGTGGGGAGATGGAAAGCTGAAGTCAGAGGGGCAGATAAAAGTAGGTTAATGGTTGGCTGGGAAGGGTAGGGTTGCCAACTTCAGGTTGGGAAACTCCTGGAGATTTGAGGGGTGGAGCCTGGAGAGGGTGGGGTTTGAGGTACAATGCCTCAGGTACAATGCCATAGACTCCACCCTCCAAACCAGCCATTTCCTCCTGGGGAGCCATTGTTGCCAATCTCCAGGGGAGGGCTGGAGATCACTCAGAATTACAACTGCTCTCCAGATGGCAGAGATCAGTTCTTCTGAAGAAAATGGTGGACTTTGTGTCATTATACCCTGCTGAGGTGCCCCCCCATGATAGTCAGTTTCAGCCTAACCTACCTCACAGGATTGTTGTGTAGATCAAAAGGGGGAGAGGAGAATGATGTGAGCCGCTTTGGTCCCCACTGTGGAGAAAGACTACTTTCCCTAGGTAGAGACTCCAGGGTGGGGGGAGATGAAAAGTTGAAGTCAGAGGGGCAGATAGAGGTATGCTGATGGTTGGCTGGGAAGGAGATAGGGTTGCCACCTCCAGGTTGGGAAATTTTTGGAGATTTGAGGGGTGGAGCTTGAGGGGGGTAGGTCCTCAGACAGGTACAATGCCATAGACTCCACCCTCCAAACCAGCTATTTCCTCCTGGGGAACCATTTTTGCCAATCTCCAGGAGAGGGCTGGAGATCACTCAGAATTACAACTGCTCTTCAGATGGCAGAGATCAATTCCCCTGGAGGAAAGAGTAAGCTCTGTGTCATTATACCCTGCTGAGGTCACCACATCAAATTGACACTGAGTGCCCAAGGCTAGGGCACCCGCCCAGAGCTTCTTCTAGAGCTCGCTGTATTTATTTCCACAACGGGCCTTATTTCTAGTAATTTTATAAACCTCTATCATGTCCCCCCCAGTCATATCTTTTTTTCCAAACTGAAAAATCCCAGACTCTTCAGAATGAAAGGCTGAAAGATTGTGACAGATCCACTGTCACCCAGCGGGCTTCTGCAAAGCAGGAGATTTGAATCTGGTTGTCTCGGGTCCCAATCCATCACTCTAATCAATATTCCACATCAGCTGCAGTAGGGAAACTAATGCACAAATCCAATAATTGATTTATGCAAAACAGATGCAATTAGTTGTTGAGCAACTATATGCAACTAAAGTAAGTGTGCATCACATGTAGAATTGCCAAATCTGGGCTGTAAAATACCTGGAGATTTTGGGGGTGGAGTCTGGGGATGGCAGGGACCCCATCGGTGTATAATCCAATACAGCCCATCCTCCAAAGTAGCTATTTTCTCCAAGGAAACTGATGTCTGTCACCTGGAGATCAGTTCTAATTCCAAGAGATCTCCAGGTCCCACCTAAAGGTTAGCAATCTCATGTATTCATTTACAACCCCCACAAAATAGTAGAAATTAACCCAAATCTGAATCTGTTGCCTTATTTACATAGGTAACTGGCTTAACATGCAACAGTAGGCAATGCTTTTCTCCCGTACAAGTCTAACAGTACTATTATAACCCTGTTTTTGGTTTGTGGTGCTTCTCTGCATCACGGCTGGTGCAAGACTTGCTTCACAGGCAGAAAAGCATGCATTCACACAATCCGTACTACTGATCCCAGCTTGATAGAGTGGTCAAAGCACTAAAGCAGGATGTGAGAGAACCAGGTTCAAATCCCCTTCTGTGCCATGAAGCTCAATGGGTAACCTTGGGCCAGTCATACTCTCTCTCAGCCAACCCTGCTGCACAGGTTTGCCATGAGGGTACAAGGGAAGGGAGACTGAAATCTGGCACCTTGAACTCCTTGGAGGATTTAAGCAAAATAGTGCAAGATAGCAGTGTACTGCATAAATGGGCAAACAGGTAAGGCTGCTGTTTGTGATTCTGTCAGGAAGCATCCCATTTCTGTCTGTAAGTCTGCTCTGAAGAAAGTGGTTTCAGAATACTTCCTTAGGAGAAGGGCTTTTGCTCTGGTTCCTGTACTGTGTGCACCGTTATACAACAAATACAAGATGATTATGAGCCGTAGGACTTCAAGCTTGGGCTGACTGGGTCGAGAAGAAGGGGAGGTGGTTTCTAAGCATGCAGGCTGTTTTTGTCAGGTTTCCTCTCTGCAAATGGGTGCATTGTGGGTCTACATTGCGGCCGGTGGCTGCAACCACCACCTTGCTCACTACGGGCTCTTCCATATTCTCATTTTCATCACTTCTGTGTCCTTATTGCTTCATTTTCTTTTCCACATGTGTTTTGCTCTCTCTAGTGATTAATTAATTATTACATTGCTCTAAGTCTGGCTTCTTTCCCTGCAGGACATATACTGATGTAATCTTGAACTGGCCACTAGAGGGAGCAAAATACTAGGGAGAAGCAGAAAACTCAACGCAACGGGGATACACAAGTGACAAAAATAAGAATGCAGCATCACACACTCACCTTACTGTTTCTTACTGACAGTGTAGAAGGCCCACCTTCCTCCCTCACCATTAGGCTCGCCAAGTTGCCCACAGCAGGAGAAAATGGATGGGGGGTGATGTCATGGACATGGCAATCATCCTATGCCCATGGTGCTGTAGGAATTTCCCCAAATTCTATGGTTTCTACCACTGAATGGTGAAATTCCTAGAGCGCTGCATGTGATGTCACTTCGAGATGAAGACCTGGAAGTGACATCATTGCATCATGCGGCATTCCTTCTCCCCATTGCTCCTGTGATTGGCAGGACCAAGCCTGGCAACCTTCCGCACCACTTGCTCCCCTTGGAGGAGATAATCGTCCTCACTCTCCTCGCTGCCCCAACCCTAGCAAGCCACACATGCCCTGGAGGGCTTCCTGAACTCTTGTGAGACTACGATTTTTTTAATGAGAGAGTTCAGTGCCCAGTGTGGTGGCCCTGGCAACCGGGAGTGGTGGCTGAACTCTTGAAAGAAGAAGTAATTTCACCAGACTTCAGGCCATGGTATGTTTGAGTTCTTGCAACCTGGTGTCGCATGGTTCGCCATTCTAAGTCTGTGTTAATAAAAAGGGATATAAATGTTTTAAATAAACTATCCCCCCTTTCTGATAGCTGAAAATTACTGTAGGGTTTTTTTAAAATGGTACTGTAAGGAGCAGAACTGTCGTCTTGTGCATTATAGTGCCATTTTGAAACCCTACAGTAATTTTGCAAGGCACAGTTGTGTTTGCAATCCGGTAATTTAATCATCCTTCCCTTTCCTGTAATCATCATAATGGAAGCATCATACAGTTGGTTAAGCAATGCCTTTCGAACTAGAGTTCTCAAGCAACATTACAAGAATGTTACAAGCCAATTTAGAACTCCAAAACCCTCCTCCCCTATCCCAAACGCTCAAACAGGAAGCTTGGAATCAGTGCCCACACTGACAGAATTATCACTCAGAACTGCAACAGTGTTACCCAAGGTCTGTCTTCCCCACAACCTGTATTGCACCCTTCTGTTCTGCAATGAACCTCAGTCATATCAATGATATTTTAATTAATGGTACCTTTGTGCCTTCTTCAGGTTCCGCATGTTGTTAGGCATTATCAAATTCTCCCCTCCCCCTTTGTTGGAGTTTGTGTGCAGCAGCTATGCGACTACCCATCTGCAGGACCAGTGAACAATATGGCTATCTAGCTGAGCAAAGACTTGGATGGCCAGGCTAGATCTCATCAGAGCTCAGAAGCTAAGGAGGGTTGGCTCTAGTTTGCACTTGGATGGGAGACCACCAAGGAAGTCCTAAGTCGCTATATGGAGACCGGCAATTGCAAACAACCTCTGTCCGTTTCTTGCCTTGAAAACCCTCCAAGGTCACCATAAGTTGGCTCTACCTTGACAACACTTGCCACCACCAGTGATGCCTAGAAATGATCTCCTCCAGAAATTCATTCTTTGGTCTGTTCCAGTAATGATAAGGGAAGCCTGTGGACCTCAGTGTTGGGCGTAGGACCCATGGTCACTAAAGGGTAGCAGGGACACAAAGGAGATCACAATTTCAGGGGAGGGGGGCTGTCAAGAGCAGTGTCAGGGGAAGTAGAAGGCTCTCAAGAGCCAGAGGGACAGCAACTCAGCCACACAGGCCACAGAGAGACAAAGTTGGAGTTAGTCGTTGTAGATTTTCCAGGCCGTATGGCTGTGGTCTTCCTGTGACTGGCATCCTCAGAGGTATAACAGCTGTGACTGGCATCCTCGGAGGTATAACACAGAAAAATGGAGTATTCTCTCTGTCAATGTGAGAAGAAAAATGGTAGGCAGGTAATTTATATCTACTCAGGAAGGTAGGGTAGGGCTGATTCGTTTATCTTGTAGGAGTTCCCCAGGCTGTGAACATGCTAATGGAGGAGCTTTCCTGAGGAGGTTCTTTTGCATATGGATTAGCTGTTGAAATTCTAATCTTATCTATAGTGCTGTTGTAAGATGTACAGCATTTTGTGTTTTTTTTGGACAGGAAACCATGCCCTATTTATTTTTAAACTCTCTTCTTTCCTGTTGAAATTGTGTTTATGTTTGTGAATTTCAATGGCTTCCCTGTGCAATCTGACATGGTAATTGGATGTTGGAGTTCCTGTTACGATTAATGATAGGGCAAATCTTCCTTCCAAAGTTTTCCAGAATCTCTGAGAATTGCAGGAGGATACCATGATACTCAGTATCCTCATTTCTTACTGGAAGCAGGATCTCCAGTACAGAAAAGCACTTCCCGGTGTAAGAATCCACTACCTCTTTTTGTCAGAGATAGCAGGGACTGAACTTGGGACCTTCTGGATGCAAAGCATGCTCTCTGTCCACTGAGCCATAGCACCAGAGAGAGTACTGGCTGTCAAGGAAGGCAGCATAACAGGGTGGAGAACATCCAGAGTTTAATGGTATCTGCCTGCCAGTAAAGAGAGCTTGCTTGCTTTATTCACCACTGCAAATAGCCCTTCTAGGTTTGCGGAGGGATTGTGCTAATGTTAGATATTTATACTGACCCGGTTGTCTTCTGAACTGATAGACTAACCACAGCGAAAGTGTGGCTATCAGCTTCAGCACTTACTGCTGAAGGCAATTTGTGGGAAATTATATACGTGCAAAATAACAAACGCAACCTCTGGAAGAATATGGAAAGCACTCCATCAGGCATGCTGTGGCTGTTAAGTACTACTTTATCATCAACAGTTAAATTTGTTAAGTAAAGGATGAACTCCTTAATACAGTTTCCTGAGCACAGTGGGAGTTATTTCTGAGCAGGCCTGCTTAAGATCGTTCCCATAGTAGCTACAACTGTAGACAACTAGTCACAAATATCTCTACTTGTCTTAAAGGAGGCTTAGAGCTCCGACACAGCTTGAAATGCTGCTAACAAGCACTAATCTAATCTCTTTTAGGCATCTTCCTGAAAGACTGCAGGGCGCATCTGTTTTTTTGACAAAACATCCCATTACAATGTGAAATGTCTGCTATGAGCTGCTAGCAAAGGCACCTCAGGGAACAGAAGCACAGAAGAACGGCCCACTGTAGGGAAATGTTAGGAAGGGGTAGCACGCTGGGAAAATATGGAATGCACAGTCAAGCTCGGGGGTCGCCAGTATGGTGTCTGTGGGCACCATGTCGTGCATCGAGACCTTCTCTGGGGCCCAACCAGTGTTTTTAGAAAGTGGGTGGGGCCATATGGGGCTTTTGCCCAGGAAGGCTTCTGATTGGCTGTGCAGATTTTTTTTTTTTTAATGTTGCTTTGGCAGCAGCCACCACCACAGCACAAGGATCTTCCCTGTGTGACAGAAGGTAAGCCACAGCAGCCATTTTATGGCTGGCTCCACCTCCTGAGGCAGCCATTTTGTGGCAATAGCCACCATACTGTGTCAGAGTTCAAAAAGGGCCCACAGGCTCAAAGAGCTATTAGAGTGATTTTACTTTCATTTTCAGTCACTCTCTGACAGGGCCGGCTCCAGGTGTCTGGGCGCCCTAGGTCGGACAGCCTGGGGCGCCTCCACTGGGGATGCCAACCTCCCGGTGGGCCCTGGAGACCGGCGGCGGTGGCGGGGCGCTGGCTTTCCTGGAGGCTCTGCAGCTGCAGGACCCCCAGGGAAGCCAGGGAAGGGGGTGAGGGTCCAGCCTCCGCCCCCTCCCTCCCGGCGCCGGCTTTTCAGGGGCCGCCGCGGCTGCGGGATCCACAGAAAAGCCGGGAAGGGGGCGGGAGGAGTCCAGCCTCCGCCCCTCCCTCCCGGCGCCTTCTTTTCTGGGGCCACCGTGGCTGCGGGACCCCCAGAAAAGCCGGGAAGGGGGCGGGGGGTCCCGCAGCTGCTGGGAAGGGGGCGGGGGTCTGGCGGCGCCGGCGGGCGCTGGGTTAGGGCAGCGGGGGGCACTTTTCGGGGGGGAGTGGGGCGCCATTTGGCGCCCTCAGGCTGGCGCACCCTAGGCGGGCGCCTAGTTCACCCTATGGGCGATCCGGCCCTGCTCTCTGACTGCTGAGTTCATGACTTCAAGTCTGTATGACTTGTAATGTAGGCGATGCTACTCAAGGAACTGGAAGAGGTGTAACTGTACTAATTGCTGGTGTTCCTCTTAAGGCCTCAGCCAGGCCTCCATCTTAGAATGGTCCAGAAACAGGAATAACCCCCCTGCCTTGGACAAGGCTGATGATATTCCCCAACAATGGTTAACTAGGCCACTAGGTAGTAACAACATATAGTATATCTGTCCAGACCCAGACCCAGCAGGACTGCCCTCCCGGACCCAAAGGGACTGCCCTCCCAAGAACCTAGGAAAAGAACCTCAGGCCTGAGGACAACAGGAGCCAAGGACCCAGTACACCTACCAGAGCTGGGATGACGAGCACAGCCATTAGTAGTACTGCAGTTGACCCAGCTGCCGGCTAAGACCACAAAGAGGAATGCCAGCCGTGGGAAGAGAGGGCTGGCCAGTACACAGCAGAGATCCAGAAGCTATCAGCGTAGGAGCTCCAAGGCCCCACCCCAGCCAAGATCAGGGGTCCTGCCAGCTCTGCTAAGACAGTCCCAGCTGAGGACTTAATCAGCCCAGCAAGACACACAGATGAGGAAGGCGAGAACTGACATGGGGCAGGGAAGGGCTCGAAAGAAAGAAACGTCAGGAAGCCAGGGCTCAGCTGTCCCCAGTCTTCCTGAGAACAGCTTACACCTCTGACCAGAGAGGCGAGTGTGAGAGGAGGTAAGGGGAAAGAGCAGGGCTGTAGGGCACAATAAAAGAAACCCTCCAAGGATGGCCGAGGAGGAGCAAGGAACCGGAGACAGTACTGGAACTGGGAAGGAGCAGGAGAGAGAAAAGTGGCGGTTCCCAGGGTGGAGTAGGCAGAATGCCCCTATATATAAATCAACGGTGCAACCTCATTTGGAGTACTGTGTACAGTTCTGGTCACCACACCTTAAAAAGGGTATTATAGTTTTGGAAAAAGTGCAGAAGAGGGCAGCTAGAATGATAAAAGGGTTGGAGCACTTTCCCTATGAAGAAAGGTTGAGGCTCTTGGAGAAATGACGGCTGAGGGGCGACATGATCGAGGTTTATAAGATTATGCATGGGATAGAGCAGGTCAAGAAAGAGGTACTTTTCTCTCTTTCTCACAATACAAGAACTCAATGAAATTGCTGAGCGGTTGGGTTAGAATGGATAAAAAGAAGTCCTTCTTCACCCAAAGAGTGATTAACACATGGAATTCACTGCCACAGGAGGTGGTGGAGGCTACAAACATGGACGGCTTCAAGAGGGAATTAGATAAGCATATGGAGCAGACAGGAGGGCCTGGCATAATCTGGTCCATGTGGTAGCAAAGAGTCGGACTCGACTGTATGAGTGAACAACAACAAATGGAGCAGAGGTCCATCAGTGGCTATTAGCCACAAGGTATAGATAAGGACTCTCAGGCTGGGGCAAGTTATTCTTGGTGCTTGGGGGGCAACAGTGGGAGGGCTTCTAGCGTCCTGGGCCCACTGGTGGACCTCCTGATGGCACCTGGTATTTTTGGCTACTGTGTGACAGAGTGTTGGACTGGATGGACCACTGGCCTGGCCCAACATTGGCTTCTCTTATGTTCTTATGTTCTTAAGGTGCTTTAACCTCTTTCCCACTGATATCCAGCATATCTGAGGCCAGAGGGGCAGACTACAGCCTGGAAAGACCCAAAGGCAAGAGTAACGCAGTAAGAAGTGGGCCCCAGGTATGGATAATACCCCTTCCCCTTTAACTCAGACCAAACATAATACTTCTTCCCAGTATTTTAAGAGATAAGAATAGATAAAACAAAATATGGAAAATCTTGTTCATTATATTAGTAACAAGAACTATCAGAAACAGATTTATCTATCCAACCCAAACTCCCATGGTTACAAGTCCAATCTTTCCCTGGGTTTGGGAATAGGAATCGTTATCAAGGATAAAAGACAAGACGACTGGCCAGCCAGGCACTGGGCGTTCATCCACAACTTAAATAAGATACAAAGCAAAATACTTACCTGCTAAAGAGAGATCATCAGTGGTTAAATATACAGAACAAAGGTACCACCCCACCCCCCATGCACGGAAGCTCCCGGGCTGGCCCAAAGAGACCCAATGAGGGACAAAATTTCCCCTGGATCTCCAAGAGTCAGCGTTGAAATTGGAGCTGCTTGCCTTCTTTTATACAATATTTATCACATACGTTTTGGTAGGGCTATTGAAATTATAAATTACATCAATTGACATAACTGCTTTGATAATGTGGGCCATTATGGCATAGGAGATGTTTCCACATTCCAGGGGCAATGAGGTTACCAGAAATATTTTGCAAAACAAGATAACACCTCACTTTCTGAATGACAAACACAGAGCTGTTTTAGTTTCAGGATGTCCTTTGTGTTCTTGGGATGAGATAGCCAGCCTGACACTGTTTTCTAAGTGGAGGCAGGATGTGTGTTTCTGCATATAGGCCAACCCTTAGTATTGCAAATGTTCTGGCTTCCTTGACTTAATGGCAGGTGCATACCGATCCTTTATTTCTAAATGTTTCCAAATTCTTTAGATTCATGAACAATGCAGGTGAATGCAAACGCTGGTTTCTATATGTGACAGGGAAAAGGTATGTCTTAAGACAAAGGATTTGCAAAGCATATTGGGAGCTTGGTTCACTGCTGCTTGCCACTTGGACAGTTACAGAAATAAAATACTGTGGCTGCAGTCACACTCATGAGATAAAGTGGGGGGGGCTGTGTCAGGTTTTAAAAATCAAGTAGATCCAGTCATTCTTGCACAAAGAAAGGTTTATTGGATTATCTTGTTATAAACCCACAGTAAGAGGTCATTGTCAGGAATAGGGGGCAAAGCGAAGCAAGCTAACTTATAGTGTGATGCAATGAAGCGCCTAGCAAATAGAACTTGAGCACTCGCGCGGGAACTCCCGGCGGGAGAAATACTTTGTGAGCGGGAGACTACTCCCCCTCCCCTTGCCTTCCCAGGACTGGAAAATTCTCATCTACACAAGAATAGCCCAAAGCCTACATTCAAGGCCACCGTGATAAGGAGAAGCGGCAGGGAAGGAGCTCCCACGTTTCTGCCTGCATACCTACGCAAGCGCATAGCGGGGATAGGAAACACACAACAATGACTTCAGTGAGAAACATCAAATGCAGCTTTTTCTTACATTCTGCCCTTCCCAAAACACCACCCACCCGCCACTTAGGAAGGAGAGAACGTGGGCCCCCGGGTTTATGAGGGTATCGATTGTGAAAGTTTCGCAAGTGATCAGGTGCATTAATATCCGAAACTTTCACCCACTCTTTATGCTGGGGCCCGAAATGTACCCATTGGACCAGGTACAGAAGTTGTCCACGTAAAATCTTAGAGTCAAGGATATCCGCAATCTCGTAGTGTTCTTCATCATCAATCATCAGAGGGGGGGAGGCTCCGGCATCGTAGTTTGCCATTTAGTCGGGAGTAACGCCGGTTTGAGGAGGCTGTAATGGAAAATTGGATGTATAGCTTTAAGAGACTTAGGCAGATCTAGTTGAACAGTCACTGGATTTATACATCGTAACACTTTGAAAGGACCAACAAATTTCCAAGCCAGTTTTTTGGACTGTTGCTGCAACTTTAAGTTTTTTGTAGATAGATAGACGGAGTCCCCTGGTTTTAGATTCCATCCCCCTGCCCTTTTTTTATCTGCTTGTTTCTTGTACTGTGCCTTGGCTTCATTTAAAGTCTCAATAATTAGGGGCCAAGACTCACGAAAAGTTTTACACCATACTGAAGCTTTCCCCACCCCTTCCCCCGGTTGCAGAAAGGGGAGAGGGGGGCTGTCATAACCCATGGCCGCTTTGAATGGTGACATCTTCGTGGAAGCGTGCCATGAGTTGTTGTAAGCAAACTCTGCTAATGGCAGTAAATCAACCCAATTGTCTTGTTGATAGTTAGAAAAACATCTCAGGTATTGCTCCAATGTCTGGTTTACTCTCTCCGTTTGCCCATCAGTTTCAGGGTGATAGGCAGTACTGAGAGCACGTTCAATACCCATGAGGGTCATTAACTCCGACCACAATTTAGAAACAAATTGACTTCCTCTATCGGATATTATTTTCAGTGGTAATGTATGTAGTCTGGCAATGTGTTGAAGAAATGCCTTAGCCAAGGCCCTGGCAGTTGGCAGACCGGGGAACGGTATAAAATGCGCTTGCTTTGAGAACAAGTCTACCACCACCCAAATGACCGTCATCTGTCTAGAAGGGGGAAGATCAGTGATAAAGTCCATCGAAATTACTTCCCAGGGTCGGGTCGGGGTGGGGAGAGGCTGTAGGAGACCTGGAGGTTTCCCCGGACGGTTTTTACAACGGTTGCATGTTGGGCATGACTGTATATAGAGTGATAACTCCTGTTTCATTCGGGGCCACCAGAACCCACGCTGCAGAAGTTTTAAGGATTTCACATATCCGAAGTGCCCTGCAGATTTTGAGTCATGAACTGTTTGCAACATTTGGGATCGAGTGGCTGCAGGAACAAACATCTTATTCCCCTTAAACCAGCAACCGTTTGGATCACATCTCACATCATCCCTGCCTCGCAACTCACTTGTTTCTTGCGGGGTGATGTCAGTGAGAAATTGTTTCTCCCAGGGTAAGGTTTGGATAAGATTCTCTGAGATACGTTTGGCCTTGCGGGTTACAACTGCACCGACCAGTTGTTCTGGGGTAAACATAGACTCTTGTACCTCCACCCTCTTACTGAAATGTTGGGGAAGACGGGGAAAGAGCATCCGCCAGGTGATTAGCCTTCCCTGGAAAGTGGTGAAGAGTAAATTGAAACTTGGAGAAGAACTCAGCCCACCTAAATTGTTTAGCATTTAAATTCCGGGGTTTCCGTAGTACCTCAAGGTTTTTATGATCAGTCCATATTTCAAACGGTACTTGGGAACCCTCTAACCAATGCCTCCATGTGATTAATGCTAAACGTATAGATGCAGCTTCCTTATCCCAAATCGGCCAGAACCTTTCGGTATCATTGAATTTTCTTGATACATAAGCTAGTGGTTGCAGCTGTCCCTGAACATTTTCTTGTAAAATCACCCCACCCATAGCAGTATCTGATGCGTCAACCTGGACCACAAATTTCTTTGTCTCATCTGGGTGTGCTAGTATTGGCTCAGACGTGAACAGCTGTTTTAATTGATCAAATGCATATTGACACTGAGGCGTCCAGTTCAAAGGGGCCCCCGGCATTGAAGCCTTGGATCCCTTCCCCTTAGTCTTTAGAAGTTCGGTAAGGGGAGGGCAACTTGGGCAAAATGGGGTAAGAATTGACGGTAAAAGTTGGCGAAACCGAGAAAACTTTGGAGCTGTCGTCTGGTTTTTGGGGGCTCCCACATTACAACATCCTGGACCTTCTTTGGGTCCATTTCCAACCCCTCAGAGGATATGCGGTACCCCAGAAAGTCAATACATTCCTGATGAAATTCACACTTTGACAGTTTCACGAATAGTTTGTTGTCTAAAAGCCTCTCCAGTACTTTTCGCATGAGTATGGTGTGGGATTTTAGGTCTGGGGTATAGACCAAGATATCATCCAAGTAAGCGACCACCCCCTTGAATAAGTAGGGGTGTAGGACCTCATTGATTAAGTTCATGAAGACCCCTGGTGCCCCTTGTAAACCGAATGGCATCACCCGATATTCAAATTGCCCCAGCGGGGTATTAAATGCCGTTTTGTACTCATCCCCTTCCCTGATGCGAACTCGAAAATAGGCATCTCTCAAATCCAGTTTAGAGAACACTTTCCCTTTTGCCACCTCTGCCAATAAGTCTTTGATGAGGGGCATTGGGTAGGCATTGGTTGCAGACACTGCGTTAAGACCCCGGTAATCCGTGCAGAGTCTGAGCCCCCCATCTTTCTTTTTACAGAACAATACCGGTGCTGCAAACGGGGATGACGCTGGCCTGATAAAACCACGAGCCAGATTTTTATCAATAAAGCGGCGCAGTTCTTGCTTCTCACCAGGACTCATGGCATAAATTTTCCCTTTGGGCAATTTCTGCCCCGGAAGAATTTCAATAGCACAGTCAGAGTTGCGGTGGGGGGGTAGTTCATCCGCCTCCTCCTCCTCAAAAACCCTAGTCAAATACTGGTAATCCCTAGGGATGCGGTTCAGATCCTCCATTGCTAGGCAAGCGCGTGGAGGTTCATTGCAGGGAAGGTTTCCCCACCCTGGGTCCCATTTGTGTTCGGCACATTTCGGTGAGATAAATTGAACATCCCCCTCTTCCCATAGAATGTAAGGATTGTGCCCATGCAGCCAAGGACTACCCAATACTAAGGGAAATTGGGCTTGAGGAGCTATCACAAATGAACGCAGCTCCCAGTGGGCACCGATGCCGATTCTTAGCGGGACAGTCTCAAATCGGCATGGCTCTTTCATTGGAGACCCATCCATCTGTGTAAAAGTTATCGGGTCTTTCAAGTTGACCACGGCTGCCTCCAGCCCTACCACCATAGACGGGTTTATGAGGTCCCTCCCACACCCCGAGTCAATGAGGGCTCGAACCCGAATGTGGGTCATCATGGCTGGGTTCATTACTAGGACAGTCACAAAGAAGAGAGAGGGTAATTGCTCACCAATTTAGGCGCCTCAGGTGTTGGGTCCTGTTGTGTAACGCCATTCACAAACAGGACCATCTCATTTCCCTGCACCTCATTCTCTTCCTCCAGCAAGAAGTTATCCAGTTGATCCGGCCCCGCGAAAAGGGCCCGTGGGTTGCGTGGTTTTGCTGTGCCTTTCTTCGGGGTGGGGTTCATCCATCGTCTGGGTTCTTCTTGTTGTAGGGCCCGATTAGGGTCCCCTTTTGGGCAAGCAGCTGCGAAGTGTCCCTTTTCCCCACACCGCAGGCAGAGACCCTGCCGCATACGCTGATCCCTCATTCCACCTGGGGTGGTTGCCGGTTTGGACTTGGCTGGGCCCGCCGTCGAACTCGGACGGTGGTAACCGAACGATGAGTCCAGTTTCATCATGCGTAGTCGACTCTCGGCCTTTTCGGCTTCCTCCATCCAACCTTGGAGGGTACGAGGCTGCTGAGAGCTGAGGATGTTATTGCGGATGTCGACTGCTAGACCCATTCGATATTGTTGGGCCAGAACCGCATCAGTCCAATCCCGAATTTTCACAGCATGCCTTTGAAACTCCCTGGAATACTCGCGCACTGAGAGTTTACCTTGTCGGAAGGTACGAAGGAAAGCTTCTGCCTTTTCCGCTGCCCCCGAATCCTCGAAGCGATTTCTCAAAGCCCACATGAAGTCATCTACATTCCCCAGCTCCGCGGCCTCCAGATCATGGAGAGCAACATACCAGCTTGTCGCACTCCCCCGGAATCTGGATGCGATAAACTCCACCTGCTGTTCTTCATCTGGGAAAATATGGCCCCATCTTTGGATAAATTTTCCGACCTGCAATATGAAAAAAGACACAGTCTCTGGATCTCCATCAAAAGTAATTTCAAGCATATCCTTAGGTCGGATTACTGGGGGGCCTGAGCCATAACCGGAATCGGCTGCATAAGAGGGACCGGAGCCGGTGGTTGGGGCGGAGGTGCAGCAGGCGGCTGGAGTGGCCCTGGTTGGCCTGGCCCTGGAGCTGGTGCTGGCCCGACTGGTGGAGGCGGAGCTGGTGCCGGCTGGCCCGGTCCTGGACCCGGAGGTGCTGGTTGAGCCGGTCCTGGACCCGGAGGTGCTGGTTGGCCTGGCCTCGGGCCCGGAGGAGGAGGAGGTGGTCGTCCCGGTATCAACGGTGGCGCCGGGGCTGGTGCTGGTCTAGGCTGTGTCAATGGATGCGCCCGAATAGCTTGGTCCATCATCTGTGGTAGGGACTGCATTAGTTTGCTCATGTCCTTCACCAGACGTCGGGTGTCCTCTTGAATAGAGTCCATGCGAGCGTCGGTATCTGGCCCCGACCCAGTTCTGGGAGAACCTCGAGGTACTCTCCCCTGGGGAAGTCCAAAACTGCCTCTGGGATCAATCAAATTGTCTCGGCTTTGGCTCCCCGGCAAAGTCCATGTCGACTGGGTAGTATCCAACAGGTTCTTTGACCAATCGCGTGACCTACGATAGGTCACCCCTTTATCCCATGGCGTTGGGACTCCGGGAACATAGGTTCGGGGTAGCACTCCTCCTTGAGACGGCAGGTGCCCGGCCGGGCTATAGACTGGGAGAGCGTACTGAATCCCCAATGTGCTTAGAACTGGCGGGGTCAACACTCCGGCTCCCGATTGTGATGCTGGTGCGATCAAAACTGTGGTGGTAGTCACCGGCACAGTAGTGGTGGTCGGGAGGGTGACCACTGCGGTCGCCACGGTGGTAACAGGAACCGTGCCCCCTAAGGTAGCGGCCGCCGCCGCTGCGCCTGTGGCTCCTGTAGTGGCCGTCACCGCTGCAGTCCCCGTACCCCCTGGAGCAGTTGATACTGGCGCTGCGCCTGTGGCTCCTGGACTAGTAGCCGCCGCAGCTGCTCCCGTGGCTCCCGTACCCGCTCCACTCATCTTGGTAGACGGCGGAAACTGACGGTAGTGGGAATGATGATGATTCCTGACAATTTCTGTCAGGTTTTAAAAATCAAGTAGATCCAGTCATTCTTGCACAAAGAAAGGTTTATTGGATTATCTTGTTATAAACCCACAGTAAGAGGTCATTGTCAGGAATAGGGGGCAAAGCGAAGCAAGCTAACTTATAGTGTGATGCAATGAAGCGCCTAGCAAATAGAACTTGAGCACTCGCGCGGGAACTCCCGGCGGGAGAAATACTTTGTGAGCGGGAGACTACTCCCCCCTCCCCTTGCCTTCCCAGGACTGGAAAATTCTCATCTACACAAGAATAGCCCAAAGCCTACATTCAAGGCCACCGTGATAAGGAGAAGCGGCAGGGAAGGAGCTCCCACGTTTCTGCCTGCATACCTACGCAAGCGCATAGCGGGGATAGGAAACACACAACAATGACTTCAGTGAGAAACATCAAATGCAGCTTTTTCTTACAGGCTGTTTGCTCCGTAGCAATTTGACCTGCATGTGCATGATCACACAGTCCCTGGGAGCTGCGGAGGCAGCCCGCCACTGCATGATCAGACGCAAACCGTGGGAGAATCATCGTTGTTGGGGGGTTTTGTCACGTGTTTCTGGTGTGCTTCAACAGGGGATTGATGATCCGCTTCTCCACACTGAGTGCTCCCTATGCAGTGTGCAATGATGCACATACTGAAATGTGGGGAAAACCAATGGTACGGCATCAGGATGGCCTGATCGGACCATCCCGACGCCATGAGAGTGCACTGGCACGATCGCACAGGGGAAAGTCCATCTGTGGCCCATAGCAACCCATTTGATAGTGGACTTTGCCCAGTATCTTAACTCTGCTCTTGCAGTGGAGCGAAATGGGTTGCTGACGGGTGTGGGATGCTTGCCAGATGTTCTCGTGTGATCATGTCCTTAAAATCTGCCCGGCACTTGTCCCTACCACATGGCTAATTCTGCGTGTGATCAGGGCCTATGATTACTTTATGAAGTTGTCTATATAAAATTTTCTGAGCCAGCTTATTCAAAATATTCTCACAACAACATCCTTCCTGGATATTCCAAGACTTTTTACACTGGCCAAAGGGCTGTAGATCTCCTTCCCCTCTCTCTGTCCATCCATTTGTTACCACCCTTCATACTCTAGACAAGAGAGGATCTTGATCATTTCCTTATTTGAGCTCTGTGGCATCTATTAAAGATGCAGACATCAGTTCAATTGGGAAAATAATGTCAGCAGGTTGCAGTATTGGGCTGCCGCTCCCATTTCTTGTGCAACGTCTAGGGCTTTCTTAAAGTCTGCACAGGATTCTGCCAGTAAACGCCTCTGAATCCTCTAATCATTGATGCCACAGACCAGCTTATCCCTCAGCATGGCATTCAAGGTGTCCCCAAAACCACAGTGCTCTGAGAGGCGATGTTTAGTTCTACTACAAAAACATCCGCAGACATTCCAGGTGGATGTGAAAAAACTATTCAATTTAAAAGGCTGTGCAACCTCTGATGGTTTGGGGTTATGATGATTTGACACCAATTCAATCAGTTCCTCAAAGGATTTGGCTGTGGGCTTTTCAGGTGCTATCAAGCTTCTGATTAAGCCATAAGTCTTTGCTCCGCAAACGCTCAGCAGAATCGCCCGCTTTTTATTTTCATCAGTCACGTCATTGGCAATGAAGGACTGAGAGAGTCATTCTGCATACTGGACCCAGTGCTCCATATCCAAAACAGACTCCTCGATGATCCCATAGGAAGTTATTTTTTTTTTGTCCCAAAGCATCTGTACTCTTACTTACAGAGTGTGAAGATACTGGTCAATCCCACCATTACCAGTGTAATGCAGGTGGTCTGAATCAGCCAAGCAGAACGGGTGTAATTATATTTTTCCCTAGATTCAGGTGAGTGGCTGTGTTGGTCTGAAGTAACAGAACAAAGTTGGAGTCCAGTGGCCCCTTTAAGACTAACGAAGTTTAATTCTGGGTATAAGCTTCTGTGTGTATGCACACTGCTTCAGATGCATTGAAACAAGATTTCCTCAACCACTATGTACGGGAGGGGGGGTTAGTTGCCAGGAAGGGCTAGTTGCCAGGAAGAGTCAAGATGCCTAAGTTAGGTTTTTTTTTTTTTTTTTACTACTCACTAGGATAGGGGCTGTTCTAAACTAAAACACAGAGTAGCAAGGATCATAGTTCATTGATACATCAAATTCTTGGTATTTCCCTATTACATAAACAAGAAAAAAAGAAGAAGAGTTAGTTATTCATATAACTAGGTCAAACAAGCAAAATCATGATTAGCTTTAGCGAGTGCATCTTAGTATTTCCATTGTTAATGAGAAAAACAAAACATCAGATTTTCAGAGTTAAGCTATTTTGGTGCTTTCTTCATTCTATGCTTTTTTTTAATTGAAAGTCAATTTAACTTGTAAAGGTTAAGGAGCTGCTGCTTCTAATTCTGATTCAAAGTCAATCAATTCTTCTGAGGAACTGCTCGAAGAACTATCAGAAGTTCCCGATCCCTTATCGTCATTGTCCTCTGCAACATTACTGTCCTCTACTTTCTCAGTTTCTTTCGCTGGTCTTTGTTGCTGCTCCAAAAATGCTTTCGTTTTTGTAACAGAGTCAATCTTTTCTTTTTTCTCTTTTAAAGTTGAAGATAAGTCCTTCTGGCATCATCCATCTGTAGGGAGTGGAATTTTTCTGTAAAGATAGTACCAGGTCTCTGTATTGCTTCCTCCTCTTTCTGATCTCAAATGGAATATCTTTTAAAACTTTTGCTTTTTCTCCTTTGATTTTTAGGGTTATCCCATTGGTCACTTTCAGTATTACATCTTTTATTGTAGAGAACTTCACAAACACTTCACCAGGCAGCTTATTTTTCTTAATAAATTCTGGATAGGTACGATATATCATATCCATAAGAACATAAGAAAATAAGAGAAGCCAATGCTGAATCAGGCCAATGGCCCATCTAGTCCAACACTCTGTCACACAGCGGCCAAAATATACCAGGTGCCATCAGGAGGTCCAGCAGTGGGGCCAGGACACTAGAAGCCCTCCCACTGCTGCCCCCTCCAGCAACAAGAATAGAGGGCATCACCTGCCCCAGACTGAGAGTTCCCATCTATACCCTGTGGCTAATCCATGTTGCTTTGTAGAGCTTCTGCTGTAAAGCCTGCCACAGGGGCTATAGCTTTACTTAATATCTCTTTCAGGTTCTGGGATACCTTGAAATTTCAGGACATATGCTGACTTTTTCATCTGTAGTTGCAAAAGTTGTTGTTTCTTGGAGGTTTTTTTCTTTTTTCACAGCCTCCAGTCTTTGATTTAACATATTTGTCTTAGCATCAACCTTTTTGAGCTTTTTAACTTTCTTCTCTGTTCTTGCAGTCATTTCTTTCAGTTCCTTTTGAAGCACATCAAAATTATTGTTGAGATTAGTCATCTGGTCCAGCAGAGGGCATAGTGCTGCAGCAGTCATATTGGGAAAGTCTGTGGTTACTTCCAGTTTAAAAACTGGAGTCGATGAGCTAGCAGTTCCTGAGGAAGGTTTTACCCTCGGCACCATTTTTTCTGCTTGATGTGCCATTGTTTACATTAAAGGAACAGTTCTTAAAGTCTCTGAAAGTCTGATAAATTGCAATCTTCTTACTAATCTGCACACTACTCGGCCAAATTATTGATCTCCCTTTCAGGCTGCCCTTACGTCCCTCACTTACTTTGTTGGTCTTAAAGGTGCCACTGGACACAAGCAGAGTGAGTAACTATATTTACTGCCGTTGTTCATCACAAGGCCTCAGCCAGGCCTCCATCTCAGAACAGCCTGGAAACAGGAGACACTTCCACATTGTCCTTTTTCGTCACTTGTTTGTCCCTATTGCTTCATGGTCTTTCCCCCTCCCAATTTTTTGCTCTCTCTAGTATCCCAGAGGGAGCAAAGCACATGTGGAAAGGGGGGGACCTAAAGCAATAGGGACAAATGAGTGACAAAAATGACAATGCTGAAGTGGCCACCCCCACCCCCACTCAGATATGCTTGATGGTATTCCTTGACAATCACTAATTAGGCTTCAAGAACAACTGAACATATATTATTTGTCTGATGTTGGAATCAGTGGGATTCCTGCTACAACAGCCAGCATTTGGAGTATCCTTATTCTGGGTGTAACTCCCATGTTCCTAGGCAAAGCTGGAGTGAACACTTCCCAACCTGTTGAGCCCTGACCAAAGGCCAAAAAAAAACACAAGCTCTTCCAACTCATGAGACTTGACTGCTCAATAAACTCTTTTTTCCATTACAAGCTTGACTGCACTTATTAGGCCCGCGCTAAACAATCATCGAAACAAAATCTGAAGCACCATGCCAGAGAACTGATTGAAAATTCAAACTTACTGTCACCTAGGGAATCATTAGAGCAGCTGACATGGAAACTAATATCCAAATTAGAGTGCCATGTCCCCATCTTAAAAGTGCAGGCCAGGGGTGCCGCACAAAGTGTGCCTTCAAGTCAGACAGAGAAAACGAACAATGCAAGCAAGGAAGATCCTGTAGTCCAGAATGATGGCCATGGAAAGAAAGCAGGTATCTTTAACAGCATTGAATAAAGCCAATGAAAGGAAGTTAGGATTAGCATGGGGGGAGGGGGATGAAGACAGGTAAGGGGAAGATATAGCTGCAGGACCTGCCTACAACATTATAGCACATTGGTGTACATGGAAAACGTCAGATGTGAAGGAACAATTTTATCTGGGGTATTTTGTGAATGCCTTGAGCTGGATGGCCCAGGATGGCCGGATCTTCTTGGCCGTGAAAGCTCAGCAAGATCAGCCCTGTTTAGTACTTGGATGGGAGACCCCCAAGGAAGCTCAGGTTCACCACACAGGCAACGGCAAATCACCTCTGAGCATCTCTTGGCTTGAAAACCCAACGGAGGTCTTCAACTGAAACCTGACAGCACTTTCTGCCACCACCTGGTGAGTGGGAGAGGGGAAAGTGCAGCATTCATAGGGGGTAGGAAGGAGACTTGGCAGAAAAGAACTGGGAAGCCTCACACTTCAGTGTAAGAATCCTGAAAGAATCACACCCACACATTTCTCTTTCTACAGGCCAACTCTCAGGTTCATGATATCTGCGAAAGCAGACCTGAATCCAGATTTCGCCTCACCTCTTAGAAAGCGGGAATGATGTGAGCATGCAGAACTGAGTCTCAAAAATATTGCAAAGGGAGCAAGGAAGAGGTCAGCGCTACCACTACTGAGTACATCAAATTCTGCACACAGGCAAACATATGTGCATTTCCTACTTATTGGGGGAGCATGAATACAAATGCCTCTGGCCTCGAAAACCCTAACCCTATGGGATCGCCATAAGTTGGCTACAACTCGACAGCCAAAAAAAAAAAGAAAATGTGTAGCAGAATACAAAAAGTGAAGCGAGAACCAGCCCTGTGTGTTAAGTGCTTTTGTTATGACTTATGCATTTCAGAATCTGCAAAACTAAGAGGCAACTTAAAAAAATAGTTGAAGGACCATCATACGTGAAGGACTGTCTTTCCCTGTACAGACCTATTTGCCAACTCCACTGAGACCAACCACTAAAAATTATGATAATATATTATCGTTAAACCCATGACTAGCATGTTACTTGTTGCCAGAATTATTTACATTTAAATAGAAAACATTCTTGGAAAAGATCTCAGTTTTTCCACTGGGGAATTTTTTTTTTTTAGAAATCCTCAGACTTTTTCCAAAGAGAAAAACAAAAGAAAGAAAGGTAATTAAACATTGTTTTCAACTACAGCATGATATCCTTTCCGGAGGAAATGCAGAAGTAATGTCGCTCCTCTCTAGGAATTGCTGGAAATGCTATGATAAACCAGAGTTTCCAGTGATTCCTAGAGAGATATGGCATCACTTCCGGGTTATCCCAGAAGTGACATCACACCATCATTGAATGCCACTCCCCCATGCCCCCCTTTCCCTGTAGTTGTTTGGCCAGGCCAAGCTAGGCCTGGCAACCCTATGTTCAAACATACCTAATTACCATATACCTACTCAGAAACACATAAGAAGATGTGACATAAATGTACAGAAAACAAAGTGAAACATAGCCAATGCATTCGAAACGAAGAGCCAAAATATCATGGATCAAAGAGAAGGAGAAATTTCCTCTCATGGCCTCACAGCTAGCCATTGTAAAGAAACTAATATACTAGCTGCTTGAGATGAAACCAATTGGCTCTCTCTTAAAAATGCCTCATCTGTGACTCTGCCGTATACTTTTGCCCATAATCCTAAGTGCCTATAAACATAGCGGTAGATAATTAAAAAAAAATGAAGATTAAAGAAAAGTCTGATTATCAGAAAACGGGAAAAGGGTGGAGAAAAAACGGAAAGAAAAATATCCCTTCATGTGCTCTTTTCTCCTTTGTGCCATTTATGATGTAAAACCAACCATCCTCATAATCAACACTTCAAAATCATCATAAAGTCTTGAATCTATGAAACCCAGGCTCTGCTGCTTTAATATTGTTAATTTTTTACAAGTTGGGGTTCGTACTATTATTTTTCTTTTGTATTTTGCGGTCTTTCTCTTTCTCCCCCATCTGTTTGGTAACCCGTCATGGCCTTTGTCTACAAAGTGAATAAAGACTTTCTGAGAACACGTTCTTTCGTATCAAATCTGCCCTACAGACATGTCCAGAAGCTACTTGGGCACCTATAAGGGAGAAAAAGCCACAGTTAATCAAAACTTCAAAATAAGGATGGTTACGGCTGTTCAATTGAAAGGAAGACACCTCTGGCCCATTTACAACAGCCTGGATGATCACAGCTCAGGAATCCTATTTGCTGGCAGACAGATCTCCTCCTATGCACAGGAAATTGCTTTTCAAATTAACCTCTTAAAGGTGCTATTAAGAAACATTATCACATCTTTAAACATACAGTGGCATTTAAGATCACAGAAGGGAAGTAACAGGTACCTTCTCCAAAACAAGGAACTGTAAATGAAATTTAAGTCGTCGTCCCCTCCCCCTTCCAGCCTGGAAATTCAGCAACCCATCTAAAACTCTATTCAGGCTTCCTTCTGTTACTGCAAAGTCTCAAAAATCATCCCAGTTACAGGGACGGATGATGCAGAATCTCAGCAGCAAAACTTAAAATGCATGAAATTATGTCCCTTCTCTATCAAGTCAGTTACCAAGGGAACACCTACCTTTAATCTTTAATTATGTTTGGCAATACGTATCTCAGCCTTCCAAAACGTAGCAGCTCGAAACCCCACTTGCATTCGTACCTGCTACCGTTTTCCCCCTTAGAATTCACAGATTTTTTGGAGGAAAATGACCTGAGTTTCTCCCAATAATTTTATTTTTAGCCATGTGCCCTGTATGCAGCAACTGTGTATATGGTTCCTCTGGAAGATCAGTTCATAGGGCCGGAGAAGAAAATGAAACTACAGTGTTGATCGGAGAAAAAATCATGGTAATTAGTTCAAACCAAATGGCTGAATTAATTCCACGATTAACAGCAATATGGAGTGCCGTGGGGTCTGCAGGATATTTAGGCACAAAATTACAACTACAGAAACAGTTGAGAAGAAATCATGGGGTATAATTCGGAGAGACGTCTATTCATTCAGGATTTCTGAACTTCTAGGGAAAGATTTTCCTCTAATCAGCCTCACCTGTCCTTTTATGACAAAGGAATATTTTTTTTAAAAAAAAAACAATGCCTCATGCTGAATGCCAAAGAGGTCCAGGTCTCCTAGAGACAGCCAAAACAGACGTTAGAAGGGATGTTTTCAATCAGATTCCAGAATGCTGCGATTTCCACTTAGAGAAGCACTCTGCCCCTCAGCAGTGCTAGCAGCAGTTGGCGGGGGGGCGGGGGGGGCGTGTTAGATCTGGAAAACAGGATTGCCATTTTTTGAACCATGGACAGGTAGACCCCCTACTGGTGCTTCCCCATCCCCTCTCAGTACTCAGTGGGGTGGTAGGGAGAAAAACAGTAGGGGGGAAGTGTCATATGGCACTATGTCATTTCCAGCCAAAAAAATTATATATATCCAAAAGTGACATTGCCATGACAGTTTGGAGAGCCAGTTTGATGTAGTGGTTAGGAGCACAGACTCTAATTGGGGAGAACTGGGTTTGATTCCCCACGCCTCCACATGCAGCTGCTGGTGTGACCCTGGGTCAGTTACAAGTTCTTTCAGAGCTGTTCTCTCAAGAGGAGTCCTCAAAAGAGCTCTCTCAGCCCTACCTGCCTCACAAGGTGTCTGTTGTGAGGAGGAGAGAGGAGGGGAAGGGAAGGAGATTGTAAGCTGCTCTGAGACTCCAAGTGAAGGCTGGGATATAAATCCAATCTCTTCTCTTCATCTTCTTCTAGAAATCTCACCCCCAAAAAAACTCTACAGTTTTTACCATAAAGTTTCAGGGAAATCCTAGAGTAACACATGACACAGCAACCACACTTCTGTTTGCTTTGTTTTGTTTGGCCAGAAATGACATTGGGGCATCACACAACACCGTTTCTGCATATCTCTGCCCTGCCAGCTTCCAGGTGGGACCTGAAGATCCTCTGGAATCACAACTGACCTTCTGACTACAGAGATCAGTTCCTCTGGAGAAAATGGCTGCTTTGGAGGAGCATTATACCTTGCTGAAGTCCCTACCCTCCTCAAACCCCACCTTCCTCAGGTTCCACTCCCAAAATCTCCAGGAATTTCCCAAACTGGCATTGGCAACCCTTCCACCCTCCCAATACTCCCACCATTTGCTAGCAAAGGGCAAACAACTGTTAGCCTGACCAGAAGATCATTAAACGCACCCAAGCCCAATCAGATTAGCAGCTCCCTCATCCGTAAATGATGAAGTAAAGGTTAAACCGTTGAGAGACCCGGTGACAGATTTCCTATGACTAGATTTCTCTTTTACATTTAGACGTCAACGTAGAGGAACCTTCAGCATGTAAGCCCCCTACCTGCAGAACAAAAGTGGTATAGCACAGACATATTTACCACCTCAGAGAAAACTAGGCCAAAGAACCAACAGGACCCTGGAAAGCTACACTGCAGGTTTAAATTGCTTTAATAATAGTAACAACAGGGAACTCTGGGAAATGTAATTCAGTGATGGCGCTCAGGACCCTTAACAGTTTTCAGCAGCCCCACCAGTTTCCAAGGATTCTTAGAGGATAGTTAAACTGCTATAAAACCACTGTGGTTTTGTTGTAGCCTAGCCATGCCCCTAAGGATACTTTTACACAAACTAAATTAATGGCTCATGCCCATGATTTTATGAGCTCACGTGGTGTTAGACTGTTGACCAGACATGGGGAAGTGTCATCCGGGTCCCCACTCGACTGTAAAGCCTTCCGTAGCTACTGTGGATAAGTCATTGCCTCACGTGATAAAATGCTAACAATATACTTCTCAGCATGGAAGAACATGAACTCAAGTAACGTGTAAAGATACGGCCTGAAAATTCAATGAGTTTTGGAAACAATTCTGTCACAGAAAGCTTTGCCACTCTTATCCAACGTTCCATGTAAAAAGTCCCAGTCCCAACCCCAAAGGACTTTTGCTACAAGAGGGGTGCGACAAAACAAAGTTCCAAAACACTAGAGAGAGTCTAATTCTCACCCTAGTCCCTGGTAGATGCCACCAGGCCTTTCAAGTCTATCCCAGCAGCCCAGGAGTGAAAGGCCAAGTCTCCCAGCTTCTCAGGGAATTGACAAGGAAAGTCAGCCCTGCAGTGCAGGACTGCAGTCTGCGTTTCCACACAAAAAAACAATTAACTGGTAGGTGGTCAAAAGCCAAAGCTCTGAGGAAAGGCTTTGAGGTCAATGAAGGCAAAGACCACAACAAAGTAAAAATATGATTATTTATTTAAGGCGCAAAAATATTTAAAACAAGACTAGACAGTGAAGGAAATAAAACAAATAAACCTAGGCTTTTCCAGCATAGCTAATACATAGAAACAAGGTTCCAGTTACCCTTCAGGTTCAGCAAGGCAATCAGGTCCAGCAAGACAAGATGATCAAGGTTTGGCCAGTCCAGGAAGCAAACAAGTAGCAGGGCTTTTTTTGTAGAAAAAGCCCAGCAGGAACTCATTAGCATAAAAGGCCACACCCCTGATATCACAGCTCATTAGCTTATTAGGCCACACCCCCATATTACCAGACATGTGGTCATCCAGCCACACCTACCTTTTGCTTCTTATTCTGTTTACCTTGTTTGTTGTCAAAACGGTCCAGGGCTTTTTTGTAGCAGGAACGCCTTTGCATGTTAGGCCACGCACTTCTAATGTAGCCAGTCCTAATGAGTTTCTGCTGTTGGGTGTGGCCTATTATGCTAATGAGTTCCTGCTGGGCGTGGCCACCTCAGAAGCCAGCCGGAACTCCGTTCCTGTGTGTTCCTGCCCAAAAATAGCTCTGACAAGTAGAATACCACATTGGGAGCTGTAAGGCCACCGATATGTTGCCATGTCGAGTAGTCACCAAGCTCCTAGCCATAATGCAAAGACTAACTAGATTTATGGAAAAGGGTCTCTGATTGACCTCAGGCCTGGTTAGACCAATCAGATACCCGAGAGATGATGTAACTCTGTTTGATTGCTAGGCACGTGACTTCCAAAGGATGGACAAGATGGAGGGAGAGAAACAAAACCGTACTGCAGATAAGTCCACCCTTTCCCATACACAGGTGCCCATAGTTTCAGATGTTTGGAATGTACTAATTGGGTCCTGCTAACTCCCTGATACCTCAGCTGCAAACAATTAAGCTGGCAAGGTCACTGTGCTCTGTCTACTTCTGAACCATCGCTAACTGTCTCTGGGAAGATTCCTGTAGGCCTTTCAGCAGCCTGAACCAAAGATTTTATTTTACAGAGCAAAGCAAGGAGCCATTATTTCTTTACAGACTCGGAAGTGACGTAGGGATGTCAGGGCAACACTCAGGTTTGGGCAAAAACTCTATGGTAGAATTGGAAGTCAAAGGGGCACATTACTGAATGGCTGAGTGAAACTCTCTGTACCGGTAAGCCCACTCCCCATCCAGGTCACATTGAAATCACAAAAGTGTGTTGCTAAAACATTGGTTGTTCTGCCCTTTAGGGGGGTAAGCCCCCCTGCCAGCTAGTTGATCGGCAGTAGAAAGGTGGGGCCTGGCAGTGGGGCACCCTTGCCCCTACTGGGGGGGGGGTATCTGGCAATCTTAAAACCATATTGTATCCTAAAGCCATCTATGACATAAAGGGTGAGGTTACACACCTCTACTGTGCTCAGATTATATACAAACCTCAGTACCTCATTAGGCTACCAGCTTTAGCCAATGAGATTCCAGCTTAACCCAAAGGCTACCAGCATCAGCCAATCGGATTCTAGTTTAACCCCACCACTGCCATCTAGTCCTTAACCATTAGTTCAAACCCAACTGAAAGTTTAAGACAATGCCACTGGTTTTCGGCACCCTGCTTCAATGCACAGAACCTACCTCCAAAAATTCAGTTAAACACAAATCAGAACTACTTTGTACAACATGTTTAAAAATGAACTATGACCTGGAACTTATTTTGCTCATATAAATCAACCCAAAATAACAGGGAAGTGATCCATTTGTGTTTCAAATCAGTGTGCTTCATTAAGGCATTTTGCTTTTTCAGTTTGTATAACGTTGGGCTTCTAGGGTAAGGCACGTGTTTGCTTACTCAGCTTATTCTTGCAATGTCTTAATACATTGCTACAGTGACTGATGCTACTGCTTATATCACCATGAACAGCTTTCCAGGGATCGATGACCTGGACCCAAGACTTACCATGCAAACAAATCAGTTCTTAAGACGGAGTTTTCACCATGTGAGCAGCACACTGCAAAACAGTGCTAGCTAGCACTCCATGAAAATGCACCTAGGACAAAAGGCTTCTACACAGGTAGCAGCAAAACCAAACCAAATGGTGTCATATGAACTAAAAGTCGCCAGTTTGGTGGAGATTAGGGATTGGCACGAACCTAGAAATGAACCACGGTTCGAGCACGAACCAGGCCAGTGCATGCTTTGTTTCAAGCCAGTTTGTTTGGTTGTGTCGTTCCCAAATCAGGAGATGCTTTCTCACGAGAAGATGTCCTGGGGAGACACAACTTTGATTAGATAGGACTGAACACTATTATCCCAGGTCCATGTAGGCTACTGACGTGTACGAATGGAATGTGTGATTGTAATTATATCCAACTTTCCCACCTTCAGGTCTCAGACCTGACAAAAGGTTCATTCCCTGCACATCTCATATCTTCCAATAAACTTTTTAAAATCAAAAGTTGGCATGGAGAGTGAGTTGACTTGACGGGGACCCTGACAGTTAAAGACTTCTGGTTTAGAGCGTCCTCAGTATCATATAGTCAGTGAAAGGGGAGGAATCAGTTGTATATTTTGCTTGATTGCTCTGCACCATATTTCTCTGCACAGAACCATACTGCTTATGCTGACTTCTGTATCCTTGGCCACATTACAGCATGACAAATGGAATAAGGCCTAGAGACAGGTGGGAAAATTCCTGGAGATTTCAGAGAGCATCGCGGAGAGGGCCGGAACATCATCCAAGTATAATGCCATGGAGTCCACCCTCCAAAGTGGCCATTTTCTCCAGGGGAACTGATCTCTGTAGTCTGGAGATCAGCTGTAATTCTAAGAAATCTCTGAGCAGGGCCTAGGCCATACAGTAGGTTTTATACTGAAGTGTTTATGCATTATAAGTTTCATTTTAATTAGTAAATATGCTCCCTTTGTGCATGAATAAAGCTGCCATTTTACTTCTTTAGCTTTGTCAGATGTTTTTTTGTGACTATGGCAGTTTAGAATTTTTATTGGCACAATTTAAAATTATGCCAGCTATAACACAATGTGATGTTTCAAACCAACCGGATTGAATTTTATTTTCAAAAGTTATTGTGGGGAGCGCCTCAGGAGATGAATTATTTTCTGTCATTAAAAGGGAGAATGTTTCATTACACCGATTAAGATTTAAAAGAAAGCCATAAAAGCATGATCCACGCAAACGTATCCTGAAAGGTTATTGGGTGTATCTAAGTAGATCTTCCTGTCCATTTCATTCCCAGATGGCGTTCTTTGCCTGGAAATTAAATGGTGCTTGGCGTGAAATAAAACAAAAGTTTCCTGTCCTTTTGTATCTGTAGATTGGGATCCTCAACCTTTTTTGAGAAAGTCAGTGCCTTTGGAATTCTGACACGGTGTGGTGTCCACAGCCACAAAATGGTTGCCATGGGAAATGGAGTCAGCCACAAAATGGCACCCATAGCTTACCTTCAGTCACATAGTGAAGATTCTTGTTCTATGGCGACAGCTACTTAGGGTTGCCAGCTACTTCCTAGTCCCCAGCCCCTCTCCCTCCCCTCTGCAAGACTTAGAGGGCCCTCCAACTGATCAGTGGGCCACATTCTCCTGCCAATCAGTTGGAAGGCCCTTTAATTCCCACAGGAGGGCAGGGAGAGGGGTGGCCACCAGTGGTCACTGTTGGGGGTGGGACTTAGGAGAGGGGCTTCCCCCACTGGCCAGCTGGCTGGCAACAGGCAGGAGCCTGTGAAATCAGGAGACCCCCTCCCCCCCCCCAGGGACTGGCATCCCTACAGCTACCGACAAACCAATGTTATCAAAAATCTGCACAGCCAATCCAATCTCCAATGGCCAAGACTTCCTGGGCAAAAGCCCCACCTGGCCTATCTACTTCCTAAAAACACTTGGCCAGGCACCAAGAAATGTGCTGACAGGCACCATGTTTGGGTCCCCTGCTGTAGGCAGTAGCTTCACATTCTGAATTTGCATATACAAAGCTATAGGCTGCATGCTGAGTGAGCTGTTTAGCCCACTCAACACTTAGCTAATGAGTCAGTTCTACTTTTATTCAGTGGCAACAAACCTACTATAAAAAGCAGGGCTCTTTTTGTAGCAGGAACTCCTCTGCATATTAGGCGACACCCCTAGTGCAGCCAATCCTCCAAGAGCTTACAGAGCTCTTCTTCCAGGGGCTACTGTAAGCTCTTGGAGGATTGGCTACATCAGGGGTGTGTGGCCTAATATGCAAAGGAGATGTACAAGCAGTGAGTTCAAGTTAACATGAGTCCAGATGACCAGATAGGCCTCCTACATGTGGACCGTTCCAGATGTTTGATTGGCCTCCACCCTTGTCCAAGTAGGTTTCCTCCAACTTGTGGCTATTCCTTCAATGGAAGATCCACTTAAATTGGAGGGAAGCTCCTTATATTGGATAAAACTTGATCTGAAACAATCGAACTTGATCCAAAAGGAAGGGTGTGGTATAAATATTTTAATAAAGCTCAGTGGAAGGACAAGATCCACATTGACTTGTCAGCTATAGGGTGTGAAATATCTGGAGATTGTGGGGATTGTGGGGGTAGGAAGTGGGGAGGGTGGGGAGAGACCTCAGCAGGGTATTTGGCAGAACAAGCCTGCTCTGGCCTGCAAGTCCTATTCCGCCCTGCCCTCTAAAGTTTTTCCAATACCTGAAGAGGCTTTTCTCTCTCAGATAGCCCACCACCACCACCTGACCTTTGTAAAGAATTGACCACTGGGAGGGTCAGGACTCACAGCTTCCCTTCAAAGATCTGAGGCCTTGCCTCTGTTTCTCCTGCTGCCCAGCACCTGGTCACCATGGGGACAGTTTACTGCCATGCACGCCCCTAGAGGAATCACCACTTGCCAATTGCCTGACTTCCCCCGGCACTCCTTTTTAAAATAGCATGTCCAAGACAGTGGAGGTCTATGTGGTACAGAGAACTACTACCAGCATCAAAAGCCATAACAGATTTATTTTTTAAAAAAAATGTTTACAAGCATACTTTTAGCACAGCACCGGATTGAGCAAGGGATACAAAAGGGGTAGGTAAAGTGCAGATCCTCTGTTCCTCTCCCTATACATACCCTATCAGATGTTAAGATATAGGATAACCTATTTAGCTTAGGAGTTCTAAATCTCTGCAGTTACCATTACCTTAAAGCTTGTTCCAGCTCTTTAGGTGAGCACATGCTCAATGGCTGCCTTCCCAGTAGAGAGTTCTGTGTCCGTGCCTGGACCCAGCACCCAAGGAAAAGAGACCTTCTTGCTTCAAGGAGTTTTTATTATATCTGTTTCTCCACCCCCTGATCAGGTCATACCAGGTCAAAGAGGCTTTTCCTGGATATCTACAGGAATCTCCTTCCTGAAGACTCCCTTGTATCCTATTTCTCCAACTCTCTGTTCCCTGCTTGAAGAAGGGGGGAGAACTTGACCCTCCCGTTATCTCTCCTGCAAGAGCCATTAGCATTTGTATGAAGGTAAGCTGGAAAGCAACTGGACTGCCTTCCTCCCTTCCAGCCTGTTCCTTGGCCAGAGGGGGGGAAAATACACAGTGGAAGTTTTGCTCATTGCAAACCTTCCAGGAACAAAATGCATTTTTTCACAGGGTATAATGCCATAGAATTCACTCTCCAAAGCAGCCATTTTCTCCAGGGGAACTGATCTGGCTTGTCCAGAGATCAGTTGTAATAGCAGGAGATCTCCAGGTGCTACCCCATTAGAAGCTGCAAGAAGAAACTAAGTTTGAACTTAGAGATAGGTGAGTTCTCTTCAGCTCACCTGAAAATCACCCCAAACAAACCAAGCTTTTTGAGGATAAACTGTCAAAAAGCTCATTTTACTATCCCTGGAATCTAAACTGTTTTGGGGTGCATGTGTGCCTAGAATACCGTGGATACACCCAATGACACCACCAAGAGTGCCATGTGGTTTGCAGTACCCTCTCCTCTTCCACACACCTCTCTGTTTTGTTGATTTGGAGTGATGGATGAGATGAGGCAACAGAGAGGAAGGAGATACTTGCAATATCTGCTCCATTGAGGTTAGTACCATCTACTCAAACTGGTGGAGGCTTTTCAGGGTCTCAGGCTGAGGTCTTTCACATCACCCACTACCCAACTGGATATTTTTAACTGGAGATGCCGGGGATTGAATTTGGGACATTCTGCATGCCAAGTAGATGTTCCACCACTGACCCACATCAGCTCCACCACTGAGCCTCATCCTCTCATGACTCATAGCTAATTAAAGGTAAAGGTTTCCCTTGCTCAAAAGCTATTCAAATGCAACTCTAGGGGGCAGTGCTCACCTCCATTTCCAAACCAAAGAGCCAGCGCTGTCCAAAGACTTTTCCATGGTCATGTAGCTGGCATGACTAAACACCGAGGTGCATGGAATGTTGTTACCTTCCCACTGAAGCAGTACCTATTTATCTACTTGCAATTTCTTGCTTTCAAACTGCTAGGTTGGCAGGAGCTGGGGCCAGAGACAGGAGCTCACTCTTTCATGCGGCACTAGGGTCTTGAACAGCCGAACTACAGACCTTCTGGTTTGCAGCTCTGTGTCTTAACCTCTGAGCCATTGCGGCCTCTCATAGTTAATTAGAACTCCTCAAATGGATTTGAAGAAGAAACAGAGGGACCAGTGTATTCTGAGATTAGTTCTCCATATCAGTAGTTCTTCACATCTGTAGCATCTGAATACAGTGCCTTCTCCCCCAACAACAACAACAACCTTCTTAAGATATCTGTCATGATCAAGCCTTTGAATTCTGCATTAAACCAGACCACTGCTCTGAATCAATACTAATCACTAATGGAGCTTAGAATCATATATTCAGTCTTAGGCTGAATTGAAAATAAATTTATATTAGGACACCTTTTTTTAAAAAAAAATCCTTTTTGGCCACTCTGTTCATGAGAACAAGATGATTAACAGTGAGCTAAAAAATGAAAGGGAAAGCAAAATGAGCGGGGCTTGGCGCCTCTCTTTTAAAGTTCTGGTCCAACATTCTTAGAAGCTCTCCTGATGACCTCTAGTTCTCGGTATTCCCCCCCCCCTCATTTTCTGCTGTTGGGAGCTGGTCACAGAGATGTACTCTGATTTCCCATCATGCCACATGCCTCCTTCACACTCTCCCCCCTCTCTCTCTTAGTAAAGTGAAGTGGGTTTAGCAATGCATCATAATCACTGATTAGGTACTGATACTGCAGGTACCTCAGGTATCTGCAGAAGCATATGAAAGCTTATACCCAGAATAAAACTTTGTTGGTCTTGAAGGTGTTGCTGGACTCCAACTTTGTTCTGAGGCATCAGTAGTTGGACATGTGTGATGGACTGCACAGAAAAGCAGGGCTTTTTTTAAAAATAAAAGAATGCTGCTTGTATCAGAGAGTCAGGGAGTTCAAGAATTAACCTTCCCTGAAGAGAAGAGCTGATGTGATTGGCTTCTCCACTTGCCATCTGATTGACCAACATCAGCTGAGAGAGGGGGGGAAAGCAGCTGATCTGGAGGGAAAAGAAGTTTTTTGCAATTTAGCCTTTCTCACATCTGGATCAGTAGCCAGAGGTTTTGGCTTCTGAGGGAAGAGACATTTGGGAGTCAGTGTTTTGTTCTTCTGCAAAGAGAAGAAGGGAAACCTCATTGTCTTAGATATGTTAATATTGCTCTGAGAGAGACCTTTAGATTCTCAGGAAAGCTACAGAACAACCTTATACAGACAAAGGATACTGGAGAAGGATTTGGCAGAAGGTCTGGGTAGTCAGAGAGAACTCCCATACAAGCCAAATAGTAAAAGGAGTTACAGCTTCTGTATATATTAGAAAGTTTTTACCTCAACAATCTCAAAACCTTGACTATTCCTATTATACAGATATTCCCTGTCTGTTTAATAAAATCTTCATTCTGTTTTTGAAAGTTAATTTGCCTCAAGTGCCATTTCTCAAGGGTAAAAACAACAACAACTGGACAGCTCCCATATTTTCAGTAGAGTTCCTGAGCTGAGAAAAAGCCTAAACTAAATATCTAAACGTAGAATGGGACAGTCAAGTCTTTTATGACAAAGAATATATACATGCTACTGGAGGGGTACTCAGTGTACTGAGAGGAACTGAAGGTTTGGTGGGAAAGACCTGCCAGACAGTTGGGGAGATACAGGGGTTCATCATGACATGCAAGACTGGGACACAAGAAACGCCTGGGGAGAGAACACAAGCATCACCGCTGACCAGTAAAAGCAGAAATGTGAGTCTGAAGTGAGTTTTGGAGGGTAGCCATGTTGGTCTACAGTAGAATAGCCAGATTCAAGCCCAGTAACACCTTAGGGACCAACAAGAATTCTGCGGTATAAACTCATGAGTTCAAGCTCCCTTTGTCAGATTGACAAACAGAACTTTGGCTCTCTAAGGCTCAATCAGCATTTGCTTTATAAAGCTGTTCCGTGCTGCTGTGGTGCCAGCTACCCATTTGGCTAAGTATAAAGCTCCCTTCTGTCTGCATCAGGATGCGAGCTGTTTAGGGACAGTGCACGAGAGAGAGGGGAGGAGCAGCCTCCTAGGGGCACTAGCAGGGTGCTGCGCTGAGGGGAGGAAATGGCACTTCTTGACCCCCCACACACAGGGAAAGTAAAAGGGGTGGCCTGGCAGAAGGGAGGCAGGAAAGATGGAACGAGCTGGGTTAAAAACACAAAACACCCAGCGGTTGCCAGGCAGGGTGTTCTGGATACTGTCTCAGGAAATAACAAATATTTCAGGGGTGGGCATGCTTCCAACCCCCTTCCAAAATGATCACAGAAAAATGTCCCTTGGCTGCTGTTAAACACAGACAACTGGATATTCAGCTAACTTGTTTCCTTTGTGACAATTTGTGTATCTCCTTAGAAAAGATGGGGGGGGGAGAATTCAGCTCCAGTTGCCTGCTTTTTCTCACAGTGGCTCGATGATGCGGAGAAGCAGTTGTACCACCTTAAAACCACACTCAGATAAGGTGGCAAGACACTGTAGTGACATTGGAGTCACTACTAAATGGCAGTAAAATGATGCAGACAGCTGATGCTGAGATGAAACAAGAGGAGAGTGGATGCGGCATCAAATGTAGACAGAAATTTGTGAGACAATGCGAGATCAGTTGCACATCGGTGGGAAATACCAATGCAGTTTGGACCTGTTAAGTATCTGACTTAACATTATTTGGATTTCAGCAAAAGTGATTCAGCTTTATTTTAACAGCAAACTCAACTCCAGAACACACAACAAACAAGTGGAGCACAGATCCCTTTTGAAACCATCCCGGGCTGTCAAAGCCACACCCATAACAAGTTAAAGACTAATTACAATACAGGGAATAAGGCCAATCAGGATTGTTCCCTCTTTGAAACATAATTACATGGTGATTGGTTATATACAGAGGTTTCACAGAAACCAGCCAATAGAATGCAACAGATTACAATCCACATTCAGCCTGAAGCTTAACATAGAAAATAATAGGATGGATTCAGCTTCAGGACATAACAGGACCTAAGTCTCATACCCTGAAAATCTTGTTAATCTCCAAGGTGCTACGGAACTCAAATCTAGCTGAACTCAGAGACTCTCAGGACCAATCTGCATCTAGCATTTGCTCCTCTGTCTTACCAAACCCACACTGGAACAGAAATTCTACATTGCATGCCACTTTCACTTTGATTGAGTGTCGCATTTTATGGCAGTGTCCAGACTGCATGCTGCTTTCACTTCGTTTGATCGCTGGTTTTATGGTGGCCGTCTGCATAGATTTATGGCTGTTGTATGGCCATTTGGGGGTGACTCTGCAGTCAGTACAATGTTGGCCCGGGGTAGTTGAATGTGGCTTTGAACTGCATCTTTTTCTGTTCCAGTGTGGGTTTGGTAAAACAACTGAACAAATGCTAAATGCAGATTGGCCCTCTGTTGAAAGTTTCTGTCTACTGTTATAACAATGTGTTATAGCTGCATAAATCTTATTTGTATTGTTCAGTGTGGTGGAAGGCTTTGAGGTAAAGAAATTATGTTTTAAATTAATCTGTCCTGTACTTTTATTCTTGATTTGGCCCCCCGGAACCCACACAGATGACAAAGAAATCAGACAAGCTGGGAAACCTGATTCTTTCCCTTTGCTTTTAAGTCACTCCTCACACGACTTGCTTCCCTCTTCTCTGAGTGTGGGGAACCTGCCCCCAAACTGGAAAACTGCAAGGCAGTGAGTTAAAAAGTTCACATAATTTTCTCGCATCCATTATTGCAGAAATCAGAAGAGATACTAAAGAGAAGTCTGAATTATTCAGGGAATCCAAGTGATATTATAACATTCCCCTCCCCAGAAATCAAATGTGAAACTATGAATTTACATATAATTGTGCCTCAATATTTTAAATGTTTTGATGTTAAAAGATCCCAGCAATTTCTTTTTTTTTCTCAAGTCACTGAAGCAAAAATAAATGCTTCACTAACTTTTTGGTTACCGCTCCCATTCAATGAGGATTCTAATGGCTTGATTTCCTAGAAGCATTTTATTTCTTTATCGTCTTGCCTTAGGTTGGCAATAAAAAAATATATATTTTATATATCATCAGGTAAAATTGAAAAATGGAAAGTGCTAACGGTTATGTAAATAGACGCTCTGCTGATGGAGTTTGCTCTCTCAAGCTCTTGGTGTGAAGCAATTCCTTCCTTCCTGTTTAGAACAAGTTAAAACAATACACTGGAAGAATGCCTATCAATCCACTTCCCCTTCATGGCTCCAGGATTAGTAGAGCCAAGTAACAGGCAATCAAGCTACACTGCAGGGAGCGCACACCTCAAATACATCTTTAGGATAAATAAAAGACTTGCAATCAGTTGAGTATCCCAGTGCTTGAAAATGTCTCAAGTCACAGCTGACTTAATGGGGAGCCCATAGGGCTTTCAAGGCAAGAGACATTCAGAGGTGGTTTTCCATTGCCTGCCTCTGTGTATCGACTCTGGACTTCCTTGGTGGTCTCCCGTCCAAGTACTAACCAGAGCTGACCGTGCATAACTTCCAAGATCTGAGGAGATCATGCTAGCCTGGGTCAGGGCTGAGTATCCTAGGAAAGGTTGATTCATCCCAGTAGAATAGCCAGCTAGGCACCAAAACAGCCCTCAAGGCACCAAAACAGCTACTGAAATTGAGGAAGTTAAGGCCAACCCAGCCCAGTCAACTGCCAAGACAGACTGAATTCTAGGGATATCATTTAGGGAAAACAGATTCCCTTTCCTTTATCCTTGACTCTCAGGACAACATTTGCTGCCCTCAGCTCTGTTGCCACTGGCAACTATTTCAGCCATTTTACGGATACCTGTGTTGCCATTTTTAACGTTCCTTTGCTGTGTGTTTGGGGGTGGGGGGGGGAGGCATAGGGCCTGAAATAGTATCTATGTTGACACATTAGGTGGAAAAAATGATTTCTAATTTCTCTTCAGAGGATGAAAGATTTCCCGTAGAAGGAAGGCAAAACTATGGGTACTCCAATACCTGAAAGCAAATTTAATTACCAGCATATTATCCAAAGTTCAGGACAGAAAAATGATACAATCTTTATGCTTCTCAAAACACCAGGTGTGAGGCAGAATGGATGATTCATGCTAAAGAAATCAGTGCCAGATACGGCCACCAACACACTGGGGGGGAAACAAACAGAAGCTTTGATCTCTATTCTGAGACCAAAACTACTTATATATAACTATTTACTCAATTTACACCTTGCCTTTCTACCCAATGGGGACCCAAAACAGTGCACATCATTTCCCTCTTCCTGTGAGGTAGGTTAGGCAGAGAGGATGTGACTGACCCAAGTTCACCTGGCAAGTTTCCATAGCAGAGTAGGGATTCGAACCTGGGTCTTCGAGATCTGAGTCTGACACTCTGACTCCTGACTGAGACCACAAAATGCATGGCAGAAACATTTTAAAATGTAAATACGTTCCAACCTTACGGTGTACTCCTAATATGTGACATTGTCAAGTTTGGCATTTTCCTACCCCTGTTCCAGAAAAGGAGTTGTCATGGGTCAGCCAGGGTGATAGTGAGGACTTGTCGGAGCAGATGGAGCTCTACGTAGTCAGCCCAGATTCAACAGAAGCCAACCAGCAAGACTTACAGCCAGAAGCTGATGCAGAAGAACCTCTGTGCTCTACTTCAGCAGGTGAAAGTCTGTTAGGCATACCCAATCCTCTGAGCACCATTAGACCAATGCAGGCAAAGGCTGAGAAAAGAGCTACAGGCTAAAAGGCGAAGTGCACGTCTCCTGGCTCATCATCAGCTGCTACTTGCTAAGGTGGAAGATGAGTCTTCACAGGATGAGGGCTGAAGACTGAAAGTTTGGCTATAAAAGTCTCCTGGGAGGTGCTGTAGGGTGTGAGGATTAGAGCAAATGATGACACCAACTTGACTGTTTTCTAGATGCTGGCCCTCAGACAGGATAACCTTGCTTTACGTTGCCTCTGGAGCCCTGACCGTTGGACTGAATGACTTTGCCTTTGGAAAACCCTTCTTGCCTGGTAACTTAGGAAAACAAAGAAAGACACTGTCACCTGAGACCAGAAGTCTGTGAAGTAGAGGAAGAGGGAGTCATGGTATTGCTGTTTGGGGCAGCCACCGTTGATCTTTGTAACACATGATTTTGTCCTAAGTATGTCCTTCCTTCATGCACTTAGGGACCAAAGAGGTCTTGGCATGCTGGAAAGTATTCATTGTGTATTAGATGGGCTTCTTCCAAAAGGCTCAGGATTAAGGCGCCAAGGACTGCGAAGCAGGAAGGCTGAACATCATATGTCAGTTCCATACTTCCTGCAGCCACAGAGAAGGAAACTGCATGTATATCTGTTGGAGTGAGCAACTCAGCATGCCTGGACATGGTGTGTGGGGGGGTTGCTGCATCACTCTAAGTGTGTCTAGGTGTTCTCTCCTTGAACGGGATGCCTCTCTTTGTCTTACCCTGAGAGCTGCCCTCTGACCCCTTCCTCTCCCTCCATCCACATGGCCTTCCATGGAGACACAGGTCTTTGCAGGTCACTCACAGAGGCAATGCCATTGTACTCCCACACACGTACAATGTCGGACAAGCTGGCCACTTGTGATAGGGAAAGTAACTTTTTAGATTAGGCTTCTCTCTCTTCGTCTGACTGCAGCCTGAATGTGAACTGGATCTACTCGAATAAGTGTAAGTTTTCCCTTTATTTGCAATATACTTTTTAGGGGATTCATTTACTGCACTCAGTTTCATGCTTCTGTGACTGGTCAAAACTCTGTTACATTAACCAAATATCCCAATAAGATCCAGACAAGGCACAAAAGCCCCCACAAAGGAATTTGTTCCATGGCAGAGCATCACAGGTAAGGATGTGCTATTCCGATATACCTCTAATTCATGATCTGGTGTCATTATGCTGAGCATTTTCCCGCTTGTGCCAGCAGACAGCCAGTGAGAAATGTTTGGTGTAATGACAGAACACAGCCTAGGCTGAACTACACAGTGAAGGGAGGGGACTCAGCTGTGATTTGTGACAGCCCTACATTTTGAAGAAGGAGAAGAAGAGGTTGGATTTATACCCTGCCCTTCACTCGGAGTCTCAGAGCAGCTTCCAAACTCCTTTCCCTTCCCCTCCCCACAACAGACACCCTGTGAGGTAGGTGGGGCCAAGAGAGCTCTGACAGAAACTGCCCTTTGAAGGACAGCTCTGACATAACTATGGCTTGCCCAAGGTCATCCAGCAGGTGCAAGTGGAGGAGTGGGGAATCAAACCCGGTTGTCCCAGATTAGAGTCCATGCACTTAACCACTACACCAAAATGGCTCTCACCAGTTTTGGTAATATCAAGTCCCTCCATCATTCATTCTTCGGTTTCACAGGCTGAAGGAAAGTTTCGGAGGGCAGCTGGGTTGGTCTGCAGTAGGACAGCTAGATTCAAGTCTAGCAACAACTTAGAGACCAAAAATAAATGGTGAGGGTATGAGTTTTTGGGAGTCAAAACTCCTTTATTTATTTATTTAATGATTTATACCCCGCCCTACCCCACTGGAGCAAGCTCAGGGTGGCTTACACGGGATAAAATTCACAATAACAATCAAAAGTTCATAAAACATTTAAGAACAATTCATTAAAACAATACCATGTTAAAGTGCTAGCTTTGTTGTTTGATGTCACAACGATGGCATTTGCCCCACTGAAGGCACGGTAGCCCTGCGGACTTTCCGTGCGCGATCATACCAGCACATCTGGGAGGTGTAGCACTCCCGTGGCCAGCCTGTGGCTTCCCATGGAAAACGCGGAGTAAAAAACTACTAGGGTCGAAGTACTAGTTTCCGGAAACCCCGGGGCGAAGGCTGGCGTCTGATCGTGGGAGCCCCAGGATCCTGTGGCTTCCAATGCTGGCCCATGTCCCGGGGTTTCCGGATGTTGTAAGTTTCCATGGGATGCGCACCAACGCTGAATGACACGTGCATATGCAAGACACCGACAGCAGCTGCCCCCCCCAATGGCACATGCGTCCTTTGCTACAGCATGGCTTGCTGCTCTGCTGCGCTGCTTTTTTGCTGCGCTGTAGCAGTGCTGTGTGATCGGTGCTCGGCGCTGGAGCGTGGCAACCTGGTGGCCCGTGTGATCAGGCTACCGTGCATCATTTTGCTCTGGGGCGAACTGCCACACCTCCCCCCTGTGTTTTCTGCCCCGTATGACCAGGGCCTGAGTGCATTCCATAATTGTTTAAGTTCCATCTCACTGATCTTCCTCAGATGAAGTCCTTTTGTCAGATTCCAAGGGTGAAGGAAAGGTACCATGGCTCTGTGACACACAAGGTTGCCATCACTGGGTTGGGAAATACCTGTAGATTTTGGGGTGGTGCCTGGAGATGGTAGAGTTTGAAGAAGGGAGGGGCCTCAGACGGGCACAATGCTATGGAGTCTACTCTCCTAAGCAGCCATTTTCTTCTTCTCTGTAGCCTGGAGATCAGTTGTAAAAAAGATCACCAGGCCCCACTTGGAGGCAGGCAACCATAGTGATAAAGCATTCGCCCAGAAGGCCCAAGGCTCATTCTCCAGCATCTTCCAGTTAAAAGGTAATAAGCAGTGTGGAAGACCTCAATCTGAGAACACCTGTCCACCAGAGAGGACAATACTGACCCCAACAGACCAATGGACTGACTCAGTTGAAGGTAGATTCATGAGTGTTCATGAGCTCACTTTCATTTAATGTGGAAACTGAATGATCTCATGGTTTGTGAAAATTGTGTATGGGAAATGGCGGGTAGTTTCCACGGCAAACAGAACTATACTCAAGGCCGAACTTTTCGTGAAAACAAAATGACACCCTCAAAAAACAATTTGTCAAATGGCTGTTTGTTGCCTGCTCTGTATTTCCAAACACTGAGTGCGCAATTAGACAGGTATGAAGCTCGTTGTTATGCACGGCACGTTACGAATTCTGAAATGTCACCCCTGCATTATTTATTCAAGAGCCGAACACCTCCACTTCTTCTGCGCAGAGATACACTTGAGTAATATCTCAACTTAACTTCTTCCAACTTGAAAGCAAAACAGTTCACCTGGAACCAAATATAGGCGCTTCCCGCCTCTAAACAGCATTTGCCCCAATCAACCGCCATCAGTCAGAACGAGGAAGTTAGAAGCAATCGTCTCACCATACGCGTGGCATCCACTTATTCCTGCAAATGTTACCGCGTACACAAATGAATTAAAAATAACTCTAGCAGAAAATAAAATAATAAAAACCTTCTGCGAGTGTCAGACGAATCGAAATAGAATGAAGCACGAAGACTTTGTGAACCTCAGAGCAATAACAGATTTCTCTCTAAAGCTGCCTCTGTTTGTTCAGGAGTCCATGAACACAGAAATAGATATGTGGCCGTTATAAGAAAGCACAGTTTTCAAAGGAATTCCAGATCACCGGCTGCCGTTAGCCAAGGTCAGAAAACTCTGTTGGTGCATTGAGTAAACTGCACAGACGTCACCAATGCTCCCTCTAAGCTGTGGAGTCTTGTGAGCAAAAATTCTACTTTGAGAGCTACTGACATTAAAGTTTTGAGTGAGCGATTTGGCTGCTGCATAAATGAGTTTGCTCTGGAGCCATCCTTCCCGAGCGAAGACAAAAATGGGTGAACCGGAGGCTAAAAAACTGTGAGCTAGCTCACACTAACTCAGCTTAGAGGGAACGCTGGATGTCACATGTGCCACTGGGACTCCTTTGCGAGCTGACATACACAGGACTGGACTGTGCATCTCCCATTTTAAAAGCCGATATTCCCACCACCACCATCCCAACTAGCTGCCTTGAATTTTTCCAGTCTTGGGTGCAATCCAAGCACTGAGAAAGTAGGGAAGCCAGTGATTTGAGTAAGTGGGTTTCCAAGCAAAAAGCAAGGAGGAGATAGGTCAACGTGCCTTATTCCTCCTCTAGGGCTGCCAGCCCGCCCCTCATGGCCACCAGTGGAGGATGGGGTGGTAGGGTTGGCAGATCTAGGTTGAGACACTCCTGGAGATTGGGAGATGGAGCCTGAGAAGGACAGGGACCTCATTGGGGTACAATACCATGCAGCCCACCCTCAAGAGATCCATTTTGTCCAGGAGAACTGAAGAAAGGCTATATCTATTAGTAAATCTGACTGGGTTCTAAAGAACCGGGAGCTTCAATTTGCTGGGGAACACAAGTCTCCTGCAGGGGCCTCTCAGAACAGCCCAGAAAAATCTCCCACCCCCAAATTCTGACTCTGGATATCAGGGGATTCAGAAGAATAGAGTGAGGAGGACGTGGCAGTGGTCGGCAGTGGAAGAGAGAATCCGCAGAAATTGTTTTCCTTCTATTGCCCCGACCTGGAAGGCCCCGGCCAGCCCAATCCCGTCAGATCTCAGAAGCTTAGCAAGATCGGCCCTGGTTTGTACTTGGACAGGAGACCACCAAGGAAGTCCCGGGTTGCAACACAGAGGCAACCACCTCTGTTTGTCTCTGCCCTGACCCGGATGGCGCAGGATAGTGTGATCTCATCAGGTCTTGGAAGCTACATAGAATCAGCCCAGGTTTAGTACTTGGATGGAAGGCCACCAAGGATGTCCGGAATCACTGCCCACAGGCAAGGCAATGGAAAACCACTTCCGTTCCTGTCTTGCCTTGAAAACCATACAAGGTCACCTCAAGCTGACTGTGACTTGACAGCACTTTCTGCGACAGGACCTTCTCTACCAAGGAAATGCCATTCCCCTAGCAAAACTGCCTCTTGGCTGGCAAAAGAGCCCCTCAGAATCTAAGTCCAGGGCTCTTTTTGTAGCAGGAACTCCATTGCATATTAGGTGACACCCCCCCAATGTAGCCAATCCTCCAAGAGCTTACAGTAGCCCCTGTAAGAAGAGCTCCGTAAGCTCTTGGAGGATTGGCTACATTGGGGGCGTGTCGCCTAATATGCAAAGGAGCTCCTGCTACAAAAAGAGCCTTGTCTAAACCAATATAATTATTGCTCTAATAATATGAGCAACTATAAAAGCGACAAAGGAGAAACTCAATGGAAGCTGTTTTATATGAGGAAAAGAAATGTTTGTCCCTGTAGATCCGATACTGCAGTTAGAAGTAAGACAGTTGCCAGGGGCAGGAGGAATATATTTGGAAGGAATAGAGAGAAGACCGAAACACAAGTTGCTTTGGAATCCCTCTTTTTTCAAGTTGACCTTTTTTCCCTAGTATTGTAACATAATTAATTTGGATTCCAGCGATTAGCATATAAGAGCACACAATCACCTTTTCCGCAGAACATTGTGCGTCTGCTTTGTGTTCACCCACTGTAAAATAGGAACCTATTAATCAGTCAACGTAAATTCTCGTGCCAGAATACAATTGTTAAAGCTTAAAGGAGATCAAAGAAGAAAGATGCTCATTTTTTGGAATGTTCTCTCCCTCCCTCCCTCTCTCTCTCTATTTTCTTTCCAAGTTTCTTTTATCATCAGATAACTGACACCTAGGAACAAAACAAATGAGAACCTGACACTCTTGTAAAATAAATACAGTGCCTGGAAGCAAAAAAAAAAAAGGCGGGGAGGGAAGGATATCATAAAGTTTTCGAGTTACAAGTCAGAACTCAGACCTGGAGACTTCTCGGCACGATTTTCGTACTTACTGGGTATTCCTGGCACTGGAATAATCTAGGCCAACGCTCCCTCTAAGCTGTGGAGTCTTGCGGGCAAAAATTCTACTTTGTGAGCAACTGGCATTAAGGTTGTGAGCGGGAGATTTGGCTGCTGCCTAAATTAGTTTGCTCTGGAGCCTGTCCTTCCTGAGCGGAGACCGAAATGGGTGAGCCGGAGGCTAAAAAAAACTGTGAGCTAGCTCACACTAACTCAGCTTAGAGGGAACACTGCTCTAGACCAGTGATTTCTCAAGCTTCCTACCTTCAGGACTTCTTCATAAAAGACCTTATTGGCTGAGGAATCCCTGAACCCCTGCCCTGGAACTTCTGCAGGTTACAGAGGGTTTGGGGGAGCCAGTTTGGTGTAGTGGTTAAGTGCGTGGACGCTAATCTGGGAGAACCGGGTTTGATTCCCCACTCCTCCACTTGCACCTGCTGGATGACCTTGGGCAAGCCATAGTTCTGGCACAGCTGTTCTTGAAAAAGAGCAGTTTCTGTCAAGAGCTCTCTCAGCCCCACCTACCTCACAGGGTGTCTGTTGTGGGGAGGTGAAGGGAAAGGAGTTTGTAAGCCGCTCTGAAACTCCTTTGGGTAGTGAAGGGTGGGATATAAATCCAATCTCCTCCTCCTCCTCCTCCTCCTCCTCCTCTTCTACTTCTTCTTCTTCTTCTTCTTCTTCTTCTTCTTCTATAGGCGGCTTGCTGAGCATGAGGTGCTCACCAGAGCCACTGGGATTATTGCCACGTGCCTCCGAATGCATAACAAACATTTCAAGAGGAGACTGACTGTTGCGTTTCAGAGAAGCTGCTCTGCCTTTACAGATGTTGCCATTGAGAAACTCCTGCCAAGTTTCCAAGGAAACCTCAAGGTCTCACGGGTCAAGACAACACTTCTACCAAGAGCGGAGGGAGGTACGGTTCTATTACAAAGTGCTGGTTGATGCACAAACACTCATCAGTTCACTGCAACGGCATCAAATGGTGACTAGAATTAACTGCACCTCTGCTGTTTTATCTGCAAGTTCGAACATTTGAGTCGGGCTGCCGATCTCTAGGTGGGACCTGGAGATCCCCTGGAAGTGCAATGGCTCTCCAGACTAAAGAGGTCAGTTCCCTTGGGGGGGGGAATGGCTGCTTTGGAGGGAGAAGCCTGTGGCACCCCTTCCTTGCTGAATTTCCTTGCTTCCCCAGTCCCGCCCCCGTGCAAATATCCAGGAGTTCCACAACCCGGTCGGTAACCCTACATTTAAGACATGATATTTTATGACTTGGGAGTAGGCTTTATTTATTTCATAGTCTGCCTTTCTCACTGAGATGCAAGGTGGATTACAAAAGGTAAAGACGGCACGACAGGGAAAAAAAAACCAGCATAATTCACAGAATGAGCAAAGCAATAAGGAAGAGCAGTAGCTCAGCAGGCATGCGATGCCGCAGAGCCCACCTTCTGAAGCTGCCATTTTTGGGGTGGCCAGCCCCCCCCCCCGCACAGTGGAGACCGGAGCCCCTTGATAGGCCCCACCTCCCCGCCACCGATATTTATCCAACATGCAGTGACATGTCTATGTCACTGCCCACATGACCCGAAAGTAACATCATCACATCTGGGATGGCGGGGCAACGCTCTGGTGTTTGGGCAAAAACTGTATGGTAGAAGCCAAATTTACCATAGAGTTTTTGCCCAAATACCGGAGCATCACGTCGATGTCCTGGACGTGATGACATCACTCCCAGGCCATATGGGCAGTAACATAGACACGTTGCTGTATGTCGGATGGGTCTCCCTGCTGCTCCCACCAAGTCCCACCTCCCACTGGTGACCCTAGCCATTGCTATCAAGGAAGCTGACCTCTGCAGTCTGGAGATCAGTTGTAATGCCAGGAATACTGCAGGCCCGGTCTTGAGGTTGGCAGCACTAGTCAGAAGTGTAGGCTTCATTACCAGTCAAACTTCATAACACTCTGATGGCTAGGAGCTTTTACCAGTTGCGTGCCTGCTATGAAAAGGCAACAGGCACCAAGGGGAACTCTAAGCCCTATGGCACTTTTTGATTGCCAGCATTCAGCTTTAGCATCTAAAGCTTAATTCACCCAGCCATTCCCTCCAAATAGCGTGTCAAAAGAAGCAGATATTCATTTAATTTAAAATTGCCAGGGCACATTTCTCTGGTGTGATCTCAACAAAGCCAGTCTGCAACTTGAGTGATACCAGAGACATATCTGGCCCCGCAAGGGTTATGATGCTGGAACAATTGATCAGTTAAAGTAAAATGCTGCCCTGGATAGTACACATCACTGAGGAATGTAGGATCTTATATGGGGAAGTTACGTGCGCAGGAGAGATTTGGCATGTGGTCTGAAAGGGCTACTGCAAGAAACATTTCACCTGCACTAGGACTTTATTTGAGAAAATAAGAAACACAACTTTTTATTGGATGAAATAAAACCGAGGAGCACAATCCAAACACTATGCCCAAGAGGAACCCTTTATTTCCGAGATTCCTGAGATCTCGGTAGATGGGGGACAGAAGCACTTTCTGCAAAGAGAAAGACACACAAGGGAGGGATATGGGTGATCCAAGCACATAGGCCATTTTCTGCCATGGGTCACTTGGGAGAAGGACCCCCCAAGGAAAATCAGTGACTTCTCACAGACAGATCCCTTGGGTGAAATACTGCCCCAAGGCGGGATTTTGCAACGCAAGGAGAACACGACTTTTGCACAGTCAGACCCAGTCCCTGGAGATGAGCCCTTTGGGATGACCAGATTCCACTTCTTTTGCTTCTCATCTTCCCATCCAGCCATCACACCCCTGGATCCGCCCAGCCTGCTACTGGCCATCCCAGCAACCTTGCTCTCAATTATCCCACCCTTGTATCGCAACCTGCATGATTTATCACACCAGCAGTGATAAGGGGAAATATGAACTCCAAGAGGTGCCCACCTAGGATTCCCAGATCCCTGGTCCAGGAGGGGCATCCCCCAATTTTGGGGGGGCTTCTGCCCCACTCTCAACAGCAACATCACACAGCAACATCACCAACGTGATGGCATCACACAAAAGTGAAATCATCTCATTGGCAACGTCATGCGACAACATTCTGCTTTGGGGGCAAAACTCGATGTTTTGAGCCCAATTTTAACCATGGAGTTTGCTCCAAAAGCAGAGCATCACCACACGACATCACCGATGTGATGACATCACTTCCACGTCATGTCATCACACTGGGGACGTTGCCGCCCATTCCTGGACCACCCTCCAAATCTCCCTGCCAGTGCAACGATGGTGCCTGGCAACCCTATACCCACCTCTCCACACCATAGTCAGTGTAGGATGGTCTCAGCCCGCTCCCACTGAGATCCCCATTTTAAAATCGAAAGAGCAAGGGGTGAGGAGGACATATTGCCAGGGCTCTTTTTGTAGCAGGAACTCCTTTGCATATTAGGCCACACACCCCTAATGTAGCCAATCCTCCAAGAGCTCACAGAGCTCTTCTTACAGAGGCTACTGTAAGCTCTTGGAGGATCAGCTACATCAGGGGTGTGTGGCCTAATATGCAAAGGAGTTCCTGCTGCAAAAAGAGCATATCACTGTGTGAGGCAAAGCACTGCGTTTCCTCCAAAGGGTTAATGCAAATACTAGTGGGACAACCCCAGCTTGCAAGTGTCCATAATTGGGCCTCCCTGCCTACATCATCTTTGTTTCTTTCAAGGCCAGAGTCTCGAATGTGGTAATTAGCTCTTCCTGGGAACCTGTGGTCTACTAGATGGGAGGGGGAGACAGGAGCGATGTTATAATCTTCTAGAGGGATCCAGCAGTGTGCGCCCTGATTGGATTTGCAACATCACCTGATGCCAGATGGCAAGAGACTATCATTAAGCCACAGGCCAGCAGAAAGCCATGCTAACTTTATGTTTTCACAGGACAGAGGCCCTGACTATACCAAGCCTCACTGCAATGATCAGCTACGTAGAGAATGCGTCTCTGCCTTGGACTTGGAAACGTAAAGACTGTGCTGTCTAATACCAGGTATCAGTTTATTAGGGAGAAAAATTAGCTGTCTTGTTTTTATGCTATAAAACCATAGAGACTACGTTGCCTATTGTTATTATGTTCTTTAAATATCTAATTAAACCTTAATATATTTTACCAAGGTTTGGTTTCTCATTTGCTTAATTTTTGACATTGGAAAGGTGTTGTTTTAGAAACTAAGATAGCTACTCCTCTAGCTTTAGATGTTCCAGTAGACTGAAAAATTTGGGAAAACCAATTTGAAGGCAAAATATGTTTGGTGGCTTGTTTTATGTGTGTCTCTTGCAAGCATACAAAGTTTGGCTTTTCTTTGTATATCAAGTTAGAAATGTGTCTCCTCTTAATTGGATTTTTCATGCCCCTACAATTCCAAGAAAGAAATTTATATTGTTGAGCCATTTATATTCTATCAATCAGTTCAAGTGTCAATAAGGTATTTAATTTCTTGATGAATATATATAAAAAAAACAAAAGCACAATAACTACTAAATTACTAACTATAATAATAAACTATCCCTATTTGGGATTAAACTCTAGTTTCTCTACCCACCCTTTGGTAAGAGAGAAGAGCAGTATTTAAGATGCTCGACTTAGAAAACTAATAGTGGTTGGGGGAGTACTTTTTCTTAGCTATAAAACTAAGGGATATAATCAGTCCTGCCCTCTCTCAATACGTTTTAATTAATTATAAACTCATATAATCTTAAAACATAGGTATATGATGAATTAAAAACTTGATGTAAAGATAATACCCCTCATTTACTTCATAGTCAGTATTGAAACATCATAACAAATGAATTGTTCACTTTATGATTCAAATAAGACAAGGCATTGCAAGTATATATTAAAATGTTATATCTAATATAGTTAATAAAGATTCAATTTTCAATCTTAATATAATATAAAAGTTGTACAATTCTACTCAACTAAAATAGCTTAAATAGTCAGCTTATTAAAAGTTTCTCTACTTTGACTTCATAACAAAAGACACATTTAACTAAAGAGTGCTTTTATATTCAGCTTATAAAATCATTTCGTTTTTCTTATATCAAAAACAGAATATCACACTATATTTAAACGTTAAATACAGTCAGATATAATAAACCAAAAATCAAGTTGTCATCACTGTATATTTTATATCAATAAACTTTCACTTTATACATTTAGTCTGGTTTTCTTTGATAAAGAATACAATACTATACCATATCTAGACTTTAAAGTCAGTCAGATATAATGAACCATAAAAGAAAAGAAACCAGTTATCTTCACTGTATAGTTTATATCTTTAAATTAAAACTATCTCGCCAAACCAGACTTAACCAATAATTAGTATCAATTGCATTCATATGCATTAAAACTGGTTAGAATGTAGAAATATGAAATTTCTTTACAAACTAAATTCAGTTGAAAACATAGGCTGTTAGGTTAAATGCACATCTCAGTCTTGAAACTGTCTGTCTTCTTCTGCAGAGAGTTTAATCCCGCATGCTTTTAGTAAGGCTCTACCAGAGGCATTATTAGAGGCTAGAAGTTGTATTCCATTCTTATATACTATAATGTCCGATGAAGGGCTCCATCTCAATCGTATTTTTTCCTCATAGAGCTTTGAAACGAAGAATTTCAGAGTTTTCCTTTTTTCTACTGTTTCAGTTGATAAATCCAGCAACACCATTTTTTTTCTGTCTTTGTATAGTAGTGAGCCTTTGAGCCTGGCTTCTCTTAAGACCTTGGGTGATTTCCCACTAAAGCTGCCGCACAGCACCCCTTGTCTCTTGATCTGGGGTAAACAAAGTTAACTAAAATGTCTCTGGGGCGCCCTCTGCTCATTCTAGCCAGTGGGTCCCGTCTATAAGCTCTTGCAATGGCAGGGGCCACCCCATCTTCTAGCTGTAATGCCTGGGCCAACCATGAAGAAATAAAAGCCACTAGATCAGTGTTCTCCTCACTGCCCTCCTCAAATCCACGAAATTTGAGGTTGTGCTGGTGCCAGCAGTTTTCCAAGGTAAGGATTCTAGTATTTACATCAGATTCAAAGGTTTGGAGATGCCTTACCTCTTCTTGTAGAGTTGTACAGAGTTCTGCGTTTGTTTCTGCCATTTTTGTTGTTTCACGAAGCTCTTTCATGAGGTAGTTAAGAGTATTGTTGATGGGTTGAATGAGTTCAGACATGGCTGTCTTTAAAGACTGATGCAGTTCTTGGTGAATCGCCATAAGATCTTTTTTACTGATTACGATGTCTTCAGAGGGAAGTTCTTGATTCGGCGTGGATATTGAAGTCGCCATTTTAGTCGCGCCGTCTCGGGCTACATAATCAGGGATAGATGTCGTTGTTTTGGTGAAAAAAGCCTTTACAGACTTGTAGAGATTTGCTTCTCATGTTTCTTCTCATAATCAGAAGAAAAAAGTTCTGTTTAAAACGATTTCTTTGTTGGTTTTGGGAGAGAGGTTAGGGAGCTTCAGCAAAATGCATCCGCCATTACACGACGACGCTCTGCCCCCCCCTTCTCTTTTGCATACAGCCATGAGGACCCACAGCTCTGAGTACCTCCTGCTTGCCCAAGAGATGGTGACTCAGAGAGACCCAGGCTTGGACCCTCGGCACCCTGCCTGCCAAAACCCATCAATGCAGAAAGACAGTTTGTGAAAGAAATTCTGAAAGCAAGTCAGATGAATAGAGGAGCCAACTTTTTTTTTTTTTTTTTTTGTACACAGCCCTTGTGCCTTTGAAAGCTACAGTGGGAGTAAAGATAAAGGTTTACCTTGCTCGAAAGCCAGTCAAATGCAACTGTGAGGGGGGTGGTGCTCATCTCTGTTTCCAAGCCAAAGAGCCAGTGCTGTCTGAAGATGTTTATGTGGTCATGTGGCCAGCGTGACTAAATGCTGAGGTGCAGGGAACATGGTTACCTTCCCACTGAAGCAGCACCTAGTTATCTGCTTGCACTTTCTTGTTTTCGAACTGCTAGGTTGGCAGGAGCTGGGGTCAGAGACGGGAGCTCACTCTGCCACGCAGCACCAGGATCTCAAACTGATGGACTACAGACCTTACAGTCTGCAGCTTACCTGTGAACACATGCCCGTGATGGGGACAATTACAACAGTCAAACAACTGTCTCTTAAAAAGTGAATAACGTCAGAGCGGACGGTAATGGACACCTGAGCACTTAGCTCTCCAATACCTTTCCCCTCTCTATCATCTAAACCAACCTTCCTCGAATCTCTACGTTTCCTAAAAAGGATTACTCGCTATGGGAAAAAATTACGGACCGAAAACTAGAAACACGGCTACCATAAGTAACGGAGTTTCCTCATACTTTCGGTCATCCGACAAGTCGGGGCCCACGGAGAAAATCGCACCTACAATCCCCAAAATGGTGGACGGTCACGACGATCAGCAGCAGGAAGGCCTTATGGTCTCCAAGGAAGAGTTTCATGATTCTTTACAATTGCTTGAAAAAAATGTGTCAGCCACCATTACTGAACTTTTAAAACCGCTGACATCGCACTTAAATGAACTAAAGCAATCCCTGGAGCAAGTAGCACAAACTGCCGATCTAACCATGGATCACAGCCTAGTCCTTCAAGATGACGCATGCTACTTTTATAAGAAGGATGAATGGGCTACTAATAAAATCATATCCCTGGAAAACCAGTTAAAAGCTAATAATATTAAATTTAGAGGGATTCCGGAAGATGCTGAGAAAACAACTGAATTAAAAATCTTTATTGCGTCATGGCTGGCGGGAATACTGGAATTAGAAGCGGGAGTGGCTCCAATGATTGACTATGCATATAGAGCGGGCTCACAACGTACCCACCAGAATAATGTGCCTAGGGATGTGATAGTCAAGTTTATGGACTCTCGTACTAAAGTCAAAGTCCTTGCTATGGCTAGGCCAGCTGGCTTCTTATGACTGGAAGACTCTAGAATCCAGACTTATCAGCAGAGACGTTGCAGCGCCGAAAAACCTTGAAACCAATAACCACAGCCCTCATCAATGCAAAAATCCGTTATAAGTGGTTCGCTTTCTACAAACTCCAAGTCCTACACAACGGCACCATTCTCCAAGCATCGGATCAAGAATCGGGTGTTAAACTTCTTCAAGATCTTGGCCTCTAAATCCCTCCGGACCTCCCTTTGGATGACATACCCCAGCAGCACGAATCTACAACGGCTCGATGGCAAACAGCTCGATCTCGGCGGGAACGCAAGACCAGACATTTCTGAGCTGTAATAGCTCTGGCAGTGGTTTGCTCTGTTATTTTATTCTTCTATAAAGCCATGTTATGTTCAATACAGTTTAGAACTCTTACCGCATATGATCCTGTTCTTACCAAACTATTTTTGCATATAGATGTGGTTTTGTATACTTCTAGTGCATGGAATACTTGAAAATACGTTATATGTTACTACTGAAAAAGTGGTTGGTTTAGAAATTTTCCAATAACTGTTCATTGCTCACTTTTAAATCTTTAATTTTTCAATTATCAAAGGGGAAAGGAGAAAGAGGGGACAATAGCTTAGCCCTTCCTTATTTTGACATTAACCTCTATAATATTATTGATGTTACTGTCCTTAATGGGAAAGGACCTCAGAGCTCAAGAGTTGGCTCTGGTTTGTTTGAGTGTTCTGTTTCTTGTTAGTATTTTTACTGTTATAAGGAATGTTTTAGTACACCTATATTCAACTTTGAAATCCTACCTTCATTTTTCCTTTTGGCTTTTCATGAGTTCTGGTACTTTAGCCCAGGATTTGTCCGCAACACTGTTATCTCCCAAAATGTATAACTCTGATTATAACAAGCATTTGGTTTTAGGTATTAATGGTCCCTAATGCCCAGATAAAATTTCTCTCATTCAACTGCAGAGGACTGAACTCACCTGTAAAACGACGTAGAGTCATGACTGCAGTCATGAAACAAAATCCTGCAGTAATTTTTTTGCAAGAAACTCATCTTAAAGGAAACAGTGATATTGTCCTTCCCTCCCATAAACTCTCTCAACAATTTCAGGCTCAAGGGACCTCTAAATCACGTGGCATGGCGATACTGATCAGCAAGAATGTGAGATTTCAATCAGATAAACTTGAACAAGACCCCAATGGCAGATATGTTTTTTTGAGTGGTTCTTTAAATGGTTTCCCTGTTACTTTTGCTTCTATCTATGCACCTAATGAGGGCCAAATCGACTTTATTAAAACCACTCTCCGCAAATTAGAGTCTTTTAGTCCAAACCCTTGTGTAATCGGTGGAGATTTTAATTATGTTGCAAATTATAATTTAGACAAGTCCAATTTAAAGATCTCAAACAAAGGAAATGGGAAATTGAGAAACTCTCCCTCAGCCCAATCAAAATTGGCCTCAATACTATATCAGTTCAGTCTCGTAGACGTTTGGTGCCTAAGAAATCCTTCTGCAAAGGATTTCACTTACTTTTCTCCTAGATTTAAGACACACTCGTGAATTGACTTTATCTCCAATACCTTTACTGATGCACATATTGGAGCTAGAATTTGGTCAGATCACTCTTGGATTGAATCTACGATGGAACTTAGTGAAAGCACAAACAAATCTTATACATGGAGACTGGATTCAAATATTTTATTTCTTAAATCAGTTACTGATTCCATAGAAACCATGATTAAAAACTATTTACAACATAATGCATCATATGGTGTGACTCAGCACATGGTATGGGATGCTTTAAAAGCTGTTGTTCGTGGCAGATTCATCGTTATAACATCCACCTATAGAAAGGAGAAAAATAAATTAATGCAGGAAATGATAACAAAAATCAAAGCCCTAGAAGATGAATATAAAATTTATGGCAGAAAATGTACATATAAAAAATTATTATTGGAGAGAAAGAAACTAGAATCCATAGAAGTTTCCCAAATTCAAAAACGAATAGCTTTTATTAAACAGAAATACTGGTTTAAGACCCCTCAATCACTCAAATTGTTATCATGGAAATTCAAGAAAAGACTGTCAGACAACACAATCTTCTCCATCAGAAATAAGAACGGCCTCTTGAAGCATAGTAACAAAGATATTTCTGAAGTTTTCTTTCAGTACTACAAATCCCTATATAAATCTGATTCACCCTCGCAAGCAGAAATAGATGGCTTTTTATCTAAATTCCCTCTTCCTAAAAATTTATCGTCTGAACACAAACAATGGCTTGAAGAGCCAATTTCACCCCAGGAAATTCAAGCTGTTATTAAAACACTTAAGCTCAATAAATCTCCTAGTAGGGATGGGTTCACTGCTGAATTTTACAAAACGTTCAGTCACCTTCTGACTTGCCCTTTAGTGCTCACTTGCAATCAAGTATTAGAAGAAAGACTTATGCCGCCATCCTGGAACCAAGCCAAAATAGTGCTCATACCCAAACCTGACAGAGAACTGACGTTAACCAGCTCTTATAGACCTATCTCTCTGTTAAACCAGGATTATAAGATCTGCATGGCAGTAATGACATCTTGCCTCAACCACATCATCGAGCACTATATTAATATTGACCAAACTGGTTTCATTCCACATAGGGAAATAACGGATAATACACGGAAAGTATTAAATGTAATTCAATATTGCTGCAAACACAATATTCAGTCTTCTTTTATTTTGTCGGTTGATTTTGAAAAGGCCTTTGATAGGGTAGAAACTCATTATTTAAATTCTTTATTAACAAATATGAATTTTGGACCTAAATTTTTAAGTCTCACCAAAACAATATACCAATCTCCATCTTCCTGTATTCAAACAAATGGAATTTGTTCAAAAGACTTTACCTTGTCGAGGGGCACCCATCAAGGATGCCCTATATCCCCATTATTGTTTGCGATCACTATTGAACCGTTGGCCCATGCAATCCGTTCTAATCAAGGAATCTCTGGCTTTTTGTTGGATAATCACCATTTTAAGCTAAGTATTTTTGCAGATCACTTGACACTTTTTTTGACAAATCCCGAGAGCTCTCTACCTACTTTGCATTTATTACTGGACTCATTTGGACTCGTAGCAGGCTTAAGGATTAATCATTCCAAAACTATACTTTATCCTATTTTATTGACAGACAAACATATAGACTTCATCAAACAGAACTATAGCTTTAGTTGGGTTAGAAATTGCTGGAAATACTTGGGAATCCTTATTCCCCTTAATTTATCTGATTTGTTGAAATGTAATTATACTGCACTAGCTAACTCTTTAGAAACTCTACCCAACTCAACCTCGTTGCCTCTTTTGACATGGATTGAAAAAATACAAACCATCAAGTCCTTTATATTCCCTAAATTTTTATACCTATTCAGAGCTCTTCCAATCTTAATTCCACATCACACTTTAAAAACTTGGCAGACCAGTATTCTGAAATATGTGTGGAATAACTCCTTACATAGAATTAGTTTTCTGATGCTACGTAGACAACCGAAGAATGGAGGTATGTCCCTGCCTGACCTCTCCTTATACTACGAAGCCTCTACTCTCATAGGTATTATAAAGCAATACAGCATAAACTACCACGCCCAGTGGAAATTGTTGGAACTTTCATATCTTAGCTCTAGATCGTTTCAAGAGATCCTTTGGGATAAGCCTACTCATCGTCCTGCAACTCTCCATGACAACATATTTCTACATAACTCCATGAAAGTTTGGGACAAATGGAAAGCTATACTAATCCCCCCTCCCTCGTTACTTACTTTTTTTGTAGGTCAATCCTGGTTTGCACCTGGATACACTGGCACGTCTTACAAAACCTGGAGAGAAAACAATATTTTAAGATTTAAAGATATTTGCGATAAATCTACCCTTTTAACTAAATCTGCAATAGAACTTCGGTATAACTGCAAGATCAACTGGTTTGAATATCTTCAAGTAAGAGACCTCTGGAAGTCTATCTTCAGCACTGTAGAATCTAGACCACTCACCTTAGTAGAAAAAATTCTATCGTCAGATGTTACATCTTGTACAGGCATGATCTCAACTCTCTATGAGGTATTACTTCTCTATTCTTCCAGATCACCAACCACATATCAAATTGCATGGAATTTGGATTGTTCAACTTCATTGGATGACTTAGCCTGGCATAAAATTTGGTCTTCTCCCAGCATGACCTCTAAATCACTGAATGTAAGGGCTCAAACCCTCAAATTGATTTTAAGGTGGTATCATACCACAGCTAAACTTCACCATATTAATGCATCATATTCTCCTACCTGTTGGAGATTATGTGGAGAAACCGCCACATACTTCCACTGTTGGTGGACTTTCAACAAAATTAGATCTTTTTGGTCCTCCATTCTGCAAGCTATTAAGACAATAACTAACATAGACTTACCTCTTTCACCTTCTCTTGTGTTACTTGATTTCTGGGAGGACATCGATATCCCCAATATAAGCAAAAGTTTAATTTCTATGTTATTGTCAGCTGCCAAATCTGTTATTTCTAGGAATTGGAAGAGCACTAATTCATTAACATTACACCAATGGTACATGCAAATATGGGAATACTATACAATGGAGAAAATAGTGACTTCTTTACCCTCTTCTAGCACTTATAAATCTCAATCTTTTTTCTTAGCTAAATGGATGCCGTTCTTAGAAGCAGCCTTTGCTAGTAATACTGTTCCTGTAGAAGCTATTCCACAAAAATATCTGGAAATTATTTCAGCTCTTTGATACCTTTTAATCTAATAACTCAGCAATTTTTATTTGATTGTCTGGTTACTATTCTTATGTAACTATATCATTGTATTGAAATATAAGGTGTACTTTTGTATTTCGTTATTATTATCATCATGTTCTTACTTACCTGTTTTAGTATATTGACTTGAATCAACATTTATCTTCTTTTCTTGTATTACGAATGTTTTACATGATGTTCTGTATTTGTTGGAATTTTTTTTAAATAAAAAAGTTTTTAAAAAAGTGAATAACAATAGAGGAGACAAACTAGAACAAGACAGTTGGCAACCGAACAGCAAAGCTTCTAAACACATACTGATCACTATTGGTCAGACCATAGGCTCAGTTTGTGATCAGCACTACTCTGTGAATTGTCTCCTTCCTTGCTTCCACCTTGGGTTGCCATATCTGGGTTGGGAAATTCCTGGAGATCTGGAGTGGAGCTTGGGGAAGGGTCTCAGCACGGTATAATGCCATGCAGTTCACCCTACAAAACAGCCACCTGTTGCAATTCCAGGAGATCTCCAGGACCCATCTGGATGTTGGCATCCCTACTTCTACACCTTGCTTGTACTGGCTTACACACACACACACACACACTCACACATATATATATATATATATATATTAGGAATAAGGCCCGTTGTGGAAATAAATATGATAACCTCTAGAAAGAGGCTCTGGGAGAGTGCCAAGGCCTTGGACACACAGTGCCAATTTACTGTGGCGACCTCCTCAAGCCCCACCCTCTCCAGGCTCCACCCCTGAAATCCCCAGGAATTCCCCAACCTGGAGTTGGCAACCCCATCCCAGCTAACCATCAACCTACTCTTATTTGCCCCTCTGACTGCAGCTGACTTCTGCCCTCCCTCCTGGAGATCAGTTGTAATTCTGAGTGATCTCCACCCCTCACCTGGAGATTGGCAACAATGGTTCCCCAGGAGGGAATGGCTGGTTGGGAGGGTGGAGTCTATGGTATTGTACCTGTCTGAGGCCCCACCGCTCCTCAAACCTCACCCTCTCCAGGTTCCAGACTTCAACTCTCCAGGAATTTCCCAACCTGGAGTTGGCAACCCTATCTCCTTCCCAGCCAAACATCAACTTGCCATTATCTGCACCTCTGATGTCAGCTTTCCATCTCCTCCCTCCTGGGGATCAGTTGTAATTTTGAGTGATCTCCACCCCTCACCTAGAGATTGGCAACAGTGGTTCCCCAGGAGGGAATGTGTGACTAAGCCTTGAGCAGAGTCCCACATGTCAAGAGGCACTTCTTGCAACAGCAGGAAACTTTTCCTGTGAAGATGCTGGATGAGTCTTCAAGCTTGCTAGTTGCCCTAGGAGCCATTCCCCTTTCCTCCTGACAAGACAAAGTGGGGCAGCCCTACCTTCAGCACTTCTCCATCAGTCTCCCTTTTCATCCTTTCAGCTAACCCAGTCCTGCTTTATACCACCTCTCACAGTCATGGTGACTTTTTCAAACACATGCCCCATGAGCCTTTGCAAAATATGCAAATTAACACAAGCATAGGTACACTTCAGCTATCTTTTAGTCCAGTCTATCCTATGATCTATCTAAGTACCCACAGTCTACTAATCAGTCCTAGGCCCAACCCCAACCCCTTTTTTTCAGTACAGGCTTACATTCTCTCCCCCCCCCCCATCAAACCTTAGTTTGCCATCTTGGCAAACTGTGACTTATTGGAGTGATATATCAAATTTAAACTGCATCTACCCATGCCCAAACCTGAGTAACAAATGTTTTTCAATGGTTGAACAGGTACATAACTGCAAGCACCAAGTTTATCATAAGTCAATATTTCTGCATGCCATATTTTTCTACTGGATCTCCTGATAGTTGGTGAGGCTGTTACCTCCTCATTCATTGGGCTTTGGGTCAGTGCAGAGGAGGGACTTCCATCACGTGTCTCATTGCTGAATGGAGGGCTGTTCTGCACATATGCATCCTCTATTTACAGGGGTTGGTTGCATCACTTAGGGGCACTCTGTCCAGCAGATCTACTTGCCTAGGCCATATCTCATTCCCCACGGCAGGTCTCTGTGACCCATCATCCTCTGATTCAGAGGTATCATTCTTCTCCCCAAAGTGTAAATGGTGAGCTGGCACGTCCCTCCGCCTTCTCCATTTCTTCTTAGTATTTATTGTCCTTTCAGCCTGATAGACTCCTGATAGTTCCACTTCAGGTATACCTTGCAGCTATACAACAGGAAGCTAGTGATTTCTCTGAAAGGTTTTCACAGGACCATCATTATCTTCGGGCTTGACTGGCAATGTTCCCAGCTTATCAATTACAATATATGGCAGTGTCTTCCATCTATCAGCCAATTTGTGCTTTCCAGGGATGCCTAGGTTTCTGATCAGTACCCAGTCCCCTTGTAGGAGTTTGTATGTCTGCACTCAGGCATCACAGTGATGTTTGTTGTGATGGGTGCTTTTCTGGGTGGCTGCTGCGGCTATCCGATAGGTCTCCTGCAATTGTTGCTTCATCTTTTCCACATATTGGAGATGAGTCCGTCTATCATCTCTGTCCCCAGAGATACTGAAACACAGGGCGATTCTGCATCTAGCATTTGCTCCACATTTTCTCAACTGGGGGAAAAAATGCAGCATGAAACCACATCCAAATACCTCGGGGCAACACCGTACTGACTGCAAAGTCACCCCTGACTGGCCCTAAAATGGTCATAAATCTATGCAGAAGGTACAATTAAATCTGATGATCAAGGAACTCAAAAGTGGCATGGAGTGTGGAGGCTACCATAAAAGCCAATGATCGCAATGCAGACGGGAATTTCTGTCCCAACATGGGTTTCATAAAACAATGGAGGGAAACGCCAATGCAGAATCAGCCACAGATCTATTGGGAGTCTAGGATCTCTCCCAAACATCAGGAAATATGGTGTAAATCCTGTAGAACCATTGTGGTGGCATTGTAGGCATGCACCAGGAAGGCTATATAACAGCTCCATCTGGTTTTCTGGTTAGGACGCAGGGTGTCCAAAATATTTAGCAAAGTGCAGTTGCAGTTGAATCTTTCTGGTTGGGGATCATGCTGAGGATGATATGGGGTGGTCCTAGACTTCTTGACTAGACTAGACTTCTTGACTAGCTGGGCTCAATAATTCTTTTAATAGGCTGCTCTCAAAATTTGACCCTTGATCAGAATGAATCCTTGATGGCAAACCACAGACAGGAAACAAAAAAATGATCCCAACGTACTTTTGCAGTGGTGCTTGCTTTCCAGTCTCTGGTGGGAAAAACTTGGGAATAGTGGGTAAACTGATCTGTCAGAACCAGAATAGTTCCATAATTCTGCCTAACAGATTCTACAGATAAAAAGTCAGTGCTCACCGATTCCATTGGGCCAGAAAAGCAGCCTTATTAGGCAGGGTTTCCCTTTTGTGAGAATAACTTTTTCAACAGTGGCAGACTGTGCCCGCATTATTGAAGTTCTGCTCATTCAAGTTGGGTTCCAAACAAGAATTGTTGAAAGTATACTCGCTGTTGGAAGCAAGTTGAAGAAGGCATTAAACGAAACCACATTCAATCCAGAGGGGCACGTCCTGCTGTTTTGTAAATCAGTTGGTGGAAGTATTGCTCTTGTTTTGTATATCAGTCTTTGGAACTATTCTCTGCTTCATCCACACATAGTTGTCTAATGGATGCAAGCAATTTAGAAGAGAGTTTCTTCTCCATTTCAGAAAAAAAAGAAAGTCATTGCTTGAAGTATTTTGTAACCAACGTTGTAACTCTAGCGTTGTCTTGTCTGCTGCATTGAGCAGAGGAAAATTGTAGCTTAATGCATATTCCCTGACTACCAGTGTTGCTCAAGTGTGTATAAATGCATATGGATACATTGAATGTTGTTACATATGTGATGGAAGTTACTGTATTGTACAATTCATGTTAGAAAGTGTTTAATAGAGAGCTATACAACATTTGATGGTTGTTTTTTGGTGTAATTTTGTTTATAGGCTTACAATACACAGCAGCTAAAAGGCTACCTGGAAAGAGACAAAAGAAATACAGTGACATAACAGCTCCCCAGTTGCCCTGCCTGTCTGCCAGCTAGTACAAGGAAAGCATTTTTCGCTGTCATCTACAAGGCATATGGGCTGGTTGTATCTCCAGGGTATATGGACTAGTTGTACAGCCTACCTATCAGCCATAGCTTCTGTGTCTGTATTTCCCTCCCCCATCATCCCTGCTTGTCTAACACCATGTGCACATAAAGCCTTTGCTTCTGTCCCCTGCAGAAGTGGTAAGCTGGCACTGCTGTATTGCAGAGGCTAGAGAGGAAGTCTAGAGAGGAGAGCCAGTTTGGTGTAGTGGTTAAGTGTGCAGACTCTAATCTGGGAGAACTCCACTCCTCCACTTGCACCTGCTGGATGACCTTGGGCAAGCCATAGTTCTGGCACAGCTGTTCTTGAAAAAGAGCAGTTTTTGTCAGAGTTCTCTCAGCCCCACCTACCTCACAGGGTGTCCATTGTGGGGAGGGGAAGAGAAAGGAGTTTGTAAGCCGCTCTGAGATTCTGAGTGAAGGGCAGGGTATAAATCCAATCTCCTTCTCATCCTCTTCTTCTTCTTCTTTGTCTATCCTCCAGATATTACAAAACAAGCCATCAACCTTCAAGTGAACATTGCCTCTATTCCTCTCCATTCCCTTCTGCTTCTTCACTTCCAGCATATACAGGCAAATACTTTGCCTACCAAACCACACTCAGCCCCCAAACAAGACATACCCCTTGTAATACAGCTGTGTACCAATTCATGCATTTGGCAAAAAAAAAAAAATCCAAACAAACCACTTTTAGCTCAGGGAGCGCATGCAGAGATTTATGTGAGTGCTTTTTTTATTTTTTGCAAATTAATATATAACCTGCAGCTTCAGTCTGCTCCTCTTTCCCTCAAACTCTTGCAATAATTTATCACTTATCTCCCCTCCATGAAAAAGCTGCCAAAACCAAGCAAATGCAGTTGTCCTCATCGGTTATCACTGCTCTCCAAAGCCTTCTGGAATTTGTCAGGCTCACAGAAGAATAAAATATGCACTTTCAAAGTGATTTCTAACTTTCCAGAAATCGCCACATAAAGACTAAAAATACGGCTCTCCTACTTTCCAAACAATAATGTCTTGGGACTTCCCTTGATAGGCCGCAAGAGCTGGTATGCCTTCTCTGAGCTGATACACTTCTCTCTCTCTACACACACACACACATACACACACACACGCATGCTGTGTGTAGAGTTGCAGTGCATAGGGGTCCTTCTATTACAATGGTTCTCCAGCCAATAAAGATCAGTTCCTCTTGAGAAAATGGCTGCTTTGGACGGTGTGGCATTATACCCTGCTGCGGTCCCTCCCCTCCTCAAACTCTGCCCCCAAAAACCTCCAGGTGTTTTCCAACCCAGAGTTAGCAGCCCTAACTGTGGGCCACAAATCTAAGCTTCTTAAAGCAAGACAGCTAATATGATGTTTTCAAAGCTTTATTTATCATCAGATTTATACCCCGCCCTCCCAGCCGAGGCCGGCTCAGGGTGGCTTACGTAAAAGAATAAAAAACACACGAGTAAGCAATCTAAATAGTCCTAGAACCATATAAAAGATTCCAACATTAAAAGGTGTCAGCTAGGTGTCTGTCTAGCCCTGGCTGCCATGGGAGACTCTGGAATGTTAAGTTTCTGTTCTGCTGCGTCTTCTGTGTTTCTATTATCTCTGCTTGACCTTCAGTGCCTGGTGTATTTTTTTCTCCTGGGAACTGATGCCCGTTATTTCGGCAGGTTTCTATCTGGCCCCTGGTCCATCAGGAGGCCTCCTTGAATGATGTATAACTGCTTGCTTAGCACGCTTTTATTTAGTTCTAACATGAAATGGTTAAGATATCTGCACACTATCAATTGTCTCAATAAACTTTACTTCTTTGAATGAAAGTGGTTGGGAGCTGATTGCTGCAAGAGTCTGACAAAAGGTGCTAACATTAATAACACTAATAGGTTATTAAATGTTGGTGGTCGACCTTCAGTATTCCAGCCTAGTGGTCAGCCCACAGATCTAACTTTTGTGCATCCGACACAGGCTGTTCTGGTGGCTTCAGGGAACAGGGTTCTCTATTGGGGGCAGCTCCTAATTGAAGGCCTGGTGGAAGAGCTCTGTCTTGCAGGCCCTGCAGAACTGCATGAGGTCCCACAGAGCCCTGATCTCTGGTAGCTCATTCCACCAGAGAGGAGCCACCACCAAGAAAGCCCTGGCCCTGGTTATAGCCAGCCTGGTATCCTTGGGTCTGGGGAGGGCCAATCACCATTGGGACCCTGATTGCAGTGCTTTCTGGGGAATGTGTGGGGAAAGGCGGTCCCTCAGGTATGTAGGTCCCAGACCATAAAGGGCTTTAAAGGTAAGAACCTGTCAGGCACTTCAGAAAGTCAGTCAAACACCAGGCTTCATGAGAAGATAGCGTTTATTCGAGCAGCAATTCTAAAGGCACAATAACATTCTATTGTCAGGAATAAAGCACACAAAGGAACATCTACTGATATACCCCACTGAGCTAGCCCCCCCCTAAGCATCTACCAATGGCTACATAGCCCGTGCGCGGGAACTAGGTGCAAAAGTTGTTTAAGCCATAAAGGGGCCCAGCTGTCCACACCGGAGAAACCGAAACCGTAGGACAAGGCCGTTTGGTTCAGATAGGAGATAGTCCAGGCTGGGAATCACACTGTAACCTAGGCAACTTACCCACCTCCCACATTCCAAGCATGAAAAGTTACAGACCATCTTACCCTCCTTCCCTCCCTCACATCTTATGGCAGGGTCACCTGACAGAACCAGCACCTTGAAGCGAATTTGGTATGCTATTGATAGATAGTGCAAAGCCTTCAGCAGAGGCTGGATGTGCTCCCGCATAGGGAGGCCTATTAAAAGCCTGACTGCAGCGTTTTGCACTAGCTGTAGCTTCCGGATTTGAGACAAGGGCAGCCCCATGTAGAGAGCATTACAGTAGTCCAATCTCGAGGTGACCATTGCATGGATCACTGTTGCCAAGTTGTTTTGTTCGAGGAAGGGAACCAACTACCCAATCAACCGAAGAAAGTAAAAGGCAGACTTGGCAGTGGCTGCTACCTGGGCCTCCATTGTTAAGGAGGCACACAAGAGCACTCCCAAGCTTCTAACCTCTGGCACTGGCACCAATGGAGCACCAACTCAGGCACAGGACCTCCGTCTTCATCGGATTCAATTTCAGTCAGCTCAGCCTAAGCCATCCAACCACATCTTGTAACGCCCAGTCTAGATCTTCTGGTTTAGAGTCAGACCAGCCGCCCAACATCAGATAGAGCTGGGTGTCATCTGCATACTGATGGTTGACTGTGTAGAACACTGCTGACAGGTTCAACAACAACACAGCCGATCCGCCCCATTTCCTCCCACTACTCAGATCATTAACATCTTAGGACATCTTACTCCCATTTGGACATTTGCTTATTTTTAGTGACAGTTCATATCTTAGTCCCTTGTTTTGAATATAGTCTGTTAGCCTTTTTGAGAGTCAGGTGTTGCCCACAGAGGATCAGTAATTACTGATTATAAAGCTACTGGGACAACAAAAAGGATATACAAATGACTGTAGTTTGTGATTCTGTATGTGCCCCTTCGGTTGTTTCTGAGCACTCCTCTTGTTCGTACCTTCCTGAACTCAAGCACACTTGGCGTTTATCTAAGCAAATCACTATGTGCCCCACTGTGATACATTACAAGCAAAATATGGTCCTAAATCCAAGATTCATATTTTTTCAGCAAAATCCACATCAAACTTCAGGAGGCAACACTCCAGTCAGCAGCTTCACACTCAAGGCTAATATTTGCATGCGTATTGGCAGGGATTGTTGATGGGACTTTATTGAGGTTAACTGGTATGGTTAGTCCAGTCCCCATTAGTTAGTAGCATGCTTAAATAAAGCTACAAACACAGGAGTGTCACTTTACCAGGGTACTCAGCTTACAAAGCTCCCCAGAGCCACACAAGTTTAGAAGAGAAATACTACTCTCTTTATTTCAGAAGTACACTTTGGATAGGAAAGAGTAGAGGCATGACGGAGTACTAACTTACTAGCTAAAGGATGGAAGCAGGTGGTGAGAGGCCCATCTGCCTCATGGTGTCAAGAGAGGACCACATGTCTCTCTCTTGGTGGGTGCAGGAAGAGAGCTTGTCTTCATCAGGGTGAGAGAGAAGAAGGGAGGAGAGATAGTCCCTGAGAACACAATTTGCATTTCAAAGAGGACACTGGCAGAAGAGTAGATACAGGAAGAAAGGGCAGTTTGCCCATCTAGCTGTCTAGTCTCTCTTGCCACTCAGTCTGGATGTCTGAGGCAGGGGGCATCTCATCTGGAATTTCTGACAGGACCTTGCTACTGGAGTGGCCAGAAGGTTCTGTTTTCATTCAGATGTGCCCCAGAGTGATGGAGGGGATGGACAATTCACCCTATCCTGTCCCACATAGCCCATCCAACTTGTGACCTATACAGTATTCACCATCATATCATGGTCTCCCCAGAAACTCACATCCTCTTGGACCTCCCTCACACAGTCACCAGTCAGTTGAGGGGGACTAATGTGGCCCTTTCCCAACACACACATGGACAGCTCAGTATTTTGGGTCGTCAAGTTCTGGCTTTGTAAACAAGAATAACGTGGTCTGTGTGCAGGCTGGCTGTCCAGATGGAAGTTTCCATCTTGTCAAGTCACACATCCCGAGACAAATTATGGAAGAGCAACAGCCTAGTATGTGCATTGTACTCAAGGGCTGAATGAGGTAAGGCTAGGGTTGTCAGCCTCCAAACTGGTGGCTGAAGATCTCCCAGAGTTACATCTAATATCTAGGTTACAATGGGGAAAAAAAATGGCAGCTTCAGAAGGTGAACTCTGTGGTATTACACCTTGCTGAATTCCCTCCTCTCCCCAAACACCAACCTCCCTAGGCTCCACTCCCCAAGGCTCCAGGAATTTCCCAGAGCTGGCAACCCTAGATTAGAGCTCAGTAGCACCTTAATGACTAACAAAATTTGTGGCAGGGTATGGACTTTTGCAAGTCACTATTCACATGGTAACCTTCCAGGATGTTCAGATGCTGACCTAAGAGTAGCATTTCTCTTAGAAAGGAATTTTGAAGGCTGATTAGAATGAGAGACTGCTTAATTGCAACTGATAATGAATCTCAAGGCAATGCATTATCCTGGACTGTATCAAGACCTAGGTTTCCTGTCTTATTACCAGTGCTGATTTCTCCACACCTACCACCACTCTGCATATCACACCTAATTCAATCACATCTGCTATTGCTATTTGCTTGCTGTTGTCATTCAGCATCTGAAATCATTCCACTTTCCAAGATATAAGGACAGATGGATTCATATTCTAGCTGTATGTGATGTGAGTAGTGACTCATGAAAGCCACAAATCTTGTTAGTCTTTAAGGTGCTGTTGAACCCTTGCTCTTTTCTACAGCTACAGACAGATAAACACGGCTACTCGCCTTGATCTAACCCCAGGCTAGGTGCTATTGGTTGACCCTACGCAGACCTCACTTTATCACTTCCAGCTGCCACCACATATTGTAACTGAAAAGGTTATAAACGTTTGCATATAACTTATTTCACTTCCTACACCTTGAGGATAATCCAAAGGTCTGCTGAATCACAAGTTTTGAGAAGATTTTTTTTTTTTAACGGATGCTGAAACCACCATTTTCATCCTGGTGTTCAGCCAGCCCGCCATCTCAGAGATCAACTAAAATATGGCCCAATATTCTTTGAAGCGGAGTAGGTACGGCAAAAAGAACAAGGAAATATATGGAAAATAAGAACATATCCCCATTCGTAGATCTGATGCAACAAGAACAATATGTATTATTTATACAGCAACTATAACAACCAGAGGCTGTACAAATCAGAAATCCAATAAGACCGGGGAGTGAACACTTCCTGGATACTCTGCAAGAAACCTCACTGTGGCCATTCTCAAGAAAACCAATCCCACTGGCAGAAGAATCCCACACAACTCTGATTATGTAAACTAGAAGGCACGACAGGGTCTACAGGTTCCTCTTGCATTAAAACAAAGAAAACAATTTATCTGAGGTATCCCTTATTCTCCCATGTGGTTTATAGGATAAATATCTTCCCTTGAAAACTGAAGGTTGTTGGAAAGAAACAGTCTGCTTACTTACTGTTGGCTGTTTGATCCTGACCTGGATCACCCAGCCTAGCCCGATCTCAGAAGCTAAGCTAGACCAGCCCTGGCCAGTATTTGGATGGGAGACCACCACAGAATAGCAAGGTCACTACAGAGAGATAGGCAATCGCAGGGTACCTCTGAACATCTCTTGCCTTGAAAGCCCTACAGGGTCACCATAAATCGGCTGCGACGTGATGGCAAAAACAACAACAACAACTGTTCTGTCCTTATTCTGTAGTAGTTGTAACCTGCCAGTGATGGCTGATACTCATTGGGGCCAGTGGGATGGAGGACAGAGCAGTTAATGGCAGTTGGAGTCCACGGAGGTCCCTTTCACACCAGCTCTTTAACCCAGTATTTAAATAGATTTTTTGTTCAGGTTTCATTCACATGTCTTAATAGTAAAACCCACCCTGGCTTTTAAGATGTATATACCTTAAGGATAAAAGGCTGTCATTCTTCAATTGATTTAATCCAGGTTTTCCAAAAGCTTTGTTATTCCAATTTTTGTTATTGTTGGATTTTTATCCTCGAAGGCAGAGCTTGTCAAATCCCAATCACCGGATTGCCATGGTGCCTAGAAATTTCATTGTGATGCTTAGTATTTCTTGTGGTAGCAATAGTTAGAAAATATGGTCATGCCCTCATGGATCACTGCCTTGTCGTGGCGAGGGGCTTGCGTGGTTCGATGAGGCTGTGGGCTATGCCGTGGAGGGCCACCCAGGATGGACAGGCCACAGCAGAGAACTCAGACCAAGCGTGATCCCCTGGAGAAGGAAATGGCAACCCACTCCAGTATCTTTGCCAAGAAAACCCCATGGACAGTAACAAAAGGCTAAAAGATATGACGCCGGAAGATGAGCCCCTCAGGTCGGAAGGTGTCCAATATGCTACTGAGGAAGAGCAGAGGGCAAGTACGAGTAACCCCAGAAAGAGTGAAGCGGCTGGGCCAAAGCCGAAAGGACGCTCAGTTGTGGATGTGTCTGACGGTGAAAGGAAAGTTCGATGCTGCAAAGAACAATACTGCATAGGAACCTGGAATGTAAGATCTATGAATCAAGGTAAGCTTGACGTGGTCAAAAATGAGATGGCAAGAATGAACATTGACATCTTGGGAATCAGTGAACTAAAGTGGACAGGAATGGGCGAATTTAACTCAGAAGACCATTATATCTACTACTGTGGCCAGGAATCCCGTAGAAAAAATGGTGTGGCCTTTATAGTCAACAAGAGAGTGAGAAAGGCAGTATTGGGATACAATCTCAAAAATGACAGAATGATCTCGATCCGAATCCAAGGCAAACCATTCAATATCACAGTAATCCAAGTCTATGCCCCAACCACTGCTGCAGAAGAGGCTGAAGTGGACCAGTTCTACGAAGACTTACAACAGCTCGTAGAACTAACACCAAAAAATGATGTCCTCATCATCATAGGGGACTGGAATGCTAAAGTAGGAAATCAAAAGGTAACCGGAATAACAGACAAGTTTGGCCTTGGAGAACAAAATGAAGCAGGGCAAAGGCTAACAGAGTTTTGTCAAGAGAACACGCTGGTCATAGCAAACACCCTTTTCCAACAACCTAAGAGGCGTCTCTACACATGGACATCACCAGATGGGCAACACCGAAATCAGATTGACTATATAATTTGCAGTCAAAGATGGAGAAGCTCTATCCAGTCAGTAAAAACAAGACCTGGAGCTGACTGTGGCTCAGATCATGAGCTACTCATTGCAAAATTCAGACTTAAATTGAAGAAAGTTGGGAAAACCACAAGGCCATTCAGATTTGACCTAGATCGCATCCCCAATGAATATACAGTAGAGGTGAAGAATAGGTTTAAGGGACTAGATTTGATAGACAGAGTGCCTGAAGAACTATGGACAGAGGTCCGTGACATTGTAAAGGAGGCAGCACTCACCACCATCCCAAAGAAAAAGAAATGCAAAAAAGCAAAGTGGCTGTCTGATGAGGCTTTACACATAGCAGAGGACAGAAGGAAAGCTAAAGGCAACGGGGAAAAGGAAAGATTTGCCCAACTGAATGCAGAATTCCAGAGAACAGCAAGGAGAGATAAGGAGGCTTTCCTGAATGAACAATGCAAAGTAATAGAGGAAAACAATAGATTGGGAAGGACTAGAGATCTCTTCAGGAAAATTGGAGAAATCAAGGGAACGTTCCATGCAAAGCTGGCCATGATAAAGGACAAAAACGGTAGGGACCTAACAGAAGCAGAAGAGATTAGGAAAAGATGGCAAGAATACACAGAAGAACTATACAAGAAGGACCTCGATGTCCTTGATAACCACGATGGTATAATCACTGACCTCGAGCCAGACATCCTGGAAAGCGAAGTTAAATGGGCCTTAGAAAGCATTACTAACAACAAAGCTAGTGGAGGTGATGGTATCCCAGCTGAGTTATTCAAAGTCTTAAAAGAAGATGCTGTTAAAGTGCTGCACTCAATTTGCCAACAAATTTGGAAAACACAACAGTGGCCACAGGATTGGAAAAGGTCAGTTTACATTCCAATCCCAAAGAAGGGCAACGTCAAAGAATGTTCAAACTATCGCACAATTGCACTCATTTCACACGCTAGCAAGGTCATGCTCAAAATCCTACAAGCTAGGCTCCAACAGTACGTGGATAGAGAACTGCCAGAAGTACAAGCTGGGTTTCGAAGAGGTAGAGGAACTAGAGATCAAATTGCCAACATTCGCTGGATTATGGAGAAAGCAAGAGAGTACCAGAAAAACATCTACTTCTGCTTCATTGACTATGCTAAAGCCTTTGATTGTGTGGATCACAATAAATTATGGCAGGTTCTTAAAGAGATGGGAGTACCAGACCACCTCATATGTCTCTTGAGAAACCTGTATAAGGGTCAAGAAGCAACAGTTAGAACCGGATATGGAACAACTGATTGGTTTAGCATAGGAAAAGGAGTACGACAAGGATGTATATTGTCACCTTGCTTATTTAATTTATATGCAGAGTACATCATGCGAAATGCTGGCCTGGATGAATCACAAGCTGGAGTTAAGATTGCTGGGGAAAAGATCAATAACCTCAGCTATGCAGACGATACCACTCTGATGGCAGAAAGTGAAGAGGACCTCAAGAGCCTCTTGCTCAGAGTGAAAGAGGAGAGTGCAAAAGTGGGCTTGAAGCTCAACATCAAAAAAACTAAGATCATGGCATCTGGCCCCATCACTCCTTGGCAAATAGAAGGGGAAGTCGTAGAAGTAGTGACAGACTTCACGTTCCTAGGATCCCAGATCACTGCAGATGGTGACTGCAGCCATGAAATTAAAAGACGCCTGCTCCTTGGGAGGAAAGCGATGGCAAACCTAAACAGCATGATAAAAAGCAGAGACATCACCTTGCCAACAAAAGTCCGCATGGTCAAAGCAATGGTATTCCCCGTAGTAATGTATGGCTGTGAGAGTTGGACTATAAGGAAGGCCGAGCGCCGAAGAATAGATTCTTTTGAACTATGGTGCTGGAGAAGACTCTTGAGAGTACCTTGGACTGCAAGGAGATCAAATCAGTCAATCCTAAAAGAAATCAACCCTGACTGTTCCCTGGAAGGCCAGATCCAGAAGCTGAAGCTCAAATACTTTGGCCACCAAATGAGAAGGGAGCATTCACTGGAGAAGACCCTGATGCTGGGAAAGATTGAAGGTCAAAGAAGAAGGGGACGGCAAAGGATGAGATGGTTAGACAGTGTCATCGATGCAATGAACATGAAATTGAGCAAACTTCAGCGGACAGCGGAAGACAGGAGGGCCTGGCGTAATCTGGTCCATGGGGTCGCGAAGAGTCGGACTCGACTGTGCGACTGAACAACAACAACAACATGGTCATGCATAACTCTGAATGCTGGGATACAAGTCTGACTTCTGATTTTGTGGAGTCAACGTGGAAAATCACTGTGTTCAAACAAAACACACAGTTCTGATATGCTATTATAACTTCATCATTTGATTAAACCATATACTTATAATATACAGTAAAGACCCGAGGGCAGCCTATTGATTATAGTGCACTGATAAGGACGACATGTTTTTGTCGTCGTTCAGTTGCACAGTCGAGACCGACTCTTTGCGACCTCCAACTGGTGGACATAAAGATATACAATGACATAAAGATATACAAACAAATATGACAATATAAATCTTGTAGGAATGTCCACAGCTACAGAGACAAATATGCAGACAGGACTCAATGTTGTAGGCTGTGTTAAGTAGGTACTCAACAAGAGGCAGTGATTTCAGCAAAAATGATTCAGCTTTATTCAGAACGGCAAACAAGTTGATCAGCCAACACAACCACACACACCACACAACACAAGTGGAGCACAGCTCCTTCTTTTAAACAGTCTGGGCTGTCAAAGCCATGCCCACATATAAGTTAAGAACCAATAGAATTACAGAGATAAAGACCAATGAGGTCTGTTCCCTCCATAAACATATATACACTTTTGATTGGTCTATTTACAGAGTTTCATTGAAACCACCAATAGGAATGTATCAGCTTACGATCCTTGGCTAGGATCAAGCTTAACATAAGAAAGAATAGGCATGGTTTACAGTAAGACATAACAGGCTGTCTTGCTTTCAGAAAAGAAATGCAGCAAACATCAATGCAACATGCCTCCCAGGCAAAAGTTGTGTGTTTCAGGAAATTCTTCTTCAGGCAAACTATGGCTGAGGACAGACTGGCAGTTTGCAGCGGGAGCCAGTCATGGCAAAAAAGCCCCAGAACAAACTGTTCTGAGGTTTCCCGGTCACATGGGGCCATCTGCTGCAGGAGCATACCAGGAGGAGGTGCGCGAGAGCGTTCAGACTGCTGGCCTGGAGGCGCCACTGTCAGCTGTTTTTTCTTGGTAAATTGGCTGGATGCCTATGTGTGTATGAGTGCATGAGCACATGAGCGCCCATGTGCTCATGCGCTCATGCACACATAGGCATCCAGCTGATTTGGGGAGGATCCCGGCACTGCATTGGGCAGTAGAGCGGAGCACAGCCAAACATATGTGCCACTCATATGCCCCAGGAGCAACACGGGTTGCTCCTGGCTTTTCAGCTGAGCATTCACACTTCCGGGAATCAGACTGACATGGGATAAAGGCACTCTCCAGGATTTGCTACCACTTGTAACAGGTATCTGTTAAATGTGGGAGCAAAGCGGAACGGCACGGGTTGCCTATGAGTGGGGAACACCTGGCAGTTGTGCCTGTGTGAATGCCCCCTTTAATCTGCTTGGGAAATGTGGATGGGGCATGGCTATAGTGGGGCAAGTTGCCAGTCTGAACTCAGCCTATTTCTCCTGGAACCAAAGCTCACAATGCAACATGATGCAACTAAAGCTCACAATGCAAGAGAACCAGAGAAGCCTTCTACAGAATTGCTTGACTTGTGCATTGTTAGCATTGTTATTGTCACTGTTAACAGTGCATTCTAATCAGTAGGTTGCACTCGGGTCTTCACTGTATAAGTATATGATATAATCAAATAATGAAGTTACAGCATATCAGAACTGTGTGTTTTGTTTGAACATGGTGACGGTCCACATTTACTCATCCTTGCCCTGTTTCCTGTGCGTTTGCTGCCATTCCTAGCCTTGGGGGGGCTGACTTCTAGAGCCCCACCTGCAGGTTGGCAACCCTAGGAGGGTCCTTGGCATACTATAAGGCCACAGAATCCATCCTCCACAGCCAATGCTCCCTCTAAGCTGTGGAGTCTTGTGAGCAAAAATTCTACTTCATGAGCTGCAGGCATTAAAGTTGTGAGCGAGTAAATTGGCTACTGCATGATTTAGTTTGCTCTGGAGCCATCCTTCCTGAGCTAAGACAAAAATGTGTGAGCCGGAGGCTAAAATCTGTGAGCTGGCTCATGCTGACTCAGCTTAGAGGGAACACTGTCCACAGCAACCATTTCTCATCAGGGGAATGTGTAGAGAGCAGCTGTAACTCCAGGAGGTATCCAGGCCCTACCTGGTGGTTGGCAATTCTGGCTGGCAGCCTGCTACCCCCCTGGTGAGGACAGTAAGGAGGCCAGCAAGAGGAGGTGAAGGGGCAGATTGAATTAGGGTTGCCAGCCTCCAGGTGGGGCCTGGATTTCTCCCACTTCTACAACTGATCTCCAGCTGACAGAGATCAGCCCCCCTGGAGAAAATGGCTGCAACATGCACACCAGGAGTATGGAGGGAACCTGCTTACATGGTTTCCCCACAGAGTCCTAGGGAAGGGCTCATAGCCATAGGGCTTTTGAGGGGTAGCCTGTTCGATGGCGTAATGCTGGAGAATTGGGGCACCCCTCCTCCCTGATGGTCCTGCCACTGTGCAGCCTTCAGACACTAGTTGTGCTGACCGAAACAAGCGCTGGAGATCGAGCAGAATTGCAATAATATAAATGAGGCTGAATGGGACTGACAATGAATGTGAGTTAGACATAAAGGAACTTTGAAATAAGTGGAAAACCCCTCACCCCCCCCTTTTTAAAGCCGAGAGAGAGGAGGGGCGCCTCCTGCTTACATGAACAGATAAGTGAAAAAGAAGGGGGGGCGGGGAAATACAAGCGATTGACTTGTTTTGAGAGGCTTACCAGAGTGGATTTATCTCGGAAGCGATTTTCAGAGGTGGTGAAACAGCAGGTGGCTTTTGTAAACAATTTGCTATAATGGCAGGCATGGGGAAGAAAGGAGTGAAAACAAAACCAGCAGACAGGCAGAGTCCAAGGCTAGAAGAGGGGAGTAGACATCATGAAGCTCCTAGTGGACACTATCAAGCCCATGATGGAACAACTCGCTGGTATTAACCAGCAGTTGGTCACACTCAACCAAAACTTTGCATCACAGCAACTCCAGCTGGCGGAAACGGTTGAAAAGATGGAGTAAACGGAGTAGATGTACACCGTAAACAAGAATATGAAGAAAAAGATGGGAGAACTAATGAACAAGCAGAACTATCAGGAAAATCGTTTACTGCAACTACAAGTGGAAAAGGCTAATATGGTTCTCAGATTTCAGTGAGTTCCTGAATCACTGAAGGAGGATATGAAGAAATTACTTAGTGAAATCATCACACCGGTAACAGGCTTGAAAGCGGAAGAAATTATGCATGATATGGAAGCAGCATATAGGGTGTATTCTAACTACACCAAAAAAAAATAGCCTGCCTGGGGAAATAACAGTCAGATTCTCAAGAAGACAGATCAGAGATGTAATTTTAAAAGCAACATCAGCAACTCCACTGAAACTGGAGAGCACAATTATTAAAACCTTAAAAGATATTCCATTTGAAATTCATCAAAAAAGAAAGAACTATAAGGACTTAATTATTTTTCTTCAAACTAACCAAATTCCATACTGATGGGTGGTGCCAGAAGGGGTCATTTTTAAAATCAACGATAAAAGAGAGAAGATTGGCTCCATTTTCAAAGCCAAAGAATTTCTAAAATGTCATCTGGGATCTAAAGAAGAAGGAGAAACTGGGTCGAGTGGCTCTACCCCCTCAGAGATGGACAAAGAACTGGCCGCGGAAGAGGGAGCTGCTGCCATCAAATCATCTTATGACTTCAGAGATAGAAAGCCTAGATAAAGGCGGAAGGACTCTGAAAATTGCCTTTATGAAGCGAGCTGGTGGGGATGCTCTGGAATTCCCTCATAACAAGTAACAAATTAATATATTAGCGGAGATAGACAGGAACTTACAGTATGCATTGTTTACTAACACTAAAATACTAACATCTAGTTTAACAGGGTTATGATCTCCTTCTCTTGGGTTTTTAGTTTAGTGTGGCTTACTTTTCTTTATCCTTAGATGCAGTTTCCCCTCCCATTTTTTCTTTGTAGTTTTAGTTGTATAATCAAAATCAATAAAAAATCCCCTTTGCTGCCCCCCCCAAAAAAAAAAATATTTAGGCGAGATGGCCATGAATTGAGTTACATTCAAGCCCTTTTTTATAAGAAGGGTGCATGCCTGGATAAAAATCATCCACCTACTTCCATGTGCATAATTACTATTGATTTAAATAGGATTTACTCATGTGTATGGTGTACGAATTGCAGCCAAAGCAAAAGGAATTTGTTACAGGAGTTCAAAAAAGAAAAATTAGACATCAAGATGAGTCTGTAATACATCCCGCGTACATATGGTACCTGAAAGTGTGTACCATCTATTGTACATCAAGGGGAAATGTTCTATTAAAGTGGAAACAAAATCTATTACACAAATACTACACATAATATTTTCAAATGATAATGAAAGTGGGTTTTTTCAAGGTCTTGTACGCCTATTGTATACAAAAGATATTGTGCATACCGAAGAAGAACACAGCTTTTAAAAACATACTTGAGTATGTCTGTTGGCATAGCATTTTCCCCCCTTCTTTTTGTTAATGGTGTTCTCTTGACTTCCAATACCCAAAATTCTACCTAATGAAGTATATTGGGTTTTGCACGTAAGGCAGTTGTGGCGCCTCCAGCCCGGATTCTATGTTATTAAAAACTTCACAAAGCCAAGGGCTGCCAGCTCCAGCTTGGGGAACTGGGTTATAACACCACAGAGTCCACCCCGCCAAGGCAGCCATTTTCTTGAGGGGAGTGGATCTCCGTAGCCTGGAGATCAGTGGCAATTCTGAGTGATTTCCGGGTCCCACCTGGAGGCTGGCACAGCTTCTGGAATCTTCATCAAATTCTGACTGATTTGTTGTTCACTTGAGCACCTGCACGGGCTAGGATTTATGAGATTAAAGGATACCGCGGTGCCTTCTGTTTGCTTGAATACATATATACTAAACTCGAATTTCCACCCACTTAGTTCAAAGCCGTGTCATCCACTGAGATAATCAGCCATTTGGAAGGGCAGCACATGCAGTTCTGTAATCAGCAAACAGATCTTCAGCGTTGTAAGGAGAATTAAGCTCAGAGGCATGGAATTTCCTGGCCTCTTTTTCCAAAGCAATGTCATATAATACAGGATTTCAGAAGAATCTTTATGAGCACTTTTCAGACCTTCGACTTCAGCACTCCGACCGCACATCATAGTAGCGTGCAGGGCTCTTTTTGTAGCAGGGACTCCTTTGCATATTAGGCGACACACCCCAAATGTAGCCAATCCTCCAAGAGCTTACAGAGCTCTTCTTATGGGGCTGCTGTAAACTCTTGGAGGATTAGCAACATTAGGGGTGTGTCACCTAATATGAAAAGGAGTTCCTGCTACAAAAAGAGCCCTGGTAACACATGCTGCGCGAGATCTTCCTGAACAGAGCTGAGCACTTGCAAAACTGTTGAACAAACATTTGCAATCATTCATTGAGTAGCTCCTGCTACGAAAAGAGGCCTGCATACAAGCCAAGCTCCAGATGGGTAAACAACAAAATACAACTGTTGATATAGTAACTATATCTTCACATTATCAAAGCTTAGTTTAACTCCTTCACCTTTTTACAATGATGCTACTGAAGGACTAGCCAAACAGATACTAACTGATGGTTTAATAAACGAGACAGTATTCAGCAGCAAGCTGGGAGTCTATATAACGAATAACAATGGGATATTAAAACTTGGAGATTTCATTTCTATGCAGAATCTGCCTTATGATGAAGTATTGAAATGGGGTCTGAGCCGTCCAGTTGCGGAAACTTCAGGAGGTGCTACGTAAAACTATAACCCAGAAAAGAAAAAACGAACCACAAATAGGACTGTTGCATTAATGTGTCTCTTGGCACATATCCATCCTTAGAAGCTCGGTGGAATGTTTGCAAAGAGAAACTTTAGTCAATCGTGAAAAGGGGAAGGAGTTACACTAAGCTTTGAGAATACAAAGATATAGTTATAATATCATGGTTGTATTCTGTTGTTTACCATTCCAACCCATGATCTCTCTTACTTTTAAGCTCCAGATAGGGACTGGAGTTCTACCAGAATTACAGTTGATCTCAAGACTCCAGAAATTAGTTCCCCCTAAGAAATGGCAGCTTCTGATGGGGGGACTCTGTGGAATCGCATACCAGATGAGCTCCCTTCCTTCCCCCAGACTCTGTTTTCCCCGGGCTTTAACCCCCCCAAAGTCTCCGGGAATTTCCCAACTTGGAGTCGGCAACTCTAAGATTTCTCGCTGGGGTTTACACAAATTTTAGGCCTCACAGATACCTCTTTCCCCCAGAAAACTGACAAAACAAGTCTCACCAATCCAGTAAATTTCGAGCATGTCCCCACTACATGGCTGTCTATATGATGATAAATTCCCCCAGCTGCGTAGATGCAAAGGTTTTACCAATAGCGCTTATTTTAAGTTCACCACTGTGAGTACATGAGATGCCTGACTTTAGAGAAAAGATAAAGGTCAACTTTTCTTTGCCTCAAAAGCTTTTCTGGATCCAAAGCAGACAGCACCACTAAACATCTTGTCAAATCTTTTTTTTTTAATGTTGCATATACAAATATGCTTAAAAATCCAAATAAATCCATATAGGCATACCTTATGTTAGTCATAAATGATATACAGAAAGCAAATTGATACAAATTCTACAAATATATATACACATAACAGTATAGTTGTTATTCAAGGGGGAAGAAAAATACTACCTCCTTCTTTAACATATTAAGTGGAATACATAAGTTCTAGAACTTTAAAAAGGAGACCAAGTCTTTATGAAGCTGTCATATTTATAAATTGCAATCTTCTCCATAATCGTTACAAACCAAATTTTATCTGTCTTTTTTCCTGAAGCTATTTGTTGTTTCCATATCTAAGTTGCTATATCTAGCATATCTATATTTCATATCTAGCTGCTGTAATTGGATTCCTGACTAATACACCATATCCTTTTCTATTCCAACGGATATAGCTCCTAATTGATATGTCACAGGGGATAAATCAAATATAATCGGTGATATACATTATCTCTTTATGAGCTAAACCCCAAAATCTTTTAAGCAGTTTAGAGTCTCACCACATATGTAGGAGAGTGCCTCTTTCCTTATCACACTTCCAGCAGAGTTCTGAATCTCCAAAGGTTTTCAACCAATCTGAACTGGGCAAAGTGCCACTGGAGATACAATTTCAGGCTCACATTGAAAGAGATTTTAGAGAATTCCATAGTTTTTTTTTAAATATTCATTAGTGGTAATACATATGGCTAGACTTTCTCCCATCTTAGTTTATAATTCCAATGTATCTCATCCAATGGGAGACCAACAAAGAAGTCTAGGTAGGCAACGATAATTGGATGGGAGACTACCAAGGAGGTCCAGGGTTCCTACAGAGAGGCTAGCAATGGAAAGCCACTTCTGAACATTTTTTTGCCTCAAAAATCCTACAGGGTCACCATAAATCAGCTTTGACTTTATGGTGCTTTCCACTACTACCATCTCATCCATGTCCTGAACACTAGAATGCACGTTGGTCCAAAGGCCTTCGGGTTCTCCTTAGATGTCCCAATAATTTTTCAAAAGATCTAAATATATTGCCTTTGATCCATCAATGCACAAGCAGCAACATAAACAGCACAGTGCCTCTTGGGAAAGACCTTGTACAACACCTAGCACATTGATTATTGTGTATCTTAGGACCCAAAAACTGGTTGCACAAGACATTGTGCAAGCAAAACCACAAGCGGATGATATAGCAAGACTGACTTAGCTCAAGTAGTGACTACAATCTTCTTCTCTCATTTCCACTTGTGCAAGAGCTGTAGCTAGAGTTGCCAAGTCTGCATTGGGAAATCCCTGGAAATTTTTGGGGGGAGCCAGGTGGGGGAGTTTAGCAGGATGTGATGTCATAGAGTCCACCACCCAAAGCAGCCAATTTCTCCAGGGGAACTTGTTGGAGTAGGTCGACTCTGCATGCCTGGACATTGAGGGGTTGCACAATGCTGATCTAGATGTGTATATCTGTGATGTCTTTAATGAATTAATGCCCCTCTTTGTCTCAATATGGGAGCTTCTCTCTGACCTCTCCTTTCTTCCTGTGTCTTTGTCCCTCTCTCTTCCTGGCTCTCCAAGGATCTAGACACATCTACAGATCTCTCTCTGCCCTCTTACTTCCACATATGTGATGCTGGATTAGCTGGCCATTTGAGACAGGAAATAGTATTCTTTAGATTAGGCTTCTCTCTCCTTTCAACTGCAACATGGATGTGAATTGAATCTACCTTGATAAATGTAAGTTCCACCTTTTGGAATATATTTACTGCATGCAATACCATGCTTCTATGACTGGGCAAATCTACTATATTATCTAATACATATTCCCAATAGAACTAACTCTAGCACATGCAAAAATGTTTTTTCTGGATCCAAATCATTATGTATTCTTAATCTTATTCCATATTTGACCTGAAAATATTAGAAAATAAGATATCCTGCCAAATGGTGGGCCCTGCATCTTCTGTAAACGTCTTGGGAATGGTAACCTGGGATTTAACCACAGCAGACCTTTCATGGTGCTGGACCTGCAACGTCATTCCCATGTAAATGAAAAGTTTTGCTCTTGCACTGAATCTTTTCCTATCCCCTGGATTCCTCTGTGGTCGCTTCCCGTACCTTTGGTCCCCAGAAAAGGAAGGAAAATATTTATGTCCATTCCCCCATCCTTGTGTTTACTGTCCAATTCAGTGGTGGTGGGGAGGGTGTTCTTCACAGTCTGTGTGCACTGTGCAAAGTTAACATCTCCTGAAAGTAATGTTATGTAAACCAGAGAACTCACTTTAGACTCATGACTTTGGATTTTTCAGAAGAAAGATTTTTTTAAAAGGTGGCTATTGAGATATATGTCAATCTCTCCAACTTGAGGACGTCCTGAAGTTGCAATTGGAAGATATTACTGAATAACATACAAGGAAATCTCTTAGACCTTTGCTATAAAGTTGGATGTGTCTGCTGTTGGCAGTGATTGTGTGTCTCATCCATTTTATAAAACATACCCTTCTCTAGCCAACTAATTGTTAACTGGACCCCGCAGCCTGAGACCCCTGGCTACAACTCCTAAGTGTTCCAGGGGCAATAAATGCTCCCGAATTTGATCATCAGTATTCCAGGCTTTAAGGATGGCTCCCAGAAAGCCTCTGCTGTTAGCAGCCAGCTCTCTTCACTGCTATGGCTGCCCCTCCTACAATGGTTGGGAAATAAGGAAGTCACAAATTACTCTCATTATGGTAAAAGGTAAAGTTTCCCTTGTTCAAAAGCCAGTCGAATCCAACTCTAGGGTTGCGGTGCTCATCTCTGTTTCAAAACTGAAGAGCCAGCGGTGTCTGAAGACATTTCCGTGGTCATGTGGCCAGCATGACTAAACACCAAGGCACACGGAACGCTGTTATATGACTCCAAACAAGCTGACACATATGATACCCTCAGTGAAACCTCTCTGTTGGAAAAAATGCAGCTCACAGGGTGATTGTCTCCATTGCTGGGCCTTTTGCCGTAATCTACATGGTTCTGGGGGAAAACATGTAGAACGAGTTCAAAGGATCCCCAACCTATTGCTTTCACCCCCAACCAACTATTTTTAAATGGGGCATGGCATTGATCCAGATTGCCCACCTCACAAAAAAAAAGAAACTATCTCCTTTCTTCTCTCAGCTGTTAGAACAGCAGTAGCAGCTAGATGGAAATCAGATAAACCTCCTGACTTAAACCTCTGGCATAAAAAAACTATGGAGTACCTACATAATAGGAGCTGCGGTGGCTCAAGTGGTTAAGACACTGAACTGCAGGGTGTGGAAGGTCAGTAGTTCAGCAGTTCAAGACCCGGGTGCCACAAGACAGAGTGAGCTCCCGTTTCTGGTTCCAGCTCCTGCCAACCTAGCAGTTCGAAACCAAGAAATTGCAAGTAGATAAATAGGTACCACTTCGGTGGGAAGGTAACAGCGTTCCGTGCACCTTGGTGTTTAGTCATGCCGGCCACATGACCACGGAAACGTCTTCGGACAGTGCTGGCTCTTTGGCTTTGAAATGGAGATGAGCACCGCAACCCTAGAGTCGGATTCGACTGGCTTTCGAGCAAGGGAACCTTTACCTTTACCTACATAATGGCCAAGCTCTCTGACAATATTAACCAACTCGAATGTCCTCTCTCCTCTTCTATTTCCTCAGCTGTTTGGTTTCCTATTCTAGAATATCTCATTTCACAAGAAACCATCCCTAATATAATTAATAACCTTTCCTTATGGTAAAACTTTTTTTACTGCTGCTTATGTTGTTTAATGGCATGGAATGTCTTGGTTAATCACTATTAGGTTCTATATAAGTTTAAGGTAAATTTCCTTATGAAGGTTTCAACTTTACAGTCATTTGTACTAGCTAATATTTGAACTTTATTGTGCTTTATATTTGAGTTATGATCATATTGAACTCTGTATATGATGGCGAAACTGCAATAAAATGTATTTTTTGAAAGGAAATAAGGAAGTCAGCGCAGAGGGCGGTCTGACACTCAGCCCCGTACAAGTTGGTCTCAGACTGCTCTGCGGTTCTGGGCTTGGCTCTTGATTCTTGGAGGGGGTTAAGAACCAATGAGTTTCCAGTTATGAATCTTTCCAAACCCAACATACGGATAGATTACAGCTAACAAAGCGAAATAAAAATCCGGAGGAAACTCTTGAAGTATGTCTGTATTACACTAGCTAGATCCTAGCCCAGTAGCACATTAACAGACTAACAAAATTTGGGAGGGGGGAGGAGAAGCATTCAAAAGTCAAGGTTCCCTTTGTTAGACATCAGTTGGAATGGAAATTTCTGAGTTCTTGAGCTTGTAAAGGATGCAGAGGTACAATGTGCATAACAATTAGCTTGATTAGAGTTCAGGGAAAATGCTTGTGGGCAGAAACGTACCCTCTCCAGTGTGGTAAGAATCTTATTCAGCCCTGTAGGGCCCATTGTTTGGAACTTGTGAATGAACTCAGATTCAGCAATCTTGTGTTGTGATGTCCCCGGGGGGCTTCTCTGTTTGTGGCTGCCACCCTTAGGTCAGCCAGTATCATCATGCCCCTGTATAAATCATTGGTGCGACCTCATTTGGAATACTGTGTACAGTTCTGGTCACCACATCTCAAAAAGGATATTATAGCATTGGAAAAAGTGCAGAGAAGGGCAACTAGAATGATAAAAGGGTTGGAACACCTTCCCTATGAAGAAAGGTTAAAATGCTTGGGGCTCTTTAGCTTGGAGAAACGACGGCTGAGGGGTGACATGATCGAGGTTTATAAGATTATGAATGGGATTGAGCAGGTTGAGAAAGAAGTACTTTTCTCCCTTTCTCACAATACAAGAACTCGTGGGCACTCTATGAAATTGCTGAGCAGTCGGGTTAGAACAGATAAAAGGAAATACTTCTTCACCCAAAGAGTGATTAACATATGGAATTCACTGCCACAGGAGGTCGTGGCAGCTGCAAGCATGGACAGTTTCAAGAGGAAATTAGATAAACATATGGAGCAGAAGTCCACCAGTGGCTATTAGCCACAGGGTATAGAATGAGAACTCTCAGTCTGGGGCAGGTGATGCACTCTATTCTTGGTGCTGGAGGGGGCAGCAGTGGGAGGGCTTCTGGTGCCCTGGCCCCACTGCTGGACCTCCTGATGGCACCTGGTATATTTTGGCCGCTGTGTGACAGAGTGTTGGACTGGATGGGCCATTGGCCTGATTCAACATTGGCTTCTCTTATGTTCTTATGTTCTTATGTTCTTATGTAATGACCTGGAAAACTGAAATGCTCCCCCACTGGTATTTGTTGTTGTTGTTGTTTGTTATGAGTTTCTTAATGTCAAATTTATGTCCATTTATTCTTTTGCATGGGGACTGACCTGTTTGTCCAATGTAAAGCATGGAAGGGCACTGACGACACTTGATGGCATATAAACGGAGGATGAACAAGTGAATGAGCCGGAGATTGTACAGCTGGTGTTAGGTCCGGTGATTGTGCTGTTAGAGTGAATATGGGGGCAGAATTGGCATCTAGGTTTATGTCAGGCCCAGTGTTCCCTCTAAGCTGAGTTAGTGTGAGCTGGCTCACAGTTTTTTAGCCTCCGGCTCACACATTTTTGTCTTAGCTCAGGAAGGAGGGCTCCAGAGCAAACTAATTTATGCAGCAGCCCAATCGCTCGCTCACAACTTTAATGCCAGTAGCTCACAAAGAAGAATTTTTGCTCACAAGACTCCACAGCTTAGAGGGATTCTTGGTCAGGCCCCGGTCCCAGAGTCCATGGCCATGTTAGGAAGGGCATTGTTGTGGATAACAAGTTGTTTGTGGTTAGAAAGCTGTCTGCGGGCAAGAAAAAAGATTTCCCTCCCAATGCCTGTGAGAGAGGAGTATCATTGTCTAGGATAGGTTGTAGGTTGTTAATGATGGGTTGAACTAAGTTTGAGCTGAGAGCTGTATGTGACCGTCAGTAGTATTCTGTTGTTGTTTCATTTGCACTTATCTTGTAGGAGGTTATCCCTTGGTACCATTCTAGCTTTGTTGATCTATTTCTTTACTACATCAGGTGGGTAAAACGTCTTTGGAAGATCCTGCAAGTGAGAATCTCTGCCTGAGGGATCGGAACAGATGCGGCTGTAGAGTAGAGCTCGGCTGGGTGGATCATTTGTTGAGTTCAGGACAGCGACTGGAGGTGCGTAGATGTGTTTGGCAATCAGTAGGCTTCCAGTATCAGGTTGCTTTTATTCTTCCATTGTGTATTTGTACAATGGCATCCAGAAAATATATTTCTTCTGTGGATTGGTTTGTGGTTAGGCTGATGGTGGAGTAGCAGTTGCTGAAGATGGGGTGAAATTTCTCCAGCACTTCTTTCCTATGATGAAAATGTCATCAGTAAATCTCAGGGACAAGAGGGGTGTTAATGCATGCGAGCTGAGGAAGCGTCGATCCAGGTCAATGTGGCCTTTCAAGGGCCTTTTCCTCCTCACGATGTTTGCATTGCCAAACCTGTGACATATTTCTCATGACTTTCTAGCAGTCTTGGGCTGCTGTTTCTAGCTCCTCTGTTCTCCAAAAATTTGAAGTTTCACAAGAATGGTTAGGCTTGCCAACCTTTAGGAGAAGCCGGGGGATCTCCTGGAATTAGAACTGAAGGCCAGGCTACAGGGATAAGTTCCTGTGGAGAAAATGGCTGCTTTGGAGGGTGGACTCTAGGGCGTTATACCACAATGAAGTCCCACCCCTCCCCAAACCCCTCCTTCCCCCGGCTCCACCCCTAAAATCCCTGGGTATTTCGCAATCCAGAGCTGGCACCCCCATGGTTGTTACCTCATTCTGCTGTATAAGTACACCCAGCCTAAAATTGTTCATATATACAACTACTACTACTACTACTACAAAACCCTTCTAAAAACAAAGCAATCACACTTGTACATAACCCATACATGTGGGAAAAAAACTAATGGTTTTACTGAAGAATTGTAAGTATTAGAGTATTATTCTAAGTACTAGGAATAAGGACTGTTGTGGAAATAAATACAACAGACTCTAGAAAGAGGCTCTGGGAGAGTGCCAAGGCCTTGGACACTCAGTGCCAATTTGCTGTGGCAACCTCCTCAAACCCCACCCGCTCCAGGCTCCACCCCTGAAATCCCCAGGAATTTCCCAACCTGGAGTTGGCAACCCCATTCCAGCTAACCATCAACCTACTGTTATTTACCCCTCTGGCTGCAGCTGACTTCTGCCCTCCCTCCTGGAGATCAGTTGTAATTCTGAGTGATCTCCAGCCCTCACCTGGAGATTGGCAACAATAGTTCCCCAGGAGGGACTGGCTGCTTGGGAGGGTGGAGTCTATGGCATTGTACCTGTCTGAGATCCCACCCCTCCTCAAAACTCACCCTCTCCAGGCTCCAGCTCTCAAATCTCTAGGAATTTCCCATCTGGAGCTGGCAACCCTATCTCCTTCCCAGCCAAGCATCAACCTGCCATTACCTGCCCCTCTGATGTCAGCTTTCTATTTCCTTCCCCCTTCCTCCTGGGGATCAGTTGTAATTCACCTGGAGATTGGCAACAGTGGTTCCCCAGGAGGAAAAGTAGTCTTTCTCTGCAATAGGGACCAAAGCAGCTTAAATCATTCTCCTCTCCCCCTTTTGACTTGCATAACAACCCTGTGAGGTAGGTGAGGTGGAAAGTCTGTGACTGGTCCAAAATCACCCACTCAGCTCTACAGCAAGAACCTGGATCTACAGCAAGAATTCTATATCTTCTACAGCAAAAACCATGCTCTGAAGCACTGGCTGCTACGCCTAGGGTAGCCAACCTCCAGGTGGAGCCTGAAGATCACCAGATATCACAACTGAACTGCAGATCTCTCCCCCCCCTGAGAAAATAACTGCTTTGGAAGGTGGGCTTTATGGCATTATGTTCAGCTGAGGCCTCTCCCCTCCCCAAACCCTGTCTTCCATAGACTCTACTACCAGAAAATCTCCAGGAATCTCCCTACCTGGAGCTGGCAACCTTAGGCAGGACTGCCACCCCATGAGTTCCTCACAAAGGCCTGTGAAGGGTTTCCTTCCTTTGTCTGAACCAAGCTTGGTTGCCTTCTGTGGCAAAACGGGCTCCAGTTTATAACTCAGCTGTTCACCTCCCACCCTCGTCCCATGGGCGTATCTCACTCCTTAAGTTCACTGCCACCACTCACTGAATTGTCACTGCCTTTTTAGAGGGACAGTGAGAATTGGACTCCCCAATCTTTGGAGGATCCCTGGAAAGTTGGCAACCAAAGGGTCTGGCCTTTCCTTGCTTCCCTGGTCTACCCCCTCCCTTTGATATTGTCCAGAGTGGGAGAGGCTATGTGGTCAGAGCACAACACAGAATATTAGCCTAAATAAAACAATTTATTTAACTATTTACACAATCATGGAGCACACACACACACTAAATGAATCAGGCAGAACTGTAGGAGTAAGCACACACTATGAACCAACAGGGCATAAATCAACAGGGGTTAAATGCAATCCTCTTTACCTACACAAAATACTCTTTGCCTCTGGAGGATGTGGGCTCAGGATAGGATCTCTCCTTGGACTGGCCTCTGGCTGTGCTTCAGCCTCTCTATCTTGCCCAAGACAGCAGGGAAACTTCCATTCATTCCCCAGGCCAGCCGATTGTGGAGTGACTGAATTTCTGCTGCCTCCCAGGGCTCCCACACATCTCTGGCTTGTGGCCTGGTCAGCACAGGCAGCAAGAGCCTTTCTTAATCTCCTGTAGGACAAAGACTGCCTCCTCCCTGAATGGGCTGGAGTCTATATTGATGCTGCCCCTTCCCTCGGCAGCTGGGAACTGTAGGCCAGCAGATGAGGAAGCCCCATTCCACCCAATGAGTGATAACCCTGGAGGTGATAACCCTGGCACTACAGCTCATTTAAACCTTATGGGGAAACATTTTAAACAAGCAACCACAGATGGCAGCCATCTTTCATCAAACACAGGTAACTGCCATTTCATTACACCTACCAACAGCCACTGAAAGGAAAGTTAATCTCATACAGGAGGCAAGCAGGAGAAGAGTCCTGGTTAAGAGAGACTGCTGTTTGCCAGTAATTCTGATGGAGCACAGTGGCTGAAGGGGGAGTGGGTGGGGAAGAGGAGTAAACCCAGCACCCAGCCAATGGCACACAAGTACTCTTGAGTGGCAGCTGATGGGCTAATGGCTGAGGGAGTGCATTGAACAGCCAATGGTTAGCTTCTAAGTGCCACTCCAAAACACAATTATATATAAGGAAAGATTAGAACTTGACAACTCAAGATGGACTGCCCCTTTCTCTGGTCAGTGTAATAGTTGATAACAACATGATCAGGTTTTTTTCCCTCTTCAGCCAAAAAAAGAAATCTTTAACACACCAAAAAAAATTGCAGATTAGATTTAAGCACAGAATTAAATTGATTATATGGCAGGGGAATCTCTTGTGCCATCGTGTATGTGGGTAAATCCAGATAGATTTTCTCTCCCCCCCCCTTTTTTTTTTAAACCTGAGTAAAAAAAAAATCAAATTCCATCTAGGGTATGAAAAACTTACCAGTGCACAGAAGTTATTCAATCCTGTCTTCTCTTGCAGAAGGGAGAAGAAAGCCAGAAAGAAGATTCCCATAAATGCCTTAAGCAATGAAATATTGATCTCAGAAGGCTCAGCCACAAAGTCTCCCAATCACTGGATAATATGATTGAACTGAAAAATGAGTTTTCTCTCAAACTGAAAATGAGTGGCGCATCTACCTGCCACAGAGTGTTGGGAATTAATCTCAAGGTCAACTAATATGATAATCCTTTTGATTTTCCTTAGCTGTTTGCAAGCACCTAAAATTTGAAATGGCATCTTCAAGACAGCAGAGGAAAATGACATTGATTTGAATAGGGCGGGATTTTACACTTCTGCAAAAATAAAAGCCAGCTCCCAGCATGCCGTCATTCTTGTTTTGAAACAGAATCTAAGATGGAATGATCCAGCAGATAGGGGTTGGCTTGAGCTGTAAAACTAGAGGCAGGGAAAAGCTTTAACTCCCACCCCAGCCATGTCTACGAGTGAGCACCTGAGAGGCAAATATGGCTGGCATACACTGAGGTGGGTAAAAATAAACTAGGGGACACTATGAGCAAAAGATATTGCCACTGGCTGCTCATTGACCGGGATCACATGAGAACACATAACCCGTCACTTTGCTTGTCCGCTTAACTTACTCAACACATGTTACATTTCCTTAGAATACACCGGTCTCTCTAACTTTGGTTAGTTGGAGAGCCAGTTTGGTGTAGTGGTGAAGTGCGCGGACTCTAATATGGGAGAACCGGGTTTGATTCCCCACTCCTCCACTTGCACCTGCTGGGTGACCTTGGGCAAGCCATAGTTCTGTCAGAGGTGTTCTTGAAAAAGAGCATCTTCTGTCAGAGCTCTCTCAGCCCCACCTACCTCACAGGGTGTCTGTTGTGGGGAGGGGGAGGGAAAGGAGATTGTAAGCCACTCTGAGACTCCTTTGGGTAGTGAAGGGTGGGATATAAATCCCATCTCTTCTTCTTCTTCTCTAACTTGGTGCCCATGGGAGTCAAGAAGCCAAGGAACCTGCCAGCACTTTCCTTAGCACCTGGATTTTTATTTTTTATTTTTGGAAAGTGGGTGAAGCCAGGTGGGGGTTTTGCCCAGCAAGGATCCTGATTGGGCAATGTAGATTCAATTGGCTGTGCAGATTTTTAAAAAACATCGCTTTGGCAACAAGCTGCCACCACGGCATAAGGAACTTCAATATGTGACTGAAGGTAAGCTGTGGCAGCCATTTTGTGGCTGGCTCTAACTCCTGTGGCAACCATTTTGAGATTGTGTCTAGAAGCAGAAGAAGAAGAGATTGGATTTATACCCCGCCCTTCACTACCCAAGGGGGTCTCAGAGCAGCTGACAAACTCCTTTCCCTTCCGCTCCCCACAACAGACACCCTGTGAGGTAGGTGGGGCTGAGAGAATTTCTGACAGAAACTGTCCTTGAGAGAACAGCTGTGCCAGAGCTTGTGAGTGACCCAAGGTCACATCAGCAGGTGCAAGTGGAGGGGTGGGGAATCAAATCTGGTTCTCCCAGATTAGAGTCCACGCACTTAACCACTACACCAAACTGGCTCTCCTTGTTGTGTAAGGATTCCAGTGATGCCTGCAGGCTCAAAAAGGTTGGGGACCCCTGAAATATGCACACATGCACACACACTCTTACACAGAAATATATGACTTCCCCCATGGGCTGCCACCTTATTTTTTTAAAACCATGTTTGCCTTTTTGTTTCTATCTCAAACACTTTATCTGCTAGATTTCAACAGGTCACACGGCTGTTAAAGAACAAGATCAAAAGAAGCTGACAAGAGACACACAACATCTACTACCATAATCAGGCTCATATTGACATACCAGTGCAGAAAGGTGTGAAACAGGGTTGCGTGCTTGCTCCCACCCTGTTCAACCTTTACCTGAACAATCTAATTGCCTGCTTGGAAGGTAGTGAATTTATGCCTCCAGATATCGGGCAACGCAAAGTTCCAATCCTTCTGTATGCGGATGACATTGTCCTTCTATCTGTTACCAAGATTGGCCTGAGGAGATTACTGAACAAACTAGGCGAGTATTGCAAGGCAGAAGCCCTGCAAATAAACTACGCCAAATCCAAAGTTTTAGTTTTCAGGAAAAGACCCAAGAAATCTAGTTGGAGCATCCTTGGCACACCAATTGAGCAGTGTAGCACATATAAATACTTAGGTATAATCTTTTCAGAGACCCTCTCCTGGTGTCCCCATATTAGGCAGCTGAAGACCACAGCTATGAGTAACCTAGGGGCTTTGCTGAAGTTTTATTTCTCCAGAGGTCTGATAGATCCGGTAGTTAAATTATTTGTAAGTAAGATAACCACTGCAATGCTGTATGGGGTAGAGATTTGGGGTTGGAATGAGCCAATGTTAACCCTGATAGAAACTGTGCAAAATTATTTTATGAGACGGGTTTTGGTTTTGCCCAAAGGGTCACCTGTGGCGTTGATGAGGTCAGAATTGGGTATGGCATCATTGGAAGCCAGGGCCAATGTAAGAATCCTCTCCTATTGGAGGAAGTGTCAGGAACGACCCCAGGATATTTTAGGTGTCCAAAGCTTTGGATTGTTGTTGAAATCCTCCAAAAGTGTAGGCAAATATTTGTGCTCTATTCTACAGAAATAATTCCAGATGACCTTGGGGCCTCAGTGGACAGTGTAAACCAAAAGTCCAAACTGAAGGATTAGGTATTTAATAAGGACGGCCTTTTGAACCTCCATGCGGTAGCAAGTTGCCGCACGGCTCCCTTGTTTAAGATCTTTAAAAGAGATCACTGTAGGTCAGAATATTTGGAGAAATTAACTAACCTTGACCTAAGAAGGGCATTTACCGCCCTAAGGTTCCATGTCATCCCCTCAATGGCTTGTATAGGTCGTTTTATGGATATTCCTGTTGCATTAAGAATCTGTCAATGTGGTTTGGGCGAAGTGGACAATATTGAACACTATTTACTGAGATGTTCATGGCACGAATCACTTAGGCAGAGATTTATCCACCCTATTTTACCCTTACATAACCGTTTTTCAGAACAGGAGCTGAGTGTTTTTCTGCTTTCTGATTCTGATGCCCATGTCACCAGCAAAATGGCCCTGTTTGCTCTGGCGGCAAGAAAGTTAAGATTAAGGTTAGGACTTAACGTAAACTACTGATTGGTTATCTTGTTATGCATAAGATTTATGTATTTATTCTGTTTTGTTATGGCCAATGGCTTATACAATAAACTTGAAACACATATTGACTCCTAGCGCACCAGCTAAAATTTCTCTCCACTGTTGTTCTTATAAAGACTACCTGTGCATCCCATCGGGCATCTGAGAGACCAATAGTTGTTATATTTTCACTGGATGACTTCAGCAGGGAATAGGTTTTCTGCCCACAGTAAAAAAAGAAAGGAAGAAAGAAACAAAGATTGCTGCTGGTCTGTATCTTCAATCTTATTTGCCTTTAAATATTGCCCTAGCCACTCTACATACTCCAACCACTCACTGACTCCATCAAACTCCAGCATCACACCATACATCGCCATAGTCGCTGTAGCTTTATCCTCATCGCCAGTGTAATAACTCCACAAGCACACCGTGCCAGAAGGACTGAATGTTTTATTGGAACAAAAGCAGGGCTTTCCTGGCCTCTGCTTGAACAAAAACTAACAGCCAACAACCAGTGGAGGGAAGTGAAACTAAACTACAGCACATGCTTTCTGGCCCTAAGGGACCAGGGGAAAATAACTAAACAGTTCAATAAGGGAACTTCACAAATTCACAACTTGCCACGATATAACAACTTTCAAACTTGCTTCTTCTTTTTGTAGCAGGAACTCTTTTGCATATTAGGCGGCACACCCCTAATGTAGCCAGTCCTCCAAGAGCTTACAGTAGCCCCTGTAAGAAGAGCTCTGTAAGCTCTTGGAGGATTGGCTACATTAGGGGTGTGTCACCTAATATGCAAAGGAGTTCCTGCTACAAAAAGAGCCCCCCTGATATCTGTCAAGTTCCCCAGATAGTCAGTCAGACACCAGGCTTCATAAAGAAGATAGTGTTTGTTGAAAGCTAATCATAGAGATGCATTAACGATTCTTTGTCAGTGATGTTGAGGATTACATGACAACATCAATTATAGCACATTCGAAACTGCCCCCCCCCCATCCTACCCACCAATAGCTACTCAGCGCGTGCGCGGCAAAGCATTAATTAACAGTTGACCAGAAATTCCACACAGGCAAAAATAAGCCCTGGGACCCAAGGCCATCTGCTCAGATAAGAGACTGCTTAGACACAGTAAATGTGTGGGTCTGAAGAGTCTGTGAGACAACCTGTGATACTCCCGCATTCCAGACCAGTGAACGATGTCAGCTCTTCTCCACCTCCTCCCCCTCCATCCATCTTATGGGAGGATTACCTGACAATACCACACAGCCAAACCCTGTACCCACTGAAGGCTGCTAACCATTCTATGCAGCCCTGACCTTATAGCCCAGGCTATCCTGAGTTCATCAGTTTTCAAAAGCTAAGTAAGCCCTAGTTAGTACTTGGGTGGGAGACATCCAAGGAAATCTAGGGTTGCTACACAGAGGCAGGCAATGGCAAACCACCCCAGAACACTTCTTGTCTTGAAAACTCCATAGGGTTGTTGTAAATTGGCTGCAACTTAATGTCACTTTATACCCATGCACCAGCTTCCTACGCAGAGAGGCATCAACACCGTAGGCTGAAAGATATTTTTCTCTACCTCCTCCTCCTTTGTTTTAGCATACCTCTCAATAGAGAGTTCTGAAGAACGCAAAAGCTTGCGCAAATGTTGTGATGATTTCCCTGGGGCTAGATACCACCCTGCAGGATTTTTTTCCTGTCACAGTTTCCTCCCTATCATATTGCACTGGGGGTCCCCACCTGGATTTTTGAAAAGTTCAAGGGGACAGAGTCTAAGAATGGGAATGAGTCTACAGAAGAATAGATTGATAACTGGGACAAGACGATTCACTTTCTGAAAATGAATGAGAATGAAGTTCCTCAAGAAAGAAACACATAACTAAGTTAAATATTCACAAGAAATCAGGCTTTGTGAGATGTTAGGTGTTTAACAGTAGGCCCCCAAGGGAAGAGCCTTGTGCATACAATTTTATCATGAATATACCTAATTCTTTTTTTTTTGAACAAAAATTTTTATTGGGATGCATTCAACATTTTCAACAACGTTACCAATACAGTTTGAAACAAATTACCATCCCATCCCCCCCCCCCTAATAGGCTTCCAACACTGCTAATAACAAAAAAGTATATAATAGACGGTAAACAAGTTTAAACTTATATCAATCGACAACCAGGTAACACATTTCAAATATATAAAAACCTAACAACATAGTTTAACTATATATAGTGCATTCCAGAGTTCAGTATCCATACAATTCAAGATTATACATTTTCCCCTTCATTTTATATTCAGTTTCCATATACAGTTTCAAATCTTCCCAGTCTTTTAGATACTGTTCTGCCATTTGTCCATTTAATTTTTTAGTCATTTTGTCCATTTCCGCTAAAAACAGCAATTTTCTAAACCAGTCGTGTATATCCGGCACCTTCTCCGCTTTCCATTGCTGAGCAAAGGCCATTCTCGCCGACGAAACCATGTACCATAATAATGTCCTTTTTTCCTGTGGAAATTTTTCCATTGTCAAACCTAAGAGAAGAAGTTCCGGGCTTCTCCCAGTTGGGATTTTTAATATTTTCTGCATCACACAGTGTATATTAGACCAGTATACCTTTGCTTTATCACATGACCACCACATATGGTAAAAAGAACCCTCTATTTTTTTACATTTCCAACACTTATTACTCAAGTTCTTATCCATACTAATATTAGCAATCTTTTTTGGTGTCATGTACCACCTATACATCATCTTGTAACAGTTTTCTTTTACATTAACACAGGTAGACATTTTAAATGATCTTTTCCACAAAAACTCCCATGCTTCCATGGGGATTATGAATATACCTAATTCTCAACATGGACACATCTGTGGATACTGAAATCCAAAGAACAGACAAGACAGATCTGTCTACAAACCTGAGGAAAAGTCCCAGGTTTGCAGAAAAATCTGAAATCTTTTTTTAAAAGGGGATAACCCCACCCCCTCAAATAATAGAAGCACTATCCACACCTTTATGAAACTGATGTCTTCTGGGGAATCAACGCCTTCCAATTTCAGGACCAAGGGAGCAGTTAGTAACACAAGGTGAAGGCCAGTCTATCTAGGCTGAAGAGAAGACTTGTGCTTGAACTTCCATATCCAAACTTTGTCACCTAAAGGTACAGGTTGGGCTTATGCCCTGTATTAGAACAGTTGTTTGAGTTGAGACTGGAGTTTTCTTACATAGTCAGACAACATCTCAGCCCCACCTAAGAGAGACGTGTAAACAATAGATAAGTTAGAAGTAGTTCCCAGGAGAAGAGGCGGCCATCCAAATAAGATCTCAAAAGGGGGCAGCATTAAAGATCCTGAGGTTTGACTCAAAGTTGAAACAGTGCAAGTCACAAGACTTGAGTCCATTTTAGTCCAGTTTCAGTGGTTAAATGTGCAGACTCTAATCTGGGAGAACCAGGTTTGATTCCCCACTCCTCCACTTGCACCTGCTGGATGACCTTGGGCAAACCATCGTTTTGTGAGAGCAGTCCTTGAAAAGAGCTCTCTCAGCCCCACCGACCTCACAGGCTGTCTGTTGTAGGAAGGGGAAGGGAAAGGAGATTGTAAGCCACTCTGAGACTCCTTCAGGTAGTGAAGGGCAGGGTATAAATCCATTCTCTTCTTCTACATAATTTTGCAATCAGTATCTTTAACTGTCCATTCATCCATTCCACCTTTCCAGAGGACTGTGGATGATAATAGGTATGTAGTTGTCTCAAAATACCCAGCAGGTTATACACATTTTCCAATATCTGGGCAGTAAAGAGTGGACCTCTGTCTGAGTCTATTGTTTCAGGAACTGAAAAAGAAATGAGATACAATGTCCTGCATTAAGGCCTTGACCACTGCTGCAGCATCATTCTTGGAAGCTGGAAATGCTTCAGGCCATCCAGTGAATTGGTCAACTATAACTAGGAGGTAGCATTTGCCCTGAACTTTGGGCAACTCAGCAAAGTCAATTTGTAGGGCCTGAAATGGATTATAAGCCCATGGGCAGGCTCCCACTGGTTTAGCCTGAGGGCCTGCTCCAGGATTATGTTGCTGGCAAATAGTGCATGTAGAAGCCTCTTGCTTAGCTACTACATGAATGCCAGGTGCAAAAAAGAAATGTTGAACAGAGGCCACTATTCCCCCGTTCCCACGATGTCCTGTTCTGTGGATCTGCAAGACCAAAGGGTGATTGATAGAAAGAATTCGGTAGGAAAGGGCAGACATCAGAAGCAAGCCAATGTCTATTAACATAAGAGGCACCATAGACAGTTTCCCACTTTTCAATCTCCAAGTCTAGAGCAACCTGGCAAGGAGTTGAGGATGGGATAAATGGGGGACATCAATTAAAGTAGAAAGGGCAAGAGGCTGTCAGGCTGCCTGTTTAGCTGTAGCATCTCCCAAAGCATCTCCTGCTGCCTCAAAAGTAGGCTTGCCATTCCATCTGGGGGAGGCAGGGGGCTGCCTGCTTTTAGGGCCCCTGATTTGCCAGCCCAGATCTGGCCAGTGGGGGGGAGGAACCCTGCCCCCAAAGTCCCAGAATGACGCCAACAGGCCTGGCATGATGACATCACCCGGAAGTGACATCATCACGCTGGATATGTCACCGGGGGGACGCTCTAGCACTCAGTCAAAAAAACTCTATGGTGCCATAGAGTTTTTTGACTGAGTGCTAGAGCATCCCCCCGATGATGTGCCCAGTGTGATGATGTCACTTCCGGGCAACATCACACAGTGCGTGCACATAGCGTGTGCACCAGAAGAGCCAGAGGAGGAGCCAGGAGTCCCCCGCTGGCAGAAGGTAGGGGCCTGGCAGCCATATTCAAAAGTTGTATAACCCATGTGTGAGATAAATTAGCAACAGGTTTGCCTGTTGAAGTAAGGAAACCTCGGTATTTCCATAGCTGGCCAGAGGAATGACAAGCGCCAAAGGCATACCTGGAGTCTGTGTCGATGTTGCCTGATTTATGTACCGCTAAAAGACAGGCACAGGTGAGGGCGTGGAGTTTGGCTGCTTCAGTGCTGAAGGAAGGTGGCAAAGGCTCAGCTTCGATGACCCAGTCAGTTGAAATGACAGCGTAACCTGAACCATCCACACAAAAAAATGCAGAACAAATTTAGAGTCCAGTGGGGCACCTCTAAGACCAACAAAGTTTTATTCAAGGTATGAGCTTGTGTGTGCAAAGTACACTTTTTCAAATACACTGGAACGGCAAGGAAGGTTCAAACTTATAGACCAGGGCTGAACAGTAAGTTAACATGTAATGTGCTGAAGATGTTTTAAGATACAGCCCCTGCCCGCAAGTCTGGACCTTACCTTCCTTACAAAGCATTTGAAAAAGCTTGCCTTGCACACAAAAGCTCATGCCTTGAATAAAACTTCGTTGGTCTTAAAGGTGCCCCACTGGACTCTAAAGAGAGCCAGTGTGGTGCAGTGGTTAAGTGTGAGGACTCTAATCTAGGAGAACCGGGTTTGATTCCCCACTCCTCCACTTGCACCTGCTGATGTGACCTTGGGTCAGTCTCAAGCTCTGTCAGAGCTGTTCTTGAAAGAGCAGTCCTTGAAAGACCTCTCTCAGCCCTACCTACCTCACAGGGTGCCTGTTGTGGGGAGGGGAAGGGAAAGGGGTTTGTAAGCCGCTCTGAGACTCCAAGTGAAGGGCAGGGTATAAATCCAATCTCTTCTTCCTCTAAATTTGTTCTACTGCTTCAGACCAATACGGCTGACCACCTGGACCTATCTTCAAAGATACAAAGATATTAGCAAGAGGAACATCATTTAGATTAGGCTTTCCACAAATTCAACAAGTTGGCCACAGTCATGGTGTGGTTCACCATCCTCAGGGAGAGGGAGAAGTGTGGCCGGGGTAAGGACAATGTAGCCGGCTGAATGACAATGTTAGGTGCCGTGAAGAGGAGAACTTCATAACGATTCAAACAGCTGTTTGGAAAATGCTGAGCTCTGCCTTGCAGGAGGAGAGCTTCCACAGCATGTGGCACCAAGACAGTCAATGAATGGGACAGGACAAGCTCCTGAGCCTTTTGGAGTCGTAAGGCAATAGCTGCCACTGCCCTTAAACAAGGGACCATTCCTGCTGTTACAGGATCTAAAGCATGAGAGTAGTAGGCAGTAGGGTGCAATTTGGTCCCCCAAGGTCGCACCAGAACACCAGAAGCCACCGTTTTCCATTAACGGATAAACAACGTAAAAGACTTCTACGTAGTCCCTTCTATCAAGATGCTCACATCCAGGTCATTGCTCCTTTGATCAATAGAATACCTGGAAGAGCACTTGTATTGTTTTATGGCTGTAATTGACTGTTTTATTCTGTTTTTAATTGTTTTAATAATTGGCATATATGCCCAGTTTGTTAGCTGCCCTGAGCCCATTCGCGGGGAGGGTGGACTATAAATCTAATGAAACAAACAAACAAACAAACAAATAAATAAATAAATGTTAGCTTATTCCTAGAAGACGGAAACTCCAGCGGACAGCGGAAGACAGGAAGGCCTGGCGTAATCTGGTCCATGGGGTCGCGAAGAGTCGGACTCGACTGTGCGACTGAACAACAACAACAACAAAGAAGATGGAAATCCAACAACTAGAGCCTCAGTTGGAAAATTTTGTGCAACAGTTGGAAAATTTTGTGGGAGGCCCAATGCAGCTGCAGACATAAGAGGCTGTATAATGGCATGGAAGCTAGCTTGTGCCTCTTCGGTCCAGTGGATAGGATCTTCTGTGTCTTTGGTGGTCAGAGCTATGAGGGGTTTGGTCAGCTCACCAGAGGCCTGAATCCAAGTTCTACAGAGGCCAATGGCACCCAGGAAGGCTCTCATTTGCCTTTTTTGAAACCAGTCAAGGCAAATCCTGAATAGCAGTGAGGTGAGAGGGGTCAAGAGATGTCGTGCCTGATGAAAGAATGAAACCCAGATAGTTAACAGTGGTCTTACAGTACTGTCATTTCTTGGGTAATGCCTATAGCTTTTTTTTAGGAACTGAAAGCAATAGGGTTCGTCTAGCCCAGGGGTTAGGGTTAGGCCTGGGGGCCAGATCAGGCCCATCCAGGGCTCTTGTGTGGCTCACAAGCAACTGATGCAAGGGAGGAACTGCTGGGGGGGGAGTGGGGGGGGAGCCACTACATCGTGGCTTCAGCACAGCTGAACAACCTCGTTTGCAGGAGTCAAGCACTGTGGGAGCATCTTCCCAGCACTGCACTGCTGCCTTGCCAGTGTGCCTATTTGGGTTTTCCTCTGCACCCACCTCTCAATCCATGGGGCCTTGCAGTGAGGATACACCAACTCAGAGCTTACTAGCTGCTGTCCTTTTATACAGTTTATATCTCTGGTACCTAGCATTATGTTTTATGATACACATGGCCTGGCCCGACAAAGTGACATTTATGTCAGATCTGGCCCTCGTGATGAATGAGTTTGACACCTCTGGTCTATCCTGTTTGCATGCAGCTTCAGACATGGAGCATAAAAGGAGGTCATAAATATACTTTAAAAGAATGAAAACTGCTGAGAGATGAATGTTGGATAAGTCCTTTGCCAGTATATGAGAAAATAAGATGGGGCTTTCTGTATAGCCCTGAGGCAATCAGGTCCAGGTAAGTTGGGCATGGCTTGTAGGCATGACTGCCAAAAGCAAAAGCCACTGATTAGATTCAGCAATAGGTCTGGGGGAAAATGCAGCACAGAGGTCCAAAACAACTCAAAGGGCAGGGTCAGTAAGAATGCTGAGCCTGCTGTGAACGTATACAGATGCTGATGGATTTTTGGAGGCTGCCTGCATTCCGTTATTAACATACCTTCTTGCCAATGTAAACTGTAAGTACCCCAATCAGAACTGAGAGGTTTGCTGAATTTACACTGCTGAGCACTACAGTGAGTTTATTTGTTTATATGTAGGTTTATGTTTATAGAAGGATCATCAACTCTTGATAAAGAGGATTTTCAAAATGGTCCCTTATCAATAGTCCATTGGGTTTGGATCCTGATTCATCGTATGCTTCATCATCCTAATACAGATGGGCTGGAGTGAAATTTCTTACTACAGAAGGATACAATCTTGGAAAGTATTTAATACCTTATGGAAAGGATTTTTCTACTATAAGATTTCCTTGAATCTTCTATGTTTGGAATGGACACTTTTGATATCTAATTTGTTTGTATTTGTATATGAACCTTTGTTATTGTTTATGATATTTATATTCAACACAATAAAATAAACTCATATATGAAAAGTCAAAGTGTATCTCTCCTATTATATAAAAGCAATTTGGAGTGGCAAGATTCCATGCGCTCCCTCAGCCATTGGCCCATCAGTTGCCACTCAAGACTACCCACGTGCCATTGGCTGGGTGCTGGGTCTGCTCCTCTTCCCCACCCCACTCCCCCTTCAGTTACCGTGCCCTGTCAGAATTAGCTCCAAGGCTTGCCCAGATTTCCTCCCCGTGACTGCAAGGAAACTGAGCAAGCCAGTGGAAGGAGAGGCAGTTTAAACTGCCTATTCTTCCCTCTCAGAGCCAGCTTGCTTGGCCTCCCTGCGCAACAAGCGGGGGGGGGGAGGAACAACACCAGCCATCTTGGCCCACAGGGAACTCAAGCAACCGGGGGGGAGAGATGGGGCCCGCAGCCACCTGGCCAAGCTAGCGCCCTTTGTATTTATTGCTGCAACGGGCCTTCTTCCTAGTTCATTATAATATATTTCTGAACACAGTATAGATTTTTTTCCCCCATGGGAAAAAAATGCAACACAGAGGTCCAAAACAGTGTAGAGTGTGGCTGTAACAGTAATAACAGTCACTATTGTGGCAAAATTTGGAACCACCGGGTGATGAGGAATTACAAAGCCATTTATAGATTTTAAATCTTGACCAAAATGGTAGATTGGCTTACTGTCTGCAGAAGGTCCAGGTTTCTTTACCAGGAGAATAGGAGTGTTCACAGGAGAGGTGCACCACTTCAAAATACCTTGTTGCAGGTAAGACTTTAGTTAGGCATGAGCCTTGTTGTGAGATAGGCTGGTGTGGCTGAGGTAAAAGTCCCTGGGGACCAATTGAACCCTTATTTTTCCAAAGTCCTATTTTTATTTTATTTTTTTGCAGTAACGACACTGATCTTGGGTCCGGTCACCAGGAGGAAGTGGCTGGCCAGTCATTCTCGGTCATCCCTGTCTCCGTCCTCTCAGGCATCCCCGGGAAGAATGAGAACCCACAACAGCAGCAGCCAACGTAGACATTTCTTGTTTCTTAGCCACTTGATCAGCTTTCTGTTTTTCTTGATCACAACCATTAAACACATAAGTGGCCAAAGACAAAACCTTAGACAGAGTTTCTCCTTGCCATCTTGGGGAATTTTTTAATAATAAAAACAAAACAACTTGCGAATATCTGGGGCTGCTTGTTCCACAAAAACAGAAGCAGCCATAGCAGCATTTTCAAGACTTTCAGGATCTACCCCCCCAAACAACATGAATTGCTTTTAAGAGATGTGAATAAAAATTGGAGGGACATTCAGAGAACTCTTAGATCAATTTACATGTTCCTTACCCACTTTCTTGATTCCTTCCAATAGCTCCCTGCCTTGTCTGAAACGTTCCCTCTGCTGATCTTTATTGGGGTTCCACTGAGGGTCACCAGCAGGCCAGGTGACAGGGGACCTTTCTTCATTTGCCAGAGCTGGAAATCCTTCCACAATAACTCACTTCTCCTCAGGGGAACAAATAGTACCTAGGAGCTGATTTGTATCTTACCAAGAGGGATTATAAACCTTAAAATAGTTTGCATTTGTTGATAAGGCGTTTGTTGAGTGAGGCATTTGCTGCCTCCAGAGAATCAAGTCCCCTGGAGCAAAAGGTACGTGGGCATAAGCAGCACCCACCTCTCCACTCTGTTGGGGCACTGGGTAAGTATGCAAAGGGGCTTGTATAACAGGATGATCACTCACAACAGAAGCTTCCGCAGGAAGGTCTTGGGAACGGGATGAAGTGGCAGGCACAGGTGAGGAGGGATGAAGCGTTGCTCCCTGGTGAGTGCGAGAAAGAGAAAACACAGGAGCTAATGAAGTATTTTGAATGGGGGGGAGGGCTGAGGTAGAGTGGGAGGCAAACGTTTTGGAAGAAATTCATCCGAATTGGAAAGAGACGGATAAAGGGAAACGGAAGCCTGAGTTAACTTCCTTCCCCAGAATACACAGGAGGAGGGAGAGACTCAGCCCCACTAAATGGCATAGATGGTAAAGAACAAGCAGACTGTTGTTGAGCTGCACATGACCAGGTATACCAAAAAAAGTCATAGGAGATGGATCACTTAGGTCTTGCTGTTCAATACGGTCATGCAAATTCTTCAGAACTTCAGGCGAAAAGGACCCAGTCTTGGGCCGTCGTAAGCGCAAGGGATCCCTTTTTTGTTAATTTTGGCCAAATTGCAGTACATAGCTTAATCAATTATTTCTGGGTCTGATTTTCAGAACGCTTTTTTTTTTAGACATGCCCAGGCCCTGGTCACACAAGAGGATTTGCCCTGCAAAACGAATGGGTTGAGGGTACATCAAATAGGTGGGATCATACGGCAACATCTGGGAAGTGTAGTGCACCCAGCACCAACCCATACCACTGGCCTGAAGAAGTGGATTTAAAAAGTAGCAGCAAAAGGGTAGTAGCAACCAGAAAACACAGGTCACAGGCGACTGTCAGATCGCTGAAGCGGAGGTAATCCGGCGCATCCGGCACCCGCATGCATCCCATTGCACTGGATGTGTTTTTTCCAAGCCTCCACAGTATGTGAAGAAATGTCAGAGTGCGCATGTGCAAGACCCTTTGATGTGCTTCAACATCGCCAGTGTGATCACCGGCTATCGGCATCTGCACGGCATCTCGGGGACTGTCTGATCATGCTACCGTGCATCTTTTTGCCCCGGCTCTACTTTGCCTCCCTTCAGTGGCGCAATATCCCACTCGTGTGACCGGGGCCCCAGTATTTCAAAATATAACCCACAGAGGAGTCAATTGGGAAGAACTGGGAAGAGTTCACCATGATTCTGTCCCATGTTAAACAGATACAGGGGTGAGGGTTGACACCCTTACCTGAACCTCAGGTGTTCAAGAGACCAATCTTCAGTGGAGATCAGACTCGAATGGAATCAGTGCCGGCAGATGTCCACCAGGGACGGATCCCTGTCACGCCGCTTAGAGCATGCCTCCTGGCTGACTCGCCAAATTCTCCCGGGATTTCTTTGGCATGCCAGGTGACCCTAAAGGTTGAATTTGGAAACAGCCACACCCAAAACCAGAGAGTCCTTAAACAGAAAAACAGAATTTATTTAACGTGAGCAGGTCCAAGAACACCAGTCTCAAGGACCCTGATTTGAGTTTTCAGAATACATTTATAGAAATTTAGAAAGGAACTGTGTTACAACTTCCAACATATACTTCTAGGTGAGAAAACATATGATTGGATCAGGACTTGGTGGTCTGACCAATCTCTGCTGTCACTTGGGGCATGTGGCGCTTCCCTTCTCCTCCACATGCAGCTGCTGGTGTGACCTTGGGCCAGTCACAAGTTATTTCAGAGCTGTTCTCTCATGAGCAGTCGTCAAAAGAGCTCTCTCAGGGTGTCTGTTGTGGGAAGGAGAAGGGAAAGGAGATTGTAAACCTCTTTGAGACTCCTTTGGGTAGTGAAGAGTGGGGTGTAAATTCTTCTTCTTCTTCCAGTTTCTTTTGGTTTATTCAGAGCACTGCCTTCATTGGCTTCTGCATTGCTGGGGTACATTTCTATGATCTACTTGCATGCATACGAAAGCTTGTGCCCAGGTTTTGGATTTTATTAGGATCAATGCAGCTACCAATTTATTTTTGCTATCTTACGAAGAAGCTTTTCAAATGCATCAAATGATCGATTCAAATCAAAGGAAAATACCTCAGTCATTGAGAAATGCATCTCAGGACATATCTGCCAATATTAAGGATATATTGAGACAAGACAACAAACTGACAATATTCATCACAGGGCAGTTCTAACCTTTCCACACTCAAAATCAAACCAGCTTTCAATATGACAAGCTTTACTGTCAATATTGGAAGACCTAAAGAGATTAGAGGGGATTTCTGGCAGCCCACAGTTTGCGAGAAAACCTTGCAAGCTTTACCAGGAGTACAGATCAAAATGAGATCGCGAAAATCAAAGCAGCATCTAAGATAAAGTAGATTGGACAATATCTTGCTTCTTCCACTAGTCCAGTGGTACTCAACCTGTGGGTCGCGACCCCTTTGGGGGTCACCTAAGACCATCGGAAAACACATATTGTTTTTGTGACTAATCACTATGCCTTAATTATGTTCAATTTGTAACAATGAAAATACATCCTGAATATCAGATATTTACATTACAATTCATAACAGTAGCAAAATTACAGTTATGAAATAGCAACTGTATTAATTTTATGGTTGGGGCTCACCATAACATGAGGAACTGTATTAAAGGGTTGCGGCATTAGGAAGGTTGAGAACCACTGCACTAATCGATCTACATCTCCTCAACACCCTGATTTCCCTGTAGTCACTGGTACCCTGTCTAGTATTAATATGGCCGCAAATTGACTTGAAATCTGGGCAGGGATACCAAGCTTAAGGTGGTGCCCCAAGTTCTCCTGGGATTACACTGCTCTCCAAACACCAGAGGAGGAAATGGCAGCTGCAGAGCGTAGATTCCATGGCATTACATTCCCACTAAGCTCTATTTCCACTCCAGAATGTACCCTCCCTAGGGACCATCCCCAAATCACCACGAATTTCCTAAGCTGAAATTGGCAACCTTAAAACTGGGCCATCATCAGGTAATTAAATCAGTCAGGAGTGACATTAAACCATCGACAACCAGGAAAGGTTTGATTCCCTAACTTGTACTTTACAGGGTCCTTTGGTGTTTTAAATCGTAAACAAAATAATTTAAAATTTCAGCACATTCAAGTACTCCTTTCAATGAGGTCAACAAATTCTGATTTTCCTTTTTCATGGTCTATCTATCATCTATCTATCTATCTACACTTGCATTTTTTTATTGAGACTCATGGCAGATTACAAAATATTATTTAAAAAACTTGGTGTAGTTTTGGTGTAGTGGTTAAGTGCACGGACTCTAATCTGGGACAACCGGGTTTGATTCCCCACTCCTCTACTTGCACCTGCTGGATGACCTTGGGCAAGCCATAGTTCTGGCACAGCTATTCTTGAAAAAGAGCAGTTTCTGCCAGAGCTCTCTCAGCCCCACTTACCTCACAGGGTGTCCGTTGTGGGGAGGGGAAGGGAAAGGAGTTTGTAAGCCACTCTGAGACTCCTTTGTATAGTGAAGGGCAGAGTATAAATCCAATCTCCTCCTCCTCCTCCTCCTCCTCCTCCTCCTTCTTCAATTGAACAGCATAATGCATCCAATGCAATAGGACTAAGATTACAAAATTACGGAGGGGGATGCAAACCAAAACAAGGGGGAAAAAATAAACCTGCCTACCGCATGAGTTACAAAGTGGAGTACACACCATAAGCACTGCAATAGACGGCAATCCTATCACTACATCTAATAGTCAACAAGGTTCCATCTGGGGATACATAAATCTGCAGATCAGAACCATGTAGACAGAAGGGAGATTTTTTTTCAGAAAAATTGGGAACCCTCCCAGGTTTGCAGCAAATTCTAAAAAGTTAAAAAATAAGGGAGGGGTTTAGAATCCCTCTGGGGGGGGGGGAACCAGATGGCCATTGTTTGTGCAAGTGCAGACAAAATGCACTGCCACGAACCAGCTAAGGGAACTAGAGGCGGCAGCACTGCCAGTGAATGGGGAAAGGATAGCAGAAACGTTGCCTCCACTGTTCCCCACAGCTGGGGAGCAGGTGGGAGGGGAAGCACAGTCACAGAAAGGGGGATAAGCAAGAATCGACAGTGGTGGGGAGCCAGCAGGAAAGAGGAGCGGGTGTTCAAGTTTCCACCTCGTCCACGAGTCTCTTTTGGGTCCTTGCTGCAGAAAGGAGTGGGAGACCAGACCAAAGGTGGAAGAGTGAGGTGGCTAAAGGGGGGGGGCATGGTATTCCCCTCACAAATCTCATGGCTTCCCGCTTATTCTTTTATAAGATCAACCTCCTGTGTTGTATTTTTCTTTGTCCAACCAGGGAAGACTCATGCAGTGGAACTGGGGATATTTGTTCCTCCCGAGTATGGAAGGCAAAAGACGGGCCAGCTCTTTGTTCTGTGACCAAATGGTCAATTTTCACTAGATCCTGCTGCATTATTATCTTTTTATTGGATAAAAGTGCAATTCTCAGAAACTCTATGAAGGCTGACATAAATGTCAAGAGTTAGTGAGTCTGACATTTGTCATAAGATATATTGTACTCAAAAGTTAAACTGCGTGACAGGTTCAAAATTGTAGAAAGTATGAGCCATCTGAGAAAATCTGTGCCGGAACCAATGAGATAAATGTTCTAGTCCAACAGGGGCTATTTACATGCTGACACTCATATCCCTAGGGGCCGCGGTGGCTCAGAGGTTAAGACGTCAAGCTGCAGACAGGAAGATCTGCAGTTCGGCAGTTTGAGACCCGAGTGCCGCATGACGAAGTGAGCTCCTGTCTCTGGCCCCAGCTCCTGCCAACCTAGCAGTTCGAAAGCAAGAAATTGCAAGAAGATAAATAGGCACCCATTTGGCGGGAAGGTAACAGTGTTCTGTGCACCTTGGTGTTTAGTCATGCTGGCCACATGACCATGGAAACGTCTTCAGACAGCACTGGCTCTTCGGCTTGGAAACGAAGACGAGCATCGCCCCCTAGAGTCAGATTCAACTAGCTTTCAAGCAAGAGAAACCTTTACTTTACCTTTTACTCATATCCCTAGTGATCTTAGTCCGGCAGCCAGTAACCTTAAGACTCAAATGGAGACACACAACCCCATTTGGAGTTACCGGTCACACAGCACAAACAGCAACCAGAGACGAATGTCAATATTTGACATACATAGATATATTCCCAATGCAAGTGACATTTTGTCAACTTAAATAGGTAGCCCGCACAGAATTAGTTAAACGTAAATGGTAACACATTTAAATAAAACTCTGGCAACTTAAAATGAAAAATAATTAATGTCTTCACAAAGTATGTTTACTCAGAATTTGCCTCCATTCATTTTATATTAGAACAAAGTTAAACCAGATGAAAAAATGTAAGATTAGAGGTGTTGTCATGTGTAAATAGCTTACCTTATAAAGTGCACAAAAATATGATATTTCTATTTATATGGTGTATAGAAATGTATTTACTTCTTACAAGTAGCTTTGCATTTCAATGGAAGTCATGTCTTTGTGTAAAAAAAATAAAAAATAAAATCAAAAATAATTATGAATGCAGTCCTTTGAACACTTAGTACAAAAGGACTCAGTGAAATCAGTAAGATTTACTCCTGAGTAAATATACTTCGGGTAGAAGATAAACTGTTGCTTTTGGAAAGCAGGCTATAAGGATATGGGAAAAGAGAAGTCAGGAGAAAACAAACAGTGATTCTAGAAAGATACATGGTCACACAGCAATGCTTGTTTAAACCACAAATTTTTTTAAAAACCAATTAGCTCCTAGTTAAAAATACACATTACAAAAAAAACGGCTTCTGCAGTCCTAAGCATTCATTTTGCTTTCTGCAGAGACCATCAGGAACGGGTGTTCATCAGTGCCCCCTCTAAGCTGTGGAATCTTCTGAGCAAAAACCCCACTTTGTGAGCTACTGGCGTTAAAGTTGTGAGCAAGCAATTTGGCTAGTGCATAAATTAGTCTGCTCTGGAGCCATCCTTCCTGAGCTAAGACAAAAATGTGTGAGCCGGAGGCTAAAAAACTGTGAGCTAGCTCACACTAACTCAGCTTAGCTTAGAGGGAACACTGATGTTCACCACAACACCTCTCAGCAAAGTAGTTTCAGCAGGCAGGACAATAATCTCCAACCCCATTTAGGTTTTGTCCCAGATTTAAATGGAGCAGATGGTGAGCACCATCTTTAAGGTGACCATCTTGAGAATGGCCTGCCCTTTAAAAGGTGGTGGATCAGAATGGTTTCTTGAACCCTCTTGGTGAGTTTCCTGAAGCCATGGCTGGTACTTTGGTTGAACACCTGATCAAGCTGTAGTCCGTGTGGAGGTTATCCAGATGGCTTCTGAAGCTTTCCTTCCCTCTGACCAGAACTCAAGCAACTCCTCTGTATACCAGGAACCTGGGGACAATAACACAGTGAAGAGGGAAAGGTCAGCATCTCAAGGGTAGAGCATCTGCTTGCCATACAGAAAGTCCCAGTTTCAATGCCTGGTATCTCCAGTTAAAAGGGCCAAGTAGCAGGTGATCTGAAGGACCTTTGGTCATCATCCAGGGGCCTCTTGTAGGTGCCTGGCCCCAGGATGGCCAAGTTAGAAGAAGAAGTGCTAGTTTTTATACTCCGCTTTTCACTGCCCAAAGGGATCTCAGAGCAGCTTACAACCGCCTTCCCTTCCTCTCCCTCTGAGAGGTAGGTGGGGCTGAGAGAGCTCTGAGAGAACTGTGACTGACCCCAGGTCACTCAGCTGGCTTCACGTGGAGGAGTGTGGAATCAAACCTGGTTCTCCAGATTAGAGTCGGCTGCTCTTAACCACTACATCAAGCTGGGTCCCACTATACCACAGTGATGGCTGTCATCAGGGGCAGGGCCTTCCCAGTGTTGGCCCCTACCCTGTGGAATGCACTCTTAGATGACACCTGTGACCTGCTGGACTTGTTTAGTTTCCTCAGGGCATTCAAGGCCGAATGGTTTAGGTTAGCCTTTAGAGGGCAATGTATGCATTTGGGGTTTTATTAGCGGTATGGTGCCATCCACATATTTTAACATTAATATTTTATATTTGTTATTTTCACATTGTTTTGGTCTTATTATACAACGTGATTATACAGTTTTCATAGTAGAGACATCACCCTGCCAACAAAAGTCCGTATGGTCAAAGCAATGGTATTCTCAGTAGTAATGTATGACTGCGAGAGTGGGACTGTAAGGAAGGCCAAGCGCCGAAGAATAGTTACGGTGCTGGAGAAGACTTTTGAGTGTCTCTTGGACTGCAAGGAGATCAAATCAGTCAATCCTAAAAGAAATCAACCCTGACTGTTCCCTGAAAGGCCAGGCACTGAAGCTGAAGCTCAAATACTTTGGCCCCCAAATGAGAAGGGAGCATTCACTGGAGAAGACCCTGATGCGGGGAAAGACTGAAGGTCAAAGAAGAAGGGGACGGCAAAGGATGAGATGGTTAGACAGTGTCATCAAGGCAACGAACATAAAATTAAGCAATCTCCGGAGCACGATGAAAGACAGGAGGGCCTGGCATGATGTGGTCCGTGGGGTCGTGAAGAGTCGGACTCGACTGTGCGACTGAACAACAACAACAACAACGGTTTTCATGTTGTAAGGCACTGTGAGACCCTTCAGGTGAGCGGCGACTTAAAATCTAATCGATAAAATGAATACATAAAACTATCTGAGATCTTGAAGAGCCAGTCTGAGTAGACAGCGCTGACCTTGATGGATTCAGCCAAAGGGGGGGGGTTCATGCTCAACACAATGGAATGTGGAATAGAGGCATGAGGTCAGAATGGCTTGAAAGAAGGAGTGCTTCCCCAACCGCCTATGCTTCTATGCAGTGATGCCCCACAGAATTGTTTTCAGTGGAATGGGTCTGCTTTCACAGTCTCCTAGGGTGACCCCCAAAGAGCTTCTGACAGCCTCCTGTGGTGTGTTTTGCCAAGCACTTTGTCGATAAAATGACTTGCACTCCCTGCGACTTGGATACTTCTTTAGGGACTGCGCAGGTCCCCCACTCTGCTGTGCAGCTGACTGCTCTTGCCACTGTTGTCTGCAGGGATTTTCCATTGTTGCGGTCTGAGGATGTAGACAGGAAGATCCAAGAGGTGTGGCTTACCATTTGTTCACTTGATCTCTGTCCCCCCTGGCTTTTAACATCTTGCTGGGGGTGTGTGTGTATGACCCCAGGGGTGTGAACGCCTGCTAGACAGAGGGGCTGGTCGTGGACTCCCTGAAGGAGGCAGTCATTGCAAACCCTTCCTGGACCTTGATGATTGCTGCAACTATTAATCATTTGAAAATATTCCATTCTGGGGGGCAACTCCACAGGGCGGTCTTAGCCATGGGGTCATTCGGGGCAGCTGCCTCAGGCCCTGCACTCAGAAGGGGGTACATTGGGTGCCCCTGACCAAATCTCCCTCTAAGCTGTGGAGTCTTGTGAGCAAACATTCTACTTCGTGAGCAGCTGGCATTAAAGTTGTGAGCGAGCGATTTGGCTGCTGCATAAATTAGTTACTCAGACCGACAGCAGCTCTCCAGGGTCTCCGGCGGAGGTCTTTCCCATCACTGACCGCCTGGTACTTCCAACTGGAGATGTCAGGACCTGAACCTGGCAGATGCTGTATTGCTGAGTAGGGTTGCTAGCTCTAGGTTGGGAAATACCTGGAGATTTGGGGGTGGAGCCCGAGGAGGGCGGGGTTTGGGGAGGGGAGGGACTCCAGTGGGGTATGCCATAGAGTCCGCCTCCCAAAGGGGCCATTTTCTCCAGAGGAACTTGTTAAGTATGAGACTTAACGCAGGAGGAAAGTTCAAAGTGATTCAGCTTTATTTAGCTCCAAGGTTTAGACCAGCTAAGGGCTAGACCAGCTAGACAAAAATACAGTCAAAAACAGCGATTTATATACAATTCTGGCTGAGGTAGCCACGTCCACAATAATAATGATACCCAATAACAATAGTGCATAATAACCAATCATAGCTTAGAAATAAGGACCAATCATTACTTATGTCAATAACCAATCACAGATGTTCCCACCATAAGCCCTTTGATTGGGCAATACCAGAAAGTTTCTGAATCCGCATAATGAGCACCTGCTCCGCTTATGCTGACACTTATGTCTCTGAAGACATAACAGAACTGATCTTGGACACATGGAGATAAATCGTAATCCCAGAAGATCTCCCGCCCCTATTCGGGAGCCAACTTTGCAATGAAAATCAGTTTTAAAATAAAAGCTGAAAGCTTATTGGGCAACCAAGCAAATTCCCAAGAGTACAGACTAACTGCTAATGGTGCTCGCAAAAGTGTCATTCTAGCCAGCTACACCAGTTAACTCCAAACTGTATAAATATGAAAGAAGAAGGTTAGTTTGCATACCCTGCTTTCCACTACCCAAAGGAGTCTCAGAGCAGCTCACAATCTCCTTTCCCTTCCCATCCCCACAACAGACACTCTGTGAGGTAGCTGGGGCTGAGAGAGCTCAGAGAGAGCTGTGACTGACCCAAGGTCACCCAGCAGGCTTCACGTGGAGGAGTGGGGAATCAAACCCGGCGGCTAGTAATCACCATGGCTAGTAGCCACTGATGGACCTCTGCTCCATGAATCTGTCTAATCCTCTTCTAAAGCCCATGGCCATAGCTACATCCTCTGGCAGCTAATTTCACATTTTAATCGCTTGTTGAGCAAAGAAGTATTTCAAAACAGTGTGCCGGGAGACTTCTGTTCTGTGACATTTTTGTTTCCTTTTACGCACCACGTTAAATCATTTTCACCTTCCTGAGCTTTTAATAGCTGATTGGATTTTAGGGCTTCTGACTCTTAGGTGTGTGATTTATTAAGGATTCCGTGCCAGTCTTTTCTGCTGGTTTGCTGTGTTCTCATGGTTTCAATTTTTTCGGTAAGCTTCCCTGGGACTTTCTTTCCAAGCAGAAAAGAGCTTCTATATTTTCTAATAAATATACATCTGCAGGTTTAATATCCATTTCTGTGAGGGCTAGTTTGCACATTGCGGCAGTTGTAAGGAAGTCAGTTAAAGAGACTTCTGCAAAAAGATGGGTCCAAATATGGGTGCATTTACTGTGCAGACAGGGCTTGAAGTGTAAAGTACTGGGTTTCAGGCCTCATGACTCGGACGACGACATAAGAGAAGACGCGTTTATTCGTACTTCACATGAGACAAAGAACACACAGTAACGGCCGGAGGCCAACTATATACAGTTAGGGGGGACGGCCCTATATTCCTATTGGCGGGTTTGAATCGCCCGCCAATGCTGCCATTGGTTCACTACTGGCGAGCTCAGGAACCTAGTCCCTATTGTTCTCAGAGAGCGAAGCTTGGCAGTGTTTCGCCAGCTCAGCCCTCTGATCTCAGGACACAACACCCCTCCCCCCATGGTTCGTCCCCTATCAGGTGACGTAGTCTTTTAAGTATGCTGGTGGCCTCCTTTCTCTTAGCGAACGTCGGGGGCCGGTACCGGACTGGCGGGGCCCCTATCGGTTGTTCCGCCCGCACACGGAGCTTGGGCCTCTGGAAGTCGCCGAGGCGGTGACGGTGGCGGCTGTAACGGTGGCGGCAGCGGCGGCGGCGACTCGGCTGCTACCGGGGCCAACGGTGGCGGCAGCGGCGGCGGCGGCTCAGCTGCTACCGGGGCCCCCTCCGGATTCTGTGGACTCTCTGGCGCTGGCTCCGCTGTCGGTGCTTGCGGTTGATCGGATGATGGGGCAGGGGCGGCATTTCCCGGTAACTCGATCTCTCTATCGGGGTCTTGACGCCTCCGTAGCTGGTCGATGTGTTTGCGGAGGACCCGGTCCCCATCGGTTAGGACCTCGTATGACACTGGCCCGGTGGGTTTTAGGATGCGCCCTGCCACCCACTGCGGCCCCGCTCCGTAGTTCCGGAAGTAGACAGGGTCTCCCGGTAGGAAGCTCCGGGGCGCCTCCCTGTTCTCGACCAGCTTTCTCTCGGGGGCTCGGTCCGGGTGGAGTCTGTCTAATAAAGTGGTAGGGCGGCGGCCCATTAATAGTTCTGCGGGGCAGTGTCCGGAGATGGGGTTTGGGGTGGTGCGGTATGTGAGAAGGAAGCGGGCCAGCCGGAACTCCCAGTCCCCCCCCGTTATGCGGCTCAGGGCCTCTTTGGCGGTGCGTACCGTCCTCTCCGCCTGTCCATTAGTTGCCGGGTGGAAAGGCGCGGATCGTATGTGCCTGATGAGGTTCCTTTCGAGGAACGCTTGAAACTCCGCAGATGTGAATGCTGCCCCGTTGTCCGACACGATTGTGTCGGGTAACCCGTGCGTTGCAAATATCTTCCGCAGGGCCCTTATTGCCGCCTTGGTAGAGGGGGTAGACACTGGGCTTATTTCCACCCATTTTGAATAAGAGTCTACCGTTACCATGAACTGGAGCCCCTGGAACGGCCCCGCAAAGTCTATGTGCAGGCGTGACCACGGCTTGTGGGTAGACTCCCAGCTTTGGGTTGGCGCTCTCGGTGGATTGGGGCGGACCTCCTGACATCGTGTGCACCCTCTGACCCAAGATTCAATTTCTGCGTCCACCCCGGGCCACCACACGTAGCTCCTTGCCAGAGCTTTCATTCGTACGATGCCCGGGTGGGCCTCGTGCAGCGTTTCTAGCACCCCTTGTCTCATGGGCCCCGGAATGATCACCCTGTCTCCCCATAGTAAACACCCTTTCAATGCGGACAGCTCTTCCCGCCTGGCCTTGTACGCTGTGAACTCTGGCCCTGTCTGTTCCGCTGGCCACCCCCTCACCACCCAGTTTAGGACCCGGGAGAGAATGGGATCTCGGGACGTGCGGGCGGCCACATCTGCAGCCTGAAGGGGGGTTTGGCAGTTCCTCCATCAGCAAGACAGCGGGGGCTGGGGCCGGATCTTCCCCTGTCTGCGGCAGCGGTAGGCGGCTCAAGGCGTCGGCATGACCCAGCGCCTTGCCCGGCCGATGCTCCAGTCGGTATTGGTAACCCGCTAAAAATAAGGACCAGCGCAACACCCGGGCGACAAAACTTGCGGCGTTTGTTTGTCCGCCGCGAACAGTCCCAGGAGCAGCTTATGATCTGTTACGAGCGTGAAGGGCCGCCCGTACACAAAATTGTGGAATTTTTACCCCCGCCACCAGTGCCAAGCCCTCCCTGTCGATTTGGGCGTAGTTCCGCTCCGCGGGGGACAGCGTGCGGGAGTAGTAAGCCACCGGGACCTCCCTCCCATCCGGTAGCTTGTGTGCCAAGACTGCCCCGACCCCATACGGTGATGCGTCGCACGCCAGGATGACCGGGAGCTTTTCATCAAAGTGCGCGAGTACTGCGTTTGAAATCAAGAGGACTTTCACCCCCCGAAACGCCGCCTCCTCCCTCGCTCCCCATGCCCAAGGTGTCGCCTTATCCAGCAGCCTGTGTAGGGGTTCGGCCACGGCGGCTTTGTGTGGGAGAAAGGAATGGTAAAAGTTCAGGAGGCCTAAGAACGCCTGGAGCTCGGCCTTGGACTTCGGGGCGGGGGCCTCCACGATGGCCTTCACTTTGTCCCTCGCCGGATGCAGGCCTGATGCGTCTACCCGGTATCCCAAGAACTCTACTTCCGGCACCCCGAGGAGGCACTTTTCCCGCTTCACTTTCAGCCCCGCGGCTTGGAAGCGTTCCAACTACAGTTCGGAGGCGGGCGGCGAAGCTTTCCGGGGTGGTCGCGGCGATGAGGACATCGTCGAAGAACGGCGTCACTCCAGGGATCCCTTTTAACAAATCGTCCATTAGATTTTGGAAGATCCCTGGGGCCACACTGACCCCGAACTGCAGCCTCTTCACCCGGAAAGCTCCCCGGTGGGTCACTATGGTCTGTGCCTCGGCCGTGGCCTCATCTACCGGGAGTTGCTGGTACGCCTGTGCGAGATCCAGCTTTCCAAATATGCGCGCCCCTGCCAGTGTTGCTAGGACATGGCTGACCACTGGTACGGGGTATGCGTGCGCCTGGAGTGCCTGGTTAATAGTGCACTTATAATCCGCGCAGATGCGGATCTCCCCGTTTGGCTTGACGGGTGTCACTATCGGTGTCTCCCATCTAGCGTTCGGGACGGGCTCTAAGACTCCCTGGGCCACCAGCCGGTCTAATTCGGTCTCTATTTTAGGGCGGAGGGCCAGGGGCACGGTGCGGAAGCGCCGACGGATGGGCGTCACGGTGGGGTCTAAGTGGAGCGACACCGGGGGCCCTTTGTAACATCCCAGTTTCCCGTCAAAGACCTCTGGGAATTCCTTGCACACCACCCCCCAGTCCCGCACCCCACATTTATTTACTCCCCCAATCGATATGCCTAGGGCCTCGAACCACGCCCGCCCCAGGAGACTCGCGAGATTTCCCTCTACCACCACCAAGTCCAACTTCCCCTCAAAGTCTCGGTACTGCACTCGGAAAGTGCCGACTCCCCGGATGGGGACAGGGTTCTTTTGAAAGTCCACCAAGCTTAGTGGCGATGGACGTAGAGGGGTCCCCTAGTGGGCAAAGTCTTTTTAAAGTGTCCAGGGAAATGATGGATGCCGCCGATCCCGAGTCCACTTCCATGCAACAGGGGGACCCCTCGATCCGCACGGTTACTTGGATCTTCGGGGCAGAGGAAAGGTTGGGGTTGGGGAGGCGAAGTACCTGTAGTGGTTGGTCGGTGAGGTGGTACAACTCGGCGACCTCTTCCGTTGTCTCGTGTGCGGTGGACGATGCGCGGTACTGGGGGACCGACGATCTCGAATTCCGGGAGCCCTTGGACCGGCAGACCCGGGCGAGGTGTCCCTGCTTTCCGCACCCGTGACAGACAGCGTCCCGGAACCTGCAGGATTTCCGTCCGTGGCCCTCCCCGCAGCTGGCACAGACGGCTCGGTTGCCGGAGTACTTGGCTTGCTCCCTGTTGGCCTGCTGGAACGGCGCCGGCCGGCGTTGTTGGGGTTTGAGGGCGCAGACCTCGTCCGTCTCTTCGTTTCCGGGGCTTGGGCTCCTTCCAACCACCTGCGCGGCCGCGACCGGCCGATCCCCTTCTGCGGCCTCGTGGGCAGTGGCGGCGTCGAGGGCCTCGTCCAAGGTGAGCTTCCGGTGTCCCCCCAACTTGCGCCGCAGCTTGGGGTCCGCCAGGCCCCACACGAACTGTGTCAGCAGGTTGTCCTCCACCTTCGGAAACCCGCAGTCCACGGCTAGCGCCCTTAGCGCGGCTAGGAAGTTGGCAATGGATTCCCCTCGGGTCTGGACTCGCCTCTGGAAATCCATCCTCTTGGCCAGGAAGGTCGGCCGGGGGCTGAAGTAGCCATTTAGGACGTCCAGGATTTCCCCAAACGAGCTCTCCAAGGCCGTGCGGGGCACCAAGAGGCTCTTGGCGAGGCGGACGGTTTGGGTGCCGCAGGCGTTCAGGAGGATCGCTCGTTTCTGGTCGGGGTGGCGGATTTCGTTGAGCTCCAAGTAGCTGATGAGCTGGTCGACCCATGCGTCCCAGGTTTCTGGCTGCGACTGGTCGAAGTGCTCCAGTGTTACGTGGGAAGCGGCCATGGTTCTGTCAGGAACGGCGCGCGCCGGGGCGAGCGGTGCGGTGCTGCTCTCGGGGTCAGCGATGCGATGCTCGGCGAGCGGTGCGGTGCTGCTCTCGGGGTCAGCGATGCGTTGCTCGGCGGTGTCCGTTTCGTCGTTCATGGAGTCACAGAAGGCGTTAGAATCCCACCTTCGTCGCCACTGTAAAGTACTGGGTTTCAGGCCTCATGACTCGGACGACGACATAAGAGAAGACGCGTTTATTCGTACTTCACATGAGACAAAGAACACACAGTAACGGCCGGAGGCCAACTATATACAGTTAGGGGGGACGGCCCTATATTCCTATTGGCGGGTTTGAATCGCCCGCCAATGCTGCCATTGGTTCACTACTGGCGAGCTCAGGAACCTAGTCCCTATTGTTCTCAGAGAGCGAAGCTTGGCAGTGTTTCGCCAGCTCAGCCCTCTGATCTCAGGACACAACAAAGTGGAGGGGAATACAACGGGATTCTGTCTCACTTCCTTTTAAGTTAACCTAAATCCATCACAATTCATTCTCAGCAGATGAAAACTAGCCCAGGGTACATCAGAGTCACACCAATATTAAAAAAATTAATTAAGGAAATGTTTCATGTTCACATCTACCTGAGCAAGTCAAGGAGGAGGAGATTGGATTTATACCACACCCTTCACTACCCAAAGGACTCTCAGAGTGGCTTGAAATCCCCTTTCCCTTCCCCTCCCTTCCCCAAAACAGACACCCTGTGAGGTAGGTGGGGCTGAGAGAGCTCTTTCAAGGACTTCTCTTGAGAGAACAGTTCTGAAAGAACTTGTAACTGGCCCAAGGTCACACCAGCAGCTGCATGTGGAGGGGTGGAGAATCAAACCTGGTTCACCCAGATTAGATTCCGTGCTCCTAACCACTACACCGGACTAGCTAGCTTTAAATAGGTTCTACTGAGTGTGTAACTTCCATTGTTGGAGAAAGATTAAACTGCCTCTGGGCAATGTTAAATAGAAACAGCCCCTATAGCTTCTCCTTGTTTCCTGCTTCCTTCTCTTGTCCCACCCCACCAGCCAAACTACCTTTCCCTTATCTTTCCCTTATCTCCAGCCTTTCCTGCTTTCCTCTCCCTAGGAAACCTCTGGACTACTTGCATGGTGATAGCTAAGCTAGGCACAGTGAGGTAGGTAAGGCTGGGAGTGCATGACTATCCCAAAGTTATCCAATGAGCTTCCACAGCAGAGTGGTAATTCAAACCTGCATCTCTGAGATCCTAACCTGAAACCCTATAACCACTCCACCACACTGGCTTTAATGAGAAGGCTGCTGTTGAACAAAAGCCAAAGCTTGAAGGCTGGCAATACTGTTGTGGCTGCCTAGCAATGGCCACAGAGCTACAGGTGCTCCTTTTATCATTTGGGGGGGAGTTTTAACTTCCCATGGTTTTTTTATGATTTCAGATTTTTCTACAAACGAGAGGTTTTTTTCCCCTCAGACTTGCAGAAAGATTTGTTTTGTCTGTCCATAACCCTAACCTCTGGACTTAAGTATCTATACGTGGGGTCACATTGAAAATTTAATACATTGATATCCTAGGTTCCACTGCCCCTTGGGCTTGTTTAGGCCAGAAATGGGAGAGAGAGGGACTGCAGAGGCAAGCACTGGGAGCTGCCTAGCAATGGCCACAGAGCTACAGGTGCTCCTTTTATCATTTGGGGGAGTTTTAACCTCCCATTGTTTGTTTTTTTATGATTTCAGATTTTTGCTCCACTGAAGCCCCACCTCTTCAAATGCATGCCTCTTTAGTGCTTCCCTGCCTGTCTTTCCCAGCTCCACAAAAATCTCTGCCCTGGAAAAAGGCTAGAAGATGGAACTACAGTCTGCTGGACTTGCCCTGCCCCTGAAATCAGCAACGGCATGACATTAGTTCCCGGAAAACCTGCAGTGATATTACATTTCTCTGGGAACTGCTGGAAATTCTTTGGTAGAACCAAAGGGTCTTTATTTTTTTTTAACCCCCCGAAGGGGATTTTATTTTTTTTATTGCTTTTTCTAGACACTACAAACTATAACAAAAAAAGGGGGAGGGGACTACAACAAGGGAGAAAGTAAAGATACCCACATCTAAATAAAACCCCAAGGAGATCATAATATCAGCTTACACATATATTAATCTGTACTGCTTATAAAACATTAAACAAAGTCGATCAAGCTAGGTCATATATCTTTTAACCCATTCCAACTGTTCAGAAACCCTCCCCAGAGCAACGTTTAAGACCCATGCTTCACATCAGCCTTCAGAATGCTTCATTTTACTTTCCCTTTCTGTCCTTCAGTTGGTAACCTTGCTTGGGGGCAACCGCCCCCTTGTCTGAGTCAGAGTCCTCCTCAGAAGAAATAGAGTCCAGTTCACCATTGGATTTGCTGTCCTCTTCTTCTTTTGCGTCCTCTTCTAGCTCACCCAGTTGCAGCCTCAGGAACTCACGCACTTTAAACACTGAATCGGTTTTTTTGTCTTTTATCCTTCAGTTTAAAAGTGACACCTTCAGGAATCAACCACCTGTACTCAAAGCTGAAGTCAGGGGGACAGATAACAGTAGGTTGACAATTGGGAGGGAGGGAGATAGGATTGCCAACTCCAGGTTGGGAAATTTCTGGAGATTTGAGGGGTGGAGCCTGGAGATGGTGAGATTTGAGGAGGGGTAGGGTCTCAGAGAGGTACAATGCCATAGACTCCACCCTCCAAACCAGCCAGTCCCTCATGGGGAACCATTGTTGCCAATCTCCAGGTGAGGGCTGGAGACCACTCAGAATTACAACTGCTCTGCAGAAGGGAGGGCAGAAGTCAGCTGAAGTCAGAGGGGCAGATAACAGTAGGTTGATGGTTAGCTGGGAAGGAGATGGGGTTGCCAACTCCAGGTTGGGAAATTCCTGGGGATTTGAGGGGTGGATCCTGGAGAGGGTAGGATTTGAGGAGGGGTTGGACCTCAGGCAGGAAGAATACCATAGACTCCACCCTCCAAACCAGCCATTTCCTCCTGAGTAACAATTGTTGCCAATCTCCAGGTGAGGGCTGGAGATCACTCAAAACTACAACTGCTTTTCAGGTAGCAGAGATCAGTTCCTCTGGAAAAAATGGTGGACTCTGTCATTATACCCTGCTGAGGTCACCACAGCAAATTCACACTGTGTGCCCAAAGCCAGGGCACTCTCCCAGGGCCTCTTTCTAGAGCTCATTGTATTTATTTCCACAACGGGCCTTATTCCTAGTAAACAATAATAAAGTCACAACTTTTCAGCCTTCAGAGACAATATCAACATTCATAAGAACATAAGAACATAAGAGAAGCCAATGTTGAATCAGGCCAATGGCCCATCCAGTCCAACACTCTGTCACACAGCGGCCAAAATATACCAGGTGCCAGAAGCCCTCCCACTGCTGCCCCCTCCAGCACCAAGAATAGAGTGCATCACCTGCCCCAGACTGAGAGTTCCCATCTATACCCTGTGGCTAATAACCACTGGTGGACTTCTGCTCCATATGTTTATCTAATTTCCTCTTGAAACTGTCCATGCTTGCAGCTGCCACCACCTCCTGTGGCAGTGAATTCCATATGTTAATCACTCTTTGGGTGAAGAAGTATTTCCTTTTATCTGTTCTAACCCGACTGCTCAGCAATTTCATAGAGTGCCCACGAGTTCTTGTATTGTGAGAAAGGGAGAAAAGTACTTCTTTCTCAACCTGCTCAATCCCATTCATAATCTTATAAACCTCAATCATGTCACCTCTCAGCCGTCGTTTCTCCAAGCTAAAGAGCCCCAAGCGTTTTAACCTTTCTTCATAGCGAAGGTGTTCCAACCCTTTTATCATTCTAGTTGCCCTTCTCTGCACTTTTTCCAATGCTATAATATCCTTTTTGAGATGTGGTGACCAGAACTGTACACAGTATTCCAAATGAGGTCGCACCAATGATTTATACAGGGGCATGATGATACTGGCTGATTTGTTATCAATTCCCTTCCTAATAATCCCCAGCATAGCGTCGGCCTTCTTTATTGCAGCTACACATTGTGTAGACATTTTCAGCGAGTTATCCACTATGACTCCAAGATCTCTCTCTTGGTCCGTCTCTGCCAGATCAGACCCCATCAACGTGTATTTATATTTAGGATTTTTGGCTCCAATGTGCATCACTTTGCACTTGGCCACATTGAACCCCATTTGCCACGTTGACGCCCACTCACCCATCCTCAACAGATCCCTTTGGAGTGCCTCACAATCCTCCCTGGTTTTCACCACCCTGAACAACTTTGTGTCATCTGCAAATTTAGCCACATCACTGCTTACTCCCAATTCCAAATCGTTAATAAACAAGTTAAAAAGCATCGGACCGAGTACTGATCCCTGTGGTACCCCACTGCTTACCACCCTCCACTGAGAAAGTTTCCCATTTATACTCACTCTCTGTTTTCTATTTATAAGCCAGTTTTTGATCCACAAGAGGACTTGTCCTTTTATCCCATGACTATTGAGCTTACTTAGGAGCCTTTGATGAGGAACTGTATCAAAAGCTTTCCGGAAGTCAAGGTAAATAATATCTATTGGGTCCCCCTTGTCCACATGTTTGTTCACTCCCTCAAAAAACACTAACAGGTTAGTGAGACAAGATCTTCCCTTACAGAACCCATGCTGAGTCTGCCTCAATAGTTTTTGTTTATCAATGTGCCTACTAATTCTTTCCTTAATAACAGTTTCCACCAACTTACCCGGTATCGATGTCAGACTGACTGGCCTGTAATTTCCTGGATCTCCCCTGGAGCCCTTTTTAAAGATGGGAGTGACATTAGCTACCTTCCAGTCCTCAGGAATGGAGGCAGATTTTAAAGAAAGATTACATATTTTTGTCAGGAGATCCACAAGTTCACATTTGAGTTCTTTCAGAACTCTCGGATGAATGCCATCCGGGCCTGGTGATTTATTAGTTTTTAAATTGTCCATCAGTCGGAGGACTTCCTCTCTTGTCACCGCAATCTGATTCAGGTCTTTCAAACCCCCTCCCGAAATCGGTGCTTCTGGAGTGGGCAAACACTTCTCCCCTTCCACAGTGAAGACAGAGGCAAAAAATGCATTCAGCTTCTCAGCCATTTCCCTATCATCCTTCACTACTCCTTTTACCCCTTGGTCATCCAAGGGCCCCACTGCCTCCCTGGCTGGCTTCCTACTTCTAATGTATTTGAAGAAAGTTTTATTGTTGGTCTTTATGTTTTTTGCGATATGCTCCTCATATTCCCTTTTTGCTTGCCTGATCACAGACTTGCATTTTATTTGCCATAGTCTGTGTTCCCTTTTATCAGCCTCACTAAGACTAGCTTTCCACCGCTTAAAGGAATCCTTCTTACCTTTTACAGCTTCCATTACTTTATTTGTTAACCATGCAGGCTTTTTTCTATACCTATTTGTACCTTTCCTAACCTGCGGTATATATTTTTTCTGAGCTTCTAGGATTGTCTTTTTAAATAGTCTCCAAGCTTCCCCAATGGTTTTGACCTTCTCCACTCTTCCTTTCAATTTCTTCCTCACATGTCCCCTCATACCAGAGAAGTTACCCCTTTTAAAGTTAAAAGTGGTTGCATCAGTCTTTTTGGGCAACTCCCTGTACAAATGTTAAACTCAATGACATTATGGTCACTGTTCCCAAGTGGTGCAATCACTTTTACATCTCTCACCAGGTCTTGGGTGTTACTTAGGACCAAATCCAGGATCGCCTCTCCCCTGGTAGGATCTGTGACCATCTGTTCCACAGCACAGTCATTGAGAGTGTCTAAGAACGCAATCTTTTTCCCGACTAGAACTCATATTGACCCAATCAATGTGTGGGTAGTTAAAGTCGCCTATTACAACAGTTATTTCATCTAGCCGCTATCTTTAATTCATTCATCATTTTATAATCCTCCTCTATCTTTTGATCTGGTGGGCGATAACAAACTCCCACTGTTAAGCCTCCTTTTGGACCCACTATTTCAACCCATAGCATTTCCAGAAGTGAATCCAATTCTCTTACCCTCTCAATCTTACTGGACGGTATACCCTCTCTGACATACAGAGCCACCCCACCTCCAACCCTTTCCCCCTATCCTTCCGATATAATTTATAACCAGGAATCACCGTATCCCACTGATTTGCCTCATCCCACCAAGTTTCTGAAATACCCACAATGTCTATTCCCCCCCAACACCAAGCATTCCAACTCCCTGATTTTACCTCGGAGACTTCTAGCATTTGTGTATAAACACTTATAGTATCCCATGTTTGTTAAGCCCACAGCCTTCCTCTTGCTGCCTCGAGACCTTGCCAGGCAGTTCCTATCATTAGCCACAGTCTCAGTGGACAATTGTAATCCATTTCCTTGTACAAAAGTAATAGCTACCCCTTCATCTCTTTGAGATGAGCCATCCCGAACCAGAGACTTTTCATCTCCTGTCGGCTTTCCCCCATTATTCAGTTTAAAAACTGCTCTGCCACCTTTTTGATTTTGAGCGCCAGCAGCCTGGTTCCTTCTCGGGACAAGTGGAGACCGTCCCTTTTGTACAGCTCCCTCTTGTCGCAAAAAGCATCCCAGTGCCTAACAAACTTGAACCCTTCCCCCTACACCACCGTCTCATCCACGCATTGAGACTCCTGATCTGTCCCTGTCTCTCCGGCCCTGCGCGTGGAACAGGTAGCACTTCCGAGAAGGCTACCTTGGAGGTCCTGGCCTTGAGTTTCCTGCCCAGCAGCCTAAATTTCTCCTCCAGGACCTCACGACTGCATTTCCCCACATCGTTGGTGCCGACGTGCACCACGACCACTGGCTCCTCCCCAGCACTATCTACCAGCCTATCTAAAACACGCGTAATGTCCGCTACCTTCGCACCAGACAGGCAAGTCACCATACGGTCAGTACGCGGGTTCGCCACCCAGCTGTCTACCTGCCTAAGGATTGAATCACCAACTACCAAGAGCCCCCTCCCACCCTTCCCAGGGACAGTTCCTTGGTACGAAAGGATACCCGTTCACCAGCTGAAGAAGAGGTCCCTTCTGAGTGCACATTCCCCTTATCCTCAGCATGGTGCCCCTTTTCCCCTTGACCCTCATGCTCCCTGGCAGCAGCCGGGCTGCCAGATCCAGAGTGGGACATATCTAACAAGTCCCCGAGAGTCTTCCCCGTGCACCTAACTGACTGTCCCTGCTTCTCCAGGTCAGCCACCTTGGCCTCAAGGGAGCAAACTCACTCCCTGAGAACCAGGAGCTCCTTGCACCGAGCACACACCCAAGACTTCTGACCAGTGGGCAGATAGTCATACATGTGACACTCCATGCAAAACACTGGATAGCCCCCAACCCCCTGCTGGCATTCTGGCTTCATAATTGTTTTTAAACAAATACTTTTCTATAACCCCCCTTTTAAAACCCTTTGTATTTATATGGCTCCTGTTGTAGGAGTCTACTTACCTTACCAAGGAGCCAAGGTCCTGGCTTTCTGGCTCTTCCTGGGCTTCTTACAGAGCCCCTAGTCTAAGGGCCACAGGCAAAGAGCCTCGCCCTTCGGCTCGTGCCAGAGGCTCGTGCCTCTTGCAAACTTCCTGCCTTAAATGGAATTGTCTCCCAGGAGAGGGTGTGGCCAGCAGCTACTCCAAATCACCCAAGGCACTTAATGACGGTCAAACAAAGCCCCTTTCACACCCCAACTCCAGCAGCCAGGAGTCTGCTATTCAATTTCACCCAAGCACTTAATTACAGGCAACAATGACCCTTTCACACCCTAACTCCAGCAGTCAGGAGTCTGTTACAACTCACCCACACACTCCCAAATACAGTCCCTGACACAGTACCTTCTCAGCTAAAGCACCTCAGCTGAAAGTAAATAAATAAAAATACCACTCACCCCTCTGGCAGCTCAAACACCTTGCTCCTTCTCAGAGCTCAGCTGGGTCAGCTCTCCCAGGGCATTCAAAGTGCATATTGCATGGCAACGTCCAAAACCATATCAAAGCAAGCCATAACAGTCAACATGAAATAGAGTTGTTTATAGAAATGACATCCTTGTGTGTGTAAATCTTATCAACTGGCACCTCTGTTCAAGCTTGTTTGCAGTTGAAGAACTGTATAGTTAAAGATGCTGGATGTCACGGGCTGGGGTGCCAGTCAAAGGGAGTCCAGAACAGGCCAAAGTCAGGAGCCAAGAAGACTGTGCAAAGTCCAAAAAGCCAGAAACACAGAGCCAACTCCAAATCAACTAACCAGAAGCATAGTCTAGCCAAGCCAAGTCAGAGTCAGGAACACAAAGCCAGGAATACAGAGCCAAGTCCAAAGCCAGGGGGTCTGAAGGACTAGGTGAAAGAGCCAAGCTGGCGTGGATGCTGGCAGCATGAAGCTGACTTGTTGCTTCCACAAAGAATACTGCCCAGAGTGTGGAGTTAAATGCTGCTACCAATTAGCCAGCTGCACGATCGGCCAGGCTCCTGTTAGAACTCTGGGCTGGCTGAGCGTCCCCCTTGTAGCCTGGCCTCTCTTCTCCTGCTTGCTAAGTTTTGCCGCAGTAGCTCCCTTAAACGAGTCACACGTGGGGGTGAGTCAGGAGGACTTTCAGCTTGCAGTTCTTCCTTCTCATCTGGGCCAGGTGTGAAGACTGCTGTTACGGACACTTGCCAGCTCTCCTCCTCTGCTGCTTCAGAGGGGCCAGCTGTGGTTTCTGCAGGCTCTGTCAGCTCATCCTCATCCATGCCCATGACACTGGACAGGGCCAGGGAGGTCTGGACTAATTTGAAATAACACCTCCCACTTCCTTCTTCTCTTTGCACTTCAAACCACAGCCGTGAAGCCCCAAAATAATGCTATACAGAACTACAAACATATGCCACTGGCATGCCGATTGCCTATGAAATTCAAGGGATTCACCCAGCAATTGGCTACACAGCCTCATATCCTCCACATGGACCCATTGCCATACAAAACATTTACTTGTAGATTCTTCATGGCTCAGAGAACATATCCACTGGTCCTCCAAGGAACTCGAGGAGCGTTTCATCATTCAGGTCTGATGCCAAAAGCTAGTTTAGCGCCATAACCTCAATTCCCATATTCTACCAAGGTGACATACATTCTACCACTAAAACAGTAAGTTTTATGTGAAAGAAGCTAGGTTCGGAAATTCAGGCCTTGTCATGCTTTTGCATTCGAGATGAAATAAACGTGCCCAGAGAGAACTAGAGAAATGTGGGCGATCCTTGAAGCAAGACCGATCTGGGCTGCAGGCCAAAGAGGGCTTGTCCAGCCGCACAGTGAGGCGTACTGTGCTGGGGGCAGAGCAGACCCAGGATATTGATTGTGCCGAAGAACTTCTGCATTTCAAAAACACTTGCCATTCGGATCACTGTTTTTTTTAGTGCAGAAAACCTTAGCTGTGGATCAGCGTTATGATCCTCATGCCTATTGTTTGTTCCAGAGTTTTATATCCCACACAGGCTCCCTCAGAATGATTTGTAAGGTAGCTCATCTAAGAAAGGCTGACAAATAGGGTTGCCCAGAGCTCTTTTTGTAGCAGGGGCTCCTTTGCATATTAGGCGACACACCCCTAATGTAGCCAATCCTCCAAGAGCTTACGGTATCCCCTGTAAGAAGAGCCTCTGTAAGCTCCAGGAGGATTGGCTACATTAGGGGTGTGTCACCTAATATGCAAAGGAGTTCCTGCGATAAAAAGAGCCCTGGTTGCCAGCCTTCAAAGAGGGCTTGGGGAACTGCTAGGATGACAGTTGATCTCTAGAATGCAGGGGGAGGATTGGATTTATACCCTACTTGTTACTTGGAGTCTCAGAGCAGCTTACAATCTCCTTTCCATTCCCCTCCCCACACCAGACACCCCATGAGGTAGGTGGGGCTGAGAGAGCTCTTTCAAGGACTGTTCTTGAAAGAAAAGCTCTGAGAGAACTTGTGACTGACCCAAGATCACACCAGTAGCTGCATGTGGAAGAGTGGGGAGTCAAACCCGGTTCTCCCAGATTAGAGTCCATATTCCTAACCACTACACCAAAATGGCTCTTAACCACTACACCAAACAAGCTGCTTTAGAGGGTGCACTCTCTGGCATTATATCATGCTGAAGTCCCTCCTCTCCCAAACTCTACGCTCTGCAGGCTCCACCCCCCAAAATGCCCAAGAATTTTCCAACCTGGACTTGGCAACCCTAAATTGCCAGCATCTGCCCATACTCATCCCCTGTCCTACCCAAAAGACAACAAAGGGAAGGCAAGGGCGACAGAACACGTGCTCCGTGTACAGAAAGTACGATGACCGGACCGCTGGCTTCTCCACTGAAAGGTTCGTAGAAAGACATCTGTCCTAGTCCTTAGAAAACAGCTGCCAATCAGAGCCAGAGGTACTGGGCTAGACAGACTAGTGGTCCGATGCAATATAATGCGGTGTCACGTGTACACCCGGCCTCCCCCTCTGTCAACATTTAAATCATGGTTTCCTCAGAAAGATGATGGAAAGTGATGTGAAGTTGTGGACAACTTATGGCAAACCCCATAAGGGCTTTCCTGGCAAGAGATGTTCAGAGGTGGTTTGCCATTCCCTGTCTCTGCATAGTGACTTGGGTTGCCAGCTCTAGGTTGGGAAATTCCTGGAGATTTTCGGGTGGAGCCTGGGGAGGCACCTCGGTGGGGTACAATGCCGCAGAGTCCATCTTCCAAAGCAGCCATTTTCTCCTGGGAAAGTGATCTCTGCAACCTGGAAACCTGTTGTAATTCTGGAGAACGGCCACTCCAGTAGCGACCCTGGACTTCCTTGGAGGTCTCCCACCTAAATACTGAGCAGGACCGACCCTGTTTCGCTTCCAAGATCTAAAAGGATCAGGCTAGCCTTCTCAGGACAGAGACATGAAGGCTGGTTTCATTCAGCTGGGACTATGACTTCGATCCTTTACTTTCAGTTCAGTGCTGTCCACAGTTCCCTCTAAGCTGCGCTAGGGGGCACTGGTGCACATTTCAGAGGGCTGCTCAGAGCATTTTATTGATTGATTGATTGATCAATTGATTCGATTCATATCCTGCCCTCCCACATGGGCTCAGGGCGGCGAACAAGAGGCACAAAGCCATAATCAACACTAAAACATAGAGGCAAGGCCATAGATAAATAGAAGACTATAAAACTATAATCCTGCTTCAACTTTTTTAGCTTCAACTCACAAAATTCCCCCCTTCCATAGGAAACATTGAAGGATGGGGGATCCCCCATCTGGGGCCCATAGAATTGGACCCCGCAGTCCAATCTTTTTGAAGCTTGGAGGGGGCGTTGAGAAGAGGCACCAGCTGCTATGCTGCAGATTTGGTGCCTCTACCTTAAAAAAACAGCCCCTCCCCTGAGCCCAGGTACCCCAGATTAATTTTCCGTTATAGCCGATGGGGTGATGAGAGCCCAGCAAGGGATCCGAATCGAAGCAAGACAGACTGCAAAGTCAGAGTTAACTTCTAGAGCTTTTGGGACTCCACCATTGAGACAGTGGCCTGAAGAAGTCAGAGGAAACGGATGGCAATTTAGGCGATCCGTAGCCGCTTTATTTGTGACTGTGTTAGGACAGCGCTGGCTCTTCGGCTTGGAAACGGAGATGAGCACCACATCCCTAGAGTCGGATTCGACTGGCTTTCGAGCAAGGGAAACCTTTACCTTTAGACACAAGGAGGGAGTGGTTAATAATTTCTGTGAAAAAGGACTGTAAAAGAAAAATACTAATTCATTTTAAGGACACAATTTCTTGTCTGATACTTTATTTGCACAGGATTTTCTTGGTGGTTTGGAAACACTCCAGGTGGTGACTGGAGATCTCCTGGGATCAGAACTATTATTTTATTATCATTTGAGTCAATTTCTATCCCGCCCTCCCCGCGAACGGGCTCAAGGTGTCTTACAAGCAGTGTTCTCACTAAGCTGAGTTAGTGTGAGCTTGCTTGCAGTTTTATAGCTTCCAGCTCACAGATTTTTGTCTTCGCTCAGGAAGGATGGCTCCAGAGCAAACAAACTTAGATAAAAGGAAATACTTCTTCACCCGAAGAGTGATTAACACATGGAATTCACTGCCACAGGAGGTGGTGGCAGCTACAAGCATGGACAGTTTCAAGAGGGAATTAGATAAACATATGGAGCAGAAGTCCATCAGTGGCTATTAGTCACAGGGTATAGATGGGAACTCTCAGTCTGGGGCAGGTGATGCACTCTATTCTTAGTGCTGGGGGGGCAGCAGTGGGAGGGCTTCTAGTGTCCTGGCCCCACTGCTGGACCTCCTGATGGCACCTGGTATTTTTGGCCGCTGTGTGACAGAGTGTTGGACTAGATGGGCCATTGGCCTGATTCAACATTGGCTTCTCTTATGTTATGTTCTTATGTTATGTTTAACGTATGCAGTAGTCAAATCGCTCGCTCACAACCTTAATGCCTGTAGCTCGCAAAGTAGAAATTTTTTTTGCTCACAAGACTCCACGGCTTGGAGGGTGCATTGGTCACAAGGTGACGCAAAAATCGTGACAACGATAAGATGTAAGTTAAATAATTAAAAGCAACATTTTAAAAACAGTTATAAAAACAACAATCACTGCGAATGCCTGGTTAGCAATGCTCGGTTTAATCTAATCAGAAGCCAGCGATTTCAGTGGGTGATGGAGATCAGTTCCCCTAGAGAAAGTGGATGCTTTTGAAGGTGGACTATGTGGCACTGTACCCTGCTGAGGTCTCCCCCTCCCCAAACTCCCCCCTCCCCAGGCTCCACCCCCCAAATCTCCAGCTATTTCCCAGCACGGAGCTGGCAACCTTAATCCATACACGGGGCTCTTTTTGTAGCTGGAACTCCTTTGCATATTAGGTGACACACCCCTAATGTAGCCAATCCTCCAAGAGCTTACAAAGCTCTTCTTACAGGGGCTACCATAAGCTCTTGGAGGATTGGCTACATTAGAAGTGTGTCGCCTAATATGCAAAGGAGTTCTTGCTACAAAAAGAGCCCTGCGTACATGTACATGGAAGGTTAAGTTCAGGAAAGGAGTCCAGCCAAATGGAAAATACTCTGGAGCTGTAACAGCCGATTGCTGTCTGCGCTTTTCTTTCATGAAATCAGACTGGAGTTGGCCTTTTGGGATGCACATAGTTTTTAAAAAGTTGCGATTTTCTACTTCTTGCTCTTGGTGTTTCAGAAAAGTGTCAGATAACTGCCATACTTCTGTATTACATTATTGCTTACTTGTATGCATGCTCTTAGCTCTGTTTGCTTCACTGCAATTACCGTGGGAGACTCCTCCACCAGACATAGCTATCCCTGTAAGCTTGAAGAAAGGGAGGGCTTGCGTTCCTCAGCTGGTGGGAATAAATTGGCCTCTGCAGGGAGGAGGAAGTCTCCCATTCAAGTAGTCACATCCCGCCGGGAGGATTCCCGCCTGCACACTAGCACCTCATTTGCTAGGCTAGTTGAAGCATCATAGTATATACATGGCCTCTTTGCATTAGCCGACATTCCTGACAATGTCCCTGGCAACAGACTGGCATTCCAATAAAGCATAACCTTTGAATGAAGTATGTGTGGACCTGCTTTGTGCTTTGAAATTATCTTTTCAAAAAGCCACAGATCAAGAAATAAAATGCTCCCTCCACTGTGGGAAGGGGACAACAACAACAACAAACTGTCTCCAAGATGTATTTTTTCCCCCTTTCTGTTTATGGAAATTGCACCGGCCCTCTTTGCCCCTTCCACCACCACCCCCACACTTCTACAATTGAAAGGTTATTTCAGGGAAGCTGTGAACTAAGACAAATCAAGCAGAGCTGAATACGTCCTGTCTTTTACACAGTAAAATTTCCGTGCAGCTAGCACATAAAAACCCCTCCATTTATTATTATTATTATTTTTTAATCCCAAAACCAGGAAAAACAAAATAGCCCATGACAGCTGAAGGCTCAGACATGCGCTTCTGTAAGATAAATTAGGGTTTTCAGGTCCCTCCTGGCCACCGGCAGGGGATGGGGAGGTAGGGTTGCCGAATCCCGGCTGGGAAACTCTTGAAGTTTTGGGGATGGAGCCCGGGGAGGACAGGGACCTCAGTGGGGTACAAGGCCATAGAATCCACCTTCCAAACCATCCATTTTCTCCAGGGGAACTGACTCTGTAATCTGGACATAAGTGGTAATTCCAGGGGATTCCCAGGTCCCACCTGGAGGGTGGCATCCCGAAGGGTAAGATGCTCATACAGCTATGAGCTGTCCATTTCCAAAACATTCATTCCTTTGCAGGTGGTTGGGCTGGAGAGACTACTGCAGAGCAATGTTCTCTCTCAGCTGAGTTAGTATGAGCAAGCAAGCTCTCAGTTTTTTAGCCTCCGGCTCACACATTTTTGACTTCGCTCAGGCAGGATGGCTCTAGAGCAAACTGACTTATGCAGCAGTCAAATGGCTCGCTCACCACTTTAATGCCAGTAGCTCGCAAAGCAGAATTTCTGCTCACAAGACTCCACAGCTTCGAGGGAACATTGCTGCAGAGTACGGGCTTCCCCAGGAGAAGGATTTGAGATTAATCAGAATCACAGTGAGCTAGTGAAACAAAAGGACCCGACAACAGGTTAGTCCCTATTAAAAGCATCCACGCAGGCACCTGAAGCTGCCTTACACTGGGGCTGGTTCTGCATCAGGCATTCACTCCACATTTTCTCAACACAGAGGAAAAGGTGCTGCTCAAAACCATATTCACATACCCCAGGCCTATGCCGTACTGACTGCAAATTCACCCCTGAAGGTACCATAAAACCCGATGATCAAAGAAAGTGAAAGCAGAAATCCCCCTCCGTGTTGCATCCTGCTTTCACTTCCTGGGATCATGAAGGCAGGAGGCAACGCAGAGGGGGATTTCTGCTCTGACGTGGGTTTGCTAAAAGGACGGAGGGAAAAGCCAATGCAGAATTGACCCGAATCAGACCCTTCGTCCATCAAGATCGGCATTGTCTCCTCAGATGGACAGCAGCTCTCTAGGATTTCAGGCTGGGGTTGCCAACTCTGGCTTAGGAAACTAGGGTCGCCAGATCTGGGTTGGAAAATACCTGGAGACTTTGGAGGTGGATGCAGGAGAGGGCGGGGTTTGGGGAAGGGGGAGGCCTCAGCATGGTACAATGCCACAGTGTCCACCCTTCAAAGCACCCATTTTCTCCAGGGGAGCTGATCTTTGTCAACTGGAGATCAGTTGTAAAAGCGGGAGATCCCCAGGCCCCACCTGGCAGCTGGCAACCCTATAGGAAACTCCTGGAGATTTGGGGGGGGGGGCTGGGAAGGGAAGGGTTTGGGGAGAGGAGGGACCTCCAATGCCACAAAGTCCACCCTCCAAAGCAGCCATTTTCTCCAGGGGAACTTTACTTTGTAGTCTGGAGATCAGTTGCAACCCTGTCTCAGGTAGAAGTCTTTCATACCACCTGCCATCTGAACCTTTTAGCTGGAGATGCCAGGGACTGAGACCTGGGACCTTCTGCATGCCAAGCAGATGCTCTACCACTGAGCCATGGACACAAATATGGCATTAAAAATTGCCATGTTCAGAAATCAGTGGAAGAACATTTCCGTTTCCCGGGACAATCAGGGCCTAACCGTAAACAGTGTGGGACGGCAACAAAGCCCCATGCCAGCGGGTCTCAAAGATACATTGACATATTTTCAAGGCACACCAGCATTTCTATAGATATGTTGGCATCGAGCCACAATGACACTGGGCCAGCACCAGGCCAACGTAACTCTGGCACACAACAGTTGGTGTCAGGGGCTTATCAAGGATGGAGCAGGGCTTAGACGCCGTGCTAGGCCTCCACGGCCCTGTCCAAGCCCTGCCACTGGAGCAATGTTATTCCAGCAACCCTGATATATCATTTAAAAATCACATAGAACATATGAAGAGTGAAAATACAGGTGTGTCCCCCACTTCTAACCTGGCCTCGAAACTCATGCTTAGGATACCAGTTAAGTCTGCAGCAACTCTCCTACAAAAAGTACCTAAAGTACCTCAAAGGGAGAATTCAGCATGAAAGGGATAAATTGGAATTCATTAGGAGGTTCTGAGCTACCTCATCCCAGGTCTGAATATGGATTCGAGATTTTTTTATCTCGGTGCTAACTATTTTAACATCACCCCAGAATTCCCCAACTAACTCAGCGAAATGAGTGAATAACCTCCACGTTTTTCGTGACTAGATTCGAATTTTTCATAATTACCTTTCACCCTGCACTTCCTGCATTTCACGTTATTTTTTCATACTTCCTATATAAGGAGTGTCGATGGCAAGGATTCACTTACTGTATCTGAACAAGTGCGGCCTCGTCGACAAAAATTTATACTGGAATACAGGCTTGTTGATCTTTAAAATGTTTGAACTGCAAGGTTCAAAGGCCTGGCTTTTACTATAAGCAAGATTCGACAGAAGAAAATTGGGCTATGTAAAAGTGTGTGCATTTTCCCCCTGACTTCAAAACCACCAAAAATGTCCCTGTTCCTGAGAGACTGTTCTCCCGCCTTTCATAAATCACATCCTTTATTGATGGAGGTATGAGACAGTCTACAATTGAATGAACAAAAGCTCAATACCGCAACTCAGACTTGTCATTCTTGTTTCTGTTCTGTATCACAACCATAACAGCCTAGAAAGGGCAGCTTGAATTCTCTTCACTTCCACCTAAGGGCAGCTTGCAGGACGAAGATTCCACTTACCTTGGGATCCTTTTTCCCCCACTCAGTTAATTTGCCCCTGATGCCAGATTCCCCCCCCCCATATTTTCTCTCTTGAGCAGATCCTGACCATGATTGTGAAGACCAAAAGCCATACACAAGTGGACATCAAGCTTCGAGCCGAGCAGTGCCTTCGAGACTAACAAGCTTTTCAAAGTATGAGCTGTTCAGAGTCAAAGTTCCCTTTGTCAGATGCCAAGTGGACATCAAATTAACATACTAAAGAATTAAAGTCAGTATTTCCCAGATGAAGAAGTAGTAGGAGGAGAAGAAGAGGAGGAGGAGGAGGAGATTGGATTTATACCCTGCCCTTCACTCGGAGTCTCAGAGCGGCTTACAAACTCCTTTCCCTTCCCCTCCCCACAACAGATACCCTGTGAGGTAGCTGGGGCTGAGAGAGCTTTTTCCAGAGCTGTCCTTGAGAGAACAGCTCTGACCAGAACTATGGCTTGCCCAAGGTCATCCAGCAGCTGCAAGTGGAGAAGTGGGGAATCAAAACCCAGTTATCCCAGATTAGAGTCCATGCACTTAACCACTACATCAAACTGGCTCAAGTGAAAGGAATTCAACAACAGTGTTGCCTGGTGTGTCCCCGCCCACCACCAGTGGGGAATGGGGGGTAGGGCTGCCAGATCCAGTTTGCAAAGGACAGGGTCCTCAGTGGGGTACACTGCCAATAGAGCCCACCCTCTAAAGCATCCATTTTCTCCAGAAGAACTGTTCTCTGTAGTCTGGAGGTAAGCTATAATTTCAGGGGATCCCCAGGAGGGCAACATGCCTACTTCCCAAACTCCTAGACCACCACCACCCAACAAAGACTTCTTTGCTCTCCTCCAGCCCACTTTAGATGCAGCCTAAATACCATTAAAAAAATAAATCACAGGTCTTGCCCAACTTTGTAGGTCCCCCAAACGACCAGGGCTTCCCGAATTCTTCTTCCTATCTCCCTGCCTTTCAGCAACCATAACTAAAGTCATTTAAATATTGCCTTTCTCTTTAAAGTGTTGTATTATACATATGTCATGCGGCGCTTCCCTTAGCAAAGAAGAAAGCTATTTATTTATTTGTAGCCAATACCGTTTGCTCCTGACAGGGTGTATGATTAAGAAGCGCAGAACTGAGAAGCAAGAGAGAGGTGTCGAATGATGTGCGATTCTATAAAATTCTCACCTCAAAGCAACACGGGCTGTGATCAGATGGCAGGCTTTGGCACGGTCTGACCACGCCCCTAATTTCTCTGGAGCTCTTTGTTCTGGAGAGGTGCAACCAGACATGCTACCCTATTCCTGCCTCACCCCGTAGTCAGCTGTCAGACCACTGCTGCATGGTCATCATGGAGAAGGTGGGCAGGCAGCTTTAAAAAAAACTCTAATGTGTGCATGCACATAACTGCTTATTTGCAAGGAGCAGATATGCAGTCATGCACACATCGCTAACTGCAAAAAAGTGGCAGCTGGGGACTGGAAGTGTCAGACCTCACCAAGTGGCTTGAGCACGCAAGGAAGAGATCAGACATCCAGAAATCTGCAGCAAGACATGTTCAGTCGTAAACACCGGACAGGGGTAAACACCCCGGTCAGGTTTGAGGCAGACATTGCTGAGGGATGGGAGGCAGACATTGCTGTCTGAATCATGCTCTTCAGATCCAGTAGGGAGCTGCCACAACCCCGGAACAACTTGCCCGTCTGATTGCGGTTATGAGTTAAATGACAATTTAATTGAAAGGATAATATGGGAGGGGGCTCCTTATTGAATCAACATACATAGAACTAGACAGCGATGAGAATGATCCTTACTAAGAACCACTATGTGGTCCCCTTTGGAGGAAACGCATCCCAACTGCTGAATAATGTTATATAGTGCCAGTAATAAGCCGCAGAAAACAAGAGAATATAAATTTTTTCATTTCTCTCCACTGTGATATGAAGCTCGGAGGGGAACTTTATGTGAACAATTTAGTCCACCGCACAACATCTCACGACTGAGATTCAACACCTACTCCTCGTCCCCTTATCTTATGCTTCCTGTAAGCATATTATGCCACTAACCAAATATAAGGTCATTGAGTTTTTCATTTCTTTCTTTTTTTTCCTTTAGAATTGCAACTATTTGCTTTGCTAGGATTCCTGTGAGTATGTAATTATCAACAGATCAGCAGCAGGAACACTCGGCTAAGTGCCCGTCATTTCTAAGCAATTTGACTAAGAAATAATACAGATTTGTTGGTGTGACAAGGAGATGTCTAAAAAGAGCTCCAATGTTGATTCCGATTTCTGCAGTGATAGATGAATTGCCATTGCATCCAACATGAAGATTCTACGAAGGGGAGGACTGGGGGTAGAAAACTCAAGAGACCTGGGTTGTCCTGGGGTACTCCAGGGGAGCAGAGCAAGGTAGGATGCAAGCTTCCAGGGTAGGACCTCAGGTTCTCTGGGAATTCCAGACCACAGAGATCAGTTCCCCAGGAGAAAAACAGATGCCTTGGAGGTAGCACTGTGTGGCATTGTACCCAATGAGGTCCATGTCCTCCCCAGACTCCACTCCCAAATCTCCAGGAGTTTCTCAGCCTGGATCTGGCAACCCTACCATCCCATTTCCTGCTGGTGGCCAGGGGAGACCTAAAAGCCCTGGAGCAAGCTGCCTCCTTACCACCACCCCCAGGTGGAGCCTGGAGATCTCCTGAAATTACAACTGATCTCCAGAGTTCAGAGATCAGTTCCCCTAGAGAAAAAATGGCTACTCTGGAGGGTGGACTCTATGGCATCATATCTCCACTGAGCTTCCTTTCCAAATTCCTCCTTCCCCAGGCTCCACCCCCAAATCTCAGGGAATTTCCAGATGTGGAGTTGACAACCCCAGGTTTCAGAGATATGTTCTGGGAGGAAGTAGAGTGTTCTAATCTTCCAATGGGGCTTTTGAGCCTAGAGCTAGGAGCAGAGGCTGCGAGGAGGACAACAGGTTGCTTGTTGTCCCTTCTCCGCAACCTTCTTATCCACCAAACCCGCAGCTGTTTTTCTTGTCTGTTGTGTAATTCAGAAGAACCATGGCTGTGTAGTTCTGTCTCCTAAATTACCCTTTGCATCTGGAGATCTGGGGTGGGTGGGGTGGGGTTGGGATTCGAGTCAATCGATGACAGCTCCTTTGCGGCTTGCCAAGCAATTATGAAATTGCTTTGAAAAGAATACATTCGAGGTATTATAGTTTTCAAGGTAACAAACATTTATCATGTACTCAACGACTTTATGGCTACAGGTAAAATTGAATGATAATGCCTGTGTATGTAGCAACATTTGCAGAGACAGGATCTTCTGTGCCCTTCGGAAAGGGCACTCTGAACTAAGGTGAGTCCTAACCTATGGTGCCCGGGAAACGAGAAGTCCAAAATGTTCACTTCAAGAAGCCGAGGGCAGGTTCTTCCCTGTGAGCTCTTCAATGGCTCCTGCTGATGCCCTTGAAACCGATCTCAGTAGTCTGAAGATGAGCTGTCATTCCAGGGGATCCCAGGTCCTACCTGGAAGTTGTTATCCCTATGAAGGAAGGACTAACTCAGGGGGAAGAGTTTGAAACAGTATCTAACAGCTTGACAAAGCCTTCCTTTCTAATGGTCCTTTCCGCACAAGACCTTAAATCCTGGTTCAACCCTGTCCCCAAACTTACATTCTACACCACACTTGAGTTCACCCCTGTAATTGACTGATTCCTCACAAGCAGCTGTGCTGCCCTTGCTCTCCTGTTTCCCCCACTTGCATTGGTCAATTTCACACTATTCGCTGTGCAGCCGCATTTTGACCCACAGCTTCCCCCAATTTCCGCCGGGTCTTCTTGATCCTTGTCTTCTCAAGAAGATGCGAGGAAAATCGGGGGGGGGGGAGCTGCAGGTCAAAATGTGGCTGTGCAGTGAATAGTGTGAAATTGACCAATGCAAGCAGGGGAAACAGAAGAGTGAGGGCGGCACAGCTGCTTGTGGAGAACTGGTCATTATCTCAGGGTATTTTTTTGTTTCCACATTGCATTGAGGTCACCCTGGTTTTGCCCCACACTTGTCCCAGGATAAACAGATGCTGTTATAACCAGGGATAAATGCAAGTTATTGTGTCACAAATCAAACGCTGATAAAACCAGGAATAAGATCCAAGTGCCGAAAGGACCAATATCGCCTAAAAAGGAAAATCTCATATGCAGTTTCTCTCTGGTTGGGCCCATCCCATGGCTACAAAGAAATTAGCTTTGGGGAGGAGGCATCCATGATAAAGCAGTAGGAGTACACACATGTTCCATCTGCTTAGTTTTTACCATTAAGAATATGTGTGAACTGTTCAAGCAGGGAGGAAGAGAGTTCGTCAGGAATTCAACTGTGCTGGAAATTGCAAATGGAAACATCTGGACGATCAAACGCCTCTGTGCCCACATTTATGCGCATGTCCATGATTCTCAGCTCCCGAACAAACATGTTTTTTAAGTGGGAGAAATTGATAAGGCTGCTTAAAGCCTGGGGTACCCAACAATAACTCTTCCCCTTACTCGTTTTCATCCAGGATTTACGAGGGTTTGATACAGGTGGCAGTTTGCTTTATTTGCATTCTCTCCCCATAGAACATTCCATTTCAGAAGCACCTAAATACCTTAAAGGGGTGGGGGGAGGTTGCTTTCCAGGTTATCTTTTCTGCATTTGAAAGCATAAGAACGCTAATTTGTTCTTACGTTAATTAATAAGAATTCACATTAAAAAAAAACCCAGAAAGTACATAATTAAAATTATAATTATTTATGATTCCTACTGGAGATGCCTTTGTTACACTGAATATAAGCTGGGGACCTCTTGAACCATTATTTTTCCCCCCAGTACAAACAGTAGGGCTCCAGTTAATTGATTAACAGTGCCTGATCAATTTAAAAGGTGCCGCAATTAACTAGACATCAATTTTTAAAATGCTTTTTTTAAAAAAACAGCACTTACTAAAGTCAAAATAGTATGCACCGCCTCGGAAGCCATTTCCCCCTTTCCTCTTACAGAGAAGGCAAATCCTCTTCTAAAATGGCATAAACTGCAAACCAGATATGTGCCATCAATAAACAGATGACACACCCTTTTTTCTTCAAAACTGTTTCCTTCTCATGTGCAAACATATACAGATGTAGTCTATTAATAAATACCTTTAAACTTATATAATTAAACAACTAGGGCATGTTTAATCAAGTAATAGAGTCAGTTTGGTGTAGTGGTTAAGTGTGTGAACTCTAATCTGGGAGAACCGGGTTTGATTCCCCACTCCTCCATTTGCAGCTGCTGGATGACCTTGGGCAAGCCATAGTTCTGGCAGAGCTATTCTCTCAAGGACAGCTCTGGAAAGAGCTCTCTCAGCCCCACTTACCTCACAGGGTGTTTGTTGTGGGGAGGGGAAGGGAAAGGAGTTTGTAAACTGCTCTGAGACTCCTTCAGGTAGTGAAGGGCAGAGTATAAATCCAATCTCCTCTTTCTCCTCCTTGTTTCACAGAATCAACATGGTCAGAATGTAGACTGTGACATCTGGTTGTAAGCTCTGGGTTGGGGAATACCTGGAGATTTGAGGGGTGGAGCCTGAGGAGGGCAGGGTTTGGAGAGGGGAGGGACTTCAGTGGGGGCCACAGAGTCCACCTTCCAAAGCGGCCATTTTCTCCAGGTGAACCGATCTCTGTCTCCAGGAGATCGGTTTTAATCTAAGGAGATCTCCAGCCACCATTTGGAGGTTGGCAACCGTACGTGAGACCCAAGTTCAAATCCCCTGCAAGACCAAAATTTCATGGGGCTCAGTGAGCTGCAGCAGGAGAGGGAGGCAGCAAGTAGTGCTCTGCGATGCCCGTGGAGAGTTGGATGCGTGGCATTAATATCATTGACTAGACTTGTGTGAGGGAGCCTGTCTCATTTCTCAGCTTTCATTATTAATTCCTAAAGGGACTGTTTCATTATTGGGCAGTTTCATGTGGTTCGGTGTCGTTATTGTTTCTTTCATTATCACTGTTTCATTTTCATAATTCTGTTTCATTATTATTTCTGTCAGGTTTCAATGGATGATTCTCCTTCCTCTCACTTTCTTAGGTCTGTACCTTCTTGGTTTTACATACAAACTAGACAAAAACCAGAGGGGTTGCAGTACCCCCCGGGACATCCACACTGCTAAATTTCAGACAGATAGAAGTGCCTATGTTTAACATTAAAGTCTATGGGAGAACTGATAAGAAAGATTCCAAGCAGTAACACAGACAGGACAGGTAAGCCATGGGAACAATGTGGTGACTGGCTTTTTCTCCTACGGCAGCCATTTTGTGGCAGCCATTTTGTGGCTGTGCCCACCACACCGTGTCAGAATTCCAAATGTGCCCACAGGCTTAAAAAGCTTCAGAACCCCTGGGCTACAGCTTACAGTCAACCAAGAAGACACGGAGTGCCTATCCCTCCTGCTCCTAAGGGACAATGCTCTCTTTATGCCCTTATCATGCTCTTTATGCTAGTAAAACTGCTAGTAAAACTGTTCCTAGCTGTTCGCCCTACCACGTCCTGCCTTGATCTGTTCCCATTATGGCTAATTAAAACTGGCCATGACGGGTTTCGAGGCACCCTGAGGGAGATTATCAACAAGTCCCTCCACTGAGGAACAGTTCCCTGGGGTGCTTAAGGAAGCAGTGGTCCGCCCTCTGTTGAGAAAACCATCTCTGGATCTGGCTGAATTGGCCAACTACTGGCCGGTTTCCAATTTCCCCTATTTGGGCAAATTAATAGAGAGGGTGGTAGTGAGTCAGATACTGAGCTTTTTGGATGACGCTTCCATCTTAGACCACTTCCAGTCCAGCTTTCGCCCTGATCGTGGGACAGAGACAGCACTGGTCGGCCTCATGGATGACCTTTGTAGGCATCTGGATCAAGGCGGATCGGCAGGGCATTCGACATGGTTGACCATCAACTACTGGCTGCCGCCTCGCCAACATAGGAATTTAGGGGCTTGCCTTACAATGGCTCGCTTCCTTTCTCCAAGGTCGGGGACAAAGGGTAGCGCTAGGGAACAGCAGTCCAAGAGGCATCTACTGGACTGTGGAGTGCTTCAAGGGGCAGTGCTTTCCCTGATGTTATTTAAGATCTATATGCACCCCCATGCCCAGATTGCCTGGAGGCATGGGCTGGGATGTCACCAGTATGCTGATGACACCCAGCTGTATCTGATGTTGGGTGGCTGGTCCGACTCCAGACCGGAAGACCTCGACTGGGCATTGCAAGCCATGGCTGGTTGACTTAGGCTGAGTCGGCTGAAACTGAACTCGACTAAGACGGCGGTCCTGTGCTTGAGTCGGGGTGGTTCGGGGGTGGGGTTCCCACTCCTGACCTTCAACTGGGCTCCATTGGTGCCAATGTCAGAGGTTAGGATTTTGGGAGTGCTCCTGGATGCCTCCCTAATGATGGAGGCCCAGGTAGCAGCCACTGCCAGGTTGGCCTTTTACCATCTTTGGCTGATCAGGCAATCTGTTCCCTTCCTCGACCATGCCAACCTAAGCAACAGTGATCCATGCTATGGTCACCTCAAGACTAGATTACTGTAACAGTCTCTACATGGGGCTGCCCTTGTCTCAGATCCAGAAGCTGCAGCTAGTGCAGAATGCTGCAGCTAGGCTTTTGATGGATCTCCCCAAGTGGGAGCACATCCAGCCTGTGCTGCGGCAACTGCACTGGCTGCCAATAGCATACTGAATCCACTTCAAGGTACTGGTTCTTACCTTTAAAGCCCTGTATGGCCAGGGTCCAGCATACCTGCAGGATCGCTTTTCCCCATATATACCCCAGAGAGCCCTTCAGTCAGGGTCTCAAAATTGACTGACCCTCCCTGGCCCTAAAGAGGCCAGGCTTGCTATTACCAGGCTTTCTTGGTGGTGGCCCCATCCTGGTGGAATGAGCTCCTGGAGGAGATCAGGGCCCTGCATGACCTTTTGCAGTTCTGCAGGGCCTGCAAAGGTGCAGTTCTTCCACCAGGCTTTCAGCTAGCTTCCCACCACCATTATAGAGCCCTTGCTCTTGGTTTTAACATCCAGCCTGAGCCACAGGAAGATCTTGAGCAGAAGGATTTTTAGAGAGTTTTAACATCCAGCCTGAACCGCAGGAAGATCTTGAGCAGAAGGATTTTTAGAGAGTACATTGAAATAAGCCATTTTGAGTAAGTATTTTCAGCACTTCATGAAACTGTATTAATAATGAATTGTTTTATATGGTTTTATGTGGTTTTAACTGTATTTTATGTACTGACTGTGAGCTGCCCTGAGCCTGCATTGCGGGGAGGGAGGGGTATAAATGTGATTAATAAATAAATAAATCTCTCCTTATATATAAAAGAGTTTTGGTGTCTCCCCTGGATGCTTCCACAGCCTTTGGCCCACTCAGCTGCCACTCTCACAGTCTCCCAATCCCGTGGTTGCATTGGCTCGCTGTGTTGGCTTGGTCCCACCACCGAGCCAGCAGGCAGTGTTTCACCCTCAGTCTGGAGGGAGCCGGCAAAGGGGATGGATGCTTTGCTGAGAAAGCAGCAACCCCTCCACCGGGGAGAAGGAGACAGACCTAGCGAGCGGCGACAAGCAAGGGAAGCACTCACCTTAGCCACCCCTCGCGGCCTCTCTCCCTCGGTCGCAAGGCCTGCACTTCATCAGGTGATAGCTCAGCATGCTGCACAGCAGAGAAGGCTGCCCAGTGCCTGTCAAAGGCTCCCTCACCTTCCTTCAGCAGTGGCAGCAGCACCAGAGAGGGTCTAGCCTCAAGGAAATGAGCTGCAGCTCCCGGAAAGCCAGACTCTCTCCTGAGGAAGACACTTCTCTTGGTTCCTGTGTGGGACTAACTGTGACTAACTGTTGTCTTAGTGGCTGTTGGTAGGCAATCAAACAACCAAGCTTGCTTCTATGAGTGAAAAACAAAAACAAAGGACTTTCAGCATAACCCTCTCCACTGCTTGGCCACTTTCCTGTCAGAGTAAACTTAACATGCCTCTCACTCTTTTTGGCTCCACCATGGCTGGCTGGCTAATGAGATGGGCCAGCAACCATCAAACCATTCTCTTCAACCCCCTGCTGTGTGGCTGACTTTCTCCTAGGGTTGTCAATCCCCAGGTAAGACCTGGAGATCTCCTGCTGTTACAATTGATCACCAGATGACAGAGATCAGTTCCTCTGAAGAAAATGGCTACTTTGGAGGGTAGACCCTATGGCATTATCCCCTGCTGAGTCCTTCCATCTCATTGGGGCCAGTCCTGATAGAGTTGCCAACTCCAGTTGGAAAATTCCTGGATATTTGAGGGATGAAGCCTGAAGAGGGTGAGGTTTGAGGAGGGGTGGGACCTCAGACAGGTACAATTCCATAGACTCCACCCACCAAGCCAGCTATTCCCTCATGGGGAACCACTGTTGCCAATCTCCAGGTGGGGGCTGAAGATCACTCAGATTACAACTGCTCTCTAGGAGGGAGGGGGAAGAGATGGAAAGCTGAAGCCAGGAGGCAGATAACGGTACATTGATGGTTAACTGGGAGGGAGATCAGGTTGCCAACTCCAGGTTGGGTAATTCATGGAGATTTGAGATGTGGCACCTGGAGAGGGTGAGGTTTGAGGAGGGGTGGGACCTCAGACACGTACAATGCCATAGATTCCACCCTCCAAACCAGCCATTCCCTCATGGGGAACCATTGTTACCAGTCTCCAGGGGAGGGATGGGGATCACTCAGAATTACAACTGCTCTTCAGATGGCAGAGATCAGTTCCCCTGGAGAAAATGGTGGACTCTGTGTCATTATACCATGCTGAGGTCACCACAGCAAATTGGCACTGAGTGCCCAAGGCCAGGGCACTCTCCCAGAGCCTCTTTCTAGAGCTTGTTGTATTTATTTCCACAGCAGGCCTTATTCCTAGTAAATAAAAAAAATAAAAGTGAAACAACCAAGTCAGAGACAGACAGAGATTGCAATAATGAAAGAAGCACAAAATGAAACAAAAATCATGAATTCGTTTTTGTTGTCGTCTACGATAGGCAATTTGTTTCATTTCCCCATCAATTACAATTAAACACAAAATACCCCATTTTTTATAATTATTGTGATTAGTTATGAGAGAAATGCAGAACTTTTACTCACTGCTCATGCTGAACATTAATTCTGTATGGTTTCCTGGTCATGGATTTTGATTGTTGCACATAATTCCCACCCACGGCTTTAACTGGAGACCATGATTTGGCTTGTTTAAGAAATAACAAGCTTGGGGAGTGGGGTAGCTCAGTGAGAGTAATGTGTCTTCATCTGATACCCTGTGAACCATTAGAAGTGGCTGGAGAGAGTGTCATGCAATAAGTAGGGAAACTCCCAGGGCTGCCAATTCCGGGTTGTAAAATAGCTGGAGATTTGAGGAGCAGAGCCTATGTGCCAGGCACCCTGCCATTGTAAATTAGAAGGAGGTGTTCATTCAACTGTTGGAATGTGGGCGGGTTTGGAGCCTCGAGTCTTTCACTGATTTAGTAGTGTCTGTTTTGTATCTTATCAACTTTGCCTGACCTTGGGTCTCATGTTGCTGCCATCCTGGCACTGGGAATTTACTGGTCTGGGTTATTTTCTTAAACTTTTGCTTTGGGCTTTCGTGTGCGCGCGCAAGGTAGCTATTGGCTTAGGGGTTGGGGGGGGGCATTTGAATGGGCTATAACTTAGACTGCTTGCTGTTTCAAAGTATCACTGACAAAGAGCTTGTAGCTGCACCTCCAGCATTTTCTTGAAATAAACACTATCTTCTGGAGAAGCCTGGTGTTTGACTGACTATCTGGGGGAACTGACACTATGGAGGGTAGAGTTTGGGAGAGGAGTGACTTCAACAGGGAACCCGTGGACATGTGATATAGTGCATAAGTTTCGGGTTATAGTACATACTCTTATACAGACAGTTTTGCAGATTTCAGTAACTTTTTGACCAGAACTGTTCTTATTGAGTTGTGTACCAGAGAATTTTGACAAAAATCATATATATTTTATAGTCCATGTAGTAACTAAAGCTAGAATTTTATTTGCAACTTACTGGAAATTTCTGTTAACACCTTCTGAACATGATCTAATAATAAAGCAAAAATGTATTTATAATGCGAGTAGACAAATGGGTACCTACCCTTAGAAGGGTAGGGGGCACCCTCCTCCAGGGAGGTGTGTGGAGGAGGCGACGGTGGCGATGGCAGCGGCAACAGAAATGGCGGTGGTGGACATCGGCTGCAGCAGAGTATTGGCGGTGGAGGCGGCATGGCGTGGTGACATGGCAACAGCAGGCAGCAGCAGCAGGGCCTGAAGGAGCGATCCCTAGTGGCCAGCAGTAACATTGGGCGGCTGTCGTCGGCAGAAAGTGGAGGCGCGCAATGATGTCATCTGCGGGCGCGGCGGAGCCTACAGGACATAGCCAAGGCCAGAGGAGGATGTGTGCCGGCCCTTCCGAGCGCCAGGAGGAACAGCTAGCTGATGAACTACCGGGAAGAAAGCCATGCTGAGCCAAAAAAAGAAGGAACACCAGCCTCCACCTGGGTGCCGGTAGGCAGCCCCATCCTCAGTACAGTGTGGCCCGAGTTAGGATGAAATGTGCTTAGCACCCCCTCATGTAAACCGCCCAGAGACCCCCTAGGGGGTTAGGGCGGCATATGAAATCGAAGGTTAAATAAAAAAATTAAAAAAATAAAGATTACGGAAAGTGCAGAAATGGATAAACTGACCTCTATGTTAAAAGGGGAAATGGAAGAAGTCTTTTGTTGGATTACGGACTCCATTTTATAATTGGATAAGAGAGAAATATAAAGATATGAACTTTTTAATAACATTAAGAAGACTTTATGAACTTTTAAACCTCGCAGTTTATCTGTGTACAACATGAAATGACATGTAGAGGAAAGTTACCTGCAGAAAATCATTACTTTTGGTTTGTTTGTTTTTACCTTGTCCCTTCCCTTTTCCCCTTCCTCATCCTTGGCTCTGATCACACAGAGAAGTAGCCGCGGGACAGGCATGAATGTCGGGTGGATTTTACCAGCACGATCACAGGGGAACATCTGGCAAGCATCCTGCACCCGTCCCCAACCTGTTTCTTACCGCCAAAGAAGTGCAGTTAAAAACTACCAGTGAAAGTGCACTATCAAAGGGGTTGCAACGACCTGCAGATGAAAGTTCCCGTGTGATTGCTCCAACGCGTTCCTATTCCCTCCGTGCTCCCTCTTTGAAGCGCACCGGAAACATGCGCCAACAAAAAAAAAAACCTGGTTCACTGCCATTGCATCTGATAACATAGTGGCGGGTCAAATTGCGACGGTGCAAATAGCCTCCCCCCCCAGTGTTATCTGGCACATGTGGCCGCAGCCCTTGTGTATCTTAAGAACTCACTAAAAATTTATTCATAAAAAAGGGCATAATGTCACAGAGTCCACCCTCTGAAGCAGCCATTTCCCCCAGGGGAATGGATCTCTCTGGTCTGGAGGTCAGTTTCAATTCCGGGAGATCTCGAGGTCCCACCTGGAGGCTGTCAACACCCCGCATACTTCCATCTTCTCTTCCGCAAATGGTTAAGAGACAGAAACCCAGAAACTGTTGGCCCCAGATGAGAATAGCAAACCCAGGTGTGAATCACCTAACCATGGGCATCTGTTTCTCAAAAGCCAGTACCACAAGGCCCCCCCATTATCCTTATCAGAGCTTTGTGTATCAACTAGGAGCCCCTAGCAATTTCTTCAAAGAATCCACTGCAATAACACCACAGGGGGGTGCAGACTAGCCACAGCAAGGCTGGGAGCCCAGTGCAAAAGCAGTTAATGGGAAAGGAGTGAAGCAGAGAGTCATGGGGAGATCTTAAACATTTTTTTTTCATAAAAGAATGAAATCAAACGATCAGAGGAAATGAAAATGCTTGGAGCTAGCGAAAGCAGACCTATAAATGTATGAAGGATATACAAGATCTTTAAACCCCAACAGGCATCTGATCTGAATGAACAAGAGAATAGATTCAATTATAAAAGGAGAGCTATTCTGGATTGTGGGCATGAAGGCAGCTGTTTAAGAAGGGCCTCATCTGTATGTAACCCCTTTTTTCTTCCCGAATTAGATAGCTAGGTTTAGTTGCTGGTTTGTTTTTGTTTTTGTTTTTGTTTTTTTTAAAAAGTGAAGATGTAACAGTGTAGTCAGGGTTGCCAAACTCCAGGTGGCACCTGAAGGTCTTCCATTGTTATAATTGATCTCCGGGCAACAGAGATCAGTTCCCCCTGAAGAAAATGACTGCTTTGGGGGTGGACTCGATGGCATTATAGCCTGTTGAGGTCCCTCCCCTCCCCAAACCCCACCCTCCTCAGGGTCCCCCCCCCCAAAAAAAAGAAATCTCCAGGTATTTTCCAAGCCAGGGCTGGCCACTCTAAGTGTAGTCCAAAGCAGAGCTGTGCCCTTCTAAATCCACCGACTTCAATGGACTTAGAAGGGTGGAAAGCTTCTTAGGACTGCACTCAGGGGCGGATTAAGGCTCACTGGTGCCCTCAGCACTGACCAGTCTTGGTGCCCCCCTCTTGGTGCCCTCAGCACTGACCAATCTTGGTGCCCCCCTCATTGAAATGGCTGTCATGAAAACTGAATTTGGCTCCATCATTTTATTTTTAAACACATGCATTTTACTTTTAAACATACCCTGTGACACTGCGCCTCGCCAACAAAAAAATAGAAGATAGCCCTAGGGTGCACCATGATCAATTTGCACTAGTTTTATCTTTCTTTTCTTTTCTTTTTTTACAAATCTTCATTTGTGGGTGTTTTTTTTCCTTTTCACCCTTTTCCCAACTTTGTGGTGCCCCCTTTGGCCCGGATGCCCTAAGCATGTGCCCAGTCTGCTAAATGGTTAATCTGCCACTGGCTGCACTGTATGTATTGCAGTGATTTCAGGGGGAAGGAGCTCTGCACCCATGTAAATTTCTTTTGTTGAAATCCACGGGACTTAAAACTCCTTCAGCTGGGCTCAATCGTGCAAAAGAAAAATCGACTTATTAAATTATCTTTGCCACTGGATTTTAGATCATTTTCATGTCCATGTTTATGAAAGTTTTCTTGAACAAATTTCACTGCAGCATTGCATGGGGACAGAAACACTTTGTATGTATATGCTAACAGTGAATTATTATACTTTGCAACAATAAACTGATTGAAAGGAAATAGAAATAGGATCCATTACACTCTGGGCACACAGTTCTTTCAATCTCATATTTTTATTTAGAGCATTTGGGGAAGTTTCTCGAAATGAATTGTTCCTATTAAAATTATTATGTGATTCTATGGAAAAACAACATAATAAGGGAATTAAGGGCAGGGAAAACAAGGGAATTAAAATATATGTATATTTTCAGACTACTGCCTGTCATTAACTGTGACAAACTGTGCACTGTCAACTGGGAAATCATATTTGACAAGGATGAATTGACAGAGATAAAAGTTTAGTAGAAAACGAAATGTCTTCAAGGATACAGAATGATGAAAACTGACCTAATATTTGACAATGATACAAAGAGCGTCCCTGGGCTACACGGATACATTTATGTTAATTTATGCACAGGAGGTTTTTTGCATAATAATGGACCAGCAGGGGAGAAAGCATACAGCATACATACAGCAAGCCACTAAAAGAATATGCATGTTCAGAGCACTTTCTGAAATTAATGTTAAATGATGGGCATCGATATCCTTCCAATGACGGCGCATAACACCTGCACCAACACTAATTGTTCCTGGGTGAATACACAACCGCCAGCTCTGCTGCCAGAACACTAATGCAAGGAGATGGGATAATTCAAACACACACATTATGTTTTCCAGCGTCTCTCCCAAGTGAACTTTCAGGGTTGGTCCACCGGTCACCAGGCAACATTAGGAGGAGTGTGCAGCTACATCCTGATGAATTCTTATTCGTTTTTGGCAAATTAAGCTACCATTATTCAAGCTTTTGGAAGGTAGCCCACACACCCTTTAAACTTACCTTATTTTTATTTAAAACAATTTTTATGCTGCCTTTCCGCCTGATCAGGGCCCCCAAAACAGCACACATAAAACATTAGAACATTAGAACAACTCAAAATAACAATTGCAATTATAAAATTATTCAATAAACACAAACACACACACATACCAGAATCAGCGAGGAGGGCCGATAACCTTTACTGGGAGTAAAAGAAAGAAACAAAAAACCCTCTTAACCTGCTGGTGGAAGACACTGATAGAGGGAGACGGGGAGACTGTTCCAGAGTTTTGGTGCCACAGCTACAAAGGCCCTTTCTCGGATCAACACCTGTCAAGCCTCAAATGGTGGGGACAACCAAAGCAGCAGCTCCAAAGATAACAAGAATGAACAGGTAGGTTTGTATGGGTGAAGGAGGTCCTTCAGGTACCTGTTTGCATCCAGCTGATTAAAGTAACTAGTAAATACAGCAAATATCCTGAACACAAAACGGGTTATTTTCTAATGCAGAAACTAGCATTCTTTGAGACTTTACCAGAGGTGTGATTTAGGAAGGGAAAGCATTCCAGTTTCCATCCCCACACACTAATAGTTCAGTCTACATGACCCAACTCCTCAAAAACCACCTACATTTTTTAAATTCATTCTCAGATCTATGCCCCACTTTTGACAAAGAAGAAGAAGAAGAGTAGTTGGTTTTTATACCCTGATTTTCTTTACCTTGAACAGTCTGAAAGTGGCTTACAATCTCATTCCGTTCCTCTCACCACAACAGTCACTGTGTGTGGTAGGTGGGGCTGAGATGGTGACTGGCCCAAGGTCAACCACCAGGCTTCATGCAGAGGAATGGGGAATCAAACCCAGTTCTCCAGATCAGAGTCCACCACTCTTAACAACAACATCAGTCTGGTTACACCGCAACACACCACTACACCACAACCGGCACCTTGTGAGGTAGGTGGGGCTAAGAGAGTTCCGAGAGAACGGTGACTGGCTCAAGGTCACCCAACTGGCTTCATGTGGAGGAGTGGCAAATTAAACCCATTCTCCAGATTAGAGTCTCCTGCTCTTACCCAAAACACCATACCAGACAAAAGTGCCCAAACCAGACTCTGGCTAACCTAACTATTGAATTTACAGCCTCCCCCTAAGGGCCAATCTGCATTTAGCGTTTTTACCAAACCCACACTGGAACAGAAAAAAAATGCAGTTCAAAACCACATTCAACTATCCTGGGCCAACGCTGTAATGACTGCAGAGTTACCCCCGAATGGCCATAAAACAGCCATAAATCTATGCCAACAGCCACCATTAAACCAGCGATCAAACGAAGTGAAAGCAGCATGCAGACTGGACACTGCCATAAAATGCGACACTCAATGAAAGTGAAAGTGGCATGCAATGTAGGTGGGGATTTCTGTTCCAGTGTGGGTTTGGTAAGACAGCGGAGCGGTTGCACGCATGCGTTAAACCAAGCCGGCTGTGTTTCCTCCGAGCTCCTCCTTCGAACTAAAGAATTTATAGCTCAAAGTTTGTAAATACTACGCAAACCCAGATAAGAGGCTGATAACCAGGAAGCAGCTGGCTAGAACAACTTCAGAGTGGTAAGAAACTAATTTACTGCTGTGCTAGAAAGGAAAGCCTTGAGATTCTTAAGGCCGCTCCCAAAGCTTTGAACCAGATATGGCGAAGACAATTAAGGACCTATCTGAACAAATTTCAGGACTCCAAAATACAGTCCTTGCCTTTCAAGAGAAAATCAGTAGTGAGTTAATCTCACTACGTGGAGAAATTAGCAAAATAGGCACAGAAATAGCTTCTATAAAGCAGACAGCTACAACAGCCAAAGAGCTTGCTGAAGCCAATGAGCAAAAAATAACCGCTCTGAACCGCCAAATAAATGACTTGTCAGACAGAAACAGAAGAGCTAACCTTATTTTATCAGGGATATCTGAAGAAATTTCTGTAAATAAATTGGAGGAATCGCTGATACAGTGGCTGCAGACAAACGAAGTAGAAATAAAAACAGAGGATGTTGAGAGAGTGCATCGACTACAAAGGAATGGGAGGGGCGGGGCCCCTAGAGATGTAATAATTAAATTTGCCAGAGAGAAAATTCAACAGCAAATATATACAGCACTAAAGAAGAGGAAAGACCTGACTTTTAGAGGAAGAAAAGTCTGGGTGAGACAAGACTTTTGTCAAGAGACCTTAAGGAAAAAAAACCTCATGCGCCCCTTTGCCCAAAAGCTTTATGCAAATAACGTGAAATTTTCATGGGGCTATCCATCCTCGATAATTATATTTCGGGAAGGAAAGCGACTGATGGCAAGGAACACCACAGAGGCAAAGGAACTACTTAAACAATTAGGTATAAACTCAGATGATATGGGAGAGCAAGAAATGGAAGCGGAATCGGGGGTTCCTGAAGATGGCGACGAAGGAACTTCAGAGAGAGGAGGGAAACGCCTCAGGACCAGCTCCCGATAACCAATTAAGGGAAGTATACCTTTATTGATTGAGCTAATGACTATTAATAGTATTATCATTTTTTACAGTATCAAGAAGGAGGAGGAGGGGGGATGCGTGCACCCCATGCAGTGGAGAGAGGGGAAGAGATTTTCTTTCCACCTTTACTCTCAACCACGGGGGGGGAAGGGAAGGGGAAGGGTAAACTAACTAACCATTCAAATTTTTCACAGCCACGAGATGTCAAAGCCTTAATTGATGTGGGATATGGATAAAACAATAAAAATTTTATCACTGAATGTCAATGGTTTAACATCAGAAATTAAACGATATAGGATAGCCAAGTTGGCAAGAGAGCAAAAAACTGATGTTCTGTGTTTACAGGAAACACATAAGAAAAGAAATGACAACAAGCCTTTGCTAAAAGACTCGACCTGGATGATGTTAGCGGAAGCTAGGAGCCACACCAAGGCCAGAGGAGTGGCAATAATGACTCATAAGAAACTTAGAGTAGAGGTACTAGAAAGAAGGACAGACAGGGAAGGGAGATATGTGATGGCTAAATTCAGATTAGAGGGGAAGAAATTTACATTGGTAAATATATATGCACCCAATAAAGGACAAAAGAAATTTTTAGCCAGGCTAGTTAAAAAAACTAAGCAATTCGCAGAGGGAGAATTAATTATGACAGGAGATTTGAACATGGATCTGACTAAAAATAAGGCAATTAAAATAGGAGATTGGGGCTTGAGGGAAGCACATGAATTGATAGGACAGCAGCCAAAACCCACCCATGTATCCAGCCGGCACAAAACCCCATCATGCATAGATTACATAATTGTAGAAAAAAGCAGCAACCTGACTATAAAAAAAATTACAACGCACCCAATCTGGATATCGGGTCATGCACCAATCACTATAGAAATAGAAGGCAATCAAAAACCAAAAAATAGAACTTGGAGGTACAATAATTTAATAATGGCTAAAGAGGAAGATAGGAGCTATATGATGGAGCAGATAAGATTATATTTTGAGGAGAATAGAGGGACTGTCCCAACTAATACCCTGTGGGATGCCGCGAAGGCGGTGATAAGGGGACACTGCATAAATAAGGAAAAGTACATCAAAAGAGAACGCTATCTAAAAAGACAATCTAAAATTCAGGAACTGGAGAGGTTGCAAAAGGAACAAATCACCAATCATGATTTAAAAGTACAGAGTCAGATAACAACAATTAAAAAACAATTAGATGAGTTGGACTCAGTTACATTATGGAAGAGAGAAGCAATGGTAAGAAATGACTTCCATAGAAATAGTATTAATTCGGCCAGAAGGTTAGCTAACTATTTGAAAAACAGGAAGGTAAGGCAAAAGATAGAAAATATAAAAGTGAATGGCCAAAGAACTGGCAACTCAAAAGATATAGTAAAAGCCTTCGAGACCTTTTATAAGGAGCTGTATAAAAAAAAGGACATAGTCATATATGAGGAAGATATAAGAACAACACTCAAAGAAAATGATGAAATTATGTTAAAGGAGGAAATAACACTACAGGAGATAAAGGTGGTAATTAAAGAATTGAAAAAGGGCAAATCCCCAGGCCTAGATGGTTTCTACAAGTGAATTCTATAAGGAGATGGTAGACATATTGGCCCCAGAGCTCCAAGAGGTATTTAATGGAATATTGAAAGGGAAAAAAGCCCCAGATTCGTGGAGGCAATCAGAAATAGTGGTAATCCCTAAGCCACATAAAGACCCAGAGGAAGTGGGCTCATATAGACCTATTAGTTTACTAAATCAGGATTATAAAATCTTTGCAAAAATACTGGCAAATAGATTAAAGAAGATCATACCTAGCATAATAAAGGAGGACCAATATGGATTTGTAAAAGACAGGAATATAGCCCACCCCATAAGGAACATTATAAATGTATTACAACATGGCCACAAAAAAAAGCTAGGCCTCTTGAAATTAGATGTCTACAAAGCATTCGATACACTCTCCCAGGATTTTCTGTGGCAGGTAATGACTAAATACGAGATGGGGGAGCCATATATAAAAGCGATCCAAGAAATGTACAGAGAAGGGACAGCAGTGGTGAGAGTTAATGAAGAACACTCACAACCCCTCAAGATTCAAAGAGGAGTCCGGCAAGGATGCCCGCTCTCGCCCCTCCTATTTATACTAGCAATAGAACAGCTAGCGGAAAGAATAAGAAATTCTGCAAGGGTGGAAGGATACAGGGTAAAGAGGGAAGAAATGAAAATCAATTTATTTGCCGACGACATCATAATCGCTATGACAAACCCCAAAGAGGCAGTAAAAGAAATAAAAGTTATATTAGAGGACTTCGAAAAATGTTCAGGACTGAAGGTGAACATGGCTAAATCAGAAATTATGTACCTTAATGTGACTAAAGAGGAAAGGGAACAAATACATGGGATTACTAATATTGGAATGGGCACCAAAAAATTCAGATATTTAGGCATTGTACTACAGAAGAATATCGATAAAATAGCAGAGAACAATTATAACAAGGTCTGGAAGAAAATAGAAAAAGATATGAAAAAGTGGAAAAATAAAATAATGAATATATCTACTAGAATAAAAAGTGTTAAAATGTTTTGGCTGCCAAGATTAATATACCTCTTTCAGACAATACCGCTAGGAATGTATACCAAAAAACTAGACCAATGGAACAGAGTGATTAAGGAATGGATTTTCGGTAGTAAAAAATGCAGAATACAGAGAAAGATAATTTATAGCCACAGATCAGAGTTGGGATGGGGAGTCCCTGACCTGATTAGCTATTACGAAGCCTTCCAAATAAAATCGATACTGGAGATAGGCGACGGAGAGGGACTAAAATGGGTGAGTTTTGAGAACGAAATCAATAATAACATAGGGAGTTTTGGGGTATTCTCCAAAACGACAAATAAAGATCTTATACAAGTTAAGGGACCTAGGTATTCAACACTAACAGTGTGGAACAAGTGGCAGCCCTCATGGCTTAAAAGAACCTCAAAATGGGCACCACTAAAGTCCCTCTATAACGAAACAGAAGAAAATAAATGGTGCGAACTCCTGAGATCAAAGGGATATTATAGGCTAAGAGACTTATTTAGAGGAGGCACTCTAAAACCAGCACAGGAATTAATCGAGGAGATAGGCAAGCAATATTGGTTAAAAATTACAGGCCTTTATAGAATGATTAAGGAAGTTAATGAAAAAGGAAATATTTGGACAGAAGAACCAATTGAAGAAATACATAATAGGATGCAAAAATTTAAACAAGGATTAGCAGGATATATTTACAAGAAAATGTTATCCAATAAAGATAGGGCAATACTTTATTTACAGAAAACATGGTGTAAGGAAGGCCAGATATCGGAAAACGATGCAAATAGAATAATGAAGGGAATAGAAGAAACCAAAATTATTAAATTTAATGAATTGGAACATAAATTTTTCACAAAGTGGTATAAAACACCAGCGCAGATAGCAAACATGTTTCCGGGATCGAGTTCTATGTGTTGGCACTGTAAACAATTTAAGGGCTGGTTCTCTCATATGTGGTGGGAATGTCCAGAGGTGAGAGTCTTTTGGTCAAAAATAATACAAATTATAAAGAAAATATGTAGAATTTCATTGAATGTAGACTTTAAACTAATGTTAATGGGTATATTAGGAAATAAGGCAGTCAATAAGGAAACCCAGGCTATACTCAAAGCTATGGTGTTAGCAGGCAAGGCAGTGATAGCTCTGGGCTGGAAAGATAAGAGCAAATGGACAATAGATACCTGGCACACTTATTTGTTTGATTTTGTGCAGTCGGACATCATTGAGAAATTGCGCCAGAAGACCACATGGGAGGATAAAGCCGAAGAAATTAAAGCGAGGTGGAAGATCTATCTAAAGTGGATAACAGTGGAAGGAAGACAGGACATTCGGTGGAAGATTCAGACTTTGTGCCCGTGGCTGTGAATAAAAGATCAACAAACAAGGGGTAGAGGGAGGGAGGGGGAACTTATTGAGTTAAGTAAAGTAAGGAGACAAAAGATATTGTGTAATATGTAGAAAATTCAAAAAAATAAACCTATTAAAAAAGGTAAGACAGCGGAGCAAATGCTAGATGCAGATCGGGCCTTAGTCCTCAGTACAAGTAACAATTTCAACCACATATTAAAGCCATGAAATACTTACTGGGGGAGGAGGTGGAAGGAAACAAACAAAGCCACCCAGACTCATCCAGTCCCCAAATACCATCCTGCACATGGGTTATTACTGTGAACAGTTCAATGCACTTCCATGTGGTAGGGGTAAACTGAACAGACAAAAACGCCTCTGCCTCCAGAAATAAATAAGGAGAGAGATGTGAAACCGCTGAGTGCTTTGTTAGCATTACTGTGTGTTAAATAGTGGGTTCTGGACACATTGCAGTGAAACAGCTCTACTTTATGACGTGATTTCGGGAACACTACAAGATAAATTACAGGGCAGCTGCCCTGTTTTTAAGCATGCAAACACCGCACCCCAAACAAACCTCACTCACAATGATAGGCTGTTTACATAATACTGTATCTCTGTTAGTCTACTCTAGGATCCTAGTAAGCTATTTGTCAGGTAGCCCTGTCAAGTGTATGGTATGTGGGAGAAGTACTGCGTCTGAACTTTTCCTCACTGTTACTAACTGTCTCTTATCAGGTCTCTGACCTTCACTCTCCAGCTGCTGGAGATTCAGCAGGGAACCATAACGGTTTCTAGGATTGTTTTGCTAGCTAGCCCGCCACTTTTGCCCGTGCGCACGATGTGTATTCATTGGCTTCTCCTACAGGGGGGATGCTTGAATGTAATATATCATAGTAGGTCCTACTGTATGTAGCCATTGCAGACACAAGCTGTACACGTGTCTTTAGTTCTGATTCACCATTAAACATTGTCTTCTGAAGAAGCCCTGTGTTGCGTGAGCTGACTGAGGAACCTGACACTATTATTCGGGAGAAACAAGCTCAACCAGATCCTGGTACTAGTTCAGGGATGACTCAAACTCACTACACAACACTGTGGTTATTGTGGGATCGGCAAAAGGAAATAGCCTCCCTTCATGCTACTCAAAACACATTGCACATGTCCCAGTGCAAGTCTTCAAATCTTCCTGCCATCTCACTCTGGCCCACACTGAAATCTGAAATTATGCTACTGGGTAGCATTTCAGTTGTGGAATGCAGCATCACTAGCCCTGGCCTGTAGTCCCACATTAATGGCAATTTGGGTTTCAATATTTTAAGAAACAAGGTAGATTTTAAGAAAATGCAGGTAGATTAAGTTAAAGATGTACCGACTACCTCCACCGTGGCTTCTTTCAATACTTCCCCACAAGCACTTTTGCCAAATGCCTTGATTCAGTTCAGGATGGCACAGGCAAATGGGTAGTAGAAAGTGATATTGAGTCACAGATGACTTATGGTGATCGAGAGCCAATTTGGTGTAGTAGTTAGGAGCGCGGACTCTAATCTGGGCAAACTGGATTTGATTCCCCACTCTTCCACATGTAGCCACTGGTGCGACCTTGGGTCAGTCACAAGTTCTGTGGGAGCTGTTCTCTCATGAGCAGTTCTTGAGAGAGCCCCACCTACCTCACAGGGTATGTCTTGTGGGGAGGGGAAGGGAAAGGGATTGTAAACCACTCTGAGACTCCTTTGGGTAGTGAAGGGTTGGGTATAAATCCAATCTCCTCTCCTTCTTTTCAAGGTAAGAGACAAGCAGAGGTGGTTTGCCATTGCCTGCCTCTGTGTCACAACCCTGGGCTTCCCTGGGGGTCTCCTATCCAACCCTGCTTAGCTTCCAAGATCTGATGACATCAAACTTGCCTGGGCTATTCAAGCCAGGGGTTTCCTGATATCATACAATGGGTTAGGGAGAATTGGATTTTAAGCTACCAGTTACCAAGAGGTCTTAAGGAGGGGTGGGGGTTCTGTTTCTAAGTAGTTCTCCAGACAAGCAGTTACCACGTCCATCCTTACAAAGGCAATGTTTGTTGCTAGGAATTAGGGGGCATTTGTGGTTAGCGGAAGAGAGAAGCCCCACTGGGGCTGCAATCACATTTGAAGCGTCTGAGCCTTATTCTGAATGAAGCAGAGCTTTTGAATTGGGAACTTCACATTCTGAACTCCCATGATTCAGAATTCGTTGGCATCACTGATTCAAACATTAGTTTCCAAAAAAAACCCCTACCGATCATGACATCATCAGACCTCTGGTCGTTGTAGCTACAGGCCCCGGTCACACGGAGCATTTGCCCCACTGAAAGCACGATAGTCTGGCGGATCTTCCGGGCATGCTCACACCAGAACATCTGAGAGATGTAGCGCACCCCTGGCCAACCCGTGGCGTGCCGCCGAAGATGCACATTTAAAAGATACCTGGATCAATCTACTGGCAAATGGTTTGCCACGGGCTGCCTACAGACTCCCGCGGTGTGATCGCACCAGCACGTGGCTATTCCCCCGGGTCATCCTCTTTGCTGTGCATGCTGACAGAGGAAGCCCGGTGTGCCACCGTCATGTCTGATCACCTAATGTCTAATCAGATTGCAATGGCACCAATAGCCACGCCTCCCCCTGCGTTATCTGGCCCGTGTGACCGGGGCCATAGCTGATTTATTTGGTTTCCTTTGCTCCCAAATCTCTTTCCCAAGCCTTATAAACCATTTTTAAAAATCAGCAATATCCAGGGTTAATATTTTCAGTTGAAGATCTCTTAGGGCTACAGGGAGTTTCAATAGGCTGCAAAGTGAAGCAAGTCTCCCTTGGACGACTGGCTAATTTCTGGTGGATTTGTGTCTTCCTGGTTGTTCTTGTGAAAAATAGCGGAATAGGTGGACCCTGATCTGTCAGAGCAAGCATAGCTTCTGTTCCCAAGTAAGCATGGATACTTAGGAGCACTCAACAGGAGTCAGTAATGCCTTAGCACTGAAGAAATCTCGAGTTTGCAACCCTTGCTTTGGACATTTGAAATGCCTTGATGGCTTGATGGACCAAGTAAAAATAAACAGATGCAGAATGGAAGTTGGCTGTATGGTATTGTTAGGGTTCATCAAGGGCTAGAAGGCTATGATATACAAAGACAGGGTGCTAATGACTCTCATCTCTGGTCCCGTTTTACAACATTTTAGCAGTCTGAATATGAGGCTCACAACCCAGTCGTATGAGACTGTTGCCTGCTGCCCTTAAGACAATTTGCAACAATGCAAAGTGTCCTTGTAGTTATAAAAAAACCAAGAACGTTCTAGTCACGTAAGCCTTGCGTTTGCCAGTTGTCAACCACTGTGCATATGTGAAAGAGAGTGGCCATCTTCCAAACCCTGTAAAGCAGACTTTAAAAGCCTTTTATCTCAGTAGGCTTATGTACAATTAATTCTGTACTGGTGTATGCATGTGCATAGCCTAGGGAGCATTGGCTCTCCATCTTTATGGTTCAGATACTATAAAAAGCTGTAAAGCCATACGTTGGTGCACAGTGCCCAATTTGCAAATTGCAGGGTTTGAGTTTTGTCAGACTTGGGGCTTTCTATATTTGACTAGAAGAAGGAGGAGGAGGAGGAGATTGGATTTATGCTCCACCCTTCACTACCCAAAGGGTGTCTCAGAGCGGCTTACAAACTCCCTTCCTTTCTTCTCCCCACAACAGACACCTTGTGAGGTAGGTGGGGCTGAGAGAGCTCTTGACAGAAACTGCTCTTTCTTCAAGAACAGCTCTTATCAGAACTACGGCTTGCCCAAGGTCATCCAGACAGGTGCAAGTGGAGGAGTGGGGAATCAAACCCGGTTCTCCCAGATTAGAGTCCGCGCACTTAACCACTACACCAAACTGACCTAGACAATCATTGCACCAGAAAGCCATGCTATAGTGTTATAGTGCACATTGCCCCAGTTTGGCAATGCTGAGAGGAAGGACACACAGGGTACATGAACAAAATTGGGAGTCTAGTGACACCTTTAAGACCAACAAAGTTTAATTCTGGGTATAAGCTTTTGTGTGCATGCACACTTCTTCAGATACATCGAAACAAACTTTCTCACACCTTATACATAGGTGGGAGGGGGTTAGTTGCCAGGAAGGGCTAGTTAGTCAAGATGCATAAGTAACTGACCAATAAGAATAGCTGAGAATGGATTGAAGCAGCGTATAGCAGCAAATGAGCATACAAATGCAAAAGTTAACAAACAGATGTGAGAACTACGTTTGAGTCCAGTGGCACCTCCAAGACTAACAAAGTTCACTTCTGGGGATATGTGAGAACTGAGAAACTTAGCATGTGTAAGTGTTAAGCATGACAGGACAACTAAGAACAAAGTTTGAGTCCAGTGGCACCTTTAAGACCAATGAAGTTTAATTCTGGGTGTAAGCTTTTGTGTGCATGACTCAAGCTTTGTTCTGTTGCTTCTGACCGACAAAGCTACCCACCTTCACGGAGGACAACTAAGCAGAGACATTTTCCAAAAAGGGAACTTGAAGGGCTAAGGTCAACAGAGTTCGATGATATAGCCCACTGGTGCCCAACCATTTTTGATATGGTGACCCACGAGTCCAGATTTACTCAGTATGGTGGTGACCCACTTCTAAAAACAGACCATGCACAGATCAATAAAACTGCAGAAGTCGGTGGCCCACTTTCGTGCCTTTGCAATCCACTTTCGGCTCAGGACAGTCAGGCTGGAAAACCCCGATACTGCCTACAAAGTGGTGAGTTCAGTGGTTCTGACGCCATCAAGATCTGGAATGCAGATGATGACTCCATTCCATCCCAAAGCCCTGTGGGTAATGCTGGTTGACATTATCCCTTAGGCACAGTAGGCACACAGTGCCTCGAGCCCATGATACTTTTCGGGTGGCATGAAAACATTTTAATTTCTTTTAAAACCAGAAGGAAAAAAGTGAACTTTGAGGGCCGAAGATCCCCAGAACTCTAATACTTATTCAACTGCATTGCTATAGGGACTAATATAATCCAGCCTGGATTATATTCATCGTTATACCAATGCATTGGTAATCTCTCTCTCTCTCTCTCTCTCTCTCTCTCTCTCTCTCTCTATCTCTATCTATCTATCTATCTATCTATCTATCTATCTATCTATCTATCTATCTATCTATCTATCTATCTATCTATCTCTATCTATCTATCTATCTATCTATCTATCTATCTATCTATCTATCATCTATCTATCTATCATCTATCTATCTATCTATCTATCTATCTATCATCTATCTATCTATCATCTATCTATCTATCTATCTATCTATCATCTATCTATCTATCTATCTATCTATCTATCTATCTATCTATCTATCTATCTATCTATCTATCTACCTACCTACCTACCTACCTACCTACCTACCTACCTACCTACCTACCTATCTATCTATCTATCTATCTATCTATCTATCTATCTATCTATCTATCTATCTATCTATCTATCTATCTATCTATCATCTATCATGTTCTATGGACCCCTCACTTTGATCTTTAGGCAGCAGCTGAAGACTGTTTTATTTAGGACCACGTTTAGTTTAAATTTACCAGCAGTCCTGAGTTGCGATGATACAGTTTTGGCTTTCATGTTTTTAATGGGTTTTATTTTATGTGTTTAACCTATGTTGTAAGCTGCCTTGAGCTCTTTAAGGAAGAAAGGTGGATGATAAATGTTTTCAATGAATCAAATAAAAAACATTAGCAGGGGGAGGGAGCATTTATAACTCTTCCCTGATACCATTCACGTGACTGGAAATATCCTTCAATTCCAAGTAAGGCACAAAGGCAAGCCCAACACTATTTCACATCTTGTTTACTTATGGAGCCATAAAGCAGTCTGGGCAGCATTGGGGGGAGGCAGGGAAACAGTCCTAGGCTGACAGGACCCCTCCCCTTGCCCAGCACAACTAGGGCTGCCAGCCTCCAGGTGGTGGCTGGAGATCTCATGGAAGTGCAACTGATCTCCATACAATAGAGGTAATTTCTCCTGGAGAAAATGGCCACTTTGGAAGGTGGACTCTAGGCCATTATGCCCCACTGAAGTCCCTCCCCTCCTCTTCCCATGTCCTGCCCTCCTCAGGCTCCACTCCCCAAATCTCCAGGTATTTCCCAGCACACAGCTGGCAACTCTAATTCATAGCTCTGATCAGGACTTTTTTTTGTAGAAAAAGCCCAGCAGGAACTCATCAGCATAATAGGCCACATCCCTGACAGCACAGCTCATTAGCATATTAGGCCATTAGCATATTGGGGAAAGAAAGGCATTTAAACATGGCCCCCGTCTGCTTCCCAGGGCTTCTCTGCAATAATGGAGAGGCACAGGGAACCAATGGAGCATGTTTGCCTGGCTGCCCTCAGTTTTCCCAGGCTGTGCGCCTTGGTGCACCAGCTGAGGAGACTGAGGACAGCCAGGCAAACATGCCTGCTTCCCTTCCCGGTCTTCTCCAGGTACCCCACAACTGCTGTAGGCGGGGCCAACTGGGAAGCCAGCCGGAACGCTGTTCCAGTGCGTTTCTGCCCCAAAATAGCCCTGGCTCTGATCAATGCTAGGTTCATCTGTGGCTGCTTTTCTGGATGAAATAATGTATTGGACATTCCAGTGACAGAACTCCAGCATCTCAAGGCTAAGCATAGGGAAATGCCAAGGAAAAGGAACTCAAGTGACCTGAGACATCTGCTGTGTGATTCAAGGGCAAAGCAAACCCTCCTTCACTTCCCTCTGCCACTAATTAATTCTTCGGGATACATGAACTTCACAGTCCACCTGCATTTCTCTTGTGCCCGGCGTGATTCGCCTTCTGTTTGCTTCCTCAGCATCACCTGGAAGAAACATATTTTGCTGTATCAAGGGCCCCTATTTTAGTCTGCGGGTTCCTTGTGGATCAACACAGTTTCTGACTTTATGGGTACCGGGGGACACTTGGAAAGCTTCAGAATTAAAATGCAGTTCCTCCGGCACTCGAGTGCTGCTGCACTGTTCTTGAAGGAAGGAAGGAAGTCTTTCACCAGCAGGCAGGGTTGCCAACCTCCTGGTAGTGCACAGTCTCCAAATAGGCAGAAAATTCAATCCAAGTAAACAGTGTTAAAGTGTACAAGAGATCCAAATTCCAGTCTCTGAGCGTATGGAAACATCCTTCCTAGAACACAAATAAGCTCCGCACTGTGGAGATGAATATTTGGTACTTATGTTCTCAATTCTCCACTCTCTAAGAACCTAATATTCATCTCCACGGTGCGGAGCTTATTTGTGATCTAGGAAGAATGTTTCTGTATGCTATGCTCAGAGACTGGAATTTGGATCTCTTGTACACTTTAAGACTGTTTATTTGGATTGAATTCTCTGCATATTCGGAGACTGTATTCAGACTGGAAATTTATGTGTTGTTAAAAACTGATATATTGGTAAATTGTAAACTGTATGTTTATAAAATAAAATTCGTAAAAATCACTGTTTTCTTAAGTTGCCAGTTGTCTTGTCGCAGTGTTATATATTGTTTGCTAACCTTTTCCATGTGTTGTGTATTGAGACTGAACCATTCCAGGTATGTCACACCAGAGACTGCCTGAGCTTGGAGCACAAGAACAATAGCCTACCAGGACTCTGGAGGTGACCAATCAAGTTGTAATGTTATGTCAATAGCCTATCACTGGGAGTGGGGGGTGTTTGGTTGTGGCACTTGCATGCTGTTTAACAGAGCTGTGGTTCTGGGGTCTTGTCTTGTTCTTGCTGAAATCACTAATAAAAGTAGAGCTGGCCATGGACAAGATATGTGATATGATGGTGATGTTGGGGTGACCCAATGCAAAAATCATGAGGATCCGTATTTCAGAATCATGTTTTTGGAGCACGATGTTGCCACAAAGCCCGTGGATCTGTGATTTGTGTGGTGATTACTGTGACCATGGACATAATATGTGATTCAGTGGTGAGTCTGAGGTGACCCAACACAAAATCCCTGAGGATCCATAAGTGCTCATGGTTTAGAACCCTTTTTTTGCAGCATGGATTTGCCACCAAGCCATGGACTCATGATTTCTGGGGTCTGCTCATTAGACCTGGGGTCTGCTCATCCATGGAACCCACAATTTTAAATTGTGACTGTCTTTTTCGGTGTTATTTAACCTCCAAGTAGCATCTGGAGATCTCCCACTATTACAACTGCTTTCCAGGTGACAGAGATCAGTCCAACTGGAGAAAATGGCTGCTTTGGAAGGTGGACTCTATGGTGTTGTACCACATTGAATTCTCTCTCCTCACCAAACCCCACCCTTCTCAGTCTCCACCCCAAAAACCTCCAGGTATTTCCCAACCTAGAGCTGGCAACTCACAGATGAAGACTTTAAAAATCCTTATTCTAATTGCCAAAATGTGTGGATACCTATTCCCACCACCAGGGGGCTCACTGTCCCCCAACAGCTTTTCCTGCATAGTCAGTAGACTTCCTGGGTTTGTAGAAAAATCCAAAAAGTGAAAAAAATCCTTCAGGAAGGTTGAATTCCCCAAAAAACCTTTTGAAATGGCCTCTGCAGGGACCTAACTCCAGGCATCAACAGTGAGAGATTAGAATGTTGGGGGGGGAAGAGGCTTCTAACTGGCTCTGTCAGTAAAAGGGTTGGGGAAGGGCCCTTTCCAGGCCTCTTTTGGCCTTGGAGGGAGGGAGGGGGAAGGGAGCCTTGGGGCCAGGCCTCACAAGAGTTGCCAGGGCCAGGCTGGGAGATTTCTAGAGATTTTGTGGTGGACTCTAAGGCGGGCTGGGTTTGGGAAGGGAGAGGCCTCAGCTGGGTATAATGCCACAGAGTCCACCCTCCAAAGCAGCCATTTTCTTCAGGGAGACAGACCTCTGCTGTCTAGAGTCCAGTTGTAATTCTGGAGGGTCTCCAGGGCCCATTTGGAGGTTGGCCACTCTAGGCCTGGCAGTAGTCTAGGGTTGCCAGGTCCCCCCTGATTTGCATGACTCACCTAGCGCCGGCAGCTTGCTACCTTCATCAGCAGCCACCCTGCGAAAGCCAGTGAGGTGCAGCAGTTAGAGCTTCAAAGTAAGGTCTGCAAGACCCAGGTTAAGATCTCCATCTTGCAGTGGAAGGCGACTGCGTGATTTTGGACCGGTCACATATTTCAGCCTAACCAACCTCACAGGGATGTTGTGCAGATAAAAAGGAGGAGGGAATAATGAAAGCTGTTTTGGCCCTCATTTTTGAGAAAGACTGTAATTTCCCTAGGTAAAGGCTGGGGGGTGGAGATGGAAAGCAGAAGACAGAGAGGCAGATAAAGGTAGGTTGACTGTTGGTTGGGAAGGAAATAGTTGGGAAGGAGTTGGTTGGGAAGGAAATGGTTGGGAAGGTGTTGCCAACTCCAGGTTGGGAAATCCCTGGACATTTGAGGTGTGAAGCCTGGAGAGGGTGGGATTTGAGGAGGGGAGGAACTTTGGACTGGTGTAATGCCATAGATTCTACCCTCCAGCCATTTCCTCCATGAGAACCACCATTGCCAGCCCCCTGGTGAGGACTGGAGATCACCCAGAATTACAACTGTTGTCCAGGAGACAGAGATCAGTTCCCCTGGATAAAATGGCTGTTTTGGAGGGTTGAGTCTATGGCATCATACCCTGCTGAGGCTGCTTGCCTCCCCAAGCCTCACTGTCCCAAGGCTCCACCCCCAAATCTCCAGGAATTTCCCAACCTGGAGCTGGCAGCCCTAAGGTGAATTGATCTCTGTAGCTGGGAGATCTGTTGTGATTCCCAGAGTGCTGCCACTGCTGCTGTGGGGGAGAGGAAGCAGGTGGGTGGCTGAGAGCACTGCCACCACTGTTGCTGCTGCTCTGCAGAGTGGGGGAGGAAGCAGGCAGGAGGCTGGGAGAGTGATGGGGGCAGAAAGAAAGAATGATGAGGTGGGGGGCAGAAAGAGAGAGAAAGAGTGATGAAGTGGGGAGGCAGAAAAACAAAGAGAAAGATGACTGGTCAGAAAGAGAGAGGAAGCCCCATGCATGGAGCAGAAATAGAGTAAGAAAAGGGGGGCAGAAGGGAGAAATAGTGTGAGAGAGGTAGGGGGTGAGCAGAGGAAGCAAAGGTTTGACGAATGAGATAACCATCCCACAAGTTTCTTGCGGGTCTCCACTTGTATATATATATCTTGCATACCCCCAGTAGCAGTTATTGGCCCTCCTTCTAGTGTTTTTATTTATGCATGTTTTAATTGCATTATTGTATAATGTTAAGTGTATTTTTAATTGCTTAAATGCTTTAACACTTTTAATGTTCTCCACCTTGGGGACTCTGATTGGGTGGAAAGGCAGCATAAAATGTCTTAAATGAATAAGTTAAAAGTGTTATTAGGTTGGTACATATTTATTGCCAGCTAAGTATTTATCAAGGGACGTTTGTTGTGCTGACACTCTAATGGAATTAAATATTTCTATTTCTGAATTACTTATCACTTCCCAAACCAAACATTTTATGAATGATCCACAACCCTTTTGGGTTACACTGTTGATGAATGGCAACCTCACTATTGCCATTCAAATAATTTATACCCCAAAGCGGTTATTGTCACTTGTAATAAATTAGTATTAAACCACACCCACGCACAGGGCGGATTCCTGTAACCCTGGCTACAGTGTAGATTAGGGCTGCCCAACTTTGTTGAGTGGGCGGGCACTGTATTTTGCACCCGTTTCAGTTTCTGGGTTATTTCCAAGGGTTTCCCCATGTATTAACACTAGTCTAGACTCAAGGTTTCCATAGCATGTATCAGTGTGGCCAAATAGTGTGCCCAAATAGTGAGCCAGTTCCTATGCAAGCTAAAGCTGAACAAAAACACTCTTAGCAACTGACCCTACTAACTTCCCTAACAGGAATGCAGGATCTAACCAAAAAAACAACAACCCCGAATGTATAACCAGGGTCCCGGTCATACATGCCAGATAATGCGGGGGTAGGGAGGAAGGCTATTTGTGCCGTATCAATTTGACCCGCCACTGCATGATCAGACACAGCGGCGGGTGAACTGAGTTTTTTCCTTCACCGTGTGTTTCTGGTGCACTCCAATGAGGGATCACTGATGCAATGGACCACATGGGGAAGTCCATCTGCGGCCCTTTGCAAACCCATTTGATGCTGCCGTTTCCCCGGTATTTTTTAATTCCCTTCTTTGGTGGGGCAAAACAGGTCAGTGATGGGCATGGGACGCTTGCCAGATGTTCCCGTGTGATCGTGCCTGTAAAATCCGCCCGGTATTTGTGCGTATCGTGCAGCTACTTCTGCATGTGATCAGGACCCAGTTTCCCCAGAGGTAGTTTCATTGAGATTTTGTTTTCTGTCAAGTTGCAGCTGACTTATGGTGACCCCTCACGGGGCTTTCAAGGCAAGAGGCTTTAAGAGAAGGTCTACCTCTGAGTAGCAACCCTGGTATCCCTTGGTGGACTCCCAACCAAGTACTACCCAGGGCTTAGCTTCCATGATCTGACGAGACTGGTCTAGCCTGGACCATCCATGTCGTTCATCAAGAACAGGGAGCCTTATTCCCTCCAGGACATCAGCATTGCCAACCAGCATCTATTCCATCTTTCCTTGATTCATGCTCACCTTGTTTTCCTGCAGCCACTTGACCATAGCAATCGGACACTGGCTTAGAACATAAGAACATCAGAGAAGCCGATGTTAGATCAGGCCAATGGCCCATCCAGTCCAACACTCTATGTCACACAGTGGCCAAAAATACCAGGTGCCATCAGGAGGTCCAGCAGTGGGGCCAGGACACTAGAAGCCCTCCCACTGTTGACCCTCCCCAAGCACCAAGAATACAGAGCATCCCTTGCCCCAGAGTTCCTAGCTATACCTTGTGGCTAATATGGACCTTTGCTCCATATGTTTATCTAATTCCCTCTTGAAGCACTCCATGCTAGTAGCCGCCACAACCTCCTGTGGCTACTTCTGGCAGCTGAAATAAAGAAATATATAGCTAGGCATCATCAGTGTGTTGATGACATCCAACTCCAAAGCTATGGACAATCTCACTACAAGATCTGATACAAAACAGTTACTGAGGCCTGTGCCACTCAACAGAATAAATCCCATGAAGCTGATTCAGAATCCCCCACAACCATCTCCTGCCAACCATCAGACAAGAAAGATTTGAACCATCCCAGCTCTTTCCCTTAATATCATATCCCGTGTACTTCTGCAATACTGGGTGATCTACTGTTTCAAAGGAAGCCGAGAGATCAAGCAGCATTAATAATGGAACATGTCACGCATCGACTGATAAAGACCTCTCTCAGAGCAACCAGGACAATTTCCATTCCACAGCCAGGCCTAAAGCCAAATTGAAAATGGTCAAGGGGAGAGGCATCATTGTATGCAAGGCTGATGGCCTGTGGCCAACCGAGAGCAACGGAGAGCTCAATAGGCCTCCTTCCCACAAACTTCTCTCCAGACCAGTTGCAAGCAAACATTCTTTCATCAGTCTTTCCATGGGTAAATAGAATGCCTCCATGTTAATTCACGAGGGCCAGTTTGGTATAGTGGTTAAGTGCACAGACTCTAATCTGGGAGAACCAGGTTTGATTCCCCACTCCTCCACTTGCACCTGCTGGATGACCTTGGGCAAGCCATAGTCCTGACACAGCTGTTCTTGAAAAAGAACAGTTTCTGTCAGAGCTCTCTCGGCCCCACCTGCCTCACAGGGTGTCTGTTGTGGGGAGGGGAAGGGAAAGGAGTTCGTAAGCCGCTCTGAGATTCCTTTGGGTAGTGAAGAGCAGGGTATAAATCCAATCTCTTCTTCCTTCCTTCCTTCCTTCCTTCCTTCCTTCCTTCCTTCCTTCCTTCCTTGCTGACCCAGCACCAGCTCACTCTGCCCACCCCAAGTTCCTCTGGATGGCTTTTTTTACAGCCTGACCTAGCATCTGGACCCACCCCCAGGGCTGGCATCCACTCAGACCCCAGCACTCACAGTATAAACCCAGGGGAACAGCACGGGTGGCAGACAACCAACCTCACCCTAATATGGTGGTCCTGGAACACACCTTTTACACAGGTTGCCCTGCAGATCCCATCTGGCCCTGTCTCCAACCCTATCATCTGTGCTGCCATTTGCTTATCGCTGCCATTGTCTTCATCTTGCTGGCTGGTTTGCTGTCTGCCACACACCCCAAGTTACACCCAACCAGGAAGCCCCTGAGCTGCTCTGCCACCAGCCTCTCAGGGTCCGGTCACACTGCCGTTTTGATCGGGATTCGCTGCTGTTTCCTTGCGCATGTCAGTTTCACGTTCAAACGCGTGAATCCGCCTCCCGCCCCGAAGCAGGCTTACTCGTGCAATGCTTTTGGGTTTTCCTGACCCCTGGAGAATGTAGTGTTTTCCTGGCACTTCCGCTTTCATTGTGCGGTTTCGTCTATGTGGACAGCCCCTCTCTCGCAAGGTTTGCGATTAGGGCCATCTGAACGTTCTTGGGTTTTTTCTTTTTTTAAAGCTTCCGGTTTGAGCGCTTGAGCAAACATGCACTTAATAAATCCATTTAAAATTTAAATACTGGATTTATTAAGCGCATGTTTAGTCAAGCGCTCAAACCAGAAGCTTTAAAAAAAAAAAAAAAACAACGCACAAAGACGGCCCTGGAGGTGGGAACGAAAGGTGGGGGCTCCAGCAGCCTGGATGGGGCCGGCAAGGAGGATGGCGGAGATGACGGAGCTTATTTTCGTGGGGCAATGGCGGCGGCGGTGGCGGCAGCACCCCCCCCCCCCAAAGTCTCGGCAGGAGCTGCAGCCGCCCAAGCCTCCCCGTGGCCGGCAGGATCGCCTGGAAGGACGGCGCAGCAGCAGGCAAGCAGGTGCTGGGAAAGAGGGGAAAGAGGCCAGCGGCTGCATGTAGACAGCCCAAAGCGAATAAAAATGTTCCCGATTTAAATGAACCGGGAACAAAGTGCATGTCCTTTGCAGTGTGACCAGAGCCTCAGTCTCCATCCCAAGAAAGGGGAAGTCAGACCCACACCCTTGTCCAGAGAGGGCTTTATATCAGGAGATGAATAACAGCCTTCTCAAGATGTTTAGGGAGGAACCCTCCAGTCGTGATCATCTTTGATTTCTTTGTTTCTTCTACTTGAGGCTTGCAAGGATCATATGGCAATCTGATTGGACACAATGAAACCAAGGCTGACGTTTGGCCCGACAATAATATTCATGGTAACCATTGGCTTGGATCCACCAGAGTTTTCTTGGCAGGCACATGAAGCAGTACATTGTCACATCACCCTCCCATAGCAGCCCCAAATACCCCTTGAAATCCTGCTCCTGGGTTAAAAGGGGAGCTGCAGGAACAGGATTTCAGGCTGCCATAGTGGAGGGGGGAGGAATGAGAAAGTCATGATCTGTGAAATGGATGGTGAAAACTGTTGTGCCTGCAGAAAACCTCCAGTGGATCGTAGCCATTTTCACTCGGGCACATGATCTGGGCAGTAGGGTTTAGTGTTTAGGATGTCAGGCTAGGACCTGGTTCAAATATCCACTCAGTAGCCAAGAACAGTTGGCTTACAACATAGGGTTGCCAGTCTCCAGGTAGTGGCTCGAGATCTCCCAGAATGACACCTGGTCTCAGTTCCCCTGAAGAAAAATGGTGGACTGTATGATGTTATATCCCACTGGGGTCCCTCCCTGCCCCAAACCCCGTTGTCCCAAGGCTCCACCCTTAATATCTAAAGGAATTCCCAATGCAAACCTGGAAACCTTATTACAACACAATATCATCACTGCAGAACTGGGCATGTCTCTACCCAACCATACAACAAGATAATGCAGAAGGGCTGAATTTCTGAATCAACTTTATCTTGGGATGTATCTTTTCAGCCTCCAAAACCATGATTAATGTGCATCAAAGCCCACAAATCATGAACATTTAATATCAAAAGTATCTCCCCCCCGAAATAAATTGTTAAAAGGTAATCTTGTGGATTAGCTTCTTCATCATCCTTCGGTGATCCTGGGCTAGATCATCTGTGAACAGATCCCAAGAAGCACTTCCTCTATCTTCTCTTCTCACTCTACTCCTCAGAGCCAGAAATCCTGAAATGAAAGAGATGTATTCAGGTTGGCTATTGAGAGTCAAAAGGGTTTTCCTCCCTCCCCTAGTCATTTCCAGTAAATCCCATTTACTCACAATGTATCTTTCTAGTCATACAAACAATTGTTACCATTGATATGTATGTTCCATTAATTGGCCCTCTCAATAGCCCAGGAGTATGTGTTAAAATACAGAGCTACAGACTTGTCACATACAATCACACAGGGGAGCTCATCAATTACTGGAGTACATGCTGGAAGAATTCTTTGCTGAATTTCCTTCTCGCTCCCCTCCTGGTCCAGCCTTCATACAATCCTCTCTGAATGAAAAATAACCAAGGCACCCTACTGAGAATGGCACGGCTAAATATGGCGGAACAACACTATACCAAAAGAGCAGGGAAAACACACTACTGGATTAACGTACCAGAACGTGAACGTTAATAATGTTAGACTTTAAAATGTTTCTGTCTAAAACAGTGATTTTTAAAAAATCCTAACAGCTGTCCAGACAGCCGAGAAAGCTTGATTGCCAGGAAAAAGAACTTCTACAATTGCAAGGAAAACACTCAGCTATACTTACCGGCAAAACTCCCATAAAATGCCTCATTATTTGCACATGAGTATTAGCCTGAGGGCTCAGAAGAGACAAGGTGAAGATTACAAGTCTCATTCTGTCAGTAAGATGCAAATTGTAGGCCCTGACAGCCTCAATTTGCCTCAGGGCCATGCAAAAAAGAGGCGTTTTTTAAAAAAATAAAGTAATGAGATGCATGATCTTCTTCTTGCCTAAGTCCTCACTGGCTAAGAAACTTCTGGTTGCTGAGGCTACTAGGTATGTTGGGTTCCTGTAGGACTGAAGGAAGGCAACTGGGGAAACTTACTGCCACCACCAGATCAACCTTTCTCAAGCGATCAATCTCCCAGCCCTCACGTGTCTTACACAGCCATTTTCAAAAAGTCTACCTTCAGGGAATATTATTGCTTCAGTGTGTCTCAGCAGGGAGTCCTGAGTCATAGAACCACTGGGATCATAGAAGCTTCTGCAACGTGGTAACACAGAAGGCAGTGGACCTTATTATGGTCATGTGACACAACAAAGATCATCTTGCGGCTGCATGATGGTTTGGTCCTCCTACTCTCTAACCCCTGGATATATGGTGGGAGGTGACACTATACAAGGGCCCCAGACTGAGGCAGTTGTAGGGTTACCAGGTCAGAACTGGCAACTGGCAAGGGCTGAGGGGAGACTTACAGGGAGCAGGGGGAAGGCTCAGCCAGTGTTGCAGCAGCATGTTACCCAGAAGTGACATCATCACACAGCAATGCTGGGGCAATGCTCTGGTATTAGGGGAAAACTCTATGGTGAATTTGGCTTCTACCATAGATCCCCCCCAAAATACTAGAGTGTCGCCCCAACATTACCGGCACAATGATATCACTCCTGGGTCACATCGGAAGTGACATAGACCTTTTGTGACAACATCAACTGGGCCTCACTCTGTTTCCAGGTAAGTCTCCCTCGCCAGCCAGCTGATTGGTGGCAGGGCTATGGGGCTAAGGATCCTAAGGATCAAGAAGACATGGGGGGGAACAGGGGGAGATGTGGATTAAAATGTGGCCATGGCAGAAGAAGAAGAAGAAGAAGAAGAGGAAGGGGAGGAGGGGGAGGAGGAGGAGATTGGATTTATATCCTGACCTTCACTCGGAGTCTCAGAGCGGCTTACAATCTCCTTTCGCTTCCCCTCCCCACAACAGACACTCTGTGAGGTAGGTGGGGCTGAGAGAGCTCTTTCCAGAGCTGTCCTTGAGAGAACAGCTTAGACAGAACAATGGGTTGCCCAAGGTCATTCAGCAGCTGCAAATGGAGGAGTGGGGAATCAAACCCCGGTTCTCCCAGATTAGAGTCCACGCACTTAACCACTGCACGAGACTGGGAAATTGAGCAGTACGGCTGGGGGAAATGACAGACCAAGGGCAGAACAACTGCTTTTGCGGAATCAGTCTGTGATAGACCTATCATTCATGGATCGGTCTAATCCCCTTTTTATTATTTACTGTATGCAGGGGTCTTTTCGTAGAAAAACAGCTGCAGGAGCTCATTAGCATATGGTATGCTAATGAGCTATTAGGCTATTAGCATATGCCACGCCTCCTGACATCACCGGAAGTGATGTCAGAAGGGGAAGCAAAAGGGGGGGGAGGCATCTTCAAAAGCCTCTCCTTCCCTTCCCCAGCTGGTCTGGGTGGGGGAGCTAAGAGAGAAGGGGTTTAAAGTTTAAACTCCTTCTCACTAGAGTTGGGCCACAGAAGGAGGAAAGAGGGAAGGAAAGAGAGAGAGTAGAAAGAAGGAAAGAGGGAAAGGAAGAGAAGGAAAGGGGAGGGAAAGAAAGAGAGGGAAGAAGGAGGGAAACATGGAAAGGAGGAAAAAGAGAAGAGAAGAATGTGGGAAAGAAAGAAAGAGAGAAGAGAAGAAGGAGGGAAAGAGGAAAAAGAGAGAAGGAAAGGAGGGAATGAAAGAAATTTGGCGGCAATTCGGCCCCATTATATCCTATGGGCCATTGATGTCAATGGTGAAAACATAGGATATATTCTGGGGGCTGGAAGGGAGGGGTTTGAGGGAGAGGCACCAAACTCACAGGGTAGCTGGTGGAACCTCTCCCCAAGATACCCACCAAGTTTCAAGAACATTGTATCAAGGGGTCCAATTCTATGGGTCCCTAAACAGGTTGCCCCTATTCCCTCCATTGTTCTCTATGGTGGGAAAAAATAACTTTTTTCCCACCATAGAGAACAATGGAGGGAATAGGGGCAACCTGTTTGGGGGCCCATAGAATTGGACCCCCTGGTCCAATGTTCTTGAAACTTGGTTGGTATCTTGGGGAGAGGCTCCATCAGCTACCCTGTGAGTTTGGAGCCTCTCCCTCAAACCCCTTCCCTCCAGCCCCCAGAATATACCCTATGTTTTCACCATTGACTTCAATGGCCCATAGGATATAATGGAGCTGAAATTGACATTCCGCCGCCTGAAAGAGTCCCCCGGACGCCGGCTGGGGGCGGGGCCTGGCTCCTGAGCTCCCGGAGCTGCGCTCCTGTGCGCTCCCCCCAAAAAGACCCCTGACTGTATGTAACTTTCTTAAGTTGTAATGCTTAACATTGGGAGGAGGGAAAGCAGCATGGCATAACCCAGTCTCATAATATCTTAGAAGCTAAGCAGGGTCAGCACTGGGAAGGGAGACCACCAAGGAAGACTATGTAGAGGAAAGCAACAGACAACTACTTTTGCTTCTCACTTGCCTTGAAAGCCCCTTGGTGTCAGGTAACCCTGCCATTGTGGGATGGAGGGAGGCATCCTTTCAGCTGGTAGAATGTGGGAGTCAAGGGGGCCTCTGGTCTCACACTGATTTACTGTTGTATGTTCTGCTTCTTATCAATTTGCCTGACCTTGGGTCTCAAGCCACTGCGAATGTATCTGGTCTGGGTTGTTTTCTTAAGCTGGTTCGCATGCAGTGTATTCATTGGCTAGATGTTGGGGGAGTCGTTTGAATGGGGTATAACTTAGAATGCTTTCTGTTTCTTGGCATCACTGACAAAGAGCTTGTTCCCATATCTCCGGCTTTGTCTTAATAAACATTATCTTCTGAAGAAGCCTGGTGTTTGAGTGACTATCTGGGGAACCTGACACTTAGTGGGGTTGCCATAAGTTGCCTGCAACTTGACAGCAGTTTCACACACACAAATCTTAGTATTAAACATTAGTATCTGGAGCAACAAGGGTGTTTGGGTTGTTGAATGGGCAGAATAAGGCCAGCCAAAATGGGAAGGGTACATTCTGTTTCACCAACCAAAGCTGGTCTGGCAGAGAAGCTTCAGCCTTCCTAGTCTATATGCAGCAGACATCAGTTGTCAAGCCGTTGATGCCACTGTGGGTTTGTGGTGTTTCTCAATCTCACACCCTAATTATCTTTCCCCACTATTTAATAGTTTCTTCACAGATGCCGTCCGGTGCATTAGGAGCTACTTATTTATGGACAACCAATAATGCACTAATACACTCCTGCGAGTGAAATATCATCTTAATTACCAGCACACAAGCTGATGTGGGTGAACCATGTACAGTTAAGAATATGCTTAATGTTATTAGCTATGATGAACAAGGGTAGAGGCATTGGCAGGCAAGTGAATTATTTTGGCTACGAGGCATGCATCTGCTACTCAGCTGCGTGAAATCCACAATTCTCTAAGGACACACAGTTCTGTGCCCCAGATGCACAATAAACAAGATGTACATCAGCTTCCCAGAAGGCTCTGATATGCCAATTCTTTCTCCTGCATTGCTGCTTGAATGTCCAGCATTCCTGTTCAACAGAAGCCATTGTGCATTTAACCTTGGAGCAGAGGTCTCAAACATGGTGCCCACGGGCTCCATGGGGCCCACAAAGTGGGTGGGGCCAGGTGGGGCTTTTGCCCAGCAAGACTTCTGATTGGCCACTGGAGATTTGATTGGCTGCACAGATTTAAAAAAAAAAAAATGCCACCACAGCTCAAGGATCATCACAGTGCAATTGAAGGTAAGCTGTGGCAGCCATTTTGAGGCTGGCTCTGCCTCTTGCAGGAGCCATTGTATGGCAGCCATATACTATTGATATATGAAGGAGAAGGAGAAGGAGAAGGAGAAGGAGAAGAAGAAGGAGAAGAAGAAGAAGAAGAAGAAGAAGAAGAAGAAGAAGAAGAAGAAGAAGAAGAAGAAGAAGAAGAAGAAGAAGAAGAAGAGCTGGTTTTTATACCCCACTTTTTCTACCACAGGAAGGAGTCTTGGAGCGCTTCTTCCCTTCCTCTCCCCACAACAGACACCTTGTGAGGTAGGTGGGGCTGAGAGTTCTGAGGGAACTGTGACTGACCCAAGGTCGCCCAGCTGGCTTCATGAGGAGGAGTGGGGAATCAAACCCAGTTCTCCAAGTTACAGTCTGCCACTCTTAACCACTGCACCACACAATGGTATTTACACAGTTTCTACCTCACCTTTCAGTACTCACCAGGGCCACCAAAGTGGCAAATGGATTTTAAGATATGCATAACAAAAGCCATTAAAACCAAGAAAAACACATAATTCAAAAAATTAAAACCTAGCTAAAATACACATGCAAAAGTCTGAAAACAACAATAAAACAATTAAAACATAGAACAATAATAAAAACACACAAAATTCTTACAAAAATTAAAACATGGCAGGATGCTAGGATCACTGAGGGAATGCCAATCAAAACAAAAAAGCCTTTACCTGCTGACAGAAAACAGCAACGGAAGGGGGCAAGCATGACTTTCTGGGGAGAGAGTTTCTTGGTTTGGGGGCCATGGCAAAGGAGTCCCCTCTCTCAGGTCACCATCGCTCTAATCTCAGAAGTCATGGGCACCTGAAGCAGGGCCTCAGAAAGTGACTGTAATGGTCAGGTAGTTTCATAAGCTGGTCCCAAGCCATATAGGGCTTTTTCTGCCACAGAAGATAGACTGCTACTGTTAGTGGAATAACCTCACAGAATCTAGGTTTTCAAAGCAAGAGACATTCAGCAGTTGTTAGCCATTGCCTGCCTCTGCATGGCAACCCTGGACTTCCTTGGTGGTCTCCCATCCAAGTATTAACCAGAGCTGCTTCTGATATCTAAGTCTGGACCATCCAGATCTTGGCAAGACATGAACATACTTATAATGATAATTATGAGCCTTATAGTGCCCCCTCATAAGGTTTCCAAGGCAAGTGATGAGCTGTCAGGATCCTGGTTAAATCAGTTCCCAACACCATTAATTTCGAAGAAAGATAAGTTTATTGAGATATTGATAGATACCCGACTGGACACTAACTGTGTTAGAACTGAAGGTGAAGGTGCGGAGATTGCAGATATACTGTGTTCAAGCAAAGGCACTAAAGATCAGGACCCAATCACCCCATGGTATTTGCCCACTAGAAATGAGAGTCGACCCCCCCCCCAAGCACATACCCCTCTACAGAAATAAAGCAGAACAACAGGTCTCTGAGACACAGTGTCTGGCGCATCAAAGCATTTAGGAAAGTGAAAGTATTTTGGTTTTCACACCCCTCTCCCCCTCCTCCTTCATGAATGGCAGGTGAACCATAAAATGCATAGTGAGCCTGACATGAGCATAGTTTGCCATTGCCTGCCTCTGCAACGCAACCCCTGACGTCCTCGATGGTCTCTTGTCCAAGTACTTACCATGGCTGACCCTGCTTAGCTTCCATGCTCTGACAAGCTCAGGCTTCATATATCAACATAATGGAGCAATAATATACTATATGGAGCTGAAGAAACAACTTCATCCTGAGGGATCTCTGCAGTGTTAGCAATCTTTATCCCAAATGGTTTGATTTTGATGCAACTATGGGATTTACACCTAAGAGCAGGCACTGGCTGAAACCTACAGGCTTGGAGAGCTGGACTTGGTCCAGTCCAATCCAGTGACATCATTCCTCTGGCTCTGCTCTCTGATCACCCAGACACTTGCTTTCTGTCCTGCTAGCACCTCCTCTCATGCAAGACCACTGTTTTTCAAGGATCCTTTTGTTGGCATGAGCGAGTCAGCATGCCTGGACATTGGGAGGTGCTACATCACTCTACGTGTGTATAGATCTTATCTCCTTGAACGGAATGCCTCTCTTTGTCTTAACCTGAGAGCTGCCCTCTGACCCCACTTCTCTCTCTCGCTTTGTCCTCTCACTATCTGCACATGGCCTTCCATGGGAACTGTGGAGAAATGCCTTGTCTCCTGGGAGGCTGGCAACGAGCAGGGCTTCACTGTGTGTTTCACCAGTCCCCCCCCCCAACTAAGAACAAGCAGGAGGGGGGAGGAAGTTAGCCCATGGCCTCCCAGGCACATCTCTTAAGAAATGTGAATGGGTCTTGCTGGAGACAATGGGATGGGCCAATTCACCCCCCTTCCAAACATGGAATAGAGGTGGAGATATTTATAGCTAGACAGGGTACAGGGAGGGACTTCCTAAAGAAACATGAAAAGAAGCCTTGACCTGGGCTGACTGGGGTCAAGGGGGAGGAGACTGTCAAGTTCAATAGCAAGTAGATCCAAGCATTCCTTATGTGAAGAAAAGCTTTATTGGAATACAATGCTGTAACCCACAGGAACACGATTATTGTCAGGAATGGTGGCACAAGCTGGTCAGGCATTATTATAGTATTTATTTATTTGTTTGTTTGTTTGTTTGTTTCAATTTGTATCCCGCCCTCCCTGAAGGCTCAGGGTGGCTAACAGTGGGCATAAATGCCAATTTAACAACATAAAACGATATCAACAAATAAAATTATTAAATCAGACAGTACAGCATCAACAACAACATATAAAATATAAAACCAAGATGACGGTGGTGCAATGGCACAGGGTTATCAAGGTGGAAATATTGAAGGTGGAATAGCGGCAGTGACGGCTCCTACTCAAAAGCCTGGTGGAAGAGCTCCGTCTTGCAGGCCCTGCGGAACTGGACGAGGTCCCGCAGGGCCCAGATCTCCTCTGGGAGCTCCTTCCACCAGATAGGAGCCGCCACCGAAAAAGCCCTGGCTCTTGTGGCAGCCAGTCTCACATCTCTGGGGCCTGGAATTTCTAGGAGATGTTGGCCCCCAGACCGAAGTGCCCTTGGGGGAACATGTAGGGAAAGGCAGTCCCTCAGGTAAGCCGGACCCTGGCCATACAGGGCTTTAAAGGTGATCACCAGCACTTTGAAGCGAATCTGGTACGCTATTGGCAGCCAGTGCAGCGCTTTCAGCACAGGCTGAATATGATCCCTCCTAGAGAGACCCATCAGCAGCCTGGCTGCAGCATTCTGCACTAGCTGCAGCTTCCAGATTTGTGACAAAGGCAGCCCTAAGTAGAGAGCATTACAGTAGTCTAATCTTGAGGTGACCGTTGCGTGGATCACCGTGGCCAGGTCATCGCGGCCAAGGAAGGGGGCCAGCTGCCGTGCCTGCCTCAAATGGAAAAAGGCCGACCTGGCAGTGGCTGCTACCTGGGCCTCCATCGTTAGAGAGGAGTCCAGGAGCACTCCCACTTTTAGCGCGCGCACGGGAAACTCCCAACGGGAGATTACTTGATGATCGGGAGAATGAGTTGCTTCCACCCCTCGGTCTCACAGGACTGGAAAATTCCCTTAAACAAAGAATATTCAATAGCCTCTCATCCAAGGCTGCCGTGGTAAGCCAGAGCGGCTGAACCATTCCCCCATGTTGCAGCTGGCATTACTACGCAAGCGCACAAGCAACAGACAAGATAGTAGACACAGCAGAATACAATGAACTCAGTGTAAAATAACCCAAACCTCATGGCTCTGACAGAGACATAGATTGTTAAAACCACCTTGCAAGGGGAAGGTGGTCTCTTTTTTCCTTGGGACACTGAGGTGGACAGAACTCAAACAGAGGATTTGCGTTTTACTAATTTCCTTAGTTCTTCCTTGCTTCACTCTAGCATTGGGCTAAAAGTATGCCTGTAAACATTTTCTTTTATAACTTTTGATTCTGGAAGTTGTTCTCTGTACCACATAGAACCCCACTGTTTCAGACATGCTATTTTAAGACGAAGCCCCAGGAGGGGGCGAAGGTAGGCAGCTGGCAACTGGCTACTCCCCCAGGAACACACAAAGCAGTAAACAATCCCCATGGTAGCCAGGCGCTGGGCTAGCAGGAGAGACTGAGGCAAGCCCTCTGAGCTTGGAAGGGGAACTGAGGGTCCCGATCCCTTCAGTGGAAAGCTCTATATCAATCAGGTGGTGGCAGCGGCAGCTACTGGAGAGTAAAAGGAAAAACTCCTGCAGAGATGTTACCCCTACCAGCTTTGAATTAAGAAGCTGAATAGCTGACTTTAGTTTCTGGGAGAAGTTAGTCAAAGGATAGGCCTCAGCAAGAGGTGGGGTAATAGCGGAGATCTTGCTACCAATGTTTACTGTGATTTTCCCCTTTATGAGAGCTCTTAATAACCAGTCCAAGGGTAAAATTAGAGAATGTTTTATTACAGGGTACTTAGGGAATGTAACACACGAGCGGCACACATGGAACATACACACATATGATAGCAATGGAAATAAAGAAGAGATTGGGTTTATCCCCTGCCCTTCACTACCCAAAGGAGTCTCAGAGTGGCTCACAAACTCCTTTCCCTTCCCCTCCCCACAACAGACACCCTGTGAGGGAGGTAGGGCTGAGAGAGCTTTTTACAGAAACTGCTCATTTTCAAGAACAGCTGTGCCAGAACTATGACTTGCCCAAGGTCATCCAGTGGGTGCAAGTGGAGGAGTGGGGAATCAAACCCGGTTCTCCCAGATTAGAGTCCGCGCACCTAACCACTACATGAAGCGGGATAATAGCGGGGGTTGAGGTGATAGCTACCTTTCCTGAAGATATCCGTGCAGGAAGAAAGATGGCAAATGACCAGTGCTTCACTGAGAGGAACAACCCAGTATACTGGGGGTGCGTATTAATGGGTGCCTGAGATAACACGAATAACATACTGGAGTTGCACTGTGCTAGTTATACCCAAAAATGTGTCAAGAGGGCTTGCTAATGCGAGGGCTTCCTTGGAACAGAGAATCAGTGTCATTACTCAGGGCTGTGATGAGATTACTCAGGGCTAAAACAATATAGCTTTGGAAGGTAACGGTAAAGGTAAAGGTAAAGGTTCCCTTGCTCGAAAGCCAGTCGAATCCGACTCTAGGGTTGCAGTGCTCATCTCCGTTTCAAAGCCAAAGAGCCAGCGCTGTCCGAAGACATTTCCATGGGCATGTGGCCGGCATGACTAAACACCAAGGCGCACAGAACGCTGTTACCTTCCCACCGAAGTGGTACCTATTTATCTACTTGCAATTTCTTGCTTTTGAACTGCTAGGTTGGCAGGAGCTGGAACTAGGGACAGGAGCTCACTCCATCATGCGGCACCCGGGTCTTGAACTGCTGAACTACTGACCTTCCACAGCCTACAATTCAGCGTCTTAACCACTTGAGCCACCGCAGCTCAGACATGGTAATAAATTCCCAAGACTGGACAAAGAGAGGCAGGAGGTTTCTTCTTCATATAAAGTACACGTTGGGCTGAGTTCCTGGTTAGTTCTCTGGTGGTTGGAGGACCAATGGATTGCTAATTTAAACTAATCAAAACGGGAACAATACTGCTTGATGAACCACCTGGTTTTGGGGTGTGGGAAAGGGGTAAAAGGCAGGACTTGTCATTATCAAGGAAATGCAGGAAGGAAAGTTGAGGTCAGATTGATGGGATTAGCATCTGAAACTGAAAGACGCTATTCTGGGGCAAGTCAGGTCCATTGTCTAAAATATGCAGATGTCGGGAGGGGGACGGTCACAGCTGTCAGAACAAGATCTCATGTGCTTCCCAGGGTCATGTCCCAGGCATGATTATGGCCTGCCAGTCCTGGCTTCCATCTTTATGCCCACATATGTCAAGTTGCCTGGTATACGGACTCCTGGGGTACCCCTATGGGGCCTATCAATGGTGGCAACGACCCTTCCTGATAGACAGTGGGTCAGTGTACACACACAGAGTTGGCACCCCTGGGGAGGGCAAGGCAAAAGGGGCCTGCAGGCCAGAGCAGGCATGGTCTGCCACCAAGACACATGTCTCTGCAGGTCTCTCCTATAGATACAATGTCCTCATACTCCCATACACACATTGCTGGATTAGCAGGCCATTAATGGTCCTTTCTGCACTTTTCTTTTCATCCATGGTCACCACGGTGTCCTCCAAGCAATTCTGCACTAAAATCAAATTCAAACCTTCTTTTTAACCCAGGATGATGATGATGATGATGATGATGATGATGATGATGATGATGATGATGATGATGATGATGATGATGATTTATGTTTGTATCCCGCCCTCCCCGCTTTCGGCAGGCTCCGGGCGGCTAACAACATGAATATAAATAAATACTTCAAAACTCCAATATGTATACTAAAACCAACATTCCATTAAAATTACAATATAGACTATAAATACACTGCACATAGCTATAATACAGATGGCGACATACACCTACACTCATCATCTGAATGGCCGCCTCCCGGCTCCTGCCAAGCTGTTTATCATCCGGCTGCTGGAGGTATTGGTGTTAAATCCAGGTTGGTGATGGTGTTGCTTTTTTCCCCTCATTCTGCACTAAAATCGAGTCTAACCCTTTTATTTTCAGATACATCCCCCCCCCAATTTTGCACTACATTACCTCCCTTCCAGTGGTCAGCCCGGTTTCAGCCTGTGGTTGCCCCAGGTTATGTAGATGCTGTTTTGCCCTGGACTTAAATTGTCTTATGGAGCTGCGGTGGCTCAAGTGGTTAAGACGCTGAACTGCAGGCTGTGGAAGGTCAGTAGTTCAGCAGTTCAAGACCCGAGAGTGCCGCATGACGGGGTGAGCTCCTGTCTCTGGTCCCAGCTCCTGCCAACCTAGCAGTTCGAAAGCAAGAAATTGCAAGTAGATAAATAGGTACCACTTCAGTGGGAAGGTAACAGCGTTCCGTGCGCCTTGATGTTTAGTCATGCCGGCCACATGACCACGGAAACGTCTTCGGACAGCGCTGGCTCTTCAGCTTTGAAACGGAGATGAGCATTGCAATCCTAGAGTCGGATTCGACTGGCTTTCGAGCAAGGGAAACCTTTACCTTTACCTAAATTGTCTTGACTCAAACACTCAGAAAGCCTGGAGTGGCAGGCAAATGCAGAAAGGACCAGTGATGGGGAAAGGACTCTTTCAATTAGGCTCCTTTCTCTTCTTTTGACGGCAGCCTGAATATGAAGTGGATTTATTTGAATGTTTGTTTGTTTATTTGTTTGTTTATTAAATTTCTACCCCGCCCTCCCAACCAAGGCCGGCTCAGGGCGGCTTACACAAAAACCAGCCTGGCCACAGCATTTTGCACCAGCTGCAGCTTCCAGATTTGTGACAAGGGTAGCCCCATATAGAGAGCATTACAGTAGTCCAGTCTTGAGGTGACCATTGCGTGGATCACGATTGCCAAGTTGTTGCGTTCGAGGAAGGGAACCAGCTGCCTAATCAGCCAGAGATGATAAAAGGCCGACTTGGCAGTGGCTCCCTTGTTAAGGAGGCATCTAGGAACACTCCCAGACCCCTAACCTCTGGCGCTGGCACCAAAGAAGCCCCATCGAAAGTTGGAAGCGGGATCCCTACCCTCGGCCTGCCCCGACTCAGGCACAGGACTTCTGTCTTCATCGGATTCAGTTTCAGCCGGCTCAACCTAAGCCAACCAGCCATGGTTTGTAACGCCCAGTCCAGATCTTCTGGTTTGGAGTCAGACTGGCCGCCCAACAACAGATAGAGCTGGGTGTCATCTGCATACTGGTGACCTCCCAGCTCATGCCTCCAGGAAATCTGGGCAAGGGGACGCATATCGATGTTAAAACGCTTTGGGGACAGCACTGCCCCTTGAGGCACTCCGCAATCCAGTAGGTGCCTGTGGGATAGCTGTTCCCCCATTGCCCCCCTTTGTCCCCGACCTTGGAGAAAGGAAGCAAGCCACTGCAAGGCCAGTCCCTGGACTCCAGTGTCGGAAAGGTGGTGGATCAGTAGCTGATGATTGACTGTGTCGAACAGTGCCAGCAGGTCTAACAGCACTGCCATTCCGCCCCAACCCAGATGCCTATAGACCTCATCCGTGAGGATGACCGGTGCCAGTGGGGCCCAGGCGAAAACCGGACTGGAAGGGATCTAGAATGGAAGCGTCATCCAAGAAGCCCTGAAACTGAACTGCCACTGCCCTCTCTATTAGCTTGCCCAAATAGGGCAAGTTGGAACCCGGCTGATAATTAGCCAGTTTGGCTGGATCCAGAGATGGCTTTTTCAAGAGAGGGCGGACCACTGCTTCCTTAAGTGCTCCTGGGAAAAGCCGGGGTAGGTTTAACTTTTTTGCAGTATCCTTCCTGGGAGATTTATTAACTGCATTCAGTATCATACACTTCTAGGACTGGGCAAAACTCCACTATATTAACCAAATATCCCAATGCCTTTGTGCCGGCAGAAGTGCTAGCAGCAAATGTCAAAAAAATATTGGCTCCTTTTTTCATATGTGGTGGACATGTGATAGAGTTAAAAAATATTGGTCTTACATGAAATTAAACAAAAAAAATGTTAAAGAGTCCTATACCTTATGTACCAAAATTGTTCTTATTAAATATTTTTACCAGAAAAATGTAAAAAACAAGATTCCTATCTTATAATACATGTAGTAACAGCGACAAGCATAATGTATGCCACGCACTGAAGAAGAAACGAGGTACCTTCAAGAGAAGATATTTTAAATAAAATGCTTGAGACTGCTGAAATGGATAAATTAGCTTTAATGTTGAAAGAGCAAAAAGAAGCAACTTTTGAAAAAATTTGGTCAAGATTCTATGAATGGATTGAAGAAAACAACAGATGAAATATACAGACATTCAGCCTCACATAAGCTTATAAAGAAACTTTATTTTAAAACATATGCAAAGGACTTACATAAAAATACAAGGTGGAACATAGTAAATAATTGATTAAATATGGTGTGAAGTATTCAAATAAGTAAGTCAATGATGTAATGGAATCCCCCCCATACAGGGCTCTTTTTATAGCCAGGATCTCCTTTGAATATTAGGCAACACACCCCTAATGTAGCCAATCCTCCAAGAGCTTACAGAGCTCTTCTTACAGGGATTAATGTAAGCTCTTGGAGGATTGGCTACATTAGGGTGCGTGGCCTAATATGCAAAGGAGTTCCTGCTACAAAAAGAGCCCTGCCCCCGTATATGTATGTATGTGTGTTTGTATTATTTGTCTTTAAAAAATAGATTACTACAGGGCTTTTTTTGTAGAAAAAGCCCAGCAGGAACTCATTAGCATAATAGGCCACACCCAACAGCAGAGATTTATTAGCATATTAGGCCACACCCCTGACAGCACAGCTCATTAGCATATTAGGCCACACCCCCATGTTACCAGAAGTGTGGACATCCAGCCACAGCCACCTTTTGCTTCTTATTCTGTTTGCCTTGTTTGTTGTCAAAACCCAGGGCTTTCTTTGTAACAGGAACTCCTTTGCATGTTAGGCCACACACCCCTAATGAAGCCAATCCTAATGAGTTTCTGCTGTTGGGTGTGGCCTATTATGCTAATGAGTTCCTGCTGGGCGTGGCCAACTCAGGAGCCAGCAGGAACTCCCTTCCTGTGTCTTCCTGCCCAAAAATAGCCCTGGATTACTAGAAGTGCTAGCAGCAGAGGAAGCTAGGAACACCCCCCCCCCATAGAGGACAGCCTTTACAGGAGATGGAGGTAACCACAAAGGTAAAGTGTCATAGGATTCAAGCCAGGGTTCACAGGGTGGAACTTCAGAAGCTGGGAGGAGACTTGAGAGAGATCCAAGTGACCAGTAAGCGGCTTTGCAAATTCAGCTGACCAAAAACAAAGGGGTAGATTGATTTATAGAGTAGGGAGGGGCTCAGCGAGGGGCTCAATACATTTATCTGTTCATCAGGTTGGGAGCAGCTCAATACATGTATCTATATAGATGTATACCCCCCCCCAAGAACTAGAAAGCAAGCCCTATTAAAAAAAATGAAATAAAAACCCACACAAACCGAGAAATTACAAACCCACGGCAAATGTACTTTTCAAAACCTCTCCCTCAGTTCCATTATCACCGGACATTAATGACCCTTAATGGGGGATTTAGTACATAATGTGATGCTGCTCTGCCACTATTCTGAGGCTTTTTCAGAGCAGTTAATTGCTTTATTCCTCACAGATATTAAATTCTCTCTTATTTAAGACACTTTCACCACCGCCCGTAAAAAGGATGCTCAAAAAGTATCTATTGGCCCAGTGTACAAAGGCACCATTTCATACCACGAGATGGACAAGAATTGCTTGCAGAACTGTTAATTTCCCAATAGTAGTACAACCTAGAGTGGGAAGGCTGAAGACGCTACCACTTTTATGATCCACAACATTTTTGTACTGCCTTCGGCTCCTTTTTTGCTAATTGTTATTGAGATCGTTAGGATGAAATGTTATTTCTGAAGGGAAAAAATCTTTACAAAAATAAAAGAAATTAACTAGGACGAGTTTTGACTATATTGATAAACTGTGCATAAAAGCCATTGCTTTAATTGCTTTATTTTATTCTTTTTAAAAGAACATATGCTCAAACACTGTCAAACAGTAGCAGGTTTTATATCTGCCTTCAGGATTAAAACCCTGCGCAAAGTAGAAAGTGGGAGGGTTAATTTTTACTTGTCAGAGCATTCACAGTATTTCCCCAAATGCAACAGTAGGACCGATTTCAAACAAGAGCTGCGCTGCCATCACGCCTCCCTTTGCCCCATTACTGTTGGTCAATTTCCCACTCGAAGCCGCGCGGCCTCATTTTGACCCGTGGTTTCGCCTGATTTTCCCTGCAGTTTCGTGATCTTCAAAAAACAGGATCACGAAAATGCGGGGAAACGGGCGAAACCGCGGGTCAAAATGCGGCCGCGCGGCTTCAAGTGGGAAATTGACCAATATAAACGGACCAAAGGGAGGCGTGACAGCGGCGTAGCTCTTGTGTGAAATCGGTCTAGGTTTTTCCACAGGTTTGCCATCAAAAAGGGGGAGGGGCTCTTCTTACATTTGCATACAAGTCAGAGTTCCAGGTAGGTAGCCAAACAAAGTTCTGAGTCCAGTGGCATCTTTAAACCCAACCAAGTTTTATTCTGGGTGTAAGCTTCTGTGTGCATGCACACTTCTTCAGAATCAAATGTGGGTAGCCACGTTGGTTTGCAGTAGAAGAGCAAGATTCGAATTCAGAAGCACGTTAAAGACCCGCAAGATTTCCAGGACAGAAGCTTTTAAGAGTCAAAGCTCCCTTCCTCCTATCGGACAAAGGGATAAGGTTGGCAGCGTTGGGCTGGGAAATAGCTAGAGATTTTGGGGGTGGAGCCTGAAGAGGGTGGGGAGGGGCTTCAGTGGAGCGTAGTGCCATAGAGTTCACTTTTCCAAAGCAGCCATTTTCTCCAGGGGAGCTGTTCTGTCACCGGGAGATCAGTTGTATCCTCAGGAGACCTTCAACCACCACCTGGTGGTTGGCACCCTACAAAGGGAGCTTTGACTCATGAAATCCTATACCCTGGTCATCTAGTTGGTCTTTTAGGTGCTACAGGACTTGAATCTTGCTCTTATACAAGTTAAGAGTTATGTCCAAATGGAAAACGAAATTTGGCTGGTTAGCTGCAAGGACTAGAAAGCTACTAGTGAAAGACGAATAGATGTAATTTGTTATAGGACTTAACATGTTTTACATGCATGCTCTATTTGATATTCATTTTATATATTTCATGTGTGCTTGTGGTTGTCTGAATTTAGTTTGAGTTAGTTTGACTGCTGTATTAGAGTGCTGGCTTTTTGCTGTGAATAAATTTGTTATTATATATAACTTCTAAGGGGGTCGTCTTATATTCAGGGTCATCTCCGTTTCTATTAAATATGGTATCTTACTGTTATGTACACAATTTCCTATGCAGCAATCCAGGCTGAAATTTTCTAAGGGACAAAGAAAGGCGAGTAAAAATGAAGGCCTGAAAAAGAGTGGTGGAGATAGAAAAAAACAGCATGAACTGTAGAGGTGGCCACTCCTTCAAGCCCTTGCTCGGGCGAAACTTGCTTGAAGTCCGATCGGTATCACTTTTAAACCAGCAAATCCAACCAGATCAGGCTCTGGATATCACAGAGCGGGCAGATGTCCAATTTAGTTAGCGCGATGGTGCAGATCCAGGGTCCGTGGGAACAAGTTGGGCAATATTTCCCACCCATGGAGTTCCATCATAAACCCATAAAAATGGATGAGCTGGTTGCAAATGCTTTGCCAAAGTTCTGTCTCAATGGTCAGATAGGGACGGGAAAACTTTTTTTTCAAATCTTCACATGAAAATATTGCTTCTGCATTTTTTTAAAAGTAATCCCCAGCATCCCTAGTTAAAAGGACTGGGCAATGGGTGACATGAAAGACCTGGAGAGCTGCTGCCAGTCTGAGTAGACAATACTGAACTTGATGGACCAAGGGTCTGATTCAGTATAAGGCAGCTTCATGGGTTCATGTGTGTTTGTGTGTACATAAGAGTATAAGAAGAGCCCTGCTGGATCAGACCAGTAGTCCATCTAGTCCAGCATCCTGTCTCACAGCATGGCCAACCAGTTCCAGGGCATAGCAGCTGAGGCTTTTCCCTGTTGCTTGCCTCCTGGCTCTGGGATTCAGAGATTTCGTGCCTCTTAATGTGGAGGTTCCCCTCAGTCACCATGGCTGGTAGCCACTGATAGACTTATCCTCCATTTATCTATCTAATCCCCTTATAAGAAATTTAAAAATATAAGTACTATAAGTAACAGAAGTAAAAATTAGGAATACACAGTTGACCAAAGTTATGGTCAGATTTCAACCAGTCCGTTTCTGGCCTCCAGATCTGAAGGAATCAATATTTAGCTCCATTGCAGAATATCTAGAATGGATAACCTCTAGACCTCTGGAGTCCACCACTTGCTTTGGTTACAATAGACCATCAAATTTCCACTGCGAATATAGATTCCTTGGTATGGGACTTTAGGCATGATGTTCCACAAGGCTCTGTCCTTTTATTGATGCTTTCTAATGCTGAATGAGATCGCCAGTAGCTTTGGGGCTGAGTGTCACCAAGATGCTGATGGCTCCTAGCTATACCCATTATTAATTCAGTCCCCAGAAGCTCCTCTCTTGGTCTTAGACAAATGAGTGAATACTGTGGCCAAATGTGTGAAACCAAATAAGCTGAAACTGAATCTAGACAAGATTGGCATCTAAGAGTGGGATGACTTGCCAATCATGTGAAGAGTTGTGGGTGCTCCTGGACCCAGCTCTACCAATGAGAATCATTAGGACTGTCTTTTTCATTTCTGTTTTGTCCATTAATCCCACCCCCCCTTTTGACACAGCCACAGTGCTGTGACTCTGAGACTAGGCTACTATTACATGCTCTACTTGGGGCTGCCCTTGGAAACTCAGAAGCTACAAATTAATGCATAATGTCTTCTGGTTGGGACTAGGTTGATACACACTCAGGCTCAATTCAAGATGCTGGTTCTTACCTTTAAACCTCTTCACCACCTGTTCAGAGTATCACATCTCCCTGCATGAAGCTGTGCACCAGATCTATTCTACCCAGTGGTTTCTGCTCATGGTATCCTCTTTACAGGTTGGTCACATTGATGCTACCTTTTCTCAGACATTTTTCCATTGTTGTGCCTATTTGGGGCAGGCGATGTGAAAGGTTCCGCCTTTACATCTTTTGGAAGCCCTGCGAAGCTCTATTGCTAAAGACAACATCGCCATGGTTAGTTCACTCTTCCTATTGGGACCCAAAACAGCTTCCATCATTCTCTTCTCCTCCCCCGTAGGTTAGGCTGGGAGGGTGTGGCTGGCCCAAGGTCACTGGCAATCTTTCCTGGCCCCGTGGGGACTTGAACATGGGGCTTCCAGATCCTAGTCTGACCCTTTGAACAACTGTTGTCTAAATCCAGACCTGTCTACTCTGGTGTGCTAGGCCCAATAAACCACACCAAGTGAGGCTTCAAACATAACAGGAGCAAACTTTATTTGAACGAAGGGAACCCCAGTATACAAAGCTGAAGTTCAAAGTTCTGGCACGCTTACAGCCATTTATATACCTTCCTTCCTGCCTTCCTGCCTTCCTGAGTATTCGCCATGCTCATACTCAGACTGTTGCCTGCACTACATAATTTCATTTCATCTGCCACTCCACCAACCAATCCCTATCAAACAATACAAAACAATACAAACTCTGAACTGGTCAACCTCTTGTTCCACACAGCTACACCACCGCCACTTCTATTTGGAAGTGGTGTTGTGCTTGATTTGTTTTAATGGTGGCTGCCTGTAGTTGGAATACATCTTTACTGTAAGCCATCCTGAACTACTCAGAAGAGGCAAGATTAAAATGCCTTAAATAAATATCCCAGTACACTCCTGGTGGCTGGTAAACTTCCAGACTCTGAAGGCTATGGGGCTTCCTGCACCTTTTGCGGTTAGAGTTGCCAGATGCTCTCAACTACCAGCAGGGGATGGGGTGGGAGGAGTGTGGTAGCCAGATCCAAGCTGGGAGACTCTTGGAGATTTGTGGATGGAACCTGAGGAGGACAGGGACCTCAGCAGAGTATAATGCCATGAAGTCCATCTTCCAAATCATCTATTTTCTACAGATCTGTGTAGTCTGGGGATGAGCTGTAATTCTGGGGGATCACCTGGTCCCACCTGGAGGCTGGCATCCCTATTCCTGGTGCAGACAGAGCCCTGCCTACTGTCATGCCCTATTGAATGGGTTCTCATGTAAGGATGCTAACCTCCAGGTGGCACCAGGTGATCTCTTGCTATTACAGTTGATCTCTAGATAACCAAAAAGCTTCCCCTTGAGAAAAGAGATGCTTTGGAGGGTGGATTCTATGGCATTGTACCCCACTGAGGTCCCTGTCCTCCCCAGGCTGCATCCCCCAAATCTCCAGGAGTTTCCTGACCTGGATCTGGCAACCCTACCCCCCACCTGCCACCACACAAGAAACTGCTTATTCTGAATGAGACCCTTGGTCCATCAAGATGAGTATTGTCTACTTCAACTGGCAGCAACTCACCAGGATCTCAGACAGAGGTCTTTCACATCACCCAAGTCCATTTAACTGGAGATAGCAGGGACTGAACCTGGGACCTTCTGCATGCTACGCAGATGTTCTGCCACCAAGCCACAGGCCCTCGGTGGTTCTGTGAGGACTGGGCAGCCTTAGCTCTTGGGAGCAGACCCAAACCATGCCAGGAATGAAAATGGCTAGTATAGTGAAGCCTGTAGGTGTCAGACTCGGGCATTTGACCAGCTGTACCTGTTGTATTTCTACCCAGTGTACTTGAGCTGCTTGTATCCCGCTTGCTTCCTGCACGCCATTTATTTAACTTGCTGCTCCCTGTGCCCTTATTGCTTGCCCTCACCTGCCATTGCATTCCTGAGGGGGGGGGGCGGAGTAAGTGCCTGTAGTTATTTAGGGAGGCTAGCTTCAGTAACTCTTCCATGAGGCCTCAAAGACATCTTTCACACGGGACGTGTCCTTGAAGTAGAGTCTGTGCTTGGCTAGTTGTTGACCATATATCTTTCATGGTCTTTGTCGTAATGCTGACGTGTATGAATGGAATATTAGGGTTGTACCTATATGTGGTTTTCCCGCCTTTGCGCCCCAGTCCTGACAAAGCATCTGAACCCATAGCATCTCATATCTCTAAATAAAACATTCACTGAAGAAAGTGCCTGTGGAGCGTGATTTGACTGGGAACCTGACAGTAGATCCAGGGTACATTTATGAGGCCAGGGTGCTTCAGATGCTCTGCACATGGTCAGGAGAAGCCAAGATTTCTCTGTAGCTACATCCTTACAACCTGGAAGCTTTTCTGGTGCTTCCAGTCTCCATTTTGCAGGGTTTTCAAATATATATATATAACGCGTGGTGATGCACATCTATTTGCTACCGAAGCAATCAAACTCAATATTCCTGAGAGAACGCGAGCGAAACCTAATCAAGTAAGCCAACATTTTTTTGCAAGGAGTGCCAAAAGTCTTCAAAATGAGGGGCCGCCTCCCTCCCCCGCAAGCCTCAAGTTTCCAGTTCCTCTTTCATCACCTTTTTAGATGTGAAGAATTCCACCTGTGTGCATGATTATTATTTTTTTCTATCAGTATTAATTAATTTAATGGGTGCATACTGCTTATTTTTTCAAACAGAGCCAATAAATCACCTTCTTCTTGCCTGGAGCCGTGGTGTGAGACAGGAAGGAATCAACTGTCAAAAACCATTTGTGAAAAGCCGTGAGCATTTCCATGTCATCCATCTTGCTGTTCACATTTGCAAATTTTGGATTCGCAGAGGGTCCGCGTAAGGTGGAATGCCACAGATCAGGGCTACGGCTGTCGTCTTGGTGGAGAGCACCATCTATGGTCAAGGGTGACATTAGCAGCAGGAGAGCTAGTCTTTAGTTATTTTGCAGTGTCTTCAAAATAACTTTGGGTGTTAGAAAGTGTCACCAGGCTATAGCCAGCTTGTAGCAACTCCATAGGATTTTCAAGGCAACAGATGAACAGAGGTGGTTTCCCATTACCTGCCTCTGCGTAGCATCCTTGCATTTCCTTGGTGGTCTCCCATCCAAGTAATAACCAAGGCCGACCCTGCTTAGCTTCTGAGATCTGATGAGATCGGGCTAGCCCAGGCCATCCAGGTCAAGGCAAGAAACGAGCAAGGGTGGTTTGACATTGCATCCCTCGGCATAGCAACCCTGGCATTCCTTGCTGGTCTCCCATTCTGAGGCCTGATCAGATGGGGATAGCCCGGGCCACGGTTTTAAAACCATTCGTTGAACCAGTAAATAAAAGCACACCATAAGTAAAAAAAATATACCATTTGCTCTGGAAGCTCCTCGAGCCAAAAGGAGAGTTATAAATCAGACACACAGACCAGCCACCCAATCTACAGAGGCGAGATGGCATCTCGTGAGTTATGTTTGACCGAACCAAAAACACGGTGAGTCAGATACTTTTAATTAACGCCAAGGAAGCAAAACTCTGGAGTCACTTTGGTTAATTCTCTGTCTTCTTATAACAAGGCATAATTCAGCAAGGGGAAGGGGGGGGGGAGGAACTGGCACCCAAAGGGGACGGCTTGGGAAGGGAAGGATCAGAAACGGGCAGAAGTATAACCTGCCTGCCCACACTTGCCCACTCGCAGCAGCATCTCTCGCCTGCACAAGCCTCCCATTTGCATTCAGAGTCGCTTTCCAGATTGGAAGGAGGTAACAAGGGAGGAGATACATAATCATCCAAATTATTTAACAGAAAGATAACATGTTGTTCAGGTCCAGAGGCGGTTATTGTAATAATAATGGTCCTCCATAATTACCACAATGCTTGAGTCATAGACAATTATCTTCACTTACCTCTTTCCCCCCTGATGTTATTATTTAATTTTTTTCCCAGCCATTTCTGTGACTGCCTAATAACTGAAGTTGCTGGGCACATTTTATCCATTTCTGGTTCTTTGCTGTGTGTCCCCCCCCCCCTCCTCCTAAGCTTTCTTGTGTGGCTGATGGGTTTTAGACTGAAGCCTGTTTCGGTGTAATGGAACCAATAAGTGTTCTGTTTGTTTTAATTCCCATACAGGCAAGGGAACCAAGGCCGTGCCTGACCTCTGCTGTGGCCCTTTACGGCATCTCAGCATGTACCAAGCTGTAACTCTGCAGGAAGTACAAGTAATCACTTGGAAAGCTGGTTGTTGGTACATTCTATGTGGGGACCAGGGTGGTATCGGGGTTCTGTTGTCAGATAAGAATCTGGGATGCCTGAGTTCCGGGTCTGCTGGGAAGCTCACTGAGGAATGACGCTTCTCTCTCGACGCTGCTATGAAGCTCACAGAGTAACGGTACTTCACTCTCAGCCAGGGCTGGTTCGCCCACTAGGGGAGTAAGTGCTAGGCGCTCGCCTAGGGCGCCTGCCCTGCAGGAGCACCAAAATGCCCCCTGCCCCCCCCGTGAAAAGCCCCCCTTCTCACCCAGCGCCGGCAGTGCAGGCTTTCCTGGGTGCCTCGCAGCTGCTGGCGCTGGGAGGGAAGGGACGGGTGTTCTAACCCCACCCCTTCTCTGGCTTTCCTGGGCACCTCGCAGCTGCAAGGCACCCAAGAAAGCCAACGCTGGGAGGCAAGGGGAGGGCGTTCTAACCCCGCCCCTTCCCTGGCTTTCCTGGGCGCCTCGCAGCTGTGAGGTGCCCAGAAAAGCTGGCGCTGGGAGGGAAGGGGCAAGGGCTTTCCTGGGCACTGGGAGGGAAGGGGCGAGGCACCCAGGAAAACGGCACTCCGCCATCTCCAGGCCCCACTGGGAGGTTGGCATCCCCAGTGGGGTGGGCACCCCAGGCTGTCCTGCCTAGGGCACCCAGGCACCTGGGGCCGGCCCTGCTCTCAGCCCAACCTGTCTCTCAGGGTCTTCCCAAGGATATAGTGAGGATGAGCAAACCATGGGCATCACCCGATCACAGGCAGACAGAACTAACGGCCTCACTATCCCAGCAGAGACTTGAACTTGACCTGGATGGCCCAGGCTAGCCCGATCTTGTTATGTCTTGGAAAATAAGCAGGGTCGGCCCTTGATTGTACTCGGATGGGAGGCCACCAAGGAATACCAGGGTCACTGCACAGAGGCAGGCAATGGAAACCACCTCTGAACGTCTCTTGCCGTGGAAACCCTACAAGGTCCCCAGAACTTGGCTGACACTTGATGACACGTACCAGCACCAATCAACCAGACAGACCATCTGGTAGTATTCAGGAGCGTTCCTCCGTTTTGTGGGAGGCAGGTGATAGCAACCCACTTATGGTCACCTCTTGCCTAGAGAACCTAATGGGGTTGCCGTACATCAGCTGTAACTTGACGGCACTTCCCACCATCTGAAAAGACTTGAAGGGGGAACCTCAGTGTTCAAGCACAGGATTTAACTGAGTGACCGACCTCAGATGGTGCTGGTTCTGAGCTCTTTTCAGACCTCTCAGAGGGGAGGAGTGTCTCGGTATGACACATCTATGTACTAGAAATGAGCCTGAATGGGTGATGTGGAAGATTAACAGTGTAGTCCTAAACAAAGTTACACACTTCAGTGAACTTAAGAGGGGATCACTCTGTTTTGGCTTGCTCTGTGGGAGTATAAAGATTTTAAAGGAGAGGACTCCCCACCTCCCCACAACCAAACCAAAGCCACTGTCAGGTAGCCCTGTCATGGGCTTGGAATGCGAGGGGAGTACTCTCAGTCTACCAGCCTCTGACCATTACTATTCTACTGTCTGTATGTTATCATTTCCCTGACCTTGTAGTGTCTCCAGCTGCAGAACTCCTCTGCTGGGAATCAACGGCTTTTAGATTGTTTTGCCCACTTTGCCCACTTGCTTTGCCTGCGCGCGTGAACTATACTCATTGGCTTCAGCTTGTTTAGGGGGTTGTTTGATTCCACTATAATTTAGGGAGCCCTGCTGTTCCTGGGCATTCCTGATACAAGCTGTACACGTGTCTTTAGTTACGATTCACCAATAAACAGATTCTTCTACTGAAGCCCTGCACGTTGTGTGACCTGACTAAGGAGGCTGACAGCCACTTGCACCATATCAGTTGCACCATAGCCTCAAAAGAAATCATTAGCATAGTCAATTCTATTTGAAGGGTTGAGATATTACTTAGAGGGGCATGGAAATCCACATTCTCATCCCCACCACTCCAATTTGAAGCCTTAGGGTAAGAAAGGTTTCCTTTAAAAAAAAAGAAGAAGAAGAAGAAGAAGAAAAGTTTGGATTTATACCCTGCCCTTCACTGCCCAAAGACGTCTCAGAGCGGCTTACAAACTCCTGTCCCTTCCCCTCCCCACAACAGACACCCTGTGAGGTAGGTGGGGCTGAGGGAACTTCTGACAGAAACTGTCCTTGAGAGAACAGCTGTGCCAGAGCTTGTGACTGACCCAAGGTCACATCAGCAGGTGCAAGTGGAGGAGTGGGGAATCAAACCCGGTTCTCCCAGATAAGAGTCTGCGCACTTAACCACTACACCAAACTGGCTCTCTCTCTCACCAAACTGTGTGAAATCTGTGGGTTTGTGTGAAGAAAAAGAGAAGAAGAGATTGGATTTATATCCTGCCCTTCACTACCTGAAGGAGTCTCAGAGCGATGGGGCTGAGAGAGCTCTTTCGAGAACTGCTCCTCAGAGAAGCGATCTGAAACAAATTGTAACTAACACAAGATCACACCAGCAGCTGCATGTGAAGAAGTAGGGAATCAAACCCGGTTCTCCCAAATTAGAGTCGGCACTCCTAACCACTACACCAAACTGGCTCTCTGAGACGGAGACTGCTATTTCTGGAACTGCCTGTAAACCCTTTGAGGCCTTTCCCAAGTTAATCAGCTCTTCGAAATGTTGTGGATCTTCACTTGTTCACCATACAAATGAATGAAGCTGCATTCTGTAAAATGGAGGAACGCTCCTGAATGCTACTAGATTGTCTGCTGGGTTGATTGATGTTGGAAAATGCAAGTGCCAGCCAACTGATGGGAACCCGACAGGGTTTTCAAGGCAAGAGATGCTCACAGGTGATTTGTCATTGCCTGTCTCGGTGTTAGCGACCCTGGTATGCCTTGGTGGTCTCCCATCCAAGCAAGAACCAGGGTCGACTCTGCTTATCTTCCGAGAGCTGATGAGATCAGGCTAGCATGGGCCATCCAAGTCATGGCACTGGTTGATTATGGTGTGTCAATGAATCTCCAAACGCCCACCAATTAGATAAACATATGGAGCAGAGGTCCTTCAGTGGCTATTAACCACAAGGTGGAGATAGGGACTCTGGGGCAAGTGATGCTCTGTATCCTTGGTGCTTGGGAGGGTCAACAGTGGGAGGGCTTCTAGTATCCTGGCCCCACTAGTGGACCTCCTGATGGCTCCTGGTATTTTTGGCCACTGTGTGACAGAGTGTTGGACTGGATGGGCTGTTGGCCTGATCCAGCATTGGCTTCTCTTATGTTCTTATGTTCACCACCAAGCACTGCCTTACCTTGTGCTTCTTAAGAACATAAGAGAAGCCAATGTTGAATCAGGCCAATGACCCATCTAGTCTAACACTCTGTCACACAGCGGCCAAAAATACCACATGCTATCAGGAGGTCCAGCAGTGGGGCCAGGACACTAGAAGCCCTCCCACTGCTGCCCCCCCCCCAGCACCAAGAATAGAGTGCATCACCTGCCCCAGACTGAGAATTCCCATCTATACCCTGTGGCTAATAGCCACTGATGGACTTCTGCTCCATATGTTTATCTAATTCCCTCTTGAAACTGTCCATGCTTGTAGCTGCCACCACCTCCTGTGGCAGTGAACTCCATATGTTAATCACTCTTTGGGTGAAGAAGTATTTCCTTTTATCTGTTCTAACCTGACTGCTCAGCAATTTCATGGAGTGCCCACGAGTTCTTGTATTGTGAGAAAGGGAGAAAAGTACTTCTTTCTCAACCTGCTCAATCCCATTCATAATCTTATAAACCTCGATCATGTCACCCCTCAGCCGTCGTTTCTCCAAGCTGAAGAGCCCCAAGCGTTTTAACCTTTCTTCATAGGGAAGGTGTTCCAACCCTTTTATCATTCTTCCATGCCAGAATTTTGCCTCTACTATGAGGTAAATTTCACATCCTGAGTTTTAATGGTTAGCAGTTTTTTTAAAAAAGTTCCCTTTTCCAGACGTCTCTAAGAATTGGCAGGCTTTGAACTAAAAAGAGACAACATTCCGGGGCTCCGGCTCAGGGGAAGGGCCCTGACAACTCCAATATCTTCCCGAGTCAGTCAAGTCCGAGCTTCTGTTTCTATCTACACACAAATAAATAAATAAAATCCCTCCGAGTTGTCAAGCCCATCAAATCAGAATGACGGCAAAGTGCCCTTAAGATAGTATGTATCATATAAACCATTACTACTTTGAAAATCAATCAAGGATGCGAAAAAGCCTGCAGGATTCACAAGCGGGGGAAATTCACAGACAGGCCCCTGCATATTAACTGCCAGTCTCTGATTCAAGTGACTTAACCTCTGATTTATTCCCATTTTTATTTATGTATTGCATTTCAAGCAGAGCTTTGTCACACATAATTAGCCACTATGCAAAATTCATAACTTAAAGCTAGCAATAAACTGCACACACTCTTTGTGGGCGGGGAGAGGGGGAGAGAAAGAGAGTGAAATGAAAATCAAGCTTCTGAGTGCTTTTTTAAAAACATTATTATTGGTAGGTAACAGCTGTGAAAGGGGGCAAAGGAAACTACCAGGAAGCTTTCTTGCACAGCCTTTCTTGAAATAAATAAGGTCATGTGGGAGACCTTCTTACAGTAATGTCAGCCACCAGGTGGGACCTGGGGTTCACCCAGAATTACAGCTCAGGCTATAGAGATCTGTCGCCTTGGAGAAAATGGATGCTTTGGAGGGTGGGTTCTACGGAATTGTACCCCACTAAGGTTCTCCTCAGGCTCCTTCCCCAAATATCCAGGAGTTTCCCAACCTGGCAACCCTACGCCCTCATCCCCTGCTGGTGGCCAGGGGAGATGTGGCAACCCTATGTTCTTAGTGGATTGTGCCCCAAATCAATCATAGTAAAGGTAAAGGTTCCCTTGCTCGAAAGCCAGTCGAATCCGACTCTAGGGTTGCGGTGCTCATCTCCGTTTCAAAGCCGAAGAGCCAGCACTGTCAGAAGACATTTCCGTGGTCATGTGGCCGGCATGACTAAACACCAAGGCGCACGGAACGCTGTTACCTTCCCACTGAAGTGGTACCTATTTATCTACTTGCAATTTCTTGCTTTCGAACTGCTAGGTTGGCAGGAGCTGGAACTAGAGACGGGAACTCACCCCGTCATGTGGCACTCACGGGTCTTGAACTGCTGAACTACTGACCTTCCACAGCCTGCAGTTCAGCGTCTTAACCACTTGAGCCACCACAGCTCCTTAAATCAATCATAGACGTTTAAAAAACAAACAACCTGCAATGCCACAGTGAAAGTTATTGGCATCTTTCACGCTGGTCTAATCATGACTGAAAAGTCCTGTGCTTCATAAGCCACACGTCAACCATTTGCTATTCAAAATCCACCTTCATTCCATCCAATGAATCACCAGACTGAATCAGGTTAAAAGGTGGAGATAATATCCCACCATAATAATCCCCAAAGGAGCCCTCAAGTGTTCATGGTATATTAGAGGCGTACAGGAAGCTATTTATGGGACTAATTATGCTGAGGTTGCTATGAGGAGTCAGGCATTGGGAAGGAAATGGGGGAAATGATTGGCACGCACCATCCTTCCTACTAAAAACTGAAAGTGAGTTTGTGGGAAAGTCATTCTGTGACTGCTACATGTGATTCAACATCTGTGTACAAATATGCCAGTGGAGTTGTTGAGGTGATCTCCCCGCCTTTCAGGTTTGCTTGTGTGGTTTGGCCTTCACAAACAAATGCCATCAGGGAGATGGTGAACATGAAGTTCTTTTCAGCAGAGAATGTTAGATTCATGGTGGGATGGATCTATACAAGAGCATAAAAGTTGTGGTGGATCACACCCCAGGTCAACTAACCTAGACTTCTGCGTCAAGCAAAAGTGACGTAAACTATAGGTAATTTCACATTACCGAGATTGTGCTGGATTGAAGCCGTTTCTGATTCGTCTTGAAGTAAACCGGTACAGGGCTGCCATTTCACACATGGCTTTCCCTGACCGGAAAAGAGCCAAATCAGAAGCGGTTTGGCAATTCAGACTGCACCGCTTTGTTTTCCCGCCGTGCCTTTTTTTTTTTAATGTTCGCTTTAGAGCGCTATAGCACTATAGTGCTATAAAAAACACTGCAGGCATTCCAATGGGGTTGCTATGATGCGATTGCGCTATAGCGCTATAGCGTTATAGCGCTCTAAAGCAAACGTTAAAAAAAAAAGCCGGAGATCGCCCGCGAGGGTGAAAAAAGGCGGGAAAAAAGCGTATCAGATCCGGGAGAAGAAACTGACGACCACTTGGAAGCGGTTGACAGGTAAAACGTTTCAGCCCCGTTTCCTGAATGGGACAGAAGCGATTCTATGTGAAATTACAAATATATTCCGGTAGGGAACCGGTTCTAAAACGGTTCTGTCTGAAATGCCAGACCAGAAACCGTTCGGGAACCGTTCCTCTTCCGGATTATATCATTTGTCTGAAATTCCCCTATATTTTGCACTAATGCTTCAACCTGGAAGGTATCTCTTCTGAGAGCCAGTGTGCTACAATGGTCAGACACTGAGCAGGGTAATAAAACAAAATTCCAGTGGTACCTTAAAGGTGATATTCATTTCAACATGAACTCTCATGAGTCAGAACTCACTTCTTCAGAGGCGATTGACCAGGGACACCCTGCATGAAATCGCTTACTTGGCCATGAAACTTACTAGGTGACCTTGAGCCAGCCACTAACTCAAAGTATTTTTCGAGGATAACAATCAGGAAGCAGAACCATGGGGTTCCTTGGGGTAAAGGTAGGATAAAGAATTGCTAAACAAAACAAAGAAAATACATATATTTAGGATCGTACCCTCACTTAAAATTCTAATGGAGGAGTCGACACATTTCTTTTTAGTTGAAATCCCTAAGGCCTCCTTTTATAAATAGGAACTAATAATGGGGAACTGGCTTGATCCGACTTGTGGAAGAAGGTCTTCCACAAACAGATAGTTTACCTTTAGCAACTGCATAACTTTACAGAAGAAGCGTGATTTGTTTTAGTTTGCTTCCCACACACACCCCGCATGGAGATTCAGTGCAGGGAAATCTGTGCCTGAAGAATTGGTCTGCTATGCAGCTGTTTAAAATAGCATCGACAAGATGGCAGCCTCATTAAGATGTAGCAAATATCAGGCTGTATCAGGATACCAGGTTGTATCAAAGATGCCATTCGCACGGCTCAGTAAAACAATCCACAGAGCTCAAGTAAGCAAGCCAGTCAAGTCACTTCAAGGCAGTGAGTCAGGTTAGATATAAACAGGGATGGACATGAACCAGAAAAATGTGGTGTGGTTCATGGTTTGTGGGCGAACCACGAACCAAACCATGAACCCCACTGACCCAGTCGGCTCACATACGAGCCAAACCAGGTTTGTTAGGTTTGTGCCTGAAACAGCTGAGTCATGGGGTCAGCCTGCTCCCATGGTTCAGTTGTTTTGGGCTCTGAACAGCTGAGCCATGGGAGAAGTCTGCCCCTACAGCTCAGCTGTTTCAATTACAAACAACTGAGCTGTGGGAGCAGTTGCTCTGTGCAGCTCAGCTGTTTAAGGGGGATTTCTTGGGCAGCCAGCCCTGGGTTCTGAGCCACTTAAACCCCTGCTTTCTGCTCCCCGTGGCTTTTTGCTCTTCACAAACTGCATTAAAATGCATGGAATTTTGCGGTGGCTCTTCAGTTTGCAAACATTGCTTGATGAACCAGCCAAAATTCATGCCGAACTTTAGTTCATCAGCTGGTTTGTGCCAATCCTGAGATATAAATTATTCAATACAGAGATATTTTTTAAAAAGAAGCAACTGATGAGGGGAAGTAGAAAAAGTAGGGGGAAATGAGATTGAAAATTCGTGGAGATTCAGTGCAGGAAAATTTTGCCTGAAGAATTGGTCTGCTATGCAGCTGTTTAATAGCATTGACAAGATGGCGGCTGCAGATACCAGGCTGTATAAAAACGCCTCTCACATGGTTTAGTAAAACAATCCACAGGGCTCAAGTAAGCAAGCCAATCAAGACACCTCAAGACAGTGGGCCAAGTTCGAGATAAATTTTCCAGTTCAGAGAGACGAAAACAAGGAAGTGATGAGGAGAATTGGGAATAAGTAAGAGAAAATGAGGTTTAAATTTGCATGGGGGAGAGGGGATCCGCTTCTCTAAGATCCCTATTCAACATGAAAAAAATAATTACCCTGTTAATGAAGCATATTTCCCTCTCAACCTTCCTTCACTGAAATATTTAGAGATCGTAAATTACTTTGGAGAGTTCAGGGCACCAGAACAAGAAGGTGGGCTATTGGGAACAGTAAACAGAAGCTAGAAATTTCAAACTACGACTGTCACAGGAGAGATAATTCACAATATTGCCATTTAGGAGTATATCATCCTTTGCCTCAACCAGGCTTCCCCCTTTGCCTCGCTCTCTGGCGCGCTCTCTCTCTCTCCACCCCCTCAGGCAAAACACACTGAAACGCTTCTGAGGATGTGGCTAGTTTGACTCCCTTTCCTGGGAGAACAGTTAGCATATCCTGACTGGATTGTGGCACTTCTGGATTGGGAAATACCTTGAGACTGGAGGGCGGGAACCTGGGGATGGCCATGTTTAGGAAGGGGAGAGACCTCAGCAGAGCGCAACACCATCCAAAGAAGCTGTTTTCTCCAAGGGATCTAATCTGAGTAGGCTGGAGACCAATGGTAAAAGCTGGAGATCTCTAGGCCCACCTGAAGGTTGGAAACCCTAGGGCACTGCCTAAGGTCCAAAATAGATCTGCCACTGGAGAGGGGGAAATCCATGAAGAGCCTCTCCTCTGTGGAAGATTCAACTCAGCTGTGGCGTGAGGCATCAACCCTTTCCCTAGAGCCATTTTCCTCACCACAAATCTCTTAAATAGGTTGCACTTTGGTTAGGTGTGCGGACTCTAATCTGGGAGAACCGGGTTTGATTCCCCACTCCTCCACTCACGGCTGCTGGATGACCTTGGGCGAGCCATAGTTCTGACATGAGCTGTCCGTGAAAGGGAAGTTCTTGAAAGAGCTCTCTCAGCCCCACCTACCTCACAGGGTTTCTGTTGTGAGGAAGGGCAGGGAAAGGAGTTTGTGAGCCACTCTGAGACTCCGAGTAAAGGGCGGGGTATAAATCCAATCTCTTCTTCTTCTTCTCTTAATATATGTGACGTAAGACAAATTGTACATTTTCCCCCAGTGAGGCAAACAACAGCCTTGAGGCATCATTACTACTTGAGAAAATGGTTTGGGAAAACCCTCCTATGAAGCCACAGCTTGCATTCAACCAATGTTCCCTCTAAGCTGTGGAGTCTTGTGAGCAAAAATTCTACTTTGTGAGCTACTGGCATTAAACTTGTGAGTGAGTGATTTGGCTGCTGGATAAATTAGTTGGCTCTGGAGCCACCCTTCCTGGGCTAAGACAAAAATGTGTGAGCTGGAGGCTAAAAAACTGTGAGCTAGCTCACACTAACTCAGCTTAGAGGAAACACTGCCCATAACTACTATTCACCAGATGAGAATGCTTGAGAGATCCTCCATGGCTGTCCCCAGCATCCTTCTCATTTGAACATAAGCCAGTGTTCTTGACCCCCTGGAACTAAGGCGGAATGTACCAGAGGGGCGGGTTGAATTATTTGCTCAGAAACACATTTAGTACTTTCTTCCTGAATTTCAGCCAAAAGCCCAGCCAAGGTTGTAAACCATAAGAAGAACATAAGAAGGGCCTTGCTGGATCAGACCAGTGGTCTATCCTGTCCAGCATCCTGCCTCACACAGTTGCCAACCAGTTCCTCTGGATGTCAAACAATAGGGCATAGAGGCCAAGGACTTTCTCTGATGTTGCCTCCTGTCTCTGGGATTCAGAGGCTTTGTGCTCTGAATGTGAAGGTTCCCCTCAGTCACCATGGCTAGTAGCCATTGATAGACCAAGGCCGATTATACATGCACAGATTTTCTGAGCAGGAAGCCTTTAAGCTTGACTTGGGATTGTGTGCCCACCTAATGCACCATTCTTTTTCCTCTGGAAAAATACTTTATAAATCGAGGTGGGAACGTCAGTTGTGACAAGTGGGGGTGGCATCCAAAGGTTTGTTTGTTTGTTTTTAAAAATACACAATAACCCTATCACAGCTGTGCAGTAACATCTAGTAAGCACCTTCCATTTAAATCCTCATGGTTCAGTTTTTGCACATGCACTGCAGTATTAGTTCATTGAATGAAAGGGAACACAAAGGAACACAGGCAAAGGGAGAAAATCCAATGTTGAAACTGACAAGACTATTTTTGAAACTGACAAGCAGCTGCACAGCTCTGTTTTCAATATTGCCAAGCATTAGGGGATTCTTTGCTGTGTTATCAGACACTGTGAAAAATGGGAAAGAGTCACACAGTGTTATAATATGGGGAACATAGTGATTGTTGTCAACATTGATCATTGGCAACGTGTGTGCGTGTGTGCACCTGTGCAAAGTCAGCTGAAACTCCACTACCCTTTGCACAGGGCTACAATTTGTGTGGGGGAGGAGTCCTCAGGCAGAAGCTCTGGAGAGCTTTTTTAGTCTTGTGCCACTAAACTGAAAAAAAAAAAATGCGATTTACACCAATGCCCTAGCACAGCTACATAATCATGCTAATTCCCTGCCCTCCCGTGCAAATTTTTGTGGTTTTCTCTGTGATTCTCTAATTTGATCCTGCACACTGGTCATGACCTTGGCAGTTTTTTAAAGCCTCTCCCGTGCCGATTGTACTCTTTCCTCCAAATGGATCAATTCCAAGTGATTCTTAATTTTGGCGGTTTGCAGGAGGTCCACGTGGCTCAGCTGCCATTTTAATATTAGGCTTCCAGAGACTGCCAAAATGGTCTCCCCCCACACACACACACACTTTGTTCACTAAAGCATTAAAGGGAAAAATGTTTCCAAAGCTTTAGGCTTCCTATCCCAGTGTCTCTCTTTACATCTCATGTCAATTTCATTCTGTGGTGATAAGCCCACTCCCATTATTTTGTTTCCATGCAGCACTGAAATCCTTTTCTTGTTGTTTTTGCATTGAGGATGCTGCTGTTTGCCTCCTCTCCAATCTCCCTAACAAATCAATATAACAGGGAACTAAACCTAGCACAGCTCCTCTTAAATTCTGCCTGTCATTTTAATGTTCTAATTCTAAAAGTGATCTAGACTAGCTAGACTCATGCCACTTGTAAAAAAAAAACAAAACCCAACATTCAAAAGAACAAGGAAAAAAATAACCAATGGAGCTTGCACACCAGTGAAGGGGAGGAGGATAGCAGAAGGTGCAGAATGGGTGGAATGACCTCAATATGGGCAGGAGAGTGACCTTCAAGGGATGTCAAAAGGGCGGGGGGAATCTGAGGGAATCTGTCTGCTTTTGAATTACCTTTGGCTTCAAAGCGAACCAAGGGAAAAATGGGCACAAAAGCACTCTCAGAAAACCTGGGGAAATAGCAATCAGAAAGCAAACTGTGTGCTGAAGGAAGAGCAATGCAGAACGAAAAAAGAAAACCCGACAGACATGTACGGTGAAAGTGAGGCAAAACACCCAGGCATAATAGGCCTTCCTTTCCATGAATCAATCTAATCCCCTTTTAAAGCTGATTACCATATCCTCTGGCAGCAAATCCCCTTTTTAAAGCTGATTACCACATCCTGTGGCAGCAGACTCCACATTATAATCACTCTTGGTGTAAAACAGTATCGCCTTTTGTCTGTCCTGAACCTACTGCCCAACAGCTACGTTGGATGCCCCTCGAGTTCTAGTCTTTTGAGAGTGCAATGAAAAAACTCTCTCTTTGTCAAGTCTCTCCACCCCATGCATAATTTACAAACCTCTATCATGTCCCCCCCCCCTTAGTCATCTCTTCTCTAAATGGAAAAGTTCCAGACTCTTCAGCCTTTCTTTATAGGGAAGCTGCTCCATCCCCTTAATCATCTTGGTTGCCCTCCTCTGTACTTCTTCCAGCTCTGTGATGTCCTTTTTGCGATACAGTGCCCAGAACTGTACATGGTATTCCAAATGAGGCTGCACCATAGATCTATGCAGGGACATTACTGTACTGTACACTCTGCCTCTTTAAGGGGAATGAGAACGTTCAGTATTTACCTCCCCCCCACCAAACCCTGCTTCTTGGTCCAAATATCAAGTGCTGTCCTCTACACTGCACTAGCTCTCAGAGGACTTTAAAGATTTCAGAAGTGTTCCAAAAGATAACCAAGTCCAGGTTGTAGAGGGGGGGAAAAACAACCCTAAGTAAGGCTTGGTCCATAACTCAACAGCGTACTGATAACCAAGTCTCTCAGCATAGAAGCCATTGGGATTACTATGACACAAATACTACAGGTTTTCCTAATGTCCTGTCAAGATCCCAACATCAGTAGCTAGACTTGCATGAGTGTGACACTCATTTTGTTCACATCGCATCGCATCACATCACATGAAACTGCCTTATACTGAATCAGATCTGTGATCCATCAAAGCCAGTACTGTCTACTCAGACTGGCAGCGGCTCTCCAGGGTCTCAGGCTGAGGTCTTTCACATCACCTCCTACCTGTTTCTTTTAACTGGAAATGCCAGGGATTGAACCTGGGACCTTCTGTGTCCATATCAGATGCTCTGTCAGTGAACCGCAGCCCCTCTCTTGTTGAATCCAAGCAATACACACACACACACACACACACACACACCAGGCTTCCCAAGAACTTACCGTAATTCGGTGGGGGACGTATATTTCTTGGCAGGACCATTCCTGGGGTGGGGGGGGAGATGCAGCGCACGATGCCATCGCCAGGAAGTGACACCGGGCAACACTCTGGCAACGGGGCTGGAAACTCAATGGTACCATCGTGTGGCGTGGGTGTTACAAGGTGGAATGTTCCGGCCGGGGACTGTGTGTCCCCCACCGAAGTACTTGGCAACCCTAACACACACACACACGGCTCTTTCTGTAGCAGGAACTCCTTTACATATTAGGCGACACACCCCTAATGTAGCCAATCCTCCAAAAGCTTACAGCAGCCCCTGTAAGAAGAGCTCTGTAAGCTCTTGGAGGATTGGCTATATTAGGGGTGTTATATATATATATATATGAACAATTTAAGAACTACTTATTTATGGTTTAGTTTCTAACAGCTGAGCTTACTGCAGTCTTGAATAGCTGCTCTCTTACATAACCACGTTGTTATTGCAGAAATGAAAAACAAGGCCAGGTTGTTATCAGTTTTATAAATTGGTCATGATTGGTTCCATCTGATACTCTGAACTTTTCAATTAAGACTTTTTTTTTGTACAATAAAATGATTTATGCACAATATTTTACACCGTTGTTTCATTGGAAGTTTAGACATCATTTGGGATAATTTCTATTTTCCCTTAACCAATTAAAGAAACTATAATTAATTTTCTGACTGTCATTAAAGCACATTTGATCTCAAGGCAAGGCACTATTAATCATTTTCTAGAGAGAGCAGAAGACATTTTCTATTTGGGAAAGTTTCAGAAATGACATTTCACAAATGAAAAAGCATGTCTTCACAATTTTACTCCATTATACTAGATTTCATCTCTCTCAGAATGAAAGAGCATAAAACTGAACAATTCAATAGTCACAGTCCTTCAGGAGTATGTGTGTGTGTATCTATACATATATATTCTTTTGCAAAACTTAGGAGCCTGTTTCGAATTACCAAGTTACTGTTGGTGCCAGTGTTCCCTCTAAGCTGAGTTAGTGTGAGCTAGCTCACAGTTTTCCAGCCTCCGGCTCAGACATTTTTGTCTTAGCTCAGGAAGGATGGCTCCAGAGCAAACTAATTTATACAGTAGCCAAATTGCTTGCTCACAACTTTAATGCCAGTAGCTTACAAAGTAGAATTTTTGCTCACAAGATTCCACAGCTTAGAGGGAACATTGGTTGGTGCATCTCGAGTTCCTTCCCCAACATCCTACCTCCTTCATAAGTTTGCAGCCACTTTTAGACTAATATTATGGCATATATTCCAGCACTGAATCATAACTTGGAGGGATAAAAAAGTCCTATAGCTCTCCCTGGGTGATACCCCAATTTTTAAGTTGCAACTAGTGACAGCATGCAGATTTTGACCTCTGCATCCCCCTTTTTTCTCCCCTTTGGAGCACAAATGAACATTAGACTTTTATTGTGTAGCATTAGCGCACATCTCTGAACTAACGCAGTCATATGCTTAACTCCACAGACACGTCACTTTACTTTGACAGGATAGAACAAGGAATGGCTTCATTCCATGACTAATGAGAAAATGAATGCCATGGGAAATGCACAGATCTGCATTGGTAGCAAGCACACAACAGACCACCGCGGTATCTAGTCGCTTGTAAAGAATCGTAAAAAAATCCAGCCAGTATTATCTGAAAGTTTCTAGCTCTCCTAGTGGTAGTGAAAACCTGAAATCCTTTTGAACATTTCCAGAACGCAGAGACAACTGGGGATTCCAGTAAGATACGGGAACAGCCTTATCATTATTGTAAGCATAAACGGCTTACGTGGGAGTTGGCAGGAATGAAAGAATGGCCAACGCAAAAAGGATTAAGGACGTCTTATGCAGTTCCTTGCCCCTTAAAAAAAAATAAAATAAATGAAAGTCCTCCCTGACATAAATGTCTAAGCAGGGTCAGCCCTGATTAGTACTTGGATGGGAGACCACCAAGACATACCAGAGTTGCTGGGCAGAGGCAGGCACTTCACACACACAAACACATTCACAAGTGAAAGTCCATTTTACTTGTAAGAACACAAGGACCGATTTCACACAAGAGCTGCACCACCGTCATGCCTCCCTTTGCCTTGTTTCTACTGGTCTATTTCCCACTCGAAGCCACATTTTGACCCGTGTCTTCGCCTGATTTCCCCCGCGGTTTCATGATCCTGTTTTTTGAGAATCACAAAATCGCGGGGAAAATCGGGCGAAGCCGCGGATCAAAATGTGGCCGCGCGGCTTCAAATGGGAAATTGACCAATAGAAACGGGGCAAAGGGAGGCGTGATGGTGGCACAGCTCTTGTGCAAAATCAGTCAAGAAGAACTCAGTAGGGATGGCTGTGTAAGAGAGTGATACTCAAACTCCTACTCAGGTCTATTCAATGGGGCTTACTCCCAGGGAAGGATTCTGATGATTGCCTTGCAAATCTCTGTCCACTAATCTCAGGACATCTCTCTTAGTAATATTGGTGCAATTCTCAGCTGATAGAATCATACAGCTGGAAGGGACCTCTGGGGTCATCTAGTCCAACACCCTGAACAATGCAGGGAATTCACAAATACCTCCCCCCCACACCCCCAGTGACTGCTGAGCCATGTCCAGAAGAGAGCAAAAAACCTCCAAGATCTCCAGCCAAACTGGCCTGGAGAAAAATGGCTTCCTGACCCCAAAGTGGTGATCAGCATTTCTCTGGGCGTGTAAGAAAGGGCCACAAGAACTAAGCACTGAGTTCCTGCCCTCCCTCTCATGATCTGTCTAACTTCACAGAATCAGCATTGCTGATAGATGGCCATCTAGCCTCTCTTTGAAAACCTCCAAAGAAGGAGAGCCCACCACCTCCCAAGGAAACCTGTTCCACTGAGGAACCGCTATGTTATCTGTTGCTTATCTGTTCTTCATTTCATCATTTCAGGAGAGAGTATTAATTCTGACAATCTGGATTCATTTGTTGGAATTCACCGCTTAAAAGGAAGTCTAATTGATTTTGTTGCTTTTTGAAAATGGACAGGTTTAAAGAGGGCAAAGTAACCAAAAGAAAATGCATATTTAAAACAAAGGATTTGAAGAAATATAACCTCATGGTCATACTTCCCTGAAAAAAACCAATTGTATTGATCAAAATCCCTGACCTAGATGGCCCCAGCTAACCTAATCTTCTAAGACCTTGAAAGCTAAGCAGGGCCAGCCCTATTTAGTACTTGGATGGGAGACCACCAAAGAAGTCCAGGATGGCTATGCAGATTCAGGAAATGGCAAACCACCTCTGAATGTCTCTTTCCTTGGAAACCCTGCAGGGTCACCATAATGTTTGTTTGCACCTCAATGGCATTTTCCATCACATTAATCTAAATTCATTTTGTTTACATACAGTTTTAAAATTGAAAAGAACATATCTTTCTGTAATTGCTGGAACCATAGGAATTGTGAAGAAATGCCTTTTGGGGGTGGAGGTCTGTCCTGAGTACCAGGAGGTTTTAGAAGTTTTTCTCTCTGGGCAGAGAACAGGCAGGGAGGAGGAAGTCAGCCAATGGCTTTCCAGGCTCACCTCAGCTACCTCTTAAGAAATGCTAATAGGTCTAGCTAGAGATAATAGGAGAGTTCATTCCCCCCACCCCAAGCTGGGAACAGAGATCTGGAGGTATTAAATACTAGAGAGACTTTAGGACGAAACTCCTGGAGATCTCCAGGAAAAGCTTCTTTGACCCGGCCTGACCAGTCCAGTGGGTGGGGAAAAGTGAGGTGATAAAACTCCTGGAAGCAAGGAGGAAGGACTTTTTGGGTACTGTGTCCATCAGAACAGACAGAACTCTTAACTGAGGTCTGAAGGAGAAGACCATTACCTTGTGCTGGCCTGGACAGCCAGAGGATGCTGCAAGGTAATGACAACTCTATAGAGATCTATAACATCCTAAACTAAGTTGCCTGTCCTATATTTGATAGGGCATGTATAGGGAGAGGGACAGAGGGGCATTTTGCCCATTTATTTTGAATCTCTTGCTTAATCTGTTACTATGCTAAAGTATGCTTGTCAACATTTTCTTTTTAATAAATACTTTATACAACTTTGGATGCTGGTAGTGGTTCTCTGTACCACATAGAACTCCACCGTCCTGGTCCAAAAGGAGCACCAGGTGGAAGGCAGTCAGGTGGCAAGTGGCTATTCCTCCAAGGGCACACAAGGCAGTAAATTGTCTCCATGATGACCAGGCGCTGGGCAGTGGGAGACACAAAGACAAGGCCTCAGAAGCTGGGGGTCCTGACCCTCCAAGTGGGCAATTCCCTGCAAAGGTCAGGTGGTGGAAAGAGAGAGAGAAAGAGAGAAGTCTCTCCATGTATTGGGAAAACCTTGGAGAGCAGGGTGGAACAGGGCCTGCAGGTCAGAGCAGGCCCATTCCACCACAGGAATAATTAAAGGACAAGTCAAGATCTGAGCATTCACTGACAATGGCAAAGTGATTAGGGTTTCGGCGGTGGCAAAGGGATTAGTATTAATTCATTCTATATTATAGGACAGGGCTTCTTTCTTCTTTTCACTGAATTAAGACACAGGAATGAGTTCACGTTCACAGGGCAGTTGTGTCAAATTCTTTAGTTTAGCCTTGGAGCTGAGAGAAATAGCTCCATCCTCCAAAACCCTTCATCCTGCTTTCTAGGATCGAACAGCACCAGAACCTGGGGGGGGGGGCAGAACTAGATGTGACATGAGAATGGCTGTTCCTGTGGCTCATTCACCCCTCTGTCTAATGATTAGGGATGAGCAGATTCCTCCCATTCAGTCCCAAGTAAGATTCAATCCAGTTTCAATCCAGGGGTTTTGGTCTGATGATCTTCCTTTGAATTTTGTACTACTCAAGGGTTAAAGAAAGAACGTTCCCCCTCATTTCTGCCATATCTACGGGGACCTCAAGCAAAGGGGGGGGGTGTTTCAATCCCAAGAGAGTGCATTGCACCATCCCAAGTGTTAAATAGTGGGCTCCACGGATGAGCCGGCTCGAGTTTAGTGATCGGCTCAACTTTATTTGTGATTTCAGCAAGACAAGACTCCAGAGCCGCAGCCCTGTTAAATAGCCTGCAATTGCCACAGCCAAACACACCCCACTCCCAGTGATAGGCTATGGACATAACATTACTACTAGATTGGTTACTTTCAGAATCCTGGTCGGCTATTGTTCTTGTGCTCCAAGCTCAGCCAGTCTCTGGGGTGATTCAATCAGGAATGATTCGATCCCAGTACATAACACCAAGAATCATGGATCTTGGAAGTGCCGTGGGATAAAAACATTGGCAGGGATCCAGCCATGCCGCTGCTCCTCCGGGAGAATGGCATTTCCGATTACAGAGAAGGTGGTGGCCGCTGCTAACCCCCCACTCCCACGACAGACCCGCACTTTGCCCACACGCTTTCCGTGGGGGGTTGATGAGCCCAGCAACAAAATTTCAGTGGGTTCAGTAGGGTACAGAGGAAGTTCCCACTCTGCAAAGATTAATATGCTAACAACAGTAAAACGAGAGAAGCCTCTTCAAAACTAATCTTTCTTTGGAAAAAAAACAACCTGACAATGCGGGGGGGGGGGAGTTGGCCCACAAAGGACTGGTTTTGTGGGGGTTTCTCCCCCCCCCCATCATATTTGTGAGTTTTCACAACCTAGGAACAAGCTAAAAAAGAGATTTCTTCAAAATCAGGCCTGAACTGGGGGCAATTTTCCAATGACAGAATGGAACACTGTCTAGGGCAGTGATTCCCTGTTTTCTTGGTGCTTAGGGGGCAACATTGGGAGGGCTTCTGGAATTCTGGCCCCACTGGTGGACCTCCTCATGGCACCTGGGTTTTGGCCACTGTGTGACACAGAGTGTTGGACTGGATGGGCCCATTGGCCTGATCCAACATTGGCTTCTTTTATGTTCTTATGTCTGGGGCAGTGATGCTCTGTCTTCTTGGTAGTTGGGGGACAGCAGTGGGAGGGCTTCTGGAGTTCTGGCCCCACTGGTGGACCTGCTGATGGCACCTGGGTTTTGGCCACTGTGTGACATAGAGTGTTGGACTGGATGGGCCCATTGGCCTGATCCAACATTGGCTTCTCTTATGTTCTTATGTCTGGGACAGTGATGCTCTCTCTTCTTGATGGTTGGGGGGCAACCGTGAGAGGGCTTCTGGAGTTCTGGCCCTGTGGTGCACCTCCCTATGGCAAATGGGTTTTGGCTACTGTGTGACACAGAGTGTTGGACTAGATGGGCCCTTGGCCTGATCCAACATGGCTTCTCTTGTGTTCTTATGTTCTTAATGTGACCTTCTTGCTTTCCCCCTCCCCCTGCCACCCAATGATCTCTGTGAAATGTTGCTCCTGGAATTAGTGGAAAATGTCAGGTTAGTCTGGATCCAGCCCATAAATTTCACACGCATACATGTAGCACACAAAGGTCTAATGTTGAAAGAGGTGTGTGTGTGTGTGTGTGTGTGTGTATATATATATATATATATATATATATATATATATATATATATATATAGTTTCCATGGTTCAGAAGTGTACAAAAGAGTGCAACCCTGCCATTACTACAGAATAAAAAAATATAGAAAATCTATCAACACTCGTCCTTCATTTGCCCAAAAATCCTTGAACAATTCTTTTTTGCACATAAAAGGGTAGTTTCAAAAGGGTTTCTTCCTAGTATCTTTTTTAAAAACACACACACAAATAAGGGTCTTGGGGTCTCAGATGCATACACCAGCAAGACTTCAAAGACACATTTTATAGTGTTTATGCGGTCTACACCAAGATGGGGAGGGGGGCGGAATGAGAAATAATAAACACCCCAGAAAATGTGAATCCCTCCTGCACAACCTGTGTCTCCCACGGACACGGTTTTGATCTGAACAGCAGTCGGATGAGAGACTGTTTTGTTCAGAGAGATGTTTTGTGTGAGAGGCAGCAGTATGTTTCGAGGCTTCACTGTTTCCTGTCAGTAATGCGGTGCCATCTGCATATCTCAGATTGTTAATGTTGGCTTCCTTGCTTGTTTCCTATCCAAGGACTCACCAGGGCCCACCCAGCTTAAGAGTATGGCCTGATTTAGTATAGCCTGATCTCGCCCTGATGAGATCAGGCTATACTAAATCATTCCACATTCCCACAGCCAAATTCTTAGGTTGAATCTGCATTTGCATTTTTTAATCAGTTGCATGCTGCTGTGACGCTGTCTTTCTCTATGCTTGTTTGAATGTTGTTTGGAGAAGATTCCTTTAAAGCAGTGCGGAGGTGCAATGACAGTGGAGCTGCCCTGAAAGGACGATAAATATATGTGGACGTGTGAAAGTATGCTAGCACTGTTGAGGTGTGAAAATGACACCAAATGTGGACAGCTTTTTTTGAAGACAGAGTCAAAAGGCGGGGACACTGGTGGGAAAGACAAATGCAGATTTGGCCTTAGTACTCCTTAAGTAAAATGAAATCCTATAGAACTGGCCAAATAATGTTACCTTGAGGAGGTGGGATCCCCTGATCAGCTGGTTGGCGGGAGGACTTACCTGGAGAAAGAGAAAGGCTCAGGCTTCATGGCCAGTGCCATAACAGAAGTGACATCATCCCACTAGCAATGTCCAGGGGGCACTCTGATGTTTGGGCAAAAACTCTATGGTAGAAGCTGGTTTAACCATAGAGCTTTTGCCCACATACAAAAGCATCGCCTGGACGTCACTGGTATGATGACATCACTTCCTATGTGATGCTGGCAACCAGGCCTGGATCTTTCCCTTTCTCCAGGTAAGTATCCCCCATCCCCTGCCAGTTGCCAGGAGGGACCTGGCAACCCTAGTCTTGAGGCCTGATCCAGTCATGGACCACAAAGGCTGAAAAAGCCAAAGATTAAAGGGAAGATGGGGGTTGCTCCAGGATAAGCCTGAAATAAACGGGGGGGGGTGACTGCAGCCATGAAATCAAAAGGTCCTTGGGAGGAAAGCGATGGCAAACCTAAACGGCATAATAAAAAGTAGAGACATCATTCTGTCAACAAAAGTCCATATGGTCAAAGCCCAAAATCCCAGTAGTAATGTATGGCTGCGAGAGCTGGACCATAAGGAAGGCCAAGCGCCAAAGAATAGATGCTTTTGAATTATGGTGCTGGAGAAGACTCTTCAGAGCCCCTTGGACTGCAAGGAGATCAAATCAGTCAATCCTAAAAGAAATCAACCCTGACTGTTCCCTGGAAGGCCAGAGACTGAAGCTGAAGCTCAAATACTTTGGCCACCAAATGAGAAGGGAGCCCTCAGTGGAGAAGACCCTGATGCTGGGGAAGACTGAAGGTCAAAAAAGAAGGGGGCCGGCAAAGGTTGAGATGGGGTTAGACAGTGTTATCAATGCAATGAACATGAAGTTGAGCAAACTCCGGAGGAGAGCGGAGGATAGGAGGGCCTGGCATGATATGGTCCATGGGGTCGCGAAGAGTTGGACTCGACTGTGCGACTGAACAACACCAAAGGGGGGGGGGCAATATCTCACTTAACTGGTACACAGATGATCAGACAGGGTTTCCAATTCTCTCTTGGCTACCGGCAGGAAATGGGGGAGTTAGGTTGCCAGGTCCTGGTTGGGAAAGTTGTGGAGATTTGGAGATGGAGCCTGGGGAGGAAAAGGAGTCCATCTTCTGAAGTATCCATTTTTTCCCCCCAGGGGAACTGATCTCTGTAGTCTGCAGATGAGCTGTAATTCTATGGGATCCTCAATTCCCGCCTGGAGGCTGGCATCCCTATCAGACCACAGTTAATAAAAACCCATCCATCACATTTTTTTACCACAAACACTGATGGTTGGTAAATGTGATGTTTTCACTACGTAAATTTTGTGTGTGTGTGTGTTATTTCTAGGTTTTAATGTATGTGTGTGGGGGGGGTTATACATATGTTGCTGTGGTTTAAAAAGCCGGGCCTCTAGAGGAAGAAATGGGGGACTGGATGGGTGAGTGAAGTTTGTTATGGCTGGATGGCAACTGTACCTGAGGCGGCAGAGCTCAGTGTTTTGTGCAGAGAAAGGCTCTGTGTGAGAGGGTGTTCTGAACAGTGTGTGTGAGTGGAGGAAGGAGCTTAAGTGTGGGGATGCAGAGTGCTGTGAGGGAAATCTGTGTTCGGTGTGGACGTTATTACCCTGGGTGGCAAGTTAGGATATTAAGCTGTATGGAAGTTATTGGTCTAAGTGACAAGTGAAGGGCATAAGTTCTGTGGGGCAGTTATAAGCCTAGGTGGAAAGTGAGGAAGATATGCCGTGTGGAAGTTATTGGCCTAAGTGGGTCTACTTAAGGAACCCTCCTCTTGGAAACTAAAGATGGCCTGGAATACCTGATCAAGAAAATCAATGAGAAAAGTGAGAAGTTTGGCCTCTTCCTAAACATCAAAAAGACCGCGTTCAGGACCATGGAGAAGAAGAGGAACGCCAGAATAACAGTTGACAATGAAGAGATCGAATGTGTGGAAGAATTCACTTTCTTAGGATCACAGATCGACCAAAATGGCGAATGCAGTCCAGAAATAAAACATCGAATCACACTGGGTTGCACAGCAATGATGAGCATGAATCGAATATGGAAGAGCAAGGACATCAGCCTAGCAACCAGATGCAGATTAGTCTGTGCTTTTGTGTTCCCCATATCAACCTATGGCTGCGAAAGTTGGGCCATGAAGAAGCAAGACGGGAGGAAAATTGACTCATTTGAGCTGTGCTGCTGGAGAAGGCTCCTGCACATTCCTTAGACAGCAAAGGTGACAAACAAGCAAGGACTGGAGTGCATAAAACCAGACATGTCATTGGCATGAGAAATCATAAAACTGCAAGTGACTTATTTCGGCCATGTCATGTGGAAGAACTCACTAGAAAAAGCAATTATGCTTGGATTGGTTAGCAGCAAAAGGAAACCAGGCTGCCAAATAACTCGGTGGCTAGACACCATAAAAGTTAACACCAGACTGAGTATGGAATGACTCAAAGAAACAGTACAAGATTGGAAAACATGGAGAGAGCTAGCCCATAGAATCGCCAAGAGTTGGACATGACTGGATGGCTAACAACAACAACAGCAGTAGCAACAACAACAACAACAAGTCTGGCAACCATTAAGGAACCGGTAAACTTACGTACCTATCCGAAACCACTAAGCTTATTAACCGTACAGAAACCATTATGCAGTTTTACTTATAAATAAACTCTATGCATGTTGAAGAAAAACAACTTTATTTTAGAGTAAAAGATATCCTTTTGCCGCAGATCCACTCCCATGCTCTGACCCTTCTCATTCTGCCACATACAACTAAGCCATTCTGTTCCAGCTAAGACTTCTAAGGTGAGAGTCTTTGACGGCAGCAAAAATATGGAAAGCAAAAAGGCAATATCACATATGTCACCTCAGATCACCACAGAGAGATGCCTGCCTGGAGGTTACACATAAAGGGGTCACACAGAAAAAGGGGAAAACGTTACATCGTTTATCAGGCTTTTGCAACGAAAGGGACCTGAACAGCCACAGGGCTGGATGCCACAGGACATTTCAACCTGTGCCAGACCTCTACGCAAGCCAAAATAAAAGGAAGTCACCTTACATAGCCCTCACATTAAGTCACCTTGACCGTGTCCTTGCATTTCTGATTCCACAAAGTATTTCCTCTTCAAATAATGACAAATAATGATGCTTCCCAACTGGACTGGACTGACAGTCAAAGAAGCCTTCTGCTTTTGGGTTTTGTACTCAACACTGGAAAATCAGTGCTTGATTGTACAGGGCACAAATGGAACTGTGTTAAGTACAACTTCTGTCATCTCCTAGAGTTTTAATGACTTCATTTCTGTCAAAATGTCTACCAAAGCCTCAAGAACATTCTGTCTTAAGGGGTATGTGTGGCTCTTATCATAATATCTGTCACGGCTGAGGTGGGATGTCACCTGACGCTGCCACCACTCTGGATTTAGGATCCCTTGAGAAGGCCCAGAGCACCCTCCCAAGACCTTCTGACCTCCCTTTTGGCTGAATAATAGGCGTGAGGACCAGGCAGAGTACAACAAGGAAAATAGTTTATTTTATAGGAGGTCAAACAACAAGGTGCAGAATAATAGCAGTAAGTGGGTGAAAAGAAAAGAAATCAAATGCCCTAACGCGTTTGATATATATACTGTCCCTAGCTCACTATCTCAAGTGACCTTAGACTTAGAAATCCTGAGGGTTTCTTCCCCACAGCAGTCTCTTTCTTCTGGTCCTGTTTCCGGGATGAAGGACAGCTTTTCCTCTTGTACCAGTTCTTTTATTCCCCAGCCCTCTTCTTCCCTATTGGTCAAAATCAGCGCCAAAACTTCCCAAGGCCTTCTGAGGTTTGTAGGCCCAGCCTCCCCTACTGCTAGCCAGGCTCCCTGGGCCTAGTAGGCTTCTGGTGGCACAGCCCAGATCATGACAACATCCATTTTAGACAAATAGATAGCAACTGGAATATAGCCTCAAATTCCTGCGCAGCGCTTGGGTCACCGGGCAGTCTTACTGAATTCCACATGCAAACATTTCCTCTAATGCACAATGTATGTAGGTTCCTAGGAACAGATTGAATCCTCAGTACTGTGAATGGAGAGAAACTCTCGGAATGGGACTTTCTTGTGTCCCGCCCCTACGCACTGCTCTGAGCCCCCTGTGATTCTGCTCTTGGAGGTTACAGAATCTTCACAAATAGCATGGGGGAGGCTGCAGTGCAAGGGCAAAAAGTGCACCCCCTCCTCTGACATCTGAAGTATTGTAAGGGCTGTAATACCAGCAGAAGAGCATTTTTGGATCCTGCTCATATATATATATAAAAAAAATTAGAATGAACACAAAGGCAGCAGATTATTCAGAAAGAACCAAACTAATCTCAGACACTGCAGTCATGGGAATTGCTGCAGTGTTACTTCTGGGTTTACGCTACCATTTCTCCACACTGCCATGTGCATATGTATGCAAATGAAATGCATGGAGGAAATAAGCAGGTCTTCCATGTGTGATCCAGTGCTTAACCTCAGGCATGCTGACGCGAAGCTTTTAATATGCACAAAAACCTCACAGGGTTGTTCTGCGGACAAGGAAAAATGAAGGTTATACAGTATTCTGTATAAGTTTATATGCATATTTCATTATCCGTAGAAATGCCTGATCTGTTCTCAGTTCTGTTAAGCTCTCTCCACCTTGCTGATATCAATCTGAAGACACCGAAGTATGTAAAGCACACGGTTATCATAATGTATATCAAATATAGATTTGCTACCACTCAATTACTGAGAATCTGTGTGACTGGCTTGTACCCGGCAGCAGGAGATTCTAAACTGTATTCCTTATGACTCCTAGTATTATATAAACTCAGCTATTTCCCTTTTCACATCCTAGGAATGCCGCATCCGGGTTGGGAAATGCCTGGATCTTTACAGGTGGAGCCTGGGGGGGTGGGGTTGAAGAGCTGATGGACCTCTTGTGGCGTATAATGCCATAGAGCTGCCATTTTCTCCAGGGAAACCGATCTCTGTAGTCTGAAGACCAGTTGTAATCCAAAGAGACTTCCCACCTGGAAGTTAGCAAAACAAGCTATGGCAATCTAGTGTCTTCTCCCACAGAGGTCCCCTTGTCCCCATTAGACGTATCCTAAAGAATATGTCTAAAGGATTTCCTGTCCCTGTACAGACCTCTGCACCAATTAATACTTCGCTTGCCCAGATTCACACATAGGCTGAGTTCAGACTGGTATTTTGCAGCGGGAGCCAGTCATTGCAGAAAAGCCCCAGAACAAACTGTTCCAGGGTTCCCTGGTCACATGGGGACATCTGATGCGGGAGCTTACCAGGAGAAGGTGTGCCGGAGCATTCAGCCTGCTGGACCGGAGGTGCCGCTATCAGTGGCTTTCCCCATGTACACTTCACTGATTGAGGGAGGATCCTGGCACCGCATTGGATGGTAGAGCAAAACACAGCCAATCAAACCACTGCTGCTGTTCCGGCTTGCTCCCATCTTATCTGCCGAGCGGTCACACATCGGGAAAGCAGAATGCAGCGGGATAAAGGCACTCTTCAGGATTTGCTACCACTTTACAGAGGTATCTTTTTAACATGGGGGATAAGCGGAACGGCGTGAGTTGCCTACGGCTGGGGAATGCCAGGCAGATGTGCCTGTGTGAATGCCCCTTTTAATCTGCTTGGGAAACGGGGCTGGAACATGGCTCTCGTGGGGCCAATTGCCAGTCTGAACTCAATCATAGTGTCCCTTTCCTAGATATGCAGTTTCCTCCTTGGTTTGATCTAGGGCATTCTCCATCCCTGGACCAATTTTATGGAATTGCCTACTGGAGCAAGTTCACAAGGCACCATCTCTGCCTGTCTTTAGGAAGATGTGTGAAATCATTCAATTCCAACGAGCTTTCATCTGAACTCAACGTTTCTGTAAACTATCTCAAGGGCATAGGTTGGGCTGTGAAAGTGTTTGTCAGGTCAGGCTTTGTGGGATATCTTGTTTATTTCTGTATTTGCGATTGTGTTGGCTCGCCTCTACTGGCGGACATATTGTTAGGCAGCTGAGTCTTTGGAGAAAGACAGGGATATACCATACCCTTTTTAAAAATAAATAAATCATGAGATTCTGAGTCCCCAAAATACAGAGCACAAACACGGTTCTCTGAGTAGCACCCGTGAAACAAGGAACCATTCTGCGCAACAGATTGAAATGACTATGTTCTTTCCCAACTGTTTCGATTTCATATTAAACTGAAGGCAAAGATAAACACTCAGAAAGCGGAATTATGCCACATGATACCAGACCTCCTGCTGTTCGAAAGCTGAAGAAGATTCAAAAATAAGCATTCCACCCCTGTGCCGATACCGTGTTTCTCCCCCTCTCTCTCCTGCCTAGCTTATGTCAAATATTTCTCACCAGTCTATGAAAAGGGTCACAGCAGGTCTTACAATCTCCTCTGGGCTGATTGCCACGAGATGTAGAGCATACACGGGGTCATAATTGTATTGCTATTATCTCTCCCTTTTAACCTGTCCGGGAACATGAAAACAAATCACAAAAGAATCCAGTTGGCCTACCAAGCCTGTGGAGAGTCCATCCAACGATTATTTTAATAATATAGCAAGAAACACAAGGCCGGATCCAGCCAGTTTCTTCCACCCCCATTCAGTGCTCCTTAGTACAGTCTGCACTGCAATATGCATTTTGTCCACGTAGGTCCCATGATCCCTAGCATAGCTCTCTTGGTGGTCATAGGGAACTAGGATTGCTAGGTACCTCCTGGCACATGGCAGGGGTGGGGAGGACTTACTGGGAGCAAAGAGAAGCCTAGTCTGGAATTGCCAGCAAGGTAGCGATGTCACTTCCTGCACACACCAGAAGTGATGCCATCATGTCACCCAGGACACACTGGTATTTGGGCAAAAACTGTATGGTAGAAGTCATAGAGTTTTTGCCCAAATACCAGAGTGTCCCTGCATTGCTGGTGGCATGGTGACATCACTTCTGGTGTATGCAGGAAGTGACACGGCTACATTGCCAGCCCTGCAGCCCTAGGCTACCTTTGGCTGCCAGTTCAGTCCCCTGCTGGCCAGTGGATTGGTGCGGGGGAGAGGAGCCCCAGACTGGTGATCCCCTCACCCCCCAACAGAGGTCTGGCAAGCCTAAAGGGGACCCTTTCCTCCCTTTTCCAACAACAAAAAGAAGCTGGTTAGTCCGGCCCACAGTGATTTATAATACAGAGGAAAAGTTGGGAAGGAGGGGAGGAACAGCAAAAGGATGCAAGTCTGAATCTATATCAGGCCCCCAGGGTGGACACCGTGGCACCCACAGACACCTTTCTTGATGCCACCAAGTGTTTTTAGAAAGTGGGAGGAGACAGATCATGGGATTCTTAGCCAGCCAGTCTTCTGTTCGGCTACTGAAGACCAGATCGACTCTGTGGATTGAAATAAAATTGTTTCAGTGGCAGCTGCCAACACATCTTGTTTTCCTCTCTCTGACTCCTCTTTCCCAGCATATTTTTAATTACCCCTCTTCTGCCCTGCACTTGGGCTTCCTCTGTGCATGTGGCCCCACCTCCCATGGCAGCCATTTTGTGGTTGGCTCTTACCTCAAGTGGTGACCACTTTGTGGTTGTGTCCACCACCCTAAGTCAGAACTCCAAAGGTGCCCCACAGGATCAAAAAGTTTGGGGGCTCCAGATCTATACGCTAGCATGGCTAATGTTATTGACACCAGCTTGCTACAGCTCTCACGGAAGGGGACTTTCCAACTGCCCCACTCCTACTGCAGACTGCTGTGCCCCCACAAATCCCACCCAGAAGAAGAAGAAGAAGAAGAAGAAAAGAAGAAGGGGAGGAGGAGATTGGTTTTATACCCTGCCCTTCACTACCCAAAGGCGTCTCAGAGTGGCTTACAAACTCCTCTCCCTTCCCCTCCCCACAACAGACACCCTGTGAGGTCGGTGGGGCTGAGGGAACTTCTGACAGAAACTGCTCTTTTTCAAGTTCTGTGCCAGAACTATGGCTTGCCCAAGGTCATCCAGCAAGTGCAAGTGGAGGAGTGGGGGATCAAACCCGGTTCTCCTGGATTAGAGTCCGCGCACTTAACCACGACACCAAACTGGCTCTCACACCAAAATGGCTGCCATGGGAGGCGAGGCCACTTGGGAACCCCACCCCAGATAAGTAGGAGGGTTATGGTAAGGGTCTGTGGTGTCACAAGCCAGGCTGCAGGGCTAGGCAAGCGCAGGGGTGGTCAAAACACAGTCCGAGGTCAGAACCGGGCAACCAAACAGTCACCGGGAAGAGCAAGTCCAAGGTGCAAGACAGGCAGGGTAGTCAAGGGGCAGTCCAGAGTCAGGAACCAGGCAAGTCAGATAACCAGAGAAACCAAGTCCAAATCACAAACTGTAAGCGTAGTCCAAGGGTCAGAGTTCCAAGAGTCAGGAGTCCGGGCAGTGAAGGTTCAGGGTGCAGAATTGAGTGGAGTCAAACGAGCCGAGGTCGAGGAGCCGAGGGAAGCAAGACAGGAGGCAAGAATCCGAGTGGGGTGGTGCAGAGCATCGTCAAACTGGCTATTTGCTGGCACGAGTTATTCATGTGCCAGCGATGACTAAATAGTATTCCAAGCGGTCAGCAATTAGCACGCTCCAAGCACGTCCCGGCTCCCGCTAGTACTCAGGGCTAAACGAGCACCAGGTGTGCATGCATGCTGCTCGCTGCCGGGCTCCCATGTCCTGTCAATACTGCTCGCGCAAACGAGACACCAGTGGCAGCGAATCGTGTGTGTGTGTGTGCCAGGTGAGTGGGGATCTGCCCCAGCTATTACTGGGCCCGCCTCGGCATTCGCCTCACTGTCAGGTGCGGAGGTTTCTGATGACCAGAAGCTCATCCCTGGCGGGACTTAGCTCCTCTGCTGGAGCCAGGGGCTCGGGCTCAGTAGGAGCCCTGACATGCGGTGGGAGTCAGCAAACACTGCTCTTGCTTTCTGCCTGCAGGCATCCTAGGAGTTAGGCAAGCTCATATAGCATGTCAAGTAGAAGAGTTCTGGTCTGCATATTTTTAGCACTGCTATGGGGAGGGGAATTTCTTTTCCTGAAATTGACTCTTTTAGGTATAGCCTCGAATTCTTTTTTTTATATATCTTTTAAAAGGGAGAGGCAAGGAGGAGAGCCACCTCCTTGGAGATCTTCAGGAGGCACGGCGAGGCCTGCCTGTTTGCCACAGCTTGCCTTTTGCTTGGCATTCTTTTGTATTTTTCGTATGTGTTTGTGTGTGCACACATGTGAGTGTGCATGTACCTGGAAGTCATGGCGACCTCTGGTGACTGACCCCTACCAGGAGGCCTGGAAAATATTCAGAGAAGTGGCTGAATAAAGCCTGCCCCCACTTCTTGCTGATATTCCAAGGAGGTCTCCCATCCAAGTACTTGCCAGAGTCGACCCTGCTTAGCTTCCAAGATCTGACGAGATCAGGCTTGCCTAGGCTATCCAGGTCTGGGGCGGAGGGGGGGAGATTTGGGGTTTGCTATTTTATTTTGGGTTTTCACTGCAAATGTTTTCAACTATTGTTGTGAGCCGCCTTGAACCATGAGGAAAGTGTTGTGTCCTGGGATCAGAAGGCAGAGCTGGCGAAATACAGCCAAGCTTCGCTCTCTGAGAACAATAGGGACTAGGTTCCTGAGCTCACCAGTAGAGAACCAATGGCAGCATTGGCGGGCGATTCAAACCCGCCAATAGGAATATGGGGCCGTCCCCCCTAACTGTATATAGTTGGCCTCCGGCCGTTACTGTTAGTTCTTAGTCTTGTGTGAAGTACGAATAAACGCGTCTTCTCTTATGTCGTCGTCCGAGTCACGAGGCCCGAAACCCAGTACTTTACAGTGGCAACGAAGGTGGGATTTCAACGCCTTCCGTGACTCCATGAGCGACGAAAAGGACACCGCTGAGCGCCGCATCGCTGACCCCGAGAGCAGCACCGCACCGCACCTTCCCAGACAGAACCATGGCCGCTTCTCATGTAACACTGGAGCACTTCGATCCGTCGCAGCCAGAAACCTGGGACGCATGGGTCGACCAGCTCATCAGCTACTTGGAGCTCAATGAAATCCGCCACCCTGACCAGAAACGAGCGATCCTGCTGAACGCCTGCGGCACCCAAACCGTCCGCCTCGCCAAGAGCCTCTTGGTGCCCCGCACGGCCTTGGAGAGCTTGTTTGGGGAGATCCTGGATGTCCTCAACGCTTACTTCAGCCCCCGACCGACCTTCCTGGCCAAGAGGATGGATTTCCAGAGGCGAGTCCAGGCCCAAGGGGAATCCATTGCCACCTTCCTGGCCGCGCTAAGGGCGCTCGCGGTGGACTGCGGATTCCCGAAGGTGGAGGACAACCTGCTGACGCAGTTCGTGTGGGGCCTGGCGGACTCCAAGCTGCGGCGCAAGTTGATTGGCTACCGGAGGCTCTCCTTGGACGAGGCCCTCGACGCCGCAACAGCCCACGAGGCCGCTGAAGGGGAACGCCCGGCCGCGGCCGCCCATGTGGTCGGGAGGGGTCCCAGCCCCGGGAACTCTAACACTGAAGAGGTCTTCGCCCTCAGACCCCAACATCGCCGGCCGGCGCCATTCCAGCAGGCCAACAGAGAGCCAGCCAAGCCTTCCGGCAACCGGACCGTCTGTGCCAGCTGCGGGGAAGGCCATGGAAGGAAATCCTGCAAGTTCCGGGACGCTGTTTGTCACGGGTGCGGAAAGCAGGGACACCTCGCACGGGTCTGCCGGTCCAAGGGCCACAGGAATTCGAGATCGTCGGTTCCACCGCACCGCGCATCGTCCACCGCCAACGAGACGACGGAAGAGGTTGCCGAGTTGAACCATCTCACCGACCAACCACTGCAGGTACTTCGCCTCCCCAACCCCAACCTCTCCTCTACCCCGAAGATCCAAGTAACCGTGCGGATCGAGGGGTCCCCCTGTTGCATGGAAGTGGACTCGGGATCGGCGGCGTCCATCATTTCCATGGACACTTTAAAAAGACTTTGCCCGTCAGGGGACCCCCTCTACGTCCATCGCCACTAAGCTTGGTGGACTTTCAAAAGAACCCTGTCCCCATCCGGGGAGTCGGCACTTTCCGAGTGCAATACCGAGACTTTGAGGGGAACTTGGACTTGGTGGTGGTGGAGGGAAATCTCGTGAGTCTCCTGGGGCGGGCGTGGTTCGAGGCCCTAGGCATCACGATTGGGGGAGTGAATAAGTGCGGGATGCGAGACTGGGGGGTGGTGTGCAAGGAATTCCCCGAGGTCTTTGACGGGAAACTGGGGTGTTATAAAGGGCCCCCAGTGTCGCTCCACTTAGACCCCACAGTGACGCCCATCCGACGGCGTTTCCGCACCGTGCCCCTGGCCCTCCGCCCTAAAATAGAGGCCGAACTGGACCGGTTAGTGGCCCAGGGAGTCCTAGAGCCTGTCCCGAACGCTCGATGGGAGACCCCGATTGTGACACCCGTAAAGCCAAACGGGGAAATCCGCATCTGCGCGGATTATAAGTGCACCATTAACCAGGCACTTCAGGTGCACGCATACCCCGTACCCGTGGTCAGCCACGTCTTAGCAACACTGGCGGGGGCGCGCATATTTGGAAAGCTGGATCTCGCGCAGGCGTACCAGCAACTCCCGGTGGATGCAGCCACGGCCGAGGCGCAAACCATAGTAACCCACCGGGGGGCCTTCAGGGTGAAGCGGCTGCAGTTCGGGGTCAGTGTGGCCCCAGGGATCTTCCAAAATCTCATGGACGACTTGTTAAAAGGGATCCCTGGAGTGACGCCGTTCTTCGACGACGTCCTCATCGCCGCGACCACCCCTGAAAGCTTCGCCGCCCGCCTCCGAACTGTACTGGGACGCTTCCAAGCCGCGGGGCTGAAAGTGAAGCGGGAAAAGTGCCTCCTCGGGGTGCCGGAGGTGGAGTTCTTGGGGTACCGGGTAGACGCAACAGGCCTGCATCCGGCGAGGGACAAGGTGAAGGCCATCGTGGAGGCCCCCGCCCCGAAGTCCAAGGCGGAGCTCCAGGCGTTCTTAGGCCTCCTGAACTTTTACCACGCCTTTCTCCCACACAAAGCCGCCGTGGCCGAACCCCTGCACAGGCTGCTGGATAAGGCGACACCTTGGGCATGGGGAGCGAGGGAGGAGGCGGCGTTTCGGGGGGTTAAAGTACTCTTGATTTCTAACGCTGTACTCGCCCACTTTGATGAAAAGCTCCCGGTGATCCTTGAGTGCGACGCATCACCGTATGGGGTCGGGGCGGTCTTGGCCCACAAGCTACCAGATGGGAGGGAAGTCCCGGTGGCTTATTACTCCCGCACGCTGTCCTCCGCGGAGCGGAACTATGCACAAATCGACCGGGAGGGCTTGGCACTGGTGGCGGGGGTTAAAAAGTTTCACAACTTTGTGTACGGGCGGCCCTTCACGCTCGTAACCGATCATAAGCCGCTCCTGGGACTGTTCGCGGTGGACAAACAAACGCCGCAGGTATTGTCGCCCCGGGTGTTGCGCTGGTCCTTGTTTTTAGCGGGCTACCAGTACCGGTTGGAGCATCGGCCGGGCAAGGCGCTGGGTCATGCCGACGCCTTGAGCCGCCTGCCGCTGCCGCATACGGGGGAAGATCCGGCCCCAGCTCCCGCAGTATTGTTAATGGAGGAGCTGCCAAACCCCCCCCTTCAGGCTGCAGACGTGGCCGCCCGCACGTCCCGAGATCCCATTCTCTCCCGGGTCCTAAACTGGGTGGTGAGGGGATGGCCAGCGGAACAGACAGGGCCAGAGTTCACGGCATACAAAGCCAGGCAGGAAGAGTTATCCGCCTTGAAAGGGTGCTTACTATGGGGGGACAGGGTGGTCATCCCGGGGCCCATGAGACAAGGGGTTCTAGAAACGCTGCACGAGGCCCACCCTGGCATTGTACGAATGAAAGCTCTGGCAAGGAACTACGTGTGGTGGCCCAGGATGGACGCAGAAATTGAAACCTGGATCCGAGGGTGCACACGGTGTCAGGAAGTCCGCCCCAGTCCCCCGAGAGTGCCAACCCAAAGCTGGGAGTCTACCCACAAGCCGTGGTCACGCCTACACGTGGATTTTGCCGGGCCGTTTCAGGGGCTCCAGTTCATGGTGACGGTAGACTCCTACTCGAAGTGGGTGGAAATAAGCCCAGTGTCTACCACCTCTGCCAAAGCGGCAATAAGGGCCCTGCGGAAAATATTCGCGACGCACGGGTTGCCAGACACACTCGTGTCGGACAATGGGGCAGCGTTCACATCTGCTGAGTTTCAAGTGTTCCTCACAAGGAACCTAATCAGGCACATACGATCAGCGCCCTTCCACCCGGCAACAAATGGACAGGCGGAGAGAACGGTACGCACCGCCAAAGAAGCCCTGAGCCGCATAACGGAGGGGGATTGGGAGTTCCGGCTGGCCCGCTTCCTCCTAACACACCGCACCACCCCAAACCCCATCTCCGGGCATTGCCCCGCAGAACTATTGATGGGCCGCCGCCCCACGACTTTGTTAGACAGGCTCCACCCGGACCGAGCCCCAGAGGGAAAGCTGGTCGAAACCCGGGAGGCGCCCCGAAGCTTCCTCCCGGGGGAACCTGTCTACTTCCGGAATTACGGGGCGGGGCCTCAGTGGTTGGCCGGGCGCATCCTAAAACCCACCGGGCCAGTGTCATATGAGGTCCTAGCAGATGGGGACAGGGTCCTCCGGAAACACGTGGACCAGCTCCGGAGGCGGCAAGACCCCGACACAGGGATCCAGGCCCCGTTACCGAGAAACGCCGCAGCCGCTCCAGCATCCGATCGGCTGCAGGCACCGCCAGCGGAGCCAGCGCCTGAAAGACCACGGAGTCCGGATGGGGTCCCAGAGACAGCTGAACCGCCGCCGCCGCTGCCGCCGCTGTTGCCGCCGCCATCGTCACCACCACAGCTACTACCGAAGAGCCAAGCTCCTTGTGCGGGAGGACCACCCGATGGGGGCCCCGCCAGTCCGGTACCGGCCCCCCGACGTTCACTAAGGGAACGGAGGCCACCAGCATACTTAAAGGACTACGTCACCTGAGAGGAGACGAACTATGGGGGGAGGGGTGTTGTGTCCTGGGATCAGAAGGCAGAGCTGGCGAAATACAGCCAAGCTTCGCTCTCTGAGAACAATAGGGACTAGGTTCCTGAGCTCGCCAGTAGAGAACCAATGGCAGCATTGGCGGGCGATTCAAACCCGCCAATAGGAATATGGGGCCGTCCCCCCTAACTGTATATAGTTGGCCTCCGGCCGTTACTGTTAGTTCTTAGTCTTGTGTGAAGTACGAATAAACGCGTCTTCTCTTATGTCGTCGTCCGAGTCATGAGGCCCGAAACCCAGTACTTTACAGAAAGGCGGGATAGAAACGGTTTAATAGATAACAAATCAATTAAAGAGGGATTTGTCTTTCTTTCCAAAGAGAAATCAATGCACCCCTTTGCAAATTCAGCCCTTGCAGATGTTCTGTGTTGTGCACCACAGGGCGATGCTCTAGCAGGGCAATCGGAATGTCTGGGAAGATACTGCCCGTCTCTGAGCATCTACAGAGTGCAATTTCTGACATTTTGCAGAACATCTCTATTTGCCCTTCCTCCCTTTGAATTTCTCTTTGACCAAAACAGAACTGATTAGAAGCTGACTCTGAATTCTTAAAAGAGGGGAAAGAAACAGATTTCTGGATTTCAGAGAGAAACTGGGCAAAGAGAAACCAAGAGAATTTCTCTTAAGAAAGCTACATAGTTTTTAGGGTGCCGAACGTGACTATGTAGTGTTCTAGCATCCCCGAAAATTGTATGTCTCAAGATTCCTTGCCAACAGGCATAGGCTCACAAGCTCATTTTGCATTCCAAGCTGGAGAACTTCTGATGCTCGATTTGCAATGCAGTTGAGCATCACATGTTATCACTACTTACGCACCGACGCAGCAGATTAATCGGAGCAAACCAGTTCTGCAGGGATGCACAGATATGGCATATGATTTTATCATTCATACTACTTCCCACCCCATGACATTACTTCCAAGAACACCTGCAAGCCAAGGTCACATACACTGGCAAACGAACCCGAGAATTAGCAGAGTCCAACAGCAGACGTTCCATTGCATTCCATTGACACAGAGCAGGAACCCTCCTGGTTCACATGAATGGAAGGTGTACATGCGTGGAAAACTCACCTGTTGCCCAGTTCACACAAAAGAGCTATGGCATGTATCTTGCTCATGAAGCACGTGGTCAGAACTGGATTAAGATATGAGTCCATAAATGATGTCAAGTTTAAGAGACTCCATAGCATTACTGAAAATAGCGATTTAGCCTTTTTAGTCCCTTTAGAGTTTCTTTTTTATTATTTTTGTTGACTTCAAATTACAACCCGACAGTCTTGGACAACACATATCCCTCTAATACTGCCCTCTATTTCTACCCTCGCATAGCAGCCACTGAAGCCAAACATTTTGCAGCAGCCGATATAATTCCAAAATTGGTATAAAGCCAGCAAAAAAGTTGAAGAGGAGAGTGAAGCACCCAAAGTAATCATTGGTCAAATCCAAAATCTCTCAGAGGGGTCACTAAAACATAATCGAAAGGTTTATAAGATTATGCACGGGATTGAGAAGGCTGAGAAAGAAGTACTTTTCTCCCTTTCTCACAATACAAGAACTCGTGGGCACTCCATGAAATTGCTGAGCAGTCGGGTTAGAACAGATAAAAGGAAGTACTTCTTCACCCAAAGAGTGATTAACATATGGAATTCACTGCCACAGGAGGTGGTGGCAGCTACAAGCATGGACAGTTTCAAGAGGGAATTAGATAAACATATGGGGCAGAAGTTCATCAGTGGCTATTGGCCACAAGGTATAGATAGAAGGTATAGATAGAAGATATAAATAGAAACTCTCAGTCTGGGGCAGGTGATGCACTCTATTCTTGGTGCTGGGGGGGGCAGCAGTGGGAGGGCTTCTAGTGTCCTGGCCCCACTGCTGGACCTCCTGATGGCACCTGGTATTTTTGGCCGCTGTGTGACAGAGTGTTGGACTAGATGGGCCATAGGCCTTGGCAAGCCAAGATGGCGTTTTCCAGGTAGAAACATTCTTCATTCTCCAGGGCTGAAGTTACTGGCATTACGAGGAGCAGAGAGCAGATTTGTGGCTCCTCCCCCATCCTGAGGGCATCCCCAAACATACCCATGCATTTACAGGTGGTGGTGGTGGTAAATCCAGTCCTACGCAGACCCTGGGTAAAGCCACAAAATCACTCCATGTGTATTTCAAAGAAGACCAACGTTGCTGCCAAGTTCACTTCCAATAAATAAGTCCTCTGTTGATGCCTTCCCGCACCATCTGTCATAACAGCCATTTTGCTCATATTGATACGATTTTTTAAAAGCATGTAACTAAATACAAATATTGTTGAGGAGAACGGATTGGGGGGAAAAGCCATTTAGGGCTTTCAAAGGGATGAGCCGGCGCTTTGAACCATTCCCGGAAGCTAATTGGCAGGTGACTCAATACCACCTAATAGATACCAAGAAGCCCTTCAACGTTATTGCCAAAATGACATCAGAGGAAGCCACAGTTTACAAAACAATGTCGTTTCCCTTGTCATACACCGAGTCTGCTGCAGTCTTTGAAATGAAGATCACAAGAGGATGTTTTGTTTTGGTGATTTGCTGTTAGGTTAGGCTGCTACATTCTTTGAACGGCTCGGCTGGAAATAAATCTTTTTTGTTGGCAGGGCGGGTGCGACGCATCCATTTCGACTGGGGTGCCAAGACAGCCTCCAGGATCTGTGGGAGGCAGACAAATATTGCAATAATTCCATTCTGCCCCCGTTCCCCTACATCACACTCCTCCCCCTAATCCACGTCAGTTCAATTAGCAAGAGTATATGCAAAGGCTGCGAGAAATCTGTTGTTTGTTTCAAGAAAGTGCTGTTTCAGAATATACGTCCGTGATATTGAAGCACACTGCAGGAAGGTCTCAATTACTCATTTTCTCCTGAAGAGAAAACGTGCGTATTCCCTTCCTGATGCTCGAAACAATCTATATGAAGCAAAGCAGGCCAGATCATACCGGCTTGGACTGCACATTTGTCGAAATCATAGAATTTGTGTGTGTGTGCATGTATGTGTGTGTGCATGTGTGCCCATGCCTGGAAGTCATGGCGACCTCTGGCAACTCCTACTGAGGCATGGAGGACATTCAGAGAAGTGGCTTGATAGCCTGCCTCTGCCTCCCGGCCCTGGTATTCTTTGGAGTTCTCCCATCCAAATACTTGCCCGAGTCAGCCCCACTTAGCTTCTGAGATCTGATGATAACATGCTTGCCTGGGATATCCAGGTCAGGGCTGGGAAACCGTAGTCTTGAATGCTCCCCGCGTGAAACATACACAGAGTTGGATCCAGCGCACAAATTTCTGCTTGTGCTAAGTGATCACGCAAGAAAGAGACTGCAGTAGCCATTTGCACCAAGTCAAACTTATGGTGTGTCTCCCCCACACACACTTGCGCTTCTGCTTGTGCAAGATCTTGTGCAACCAACTTCTGGACACAATGACATATAGGGGTGGGAAGCTCTAGGTGTTGCACAAGGTCTTGTGCAAGCAGAGCTGCACCAAATCCAGTTATGCTTCTGTGCGCTCGTTGCTGGATCCAAGCCACAAGCAGAAAACTATTTCAGCTTTGAAAGGATGGGGTTAACATTTTCTCCTCCTGCAATGCTGGTTTTCTACTTATTGCAAGTTTGGTTTCTGCTGGGAGAACACACACACACAAAGGCATCCACCATCGACACAGCTGAAGTGGAGCAGTCCTGTCCACCAGTCCACTTCATCCTTCCAACGCTCCCTCTAAGCTGTGGGGTCTGGTGAGCAAAAATTCTACTTTGTGAGCTACAGGCACCAAAGTTGTGAGCAAGCGATTTGGCTGCTGCATCGATTAGTTTGCTCTGGAGCCCATCCTTCCTGAGCGGAGACAAAAACGTGTGAGCCGGAGGCTAAAGAAAACTGTGATCTAGCTCACACTAACTCAGCTTAGAGGGAACATCGCTGGCTCCTTCTGTGCAGGCAGATGGCAGACAAAGAGCAGGGCTGGTGTCCGCACACCCTAAGGTAGGGCAGCCGCTGGGGCCCGGGACCCTTAGTGGGGCCCACTGCTCCTGACCCCCTCCCCTGTGGCCCATCTGGACCCATGCTCCCAATTCCCCAGTGGAAAAGAGCGAGAGTTTGGGCCCTTGGAAATACTTGGGTGGGGGCGGGAAGAAGTCCACCAGGGATCGGGGCATGGGGGAATTTTAAAATCACTCTAAAACGGTGATAATGAATTGGGGCTGGCGACAATTTTGCCTTCTCTGTTAACTGGGCTCAGTGGAGGAGAGGGGGATCACTTCGGGTTGCCAGCCTCCAGGCAGGGCCTGGAGGTCTCCCGCTTTTACGACTGATCTCCAGCTGGCAGAGATCAGCTCCCCTGGAGGAAATGCTTCGAAGGGGGGACTCTGTGGCATTGTGCCATGTACCCCTCCCCTCCCCAAACCCCACCCTCTCCCGGATCCACCCCCAAAGTCTCCAGGTATTTCCCAACCCAGACCTGGCAACTCTAGAATTACTCTCTGTGTCTGTAAAGGGGAGCCTCCCTAGCTTCCCGTCTGCACGAAGCAAAAAAGCCGCCCTTCCCCTGCGTGCCAGGCAGGCAGGCTGCGGCTGTGCAGGAAGAGGGTGTGTGCATGTCCTCTCTTGGGTTGCCAGCTCCATAGTGAGAAATTCCTGGAGATTTGGGGGATGGAACATGGGGAAGGTGGGCAAGGGACATGAATCGCTTACAATACCATACAGCGGAGGTGTCAAACTCATTTGTTACGAGGGCCGGATCTGGCATAAATGCCACTTTGTCGGGATGGGCCACGTGTGCCGGAAAACGTAATGCCAGGTACCGGAGACATAAACTGTATAAAGGACAGCTGCTGGTAAGCTCCAAGTTAGTGTATCCTCACTGCAAGGCCCCCTGGGCTGGGAGGGGGGTGCAGAGGAAAACCCACAGAGGCAGAGACTGGAGAGCCAGCAATGCAGCTCTGGGCAAACATTCCCACAATGCTTGACTGCTGCAGACGAGGTTGTTCTGCCATGCCGGAGCCACAATCGGAGTGGCTCCACCTGCTCCCCTCCCTGAGCAGTCTTCCATTCCCTCCCTTGTACCAGTTGCTCGCAAGCTGCCTAAGAGCCCTGAATGGGCCAGTCCTGGCCCCCGGGCCTTACGTTTGACACCCCTGCCATGGAGTCTGTCCTCTGAAGTAGCCATTTTCTCCAGGGAAAGTGTTCTCTCTAGTCTGGGGATCACTTGTAATTCTGGGAGATTGCCTTATTCCTTATTGGGTCTCTCCTGCTCTTTGATTACATCGCTTTATGCCATGTAATCCGCCATGGCTGAGTTCAGACTGGCAGTTTGAAGCGGGAGCCAGTCATGGCAAAAAAGCCCCGGAAGAAACTGTTCCAGGTGTTCCTGGTCACACTGTGCCGACTGATGCGGGAACATACCGGGAGGAGGCGCATGGGAGCGTTCAGACTGCTGGCCCAGAAGCACAGCTGTAAACAGCTTTTTTGTGGTAAATCAGCTGGATGCCTGTGTGTGCATGAGCGCATGTGTGCGCTCATGCACACATAGGCATCCAGCCGATTTGGAGAGGATCCTATTGTGCCGGAACCACATTGGGCAGTAGAGTGGAGCACGGCCAATCATATTGCTGCTGCCTTATGCGCAACATGGGTTGCTCCCAGCTTTTCAGCTGAGTGTTCATACTTCTGGGAAGCGGAATGCAGTGGGATAAAGGCACTCTCCGGGATTTGCAACCACTTTCAACAGGTATCTTTTAATAGCGGGAACAAAGCGGAACAGCACAGGTTGCCTCCAGGTGGGGAACGCCAGGCAGATGTGCCTGCATGAATGCCCCCATTAATCTGCTTGGGAAACATGGCTGAAATGTGGCTATAGTGGGGCAAATTGCCAGTCTGAACTCAGCCCATGAGTCTCAAGTAGAAAACTGGTAAATAAATGATAAAGTATAAATACATAATAAAGTAAATAAATAATGATGTGCTCACCACCACGGCGCTCATTGGCTACAGGCCTGCACAGAGCTGATGGAAAGATGTGGTGGGTCAATCCGGCAAGGGAAAGAGAACAGGAAAAATGGGAAAAAGCATAATCTGCCTGTCTTGATTTATTATTTATTATTATTATTTTCAATTTGTATCCCGCCTTGCCGGAGAACTGGCTCAAGGCGGCGACTGGCTCACGTCCAGTGATGTCAGTGTCAGTAGTGATGGAAGGACACTGGGGAGCGGAAGCAACTGCGAGAATGGAAGGCGTTGAATGCCCTTCTCATTCACCTGGGTGCAAATAGGATGCAGAATTAGGATCTGCCATTGTACGGGGCCAAAGCTTTGGAGTCCTGCGGCCCACTGGTGGAATCTGGGTTGTACTGTGATTGGCACAACTTTTGGATCTGAAACCTCATTGGTGCAAGGGTCATGACCTGAGCTGTCATAAGGCATTCATATTCTATTGTAGTGTGGTACCAAAGAACAGAACCTCCAAAGAACAAAACCTAGGAGATGTAAGAGGGAAGGGAGCTATGCCTGGTTGTAGCTGATATAAGTAATGTATAGCAGACACGACTCAGACTCACTTGAGGGGGCGATGCCCCTGCCTTGGCTTTTGATTGAGTTGCCAGGCTCCTCATTGAGATGGTGATTCTGAGAACCTTGATCATTATCCTGCAAAGTTGATTCATTATTCATGGCCAAAGTGTGAGGAGCTTTGGGGAGGGGGAGAGCATAAAAGCTAAATGTGCCCCTGGAGTTCTCAGGCAGCCAAGCTACTTCCTCTTGAAAGTAGCCCCCTCCCAAGAAATGCATGCCTTAATCAAGAGAGCCTGCCTTGATTCTTCTTCTTCTTCTTTTACGGATTCATCCATGCCTCTTACTGCAAAAGGCCAGAGGATCTTGGGGTACAAAAAGACACCAGTCTCACGGGGGAGGGGCTGAATCAACAAATCGGCATGTAAAATAATTTGTCCTGCTTATCCTTATTCTAATAGCCAAAATGTGCGGATATCTATTCCCACCAACAGGGGGCTCACTCTCGCCCAACAGCTTTTCCTGCAAAATCCTGGGTTTGTAGAAAAATCCAAAAAGTGAAGAAATCCCTTCAGGAACAGTTAAATTCCCCCAAAAGCCTTTTGAAATGGCCTCTGCAGGGACCTAACTCCAGGCATCAACGGTGAGAGATTAGAACGTTGAGGGGGGGGAGAGGCTTCTAACTGGCTCTGTCAGTAAAGGGTGGGGGAAGGGCCCTTTCTTTCCAGGCCTCTTTCGACCTTGGAGGGAGGGAGGGAGGGAGGGAGGGAGGGAGGGAGGGAGCCTTGGGGCCAGGCCTCACAAGAGTTGCCAGTGCCAGGCTGGGGGATTTCTAGAGATTTTGTGGTGGACTCTAAGGAGGGCTGGGTTTGGGAAGGGAGAGGCCTTAGCTGGGTATAATGCCACAGAGTCCACCCTCCAAAGCAGCCATTTTCTGCAGGGAGACATACCTCAGCTGTCTAGAGTCCAGTTGTAATTCTGGAGGGTCTCCAGGGCCCATTTGGAGGTTGGCCACTCTAGGCCTGGCAGTAGTCTAGGGTTGCCAGGTCCCCCCTGATTTGCATGACTCACCTAGCCTCGGCTGCTTGCTACCATTCATCAGCAGCCACCCTATAGAAGCCAGTGAGGTGCAGCAGTTAGAGCTTTAAAGTAGGGTCTGCATGGCCCAGGTTCAGATCCCCATCTTGCAGTGGAAGGTGACTGTGTGATTTTGGACCAGTCACATATTTCAGCCTAACCAACCTCACAGGGTTGTTGTGCAAATAAAAAGGAGGAGGGAATAATGAAAGCTGCTCTGGCCCTCACTGTGGAGAAAGACTGTAATTTTCCTAGGTAGAGGCTGGGAGGTGGAGATGGAAAACAGGAGACAGAGAGGCAGATAAAGGTAGGTTGGCTGTTGGTTGGGAAGGAAATAGGGTTGCCAACTCCAGGTTGGGAAATCCCTGGACATTTGAGGGGTTAAGCCTGGAGAGGGTGGGATTTGAGGAGGGGAGGAATTTTAGACTGGTGTAATGCCTTAGACCACCCTCCAGCCATTTCCTCCACGAGAACCACCATTGCCAGCCTCTGGGTGAGGACTGGAGATCACCCAGAATTACAACTGTTGTCCAGGAGACAGAGATCAGTTCCCCTGGATAAAATGGCTGTTTTGGAGGGTTGAGTCTATGGCATCATACCCTGCTGAGGCTGCTTGCCTCCCCAAGCCTCACTGTCCCAAGGCTCCACCCCCAAATCTCCAGGAATTTCCCAACCTGGAGCTGGCAGCCCTAAGGTGCATTGATCTCTGTAGCTGGGAGATCCGTTGTGATTCCCAGAGTGCTGCCACTGCTGCTGTGGGGGGAGAGGAAGCAAGTGGGTGGCTGAGAGCACTGCCACCACTGCTACTGCTGCTCTGCAGAGTGGGGGAGGAAGCAGGCAGGAGGCTGGGAGAGTGATGAATGATGGGGTGGGGGGCAGAAAGAGAGAGAAAGAGTGATGAAGTGGGGAGGCAGAAAAACAAAGAGAAAGATGACAGTTCAGAAAGAGAGAGGAAGTCACATGCATGGAGGAGAAATAGAGAGTAAGAAAAGGGGGGCAGAGGGGAGAAATAGTGTGAGAGAGGTAGGGGGTGAACAGAGGAAGCAAAGGTGTGACGAATGAGATAACCATCCCACAAGTTTCTTGCCGGTCTCCACTTGTCTATATACTAATAGCGATGAGTGGCTTCCATCTGTAGATACCTAATCTGCAGACCAGGGACACACTCACAATAAACACATTTTTCTGCAAACTTGGGGTGGGGGGAATATGAGTTTCCGCCCTCTGCAAGTCTCACGAGCCCCCCCCTTGTATCCTTATATTCCCCGCCCCGTTTTAAAATGTACTCTGTGGCAGTGAAGGCAGTACTGCTCATTTTTTTGGCTGGCCCTGAGCAGATAGCAATGATGGCAGCAGTGATGTTGTTCCAAGGGGGCAAGTGACCCGTTACACGCTGGGCCCAGTTTTGTAGATTAAATTGACTGCAAGCCATCCAATTTGGACTGCAATTTAATTTCAGCTCCAGCGGTGAATGTTCCTGGCATCTCTGCTCATCATGATCGTATGGAAACCATTCAGCTTGGGCAGCCTGAGACTGGGGTCAGGATCCTTGGAAAGGTTGGGGACTCACCACTGTTTTTGACACCTGCACCAGGGAAAGGTGATACGGATGATGAAGGAGGGAATCGATGCCCGACAACAGAAGAAACCCATTTACCAGGAGAAACCCCTTCCCCTAGGCTGGTATGTGTACATGGTGCATCTATTGTGATGAAACAGCATTTTGGTCCTCCACACTGCAAACAGTAAAACTGGCCAGGCCTAGTTCTCTGTCGCGACACAGAGGGCTCCTTCCACAAGACAGACTACTTCTGGACTTGTATGAACAGGGTATATTTTACCCGTTTAGGCAGCAGCAGTGAAATAAGGGGTCCAGTCTAAAGCTCCACTCCTTGCCATCGCCTCCTGGCACATCTTACTCATTCACAAAATGACAGTGGGATGACTGATTATGCTATTCCATAAATAGAATGGATGGATGTAATTTTCTAGTAGCCACACAGTGCATAATGTCTCAACTGCATAAACGTCCAAATTATCTAGAATGTGTCTGACCTACAAGCCTTCATAATGCATGTTGGCGGCAATGCTAAGAACACTTGCCTGGGTGTAAAACCCGCAGATTAACATTGAAGAACTTTCTTCTGAGTAGGGATGGGTACAAATGTCATCACAAACTGAAGTTTGTGACAAACACTGCCAGTTTGTGGTTTGCGAGTCAGAGGTTTGTGCCCATCCCTATCCACGACCCTCCCATGCCCTTCCACATGATTTTGGAGGTTCGTGGTGGGAAGAGGGGGGGGGGTCGATGACAAGAAGGATCACTGAAATGGCTTGCATCTGTCTAGCTGAAATAGATGCAAGCCATTTCAGTGAAAGGGATCATTGAAATGGCTTGCAAAAGCCATTTAAACAGAACCTTCCCTTTAAATGGCTTTGGCAAGATCTTCCACCTCCTTCCATTCTGATGGCCTTGGGGAGCCTCCACCAGCAGAAAGGAGGGCAGGATCTTTCCCAAACCTAACAAACCATGAACTGGTTAGGTAACTGGGAAGGTTCATGGAGGTTCATAGTTTGTGAGACCCCCACGAACCTCCACAAACTTCTATTTTTGTGTTTTGTGCCCATCTCTACTTCTGAGTGGGCTTTGCTCTGCATCCTAAATCTAAGTATTATTAAGAGTCAGTAGAACTGCTCTTCTGCAGCTGCATTGTAACTACTAGCTTCTTCAGTTCTGCAACTGCCTGGCGCCTCTTATTGCTTTGTATTCTAACTTCCTAGCTTCTCATGCTTGTTAGTCCCTCCAGAAATAACAGAGTCTGGAGATCAAACACAGAGAAAACATACCACAAATGTTTAAAGCTCTGTACCTTTTACAACCATCCCATAGAGCAGAACACTGTTAGGTAAAGGTTTCCCTTCCTCAAAAACTAGTCGAATCTGACTCTAGGAGGTGGTGCTCATCTCTGTTTCCAAAAGCCAGTGCTGTCTGAAGATGTTTCTGTGGTCATGCAGCCAGGTGAATGGAACACTGTTACCTTCTCACCGAAGTGGTACCTAATTTATCTTCTTGCAATTTCTTGCTTTTGAACTGCTATGTTGGCAGGAGCTGGGACCAGAGACGGGAGCTCACTCTGACATGGGGCACTAGGGTCTCAGACTGCCGAACTATAGACCTTCTGGTCTGCAGCTCAGAGTCTTAACCTCTGAGCCACTGTTATCTTCATATTAAAAATGGAAGACCTGAGCATGAGAACACTAGCTTGCTCGAGACAATCTAGCCAGGCTGTATATAGCTGAGGTAGCACTGGAATTGTGCTCTTCAAAATGCCAGTTCTTAATTCCTTCCATTCCCTTTAACCATCTTCGGCTGACTCATATTTTAGTGAAGCTTTGTGCTCAGGGTTGTGGCAACCATTGTAGGGAACATCATTTGTACTGACAAATGCAATGACTAATGCTGATGTATGCAATTTTCCAAACATTTCTAAGACAACAATACAGTTTGCCTAGACACAACAGCACCTATACATCCCATTGACTACTCCAAATGCAGAGTGAAATCTATGAGAACACCTCAGTGATGTACTTTTTTCTCCTCTAGGGAGCAACAAATATGATCACTGCAAACAGTTATCACAAATCTTGAAAGTGCTAAAAGCATAAAAATGTAGCCTTGTCATGCCTCTCTGAGGTTTATTTCCATGTTGAAAGTTGCCCTATGCGCTGTCTGTGCAATTGCAAATGACCAGCTTCTCTTATGTCTCTGGTTGTCACGACTTCGAAGCAAGACTTCACAAACTGCAGAAGAGGGAAAGTGCCCTGAAGGGGGACTGCCGTGATATTTTAGAGCTGTCACCCTGCAACTGAGGATCCTCAGTTGCAATACTATGCAGTTTGTACCCGTTAACTGCAACAAAGCATTGTTTTAGATTTTGTGAATGTCTGTAAGGAAGAGGGAGCAAGGGAAGATCTAGGATGGCAGAGTGGTCTCATGGCTCAAAACCCAAAACACGGAGGGCATAGTGGCAGTTAAAACTCTAGAGCTCAGTTCCGGCATTTGACTTCTGGGAAAAAACATCTTTTGCACAATCAGTAGAGGGCTTGAGAATGTCCCCATGAAACAGCACATAGGAAATGTCACATCTGAACTAGGTGATTGTGTATATAAGCAATGCATAACTCACCCAATATTCAGGACCCTTATATGAGCTGAGAAAGTGACCGAAAGATTCACAAGATATCAGCTACCTGTGCATGTGCATTCTCTGTCATGTCCTGAGAGTTGCCAGCTCTGGGTTGGGAAATACGTGGAGATCTGGGGGCGTGAAGTTTGAAGAGGGTGGGGTTTGGAGAGAGGATGGACTTCAGCTGGGTGTAATGTCTCAGAGGTCCTTTCCTCATTTGCCCACCACTCCGGATTTTCTCAGTATTTGAGTCAAGGCAATTTAAATCCATGGCAAGACAGCATCCAGATAACCCGGGGCAACAGCAGGCTGAAACTGGGATGACCACTGAAGGGAGGTAATGTAAAGCAGAATCAGGGAGGAAACCTGGATTAAAAAGGAGATTGAATTTGATATTAGTGCAGAATTGCTTGGAGGACACAGCAGTGAACATGGATTAAAAAGAGAGCACAGAAAGGGCCAGATCCACCCTTCCAAAGCAACCATTTTCTCCAGGGGGACTGAGGTCTGTAGTCTGCAGATCAGATGTAATTCGGGGGGGTCTCTGGCCCCCTGGTAAGAAAAATAAATAAATATATATATATATATATAGATGTATACAGATGTGTGCTAGATGCCCTCAGAATAATGCAATAACAAAAGAGACTAGATTAAACCCATAACATCATTTTAGTAATGAAAAACAACCACTTATTCCTTCATAGAAAAAAAATACAAAGGTCAATAAAATTATACATAGCAGTCTGCTCCAAACTCTCTCCATCAATATCCTTCTAACAGTCTTGTATTCTCAAAAGCTGTCTGCTCCAAATTCAAGCTCTCTTTCAACACTTTTTCCAGATATTTAAGAGTTTCAGACCTCTGGTCTTTCCTCAGGAACAAATCCTATATAGGAATCCCACATTCAGTGTTACTTTCAAGTTGACACATTCTTTGATTTACTTTTCTGTTAATTTACTTGGGCAAGGTCTCCTCACTTATTTTCAAGCATGCTGCTACTGCTGCCACCAAAGTCAAATGGACCCAGACTATGCCTCACCACCAACCAGACTGTCTTGGGATTGCATGTTATTCTTGTGGATTGATTGGGTCTCTGGCCCTGCCTGGAGGCTAGAAAGCCCATGTGGTCCCCACCTTGTGGAGTGGCCTGCCTGAAGATGTCAGGAAGGTTCCCATTGTCCTGGCTTTTCACAAACTATGTAAGATTATGCCACAGGCAGGGTGCAGCCCCTAGTTTCCCACTTTACCCTGCCTTCCTCATGTTAGCTATCTGCCCTCCTGTTAGCGTTGTTATAGGAAACAGAATTTCTTTTCCCACCATTCTTTTTTTTTTTTAGATATAGCCACCAATTCCTCCTTTCTCTTTTTTCTCTTGTAAAAGAGGAATTTCTCTTTGATTTCTCTTTGAAGAGAAACCAAGGCATACTTCTGTAACTTCAGCCCTTGCAGTTTTAGGTTAGGTACCACAGGGGGAGTGCTCTAGCAGGAGGACAGGCAGGTCTGGGAAGATGTCACCTTCCTCTGAGCATCTCCAGAGTGAAACGCTGACATTTTGCAGAAACCTCCCTTCCTGCCCCTCCTCTCTTCAAATTTGTCTAATGGTCTAAATGGAATTTGTTATGTATTGTCTTAATACATACAGTTGAGTGACTTGAGCTTTAGCCCACAACATCATAGAGGCCTGGCATCCTAAACTGCACATTCTGATTGGCTACCTCGCACAGGGGGCCAATCAGAGCTTAGGGATGTTTTCGAGGGAGAAACAACTATTGGTCTTTATCTCTGAGTTATGATTGGTGTTTAACAACCTAGGGGGTGTGGTTTGCCTGGCAAAAAGAGTCTTAAGTTGAGCTGCTTACTGCATTGCTGTCGTTGATTGTTATGGTTAACAAAGCTGAATCACTTGTTAAGAGCTGCCTCAAGACAGATATCTTGTAGACTTGATTAGAAACAGACTCCAAATGCCTAAAAAAAGAAAGGAAAAGAAAGGGATTATGGGATTTCAGGGAGAAATTGGGTAACGAAAAATTAAGATAATTTCCCCCCCCACTACCTACCTATCCTGTCCATACACGGGGCCGTCTCTCTTTACTCCAGAAACAATTCCGGCCCTCTGTCACACACCCACGTTCAACTTTTTCCCAAAAGGGCACTCGCGGCCCACCCCAATCCGAGCTCATACATTAGCCGAGAATCACCTACATGGGAATGAGAGATGAGGAAGAAGAAAACAGAGCAAATGAGGCAGGCTGTGACCTTGCATATTATATCTCCCAAGTACCTCTGTGATTTAAAATGTCATTTCTGTTAGCTACCGTCCCTGCAGAAGCAGGGACAATAAAATGTTATTTAAAGGTAGCGAAATAAAAGACTTGGGAAGAGAAAGCACTTCCACGAGGCATAATTTTAGCCAGCCACTAAGATGCACTTTCTGCTGCTGAAAGAGCACAAAGAAGGCATCTAGTCTACAATCTGTCCTTTTATGGAGTTCATTCTGGGGAAGACGCATGAGCAACCGCAAGAGGTTCAGGGATTCAGCAGGTGACAGGAGAGAAAATGAGCCCTCATTTCCTGTGTTCAAAACAGCCCCCCAGACCTCCTACTTGCTACGAATAATGTGCTGATAATTCTAAAAATCAAAGGCATCACTTTTTCCAACACTGTAAGATCAAAGTATTCAAAGATATTGACTTAGCATGCATCAATGCTCTATTCAGCCTACCAGCAGTTTAGTTTTAACTATGGATTTTTATGTATCATACTGCACTTTGTTATTGTTTACCTTGTAGGCTGCCTTGAGTTTCAGTACAGGCAATATGCCCCCAAAGATATCCAGGTGGCCTCGACCAGGGCCCGGGCCAAAGAGGCCCCAGCCAGTTGGATCTCTCTGCTGAATGACATCTGTGCCCTGTCTGATTTATTAAAATTTCACAGGGCAGGTAAGGCAGAGCTGTTCCGCCAGGGCCTTTGGTCGAGGCCAACGACGGTTCCCTTACATCCACCCGGCACCCTCCCCCTCCCCCCATCACTGAATGCTAGATATGCCATCTTATTCTTAAACTGTTTTCAAATATTTATGTTTGAATCTTTTTAAAAAAAATAGATTTTTATGGTCCTCGTTGGTTTTATAATGGATTGAATTACTCCATTGTCAACCGCCCGGAGCCCCGCATAAGCAGGGAAAGGCAGTCAAAAAATCTAATGAAATATCCTGAAATGTACTTTGAAAAAAGAGCCAGAAATGTTACTTTTAGGGCTTAAAATGGAAGCAATCAATGTGACAAAGAGAACATTGTTATGGTATTTAATTACAACGGCAAGGATGACTTATGCTCAATTCTGGAAACAAGAGAAGATACCAGATAAATGGGAATAGATAAAGAAGATGATTTTTATGGTAGAAATGGACAAACTGACAAAAAAAACTCAATGGAAAAGAAGATGCAGAATTTTCAGCAGATTGGAAAGACTTTAAAGTTTACTTAGAATTGAATTGGGATGTTAAAAATAGATTACTTTGCTTTGATGACTACTAAGAATAGAAGTAGTACAAGTGGAGACCCGCAAGAAACTTGCGGGATGGTTATCTCATTCATCACACCTTTGCTTCCTCTGCTCACCCCCTACCTCTCTCACACTATTTCTCCCCTCTGCTCCCCTTTTCTTACTCTATTTCTGCTCCATGCATGTGATTTCCTCTCTCTTTCTGATCTGTCATCTTTCTCTTTGTTTTTCTGCCTCCCCACTTCATCACTCTTTCTCTTTCTGCCCCCCACCCCATCATTCTTTCTTTCTGCCCCCATCACTCTCCCAGCCTCCTGCCTGCTTCCTCCCCCACTCCACAGAGCAGCAGCAGTGGTGGTGGCAGTGCTCTCAGCCACCCACCTGCTTTCTCTCCCCCCCACAGCAGCAGTGGCAGCACTCTGGGAATCACAATGGATCTCCCAGCTACAGAGATCAATTCACCTTAGGGTTGCCAGCTCCAGGTTGGGAATTTCCTGGAGATTTGGGGGTGGAGCCTTAGGACAGTGAGGCTTGGGGAGGCAAGCAGGGTATGATGCCATAGACTCAACCCTCCAAAACAACCATTTTATCCAGGGGAACTGATTTCTGTCTCCTGGACAACAGCTGTAATTCTGGGTGATCTCCAGTCCTCACCCAGAGGTTGGCAATGGTGGTTCTCATGGAGGAAATGGCTGGAGGGTGGAGTCTATGGCATTACACCAGTTCAAAGTTCCTCCCCTCCTTAAATCCCACCCTCTCCAGGCTTCACCCCTCAAATGTCCAGGGATTTCCCAACCTGGAGTTGGCAACCCTATTTCCTTCCCAACCAACAGCCAACCTACCTTTATCTGCCTCTCTGTCTCCTGTTTTCCATCTTTACCCCCAGCCTCTACCTAGGAAAATTACAGTCTTTCTCCACAGTGAGGGCCAAAGCAGCTTTCATTATTCCCTCCTCCTTTTTTCTGCACAACAACCCTGTGAGGTTGGTTAGGCTGAAATATGTGACTGGTCCAAAATCACACAGTCACCTTCCACTGCAAGATGGGGATCTGAACCTGGGCCTTGCAGATCCTACTTTGAAGCTCTAACTGCTGCACCTCACTGGCTTTCATAGGGTGGCTGCTGATGAATGGTAGCAAGCAGCCGAGGCTAGGTGAGTCATGCAAATCAGGGGGACCTGGCAAGCCTAGAATGCTGCCAGGCCTAGAGTGGCCAACCTGCAAATGTGCCCTGGAGACCCCCCAGAATTACAACTGGACTCTAGACAGCAGAGGTCTGTCTCCCTGCAGAAAATAGCTGCTTTGGAGGGTGGAAACTGTGGCATTATACCCAGCTGAGGCCTCTCCCTTCCCAAACCCAGCCCTCCTCCTTAGAGTCCACCACAAAATCTCTAGAAATCCCCCAGCCTGGCCCTGGCAACTTTTGTGAGGCCTGGCCCCAAGGCTCCCTCCCTCCCTCCCTCCAAGGCTGAAAGAGGCCTGGAAAGAAAGGGCCCTTCCCCCACCCCTTCCACCGACAGAGCCAGTCAGAAGCCTCTCCCTCCCTCCCCCTCCCCCCAACGTTCTAATCTCTCACCGTTGCTGCCTGGAGTTAGGTTCCTGCAGAGGCCATTTCAAAAGGCTTTTTGGGGAATTCAAGAGTTCCTGAAGGGATTTCTTCACTTCTGGGATTTTTCTACAAACCCAGGAAGTCTACTGACTATGCAGGAAAAGCTGTTGGGGGAGAGTGAGGCCCCTGTTGGTGGGAATAGGTATCCGCACTTTTTGGCTATTAGAATAAGGATAAGAAATGGATTGTATTTAAAATGTTACTTAAGGAGGAGAAATAGAAAAACAAAATGTTTAAAATGTAGAGTTGTTTACTGAGTAAGAACTGAATGTAAGAGAATATTGACTGAAATATTAATGGGGGTGGAGCATCGCTGGGAGCCGGGGGAGGGGAGGGAAGAAAAATTGTAGAAAAGGATATGTTAAGAATTGGTTATTAACTATGGAACATGCTACTATATCCTGTTAATAAAATTTTTCTAAAAAAAAAAAAAAGAAATCTAATGAAATAAATAAATAAATAAAGGGTGCTCCGCACTGGTGGAATGAGCTCCCAGAAGAGACAAAGGCCCTGCGGGACCTTTTACAGTTCCGCAGGGCCTGCAAGATGGAGCTCTTCCACCAGGCTTTCAATTAGGAGCTGTGTGTGACATCCGAGAAGAGACCCTGTGCCCTGGCTTTACCATCTCTAGCCCACCTCGCTAGGTAAATAAGGAGATCGACGGAGAGTGTGGGAACATCATTATGACTGTCACCCATGGAGTATGATTCAATCTGAAATTTCTACTCATGCACTTTATCTGAAACTGTACCAGCACTTTAGGATAGTGAATGTATGGATTTTAGGATAACTGACCTGTTTTGGTATGATGAATTTTATGATGGATTTTAATTGTACTTCTATGCATTTGCATAAGCCGCCTTGAGCCTGCTTTGGTAGGGAGGGTGGTATATAAATCAAATCAAATCAATAAATAATAAACATTTTAAATAAATAAATTCAGAACATTAATGGTACAACTGCCATAACTAGGGGCAGAACAGCTAGCTGTGGACAGCCAAAAGGAAAGCTGGCCACCTTCAATACCACAGTGGAAAGGCAAGATATAAAAGCCTTAAATACACTACACATAATACAATATATATTACTAAGGATATAATAATAATGAGAAAATTAGCCTAAATACAAATATATGAAGGCTTATGATAAATGTAACCTATTTAGTAACCTTATTAAAATAAAAAGGTGTGAGTTCTAGATACAGTGTCACATAATGTTTATAGTGTTGGGCTAGGACCTACGAGATCTAGGTTCAAATTCCCTCTCACCATGGAACCATTGGGTGACCTTGGAGCAATCACTGTCTGTTAATCTCACTTATCTCCCAGAGTTGTGTTCAAAATAAAAAAGAAGTGGAGAAAAATATGTATGTCCCCCCAGAACTGTTGGGGGGAAAGGTGCAAAATAATAGATGCTTACTTTCTCCTCATCTAAAAGAATAAGGGGTCATCTTGCCATCCAGGTAGACTTAATCTAGCCATAAGAACATCAGAGAAGCCATGATGGATCAGGCCAGTGGCCAAACTAGTCCAATGCTCTGTGTCACTCAGTGGCCAAAAAACCCAGGTGCCATCAGGAGGTCCACCAGTGGAGCCAGAACTCCAGAAACCCTCCCACTATTGCCCCCCAAGCACCAAGTCATGTGTCTTCTACCTATCCACCTACCAAGAAAATAAAATTATATACATCTCCAACTAGACCCAAATGCCTGTTGGGACCAATGAGAGAAGGAAGTTAGAAATCCCACCTCCTGCTCCTCAACTGTTCAATCAAAACGCAACAGCTTCCTTTCATGGTCCCTAACACAGGTCCCTTAGGATACCACTGGCCAGAATACAGAAAGCAGAGAACAGCTGATTTATCTCAGAGCAGTTAAGCGGAGTATGGTCTGGACATTTATGGTAATTTAAAAGCAGAAATGTAAGAATTAGGAATAAGCCTGTGAAGAAATGCATCCCCCCCCCTTTTGGAGGTTTGAAATGAGCAAAACCTTCACTCTGAATGGAGCCTGGAAGGGTGTTTTGGACTTTCCCCTCTTCCCCTAAGGGTGCCAGGTCAAGATTGGGAAATACCTGGAGATTTTGGGAGTGGACCTTGAGGAGGGTGGGGTTTGGGGAGGGGAGCAACTTCAATGAGGTACAATTCCACAGAGTCCACCTTCCAAAGTAGCCATTTTCTCTAGGTGAACTGATCTCTGTTGCCTGGAGATTAGTTGTAATCCCAGGAGATCTCCACCAGAATATATATATATATTCTGCACATTATATATATATATATATAATCGTTCTGTTTTGGTTGTGGACTCTCCTGAACATTCCACACACTCCCAAATCAGTTGGCTCCCTGATCTATCACTCAGAAGTTGTCCCTATCCATTGGCAGCATTGCCTGAGTCTCACCTCCAATATTCTAAACAGTTTGCTGTTCCTGTCCACCTAGTAGCCAGTCAGAACACAGAGGTCATTTGCATATGTGGCCTGATTGGCCTTTGCCTCTAACATTCTAAACAGTTCGTTGTTGCTGTTGGGAGTCATTGAATGTATCCTGAGGTAAAATACATATCCCAATCTTCCCTTAAATAGTCACTGGAGTTGCCAATCTCCCTGTGGGGCCTGGGAGAGAAAGAGTTAAGAAATCAAACCTTACCTCCCCCCCTCTGGTTGAATCTGTATTTGCATTTTTAAATCAGTTTCATGCTGCTGTGACACCATCAAGCAAAGAGAAAGACAGTGTCATGGCAGCATGAAACTGATTTAAAAATGCAAATACAGCATGAAACTGATTTAAAAATGCAAATGCAGATCCGACCTCTCTCTCTCTCTGGTACACTTGACTGTTGGCTCCTGCTGAGCCTCTTTGGCTATTGCTTGCCTTTTGTTTCATCTTATATGGAATCTCTACTCTTCTCTCTCTTACATGGGCTTGGAGCTATGGCATGGCAACCTTGTTGAAGTTAATCTCTTCACAATGAATTAAATGTACCCACATGGCAAAGAAGGCTAGCTTCCCGGGGCTACCATAATAAGTTGCTTCCAAAGCATCCCAGGGCCTTTCCCCCTTTGGTCTGGGAGCCACCGGGGTTCCTTCCAGATGGGCCACCACCACCAGGGTTGGCTCTTCAGGTTCCTCTTCTTCAGACTCCACCGGTTCCTTCCTTGTTTTAGAACTAACGATTTTGGAGAGTACCCAGTTAATATAGGCAATACAAAAGGACCCCTCCCCAATAGCAGGTCACACAGACACACCACATTCATCGCACCTAACCATTACATCTAAACCACCCCCCCCATGGGAATGCAGTATCCCAGTATCTATAAAGCAATCAGGCTCCAAACACGAAGATCAGTTGAAAGAGTGGGAGATCTCTACGTTCCCCCCCCCAAATAAAGTTTTTATTTGTTTTCTTATACAGAGTGAACAATAACATAACTTTGTTAATACAATATAAATTGAACATAAACATATATAAAGGTACATGGTAAGCTGTATTTTAAACAGCGTGCCCTTAAGTCATTTAGTTACCGAGTTACATAAAATGTAGGACATCATAGAATTTGCTTGGTACGTTATAGTTTGGAGGTATACCATTACTAAAGACATGTTCTAAGAATGTGAACCATTTTAATTGGAAATTACTACCACAAGCATAGTTATTAAAGGACGAGACCTAGACCTCTGCAATTAGTGTTGAACATTACAATAGATTTTAAACCAGAAATTGTTCTGTTAAACTGTTTACCGGATGACTTAGATAAGAACCATAGATGCTTTATTTCACATTTTATAACAGCAGCTAGAATCTTATTTGCAATGACATGGAGGACACTGAAGATCCCAACGCTTAATGAGTTGGTAACGGAGATTACGGAATGTGCCGAAATGGACAGATCGACAAATATACTGAAAGGAAAAATGGAAGATGAACTTATGGGACCATGGAGGGTGTTCTATGACTGGTCAAAGCATAAGTACTGAAAAATGAAGACTAAATGAAGAACAATAAGAAGGATGGCTATAATAGTTGTGAAATGTTTTTGTGAAGATTTGCATGCAGAATGTCAAATTGTTTTTCTTTCTGTATTCTTTCTTTTCCTTCTTCTCCCCTTCCCTCATTCTATATATAAACTAATAGAACAAGGAAGGAAGGAAGGAAGGAAGGAAGGAAGGAAGGAAGGAAGGAAGGAAGGGAGGGAGGGAGGGAGGGAGGGAGGGAGGGAGGGAGGGAGGGAGGGAGGGAGGGAGGGAGATCTCCCAGATGCCACCTGGAGATCAGCAAACCTACCTACATTCTCCTTTTTTAATTTTAAAAGAGTACATGTGTAGCTGGCTTGTGGTGGAAAAATAAGGAGAAATAAGTCTCACATTCTACATCTGAATTCCTGTGAAGGAATGGATAAAAAGGAGCTGTGTCAGTTAACTCCTTCCTGCTATTAATTCTCTTCTGTCCCATCAAAACTCTGGCATCTCCTTTCAGGTTTTCTACCAGTTTTGAATTTTTTTCCCCTCCAGCTTTATGCCCTAAAACATGTACTCAAGGGAAATTGAGGTAGGTTAATTAAATCAACAAAGGACTCATTAGATGATTATAAGCATTCCTGTCTTGATAGCTGATGACGTGCCCTGCTAGAGACTAGAGGTATGCTCCCTTGCTCTGCTCACCAACACCGAAGCTTGTTGCTTTAACAATATTTAATGGAAAGCATATTACTCATATTGTGGTCAAGGCTAATAACTGATGATAAGTCTGTATTAACTGATAAAAAAGTTGGCACCTCCTGAAATAATCACAGAGACGGAGAAATTATAGTCACTATTAATGTATAATATATTCATAGTTACTTATATATGTTACACATCTGTCAAGGAGAAGGAGGAAGAAGAGATTGGATTTATACCCTGCCCTTCATTACCTGAAGGAGTCTCAGAGTGGTTTACAATCTCCTTTCCCTTCCCCTCCCCACAACAGACACCCTTTGAGGTAGGTGGGGTTGAGAGAGCTCTTTCGAGAACTGCTCGTGAGAGAACAGCTCTGGAATAACTTGTGACTGACCCAAGGTCACACCAGCAGCTGCATGTGGAGGGGTGGGGAATCAAACCCGGTTCTCCCAAATTAGAGTCCGTGCTCCTAACTGCTACACCAACTGGCTCTCTCAGAAAAACAAAGAAAAACAAACAAATAGTTTAAAATAATACCAAGTAAGCAATAGACAGAGTTTATTTTTTAAAAAGATTCATAAATGTTATTTTAAAATAATAATCCTAAACTGTTTATAACTTGGTATGTTTTTTTAATTCAGAAAATCCTGAAATGTACTTTGAAAAAAGAGCCAGAAATGTTACTTTTAGGGCTCAAACTAGAAGAAGTTAAAGTGACAAAGAGAACATTGTTATGGTATTTAATTACAACTGCAAGAATGACTTATGCTCAATTTTGGAAGCAGGAGCAGATACCTGACAAATGGGAATGGATAAGGAAAATGATTTTCATGATAGAAATGGACAAATTGACAAGAAAACTCAATGGAAAAGAAGATGAAGAATTTTTAGCAGACTGGAAAGACTTTAAAGACTATCTAGAACTTAATTGGGATGTGAAAAATAGATTGCTTTGCTTTGACAATTATTAAGAATAGAAGTGTAGTAAGAAATTGGATTGTATTAGAAATGTTACCTAATAGTGAGAAATAGAAAAGGAAAATATTGAAAATGAAGATTTGAATATTGAATAAAAATTGATTGCAAGAGAATATTGATAGAAATATTAATGGGGGTGGAGCATCGCTGGAAGCCAGGGGAGGGGGGGACAGAAAATTGTAGAAAAGGATATGTTAAGAATTGGTTATCGATTATGGAACGCATTATTATATCCTGTTAATAAAATTTCTTTTAAAAAAATAACTTGGTATGTTTTTTTTAAGTAGATTGATATACTGAGAAATTATTGCAACTGAGTTGAGAAGATATCCTACTCTTCTTCCGTGTATCAGATATCGGCATTGTGTCCTCAACAAAGGTAAAATGTCAAAACGGCTGATGATTAATGACTTTCTGATTTCTTGAGCTGGTTAGACAGAGTTATCGATGCAACGAACATGAAATTAAGCAAACTCCAGAGGATGGAATACAGGAGGGCCTGGCATGATGTGGTCCATGAGGTTGCAAAGAGTTGGACTCGACTGTGCGACTGAACAACAACAGAAAATGTAGTATGTATGATGATTCTAAGTGATGGCTTGGTTGGTGTTGCATGTCTCCTCTCTCCTGGCCAATGGCAGTTCCGCGGTGGGTGGGGTGGACTGCGGGTAGGGAAATGTACAACTTTGGGGTGTTAAGGAAAGGTGAACAAAACTGTCAAAGAGATGCTTATTTTGTCTAACCGTTCCACCTATATATAGTTTCATCTCAAATAAATTTTTCCCCAAGGATGTTTCTAGAAACATGTGTTTGGCTTCATTTCTTCATTAAAATCCTTAGCAAAATAATTTAAAGAAATCCCTTGCACAATTTTGCTCACCCCTCATAGATGTTCCCCATATCTCATGCCGGTTGAAAACAAAACAGCCCTTGGGCCAAAAAGACCTAAGCCAACGCAGAAGTATCAGCAACTGTAAGAGCAGCTGATGCCTGCCATTAGTATTTCATGCACAGACTTGGTAAAATACATGCAACCCCATCAGACATGCTGGTGCTGATTGAACATGACTTGGCCTACAACCAGTAACAGCTCACCTGGGAACTGGCCGCACTGCCATGCATAGAGATAAGAACTGCAGAGGAGGACAATCTACCTAGGGATACTTCAGAGGTCCAGCAAGGTGCTTTTTGGCAGTGCTATTTGAAAATCTCCCATATCTAGACAGCCCAGAAACATAATTGCAAAAGAAAAATTGAGGCCAACAGTTAAAATGAAACCTGGTTACCTGTGATCCTCTGGGAAGGGAGATTTTAAGTGCACAAGAATGTAAAGTTCAGGAAGAACAGCTTCGGCTTTCCAGTGACTGACGTGCAAATTTCCAAATCCTTCCCTTGGACTCCTGAGAAGCAGTGAAAGTAATTAAACCCTGAAAAGTAGCAGCTCTCCAAATCCTGCTTTTGGATACTTTGAATGAGAGATTGAACCTGGAACTTTACATCTATGTTATTTACTTGAGATAATTTATTTGCCAGCTCTCTACTGACCTGCCAGTGTAAAAACTACATGATCAAATAATTAAAAAAACAACAATATAACAGTTTTCAGTATTAAAACAAGCCATGATAAATAAGCCATCAAAAACAAGTAAGGGACAATACAGAGAAAGAAAGAAAGAAAGAAAGAAAGAAAGAAAGAAAGAAAGAAAGAAAGAAAGAAAGAAAGAAAGAAAGAAAGAAAGAAAGAAAGAAAGAAAGAAAGAAAGAAAGAAAGAAAGAAAGAAAGAAAGAAAGAAAGAACCTCCCAGTGGGTTTCAATATCATTGATCATGTTTTCCTTCTGGATCACTTTCAGGACTGGCACTGGGAGGCACTGTTCCGCAGTGGTTCCAGAACTACCTCGAAGGTAGATGTCATTGCTGGGGGACTGCTGCTCTGCTCTTGGCCTACAGGATTCCCCAGGGTTCTATTTGGTCCCACAAACTTTTCAAAATCTGTGTAAAGCTGCTGGGAGAGGTCATCTAGAGGTGTGCCCTGAATTGCCACCAATATGCAGATGACACTCAGCTCTGTCTCACGCTACCAGCAGATCCCAGGGAGGCTGTGGAAACCATGAACAGGTGCTTGGAGGCAGTTTTGGAACAGATGAGGACTAACAAGCTGAAATGTATTCCCAACAAGATGGAGTCGCTACTGGCAGTGAGAGGAATGGGTCATCCCCTGTTCTGGATGGGTCTACAATCCCCCAGTGGAGGAGGTCTGTAGCTTGGGGGTGCTCCTGGATCTAGGCTTCCAGTTGGATAAATAGGTGGCAGTGGTGACCAGGGGTGCCTTTCACCAGCTTTGGCTGCTGAACAAGCTGCAGCCCTTCCTGGGTAGAAAAGGTCTTGCTACCATGGTGCATGCCCTGGTAATATCTAGATTAGATGACTGCAATGTGATCTATATGGGTCTGCCCTTGTGGACTGTTCAAAAGCTACAGTTGGTACAGAATGCTGTGGCCAGAGTGTTGACTGGAGTGGGCCCTGGGAACCATATCACTCCAGTCTTCTTCTACCTACGCTGGCTTCCAGTTTGCTTTCAGGCTCAATTCAAGGTGCTGATATTGACGTTAAAGTCCTGTACATTCTGGGACCAACATACATTAAGGACCGCCTCCTCCCATATGAACCTACCCATACATTCTGGGCTTCTTCAGGGGCCCTGCTTCAGTTCCCCCCCCACACACCTTCTGAAACTAGACAGGTAGAGCAACCTGAGAACCAGACTTCTCCGTCATGGCAACAAAACTTTGGAACTCCCTCCCAGGAAGATTCATCTTTCTCCCTCTATCAGTGTCTTTCACCAGCAAGTGTTAGTGGCATATCTCAGTAACAGTTACTTGCCCTCCTTTTGGCACTGTTCCCGTGTTTTTAATTAAACTAAATTATTTTATAATTATAAATGCATTTTAATTTTGAAAATGTTTTAATGTTTCAGTGTTTGCCACATTATGGAACCTGATTGGGTGGGAAGCCGGTATAAAAATGTTTTAAATAAATGAAAGAAAAAACATTCAGCAGCCTAAAATAATATTATTAATAGAGCCCTCAGGCTAGGAGCAGTCCACAAAAACAAGCCAAAAGGTTGCCAGACAGGCAAGCAGTGGTTGCTTGGGAGGGAACCAGAAGTGATGTGGGGGAGCCTGAGCAAGCCGGCTCCTGGACGGGAGGGGAGGCGTTTTAAAGCGCCTTCCCGTCCCTCCAAGGGCCAAAAGTCATTTGGCTGGCTGAATGGCTCCCGAATCTATTTTCATTGACGAAAGTAGCATTCGGGGATCATTCGGGGGGCTGAAACAGATTTGGCTAGATTCAGCCAAACCAAACCGGGCCGACTTTTTTTTTTTTTGCACACGCCTACCACCAGGGCTCTTTTTGTAGCAGGAACTCCTTTGCATACTAGGTGACACACCTCTAAAGTAGCCAGTCCTCCAAGAGCTTACAGTAGCTCCTGTAAGAAGAGCTCTGCTACAAAAAAGAGCCCTGAGGCTGAGACCCACTATGGTAAGGTGATGACACCATAAAAAAAAAAAAAATCTGTTGTTGCCACTCAGGGCAGCGGGTGGAAGGTTCCATAGGTAAGAAAGATTAAACCCTTCAGTTAAGATAAATGTTTTGGACTGGTGCTTTAAGGTCAGTAAAGTAGGCTCCAGGTAACCCTGGAGGGGAAGGCATTCCAGAGGAGAGGCGCCACCATTGAAAAAGCCCGGTCTCTGGTCTTCACCCACCTTGTCTCTGGAGGCAGGGCACAGAAAACAGGGCTTGTTAGGGTTGCCAGCTCCCAGGTCCAGGAGGGGGTTCCCCCACTCCTGGGGGCTCAAATCCACCCCCAGCCAGCTGGCGGACAGGGCAAGCCCTGCCCCCAAACCTCACACCGAAGCCATAGCCACCCCCCCCTCCCTACTAAAAGATTTAAAGAGCTTCAGCTGGTCGGCATGGAGCACATGGCCCACTGACCAGCTGGAGGGCCCTTTAAATCTTGTAGCAGGGAGGGAGAGGAGCTGTCATGGGCCACAGCTCCATTGGGAAAAAGATAATTTAAAGGGTCTTTTTGCCGGTGGGGGGTTGGGGTGCTCAGAGGGCTCCTTTCCCAGTGGTGGGGTGGTGCCACCATGCCCACCCTCAGAATGCCTCCGAAATCCCCCCACCAGATTGCCCAGGGGACCTGGCAGCCCTAGGGCTTGTGAAGCTCTAACTAGCAGGCCTATGCATGCAAAACACATGTGCTACAACCAAGCTATGACCCTTCTAAACAGCAACATGTCCTCCTCTTGTAGCATTTATTTCTCCCTTGCATCTCCAGGTGATAGAGAACAGTTCACCTGGAGAGAACAGCCCCTTTGGAAGCCGGACTCTGTACCCCATTGAAGTCCCTCCCCTCCCTACACCCCGCCCTCCTCAGGCCGTACCCCCCAAATCTCCAGGTATTTCCCAACCCAGAGCTGGCAATGCTACAGATCTCAGGCATACATTCATCAAGATTATTCTGCTACATGGACACCAGCCAACTCCTAGATGTAAGGTTTGATTTCTGTGTCATGTTTTCATTAAAGGGACCTGGGGGAAAATCCAGAATATGGGATTCCATCCTTAAGGTGGGGTCATGTCAGGAGTCCTAACTTAGTCAGCAAAACACCAGGCCTTGTGATGCAAGCAAGGATAGTATTTATTATAATGCTGCAAGAGAAAGGTTCACTGTAGCAGGTACATTGTTCAGAATGACTTGGTTACAGAAAGCAAGCGGTTATACAGGGAAAGGGGGTGAATGGGGACCCCCCCTTCTCCTAGTCACAGAGTACCATGCGATTGGGAAACGAAAGTTACTACACTAATGAAGTTCCCAAACGCCCCCATTATTTACAGCAAAGCTGTAGCTTTGAAAGCGAGAGAAAAGCTAGCAGCTTGATTCCCCAAGGTCAGAATGTCCCGTCTGCAGGAGATAGGGGAACCAGAGCTACATTCCACTCCCCAGATTCCAACCTCCCGCCTGTCATGCCACTAAGGCGCCCAGAGCCAACCTCCCCTCCCCTCCATCCATCATGGCAGGGCTACCTGACATGCAGCCCCCTCGAAAATAAGCTTACCCCTTTGGTTTATGGGGGTACAACTTGTGAAACGCCCGGATAAGCCGGGGGGCCAAAACATTTTCCGCCCGCACCCACTCCCTCTGTTCCGGCCCAAAGTCAATCCATTCAACCAGATAAAACAAGCGATTGCGAGAGATCTTAGAGTCCAAGATTTGCGATACTTCATAGTGAGGTTCCCCCCCCACCAGCAGCGGAGGCGGGGTCGGCCGTTGCGGTCGCCATTTGTTCTCTCCAGGCGCCTGGCGGAGAAGCCTTACATGAAAGACAGGATGAACAGACTTTAGAGATTTGGGCAAATCAAGTTCAACAGTTACATTGTTAATCACTCTCACAATCTCAAAGGGACCAATAAACTTCCAACCGAGCTTGCGACTCGGCTGAACGCGACGCAAGTGTTGCGTGGACAAATAGGCAAACTCTCCACACTTTGGGATCCAGGCAAGGTTACGTTTCTTGTCGGCCTGGAGCTTGTAAGCATTCTTAGCCTCTTCTAGAGTCTTGGCTAACGAACCCCACGCCATCTGCAACTGTTTGCACCAGTCTCCAGCGTCTCCCGCCGGGAGGTCGGGAGAATTCAAAAATGGCAGCGGCGGGGCGTCGTATCCATGGACCGCTTTAAACGGGGACATCCCTGTTGACGAGTGCTGAGTATTATTGTAACAGAACTCGGCTAAAGGCAAAAGAGAATGCCAATTGTCCTGCTGAAAGTTGGAAAAACACCGCAAGTATTGTTCCAAAGTCTGATTCACTCGTTCGGTCTGCCCATCGGATTCTGGATGGTATGCACTACTCACCCCCTCTCCACCCCAAGCAGTGACATAAGTTCGCTCCAGAACCGTGAAACAAATTGAACCCCCTGTCCGAGATCACCTTAGAAGGTAAAGTGTGGAGCCTCACTACGTGCTGCAAGAACGCAGAGGCTAGTTTCTTGGCAGAGGGGATGGTGGCAAACGGAACGAAATGGGCTTGTTTGGTAAACAGATCCACGATCACCCATATGACAGTTTTCCCCCGCTAGGGGGTAAGTCTGTAATAAAATCCATAGAGATCACTTCCCACGGCCGAGCCGGCGTAGGGAGGGGTTGCAGAGCACCGGGGGTTTTCCGGGCCGAGGTTTACTCATCAAGCATGTTTGACAAGCTGAGGTGAAGAGTGAAATGTCTTTTCTCAACCCCGGCCACCAAAATTGTCTCTGCAGGAGCTGGAGAGATTTTACAAACCCGGTGTGTCCAGCCAGCTTTGATCCGTGCGCCCAACTCATCACCTCCCCCCTGAGGGACCGTGGGACAAAAAGTTTGTTATTTTTAGTCCAGCAGCCATGCGCATCTTGGGACATTCCTTCTTCCCCCTCCACCTCCTCCCGATCCGTGTCCGACATAGCTGTCGAGAATTTTACCGCCCAATCATTGGGAGGAGGGTTTGGAGACGGGAGGGACTGCTTGGCCTGCCTCCGGGTGGTAACTGCCCCTCCCAACTGGGACGGCGTGAAAACCGAGTCATGAATCTCCTCCCTCTTGCTGTCGTGTTGAGGGAGGCGTGACAGTGCATCGGCCAGCGAATTAGATGTCCCCGGGAAGTGGTGCAGTGTAAAGTTAAACTTGGAGAAGAAATCAGCCCAGTGGAGCTGTTTGGCGTTCAAGGAACGGGGGAGCGAAGCAGCTCGAGGTTTTTGTGATCAGTCCAGACCTCGAACGGGACTCGCGCCCCCTCCAACCAATGGCGCCAGGTAGCCAACGCCAAACGGATCGATCCCGCTTCTTTTTCCCACACCGACCAATTCCGTTCAGCATCGTTAAATTTTCTGGACACATAGGCAAGGGGGTGTAATTTACCATCCTCCCCCTCTTGGAGGATCGCCCCTCCCATAGCAACATCTGATGCGTCAACTTGAACAATGAATTTCTTAAGCTCATTCGGGTGGGCCAATACAGGTTCCGACGTAAAAAGAGCTTTCAATTTGTCAAAAGCCCGCTGGCACTCGGATGACCACTCTAGTTTGGCTCCGGGCCGAGTGCATTCGGGTGGTTTCCCTTTGGTTTTTAGTAGGTCAGTTAAAGGAAGGGCCACCCGGGCAAAGTTCGATAAGAACGATCTATAAAAGTTCGCGAATCCGAGGAACCCCTGGAGTTGCCTCCGCGTTTTGTGCGGCTCCCACCCTATTACATCCTTAATTTTGTCGGGGTCCATTTCAATTCCCTTTTGGGATATGCGGTAGCCTAGAAACGGGATTTCCGTTTTGTGAAATTCACACTTGGATAGTTTAGCAAACAGCTTGTGCTTGTGCAACGTTTGTAACACTTCCCGCACCAGTTTCACATGAGATTTCAGGTCGGGGGAATACAAAAGAATGTCATCAAGGTAAACAAGGACCCCTTGAACAAATACTTGTGCAACACCTTGTTAATCAAATTCATAAAGACCCCCGGGGCCCCTTGGAGCCCGAATGGCATGACCAGATATTCGAACTGGCCTAGAGGGGTGTTAAACGCCGTTTTAAATTCATCTCCCTCCCGAATTCGGACTCTGAAATAGGCATCTCGGAGGTCAAGCTTCGAGAAAATTTTCCCCCCAGCCACCGCAGCCAACAAGTCTTTTATGAGGGGCATGGGGTAAGCGTTTGTATTAGACACTGCATTCAAACCACGATAGTCAGTGCATAGCCGCAACCCCCCGTCCTTTTTCTTTCGGAAAAGCACAGGAGCCGCAAACGGGGAGGATGCTGGCTGTATAAAACCCCTACTGAGGTTTTTGTCAATGAATTTCCTCAGTTCAACTTTTTCCGAGGGGCTCATCGAATACAGTTTCCCCTTCGGTAATTTTTGGTTAGGCAAAATTTCAATGGCACAGTCTGAGTTCCTGTGGGGGGCAATTCATCGGCCTCCTCCTCTCCAAAAACAGGAGCCAGGTCGTGGTACTCGGGGGGATGCCTTCCAGCACCGCGTCCGCTACCCCCGTCATTACTAGGAGTTGCCCCCCTGTCATGGGTCCCCACTCTTTTCTCCATGAGTGGGTCCGGCATTTGCCGGAGATGAAGTTTACTTTCCCCTCCCCCATAGTACGTGAGGATCGTGATCAAAGAACCACGGGCTCCCGAGAACCAGGGGGAAGCGGGCCGAAGGGTTAACCACGAAAGGTCTTTCTTCCCAGTGTTGCCCGAGTCCCACCCTCAAAGGTACAGTCTCGTATTTACAGGGTTCTTTCATGGTAGACCCGTCCATTTGAGTAAAAATCAAGGGTTCAGTTAGTTTAACAACTTTTGCCCCTAGTCCCGTAATCAGTGTGGGGTTGATGAGGTCTCTCCCACACCCAGAGTCAATGAGAGCTCGTACTCTCACATGGGTCAATAGACCCGGGTCCATTAAAGTCACTGTGAGAAATAAAAGAGAGGGGGTTTGCTCACCGGGATCTGCGCCTGGGAGTGTGGGACCTGCTGTTCAGCGCTGTTTACAGCAGGTCCGGCTCGTTTCCCTGCGGCACGGTCTCGACATCGGATGAGTCGGTTTAGCTTGCAAGGCTTTCACCCCTTCGGTTTCGCCACCTGTTTTGGGGTGGATGTGTCAAACTTCTTCTTGACTCCCTTTGACGCCCCAGGCGATGCAGATGATGTCGGGCAGTTCGCGGCGAAGTGGCCTCCTTCTCCGCATTTGAGGCAAAGACCTTGCTTCATCCGGAGTTCCCTGGTACCGTCTCTCGGCTTCGGGTACGGGGCCAGGGGTTTTCCCTTCGCTGTCGGCGTGGGGCCCCTGTTAGCCATCGCTGCAGCGTCATCCAGTTTGATGGTCTTCAGCCGGTTCTCCATCGTGACGGCGGCTTGAATCCATCCCGTGAGGGTGTTCGGGTCTTGGTTCCTGGTGACTTCTCGGCGGATCTCTGCATTGAGCCCCCACTTGTAGAAGTCTACGAGGTTCCCTTCCCCTCGGAGTTTAGCGGCACATCTGCGGAACTCCGAGGTGTAGTCTCTCACCGACCTCGCGCCTTGCTTGAGGCTTCGGATCGTTGCCTTGGCCGCCTTAGTAGAGAGCACATCTTCGAATTGCTCTTTCATGGCCCACATGAAAGAATCGATCTCCCTCAGCTCACGCCCATCATCCTGGTGGAGCCCCACGTACCAGTCTGCGGCCGCTCCCTTCAGGTGGGCTGCTATGACATCGACCATGCGCTCTTCTCATTGGAAAAGGTGGCCCCAGGTTTCGATAAACCTCTCGGCTCTCACCAGGAAGAACGGGAATTTTTCGGGGTCTCCATCGAAATCCGCATCCAGGAGTTCTGCAGGTTTAGGCGGCAAGAACCCCCAAGGGCGAGGGGGTGGTTGCCCAGGTCCTGGGCCTGCTGGTTGGTCTGGGGGGCCGGCTGGTACGTTCCCCTGGTCTTGGTCCGGCGCCGGGCGCTGGTCGGGAGGAACACGGTCTTGTGGTTCCTCGCGTCTCTGCCTCTCTCGTTCTTCCCGTATCCCCTCCGCGATCATCTGTGGGATGCGTGCGAGGGATTCGTCCAGGAAGCGCATCAGGCGGTCTTGGCTCGGCTCCCCACTCCACCTCCTCCTCACCACGGCACCCTCGCGGCTCTCGGTGTCTCGACCGGTGTCCTCCGGGGCTTCCGCTGTGATGAGCTTTCGGACCGACCTCTCGGGGTGACTAGCTCCCATGGAGGCTCTCGGGGTCCCGAACCACGCTTCGTGGGTCTCAGCCAAGGGTTTCACCCAGTCTCGTCTGCGTCCAACTCGGTGGGTCACCCCTCCATAGGCTGCCCCATACGGATCTCCGTAAGGCCCTCCAAAGTCGTACTCCCCACCCCATTGTCTCGGCACATGGGTGTCAGGGGTCTCCTTGGGTACGTCTTTCCCGGGAGGCCTTTTCTCCTGTTCTTCTTCAATCGGGAGAGTGTCTTCTTCACCGTCACTCATTGTGGAGTTGCGGGTTTACGACCAGTCCCGAAAGTTGATGAGATTCTGAACAAACTGTCAGGAGTCCTAACTTAGTCAGCAAAACACCAGGCCTTGTGATGCAAGCAAGGATAGTATTTATTATAATGCTGCAAGAGAAAGGTTCACTGTAGCAGGTACATTGTTCAGAATGACTTGGTTACAGAAAGCAAGCGGTTATACAGGGAAAGGGGTGAATGGGGACCCCCCTTCTCCTAGTCACAGAGTACCATGCGATTGGGAAACGAAAGTTACTACACTAATGAAGTTCCCAAACGCCCCCATTATTTACAGCAAAGCTGTAGCTTTGAAAGCGAGAGAAAAGCTAGCAGCTTGATTCCCCAAGGTCAGAATGTCCCGTCTGCAGGAGATAGGGGAACCAGAGCTACATTCCACTCTCACACCCTAAGCGTAAATCAACAACTCCCCAGATTCCAACCTCCCGCCTGTCACGCCACTAAGGCGCCCAGAGCCAACCTCCCCTCCCCTCCATCCATCATGGCAGGGCTACCTGACAGGTCAGCAAAACAAAACAACTCCAATGGTTAACATAAGAACATAAGAGAAGCCATGTTGGATCAGGCCAATGACCCTTCCAGTCCAGTCCAACATTCTGTGCCACACAGTGGCCAAAACCCAGATGACATCAGGAGGTCCATCAGCAGGGCCAGAACTCCAGAAGCCCTCCCACTGTTGCCCACCAAGCACCAAGAATACAGAGCATCACTGCCCCAGACATAACCTTCCATCTATACCTTGTGACTCATAGCCACTGATGAACATCTCTCCATATGTCTATCTGATTGTCAGAAGCCATTGCAAGAGAGGCAAAGCAACTGCCTAAAATCCTAAATGTCCCCATCCCCCCCAGAAGACTCTCTGAAGGTTTAGGGATTGTCTAGAGTGGGCTTATATGACTCTTGTTATGAATCATTGCTGCAGTGCACCGGAAGTGATTATTTGCAGAAAACTATTGATAATTGCCCAGTAACTTTCCCCCGTGTCTAAAAATACTTTTCTTCTCATTTTCGGTAACACTGGATTTTAAAGAGGGTGTCATTTACCAAGTTTATAAAGTAACTGTTCCATCTTCAGTCTGCTACAGCCACAATAGCACGGAGTGTTCTGGCACCTTGAAGACTAATAAATTGACTGTGGCTGATGCTTTCATGAGCCAGACGCATGAAGCCGTGCATCTGACCAATGTGGCTCTGAGTCACGAAGGCACATGCCACAATACATTCCATTTTAAGTAAAGACGAAAACACGCAAATATTTCCCCCTCGGAAGACATTTCTTTTTGCGGTACTCCCTCCTCTTAGTCCAAGAGCACAATTACTGTCTCTCTTTGCTCTCTTCTCGATGTATATAAAATCCCGAATGTTACCACCGTGTGCTAGGGAAGGGAATAAAAAAAACCAAAAAAAACCCACCAATCTAAAGCAAAGTAATTGATTTCACAAACCCAGCTTCCTAAGCAGGATGTTAACATCTATATATATGGCTGAAGTGCCGGACTAATATTACTGTCAGCATGATCAGCGTGGAAAGGCAAGTCTATTCTGCTGAAACCCAAAGAGTTTGCTTCCAGAGGGCACGAAAGTATCAGTGTTTTAAAGCACACTTCTCCGGAGAATCAGCACGCCTCTGAAAATGATCGGAAAGAATAAGCGCTATTGTAGGCCTCTCCGTTTTAATCCTCGTCGCTCTTACAGCATGTTTTTAATGAGCTTTCTTAAGCTTCGGGCTTCTCCGAATGAGAGAACGCTTCCCTCCCAAACGTAATCGACAGGGTTGCAAGGAAGGACACAGAGAGGAAGCCCAGGGGCAGGCAGGACAGGTGGCTTGGAGCAAAGAGGCAAGCGGTTGTTCGCAAGCCATCCGACTCCGCTCATCCCTCGTGGTGGTCGAGTCTAAAGAGATGTGATGTCGGCTTCCCCTACCCGGTCTCCAACCTATTAAAAATATGGTCCCCCAAAATGCATAAATAATTCAATTTTAACACACTTGCATTTCGAAAAGGACACCTGTGACAGAGCTCATGTGTAGAATCACAGGATCACAGAGTGGGAAGGGGCCAAACAGGCCATCTGGTCCAGCCCCCTGCTCAATGCAGGATCAGCCTAGAGCAGCCCTAACAAGTGTTTGTCCAGCCACTCTGCTTAAAGACTGCCAGGGAGGGGGAGCTCACCACCTCCCTAGGTAGTCAAGTCCACTGTTGAACAACTCTTACTGTCAAAAAGTTTTTCCTGATATCCAGCCAGTACCTTCCTGCCCTTAATTTAAACCCATCATTGTGAGTCCTCTCCTCTGCTGCCAAGAGGAACCGCTCCCTGCCCTCCTCAAAGTGACAGCCCTTTAAAGACTTCAAGAGAGCAGTCATGTCCCCCCTCAACCTCCTCATATCCTGACTGAACATCCCCAAGTCCCTCAGCCTTTCCTTGCAGGGCTTGGTCTCCAGTTCATCCTTGTCACTCCCTGTAGATCTTATGCAAAGTAAATCATAACCTCCCCTTCTTCCAGAAACCAGCCTGACAAGCACGTGGAATACACACGAAGCTGCCTTATACTGAATCAGATCACTGGGCTGTCACGGTCGGTATTGTCTAGTGGAAGCAGCTCTTCAGAGTCAGAAGAGGAGGAGGAGGAGGAGGAGAAGAGGAAGAGGAAGAGGAGGAAGAGGAAGAAGAGGAAGAGGAAGAAGAGGAAGAGGAAGAGGAAGAGGAAGAGGAAGAGGAAGAAGAAGAAGAAGAAGAAGAAGAAGAAGAAGAAGAAGAAGAAGAAGAAGAAGAAGAAGAAGAAGAAGAAGAAGAAGAAGAAGAAGAAGGAAGGAGGAGGAGGAGGAGGAGGAGGAGGAGGTATTTTACATCACCAACTGACTGGTCCTTCTAACTAGAGATGCCAAGGACTGAGCCTGGGAACTACCATATGCAAAGCAGACGTTCTACCAATTAGCCGTACCTAGGGTTGCCTTGCCCACCAGCACTCTGGTGGTCAGCAAGAGAAAGAAACAACAGCATGATTCCACTCAGTGTTTTCCTGCAGGTAATGTCATGCCTCTCTAGAACTACCAGAAGCCATAGATTGTCATTTCTGGTAATCCCTAGACAGCTGTGACATCATTTCCAGGTTTCCCCAGAAGTGACATCATGCCATCCCTCCCCATGTTCTCCCACTGGCTGCCAGGCCAGGCCTGGAAACCCCAGCCACAGCCCTTTTGTGGAAGGGTCCAAAGGGCCTGGGAGAAGGAGGACTTGGACTACTTTCGTAATGGGACCGCAACCCAACTGCTTCTCTAATGCTAAAGCTTTCCTTTTTCACTTATCATCAATGCTGATTAATTTCTTCCTTTGCAAATATGGGATTTTGGCCCCTTCTTCCACCCTCACAGTCGAACTCCCCTGCTGTATAACAGGACACATGGTATACTTCATACTTTGTCCACCAGGTGGGGGCTGGAGATCTCCCAGAATTACATCTCATCTCTAGGCCACACAGATTTCTGACTTATTTAAGACATTCATTCCACTTCTCCAGGAGAAAATGGCTGCTTTGGAAGGTGAACTGTATGGCATAACCCTGCCAAAGCCCTGTGGAATCATACCCTACTGAAACCCCACCGCCCCAGTCTCCGCCCTCATATCTCCCGCTCATATCACCCAAAATTGGCAACCCTCATTCAGAAATCCTTAGATATTCCAATCACTTTCAGAAAAGGCAAGCAATATTTATTTTATTTATTTTTTTTAGTTCCCAGCCTCAAAAATAGTACCATCTGTTCGAACAGATCAGGGGTCCCTAACCTAACTCCTTTGGAATTCTGACACAGCATGGTGGGCACAGCCCAAAAATGGCTGCCACATCTTTTATCTTTTACAGCAACTTGCTTCTGGTCCTTATTGTATTTATGCCCTGTATATGATTGTGTATGATTGTACTATATGTTTTTATAATAGCCAATATGTTCCTCATTATTGACCTCTGAGGAAGGCCTATGTAGGCCGAAACGCATCAGGTCAGGTTTACAAGCCCTTGAGTTTTAGCATTTGATACTTATAAATAATGTGTGACTGGGCCCTTATATATTTTTAAAGTTGTGTTTAATAAATACATGTATTTTTATATTTCCTTTATCAAGTTTTTAACATTGGCCCCCTTTCCCACATTTGACTAACCTTTGTCAGGTTCTGGATGCCACAAAATGGCTGCCAGGAGAAGTGAATGCCAGCCACAAAATGGCCGCCACAGCTTACCTTCAAGTCATACCGTGAAGATCATTGTGCTGTGGTGGTAGTGGCTGCCAAGGCAACATTTTAAGAAAAAAGCCAATCAGAAGCCTTGCTGGGTAACAGTCCCACCTGGCCCCACCCACGTTCTAAAAGCACTTGGCAGGCGCCAGAAAAGGGATCCGGAGGTGCCATGGCACCCACAGGCACCACGTTGGGGACCCCTGGAATAGAGTTATCCTGACCAATGGAGGGAGCTGCAACAACGACTGTCTCTAGCCAGTTAGGACCTGGAAATGCAGCTTCTGGCTAGAGGTCAGAGTCAATGTTCCCTCTAAGCTGTCGACCCTTGTGAGCAAAAATTGAACTTTGTGAGCTACTGGCATTGAAGTTGTGAGCGAGCGTTTTGGCTATTGCATAAATCAGTTTGCTCTGGAGCTGTCCTTCCCGAGTGAATACAAAAATGGGTGAGCCGGAGGCTAAAAAACTGTGAGCTAGCTCACACTAACTCAGCTCAGAGGGAACACTGGTTAGAGTACTAAGGGAGGTTATGCTTTTTTTTCCAGTTTGTTCCACAGCTGCTTGTAAGAAAGCCTTGGGTTACTGAAGCCAAGCCTCCATTGTCTTTTAATGATCTGTTGAAACACCATCTCTTAGACTGCATAGAGAGCCAGTTTGGTGTTGTGGTTAAGTGCGAGGACTCTAATCTGGGAGAACCGGGTTTGATTCCCCACTCCTCCACTTGGATGACCTTGGCAAGCCATAGTTCTGTCAGAGGTGTTTTTGAAAGGGCAGCTCTCAAAAGAGCTCTCTCGGCCCCACCTATCTCACAGGGTGTCTGTTGTGGGGAGGGGAAGGAGTTTCTAAACTGCTCTGAGACTCCAAGTGAAGGGTGGGGTATAAATCCAATCTCCTCCTCCTCCTCCTCCTCCTCCTCCTGCGCGTCCGTACCGTCCTCCGTCCTCCTCTTCTGTGCTTCTTCTTCTTCAGTTCTTCTTCTTCTTCTTCTTCTAACTCTTCTTCTTCTTCTTCTTCTTCTTCTTCTTCTTCTTCTTCTTCTTCTTCTGCATAGGATGAAAGCCTGAATCTCCAAAGCCTGCAGCCACAGAGAACTTGACCCAGATCTAGCTGAGAACATTGGAGAGTTGTTGGTTGCAGATGACAAAAACATACAAGATGCTTCTGCAGGCTGGAACTAGACAATGGCTGCTCTCAGTAAATACTTAGGCCAAGTTCAGACGGGCACTTTGCCCCGTCATAGCCACGTTTCAGCCACATTTTACAAGCAGATTAATGGGGGCGTTCACACAGGCACATCTGTCTGGCGTTCCCCACCCGTAGTCAACCCATGCTGTTCCGCTTCGCTCCCATGTTTAAAAGATACCTGGTGAAAGCGGTAGCAAATCCCGGAGAGCCCATTTATCCCGCTTCATTCCGCTGCCGGGAAGTGTGAACGCCAATCCAAAAAGTTGGGAGCAACCAGCGTTGTGCATAAGGCAGCAGCAATATGATTGGCTGTGCTCCGCTCTACCGCCCAATGTGGTGCTGGTGCAACGGGATCCTCCCCAAATTGGCCGGATGCGCTTATGCACATGAGCACATGTGCGCTCATGCGCACATAGCCGAATTACCATGGGAAAGCCTTTTACAGCCAGGCCTCTGGGCCAGCAGTCTGAATGCTCCCACGTGCCTCCTGGCGGTATGCTCCCACATCAGTCCACACAGTGTGACCGGGAAAACAAAAAACAGTTTGTTCCTGGGCTTTTTTGCCACGACTGGCTCCCGCTGCAAACGGCCAGTCTGAACTCAGCCTTAGTCAAGCTGAACAAAGAATAAGAAGGCCTCACAACAGCATAGCCTTGAAGCCTAACAAAGATGGTCTAATTTATATCATTATACAAAATATGTGGTTTATGAATTAGTTCCCACAGATAATTACATGTATGCAGACTTTATTCTCTTTACTTTGATATGTTAAGAATAGCAAAACAAGGTTTTAAATCTAACTTTCATGGATTTATCTGAGAATGCACGTGTACAGCTGATCTTGAAGGACACCTGAAGTCTATAAGACAACTGAGTAGGTAAGAATGTGAACCTAGTTAAGGGGGCATCAGGCACTGGCTAGAGATTGTTTTGATATTGTGATCAACAGATAATCTACAAGAATGAATTATGGTCTGGATTTTTAGCCTTTATAACTCTATGTCTGAGCAGAAGGGCAAAGACGATGAATGACTGTGAAAGAACAAAAAAGAACCCAGAAAGAAATAGCAGATATAACAATAGATGTCTCCAGAGAAGTCTGAGCAAGATAACCTCAGGATGTGGAAAGGCAGAGTCAGCACACCCTAGATCTTAAAGGCAGAGTCAACAAGGATGGGAAGACACAAGTCTCTCTTAGGTCCTTCTTGCACTTGGATCTCATCCCTGGTTTTATCAGAGTTCAACTCACGACACAATACCTTGCATTTATCCCTGGTTAGAACAGCATCCCTTTATCCTGGGGAAAGTGTGGGGTGAAACCGGGGTGACTTCAATGTAATGTGGAAACCAAAAAAATTTACCCCTAGATAATTACAGGGGCAGACTCAAGTGTGGTATAGAATGTACCTTCGGGGACAGGGTTGAACTAGGCTTTAAGGTCTAGTGTGGAAGGTAAAGTAAAGGTAAAGGTAAAGGTTCCCTTGCTCAAAAGCCAGTCGAATCCGACTCTAGGGTTGCGGTGCTCATCTCCATTTCAAAGCTGAAGAGCCAGTGCTGTCCGAAGGCGTTTCCGTGGTCATGTGGCTGGCACGACTAAATACCAAGGTGCACGGAACGCTGTTACCTTACCATGGAAGTGGTACCTATTTATCTTCTGCAATTTCTTGCTTTCGAACTGCTAGTTTGGCAGGAGCTGAAACTAGAGATGGGAGCTCACTCCGTCATACAGCACTCTTGGGTCTCGAACTGCTGAACTACTGACCTTCCACAGCCTGCAGAGTCCAAAGTTTGCAGGCTGACCATTAAGTTGGCAAAATAAATCATTTGCCCTTTTGGTCATTCTCACCTCTTAAAAGATCCCAAAACTACTGCAATGTTTTGTAAGCCATATAGATATGAACACTCTGAACTGAAAACCAGCTTTGTCATTAACAAAGCTCTTTGCCTTGTTAACAGCTCTTTATGTTTTTAATTTTCTTTTAAGCAGCCGTATACTGAATCAGACTATTCATCAGTATTGTCTACTCTGACTGGCAGAGGCTCCCCAGGGTCTTCGGAAGAGGTCTTGCACATCGATAGCTACCTGATCCTTTCAACTGGAGATACCACAGGGGATGGAACCTGGGATTTTCTCCATGCCAAGTGGATGTTCTATCACTGAGCCAGACTCCCTATGTTAATAAAAGGTAAAATTGAAGTAAACAATCTTTAATATTATAGTTGTGCTATACTTCGGAGGAACCTCATCACTGCCAAAGGTCACCTTCCGCCAGTAGATTACTAATCAGGTATTGGGAAATTAAATTGGAATCAAGGACTCCATAACAGCCGGGCACCATCTTGATCATTCTGACAGACATCACCTGGAACAAGCTATTCTAGCACAACAATAATGCCCCGATTCTCTCATTCTCCTTTTGAAATCTGGGGATAATACCGATATTCCGTGTGGACTTGTTGTCAGGATTACCAATAGAAGGCACGTGGAGCACGAAGAGTTGTACAAACATTAAAACATCATTCCTTTTCTAGGATGATGATTGATGATTATAGAAAAGGTGCCTCATGGAATTGGGAACCTGGTTAGTGCCTGCTCTTCCCTGCCCCTGATGATTTAGGAATGGATGCTTGGTCGTGACCACCCCCTCTAACCATCGGTCCAAAACCTTCACCCTGTGTGTGTTGTGGCTTCCCAAGACCTTATATCTGAGATCTTGGCTGGATGACAAGTGCCTTCTCAACCAGTCACAAATATTTTTTTTCTTTAAACATCTCTATGTAATATTGACATCGTTCTTTGAGCTGACACACCATTCTGGAAATGTGATAATTTGCTGGCTGGCCAGTGGGCAGGGTAAGTGTGAAGGTCTAACTTCAGTACCTTGAGAAATGCCCAGGTTTTTTTTAATGCTTTGGGGCAAATGTTCATGATAATAAGCATAGCTTGCATACATCTCAGCAATTGCATAGTAACAAGCGGTTATCTTCAACGGACATGGCTTTTTTCACATGGGTAAGCCCGACAGCAAAGGCAAACTTAGATTTGAGTAACAAACCAAAGACTGACATTTTTAAAAAAATTTCAGCTCATGGTGGAACACTGAGATCTTTCACATACCGCAGCAGGCAAAGACTCTGGTGGCAAAACAGTAACAGCTGGATATTGTGCCTGTTTCTTACAGGAATGTGTTGATTAAAATGAAGGCTGAGATGAAACAACTTGTCTAGCTGTGTTCAGTTTCATGAGAAGAAGGGGAGAAGGGCAGGACCAGCACAGTGTGGCGTGACCTGGAGGAAGGCCATGAACATTCTCGCTCCCTCTCCTCCCCTCAGTGCACATGGACTGTCTACACAGATTGGTCTTGTGTTCCGAGCCAAAATGTGGATGCACTCACATCGCTTCAAAATGGGAAATCATCATAACCTGTCATCCTCCCTGTCGTGGGGTCCCATGCCTCCTGCTCAGCCAGTTTGGTGTAGTGGTTATGTGCGTGGACTCTAATCTGGGAGAACTGGGTTTGAGTCCCCACTCCTCCACTTTCAGCTGCTGGGTGACCTTGGGCAAGCCACAGTTCTGTCAGAGCTGTCCTTGAAAGAGCAGTTGTCGAAAGAGCTCTCTCAGCCCCACCCAACTCACAGGGTGTCTGTTGTGGGGAGGGGAAGGGAAAGGAGTTTGTAAGCTGTTCTGAGACTCCAAGTGAAGGGCGGGGTATAAATTCAATCTCTTCCTCCTCCTCCTCTTCCTCTTCTTCCTCTTTTTCTTCCTGGAAGCCACCACACCTTAACATGCCCCCTAGGTTGTGCCCATCCTCTCCCACCTGTGGGGACTCGAGGTGGGGAGAACAGGAGCAGGGAGGAGACTAAGTCACCTGAACTCCACTAACTCCCCAGGGCTCGGCACTCTGGCCTCTCTCTCTCTCTCTCTCTCTGAGCCTACTGCCAGGTCCTGAGTGCATCCTTCTCGGCTGCCTCCCTCTCATTTATAGCTCTTCCCCCTCAGCCTCCACCTTCCCCCTCCCTTGAGCCTGCCCCCTGTCCTGTCTCTTGGCCAGCCCTGCCCTGTTGTAGACTCCTCTGGAGCTGCTGGCACTGGCTGATGTGCTGATGCAAGGCTGCTGCCTGAGCCTCCTGTCAGGGCTCCCAGCCTCCTCCTCCTCTTCAGGCTGCCAACCCCGTCGTTGCTGGGACCGAGCACAGCTGGGACCCATGTTGCGCCTCCCCCTGCCTTCTTCCCAAGTTGAGGTAGTGAGGCAGTCACACCTGGTCTCCCTGGCAGTGGGCCGCCACTGACCACTGCCATCCTATGTGGGCTTGCTGCTGCCACCAACTGACACCCTCCTCCCTTGTTCAGTAGGTAACCCAGGATGGGGGAGGCTTGTCCTGCTCACGGAAGCCTCCCAAGGGTCTTCACTCCTGCCAGCCATTGTGGAGCATCCAGGGGTGTTCATGGGCAATTACCCCACCTCTGGTTGCTCTGTGGGGAACGGTGGTCCACTAGGACCAGTTTGGGCTGGGTCTGGACACTCCCATTGAATGCTAGCTTCCCATGCTAATGGGACTTCTGTGTTCCAGTGAAGCTGGGGGTTATGTTATCAGCAGCATAGCTGCTGGCAGGGTCTCCCCTGGTGGACAGGTCTCTGCTTAGGAGTCAGACTAAATGCATTCCAAAGTCCGATTCAATATGGAGAGAAATTTGAATTCAAAATCTATACCTGTTCGGTCATCATCTAGGTTAACAGGTACTGTGTCAGAAATGGGTATTCCTGGACCTCTGGTGAAAAATGGGCTACAAGACAGAGGCTCATCTATTGGACAACCTGGGCAGAGGCCTGATGTGTTACTGGAAGCAGAATCTCTCCTTATATATAAAGCTGTTTTGGTGTGAACACTGCACATGCTCCCGCAGACTTTGGGTCCCTCAGGTGCCACTCTGAAGGACTGCCAATCCCTGGGCTGTGTTGCCTAATTCCTGCCCACAGAGCCCATACTCAACATCTTGGCCTCAGTTTGGGGAGAGCCAGCGAAGGGGATGGACGCTCCGCAAGGGACAGGTGGTGTTGGGCCTCCCCTTCACCAGGGCAGCATCCATTTGCTCCCCCTCACCCCCCTCGCTTTGCAGGGCACTGGTAGGGCTCCAGGAGGGGTGGGTGGCAGTGGCCCACACAGCACACTTTAGCCCAGCAGGCTGGGCAAGCGGCCTCCGGCAAACGGGGGGCAGCAGGCCCAATATCCCACCCAGGACGAGGCCTGGCCTCCCATCCATGATAGTGCTCGGCTCGCTGAGGCTCCCGTCCTGCAGCAGCCTGGCATGGCACTCAGCCAAAGCTGGTGGGGGGAAGGATATGGGTGGGCCTCTTTGTGCCACCTTCCTTTGCCCACTCAAGAGAGTGCTTCCCCCCGCCAACCTCCCCTTTGGGGCACCATCTCTCACTTCTCTTCCTGCTTCTTTTCTCTCACTCATTCCTCACAGCTCTCTTGGAGGCTCCCTCATTCTTTCTGCTGAGCAGATCTCTGGAGAAACGGACAGGGCGATGACTTGCTGTGAAGCACCTGAAGGATCCCTCTGTCCTCTGCTTTCTTAATGCCCCCCACCACTTCCCCTTTCACCTCACCTCTCTTTTGATCTCACTCTCTCCTCTCCATCTCTCAGTCCACTCACTGCCACCAGCCTGCCCAGTCTGGCCATCCATCACTCTCTTCCTCCTAATGCCACCTTTGGCCCCCTGTCATCAGCACACTTACCTGGAAGTCTGACTGATTGCAATAAAACTTCCAGGTTAGTGCACTGCAATTGGAGCCTTTCCCCCTGCAGTGTCTTCTGTGGATCTCCCCTTTCCAGCTCTTCTCTCTCTCAGTCTGGCTGCCTGATTTCTTTCTGTCTCCCTCCCTCCCTCCAATTCTCTCTCTCTTCTCCCCTTCCCCCCTATTTGCAGATTTCACTTCTGAGCTCTTCTGAGTCCACCTCGCTTGGTTGCGTCTGTCATCCTGCCCCACATTTTCCTGCCCATCAGTCCATCTATCCCTCCCTCTGTCTCTCTTTCTCTTCACGGAGTCTCCAGACCCTCTTTCTAGAGCTCGTTGCATTTATTTCTGCAATGTGTCTTATTACTAGTCTTCTATAAAGCTACCAGAGCTGGGACCTGATCAAATACAGGAAGTCCAGCAATGTTAGGGGGGAAAAAATGGTCTCAAGAACAGAACAGAATCATTATGCGATGTTATTTTGAATCAAGGCCTGAACAGCATCGATATTTGAAATGAATGTTTGAAATATGGAAAGAAAGGCATCCTAGTTCTACCTCCACTGAACAGCGACAATCAGATCAGCACTGCTTTATCATGTGAAACAACTTTTCCACAGCAATAGAGCTAGATGAAATAAGAAACAACAGCCACTCAAAGGAAGAACATGAAGAACAAGAAATAAATGAAACCAATGAAGAAATAGGCCATAGAAATGAACTTGCTCTTGAAAGTCCACTAATTAAGAGCAATATAAAATCTTAGAGCATATTAACACAAAGTTTACCTGTGCTCAGAACAAAATCAAAGAAAGAACTTGCAAGAATCATTGACAATATCAATGCAGTGATTGAAACAATTCATACAGCAAAGATGACTGAAACCAACTGGTTGATGTATAGCGTGGAAGTTGTAATAAAAAGAGAACTGAGAATGGACATTAAGAAAAAGGCAGTTAAAGAATTTAAGGTGAAAGCAAACTGGCAAATGAGATTGTGGGGGAGGAACCAACAAATGCCATTCAGACTTAAGGACCTTAAAGGAATTAAAAGAAAGGAAACTTAAGAATGAAAGAAGAAAAGCAAACTTGAGGAAGAAATCAGTTAGATATAAAACTAAGAGCCCAAGTTGCAGAAGTAAGAATTGTTGCAATACCCAAGAAGATCAAGAGGCACAGCAGTAGGATCTGGCAATACAGACAAAGCTTCCAAGTTCAGATTAACCAAAGGCAGTTCTACAAATCACTAGAGGGAGATGACAAAGTAGAAATAAAACCAGACAAAGAAATGACAATAACCTTCTGAGAAGAACTCTGAGAAGACTCAAGAGAATACAATAAAAAAGCCACCTGGATCACAGATGTGGACAACAAACTGAAAGGAAAGCAAATGGAGGATATCACAATAAACTTGGAAATCCTGCAAAAACAATTGAAGAAAGTGAAAAGCTTGACTAAAGTCCATGGCTATTGGCTTAAAAAGTTGACAAGTCTTCATCCATAATCGGTGCAACAGCTTAATAATTGTGCTCCATTCCAAAGCAGGAGAAGATTGAACAACAACTTGCAGGACATTTCTCAGCAAAACTGTAATGACGTTTATCAAAAATGCTATGAGTAAATGAAACACCAGTCTGATAATGAATCAAGAAGCAAATGGAACTGTTAATATCAAATGGGAATTTTTAAGGGGACTCACTATCACCACTGCTCTTTATCATTGCCCGAATACCACTCACAATAATTCTCAAGAGCTTTCAAAGACAGACCCAAAGATTCCAAACTTATTGTATATGGATGACTTGAAAATATATGGAAAGTCATAATCAGATATTGATTCTTTACTAAATAAAGTTCAAATATGGAACAAAGATACAGCAATGGAATTTGGCCTGGGCAAGTGTGCATTGAATAGAGGAAAAATCACAGAACAATAAGAAATGAAGATGCCAAACAACAACATCAAAACACTGGGCTCTGAAAAAAAACAACTACAAATATCTTGGAATTCTGCAAGCTGACAACATCAAACATACCCTTGTTAAGGAAAAATGCAACCAAGGAGTATTGCCAAGGGTTAAAAAGATATTGCAAACAAAATTAAATGGAGACAACACAGTAAACACATTGACCCATGCAATGGTCACTTCCTGACTGGACTGTTGTAATTCTCTCTATGTGGGGTTGCTCTTGACTCTGCTCTGGAAACTGCAGCTGCTGAAGAACACAGCAGCGAGGGTGTTGACTTTGATGTCTGTGCAGACACAGATTCACCCAGTACTGTACGAACTGCACTGGCTGCCTATTGAGTACCAGGTCCATTTCAAGATGTTGGTGCTTACCTTTAAAACCCTATATAGCCAGGGGCTTGTGTATCTGCGAGAACGCCTCTCCCTCTATGAGCCCCAAAAGGCTTTACGATCTGCCAATCAACATCTTCTGGTGGTCCCTGGCCCCAGGGACGTCCGTCTTGCCTCGACGAGGGCCAGGGCTTTTTTGGCCCTGGCTCTACCTGGTGGAATGAGCATCCACAAGAAATCAGGGCCCTGTGGGACCTTTTGCAGTTTTGCAGAGCCTGCAAGATTGACCTCTTCCGCCAGGCTTTTAATTAGGGCGGAATCCCCTGTCTCTTGGCCTCCCCTCAGTGGATCAGTTTGTATCATCATCGACAGACCCCAATTCATAATAGATTGCACCTCTGATACTTGACTTGATCTGTATGATAGGATATTTATTGTATCTTATTGGAGTTTTAACTGTTTTAGTTTGTACATATATATATTTGTATATGATGGAAGCTACCCTGAGCCCACTATGTGGGGAGGGGGAATACAAATCAAATACATATATATAAATAAATAAATAAAAACAATTAACATGTGGGCAGTCCCAGTTCTAAGATACACAGCTGGCATTATTGATTGGAACAAGCAGAATTAAAAGCAATAGATTTCAACACTCACAAGATAATAACGATGCATCACTCACTGCACTCTAGAAGTGATGTTGATCATCTTTACTTACCAAGAAAATTGGGTGGAAGAGGTCTCCTGAAAATTAAGCAATCAGTTGAGGAAGAAAAATGAGCACTGAATGACTACAGCAAGAAAAGCAAAGAGGAGCTTCTAGTTGAAGTGTACAAGGCAAAGTTATTTAACCGAAGATGATTACAAAAAGACTGCGATCATAACTCACTTTGACAACTTGAAATGAAAGCACTTGCATAGCAATATTTGAAAGACATAGGTCCCAGTCACACGTGCCAGTTAACATGGGGGGGAGGCAAGGGTATTTATGCCGTCACAATTTGACCTGCCCCTACTCGATCAGACACGATGGCGGTGAACCAGTGTTGTTTTTGTTATCGGCACGCTTCAACAAGGAAGCAGGGATGCGAGAGGAGTGCGCTGGAGTGATCACATGGAGAACGGCCATCTGTGGCCCGTCACAAACCATGCGATAGTGGAATTTCCCAGGTACTTTTTAACTCTGTATCTTCAGCTGGACAATACAGGTTGGCAACGGGTGCATGTCACTTACCAGATGTTACCATGTGATCATGCCCATATAATCTGCCTGGCATTCATGGCTCTCCTACAGCAAATTCTGTGTGTGAATAGGACGATAGAGAACAAAGTTGATAATGAAAACACCCGGAAGTGGCTCCAAAATGGGCACATGAAGAAAGAAACAGAAGGCCTCATTCTAGCTGCACAAGACCAGGCACCCAAAACAAATAGTATGAAAGCCAAAATTCAGAAGACCAGTGATAACAGCAAATGTTGACTTTGCAAGAGAAAGGATGAAACAGACAACCACATGGTCAGTGCCTGCACTAAAATTACTCAACTGACTATAAAGAAAGTCATGATAGAGCTGCAGCTGTGCTGCACTGGAATCTTTGCAAGAAGTATGGCTTACCAGCAGCCAGAACTTCATGGGAGCGTAAACTAGACAAGTTCATGGAGAATGATGAGAAAAAGATTTTGGGGGGACTTCTGATTCCAGACAAATGAACACCTGGAGCATAACACCCCTGATATGACAACTGTAGAGAGAAAAAAGAGAAAGAGGGTTTGGATCATGAACACGGCAATCCCAGGAGACAGCAGACTAGAAAAGAAAGAACAGGGAAAGAGCACAAATACCAAGACCTATGAATAGAGTTAGAGCACCTCTGGGACAAGAAGGTTACCATCATGCCAGTTCTCATTTGAGCCCTTGGAACAGTGCCTTAGAAGTCACAACAAACAGCTGGACATTCTGGGCATTAAGCAAATAGCACCAGTTCAGCTCCAGAAGACAGTGTTGTTTGGAACAGTAAGAATCCTGTAAAGACACATCTGCAATTCCCAATAATTTAGCTAGATTTCGAATTGCAGAACACATTCAAATATCTGACAATAATAATAATAATAATGATGATGATAAAGCATGATTACAAACCATTGTGAAAAATGAACACATTTATATTTAAAAGTGTGGATCCCACCTTCAGCCTTCCCTTCATATCACCAGCCTACACCATATATTTCTGCTCTTGGCCTGCCCATTTGCTTTCACTGCAGCCAGACCCCCCTCAACCCATGCAACTGTGGCATTGGTTTGGTCTTTTGTGTCTGTTCACAACACAATCCTGGCCATTTCTTTCGATCCTAGCAACCTGCAGTCTTTCCCAGCCCTCAAAGTTGATGCCTGCCTACACTAGAAATCAGGTCCCTAACAGCCCTAAGTTTGTTGCTGTAGATTTTCCGGGGTTGTATGACTGTGGTCTTGGCACTGTAGGACCTGACGTTTCGCCAGTAGCTGTGACTGGCATCCTGTGTTATACGTCTGAGGATGCCAATCACAGCTACTGGTGAAACGTCAGGTCCTACAATGCCCAGACTACGGCCAAACAACCCAGAAAATCTACAGCATCTAATGAACTCTGGTCATGAAAGCCTTCAACAACCCTAAGTTTGCTAGGGAGTCCTACAGCTGTGTTCTGAAACAAAGATACATGTTCCAGGTGTGTGCACAGTCTAGAACTGCAACAGAGAGAATAATGGCCAAGTGATTAAAGGTGTTTCTCTGCCTCTTCCACAGTTTTTCATTAGCACTGTTAAGAGAATTTGTCTTCATTCCTGTTTACCCAGTTTCTCCCTTAAATCCAACAGTGTGTTTCGTTCCCACTCTTTAGGGATTTTGAGTCAGTTTCTAATCTAATCAAGAAGAAATTCAAAGAAAGGAGGAATAGGAAGGGAGGTTTTGCAGAATTTCAGAATTTCGCTCTGTAGATGCTCAGAGACAGGCAACGTCTTCCCAAACCTTCCTACCCTCCAGCTAGAGCCACCACCCTGTGTTATGAAACATAAAACTATTGCAAGGGCTTGACTTACACAGCATGCACTGATTTCTCATTAAAGAGAAATGAAAAAAAGAAATATATATATTTTTACAAGACCGAAAAGAGAATAAGAGGAATCAAAATCTGCATTTAGAAAAGCGAATCTCTGGAAAAGAAATCCCCCTCCCCATAAGAATGTTTTCAGAATGTCTAGCTCTTATTTTACGTGAGAGATCAAAGCAGGCTTTTGAGCTTCCAGAGCCTTTTATTCTTGAAGTGATTTTATGATTTTAATCTCATTTTTGTGAGCTACATTGCAAGCTCTCCTGGGAACAGAACACAGGATATAAATTTAATAAATAAAATAAACGGATACTTTAATCATTATTAGATTGTGCTTGAAAGCCTCCTAGTCTTCGTGTTTTTATGGCGCAATCTCTCTGTTCCCCATGTAGAAATAAGTTATTAGATTTTTTTAAAAATGGCTACTAAAGTAAAGCACTTATTAGAAAGAAAGAAAAAATAGGTTATTTTCCAAATTAGAAGGCAATTTTAAAGAAAGTGGTATCAAGAGATTTTGAAGGAGTACTCATAGAGGTTTGGGGTTTTTTTAAGTCTAATTTCTATTTTAGAAGTCATTGCAATCAGTCTGGGTACACTCACGTACCCTGTTTGCAATTTAGCACTGTATTTTTTAAACCTCCACCACTAATGTTTTGTATACCTCTTTGGCTCTACCTTTGCTGCAAGTTTCTGACAGTCACAGGAGCTACAAGTACAGACCACACAAGGAAAGCCCGGTTCCTGGAAAGTGTGAAAATCTGCTGGGGGCTCCCGAGCAGCAAGTTGAAGGCCGGGGGAAGTGATTGGGAGGGGGAAGCTTTGGTGTAGTGGTTAAGTGTGTGGGCTCTATTCTGGGAGAACCGGGTTTGACTCCCCACTCCTCCACTGATTCTTCTTGGGCAATCCCTAGTTCTGATAAGAGCTGTTCTTGAAAAAGAGCAGTTTCTGTCAGAGCTCTCTCAGCCCCACCTACCTCACAGGGTGTCTGTTGTGGGGAGGGGGAGGGAAAGGAGTTTGTAAGCCACTCTGAGACTCCCTTGGGTACTGAAGGGCCGGGTATAAATCCAATCTCTTCTTCTTCTTCTCTAATACTCCAACAGCCCTGACCTGGAAAGCCAGCCCTGACCAAGATGGCCCAGGCTAGCATCATCTCATCAGATCTAGTCGTGGGCACTCCATGAAATTGCTGAGCAGTCGGGTTAGAACACTCCTGAACCTTCTGAACCAGCATCTGTCAAAATGACCATAGTTGGTCATTTTGACAGACACATGTTCAGAAGGTTCAGGAGTTCACAGAACGGATCCTGGGCAAGCTAGATCCCCAGACTCATAGGGGATCTCCAGCTGACTCTATCTAGTCGAAGAAGACCTCCCCCAGATGCTCCTCTACGTGCCCTCCAAGTTCCACCCCCGTTGCTTTGAAGTTTTGTAAATGCTTAGATTGAGCTGAGACAACCTGTCTGGAAATATATCTATTCACGAACTGGCACGAATCTCCATGAACAGTTTGAAAGTTCGTGGAAAGTTTGTGCCGGTTAACCTGTCAAGAACTTCATTTTGTGAACCACGAACCAGCAAAAATTCATCATGAACTTTAGTTCATGAGCTGGTTCATGTCCACCCCTACACCTCAATTCTCAGGTACTTTTGTTATTGACCATGACAGCATGACATCTCTTCCAGTGTGACCCACATTGGGGTGAGAATCCTGGAGCATCACCCCGGCATGATGATATCACTGCCAGGGTCGCATGCTGACATCATGCTGTTGGAGTGATGGTGATTTCCCCAGCATTTTTCCTTCACTGCCCTACCAAGTAATGGTGGGGTGATGGCATTTGGGGCTGTCAGTGGGAGGTTTCCTGCTCTAGTTAACAGAGCTTCAGTTTATTGACCACTTTCTCCACAACATAGTATCCAGACAAGAATAAAAGAACGTTAAAGGACACTGCAGACTTGGCCAACCTGAAAAATCAAGAATGGCTGAACATAGCCTAACTCAAACAGGACGCCATATCTTATTCCAAGACAATGAGAGGCTGGACAACACATCCAATTACCATATCAGGTTACACAGGGAAGCCATTGAAATTCATAAACATAAACACAATTTCAACAGGAAAGAAGAGATTTTAAAAATAAATAGGGCATGGTTTCCTGTCCTGAAAAACACAAAATGCTCTATATCTTACAACAGCACTACAGATAAGATCAGAATTTCAACAGCCAATCCAGATGCAAAAGAACCTCCTCAGGAAAGCTCCTCCATTAGCATGTCACAGCCTGTGGGCCTCCTACAAGATAACGACTCAGCCTTACCCCACCTTCCCGAGTAGATATAAATTACCTGTCTACCATTTTTCTTCTCATCTTGACACAGAGAGTACTCCATCTGTCTGTGTTATACCTCTGAGGATGCCAATCACAGCTGCTGGCAAAACGTCAGGTCCTACAATGCCAAGACCATGGCCATACAGCCCGGAAAATCTACAACAACTAATGATAGATGTTCAATAATACAGAGACACACGAGCTAATATGTATGAGGAGCTGAGAAATGAATCTCAATTAATGCAAACCTTCTATTTTCCAGAAGTCCATGAAGCTCAGCATGAAAGTTCAGATAGAAAAGCTGCTTGTCTCTGAGACAGTGATTCTGATTAAAGAACTAAATGAACATAAGAACATAAGAGAAGCCAATGCTGGAACAGGCCAATGGCCCATCTAGTCCAACACTCTGTCACACAGTGGCCAAAAATACCAGGTGCCATCAGGAGGTTCAGCAGTGGGGCCAGGACACTAGAAGTCCTCCCACTGCTGCCCCCCCCCCCAGCACCAAGAATACAGAGCATCACTTGCCCCAAGCCTGAGAGTTCCTATCTATACCTTGTGGCTAATAGCCACTGTTGGACTTCTGCTCCATATGCTTAACTAATTCCCTCTTGAAACTGTCCATGCTTGTAGCTGCCACCACCTCCTGTGGCAGTGAATTCCATGTGTTAATCACTCTTTGGGCGAAGAAGTACTTCCTTTTATCCGTTCTAACCCGACTGCTCAGCAATTTCATGGAGTGCCCATGAGTTCTTGTATTGCGAGAAAGGGAGAACAGTACTTCTTTCTCAACCTGCTCTACCCCATGCATAATCTTATAAACCTCAATCATGTCACCCCTCAGCCGTCGTTTCTCCAGGCTAAAGAGCCCCAAGCACTTTAACCGTTCTTCATAGGGGAAAAATGCAAGTGATGCTAATATTTACAAGTATATATATATATACCAGAATGAGAAAGGACATAAATAATACAGATTAGTTCAGGATAGCTAATTTCATCTAAATTACTCTGATAATGGCTGCGGGTGACGATGATACAGCACTGAAGTATCTTGATGTTATGAAGCTTAACCCAACATCCACATTTCTTGCCATTCCATAATTACATTATGTTTATTTTCTGAGCTCTCGTTCTCTAAAAAAATACCAGTTCCTTCCATGTCTTCTGGATAATGGGCAGGCCTACCTACTGTTTCCAAGCCTGGATAATAATAAAAAAAGGCCTGTTATTCGCTACAGTGTTGATGGTCCCTATTTCCCTAAGTGACAAAAACGAAGATATACGTACGCAGCCCAGGGTGAAGCAGCACATTGTGCCATCTCCAGGCATATCTGCAATTATTGCTTTAATAAAACCAAAGCACTTATGCATTTAAATTTCATAAGCAGAACAAACAGCACAATTTTTATGTGCCAGGCTCTTCCTTGACTCTAGCCACGACACAAAGGAGACCCATCATCATAAATAGGCTTCTCTATATGTATTGCTCATTAGATTGGATTAGGGACCCCAAGCGCAAAATCAGATGCACATCTGAATTCATATTCAAGCACAGATGCTGTGTATTAGCACCCCACTGTTTTCAATGGGATGAGCATTTGGATACACATCACTATATACAAGTAGCCACAAAAAATATATATTTTTAAAATATGCAACTAGGATTGGAAGTCCTGACCTAGAAAGCCCACACTAGTCTGATCTTATCTGATCCGGGAAGCAAAGCAGGGTCAGACCACCAAAGAAGTCCAGGGTTGCTACGCAGAGGCAGGCTGTGGCAAATCACCTCTGAACATCTCTTACTTTGAAAACCCTACAAGGTCACCATAGGTTGGCTGTGACTTGACAGGGGGGAAATAATTAGAAGAAGACGAAGAGATTGGATGTATACCCCGCCCTTCACTACCCGAAGGAGTCTCAGAGCGGCTTACAATCTCCCTCCCTTCCCCATAACAGACACCCTCTGAAGGAGGTGGGGCTGAGAGAGCTCTCCCAAGAACTGCTTGTGAGAGAACAGCCCTGAAATAACTTGTGACTGACCCAAGGTCACACCAGCAGCTGCATGTGGAGGCGTGGGGAATCAAACCCGGTTCTCCCAGATTAGAGTCCACACTCCTAACCACTACACTAAACTGAAGGGGGCAAGCATATTTTACATTCGTAGTTTGATTTTTTTTAAGTATTTCATATATTTCAAACTTCCCCAAGATATTCATGTTCAAATATTTCTTCTCCTTAAAGACTTCGTAATGTGCAGAAATGTTACATATCTATCCCCGAGGCAGTTGGGTAGGAGCTGCCAGCTCTCTGAACAGGCCCCCAGATGTACCCTCACCCCTGTCTTCTTTTTCCAGCTGCAATTGCTTTAGCATCAATGGAAATATTCATCTGAGAGAGACTCTGACTTCAGTCTCTTGGATGATGTCTTCAGCTTCATGGCCATGGAAACGTTCATTATCTATTTATAACCTGGGCCCACAAGACAATCCATTATAAATAGGCCTCTTGAAGATAAAAAGAACCCATCTCTGAATCAAACCACAAGCTTTTTATCCTCTGATTGCTCTCAGCTTTCTTGGCTTTCTAGACGCACTGTCAAAAGGTGCACTCACCACATGCTCAGCTGCCTCTGCTTGCGTTAATGGCTGGAAGGCTGCATCAAACACTCTTAATTACAGCTTCTTTGTCTTTTGTCTCATTAGCATGATGTCATGCATTCATCGTCTTATCCAGCAGACGACTTAAATATTCAAATAAAAGAGAACGTTGGCATCTTTCATTTTTTTTTTTAATTGGAACTGTCTGGAATTACTACTGTCTAAGATTTTTTTTGTCTCGATGGGTTTTTCTGTGTATACAGTTTATACTGACCGCAGCTTTACAAAGGAAGGCATATTGGTGGAGTTGAAATGATGCTTTAAAAAAAAAAATCCAGAAATACAGTTGAAAAACATTGCACGTGATCAGAAGAAGCTGCTTTATAGTGAATCAGACCATTGGTCTATTAAAGTCAGTACTGTCTACTCTGACCGGCAGTGGCTCTCCGGGGTCTCAGGCTGAGGTCTTTCATATAACCTGCTTTTTATGTATTGGGATTGAATCATCCCTGATTGAATCACCCCAGAGGCTGGATGAGCTTGGAGCACAAGAACAATAGCCTGCCAGGATTCCAAAAGTGATTAATCTAGTAGTAATGTTGGCTGAGTCCAGACTGGCAATCTGCCCTGCTATAGCCACTTTTCAGCCACGTTTCCCAAGCGGATTAAAGGGGGCGTTCACACAGGCACATCTGCTTGGTGTTCCCCACCTGTAGGCAACCCGTGCTGTTCCGCTTCGCTCCCGTGTTAAAAAGATACCTGACAAAAGTGGTAGCAAATCCTGGAGAGCACCTTTATCCCGTGTTATTCCGCTTCCCGGAAGTGTGAACGCGAAGCTGAAAAGCCGGGAGCAACCCGCTTCTATAGTGTGTGCCGGGTGCTTCCGTGCATAAGGCGGCAGCGATCAGATTGGCTGTGCTCTGCCCTACCGCCCAATGCGGTGCCGGTGCAACGGGGTCCACCCCAAATCATCTGGATGTGCTTATGCGCATGAGTGCATATGCGCCCATGCGGCCATACACACATAGAGAGAAAATCCATTTACAGCCGTGCCTCCGGGCCAGCAGTCTGAACGCTCCTGCATGCCTCCTCCTGGTATGCTCCCACATCTGTCTACCCCTTGTGACTCGGAAAACCTGGAACAGTTTATTCCATGGCTTTTTTCCCATGACTCCCACTGCTAACTGCCAGTCTGAACTCAGCCGTTATCTCAATAGCCTATCACTGGGAGTGGGGTGTGTTTGGGTGTGGCAATTGCATGCTATCTAACAGAGCTGAGGCTCTGGGGTCTTGTCTTGCTGTTGCTGAAATCACAAATAAAGTTAAGCTGATAATGAGACTAGAGCCAGCTCATCCAGGGAACCCCACTATCTAACACTGCTACTCGATCCTTTTAACTGGAGATGCCAGGGATTGAACCTGGGACTTGTTGCATGCAAAGCAGATGGTTTCCCACTGAGCTACAGCCTCACCACCGTCATTCTAACCATCTTCCCAGCTATTTTATTGCTCCCATTCTTCAAGGAGTCCAATGACCTCTCACTGCTGAGATTAGGCACGAGGGATGAATCAATCAGACTTCTATCAGATAGGACCTCCCCCAGAGCCATAAAGGAACCAGTTGCATCCATTTTTTCTCTGAAGGCATTTATTTTCCATTGGCCCTTTGACCCCTACACAGCTTCTGGGCCTCCAGTAATCTCAACGTCACATGTTCTGTGGCAGCGATTTTTTTAATGAATCCACCCCGCCGCGCCCCCCCCACCCCGAGCACATTCATCCCATTCAGACTGAGCATCAGCTTGAACCTGAGAATGTCCATATGCCAAGGAGATGCTCTGTCACTGACCCACGGCCCCTCCCATGACAATATTAAGGCTCCTCTCACAAAGCATAAGCCAAGTGTATAGGGGAACTTTCTTATTTCACATCACTTTGTCGCAGCTAAGAGCTGGTACAAAATACCAGCTAAGAATAAGAGATCTGAGCTACAGGCCCTGTGTTCAAATGTTACCCAGCCACCCACTTACTGCATGGCCTTAAGGCAAGCCACCCTCTCTGAGCTCTGTCCACTGGTGCTGCCACCTCCACCACTGGAACTACTACTAATACATTACCTGAGTAGTTGGACTAGGATTTGGGAGGCCCAGGTTCAAATCCCCACTCAGCCATTGAAACTTAAGAACATAAGAACATAAGAGAAGCCAATGTTGAATCAGGCCAATGGCCCATCTAGTCCAACACTCTGTCACACAGCGGCCAAAATATACTTGTGGGTTTCTCTCAGCTCTCCCTCAGCCTAAACTACCTCAGAGGATTATTGTTATGAAGATAAAATGGAGGTGGGGAGAACAATGTTGTAAGGATCTTTGTGTCCCTGTTGTGAAGGGAAAAAATGGGGTGTAAATAAATAAATAAATAAATAAATAAATAAATATCAGGCCGTTGTTTCTGGAATACTTGTGAAATACTTCAAAAACTTGACATAAATGATCCATGTTAGACAGATTAATGTCAGAACACTGAACTGTAAAATACCCCCCCACACCCCCACTACTTTATTCACTCTGTTTTTACTAGAAGCGTGACCACACATAGAAAAACCCTTTGATCAATGTGAGTCTAATAAAATATGCTCACATCTCTGCAGCCGAAATAACCGGAATAGCCAAAGCATAACTGACTGGAATGTGTTCCCAGTTCAAAGACAAATCAAAATACCTTTAACAATAAATATATTGGACCTGACTGGCCAAAGGTGAAGAAGAGAGAGGCTCAAGGTTCTAGGAATATTTGCACACAGGAAAGAGAGGGGAAGTGTTTGTGGAGGCAGTCTCTATTACTTTCTTGAGCTGGCCTTTTGGCAGGCAACTCAAATGGCCTTAATCCGCTTATTGTGGCCATTTGATCAACTGGCGGGATGCTAATACAGACTTACTGATTCTTCTTTAGACCAGATAATAAGATTGAAAAGGGGTGGCCATGTTAGTCCATCGTAGCAAAATAAAACGGAAGTCCAATGACCATTTAAGGGAAGACTGGGATATGTATTTTACCTCAGGACACATTCTATGACTCCTAACAGCAACAGCAAACTGTTTAGAATGTTAGAGGCAAAGGCCAATCAGGCTGCATATGCAAATGACCTCGGTGTTCTGACTGGCTATTGGGGGGAGAGAAACAACAATATTGGGGGGAGAGGAACAGCAATATTGGAGGCGAGACTCAGGCAATGCAGCCAATGGATAGGGACAGCTTCTGAGTAACACATCACAGAGCCAATTGATTTGGGAGCGTGTGGAATGTTCACAAAGTGCCACTACCAAAATACAATTATATATAAGGAGAGATGTGCTTTCATGAGTCCTAGGCCACTTCATCAGGTAGCTATGTGAAGGAAAATCCTACTGGGAAACCTTATGGAGAAGGTGGGGGGGCGTGTCAAAGGTAGGTGTGAATGACACCATGTGTCCTTCAAGTATAAATTTCAATGAGAGGGAGAAATGGAGGAATTGATCTGATTATATCAGTTAGTCTACTGATACTCATTGGGTCAGAAGCCTCATCCTTCTTGATGCATCACCTGTGGCTCTTGTGACTCATCAACCTCCAATGTCACGTTGTGGCAGCTATGAGGGGAAAGACACAGGGAGGACTCTGAGGCCCATTGGAATGAAGAATGCTCAGTCCTCCACTCTAGTTTCTCTAATAGATTCTTAAAACCCCAAATGCCCACAATCAAGTAAAAGGGGGGGAACATGAACTTTGATTAAAGGATTGGTATCAGGTAAGCTATGCACTCCCTAAAGGTCTCTTATTTGGGAGCCTGCTAGATCCTTTCACATTACCATTCTAAACCAGAGGTTATCTGTTGTTGGCCCTGTCATGATCATAGGCCTATAGTGGTGCGGCCTACAGGCTCTAGGGAGACCTAGTAGCTCCAGGGAAGCCTGTATTGGAGTAGTCATCTTGGCTTACATTTCCCAGATTCCCTCTGGACCCTGTGATTGGGTAACAGGAAATTCTGGAGGGAAAACTACACCAGCAGGGGAACAGAGGGCAGTACCTGGGAAGAGGAGATAAAAGGCCCTGCTCAGAGTGGGAGGGTGTTCTCTCTCAGGGAGCAGGACTGGTGGAAGCTGCTGTAGACAGAGGGATCCCTCATCCAAAAGGAATGAGTTAGACTGTGAACAGGCTCCTAGGGAAGGCTAGGACTGTGTAAACAGAAGGGTTAGTAAAGGTAAAGGTAAAAGTTTCCCTTGCTTGAAAGTCAGTCAAGTCTGACTCTAGGGGGCAGTGCTCATCTCTGTTTCCAAGCTGAAGAGCCAGAGCTGTCTGAAGATGTTTCCATGGTCATGTGACCAGCATGACTAAATGCCAAGGTGCACGGAATGCTGTTACCTTCCCACTGAAGTGGTACCTATTTATCTACTTGCAATTTCTTGCTTTTGAACTGCTAGGTCATCAGGAACTGGGGCTGGAGACAGAAGTTCACTCTGTCACATGGCACTAGGGTCTCAAACTGCCGAGCTCCAGACCTTTTGGTCTGCAGCTCAGCATCTGAAACTCTGAGCCACCTGCCTTTATTTTGCTCATTTTTCTTCCTTGTTATTAATCTAAAGTTGCTGTTAAATTCCTTAATAAAACTATTTGTTATGCTGCCTGGGTCCTCACGTCTCATTTGATCATGTACAAGGAGAAACCTGTTGTAAAAGACCTGTAAAAAGGCGTAGGGTGGGTGCTCTGGGCCCTCCCAAGGAGACCCCTACCAGAGTGGTGGCAGCCGGTAGTGAACCTTCCTAGCCGCTGCTTGCGACAGGCCCAGTTCCAAGTAAAGTGATACTGGTTCATACGGCAAACTTCATCCCATTAATGAGCCGCCTCTGAAGTGTTCCAGACATTTCAAACTGTGCCACTTTTTTCTCACTTTTTTGCCACATGATCTTCCTTGCCCTTTTTTCCCCTCGCCCTTTCCCCCCCAAAAATGTTCTAAGTTGAGCGCTATAGCGCTAAGATGATATAGTCTCTCGGGTTGTTCAGCTGAGTGGGATTAGACGCTTGAGGGCTGTGCTCTGCTGAGAGGGAGTCCTTTCATTTTGTTTTAGCTTCAGTACTTCTATATCTATATTTATTTTGCTCCTAACTCCCTTCCTTCTCCGTTTTAGGAGGTGGGGGGAGAAGGAAGGGTTTTAAAAGGCAAGAAGTGGCGGTCTGTGGAGTCACAGTGAAGTAGCCATCAGGCGTTGGGTATATTTTCCTCTCTCGGACAAGCATGTTTAAGGCATGACAAAGGATATCTGGACTTGGAGTTGGAACACCTGGGAAGCAGGTTGTTAGGTGTTCCGTTAGTGCTTCTTGCGTGACTTGTTTTCGTGCTGAGTTCATTGCAGAGATGGCCAAGCAAAGGATTTCCCCAAGTGGGATAAACTGTGATTGACTGATGGGAGACATACTGATGGGTGATACATCACCTGGGTGCAGCAGGGTGGGACCAGGCAAAGAAAGATGCAGTCAGGGTAGTCTCAGCAACAGGGCATCCTTGGCAGTCTTGCCTAGGGAAGCTCAAAAGAGCATGGAGACGGTGAACAAGCCTTGGTAGAGCAATGGTCCACTGGGCCCAGGTGTTTTGAGGCAGGGCAGGGAACAGAGACGGGCGGAGCTTAACTCACAGAAGTGGCAGTCCTGGGGCATTGCTGTAGAGCAGTGCTCCATCCCTAGGGCTTTTATTTTTTTTTATCTTATACTATCTTAGCTTCTGCCTATTTATTTTAATTCCTTTTATCTACTTATTTCAATCCCTTTTATCTCAGCTCTAGTATTTTACCTTTGCTCTGTTTTATTGAGCTTTTATTATTCTGGCTTGCTTTCCCCTTTTATCTCAGTTTTGTAGGTTCAGTGTTGAAGTCTCGCCTATGGGGGTGGGGTGGGCATGGTACAAGTGGGTGTAAAAAACAGTTCAAAGGGTTCCTCACACTGACTGCTCTCCTTTTGTTCCTTTATTATTCCTTATCCCTCACTCTTTCTCCTCTACCATTTTCCTCCTTTGAGGAACTAATAGTGCTGTTTTGGCTGTGAGGGAAGTGTGAGAAGTGTTTTTGAAGTGTTTTTGAGTTTTGAGGGTATGGCATGGGCCTGTTGAGCTTTTGCACATATTTTCTCGTGTGTGTGTGTGTGTGTGTGTGTGTGTGTGTGTGTTGGGGAGGGGGAATGTTTGCTCAATTTTTAGGCTTTTTTTTTGTATTTTATATGAGCTGTGTGCTCCATGCTTTCCGTTTTAAGTTTTATGTTTTAGAATTATTATTCATCAAATTGGTTAACCAGTTTTGTGCTGGTCATACTAATGAACTAATTAACAACACTTGGCTGCCGATTCTCTGACTTAATTATCAATTAACTGTCTGGCCTCTAGTCAGTCTGCCTCTGCCTGCTAGAGAGTAAGTAACTTAACTCTTTCTGTGCTTGTGGTAACTTAGTTCGTTTTCTTTCCTGACGCTAGGGTGAGGGAGAGCACAACGTTTAATTAGCTGCTAGAGTTTTTTTAAAACTGATAATTAACTCGTTTTATTTTAACCAGTCGCTGGATCTCTCATTATTTTATTATGTCTAGGAAAAGAAATCATCCCTCTGACTTTGGTAGGCTCCCAGCCGACAAACTAAGCTGGATACCTTCTTTGACTATGTATTAAAACTAGTAATAGTTTTTTTACCTCTACAAGATAACGTTTTTTTCTTAGAAGCAAATGAATCACAAGTCAATTCTTCAACTCCCCTGCTTACCCCCAGTCCTATACTGCTTAAAGATAATTCCGTGTTGCCCTCTCCTGACCTACTCACTGAGGGAAAGGACTTGTGTCCTGAGAAGGATACCTCTTGGATTCTAGCCTCTCAGACCTTTCTAATTGCTGAGACTTTAGGAAAGACTGATGACAAAATCAATGCCTTGTACCAAGACCTCTCTATCAAGTTGTGGGGGGGAGGTCATACTTTATCTCAGGTTCTATCTGGAACCCATTCCTGTACTCAAAACAATTTACAAAGAGGCTACAAAATACCACTTAGGAAGCCTACAGGAACTGCTCTGACACTAGAACCTTGTAAAATATCACTGTCTATACACCCCTAAGGGGAATTATTGGCCGAATTCAGATGGGCAGTTTGCCCTAGATAGGCACGTTTCAGAAATGTTTCAGAAATGGATTAAAGGGGCCGTTCACACAGACACATCTATCAGGCATTCCCTAGCCATACTCAACCCGTCTTGTAATGCTTCCTCCCGAGTTTAAAAAATACCTGGTGAAAGTGGTATCAAATCCTGGAAAGCGTGTTTATCCCGCATCCATCCCACACCAACACAGTGTGAACACTATAAGCCGTGATTTTTGCTTGTGCGCTTATGTGCATATGAGCATATCTCCAGATTACCAAAAAGAAAGCTGTGCCTTTCAGCCGTGCCTCCACCAGGGGTAGGCAAACAGTGTGAACACTTCCTTGCGCCCCCTCCCCGGTATGCTCCCGCATCAGTCTGTGCAGTTTGACCGGGAAAACCCGAAACACGTTGTTCTGGGTATTTTTTGCCACAACTCCCTCGCATTTCAAACTGCCAGTCTGAACTCAGCCATTGACTGTACAGGGAAATGGTGCATTAAGGAGCATTTGGCTTATCTCCTTGAGTGCTCTCCTGGAGATATTGATCTGAAAATTTTTTAGGTCCTTCCTGGCCTTATTAGAGAAAACCGGCTTACACTCATGTTCTATTCCCCCCATGTTCCTGCACTGATTATAAACAAACAATGGTGTTTTGCTTCACATGGGATTATCCCTAAAAGACATTTCCATTCTCCTGCACCAACATCACTTTCCCCCATGAAACCCTATATTAAGAAACCTTCAGCAAATCTTCTACAACCAACAAAGGGGAATAAACTCACCCCTAGGCATCATACATGACCTTTAATGTCCAAGCTTGGTCCCAACAGCTAGAAATTTAGGTATGAATAATAAGGAACTGCCTGTGACCCTAAAAAACTCTTCCACATTTTCAGACTTATTAAAGGATGAGCCCCTGTAGAGGACAAACTCCAGCCTAATGCAATCTTTTTGTGTCTTGCCAAAAGTGGGGCAGATTAACATAATTGACAGGCTAAAGACTCTTAAAGGAAATTTTATGCTGATTACTAAGAACCAGGCCAGTGATGGTATGGGCAGTTCAGTTCATCTCATTCCTGTAGAGAAGAATATCAACAACGATTTGATCAAATTGGAAATCCAGTGTCAAACTCCTGCAGCAATCAGCTCCCAACAGCATTCATTCAAAGAAGTAAAGTTTATTGAAACATTGAGAGTATGCAGATATCTTAACCATTTCGTGTTAGAACTGAAGAAAAGTGTGCACAGCAAGCAGATATACATTTATTCAAGGAGGCCCCCTGATGACCTAGGGCCAATCAGGGATCAGGTAGAAGCCCGCCAAAGTAATGAGCTACTTTTCCCAGGAGAAAGTCTACACCAGGCACTGAAGGTCATACAGAAGTAATAGAAACACAGAAGACACAGCAGAAATGAAACCTAATATTCCAGAGTCACCCCACTCCCATGGTAGCCAGGCCTTAAGAAAGGCCCAACTGACACCCAGCGCCAATCTAACCCAATGAGGGAGACTAATTTCCTGAACAGCTAAAATATCATCCTATGAAATCCCATAGGATGAAATCCTATCCCAACATAGAGAGTAATCCATATATGTCTTGTCTGGAAAGACAGTGGGAACTCACCCTGTTCCCCTGGAATCCACCATCATAATTCACTCTGTTAACTCCAGTGTTGACCGAATTACTCAGCCCTTGGCTTGACTATCTCCTTCCACAAGGATGTTAAACTGGCATGTGGCAAGCTGGTCTTCCAAGGTTTCATGTGAGGACACTGGGGCATTCTTATCTGCTTTTGATACTATATTTATCTAGGAGACCCTGATGGTGGAGGACATATATTATCCTGGCTATTTAGCTTTCTTTCAGAGTACATCAAAAGGCCCTTTGGGTCATCCTCGAGGAGGGCTAGCATGTCTAATCTCTACATCATTGCCCTTCCATGATTCTGAAATGACTGAGAGCCAGTTTGGAGCGTGGATCTAATCTGGAAGAATCGGGTTTGATTCCACACTTCTCCACATGCAGCTGCTGGATGACCTTGGTCAAGCCACAGTTCTCTCAGAGCTGTTCTTGAAAGAGCAGTTCTTGAAAGAGCTCTCTCAACCCCACCTACCTCACAGGGTGTCTGTTCTGGGGAGAGGAAGGGAAAGGAGTTTCTAAGCCATTCTGAGACTCCAAGTGAAGGGTGGTATATAAATCCAATCTCCTCCTCCTCTTCTCCTTCTTCTTTTGACACAGGATTTTGTTTTAGTAGTTAAGCTAACACCAGGGTCCCATACTATAATTTTATTCACAGTATGTATGCCACCTGCAACTTCACATGAATTGAATGATAATTGGGCCTTACTGGATGAAATATTCAATAAAACTAAAAGCAACTTTCCAAACAGCTCATTTCTCCTAGCGGGTGATTTTAATAAGAATAAGGGCTGACAGTGATCATATAATAAAAACTGTATGGTCCTAATAATGAAAAATTCCTTAGTCCCTGGTGGTTTTGTCAGTCATCAAAAGATGTTGTAATAAATGTCAATGGCTTGAGGTTGGGCACTTTTGCTATCCAAAGGAATTTAGTCATTTTGAATGGCCACCAGAGAATCCATCCAGGTGGGGATTATACCTTCTTGGGTTTTGTAACAAAATGGCAATTACCTATGTATGTAAGATGGCTGCCATCTGGGGTGGCTTGTTTAAAATGTTCCCCCATAAGGTTTAATTGAACTGTAGTTCTGGAAAGGGGCCAGCAGGGGTACCACTCACTGCATTGAATGGGGCTTCCTCATATGCTGGACTACAGTTCCCAGCTGTACAAGGACAAAAAGTGTGGGAAAAGAGCGACTGTTGTAAGGGGTGGGGCAGCATTAATAAATACTCCAGCCCATCTAGAGGGGAGGCAGTCTTCATCCTACAGGAGGTTAGGAAAGGTTCCTGTTGCCTGTGCTGACCAGGGTGTTCAGGCCACAACCCAGAGGCCAGTCCAAGGAGAGATCCTTTCCAGAGCCCACAACTTCCAGAGGCAGAGAGTATGGTGTGTAGGGAAAGAAGATTGTGTTTAACCCCTGTTGATTTATGCCCTGTTGGTTCATAGTGTGTGCTTACTCCTACAGTTGTGCCTTGTTCATTTAGCGTGTGTGTGCTCTGTAAGTGTGTAAATAGTTAAATAAATTATTTTATTTGGACTAATAGTCTGTGTTGTGCTCTGACCACATAGCCCTCCCTGCTCAGCTTGTTACATGTGGCAAAAGAAGACCAGGGAAGCCAAACGGGCCCAAATCAGAGGGGTCACCAACTCTCCAGGGGGTGCCCAAAGATTAAGGTACCCACTTCCCAACACTGGGGAATCAACCAGAGGGGTCTCACTGTCCCCTCTAGGAAGGTGGTGTAAATTCAGTGAGTGGTGGCAGTGACTGAGGAAAGGAAATAGTCCCACCAGATAGGGTGGGTAGGCAACAACAGGGGCTTGCGAGCCACTGAACAGCTACTCAGTCTCCCAGGGCTGAGGGTAGGTTCCTATTTTGCCACAGGCTTCAAGAGAGCTAATGCCATAAATTATTTCATTGTGAAGCCTACCACATGCCTCCTAATTCCCTGCCCATCATGGCTACTTAAAGCCTGTGACAATGATGTGCAGACCCCCCCCCGAGGGAGATTATCAACTTGTCCTTTTCCACAGGGACCTTCACGGGGGGATTGAAGGAGGTGGTGGTTTGTCCTCTCCTTAAAAGATCTTCTTTGGACCCCATGGTCCTTAATAATTACTGCCCAGTGTCTAACTTACCGTTCCTGGGTAAGGTAATAGAGAGGGCAGTGATAATGCAACTTCGGGCTTTCTTGGAGGATGCTAACCCCTTCCAGACCAGCTTTTGCCCTGCCCATGGGATGGAGATGGTGTTGGTCACCTTGGTGGATGATCTCCAGAGACATCCAAATCAAGGCAGTTCGGTAATGCTGATACTTCTTGATCTGTCAGCAGCATTCAATATGGTTGACCATAATGTGTTAGCCCACTGCCTCGCTGATGTCGGGATATGGAGGCTTGCCTTGCAGTGACTGACCTCCTCTCTCCAACATCGGGGACAGAGGGTGGCGCTTGGGGGGAGTTATCCCAGCAACATCCACTGGAATGTGGTGTGCCACAGGGAGCAATTCTCTCCCTTATGCTATTCAATACCTATATGTGCCCCCTCACCCAGATTATCTGGAGGTATGGGCTGGGTTGTCACTAGTATGCAGATGACACCCAGATGTATCTACTAATGGATGGCCACCTGGATATGTCCCCAGGAGATCTGGATGTGGTGTGACAGGCTGTGGCTGGATGGCTGTGACAGAGCCGACTGAAGTTAAATCCATCCAAGACGGAAGTTCTGTACCTGAATTGTGGAGGACTGGGACAAGGGAATCAGGCTCCCAGCCTTCAATGGGGCTCCATTGGTCCTGACATTGAGGGTGAAGAGCCTGAAGGTGCTCCTGGAGCTTTCTATGGAGGCCCAGGTCACTGCCACTGCCAGGTCTGCCTTTTTCCATCTGAGACAGATCAGGCAGTTGGTCCCATATTGCACCCCCCAAGACCTGGCTACAGTGACCCATGCAATGGTCACTTCCAAACTTGTTTATTGTAATTCTATGTGGGGCTGCCCTTGACTCTGCTCCAGAAATTGCAGCTAATGCAAAATGTGGCAGGACAGGTGTTGACGGTGACGCCTGTGCAGACTCACATCCACCCAATGCTGCTTGAACTACACTGCATATGGAATTCTGGATCTGTTTCAAGGTGCTGGTACTTACCTTTAAAGCCCTATATGGCCAGGGGGCAGCATACATTTGAGTCTGCCTCTCCCCACGTGAGCCCTGTAGAGCACTAAGGTCTACTAATCAAAATCTTTTGGTAGTCCTTGGGCCCAAAGACATCCGACTTGCCTCGACCAGGCCAGGGCCTTTTCGGCCCTGGCCCCCATCAGATGGAATGAGCTCCCATGTGAGATCAGGGCCTTGCGGGATTTATTACAATTCTGCAGGGCCTGTAAAATGGAGCTCTCCCACTGGGCTTTTGGTTGAGGCAGCAGATGTCCCCTCCAATGCTCCCTCTAAGCTGTGGAGTCTTGCGAGCAAAAATTCTACTTTGTGTGCCGCTGACATTAAAGTTGTGAGCGAGTGATTTGGCTACTGCATAAATTAGTCTGCTCTGGAGCCATCCTTCCCTGAGCTAAGACAAAAATGTGTGAGCCAAAAGCTAAAAAACTGTGAGCTAGCTCACACTAACTCAGCTTAGAGGGAACATTGGTCCCCTCCCTCCAGCTGGCCCACCATCAGTGGCCTGGATCCTTAAATTTTCAACGTCATCTTAACTGCTAAGATACCTGATATCTGCTAGAGTTTACATTGTACTCAGGACTTGTGTTACATTATTTTATACTGTTGTTTTAATGTGGTTTTAACTGTATTGCGTTTTATATGGTTGGAACCTGCCCTTGTGGGGAGGACAGGATATAAATCCAAATAAATAAATAAATAGATGTTTCTTCTGAACTCAGCTCAATGGCCAACTTCCTGGGACTTTTGTCCTTTTGGGGCAGTGATCATCTCCTTATTGTTTAGCACATGAATATGCCATATGCCAAACTCTCTGTAATCAGGCAAGACTGTGCATCCCAGAATCAAAACTCCGTATGTCGCATCCACTGGAATGGCAATGCTGCTCACTTGCCCCAAGATTTGATGGCCTCCCCAGAAATGTTATCATTAAGGAGATCATTACTTGGGTCTGATGTAGCTAGGAGCTCTCTCACCATCTTGTATAGGTGATTGCCCCTCTTCAAACCCTTGTACTCTAACATTGTGCCTGATAGTGCTCCTGTCAGAGCCAGTTTGGTGCAGTGGTTAAGCGCGCAGACTCTAATCTGGGGAAACCGGGTTTGATTGCCACTGCCACCACTCCTCCACTCACAGCTGCTGGACGACCTTGGGCAATCCATAGTTCTGACAAGAACTGTCAGTTTAAAAAATGATATACACAGTCCCTCCTGGTTTCTAAAAATCAAAGAAAAAATTCATCAAATAGGCTTCTTGATAGACTACTTTCTCCAAATGGATGAAACCTTGATTTTTCAATCTATCAGGCAAAGACTATTTGACTTAGAATTTCATAATTTTCACCCAGTATATCCACATATTTATCCACAAGCTCATCTTAACTTGTCAATACAACATGGCCAAATGGCCCAATATTTACACAGTCTTAGCCTTCTCTCCTATTGTAGAGCCTTTACACTAGCTCGGCTGAACGTCTTTCCCTCAAATATGCTGTGGGGACGATTTAACAACTCCCCTCCCACACAAAAAAAAGACTCTGCAAATGTTCCAGCACTGCCCGAGATTCAATTTCCCACATTATTCTGGACTGCCAACTGCACACATCCTCACGTGTAAAATTCAGCCATGCTTACTTTCTAATAAATCTAGAACTGTTCAACATTTCCTTAATGATGCTGATACTGAGACCACAATTGCGGTCGCAAAATTCTTAGCAGAATCAGCTGCACTTAGATGTAGATTTTCAACATAATACATATAATTTTATTGTCTAAATTTATCTGCTGGAACTAAATATATCATTTATATTATTATGCCATTATTTATTTATTTTATTGCATTTTGATCCCGTCCATCCTGCAAATGGGCTCAGGGCAGCTCACATTCAGGGACAACATTTGTCCAGACATATAAAACATATAAAAAAACAAGATAAAACAATCCATATTACAATTAAAGTGCTCAAAATAATGTCAGTCCTGCAATCAAATAAATAAAGATGGCGTACTACAAATGTAGCACTGAGTCCAGATTCAGCATTACCCCATGCTACTATGGCTTCTGCTGCTATGGTTCTATCTCCATCCAGGGCCACCTACTACCCCGATGTTACTGATGATGATAGTTGGTGGTAATGGTGGCCGACTCCTAATTGAAAGCCTAGCAGAAGAAATCTGTCTTAAGAGATCTAATAAAGCATAAGGGGGAGGGAGAGAATAAAATAAATTATTGGCAAACTAATTAATCTGGACCAAACAGGTTTTATTCCAAACAGGAAAATAGAGGATAATATCAGGCACACACTTGACATAATTAATTATTGTACCATGACTAAGCAGGAAGTTGTAATTCTTTTCATACATATGGAAAAAGCTTTTGATGTAGTAGAGAAAAAGTACTTCACAGTACTATGTGAGACAATAGGATGCGGAGAAAAGTTGTTTGTTTTTTTTTAAAAAAAACAGATTTTATTAGGATATACAATACTCCCTCATGGATCACTGCCTTGTCGTGGCGAGGGGCTTGCGTGGTTCGATGAGGCTGTGGGCTATGCCGTGGAGGGCCACCCAGGACGGACAGGCCACAGCAGAGAACTCAGACCAAGCGTGATCCCCTGGAGAAGGAAATGGCAACCCACTCCAGTATCTTTGCCAAGAAAACCCCATGGACAGTAACAAAAGGCTAAAAGATATGACGCCGGAAGATGAGCCCCTCAGGTCGGAAGGTGTCCAATATGCTACTGAGGAAGAGCAGAGGGCAAGTACGAGTAACCCCAGAAAGAGTGAAGCGGCTGGGCCAAAGCCGAAAGGACGCTCAGTTGTGGATGTGTCTGACGGTGAAAGGAAAGTTCGATGCTGCAAAGAACAATACTGCATAGGAACCTGGAATGTAAGATCTATGAATCAAGGTAAGCTTGACGTGGTCAAAAATGAGATGGCAAGAATGAACATCGACATCTTGGGAATCAGTGAACTAAAGTGGACAGGAATGGGCGAATTTAAATCAGAAGACCATTATATCTACTACTGTGGCCAGGAATCCCGTAGAAAAAATGGTGTGGCCTTTATAGTCAACAAGAGAGTGAGAAAGGCAGTATTGGGATACAATCTCAAAAATGACAGAATGATCTCGGTCCGAATCCAAGGCAAACCATTCAATATCACAGTAATCCAAGTCTATGCCCCAACCACTGCTGCAGAAGAGGCTGAAGTGGACCAGTTCTACGAAGACCTACAACAGCTCGTAGAACTAACACCAAAAAATGATGTCCTCATCATCATAGGGGACTGGAATGCTAAAGTAGGAAATCAAAAGGTAACCGGAATAACAGACAAATTTGGCCTTGGAGAACAAAATGAAGCAGGGCAAAGGCTAACAGAGTTTTGTCAAGAGAACACGCTGGTCATAGCAAACACCCTTTTCCAACAACCTAAGAGGCGTCTCTACACATGGACATCACCAGATGGGCAACACCGAAATCAGATTGACTATATAATTTGCAGTCAAAGATGGAGAAGCTCTATCCAGTCAGTAAAAACAAGACCTGGAGCTGACTGTGGCTCAGATCATGAGCTACTCATTGCAAAATTCAGACTTAAATTGAAGAAAGTTGGGAAGACCACAAGGCCATTCAGATTTGACCTAGATCACATCCCCGATGAATATACAGTAGAGGTGAAGAATAGGTTTAAGGGACTAGATTTGATAGACAGAGTGCCTGAAGAACTATGGACAGAGGTCCGTGACATTGTAAAGGAGGCAGCACTCACCGCCATCCCAAAGAAAAAGAAATGCAAAAAGCAAAGTGGCTGTCTGATGAGGCTTTACACATAGCAGAGGAAAGAAGGAAAGCTAAAGGCAATGGGGAAAAGGAAAGATTTGCCCAATTTAATACAGATTTCCAGAGAACAGCAAGGAGAGATAAGGAGGCTTTCCTGAATGAACAATGCAGAGTAATAGAGGAAAACAATAGATTGGGAAGGACTAGAGATCTCTTCAAGAAAATTGGAGAAATCAAGGGAACGTTCCATGCAAAGCTGGCCATGATAAAGGACAAAAACGGTAGGGACTTAACAGAAGCAGAAGAGATTAGGAAAAGATGGCAAGAATACACAGAAGAACTATACAAGAAGGACCTCGATGTCCTTGACAACCACGATGGTATAATCACTGACCTCGAGCCAGACATCCTGGAAAGCGAAGTTAAATGGGCCTTAGAAAGCATTACTAACAACAAAGCTAGTGGAGGTGATGGTATCCCAGCTGAGTTATTCAAAGTCTTAAAAGAAGATGCTGTTAAAGTGCTGCACTCAATTTGCCAACAAATTTGGAAAACACAACAGTGGCCACAGGATTGGAAAAGGTCAGTTTACATTCCAATCCCAAAGAAGGGCAACGTCAAAGAATGTTCAAACTATCGCACAATTGCACTCATTTCACACGCTAGCAAGGTCATGCTCAAAATCCTACAAGCTAGGCTCCAACAGTACGTGGATAGAGAACTGCCAGAAGTACAAGCTGGGTTTCGAAGAGGTAGAGGAACTAGAGATCAAATTGCCAACATTCGCTGGATTATGGAGAAAGCAAGAGAGTACCAGAAAAACATCTACTTCTGCTTCATTGACTATGCTAAAGCCTTTGATTGTGTGGATCACAATAAATTATGGCAGGTTCTTAAAGAGATGGGAGTACCAGACCACCTCACCTGTCTCCTGAGAAACCTGTATAAGGGTCAAGAAGCAACAGTTAGAACCGGATATGGAACAACTGATTGGTTTAGCATAGGAAAAGGAGTACGACAAGGATGTATATTGTCACCTTGCTTATTTAATTTATATGCAGAGTACATCATGCGAAATGCTGGCCTGGATGAATCACAAGCTGGAGTTAAGATTGCTGGGGAAAAGATCAATAACCTCAGATATGCAGACGATACCACTCTGATGGCAGAAAGTGAAGAGGACCTAAAGAGCCTCTTGCTCAGGGTGAAAGAGGAGAGTGCAAAAGTGGGCTTGAAGCTCAACATCAAAAAAACTAAGATCATGGCATCTGGCCCCATCACTCCTTGGCAAATAGAAGGGGAAGTCGTAGAAGTAGTGACAGACTTCACGTTCCTAGGATCCCAGATCACTGCAGATGGTGACTGCAGCCATGAAATTAAAAGACGCCTGCTCCTTGGGAGGAAAGCGATGGCAAACCTAAACAGCATGATAAAAAGCAGAGACATCACCTTGCCAACAAAAGTCCGCATGGTCAAAGCAATGGTATTCCCCGTAGTAATGTATGGCTGCGAGAGTTGGACTATAAGGAAGGCTGAGCGCCGAAGAATAGATTCTTTTGAACTATGGTGCTGGAGAAGACTCTTGAGAGTCCCTTGGACTGCAAGGAGATCAAATCAGTCAATCCTAAAAGAAATCAACCCTGACTGTTCCCTTGAAGGCCAGATCCTGAAGCTGAAGCTCAAATACTTTGGCCACCAAATGAGAAGGGAGCATTCACTGGAGAAGACCCTGATGCTGGGAAAGATTGAAGGCCAAAGAAGAAGGGGACGGCAAAGGATGAGATGGTTAGACAGTGTCATCGATGCAACGAACATGAAATTGAGCAGACTTCAGCGGACAGCGGAAGACAGGAGGGCCTGGCGTAATCTGGTCCATGGGGTCGCGAAGAGTCGGACTCGACTGTGCGACTGAACAACAACAACAATACTTCACAGCTTGGTCCAAATAATATACACCATATCCTTTTTGCAGAACTCCTCTTCCCCCCTGTTGGCTCCCAGCATTGTTTCCACCATTTAAACAAAACCAAATACATGTTAATTTCTTGTTATGCATGCAATTTCTTGTTTCATGCAAATTCTACAGGTTACCCAATTTACTTATTTATAACTACTTTAAACACTTGTTAACTGTATACAATTGGTACATCTTTAGTAGTTTCCCAAATTAAAAATACTATCCTTCATTTCCCAGTACTTCTGTATATATTCTTTAAAGTTGCTCCAGTCTGCCAAAAAGGTTTCTGCTTCTAGGTTGTTAAGCTTTCTTGTCCATTTGTCCATTTCTGCCATAAAGAGCAGTTTTCTCAACCAGTCCCAGAGATCAGGAATCTTTTCATTTTTCCAATTTTCAGCATAAATCATTCTAGCAGTTGTTACCATGTACCATATCAATGTTCTTTTACTCACATTTATTTTTTTTTCTAATTTAAGACCTAAAAGGAACATGTCAGGTTCTTTCTTAAAGGTACATTTTAAAAATTTTCCCATCTCTGTATGTATTGCAGTCCAGAATGTTTTTGCTTTTTCACAAGTCCACCACATATGGTAAAGCGGTGGCGCAGGCAACTAATGCCTGCTAGTAACATCTATGAACAGCCATTACGGCTGTTCGAATCCCACTGCGGCCAGGGTGAGCACCTGGCCCAAGTCCCAGCTCCCGTCTACCCAGCGGTTCGAAAGCTGCTAAAATAACAACAATAGCAAGTAGATAAAATGGGTACCTGTCTTAGATGACAGGGAGCACCCCCCCCCGCAGGGGTTGTGGAGCTGCCGGTAACAAGGCAGGCGGAATGATGGCAGCAAAAGATGGCAAGAGCTCCAGGGGGCAGCGAGAGACGGAAGGCGGAGCAGAGACGACGGCGCAAGGAGGACGTGAAGGCGCAGGCGTGGCGGAGTCAGGAAGACAGAGCCGGAGCCGCGCCGACACAGAAACCACGTGCCGAGGGATCTGCGAATGCCGAGCTGAGCCGACCCAGGATGAAACTGATAAAGAAACTGACGAAACTGACAAGAACAAGAACACCGCTCTCCACAGGGTGCTGGTAGGGCAGTCCCTTCCCGAACAGCTATGTGGCCTTAGTTAAGGATTCAATGAGTAACTGTAAGCCGCTCAGAGACCCCTCGGGGGTTCGAGCGGGATATAAATTGAAGATATAAATAAATAAATAAATAATAAAAGGAACCTTCAGCATGTTTACATTTCCAACATTTGTTAGATAAGTTTTTACCTATATTAGCTATCTTTTTTGGTGTCATATACCATCTATACATCATTTTAAAACAATTTTCTTTAAAGTTGGTACATGTAGATATTTTCAAAGCATTTTTCCATAAAAATTCCCAAGATGACATAGGTATTTCCTTATTCATATTAATTGCCCATTTAATCATTTGCTCTTTAACCACTTCATCTTCTGTATACCATTTTAACAAAATTTTATACATTTTCGATATCATTTTCCTCCCTCCCTCCATCCATAAATGTTCAATTTCACTGTAATTTCCCCTGAATCCAACCATTTTTTTGTCTGTCTTATATAAATCAAGTATCAGTCTATAACGCAACCAATTATATTTAAAGTCAAGTTGACTTTCTTCTTTCATCACATATGATTTCCCTTCCTGTCTCAACAAGTCCTTATATTTCAACCAGTCTTGTCCCTTATATTCAGAGAATGGTTTTATCACTTCAGCTGGTACAATCCACATTGTTTTTTCTTCAGGAAAGAAATTTTTATACTTAATCCAAGCGTCAAAAAGGGCCCTCCTAATATAGTGATGTTTAAAGAAATTATCCATTTTCAACTTGCCATAGTAGAGATATGCATGCCAGCCAAACCTGCAATCGTGTCCTTCTAATGCCAACAATTTCCTGTTTTCCAGGGTAATCCATTGTTCTAACCAATTTAGGCAAACCGCGTCATGATAAAGTCTTAAATTTGGTAATTGAAAGCCTCCTCTTTCCTTTGCGTCACATAAAATTTTCATTTTAATTCTTTTGCCAACAATTAAACGCCTCCGAGTCTTTTACTATGGGGAATCGTCTGAAATAAAAACATAAATCATGGCAAAATATTCATTTTGACCACCGAAATTCTTCCCAACAAAGATAAATTTAATTTGTTCCATTTTTCAATGTCTTTTAAGACTTGAGCCCACAATCTTTCGTAGTTGTTTTTATAAAGATCAATATTATTCAGTGTCAGGTCTATACCTAAGTATTTCATTTTTTTCACTAATTCACAGCCTGTAGACATCACCATTTGTTTTGGGCTCATCATATTTTTACACATCACCTTGGATTTCTGTCTATTTACGTAGAAGCCTGCTAGGTCTCCAAACTCTTTCATTTTATGTAGTAAAAGCGGTGTAGTTTTCAGTGGTTCCTCTGCTATAAACATAATATCATCTGCAAAAGCTCTGTACTTATATGTGAATCCTTTTAAAGTCAGGCCTTTAATGTCCTTATCTTCTTTAATATTCCAAAGCAAAACCTCTAAAACCCATATGAACAATAGCGGAGAAAGTGGACAACCTTGCCTTGTTCCCTTTTGTACTTTAAAAAATCCCGTTGTTTCATTGTTGACCACTATTTTTGCTTTTTGTTCTGAGTATATTGCTTTGATTATATTTAAAAAAGGTTCTCCAATGTCCATTTTTTCCATAACTTTAAACATAAACTCCCAGTTCAGATTGTCAAATGCTTTTTCTGTGTCAACAAAGAAAAAACCCTCCTCCTTTTCTGGGTGCTTGTTATAATACTCAATTGCATCCACAACCATCCTCATATTATCCCTTATTTGTCTATCAGGCAAAAATCCAGCTTGTTCTTCTGCAATTAAGTCTCTCAAATATATTTTTAGTCTCTCAGCTATAATTTTGGCAAATAACTTGAAATCGTTGTTCAAAAGTGAAATTGGCCTATAATTCTTCACGCTTGTTAAGTCTTGTACTTCTTTTGCGATAAGAGAAATAGTTGCTTCCTTCCAAGAGTCTGGTAATTCCCCTGTGTCTCTGATCTCATTTGACATAACTTGAAAAATCAGTGCAATCTCCTCTTTCAACTTTTTATAAAATTTAGCTGAAAAGCCATCTGGGCCTGGAGCTTTTCCCAGTTTTGCATCGTCAATAGCTTTGTAAATCTCTTCTGTGGTAATAGGGTTATTAAGCATATCTTTAATTTTTCCCGTAGGACTAGGCATTTTTAAATTCTGCAAATATTCTTGACCTTTTACTTGATCTATCAGATTTGCATGGAAGAGCTTTACATAATATTTTAAAAATTCTCTCTTTATCCCTTTACAGTCCACAATTTCTCTGTCTCCTGTCACAATTTTGCTTATAATCTTCCTTTCTCTTCTTCTCTTGAGTTGCCACGCCAAATACCTTCCTGGTTTGTTAGCTCTTTTAAAAGACTTTTGTTGAAGTTTCTTTAAATTCCAATAAATTTCTTGGTTGAGTATGACATTTAGTTGATCTTGTAAAATTTGTATCTCTCTCATTATTTTCTTTTTCCCTGGTCTTTTGTTTAATTCATTCTCTTTCGTTCTAATCTTTTCCACAAGGTAACGCTGATGCGCCCTTCTTTCTTTTATCTCTTTATTATTCACCGAGATTAATATTCCTCTCAACACTGCTTTGTAGGCATCCCAAACCACTTGAATTTGGGAATCTTGGTTCAAATTTGTTTGGAAAAAGAGCTTTGTCTCTTTGCGTAGGTTTTCAACTATAGCCTGTTTATCCAGTAAATCTTCATTCAGCCTCCATCTGAATTGTTTTTTTCCTTCTTTTGACATCCACAGCAATGGGTTATGATCCGAATTTATTCTCGGCACTATTTCAATTTTATGGGTTTTGAATGCAAGATCAGGATGTGGGAAAAAGTTTTGAAAAGCAATTGCAGCATTATATGGTAAATCAAAAGCAATAATCAAAGTGAATAACTTTCTTTCACAACAAATACCAGTAACGAGAGGAACCCATCAAGGGTGTCCCCTCTCACCATTGTTGTTTGCGCTATCAATTGAACCCCTTGCAGAAGCAATTCATAGAAATGAAAAGATCAAAGGAGTTAAAATTGGATCAAAAGAACATAAAATATCACTGTTTGCGGATGATGTGGTTATATACCTTACGTCTCCACAAGATTCAATGTTATCCCTTAATCAATTACTACAAACTTATGGTGCAATCTCAGGATTAAAAGTTAATGTCCAAAAATCAATGTTACATCTGATTAATGTTTCCCAAGAAAAAGAAATACTTTTAAAACAAATCTGTGACTTTGAATGGGTGAAAGATTATTGGAGATATTTAGGTGTAAATATCCCAAAGGAAATGGATGCCCTTATGAAAAATAACTTCAATGTTTTACAAAAGGAGATAATGAATCATTTACAAAAATGGAACAAACTAACACTGTCCTGGCATGATAGAATTTCAACAGTTAAGCGTGCAATACCACCTAAATTTATATATTTATTTAGAAACCTGCCTATAGAAATATCAGAAAATAAATTAAATAAATGGCAACAAATACTGAACCAGTTCATTTGGTAAAATTCTAAACCACAAATTAACTTTTCTACAATGTGTAAACCAAACAAAAAAGGAGGTCTTCAAATACCGAATCTAAGATTATATTATTATGCTGCAAATTTAGTACAAGTAAGCAGGTTATTAGAAACTGACCCTAAGGAAGATTGGATCCAGATAGAGAAGGAATATGTCACCGTTCACACTTCAAGGTACATTTTGGATGAAAAGAGGCAGGAGATCATATTCAATCCTGGCAAATATCTTTCTAGAAAATACTTTAAGAATATGGGACAAACTACGAAAGTTTATTGCTCCAGATATATCAGCAGTAGCTAGTATATTGAACCAGGAATGGGTTTTGCCCTTTCAATTAGCTAAACCTACACATCCATGGGTAGTAGGAAGATGAGACAGATTGTGTGACTGGCTTAAAAAAAGGAGAAATAATAACTAAAGGTCAAGCAGAGAGAAAATGGGAAAACAGCAGTGAATGGTTCCATTATCTCCAAATAAGTAATTTAATATATTGATTGCAAAGAAAGGTTGTATTTAAAAGACATCTAACATTTTTTGAGTTACTGCTAAAGTACTCAGATAATACTGTTAAGGGTCGGCTATCAAAATTATATAAACATTTGGTAGATATTTTTTTACTTCCCTTTACCAAGATATGTCACATGTTGGCAAAAGGGTAGAGTGATAGAGCTAAATGAATCAAAATGAGAGAAAATTTGGACTTCACCTTCAAATACATCTAGAATTTTATGTATCAAATATCAATATTATAAAATGTTTTCAAATTGGTATCTAACTCCATCTAAGCTTAAATCAATTTTTAAAACTGCTAGCCTAAATTGTTGGAGGAAATGTACAATGAAAGGAACCCCCTACCATATATGATGGGATTGCCCAGTTATTCAGGTCTTTTGGAGGGAATTTTATGAAATTGTTAAGGTTTCCTTTCCTTATAATGTTAAAGTGTTGCTGTTTGATATTTGGCATGATTGTATGCTGATAAAAGAATATATAACATTGATTTCAATATTATTGGCAGCGGCAAGGCTATTAATAGCTAAACACTGGAAACTGGATACACCACCTATGGAGATGCAGTGGTATAGTAAAATATGGGAGATGTATGTAATGTGTAGAATAACAAACAATTCCTTCTTTGAGGAAAATGTTCTAAATGTATGGAAAGCTAGTCAGGAAGAGGGGTTGAATATGGTGACAGAATATCTCAAGTGCAATAATATTATCCCAAATAGGAAGGAGGACTATGATCTGTTTTTGAATTAATTGAGTTTAAAATTTGTTACTTCCCCTTCGCTTCTCTCCAATCATAAATAAGTTCTTAATTTTAACTTCTCAATGTTAAGTTTTTATATTGTGTGTATTAGAGTACTGTATATTTTGTTCTGGTTAATCAATAAAACAATTTTTAAAAAGCATAAGGAGGAGGAGAACTTATGTAGGAACTGGGGACATTTAATTTTGGCTATAAAAATTAACAACTTTGCATTTGGGGCAGTTATTAACATGGACACTAAAATGTATGGCAGTATTCCCTTCATTATTCACTCAGAGGTCTGGGAGTTATATTTTAAAAACCTGTTTGCTACCCTGAGTGAACTTCTTACTTCTGAGATATTTGAACCCAATGGCCCTCTTCCTGAATGGCCCAAGGTGACCCCTTGTCAAGTTGAAGGCTTGATCCACCACCTCCACTCACGGAAGGCTCCTGGAGCAGACCTTATCCCAAACAAATGACACATATCAAATCCATCTTGGTGTGCAGAGATCCTAGTTCTGCTGTTTTCACAAATAAACATGTTTGGAGTCATCCCAAAATTTTGGAGGCACACAATAATAGTTCCTGTCTTCAAAAAGGGTCAGTGCTAGGGCTCAAGCTGCTATCATCCAACCAGTTTATCGTCTTTCTTGGGCAAATTATTCTCTTCATATCTGCTAGATGCCTTAACAGATTGACTTGAACAGGGGTGATATTCCAGGGCAGGATCAGATAGTATTCAGGAGGGGTAGTTCAACCTCGGACCATTGTCAAGCTCTATATCATCTGATAGGAAAATACATCAATTTCCCAAATGGCACTCTTTATGTAAGATTTATTGATCTGAAAGGGGCTTTTGATACCATCCCTAAAACAGGACTCTGGGAAAAGCTGTGACACACCACAATTGATAAAAGGCCACAATGGCACATGCAGCAACTTCATGCAGGCCTTACAGCTCAGGTCTGCTGTGACTATGGCAGCAAGCTGAATGAGCCATTTAACTTTGATAAAGGGATTAGGCAGGAGTGCCTTTTGCCCCCTTTTTTGTTCAACCTATATACATTACGTTACATTTGCGATTTATATACCGCTCTCTCCATACGGCTCAGAGTGGTTTACAGAGTACATAGCTTTTTGATCTACACTAGGGGCACAGTGATAAGGGGAGGTGTATGCCTAACACGACACCCGACAGCAGGATCTTTTGGCTTCAGTGGTAGATTCTCTCTCTCTTTGGGCGAAGACATCTCGATGCCGTGGCACAGATCTTCTCGCGATAGCGACTTTCTTCCGGAAACGGCCTCTCAGCGCATGATTGCAGAACTCGGCTTCTCATCCAATCGGCTCCAGCCTCGCTGTGCTGCCACGCCTCTCCGGGACCAGTCTCTGTGCTTGCGCTCGCTGCTTATCATTTGCTGCTGTTGCTGCCGCCATCTTCGCCAGCCCGTCACCACTGCTTCAGCCACTGCTAACACCGATCCCAAGGGAGGGAGGGAAGGGTGCCCCCTGCTCGTAAGGAGCAGGTACCCATTTATCTACTTGCCCATACGGGCTTTCGAACTGCTGGGAGGGCGGGAGCTGGGACAATGGGCCAGGAGCTCACCCCGGCTGCGGTGGGACTCGAACGGCCATTGGCTGTTCGGTTAGATAACCTGGTAGGCTTTAACGCCTTGTGCCACCGCTCCCTGATCAATGATCTCTTGACTACCTTTAATGAGCTTTGTCATCTGCCCCATTTGGCCCATTGCAATAATTCGGTTCTGCTTTACATTGGTGACACTGTTCTGCTCTCTCGAACAAGACTTGGTCTGCAGGGATCATTAAAAAAAATTCTCAGAATATTGTATTAAGGAAAGCATGCAAATAAACTCCAAGAAAACGAAAGTAGTTGTTTTCTACAAAAAACAAGGACTCCGTCAGTGTTCAGATGGACTCTGAATGGGAAAGAAATTCAGAAAGTGAAGGAATTTTCATATCTGGGTATCTTTTTTCACATCTAACCTAAAATGAGGGCCTCATCATTCATTGATACGGAGAAAAGCAAAAACCTGTGCTGACAGCATACTAATTTTTTTCCCGATGTTTTTGCAGAGTGTGTGTGTGTGTGTGCACACATTGAGGACATTCAGAGAAGTGGTTTGAGAGCCTGCCTCTGCCTCCCAGCCCTGCTATTCTTTACAGGTCTTCCATGCAAATACTTGCCAGGGTTGTCCCGGCCCTGGCGGTCCGGGCTGGGCTGCGCCCCCCCACCACGACGCAACCCGAGCACTCACCCGAGAAACCAGGCCAACGCGGGGCACCCGGAGCGCGCCCCGGCCCCCTCCGACGGAGAGGACGTCAGGACAAGCGAGGCCCCGTCGGCGCAAGCCCTGGGAAGCGACAGAGGCGAGCAATCCTCCCCAGACGACTGGAGGCACTGACGGTGCAGCCCTCGGGCCGGCAAGGCAGACGCCGGCACAGGAACGCACGCCCCTGACTCAAGGAGGGCGTCCTACCTTATCAAGGGGGCGGGGCCGGGGGAAGGTGGGACCGTGGAGGAGCACGGGTGGTGCTGGGCAGTGGGAGGAGGATATAAGGGAGGAAGGACGGAGGGGCCGGGGAGGAGACGCGTGTCAAGGAGAAAGAGAGCCGTGCGTGTGCGAGAGAGAGAGCCCAGCGAACCGGCCGCTTCCCTGACACGGGACAGAGGGGCAAGGAGGGGTGAAGTCAACCCCGCCCCCTGTCATTCTGAGGCCCCCTGTCTCCTTGCCCCTGGGACCTCCCCCTGCCTCCCAGGACCGCACCCCCACAGTTTGGACTGCCTGACGCCACGGCGACTGGAGGAAAGGTACCCGGGGCCCAGGGGGAGCGTGACAAGGGTCAACACTGCTTAGTTTCCAAGATCTGGTGAGATCAGGCATGCCCGGCCTATTCAGGTCAGGACATACTAAACTTTTTTTTTTTCTAAATGGTGGTGGGAACTATGTTCCAGGTGCTGTTCAAGTCTTTAATCTAAAAGTCATTCCTTGACTTGAAAGATTCATGGTGTAATTCATACCAAGCCTTGATACCTTCCCCCCTACCTTCCTATAAGATCCCCAGTAAGATTTTCCTTCACATATCTGTCTGATAAAGTGGGCTGTGACTTGTGAAAGCTCATAGTGAAATAAGTGTTGTCAGTCTTTAAGGTTCCACTAGGCTTCCGTTTTAGGAAACCAAGATGGCATATGCCCTGACTAATCACAAAGAGACTTTGGCTGTGATCACACTACGGGTATGCACCCAAAAAAGAGGGTATTTTTCACGTTCAGATATATCAAACCTGAAAAATATCAGTAAATGTTGATATTCATGAATCCCAGCATCAGTGTGCATTCTAAGGAGCCAATTTATACATGACATGAGCTGTGCCAAAAATTCCTCACACAGCAGCATCCCAGGTGTCCAGACATGTCATTCAAACAACATTTAATCTATGTGCCAGCTTCACTGTGTGCAGCCTTCACACAACAACCATCTCAGTTGTGTGTATGCTACATGGAAGGGGCCATAAACAAGGTGCCAGACATAGGAAACTTCACAGCCTATCCTGCACGGGGAGAGATTTTTTAGACTGCATTCAGCATTTTTAGATCTCAGTTTAGCTGGAGACTTTATGATGTCTTTAAATCTCTCTAATTAAAACCAGGAAGACTTATGAAACCCCATGGGTTTGGACCCTGATGGAATTTCTGAGGTAAAAGGGTTTCATTTTTGTTTGTTTGTCCCTGCGGGGGAACAACCATAGGAGGTACATGAGGACACAGAGAAGAGAAAAAGAGAGATTTCTGAGGAGAAAAGGAGAAGGAAGCTACATGAGGTGAAGGAGTGTTCTCTGACACGAAGAGCGGAGCATTGAGAATAAGGCAGCCTCTGGGGAGCAGCACAGGAGCATCGAGAGCCCCAAGAGTAGCATCCCCACCCACCATAGACAGACAGACAGCTTGCAGGAGAAACTGTGGGTGAGAGATATCTGCAAGGCCTCAGAGTAGCCCTCTCCTTCCAGTAACCAAATCCTATACTTTCTACCCTCAGCTGGGGCCCTTAGGAGTGCCAGACCACATCAGGAAACTGATAGGTAAAACCACAGAGCTCCATTGATTCCTAGAAAAACCTGGAAGTGACATCACAACCTACATGGCACTGATGTGTTTAAACAATGTTCTTCTGCCACTGCTCAGAGCAGCAGTGGACAATAAGAGTAGCTGGCAGGGAATAGTTCTGGAGTCGGTGGGAGAAACTGGGCTTATATGTGGAAGGGCTTTAACTTGGGCTGGATTATGCCCCTGTATCTTGCATAATTCTATCCTCACATAAATTAGAGATGTAGGTCATGAGACACATGTAATGAGAATTTAATGTATGGACAAATTAGGAAACTGTTTCATAGTCATTAATAAACAAACAAAAATAGCATGATCAATCTATAACATTAAATAATAAACACATTATGCATACAAAGCACAAGGGCTTTTTTTTGTAGAAAAAGCCCAGCAGGAACTCATTAGCATAATAGGCCACACCCCTGGCAGTGCAGCTCCCTCCCAGGATTGGCTTTCCCAGGTTCCCCGCAGCTTGTGGGGCGCATGGGGAACCCGAGGGAAGGAAGGCAGTTTCTGGATTGGCTTCCCCAGGAGGGGAGGCAGTTTAAACTGCCTTCCCTCCCTGGATCGGCTTGAGTTCCCCAAGCACCCCATGACTTGTGAGGCATCTGGGGAGCCCGATGGGGGGGTTGTAGGCATGGTCAACTCAGCCAGCCGGAACTCCGTTCCTGTGTGTTTCTGCCCAAAAATAGCCCTGCAAAGCACCAAGTACCAATAATGTTTATACATAATAATAATGGTATAAATTTGTTGTTCAGTCGCCCAGTTGAGTCCGAATCTTTGCGACCCCATGGACCACATCACGCCAGGCCCTCCTGTCTTCCACCGTCCTGTGAAGTTTGCTTGATTTCATGTTTTTTGCATCGGTGATGCTGTCTAACCATATCATCCTTTGCAGTCCACTTCTCCTTTGACTTACAATCTTTCCCAGCATCAGGGTCTTTTCCAGTGAGTGCTCCCTTCTCATTTGGTGGCCAAAGTATTTGAGCTTCAGCATCTGGCCTTCCAGGGAACAGTCAGGGTTGATTTCTTTTAGGATTGACTGATTTGATCTCCTTGCAGTCCAAGGGACTCTCAAAAGTCTTCTCCAGCACCATAGTTCAAAAGAATCTATTCTTTGGCACTTGACTTTCCTCATAGTCGAACTCTCCATACATTACTACTGGGAATACCATTGCTTTGACCATGCAGACTTTTGTTGGCAGGGTGATGTCTCTACTTTTTATCATGCTGTTTAGGTTTGCCATTGCTTTCCTCCATAGGATCCCGTATAAATACCAAACCATAAATAAACAAAGTTCATATAAGTCTATTCTAATGACTAGCAATAATAATGGGAAGTCCTCTCAAGGAACATGACACGTTAGTAAAGTATAATTAAAATTCTTCTGAAGCATAAAGATTCCATACTGTAGGGCTTCCCTCTGTTGAAGCTGTTCCTGAATAAGCATCCAAAAGCCCAACAAACAATCAATCTACGTTGTTTCAAAGAATCTCTTTTTCAAGAGTTGACAATCCTCAGGAATGATCCTAGATGCAAATAAATAATGAAACTAACAACAGTGCTCACCAGTTAGCCAAGAAATCTGATACTAATCAGAATACTCACAATCTCCACTGTACTTCAAAAACAGAACGGAGCAGCCTTCAAACTGGACAACAAAATAGGATGCCTTCTCCTGAGGCTCAGCATTCTAAATGACCCAACCCTTAATCTCCACTGTAAACAAGGTACTTCAAAGACAGAACAGAGCAGCCTTCAAACTGGGCAACAAGATAAAGGTGCCTTCTCCTGAGGCTCAGAGTTCTTAATGACCCAACTCATCAAGTGGAATAAAACAGCATTTGGGTACTCCCTCATGTAGTTAGCAATACAGCCTGTTAAAGTGAACCCATTCCATCATGATAACTCTACTTAACCTAGTGTGTGTATTACAAGATTGCTGTAAACTATAACTAGAAGCATCCTAAGTAATTATTCTAATTTAACCCCAGGGGTTCCAGAATATTTCTAAGTAAAAATCAAAATATAATGTACTTCCTGCCACTGTAAAGATGTACTATCTTATATTCTAATAGCCAAAAAGTGTGGATACCTATTCCCTCCAACAGGGGCCTCACTCTCCCCCAACAGCTTTTCCTGCATAGTCAGTAGACTTCCTGGGTTTGTAGAAAAATCCCAGAAGTGAAGAAATCCCTTCAGGAACTCTTGAATTCCCCAAAAAGCCTTTTGAAATGGCCTCTGCAGGGACCTAACTCCAGGCAGCAACGGTGAGAGATTAGAACGTTGGGGGAGAGGGAGGAGGGAGAGGCTTCTAACTGGCTCTGTCGATGGAAGGGGTGGGGGAAGGGCCCTTTCCAGGCCTCTTTCAGCCTTGGAGGGAGGGAGGGAGGAAGCCTTGGGGCCAGGCCTCACAAAAGTTGCCAGGGCCAGGCTGGGGGATTTCTAGAGATTTTGTGGTGGACTCTAAGGAGGAGGGCTGGGTTTGGAAAGGGAGAGGCCTCAGCTGGGTATAATGCCACAGTTTCCACCCTCCAAAGCAGCCATTTTCTGCAGGGAGACAGACCTCTGCTGTCTAGAGTCCAGTTGTAATTCTGGGGGGTCTCCAGGGCACATTTGCAGGTTGGCCACTCTAGGCCTGGCAGCATTCTAGGCTTGCCAGGTCCCCCTGATTTGCATGACTCACCTAGCCTCGGCTGCTTGCTACCATTCATCAGCAGCCACCCTATGAAAGCCAGTGAGGTGCAGCAGTTAGAGCTTCAAAGTAGGATCTGCAAGGCCCAGGTTCAGATCCCCATCTTGCAGTGGAAGGTGACTGTGTGATTTTGGACCAGTCACATATTTCAGCCTAACCAACCTCACAGGGTTGTTGTGTAGAAAAAAGGAGGAGGGAATAATGAAAGCTGCTTTGGCCCTCACTGTGGAGAAAGACTGTAATTTTCCTAGGTAGAGGCTGGGGGGTAAAGATGGAAAACAGGAGACAGAGAGGCAGATAAAGGTAGGTTGGCTGTTGGTTGGGAAGGAAATAGGGTTGCCAACTCCAGGTTGGGAAATCCCTGGACATTTGAGGGGTGAAGCCTGGAGTGGGTGGGATTTAAGGAGGGGAGGAACTTTGGACTGGTGTAATGCCATAGACTCCACCCTCCAGCCATTTCCTCCATGAGAACCACCATTGCCAACCTCTGGGTGAGGACTGGAGATCACCCAGAATTACAGCTGTTGTCCAGGAGACAGAAATCAGTTCCCCTGGAGAAAATGGCTGTTTTGGAGGGTTGAGTCTATGGCATCATACCCTGCTTGCCTCCCCAAGCCTCACTGTCCTAAGGCTCCACCCCCAAATCTCCAGGAAATTCCCAACCTGGAGCTGGCAACCCTAAGGTGAATTGATCTCTGTAGCTGGGAGATCCATTGTGATTCCCAGAGTGCTGCCACTGCTGCTGTGGGGGAGAGAAAGCAGGTGGGTGGCTGAGAGCACTGCCACCACTGCTACTGCTGCTCTGCGGAGTGGGGGAAGAAGCAGGCAGGAGGCTGGGAGAGAGGCTGGGGGCAGAAAGCAGCCAGGAGGCTGGGGGCAGAAAGAAAGAATGATGGGGTGGGGGGCAGAAAGAGAAAGAGTGATGAAGTGGGGAGGCAGAAAAACAAAGAGAAAGATGACAGATCAGAAAGAGAGAGGAAATCATATGCATGGAGCAGAAATAGAGTAAGAAAAGGGGAGCAGAGGGGAGAAATAGTGTGAGAGAGGTAGGGGGTGAGCAGAGGAAGCAAAGGTGTGACGAATGAGATAACCATCCCACAAGTTTCTTGCGGGTCTCCACTTGTAAACTATCTAAAAGAAGCAGCCTAAATATATATTCTGATTTAACCCCGCAGGTTCCAGTGTATTATATTTAAAAATAAAAATGCTTCCTGTTGGAATAGAAGTCTGGTCAGTTCCACACTATTGTAAGGATGTGCCCTCAATTTGTACAGTACTACAAACTTACAATCCTCAGGTTGATGTTTCATTAATAAAAAATTGTTCACTAATGGTGCCTCTGTACTTTTGTTCTTAATTCGCAATTTGTATTCTAGCACCCATGTTTTCACTTGTCCTCATGGAACTTCCTATATAGGCTAGATAACAAGAATAGAAAATTGTATAAATTATTTCTCTTGAATTATAATTATGTAATTCCTTTATTTGAAACTAGGAATAAGGCCTGTTGTGGAAATAAATACAATGAGCTCTAGAAGGATGCTCTGGGAGAGTGCCAAGGCCTTGGACACTCAGTGCCAATTTGCGTGGTGACCTCCTCAAACCCCACTCTCTCCAGGCTCCACCCCTGAAATCCCCAGGAATTCCCCAACCTGGAGTTGGCAACCCCATCCCAGCTAACCATCAGCCTACTGTTATTTGCCCCTCTGACTGCAGCTGACTTCTGCCCTCCCTCCAGGAGATCAGTTGTAATTCTGAGTGATCTCTACCCCTCACCTGGAGATTGGGAACAATGGTTCCCCAGGAAGGAATGGCTGGTTGGGAGGGTGGAGTCTATGGCACTGTATCTGTCTGAGGTCCCACCCCTCCTTAAACCTCACCCTATCCAGGCTCCATCCCTCAAATCTCCAGGAATTTTCCACCTGGAGTTGACAACCCTATCTCCTTCCCAGCCAGCCATCCCTCAAATCTCCAGGAATTTCCCACCTGGAGTTGGCAACCCTATCTCCTTCCCAGCCAAGCATCAACCTGCCATTACCTGCCTCTCTAATTTCAGCTTTAAGAACATAAGAACATAAGAAAAGCCAATGTTGAATCAGGCCAATGGCCCATCTAGCCCAACACTCTGCCACACAGCGGCCAAAAATACCAGGTGCCATCAGGAGGTCCAGCAGTGGGCCAGGACACTAGAAGCCCTCCAGGACACTAGAAGCCCTTCCATCTCCTCCCGGCTCCCTCCTGGGGATCAGTTGTAATTTTGAGTGATCTCCACCCCTCACCTGGAGATTGGCAACAGTGGTTCCCCAGGAGGGAATGGCTGGTTGGGAGGGTGGAGTCTATGGCATTGTAGCTGTCTGAGGCCCCACCCCTCCTCAAACCTCACCCTTTCCAGGTTCCAGCCCTCAAATCTCCAGGAATTTCCCACCTGGAGTTGACAACCCTATCTCCTTCCCAGCCAAGCATCAACCTATCTTTATTTCCCCCTCACTCTTCAGCTTTCCTTCCCACCCCACACGTGCAGTCTCTACCATGGTCTGGAGCCCTGACTGCCACATCACATTAGCTGTCATGGCGGGGGGGGGCATCTCAACAGGGTATAAGGACACAGAGTCCACTATTTTCTCCAGGGGGAACTGATCTCTGCCATCTGGAGAGCAATTGTAATTCTGAGTGATCTCTGCCCCTCACCTGGAGATTGGTAACAATGGTTTCCCAGGAGGAAAAGTAGTCTTTCTCTGCGATAGGGACCAAAGCAGCTTATATCATTCTCCTCTCCCCCTTTTGACTTGCACAACAACCCTGTGAGGTAGGTTAGGCTGACCGCTCCAAAATTACCCACTCAGCTTCTACAGCAAGAATGTAGATCTACAGCAAGAACCTTACATCTTCTACAGCAAGAACCGTGCTCTGAAGCACTGGCTGCTATGCCTAGGGTAGCCAACCTCCAGGTGGAGCCTGAAGATCACCAGGTATCACAACTGAACTGCAGATGTCTCCCCCCCCAGAGAAAATAACTGCTTTGGAAGGTGGGCTTTATGGCACTCGGTTCAGCTGAGGCCTCTCCCCTCCCCCAAATCCTGGTTTCCATAGACTCTACTACCAGAAAATCCCTAGGTATCTCCCTACCTGGAGCTGGCAACCCTAGGCAGGACTGCCCCCAATGAGTTCCTCACAAAGGGTTTCTTTCCTTTGTCTGAACCAAGCTTGGTTGCCTTCTGTGGCAAAACAGGCTCCAGTTTACAACTCAGCTGTTCACCTCCCACCCTTGTCCCATGGGCGTATCTCATTCCTTAAATTTGCTCCTTGGACCAGCCTCTGGCTCTGCTTCAGCCTCTCTCTCTCTCTTGCCCAAGAGAGCAGGGAAATTTCCATTCATTCCCCAGGCCAGCGGACTGTGGAGTGGCTGAATTCCTGCTGCCTCCCAGGGTTCCCCCATGTCTCTGGCTTGTGGCCTGATCAGCACAGGCAGCAGGAGCCTTTCCTAACCTTCTGTAGGACAAAGACTGCCTCCTTCCTGAATGGGCTGGAGTCTATATTGATGCTGCCCCATCCCTTGGCAGCTGGGAACTGTAGGCCAGCAGATGAGGAAGCCCCATTTGACCCCTTGGCAGCTGGGAACTGTAGGCCAGCAGATGAGGAAGCCCCATTCAACCCAGTGAGTGATAACCCTGGAGGCTTCTATCTGGAACTACAGCTCAATTAAACCTTATGGGGAACATTTTAAACAAACAACCACAGATGGCAGCCATCTTTCATCAAACACAGGCAACTGCCATTTGATTACACCTACCAACAGCCACTGAGGGGAAAGTTAGTCTCACACAGGAGGCAAGCAGGAGAAGCGTCTTCGTCAAGAGAGACCGCTGTTTGCCAGTAATTCTGACAGGGCACAGTGGCTGAATGGGAGTGAGCGGGGAAGAGGAGCAAACCCAGCACCCAGCCAATGGCACGCAAGTACTCTTGAGTGGCAGCTGACGGGCCAATGGCTGAGGGAGTGCATTGCACAGCCAATGGGAGAGCTGCAAAGTGCCACTCCAAAACAGAATTATATATATATATATAAGGAAAGAAGATTTGTAACCATTAGGAAAAACTACCTCTGCAGTGTCACAGACTAGCCTGCAGGCGATGCAATTACCACATTTAAACATGCCTGAAGACATTGGGTGGGAATGTATGTGTGGAGCCTGGGAGATTTTGAGTCAATCTGATCTAATCAATACCTTCTTTAAATTTTTGATCTTTCAGCATACTATCCTTGATTTATTTTGACATCCAGGCAGATCAGCCACCAGATGCCAATGATGATGAATGATGTTTCTAATGTGCTGCACTAAATTGGTAAACTCCATGCTCCAAAATAAGCCTATAGGATCATCCCTATTTGTTTAAGCTAGGAGTGTAGTCCTGTCTGTTAACATAGTTCCGTCTTTTGAATGTTTAAGAACTTCCAGCAGGTACCCTCTCTTGACAAGCTGTTTCTTCAAAGTTCTAGTCTCAGTGAGGAAATTGTTCATCTGAGTAGAATTCCTCTTAAATATTGGTCATATGGAAGATTCACTTTTAGGTGTGCAGAGTAGAAAGAGAAGAAGTACAAATATGAATTGCAGTCAGTAACCTTTCTATATAATTTGAAGGCTACCATGTCACTAGAGAATCTGTATATAACTGTATCTGAATATGGTATCTCATGAGGGTCATGCCATCCTTTAAATTTAATATATTCATTTAATTGGTTAATCCAAAAATAGTCAACCCCAGTGGGATCCTTGAAAAAGACCTGTAAATCATCAATATTGCTATATCCTTATTCTAATTCCCAGACTTTTTTTCCTGTGCGGATACCTATTCCCACCAACAGGGGCCTCACTCTCCCCCAACAGCTTTTCCTGCATAGTCAGTAGACTTCCTGGGTTTGTAGAAAAATCCAAACAGTGAGGAAATTCCTTCAGGGACGGTTGAATTCCCCCAAAAAGCCTTTTGAGATGGCCTCTGCAGGGACCTGACTCCAGGCAGCAACGGTGAGAGATTAGAACGTTGGGGGGGGGGGCAGGAGAGGCTTCTGCCTGGCTCTGTCAATCAAAGGGGGGGAAGGGCCCTTTCTTTCCAGGCCTCTTTCAGCCTTGGAGGGAGGGGGAGGGAGGGAGCCTTGGGGCCAGGCTGGGGGATTCCTAGAGGTTTTGGGGTGGAGTGCAAGGAGGGCAGGATTTGGGGAAGGGAGAGGCCTCAGCTGGGCATCATGCCACAGAATCCACCCTCCAAAGCAGCCATTTTCTCCAGGGAGACAGATCTCTGTTGCTCACAGATCTCTGGAGTTCACTCTCCAGCAGGCCCCACTTGGAGGTTGCCAACCCTAGGCCTGGCAGCAGTATAGGGTTGCCAGGTCCCCCCATGGGCACTGGCAGGGGATGGGGGTAGTGGGGTTGCCAGCTCCAGGTCTGGAAACTCCTGGAGATTTGGGGATGGAGCCTGGGGAGGACAGGGACCTCAGTGGGGTACAATGCCCTAGAGTCCACCCTCCAAAGCATCCATTTTCTCCAGGGGTAGTTATCTCAGTAGTCTGGAGCTGAGCAGTAATTCCAGGGGATCCTCAGATCCCACCTGGAGGCTGGCATCCCTAGGCAGCACCCTCTGGGTGACTTGATACCACCTAATTTGCATGATTCAACTTGGCCTGGCTGCTTGCTGCTGTTCAGCAGCCACCCTATGAAAGCCAGCAGTGATGCAGCAGTTAGAGCCTCAGAGTAGGGTCTGCAAGGCCCAGGTTCAGATCCCCATATTGCGGTGGAAGCTGACTGGGTGATTTTGGACCAGTCACATACTTTCAGCCTAACCAACCTCACAGGGTTGTTGTGCAGATAAAAAGGAGGTGAGAATAATGTAAGCTGCTTTGGTCCCCACTGTGGAGAAAGACTATAATTTTCCTTGGTAGAAGCTGTGGGGGAGGGGAGTGGAGACAAAAAGCTGAAGACAGATAAAGGCAGATAAAGGTTAAGTTGGCTGTTGGGTGGGAAGGAAATAGGGTTGTCAACTCTGGATTGGGAAACTCCTGGACATTTAAGGGGTGGATCCTGGGGATGGTGGAGTTTGAGGAGGGGAGGAACTTCAGACCAGTATAATGCCATAGACTCCACCCTCCAAACCAGCCATTTCCTCCATGAGAACTACCATTGCCAGCCTCTGGGTGAGGGCTGGAGATCACCCAGAATTACAACTGTTGTCCGGGTGACAGAGATCAGTTCCCCTGGATAAAATGGCTGCTTTGGAGGGTTGAGTCTATGGCTGTACCCCCAGAAGAGAGAAAGAGTGTGAGATAGGTAAGGGTAGAGGGGAGGAAGCAAAGGTGTGAGGAATGGGATGACCATCCCGCAAGTTTCTTGTGGGTCTCCACTTGTACAATACTAAGAATAAGGCCCATTGTGGAAATAAATACAATGAGCTCTAGAAAGAGGCTCTGGGTGGGTGTCCTGGCCTTGGGCACTCAGCATTAATTTGCTGTGGTGACCTCAGCAGGGTATAATGACACATAGCTTACTATTTTCTCCAGGGGAACTGATCTCTGCCATCTGAAGAGCAGTTGTAATTCTGAGTGATCTCTAGTCCTCCCTGGAAATTGGCAACAATGGTTCCCCAGGAGGAAATGGCTGGTTTGGAAGGTGGACTCTATGGCATTGTACCTGTCTGAGGACCCACCCCTCCTCAAACCCCACCCTCTTCAGGCTCCACTCCTCAAATCTCCAGGAATTTCCCAACCTGTAGCTGGCAACCCTAGTCAGGACTGCCTCAATGAGTTCCCAACAAATGCCAAAGAAGACCTGGAAAGGGCCTCCTGGAGCTCTGTCTTCTTTGGGGTAAGCTCCTCCCTGCCAGTGAGCTGATTGGTGGCAGGGCAGTGGGGCCTGGCAACAGGGCCCCCCTACTCCCACTAGGGCTCTGGCAACCCTGGCATAGCCCTCCTCAGATTCATACAAGCCACCACACAAATCCAGACAACTTCAAGGCTGCCAAACTTTTTTGGCTGAAGGGTTCAGCAGCATTTCTAGAAACATAACTTGAATCGGCTTGGAAAGAAATATGATTGCATGACTTAAATGCTGGCAGCACGTTTAATAAACTGTACTGGAAAGTTGCTGATAACAGATTAAAGTATCAGGTTGAGGCACAATGCAAAGAAAAGCCTTAGGCGGCTGAGCAAGGTGTGACACTAAAGGTATCTTAACTCATGTTCTGAAGACGAGAGTAAACAAAACACAAAGAAGTCACAGATGACAAGGTTTAGTAACTTTTGCCAGCCCATGAAACTTGGACAGTTTGGCCACACCATGGTCCGCATTCAAATGACAGTCCCTGAATAAAACATGTCTTGCGAACAAAAGCATCAACTGTGAAAGAAGCTGCTGCTTTCCGTTTATGATCCACAGTTCATAAAAAACATACTCATTGATGAAAACAATAACTCTTAATAATACTGAGAATACATGATACACCCCTTATAAAACATAGGTGCATATAGAAAACTGAGTGTAGGAGGACTGAGGGACTCCTGAAGAAGGATCACACATTGTAGGTATCAGAGTGGGGAGCGGGAAGAGAGGAGTGGTGTGAACAGGAGGAGCAGAGAAACTCACACACCACATGTTGCTCCAGAGAAGATATGGGTTTCAGTCCCCTCCTGTGACAACCTTCCCTTTTGCCAGGGGCACGCATGAGGAAGGAGGGAATGGCTGCTTTGGAGGCTGGACTCTACGGCATTACACCCTGCCGAAGTATTTCCCCTCTGCAAAACCCTCCCTCCCCGGGTTTCACCCTCTCCAGGAATCTTCAGCAATTTCCCATCCTGGAATGGGCAAACTGCAGCTCACGTGGCAGCGGCAGTACCCAAGACCACTCCCTCACAAGGGTTCAGGTCTTGAGGTGGTCAGGGTGGTGGTGGAGAGAGTTGAGGAACACCATCCTTAAGAACACAGACAACCACAAAGTCACAGGAAGCATTCTTGTCATCTCCACAAGAGTTCACTGGGGAGAGGTGCCGGTATGACAAACAAGGGCCATGGGTTCAAATCCCACCCAAGGGTTGCTCGCAATAAGACAAGGCATCATCTGGCCAGACACAGGCTGATTGACAGAGAAACAGAAGAATGAGGCCACACTAGAAACCAGTGCTCACTCACTTGGTAGAACACACTGTAACCACATATACCACTAAAGTGAGTACTGAGACACAGTGAAGGGCATTTGGAATCCTCCAGAAGCCTTGACACAAGCCATATGTACCATAAGAACATAAGAAGTCTGCTGGATCAGACTAGTGGTCCATTTTAATCCAGCAACCTATTGCACACAGTGGCCAACCAGGTCCTCTGGAGGGCCAACAATTGGGCATAGAGGCTGAGGCCTTCCCCTCATGTTGGCTCCTAGACCAGGATTCAGAGGTTTACTGCCTCTAAATTTGGAGGTTCTCTTTAATCACCATGGCTAGCAGACACTGATGGATGAATCTGTCTGTGACAGACTGCACTTTAAAAGCAGATTTCTAAGTACAGCTAAATCAGAGAACCGTGTGTGTGTTTGTGTAAAAGTGTGTAAAGAGAGAACTTTTCCCCTGGAACAGAGAGCTTGAGGGACAGGCTGCTCCTCTTCTCTGATCAGCCAGCACCCAGTGATGGAAATATATGATCAGCTGTGTGCTGAGGGGAGAATCAGCTTGAGTTTACATTCCATTCTGGAGTGGTTCTGTCAGGTAGAACCATTCTGAAGGCAGTCAGTTGGTTTCTTACAGAGTTTGGAATCAGTGTGTCTGATAGGAAAAGGATTCACCTGCTAAGTAAAAGAAAAAGACTCCTTGCCTTAACTGTGTTATATCTCTATCCTGAGGAGAAATTCAATACAAGAATTCAAAGTCTCAGTGTCAGCATAAGCTAAAGCTAATTTTACAGACACCAGAAAACTGAGAGAGAGTTTTTGGCGGGAGTGATTGGGGTAATGTGTGGGAACTCCCTTTCAAGCCAAAAAGAGAAACAGGGTTAATTCTTCTGAGGAGAAGAAGATTAAGTCCTGCCCAGTGTCCAAGAGGACCCTGGTCTGTTGTAAATGGAAAATGGTTTTAGACATCTCAGGAAATAAACTGTAATTTGACAAAGAAGTGAGTTAGGTTCACAAAGACAGTGACTAACTCCAGGAAATCTGAACTGGCATAGGAAACTCTCCAAGGAAACATTGTACCTGTCTGATTATTAATAATTAATTAATTAATATACTAATATACCTCTTACTGCTAAGAACTAAGAATACCTGAAAATAAGCTTTAATAATAACATTTTGTCTGTCAAAATAAGTGAATTCTGTACCATCTATAACTTTAACCTCAGCAATCTCCATCTTTCCCTGTTGAATAAACTTGTTCTTTTGTTAATCTGTCTCCAGTGCCATTTAGAAAGGGAAACAAGAAGAGGGCTCCTGGCTCTTCCACAACAAGAGGGCTAGACTAAAAACTGAATTTTATTCTGTAGACAGGGTGGGAGAGAAAGTCTTTTAAAAACCACACTCATTTACATGCTACTAGGGGCTGCTCAGTTACAGCAGGGAATGGAAAGAATTTTGGTGGGAAAATCTTCTTCAGAGGGAGGGGAATGTGACAGGGGTCCATCATACGGTCTAATCCCTTTTTAAAGCTGTCTATGTCTGTGGCCATCACTACATCCTCTGGCAACAAATTCCACATTTTTCATCACTCATTGTGTAAAGACCTGTTTCCTTTGGTCCATCCTGAATCAACGGCCCATCAGCTTCATTGGATGCCCTCAAGTTCTAGTATTTTGGGAGAGGGAGGAAACGTTCTCTTATCCACTCTCCCCACCCCATGCATAATTTTATAAACTTCTACCTGTCCCATCTTAGTTGTCTCTTTTCTAAACTGAAAATTCCCAGAGCCTTCAGCCTTTCATCAACCCACTAATCACCTTAGTTGCCCTCCTCTGTACTTTCCCCAGTTCTGCAGTGTTCTTTTTGAGATAACAGGGGCCACAACTGCACACAGTATACCAGGGCAGGAAGGACACCAGAGAAAGGCATGATGCAGCAAAAATGTAGACGGACAGTGTTATGTATTTGCTTATAAGTTATGCATTGTAACCTAAACCAGAGCTTCAGGCACAAAGCTCCATTGACTTCCAAGTATCCTAAACCCTCCAGTCGGACTGGTCACTGTTGCATAACAGACCAATCCGGAAAGACTCGGACTTTTGGCGGGAACAGTTCCTATTGGTTCCCAAGCATTCAACTTTGATTGGACGTTATTGTTCCAGGGGTGTGTTTGGTTTTAAGGGTTTTGGCAGGAACAATTCCTATTGGTTCCCAAGCACTCATCTTTGATTGGACATTATTGTTCCAGGGGTGTGTGTGGTTTTAAGGGTTCTAAGTGTATATAAGTTGGACCATTCTGTGTGTTAATTGTCTGTGTTCACTGAGTTATGAGCTAAATCGAGAAATCACTTGCTGAAAGGTTGTCTCAGTCTCCGTACATAATAGATAGCATAGCTGAGTTCCTCAGATCAAGCATTACACGGGGATGGCCACTGAACAGCCCTGGAAAGAGTCCCAGTCACAGCTGGGGTTTTGCACCATCAAACACAAATCACTTGGAATAGAACAGTTGTTATGATTGGCTGCCCAACGTGCCAGTCACATTGGCCAGCAGCCCCTCTCCCTGCACCACCATCTCCTACTGCTGTTTCCATAATCCCAGGCCCACATTCGATTGCTTTCTTCCCCCATTCCCCAAACACCAATGGACTATTACTGATTTGCAATCAAGCAAACAGGCTCAAAAGGAAATTAGCACCGCCATGAGATTTGAGAAAGTCGAGGTTTTAAAAAAATGGGGGGGAAAAGTACAAACAGAGAATATCAAAACTCATTTCAAGGACCAAAATTGATTTTTTCCAGTTTTCTCAACAGTCTGTTATTACGGCAGGCTTTGTTGCCTTCCCAAGATCTATCATCACACTTAATTGCTTTCTCATTACCATTGAAGCATAACAGTATCTTCAGATCAGAACAGCCGGCTGGACGTTATCAAGCAGCTCCCATCATCAAAGTCTAAATGGACGCAACAGAAAACAATGACGAATGATGAAGATAAAGCCAGTACTATTATTAGAATGTAGCCTGGTCCCTGTAAGCATGGCATCATCAGGTTAAGTAATTAAGATCTGTTGGGCAGCAAAGAATTGTTCTGGCTTGAGAGAGGATTGTGATGAACGCTACTACCTTAGGTTGTGAGAGCTTTGGAAGTTGTTCTGCAAATCTTACAGCAGGTGGCTGTCGACTGAGAGCCTCTTCTCACATTAATTTTGAACCACGGGGACAAGGTTTGAGTCCAGCGGCATCTTTAAGGCCAACAAAGTTTAATTCTGGGTATAAGCTTTCATGGGCATGCAAGGTTCCATTGGACCCAAAACTCGAACCATAGGAACAGCTTACCTGGTTCTGAAAACCAAATGAGGCCACTGGTTCATTTCATTCTGCACGACTATTCAGAGCCCAAGCAGAGAACTTTCCTTGGAATCCTTTTAAGCACAGGGACTGCACCTGAGAGCTCACACATGCAAAGAAGGAGCTTTATCTCTGATGTAGGATTCCAACAATGTTCAAGGAGATTTTGAACAGAAGCTGTAGCTAGTGCAGAATGCTGCAGCTAGACTACTGGTTGGAGTCAGCTATCGGAAACATGTGACCCTGATAATACAGCAATTACACTGGCTTCCAATCCACTTCTGAGCCCAGTTCAAGGTGTCGGCTTTGACCTTTAGAGCCCTAAATGGCTTGGGACCTGGAATCAGTGTCCACTCTAACCTGTGCATGTGAACAGCCACCCATTAACACAGGAAACCCTGCTCAGCAGCAATCTGGAATTGTACAGGGTCTTACACTGCCATTGCCCATTTTAAGATTACAGCAGTTATGCTCAGGATGTGAAGTGGTCCACTCAGTATGGGGAGGGGGGAACCAGAGGGAACATTGACCAGGGTATCCGAAGGACCATTTTCTTCCATATGTTCCTGTCTGGGAATTAGGATCATAGGGAGGGGCCCTCCTGATTCTTGTCAATCAAAGAATGTTGTTTGGTGGGCACATTAGAGAGGGCCTTTTGGGTGGCAGCCCCACAATTAGGGAACAACCTTCCCAGGGAAGTGCACCTGGTAGGGTTGCCAAGTGTCTTACCTGACAAAGTGGGGGAGAGTAGGTCCCCTTCTGGTACCACAGAGTTTTCAGGCTGATTGCTAGAGTGTCGCCTGGTAACATGCCCAGCGTGATGATGTCACTTCCGGGCGACATCATCGCCCTGGGCGCATCGGCTCGATCTGGCAGTTTGGGGGTGGGGGCTCCCCCTGTTGGCTGGATCTGGACTGGCGAGTTGGGGGACCTTTGGGCAGGAAAATGCCCCCCCCCCAGGGGACTTGGCAGCCCTAGCACCCGGCCCCATCACTTTCAGTCTTCGGGAGGCCCCTGAAGGTGGTTTTATTAAGGACTGCATTTGATCAAAGCCGTCCTTGTGGATAATTGCCATTTTGTGTATGTGTTTAAGTTGGTGTGGATAGGAGGAGACCATCAAACTTAAAGTAGGCCTTGGCCTAGTCTCTTCCTCATTCTTCCCTTCCCTCCTGTCTCTAACCAGTAATTTGAGGGCAACTGGTATATATAGAAATGTAATGCAATCCCCTTTTATGTTATCCCTTGGCGGAAAAAACTAGTATTTCATATGGTTAAATACATTTATTGGGGCTTTTGTGGGTTCCCCAGTAAATCAATTGCTTTCACTGCTAGGAATCAATTGCTTTTGTTTGTATTTTGAATTAAAAACAATATTGTTAATTGGGTTTGCCTTTGTCTTTTATAAAGTTTATATCTCCTGTTCGTGGCATTACATTTTATGGCACACATGGCCCGGCCTGACAAAAGAGGCATTTATGTCAGATCTGGCTCTCATAACAAACGAGTTTGACACCCCTGCTCTAGTGCATAGGGAACTCATTCCTAAGACTGAAGGCAGTGGCAGAGAGTAGTGGGAGAAGAGCAAGGATCCATACAAATTTACATTTCCATCACCTTTCCTGTTCTATAAGCTGTCACCAGAAAGATACTAAATATTCCTCTTTTAATAGATTTGCCTCCTTTCGAATATGTAAATCTCCAGTGTGAAGATCTCTCTCTCTCAAAAAAAAAACAAACACACACTCTCGTTGACATTTTTCAAAATGGGTAAGAATTCTCTCTTATGCCTCTCAAGCCAAACATCTGTTAGTCTGGCAGGCAGATCTATGGCATTTTCCCCTCAAGCCTTCATCTTGATAAGCAAGTATCAAGAAACATGAAACAAGGTATTCCACAGTAGATGTCTTAAGGCTGTGTCTGTGACTCACACCCACTCTAGATCCTTATGCTGTGATAATAAAGCCAGTGCGCCACCAACAGGGTTGCCAACTCTAGGTTCAGAAATAACCTGGAGATTTGAGGGTGGCACCTGGGAGAATGGGATTTACAGAGGGAGGGACCTTCGTAGGGTATAATGCCAGGCAGTCCACCTTCTGAAGCAGCCATTTTCTCCAGCAGAAGTGGGATAAATGTTTTAAATAAATAAGTGATTTATGTAGTCTGGAGATCAATTGTAGTTCTGGGAGGACTCCAGCCCCCCACCTGGAGGTTGGCAACCCTAGGCATGCAGTAGGAGACTGCCTCTACCTCCTTCAATCAAATGTCCTGAACCAATGTGCTAATTAAGGAAACTAAGAAGCAGACACATCCAGGAAATAATAAAAGTGCAATGTATAAGGAAATGAAAGATGTTAAGAGTGGGGCACAGAAGAAACAGTATCCTTTTTCTTTTATACTAGAATAGAAACAAACCAAATGAGCAGGTAAAGGAGTCTATTTTAAGATATATTTGAATAAGAAGTGCAGAGTTATATAAGAGGTAAGTGCTTAATCTGACATGTATATATTAGCAGTCGTTAACATTGCCTATCTCTTTATTTTGGGGTTATACTAAGATTCTATAATGGATTTGAAACAAAACCGTAAATTGAACTGTCTCCCGGGCATAAAATGGGATTTAATGTCTGTCTTTCTTTTTTCCATGTTGCTTGATAAATAAAAGATTAAAAAAAAGGCTTGTCCTTAATTTAGAATGAAGCGGACAGTTCATACAAATGAATATGCATTCAGCTCAGTTTACAAAATTAAAAACAAGTGTGACTGTAATCTTCCTTGAAAAACTCTGAGAAAGGCACAAGGAAGTAAATCAGCAGAGGTCAACAGCTTAAAATTCACCAAGGGATTCACCAGGAGCCGTAAAGCTGATCCCATTGCACACCGTCACCCTCTTCCTCTAAAGGTTTACCCGAACACTACGCAACATACCTTTATCACACTGTCTGTTGCAACGCTCAGGTCTTGCATCACAGGCTGGTCAACGGACCACACAATGGCATTGGCTCTCTCTCTCTCTCTCTATCTCATACTGCTTTTTAACTTACTAGTTCTAAACAGATTTCTAAAATATAGAAAAAGCTAGACCCCATTTGAACAGCTGCGAAAATCTCTCACAGATGCATAAAATTCTGCAAAGATTGATAGGCCTGCTATTATCTTCTAATAAAACTCCATATATATAACACTTAATCTTTTACAAGGTCAAGTCTCCATATGATCTATATTTGGAGCAAAGAAAGAATTAAAAGATTTCTCAGAAAAGTAATTACAGTCAAAGGTCACATGACACAGGCAGTCTACATTACCTGTGCCTCCCCTGCAAAACTAGATGGTAAGACATAAGCAAGGGACAGTCAAATAGGAGCAGTGAATGGGAAGCTTTCCAGGTGGAGTAGAAGAAGAAGAAGAGATTGGCTCTATACCCCGCCCTTCACTCAAAGTCTCAGAGCAATTTACAAACTCCTTTCCCTTCCCCTCCCCACTGCTGACACCTTGTGAGGTAGGTGGGTCACAGAGAGCTCTTTCCAGAACTGTCCTTGAGAGAATAGCTCTGACCAGAACTATGGCTTGCCCAAGATCATCCAGCAGCTGCAAGTGGAGGAGTGGGGAATCAAACCCGGTTCTCCCAGATTAGAATCCACACACTTAACCACTACACCAAACTGGCTCTGTACCAGGAAACTGAGTAGAATAAACATGTGCTCTACAGATTGTACTATTAAAATCATACTTAAATAGACATTACTCTTAGCTTCCTGTGTGGTAACTGAATAAAGTGAGTCCAAGAAAAGATTGAGCAGCTGTAGTCATTCAACAAGTTTATCCACCTGGGAAACATAAGAATCCTCTCTGACAAAGTCAAGGTAGCCCTCTTGGGTGTCAGAGTGTATAATTTTAACTTTAACGGGGAAAGCCTTCAAGAGATGGGTGTTCTAGTTCAGCTTGGAGAGCCACCCCCGCTACACAATCTGGAATTCCACAGGTGGAACATGGGAATTTAAGAAGAAATGCATCCAAGGACTCCCCTATTTCATCAATCCAGACACAAGTCCCATATAAACTTTACACGGCCACCTTAGCTTTAAACAGCTTGATGGCAGCTGGGATATATTAAGCATTGGATCTCACGTTGTGCTCACTCAAAGATTACGAGGAGGCAATTGGCAGCTCCATATTTCTTGCAACATCCAGCTAGCCCATTAGATTTTGCTCCCACCAGCAAGACTTATATTGCTAAGCAATTTTTTAAAGCGGGATCCGAGAAGTTACACGGCTTGCAAAAAACCCTGCTCTTTGTAGTGCTCAGTGCCCGCCAAACAGTTGCCAGCTTCGGGTCGGGAGATTCGAGTGATTTGGCGGTGAAGCCTGGGGGGGAAGGTGACATCGCCACATGCAACATCCCCAATGTGATGATGTCGCACAAAAGTGATGTCATCACCCTGAGGATGTCCTGCGGTGATGCTCTGGTATTTTGCCCCAGATACCACAGCATCGCCATACAATGTCCCAGGCACAATGTCCCAGTGACATCATCACCCTGGGGATGTCATGCAGTGATGCTCTGGTATTTTGCCCCAAATACCACAGCATCGCCATACAATGTCCCAGGCATCATGACACTACCTCCACATGACATCATCATGTTGGGGACATTGTGCCGGGTAGTGGCTGTTGAGGGCAGGGCTTCCTCCCACTGGGCAGCTGGCCAGCAGGCAGAAGCCCACAGAATTGGGAGATCCTTCACATTCTCACCTGGGGGATGGCACCCCTAGGGTTACCATATTTTGAAAAGCAAAGAGGAGGATATATTTCCTGCCTGATGACTTCACGCAAGTGATCATGAGGACAAATCTCATTTTAATTAAACTGTGATGATTAGCATTCATAAACATTTAAACAGCTAGCTTGGATTCCAGTAGCACCTTAGAGATAAACACAATTTGGGTGGTCTAGAACAAATAAATGGAAGTTGTCAGGGTCAGGTTGGCTGACCATATGTACCTGTTATTTAGTGCCTTGACAGTTTGATGTTCATTGCTTTATTATTCCTGTTGTTGTAACCTTCCTCCCCCCCCCTTCCCCTTCCTGGGCATCAATTTAGCACTGATGGTCTTATCTTCCACCCTCGCCTGACACTACATTCCTAAGAGGAGGGGAGAGAATGTATCTGTGTAGGAGTAGACTTGCTTGCTGGTGTAACTCTTCTATGGAGTCCTCAAGAGACTCTTCCACATGGGAAGGTGTCCTTGAGATAAACGACTTTGATTAGCTAGAGATGGGCCCTATGTCTCTCACGGTCCGTGTAGGATTGCTGATGTGTACGAATGGAATGTCTGATTGTAATTATATGCACCTTTCCCACCTTAAGCCCTCAGTTCTGACAAAAGAGTTCAATCCCTGCACATCTCATATCTTCTAATAAAACTTTCAAACCAGAAAGTGTGCGCAAAGAGTGATTTGACCCCGACCCTGACAGAAGTACAGCAAAGAAGGTTGTGCAAGTAACAACACAGTGAAAAACTGTAACGCTGTACCCAAATACACTTGACACTTAGTTCAAAACATTCTTACATCAACAGTGTTTTACTCTGAATAACCATTCATATCCATTCCAATCTATTCCAGCCAGCTTGAACAATAGCGTCAAGAGAAATCTGTAGAGCTTGTTGCTCCATCACTGGAGGTGGCCTGACGAAGTCCTGATAGGAAATGGGTGGGAGCCTGGGAGGTCTGTCGCCACACCTCTGTTTTTGTGGACATTGACAAACTGTCACACCTGTTAGTAACTGTGTTTTGTGAACGTTTACAAACTGGGGGGAAAAATTAATTGTACTTGACTTAACATTGGTGTTTTTGGAATGGATTTGAATGGTTATTCAGAGTAATACACTGTTAATATAAGAATGCTTCGAACTAAGAGTCGAGTGTATTTGGGTACAGTGTTACAGTTTTTCACTGCCTTTTTACTTGCACAACCCATCTCCCACTATTACAACTGAGCTCCAGGAGACAGAGATCATCTGGAGAAAATGGCCACTTTGGAAGGTGGGCTGAATGGCATTATGCCCCAAACCATGCCCTCCTGAGGCTCCACCCCCCCAAATCTCCAGGTGTTTTCCAATCTGGAGCCGGCAACCTTTTCCTCACCCATGGCTAGCAACAATTAAACAGAGATCACCTTTTTCTCATGTATGAAGGTTCAGTTTGTTCTCTGATTCAGAGAGCTAAGCCCCCATAATTATAGGTTCTGCAAGGAACCTGACACACCCCCGTAGTCATTCTTTCCACATTAACCTGCCCCTCCCACATTCCTTCTATTATGAACCAGGCATGAAATGGAGGCACAGCTGAGCAATGTAAATATAAGAATTGGACCTTAGTTACAAAAAAAAAAAAATTCAAGGTTTGAATTTTTCTGTTGTGAAGCAGGGACTGACAGCCACTTCAAACTTGATTTTTGTACAATCATGTAAGGTTGTTTAAGTCATCGGGTTGGATCTGGTGGTGCCCTTCGGCTTTCCAAGGAGTCTTCTGCTAGTGGAAGGACCCCTCTGGCGACAGAAGGTTTCCCCCAATAGCAAATGGCTACCTTCGGATCCAGGTCCGTCACACAGCAAAAAAACCTAGGGGAGAGGTGTCGAACTCAGTTGTTATGAGGGCCAGATCTGACATATATGAGACCTTCTTGGGCTGGGCCTCATGTGTGTCATAAAATGTAATGCCAGGTAGTGGAGATATAAACTTCATCAAGGACACAAACACAAAGGGTTTGGGGTTTTTTTGCTTAAAATAAAAACATGCTTAGAACATTAACACTCTTGCAATATTTTGTTTATTTAACAGTGTCTGATAACCGACACCCCTCGCTCTGAATTATTGCATCAATGTGCTGTTGCAGTCCTGAGTAGGCTGTTCAGGTGTGTATCTGCAGGCTGCAAACCTTCGATGACGCGGCAGCAGCAGAACTGGAAGAAGACGCTGAAGACAGCCAGTTCCACTGCAGGCCTGATAGAAGCCCTCCAGGGGCCTGATCCAGCCCCCAGGCCACGTATTTGACACCCCTGACCTAGGGTATACTTTACACAATACCAATCAGTTCTTTCTACTGGCTTGCCAAAAATGCCTTGGGCATTCATTGGCCCCTCCCACCATAATAATAACAATATTAAAAATTATTTTTGATACAACTTTAAATAATTCAACATTTTATTTTATTTTATTTTATTTTATTTTATTCTGTTTTAGGCAAAATGTAACAGACTTTTGTGGGCCCTACAATTTCATATATTTTTTTCTGATGTGAGAAAATAAAATAAACCATTTTCTTCAACTCTGAAAGTTCATTTTTTTCTTATAACTTTAAAAGACATTGAACCATTTCCGTGGGCTCCTAAAAGTATTGTGGGCCCTCGGCACTGAGCCTACTATGCTTTATGGGTAAGTTAGCCCTGGGAAGAACTTCTAAAGTTTGGAGAAACTTCAGAAAACAAAGCTATTTGTCAGGATGCAATGAGGAAAACTGAAAATTCTGCCTGGCAAAATACACTTTTTGTGTGTGTGAAGGTAAGCCACTCAGAATGTAGAATAGATCTGAAAGGAATATTGTGCTACTAATTGGACCAAGGTTATTTCCATCCTGTGGTTTCTAACCATTTGAATGGGATGCGCTTTCATTGTGGCAGACTTCCTGTGATTCCTGCTGGTTAGGAAAGCAGAGTTTTTCTAAATTACATGCCATTCTTCTACCCCATCAGACCTCTTACGACCAACTCGCTACACAGAATGTCTAAATAAGATAAATACGACTACATTTAGGTAGGCCATTTAATAGTATACATAACTAGATAGGGCAGCATGCTTAAATCAATTTAATGGGGGCAATTTTAATTAAGGATTGTGAGTTAATGACATATTTCATTCTGAGGCCATTTTGCTTGTGCTGTATTGTAGGAAGAAATGAGAAGTGAGAATATTAAAGACGGACTTTTGCTAGAACTAGGGTTGTCAGTTTTGAGTGCCAGCCTCCAGGTGGAACCATCCCCAAATCTCCAGGAGTTCCCCAATCTGGATCTAACAACCCTACCCCCCCCCCATCCCCTGCCCTTGGCCAGGGCGGGCCTGGGAACTTGAGATCATGAAACTTTGGGATTACCAGCTCAGAAGACTAATTACAAGAATTATAAGAAAAATGTGTGTGAGAGACAGAGAGACAGATTTGTGTAGTGGTTAAGTGTGCAGACTCTAATCAGGGAGAACCAGGTTTGATTCCCCACTCCTCCACTTGCAGCTGCTGGATGACCTTGGGCAAGTCATAGTTCTGTCCAGGGCTCTTTCTGTAGCAGGAACTCCTTTGCATATTAGACAACACACCCCTAATGTAGCCAATCCTCCAAGAGCTTATGGAGCTCTTCTTACAGGGGCTACTGTAAGCTCTGGGAGGATTGGCTACATTAGGGGTGTGTCTCCTAATATGCAAAGGATTTCCTGCTACAAAAAGAGTCCTGGTTCTGTCAGAGGTGTTCTTGAAAAAGAGCAGTTTCTGTCAGAGCTCTCTCAGCCCTACCTATCTTACAGGGTGTCTGTTGTAGGGAGGGGAAGGGAAAGGAGCTTGTAAGCCACTCTGAGACTCTGAGTGAAGGGCAGGGTATAAATCCAGTCTCCTCCTCCTCCTGCTCTTCTTCTTCTTTTTCCTCTTCCTCTTCTTCTTCTTCTTCTTCTTCTTCATCGTTGTGTGTGGCACAACATTTTTCGGGTCAGTTCCACGCATCCTAACCTAAGAAGTGGCAGTGTTCATTCATTATCTCAAAAATATACGGAGGTTTAGGTGAGACACACATTCATTAAACTGAATCGATAAATTAATTGGGTCAGCTAAGAGGCAGCTGTTCAGTCATTTATAAACTATTTAATGCAACAAATAAGCCATTACCCACCTGATTCCTATCTGAAGCACCTCTCTACTCCTCCACACACTATCTTCCACTGAACAGGCACACAAAGAAGATCAGCCATTTTCTCATTTCAAGTCTGACTTGGCAACTGCGCCAGGACCTGGAGGGAGGTTAGGATGACAAGCCATTTGGCTGACCTCCGAGATAAGAGACTTTATTGTCATTTGGAACATTCTCCTGCTTTTTAAAAGCCATTTTTAAAGATGCGCACGAAGATGCTGAACAGCTTGAGGAGCTCACAAATGTCAATATTCTGACTTTAAAAAAAAAAAATGGGTCTTTCAATGTTTATAACAATTACTGGAGAACCAAAATGTAACTTGGCACAGCAAATTCCGTAGGAGAACAAGGATGGTGTTTTTTTTACTTCGATGCTGACTTCTCAGTGATAAATATATAGATAAAAAGTCCCTATAAAATGATCATTTGGGACTGGACAGGGGCCAAGAAAGCTGCTAAGGTTTACTCATTGGAAAGGCCAACCCATGTGTGTGTGTGTGCGCGCGCACGCTTAAAGTTGCAGTAAAGCACACTGACAGCAATCATGTGCACAATTAGGCTACTTAAATCCCATCTAAGCCAATCTAGCAAGTAGCCACCTTGTGCAGGATTATAGCTGCTGCCAATTACCAGAGCACATGGGGGAAAGAATCACCAATCAGGCTAATCAATTTGGAGTGTATCTTACTTGTAGCCATAAGTAATATTGATCAGCCACACAGTCAGTCAGTTGGAAGCCTTCCATCCTTGCTGCCTCGTACATAGGTGTAATATAAAATAGCAGGAGAGGATTGCTAACACTGAGAAGGTTAGGAAGATATTAAATCCTTGGCACTGAGAGCATGCCTAATGGAGCTTAACTTCTTTGGACTGGACATGTGTCCTCTTTGCAGGCCTCTTTTAAATGAAACATAATTCTGTATTGCCATCTGGATATATATGATCATCAGGGGCTCAATTTGTGTCACGTTCATTGGGCACAATCAGAGAGCCAACTGATCATCGAGCTCTTCAAGAGCATCCAAACAAATCTGGTTGTGTCTGCATGATTAGATTGCTTTCTGGCTATTGCCGCCCAAACTGTCTTCTGTCACCACCAATTGTTAAAAGGTTCATAGTTTAAGGGGGGTGTCCCTTTGTGATTGTTGAGTTGAAGCTTACTATTTAGATGTTTCTGTGCACCTTTCGTGTCTGCCCATGACCCTAGCTAATTTTGCATTACTTCACAAATAGATTTCTCTAATTATGCAGGTTCCCAAAAGCAGGCAATGTGATATGTCTACTGTCAATTGGGTCCAAAGAGGGGGATAAATTGCAAAAAATTCCATGCTTCGTAAGTAGGTCATTTTAGGCCCCGTCCACATGGAGCATTTGCCCCGCTGAAGTCACGGGAGCCATGTGAGCACATCTGGGAGGCGTAGGGCTCTCGTGGCCAACCCGCGGCTTCCCTCCGAAAACACGGGGTAAAAAACTAGTAGGTCCGAGGTACTAGTTTCTGGAAACCTCGGGACAAAGGCTGGCATCTGATAGCGGGAGCGCCGGTATCCCGTGGCTTCCAACGCCCGCCCATGTCCCTGGGGTTTCCAGATGTTGTAAGTTTCCCTGAGATGCACACCAACGCTGGACAGAGCATGCGCACACACAAGTCACCGACAGCGGCCCGCCACCCCCAACGGCGCATGCACACTTCGCACTTGCGTGGTCTGCTGTGCTGCTGTTTTGCCGTGCTGCAGCAGCGCGGTGTGATCGCGGCGCGGAGCTGGCGCGTGGCAACCCGGTGGCCTGTGAGATCAGGCTACTGCGCCTTATTTAGCTCCGGGGCAAACTGCCACGCCTCCCCCGCATGTTTTCTGGCCCGTGTGACCGGGGCCTTAATTACCCAATCCTTGCCTCTTCTGCAGCAACAGAGAAGATTTATCCACATTTATTACTACTCACTAACAAAGCACAGCATGGCCCTGCGGCACAAATGACTGCTCCGTAGGCACAAAACTGCTTGGCATGGAACTTGAGATAAATTCTAACGAGAAAAACAAGCCATTGATTCAATCAGGAGCTTCTCTTGCATGCTAGAAAAGAAATTTAATCAAGGTAAGCTCACTTGGCCATGTAAGTTTGGCAGTTCTCAGCCTTCCTATTGCCAACTGAGCATAGGAACTTGTTCTGGACACTCTGAAGGCCAAGCTCAAAAACAAAGGATAGATGCAAATAACTGGGAGCCTATGCATCAGATGGAAGGGCTGCTTCCCCAGGACCTCACCCAAACAATAATATGTGTCGTCTCTATTTGATAGGCAAACCTATGAAGCCAGTCCAACAAATCCCATCTCCCATCTTTAGGGCTGCTAACACCTGGTTGAGAAATACCTGGAGATTTGGGGAGGGTGGAGCTTGAGGAAGATAGGATTGGGGGAGGGGAGGGACTTCCATGGGGTATAATTCCATACCGTCCACCTTCCAAAGCAGCCATTTCCTCCAGGGGAACTGATGCCTGTTGTCTGGGGATCAGATATAACAAAAGGAGATCTCCAGGAACTACCTGAAGTTGGCAAACTTGGAAAAAAGGGGGAGAAACTCAAACCAAAATGTAGCTGTGATCTAAGAGGGTCAAGCTAACAAATAAATTATTCTAAAAATACAAAAATTTATTATGGTGTACACATAAATAAAACACATACTAGGTGAAAAGAAATAGTCCAAATAGCAGACTCAGTCAGTTCGGTGTAGTGGTTAACTGCACGGACTCTAATCTGGGAGAAACTGGGTTTGATTCCCCACTCCTCCACTTGCACCTGGCTGGATGACCTTGGGCAAGCCGTAGCTCTGATAAGAGCTGTTCTTGAAAAAGAGCAGTTTCTGTCAGAGCTCTCTCAGCCCCACCTACCTCACAGGGTGTCTGTTGTGGGAAGGGGAAGGGAAGGGAGTTTGTAAACTGCTCTGAGACACCTTTGGGTAGTGAAGGGTGGGGTATAAATCCAATCTCCTCCTCTTCTTCTGCCTCACAGGTTGTCTGTTGTGGGGAGGGGAAGGGGAAGGGGTTTGTCAGCTGCTCTGAGACTCTTTTGGGTAGTGAAGGGCAGGGTATAAATCCAATCTCCTCTTCTTCTTCTACCTCACAGGGTGTCTGTTGTGGGGAGGGGAAGGGGAAGGAGTTCTGAGACACTTTTGGGGGGTACTACTACTACTACTACTACTACTACTACTACTACTACTACTACTATTATTATTATTATTATTATTATTATTATTATTATTATTATTATTATTATTATTATTATTATTATTACATTCAGAGCTGATAGTTATACATGCCCAACTGATGGGTAAAACTTTTGACCAATAGACCATATGCATTTTGGCCCTTTCAGGCCTTCCTCAATGGTCAATATTCCTATTGTACGATAACACACATTCAGAAATAAATGCATTTTAAAAATTCTATAGAGCCAGGTGTTGCTTTCTCAGTTGCTAAAAGTTTATATAATGGGCCATGGATAGTAACTGCACAAACTCTCCAAATTATTCTGGTAACGAATATCCAATGTGTCAGGATGTGTGTCACTTCCATCAAAGGTAGTGCACACATCCTGGCACATTGGATATTCATTACCAGAATAATTTGGAGAATTTGTGCAGGTACTACCCATGGCCCATTATACAAACTTTTATCAAACTGCAAAGCATATGAGAAAGCAACATCTGGCTCTATAGAAATTGTTTTTATACATTTATTTCTGGATGTGTGTTATTGTACAATAGGAATATTGACCACTGAGGAAGGCCCGAACTGGCCAAATGGTCTATTGGTCTATTGGTCAAAAGTTTTACCTATCAATTGGACATGTATAACTATCAGCTCTGAATGTAATAGGTTGGCCAACCTGGCCATCCTGTGAACATTAATTTTCACTTTAACATGCATGATTGTAACATATGCAAGCAGTCTAGATTTGCACCAATTTCATTGTGAAGACCCACAACAGTTAAAGGTTAAAGCTGGAAATGGCTGCAGTCTGGTCTTAGGCAATGGGTAGTGGAGAGGAGAGAAAAGGGAAACCCCAGAGCTTAAGAAAACATGGTTGCACTTACCTGTAACTGATGTTCATCGAGTGTCTTCTGTGCTGGCACACATGGGAGCTGCCTGTAGGCAGGCCTGCCACGGGAGAACTTTCCAAGAGCTTCTATAAAGAGTATTCACTCCCCCTCCCCTCATGGAGGAGATTAGTGAAGCCTTTTTGCCACTCATTTGGTCACGTGATGAGGGGAGGGGGAGACACCTGCCACCGTGGGAAAGTCCTAACCTGCAACCGTGGGAAAGCTATAGATGTCCACAGCGGGGAAGGAGGGAGGGATGTGTGCCAGCACAGAAGACACTCAATGAACATCAGTTACAGGTAAGTGCAACCATGTTTTCATTGTCGTGTCTTCTGTGCAGTCCCACATGGGACAATAGTGAGCTATAGTGAAAAAAAATGGAGGCGGGTGTGGACAAAACCAAAGAACAGTTTATTTGAACATCGACTAACACTGCTTTACCCACTACAGCATCACCCCAGGAATCAATGTCAACCAAATAATGCTTGATGAACATCATAGAGGAAGACCAAGTGGCTGCCCTGCAGATCTCGGCTACACTCACCACTGTGGAGAAAGCCACTGAAGAGGCCTGGGCTTTTGTTGAGTGAGCACAGACCGGAAAGGGGCAGTCTAAATTCGCAGATGTGTAGGAAATACGAATGGCCGAAGTAACCCATCTAGAAATGGATTGAGGATTAACACCTTGACCTTTTTTGGGATCAGAGAAAGCAACAAACAATTGACTCATATGGTGAAATGAGGCTGTATGGTGTAAATAAAACAGCAAAGCCCTCCTAACATTTAACGCATGCAAGTCCCTTTCAGGTGCAGAGGAGGGATTAGGAAAAAACACAGGCAGGACAATGTTTTGAGATAAATGAAAGGTAGTGAGTACTTTTGAGCAGAAGTCCAAACTAGGACGCAGGACCACCTTGTCCGGATGGAATTTAAGAAAAGGCGGGTTGCACTGCAGTGCATGCAGCTCACCGACCCTACGTGCTGACGTAATAGCTACCAAAAGGCAACTTTATACAACAAGAAAGAGAGAGGACATAATGCCAATAGTTCAAATGGCGGTTGAAACAAATGTATCAGGATTACTGTTAGACTCCATTGTGGAGTAGGTGGATTGACTGGGGGAAATTTATTGTACAATCCCTTCAGAAAATGTTTTGAGATTGCATTAGAAAAAAGTGGTTTCGAATCAATCCTGAGATGAAAGGCCGAAATGGTGGCAAAATGAACCTTAATAGATGAGGTAGAAAGACCTCTGTCTACCAAAGTCAAAAGGTAATCCAACACTTCCATCAGGGGACAAGATTCGGTTTCTATTTTGCATTCATGTGCCCAAATTGTGAACCTCCGCCACTTGGCCCTATAGGACTTCCAGGTGGAGGGTTTTCAAGAAGCTAATAAGATAGCCACTCGATCGGAACAATCTGTTACCGTGAAACGAACCATGCGGTTAGGTGCAGTTGTGGGACCTGAGGGCAGCATGTTTGGTCTATGACCAGCAAGTCTCGGACTCACACCAGAGATCTCATTCTGCCCTGTGATAGTGATTGAAGGATTGGGAACCACGGCCTGCGGGGCCAGAATGGTGCTATGAGAATGGCTGTGGTGCCGTCTTGTCGCATCTTCGCCAACACCCTCGGTAAGAGCGGGAAGGGCAGGAAAGCATAAAAGAGGATTCCTGACCATTTTAGAAGAAAGGCATCTCCCAAGCAAGCCCCCTGTTTTGGAGCCCTTGAGCAAAATAGGTCGCAACGGCTGTTTGCGCTGGATGCAAAAAGGTCGATGGCTGGGTAACCCCAAGTGTGAAACAGAGGCTCCAGGTATCGAATTGGAATCGACCATTCGTGTGCTAGAAGACACACTCTGCTCAGAGAATCTGCTAAGGTGTTGTGACGACCAGGAATGTGAATTGCTATGAGGTGTGACTTCTAGTGAATGGCCAACTCCCAGAGGGCGGAGGCTTCTCTGCAGAGTCTTATGGAACCAGTTGATATAGAATTTGGTACTGGTATTGTCCATAGACAGAAGCACTGTCTTTCCCGCTGTCAAGTCTGCAAGAGAGAAGAGAGCATATCTTACCACTCAGAGCTCCAGGATATTGATATGTAAGGTGGACTCATATTGTGACCATCGACCACTGACCTGTCAAGTGCCACAATGAGCCCCCCAGCCCTATAGAGATGCATCCATAAAGACGTGTATGTCAGGGACGGCGTACGCCAGTGAAAACCCTTGAATGAGATTGGACTTTTCCGTCCACTATCCCAGGAAACGAAGGATTGGGCGAGGGATGGATAAGTGTAACCAATGGGGATGTACACCCATAATGAAGTTTCTCAAGAACCAATTCTGTAAGGCGCGCATGCGTAAACGTGCATACTGCACCGTAAAGGTAGTAGAAGCCATGAGACCCAGCAGCTTTTGAATTGAGGATGCTTTTTGGTGTCTGCAGTGTAGAAATTGATTTCCTAGTCTGTGAATGGTGTTGACTCTCTCGGGAGGTAAGAATGCCTTATGGGCCAAGGAGTCTAGACAGGCACCTATGAAAAGTGCTTTCTGGGACAGAATTAACCTAGACTTGGAAAAATTAATGACAATGCACAACCATTGAAGTGTTTGAACTGTGAAGGCTATTTGTTCCATGAGGCGGTGTCTGGACCCTGCTACCAAAAGCCAGTCATCTAAATAGGCATAAATGGCACAACCCTGTAGTCTCAGATAAGCCACTACAGCTGAGAAACACTTCGTGAATACCTGGGGGGCAGTAGCTAACCCAAACGGTAAGACACAGTACTGATAGGCAGTGTCCTGGAACCTAAAGCGGAGATATTGTCTATGATCCTCCCATACGGTAATGTGAAAATACACATCCTGGAGGTCAAGGATGGCAAACCAATCCCCTGGTTCAATAGACCGGTAAACCTCCTCCAAGGACAGCATACGGAAACATCTAACCCTTAGGTAGGCATTAAGATCTCTTAGATCCAAAATCGGTCGAAGGCCACTGCCCTTCTTTTGGATGAGAAAGTAATCAGAATAAAAAACAACATCCCCCTCTCCCACAGGGACTGTCTCTAGGGCGCCTTTGAGTACCAAAGTCTGTATCTCAGTTGCTAGTGAAGAGGTCTGCATACGCGACGTGGGAACCTCATGAAATACTGGGGGTCTGTATTGAAACTCTAAAGCATAACCAAACTTTATTATATCCAGAACCCAACTATCAGAACAAATTACAGACCAACGGTGGTAAAAAGGAACGAGACATGCCCTGAAGAAAGGGGGAACCTTTCATTGTGAAGGTCTAGATCTAGCAGAACCATTCCTCAGGGAACGGGAGTTGCCACCCCGTGGTCTAGGCTGCTGGCATTGTGGCATGAAGGAAGACTGGAAGTTGCCCCTGAAGGACTGAGGGGGATTAGATTGAAAACTGTATCCCCTCCCTGTATCTGACTGCTGGTAGTGACGAGGAAAGTACCTTGGTTTCTGAACAGGTGGCTGTTGGGAGCTTAATCCCAAGGATTTAGCCGTAAACGTTGTCTTTCTGACTTTCTCCAGGACGTCATCGGTCTGATCGCTAAATAGTGATTTACCCTCAAAGGGCAGATCCTCGACTCGGGACCTAATGTCTAAAGGCAAAGCCGAGGTGCGGAGCCAGAAGTGCTTACGCAACACCATGGCCGAAGCTATAACCTTGCTTGCTGCATCCGCAGCGTGCCTAGCGGTGTTCAATTCCTGTTTGACCAGACGAATGCCCTCCACCTGTATTAATTTGGCATGTTCCCTCTTTGCCTCAGGAAGATCTTTAAGGCATGGGGTCATCTGATCCCACAATAGGACCTGATATCTTGCCATGATAGCCTTGAAATTAGCTACTCTCAGCGTCAAGGCTCCAGAAGAGTATACCTTGCAACCTAAGATATCTAACTTCCTACCCTCCTTATCTAAGGGAGATGAGCAAGGCCCTCCCATCTGCTTAGATGGGATAACTTCAGCGACTATGGAAAATAAGCATCCTCCTCTCTGATTTTATATAAATTTTCTATCTTTCTAGTGGAAGCAGTACTGGACGTCGGATGCGCCCAAGCATTACGGGTGATTTCTTTAATACCCTTCACTAAGGGAATCACCACTGGACCAGTATCAGATGCATATAAAATGTCCATGACTAGATCGTCTTCTAGAGGTTTGGGTATGACATAGTCGGTTTTCAGAGCCTTGACCATGCAAAGTAATTGTTCCGAGTAGACACGTAAGTCCTCGGTTGGAGACACCAGAGCAGGATCGCCAACAGTATCAGTTGGGGAAGGCAGAGATGTACGGTCAGAATCTGCATTGGAGATGTCAGCGGATTCGTCCTGCAAGTGAAGAGGGTTGGATGATGACTGGATATCCTTCGGATCTGGGGACTGTCGGCGAGGATTTGAAGACAACTTAGTTTCAGCAACCGAATGCCGTGAAGACCGGCTCATGCTGCGACGAGTGTGGCGTGATGCTGAGCGAGTGCCATACCAGGGAGGAAAGAACCACAGAGGCATATGCTCCCAACCAGGTGGGCAATCCCACGGAGGGGCTCCCCATCCTCTAGAACTGGAGGAGTGAGACCTTTCAGATGGAGGAGAATCTGTCACACTCAGAATCTCGATGGTGTCTTTTGACATCGAAGGAGCCGGTGAGGTGCATCGACATCGAGCGGACCCTTCTGGACTGGATGACAGGACCTGACGTCGACAAGAGCTCGGGCTACGATGTCGAGTAGATTGGGAGCATCTAGACATCGAAGACTTGTGTTGCGACGTCGACATGATGTTCGACGTCGTGGTTTCCTCGACATCGAGGGACAGATGTTCAGCAGTTGATGGCCGCGCTGAAACTAACAGCAGAGATGGCGTCCGCGTAACAGCCAATGCTAAGGGCAATTTGGAACATTGTTTCTTGTCAGTTTTAACCCGTTTCAAAGGTGGCTGAGTAGAAACTGACCTATTATGGGGTGTCCCTGCCAGTTTTGATACTGGTTTATGGGAAGATTTTGTGTCCTTAGCTGAGGTCTTCCCCTGGGTAGAAGGGGAGGAAGCAGTGGCCAGGGTTGAAAGCGCTTGTTCCCAAAGCGCGGCTTTTAACCTCAGGGCTCTCTCTTGTTTCGTCCTGGGTATTAAATTACTACAGATCTCAAAAGAAACTGTATTGTGGGCCTCACCCAAACATAGCAGGCACTTCAAATGGTCATCTGTCGAAGCCATCTTTGTGCCACATGCTTGGCACTTCTTAAACAAAGCCATCTTCCAGTAGAGACAGGAATTAGGAAGAAAACCAGGTTGTATGTGAAGAAGGAATGCTGAGGTAAAACGAAGAAGCTCAAGGTCTGTCTTTTCCTCATGGCAGCAGAAAAAGGACTGAGGGAAAGGTTCCTCCCCCTCCCCTCATCATGTGACCAAATGGGCGGGAAAAAGGCTTCACTAATCTCCTCCATGAGGGGAGGGGGAGTGAATACTCTTTATAGAAGCTCTTGGAAAGTTCTCCCGTGGCAGGCCTGCCTACAGGCAGCTCCCATGTGTGCCAGCACAGAAGACACAACGATGAACATGGGAGTTCTTATTGTCTGCAGGTGGCAACTATGTTGACATGATGAAAGATAAACACATTCCATCTGCCTAAAATGAAATAGAAGTGTTGGTCCCTGATCAAGTTTGATTTAATGAAATAACTTTTGGCAGGGAAATCCTTTTAGGGAGAACCTATGCCATATGTTCAGTGAGAAAACATCAGACGTGACGAAAGAATCAGAAATGCCAAGTATAATTGTTTTCAGCCATATTTTTTTTAAAAAGGTATATTGTCTAAATCGTACTTTTGGAATACTTTTTTTATACATGTCTGTGTTGGCCCTGTCAACATACCCTTCCTTGTTGATAGAATTTTGGACTTTTTTATCTAGAAAAAAACTTAAAAGAGTCATTTAGCGCTCTTTGGAAGATTACCTGACTTTTTTTGTTTTTTGTTTTTTTAAGTGAGAAAGACACTGGGGTGGGAAAGCTTCCAAGAAAGCCTTCCCAATGTCCACCATTAGGCATATTCGCAGACAACATTTGTCTGATATTGTAACCGTGCATGCAAGAGGATCTGGGAGGAAAAAGGTAAAGAGAATTTTCTCAATGGGGTACACTGGGCAGTTGGCCCCACCCTCTCATCCATTAGACGCTGAGCCTCTCTGGCTGCTGATTGTCTTCTGTTTCATCTCATGTCATGTGGGACTTTTCTTCTCTCTTACCTGGGCTTGGAGCTGAAGATAATCTGTTCACAATAAGTTAAATGTATCTACATGAGTATGTCATGGAAAATATGCTTCTATATTTGTAAGTAAAATTTCTTTCTCTTGTTACCATTGGAGTCAGAGCATTGTTGTAATTTGTTTGAACAGCAGTCTGGTGTAGTGGTTAAGTGTGCGGAATTGAATCTGGGAGAATCAGGTTTGATTCCCCACGCCTCCACTTGCAGCTGCTGGATGACCTTGGGCAAGCCATAGTTCTGTCAGAGCTTTCCTTGAAAAAGAGCAGTTTCTGTCAGAGCTCTCTCAGCCCCATCTACCTCCCAGGGTGTCTGTTGTGGGGAGGGGAAGGGAAAGGATTTTGTAAGCCACTCTGAGACTCCTTTGGGTAGTGAAGGGTGGGGTATAAATCCAATCTCCTCCTCCTCCTCCTCCTCCTCCTCCTCCTCCTCCTCTTCTTCTTCTTCTTCTTCTTCTTCTTTCGTAACCAGGAAATGTGGAGAATTGGGGATATGGCTTCCAAGAAAAATATTTTTAAAAACATTTAACCCAATAACATGTAGCTGCGGGAAAGCATTGGCCATTCTAGGGCAGTGGTCTCCCAAAGTGGTGCCCACAGGCCCCACAATGCCCACTACCACCTTTCCTGGTAACTGCCAAGTATTTATTAGAAAGTGGATGGGGCCAGGTGGGGGTTTTGCCCGGCAGGACTTCTGATTGTACATGGGAGATCTGACTGGCTGTGCAGATTTTTAAAAAACATTGTCTAGGCAACAGCTGCCAACCAATGCTCGCTCTAAGCTATGGAGTCTTGTGAGCAAAAATTCTACTTTGTGAGCTCCTGGCATTAAAGTTGTGAGCAAGAGATTTGGCCGCTGCATAAATTAGTTTGCTCCGAAGCCATCCTTCCTGAGCTAAGACAAAAATCTCTGAGCCGGAGGCTAAAAAACTGTGAGCTAGCTGACACTAATTCAGCTTAGCAGGAACACTGCTGCCAACACAGTGGAAGGATTTTCATTGTGTGACTGAAGGCAAGAGGTGGCAGCCATTTTGTGGCTGGCTATGCCTCCTGCAGCAGCCATTTTGTAGCCATGCCCACCACACTGTGTCAGAATTCCAAAGGAGACCCCTGTTCTTGGGCGTGATCTCAGTCCCTGTGAAACAATGCTGAAACTACAAACCTTGGCCAAGACCTTCAGTAAACTGTGAGCTTTGTATTCTTATAGATGGCTTTATGGACAGCGGGTTCCCCAGTGGCCACTAGCCATCATGACTAAAGGGAGTCTTCATATTTAGAGGCATCACGTGTCTGAATCCCAGTGCTAGGAGTCAACATCATGGAAAGGCCTTGGTCTCCATGCCTTATTTGGTGGCTAGGGTTCCCAGGTTCCCCCTGGCCACTTGTGGGGTAGTGTTCCCAACTCCAGGTTGGGAAACTCCTGGTGATTTGAGGATGGAGCCTGGGGAGTACAGGGGCCTCAGTGGGGTACAACACCATAGAGTCCACCCTCCAAAGCATCCATTTTCTCCAGGGGACCTGATGTCCATCATGTGGAGAAGAGCTGTAATTCCAGGGGATCTCCAGGTTCCATCTGAAGCCTGGCATCTCTATGGTTGGCGCTCCAGGATGAATGGTTGGCCACTGTGTGAAACAGGATGATGAAGTAGAAGGACCACTAATCTGATCCAGCAGAGCTCTTTTGACACTCTTAACCAGTCATGAAGCAGCAGACGTGGCATGCCACCAAACAGCTGAAAACAGAATCTGTCTACTAAACAGTATGGTTGCTACTAACTTCTTGGTGCTACCATAATACTCCAGCTAAGGTGTGTAGCCAGTGGCCCAGATAATGTATTACAATGACAGGGAGTGACACTAGAGAATCAAAACTAGTACAAAATCAGTTTTGACAATTCAATGCATGGTCTTGTTATCATTGTAAAATAAATTTAATACATGCTGGATTTTCCACTAGTCAGTGCTGTGCATAGTCATAAAAATCTACTATAACCAACCACATGGTGGAAAATACACCAAGAGGGAGGAGGAGGAGGAGGAGGAGGAGGAGGAGGAGGAGGAGGAGGAGATTGGATTTATACCCTGCCCTTTACTCAGAGTCTCAGAGCAACTTACAAACTCCTTTCCTTTCCCCTCCCCCTGACACCCAGTGAGGTAGGTGGGGCTGAGAGAGCTTGTTCAAGAACTGCTCTTTCAAGGACAGCTCTGACAGAACTACAGCTTGCCCAAGGTCTTCCAGCAGCTGCAAGTGGAGGAGTGGGGAATCAAACCTGGTTCTCCCAGATTAGAGTCCACGCACTTAACCACTACACCATACTGGCTCGAACAGCTGGTCCTGGGGACACTTGCTTTGGACCTTGTAAATCCAATCCTCACCATACTTGGAGGGCTGGCAAGGTTTGTGTGTTTGGTGAGTTTGGTGACTCTAGCACACCAGGGGGGCATTCTACCACCTCACAAACCTCACAAACTGAATCAGTCTGTGAGGCAATTAAAAATTCATGATAGTTCATGGTTCACAAATGGGGCACATCACAAAGCACAAACTGAACATTTTCATGGTTCATACCCATCCCTGGTCTTTCACCATCAGGTGAAGACCTCTTTGTTTCCTTTGACATACCCCCCATAATGGTTCTTGTCGCTCCTCCCTGGTTCTGATGTTGTTTATGCATTTTTATTGAATTCTTTTGTGATTTTAAATGTTGTTTATAGTTGTTCTAATGTTTCATGTACACTGCTTTGGGAAGCCCTCGTTGGACGGGATGGCAGCATAAAAATGTTTGAAACAAACAAACAAACTCTCGGTTTCCGGTAGCTTGGATCCAAGCCCTAAGTAATACAGATTACTTTAGGCTTGATTTTGACATTCACTCTCCATGAGAGGGAAGGGGAAAGACAACTGAAGAGATAGCAGGGTGGGACTGTACAGCCTTAGACTTAAAGCTGAGGTTATGGAAGTCCATGTTTTATTTATTTAGTATTTTTTATATAACTTTCTTCTTCCTACAAGGAGCTTGAGGATGGCGTTGTACATCGTTCTCCATTTTATCCTTACAAGAACCCAATGAGGTAAGTTAGGCTGAGAGATATCGATGGCCCCGAGGTCACCCACTGGGCTTCCTTGACAGAGTGGGAATTTGAACCTGGGTCTCTTGGAAATGAAGTGGAAGTAGGGTTGCCAGCTCTGGGTGGTAAAATACATGGAGATTTTAGGGGTGAAACCTGAGGATGGTGGAATTTGGGCAGGGGAGGGACCTCAGCAGGGTACAATGCCACAGAGCCCCCCCCCCTCCTCCAAAGCAGCCGTTTTCTCCAGGGGAACTGATCTCTGTTGTCTGGAGATCAGTTGTAAAGTGGAAGATCTCCAGGCCACACCTGGAGACTGGCAGCCCTAGGTGGAAGCATTCTTCCTCCCAAGCTACTTTTATATTTGCTGAGCTTTTGATACAAATGACTGTTCGAAGCTGAAATCTGTGACCTGCCATCCAAAATGGCGCATTACATTCTGTAGCCTCAACATTTTTTGATTCCAGTCTCTGGTCCATCTACACCAGGCTCTGGTTATCCACTGGGAAGGCACCGTTCTCTCCAGCATCCAATTCAGTATCACACAGGGACAGGGGAACAACAAAAGTTTCGAAATCTCTGGATGCCTCCCCACCCCACCCACCCCGGCCTCTCTTGTCTGCAAATCCAGTTCAGAAATAAAATCACAATGCTGTCTGGAGGATTCTGCGTGCTGGCACTTGACTACGCCGGCCTCTTCTGCGGAGCGGGCAGCAAGCCACAAACAAACACGAGCCACAACACAATCCCCAGGTTCCATACAAAGCGGAGACAGCAAAGAGGGTTTTGTTCCCCCTTTGACATGATAAACAATGCGCCGCTCTTAGCAGGATTAAAAATTCGGCCCGCAGGAGCTCCGGGTCGGTTGTACTCGGTTCATTTGGAAGGTTAATTTCTCACAGCCGTAAGGAGCAGACTCACAAGGCCAGCTTCCTTCCTAAATGACTGGCTATGCCATCCTACTGAAGCCAAAATGCGGTCCCTAATTATTTTTTGAAATGATAATCTCGATTCTGGAAGGGCACCCTGCTACCAGAAGGTAGTTTTATCAGAGTTTCCACACGAAAATCTCTTTTCCAGCACACACTGCAAGATCCTCCCCCCCCCTCATATTCTGCCTTGTTACACAGAATACTTCACAGCATCTGAAATAGTTTTGGGCAAATTCTCACTTGACAAATGGGGCCAGGGTACAGCCACCCAAATGCAAAATGCGAGAATTGCTCCATCAGAGTGGCTAATTCAAAGCCAATGGGGAGGTTTCGACTTCTGCCAAAAGGAATCCTGAGGCAAGAGATTTTGATGCAATTGGCAGTATTTTTTAGGAAAATTCTTTACTTTCTCCAGCTACCACTCAGTTTAGCCTAAAGAATCATTTGAGAAGATCCTGTTGGCTCAGACAGAAAGCTGGTGGCCGGCAAACTGTGGCTTGGGATCCAGCCACTGAAATATGCCCTCCCTCCTCCTCTCTCTGGCACGGCGTCCCTCTTTCCTTCCCTCATTTTCTTCTAAATGTGGTTTTACATCAGTTGATTTGCCAGGTTCCTGTTTAACCCGCAGATGTCACTTTGATGCCAGTTTTCAAAGCCTGGTTGGATTTGGAATCCTGGTTGGTGTTAACTATGGCTAGCATCAGTGTCGTGTGCATGCGTGCGTGCATGCATGTGCATGCATGTGCGTGCGTGTGCATGCGTGTGCATGTGTGTGTGTGAAACAAAAGGTGCCAGTATTCATATATAAGTTTGCGCTGATTTCCATCAGTCCCCCCCCTTCCGGGCTTGGGAGAGCCCCACAAAAGGTGCCAGTACTAAGTACCAGTGAGTAAAAGGTAAAGGTAAAGGTTCCCTTGCTCGAAAGCCAGTCGAATCTGACTCTAGGGTTGCGGTGCTCATCTCCGTTTCAAAGCCGAAGAGCCAGCGCTGTCCAAAGACGTTTCCGTGGTCATGTGGCCGGCATGACTAAACACCAAGGCGCATGGAACGCTGTTACCTTCCCACCGAAGTGGTACCTATTTATCTACTTGCAATTTCTTGCTTTCGAACTGCTAGGTTGGCAGGAGCTGGAACTAGAGACGGGAGCTCACTCCATCATGTGGCACTCTCGGGTCTCAAACTGCTGAACTACTGACCTTCCACAGCCTGCAGTTCAGCGTCTTAACCACTTGAGCCACCGCAGTGAGTACTGTCCCCCAAAGAAACCCTGATTAGCACTGATGCAATGGTAATAAGAGAAAAGTTTTGATAGGACTGCTAAGCATTTCCCAGGGTGAGGAAGCTCACATATCCTTTCTCATCAAGTCTGAAGGTTTCTAGTCATAAAACCTTCAGAGGGAGAGGGAGAATATGCCATCAAGTTGCAACCTACTCATGGTAACCCCATCCACAAGGTTTTCAAGACAAGAGATTAGCAGGGGTTGTTTGCCAATGCCTGCCTCTGCGTAGTGACCCTGGACTTCCTTGGTGATGTCCCATCCAAGTACTGACCTTGGCTGGTCCTGCTTAGCATCAGGGCCGTGGCTAGTACAGGGCACATGGGGCAATGCCCCCTCCCGAATCCCCAATGCCCCCCGGATCTTCCTTGATTGATTTTTTCCCCCTGCTTCTGCTGCACTGCACTGCACTCAGGAGTGTCAGGGGCATTGTGATATCTGGGGCACTGGGTTAATGTAGCAGAGTTCTGCCCAGTCACAGAAGCATGATACTGAGTGTGGTAAATAAGCCTCCCAAGGAGGAGACTGCAAAAAGGGTAAACTTACACTTATTCGAGTAGATCCAGTTCACATTCAGGCTGCAGTCAAAAGAAGAGAAAAGAAGCCTAATCGAAAGAGTCCTTTCCCTATCACAGATGGCCAGCTTGTCCGGCATCGTGTGTGTGGGAGTACGAGGACATTGTCTCTACAGGAGAGACCTGCAGAGACATGTGTCTCCGTGGAAGGCCATGTGAGGAGAGGGACAGGACAAAAGGAGAAATAAGGGGTCAGAGGGAAGCTCCCAGGTTAAGACAAAGAGAGGCATTCCATTCAAGGAGATAACACCTAGACACCCTTAGAATGATGTCACACCCCCATGTTCAGGTATGCTAAGCCGCTCACTCCAACAAGGGGACCTGCAGAGCCCTTCCTTCCTTCCTTCCTTCCTTCCTTCCTTCCTTCCTTCCTTCCTTCCTTCCTTCCTTCCTTCCTTCCTTCCTTCCTTCCTTCCTTCCTTCCCTCCCTCCCTCCCTCCCTCCCTCCCTCCCTCCCTCCCTCCTTCCTTCCTTCCTTCCTTCCTTCCTTCCTTCCTTCCTTCCTTCCTTCCTTCCTTCCTTCCTTCCTTCCTCTCTCTCTCTCTCTCTCTCTCTCTTTCTTAAAACATGCTTCTAATGTGTGTGCATTGGAAATAATGGTGCTAAGCCCCCCTGCCTTTCTTTGCATGCATATCGAGAGAACACTGAGGCAAGATCACTGAGTGGTGGAGAAGATTCCTCCACTGGACTGATCCTGGCTTGTTCCTCAGTACACTGCACCTCCTGATGTCCAGCTTGGCCTCGACACCAGTGAGATCAGTATTTAGTGCAGGAGTCTCCAACTAATTGAATTTTGAGGGGGATTGTGTGTACATGTGTGTGTGTGTGTACCACCTAGATATGCCAACAGCCTGATGAGGCCTGGAGCTCTCTGAGAATTACAGCTAATCTCCAGAGGACAGAGATAAGTTCTCCTGAAGAAAATGGTTGGGGCATTATACACTGCTGAGAGCCAGGTGTAATAGTTAAGAGCAGCAGACTGTCAGGCACTTCAGAAAGTCAGTCAAACACCAGGCTTCATAAAGAAGATAGTGTTTATTGAAAGCAGTTCTAAAGGCACGTCAACGTTCTTTTGTCAGGAATAAAGCACACAAAGAAGCATCTACAGATATACCCCATTGGGCTAGACCCCCCTTCATGCATCTACCAATGGCTACCTAGCCCGTGCACGGGAAGGGGTGCGAAAGTTGTTTAAGCAGTAAATACTTCAATAGAGGTCCAGCTATCTGCACAGCGGAAAGCGAAACTTGTCTCACAGACAAGGCCATTTGGTCAGATAGGAGACTGCCCAGGCTGGGAACCTATCTGTCTCCTAGGCAACCTACCCATCTCCCATATTCCAAGCATGAAAAGTTACAGACCATCTCTCCCTCCTACCCTCCTATCCATTTTATGGCAGGATCACCTGACACAGACTCTAATCTAGAGAACCAGGTTTGATTCCTGACTCCTCCACAGGAAGCCTGCTGGATGACCTTGGGCCAGTCACAGTTCTCTCAAAACTCTTTCAGCCCCATCTACCTCACAAGGCACCTGTTGTGGGGAGAGGAAAGGAATGGATGATTGTAAGCCATTTTGAGACTCCTTAAGGTATAGAAAAGTGGGGTATAAAAACCTATTCTTCTTTCTTCTTCTGCTGCTGCTGCTGGCTTGAGGTCCATCCCAAAATTCTGCACCCAGGTCACTAGGAATTTCCCAACCCAGAGCCGACAAACTTTAGCACCACACCAAAACGGTTGCCTCAGGAGGTGGATCGGAATATGATAGCTCCTGCCTTGCTTTTCAAAAGAACAACATGGCAACCACACTGAACCCACAGGCCCGGTGAGAAAATACGAGTCTCACAATACCTCAGCTCACATCTGGAATCCTCACAGCAGTAAACAGCGGGCCCGGCTAGACAGGCGAGGCGGGTGGGCAAGAAGAGCAATTAGTCACACACAAAAATAAGACCTTCTTTAAAAAACAGCACACTGTGTACTTCTTTAGGGCAGAGGAAAACCTTGGCGATTTATGAATGACAAGGGAAGGGAAAGCTTTTCATGCCTTATCAAAGCCGGCCCCCAAAAAATCCCCGCCAACAGTCTTGTTCTCAACAGTTAGCCAGCGCCAGTAGAAAAATAAAATAATTATCGCTCAGTGAGTGGTTTAAGCATGTGTGTGTGTGTGTGTGTGTTTCTGGTCCCCTTTCCTGAGGATGGCGAAGCTGTTGGCTTAGATCAGTTTCTTGGCTGCTTGTTTTTCAGGAGCTGGAGAAAAAAAAAAATGGGTTTGCCTCCTAACACATTTTAAATCAGCCCCAGGACTACTTTAATTGACTCCGCAATAAGGCCTCCATATGAGACACTCCTGCCACTAACAATGACTGGTGCCCAACTTTGTTTAGCCACAGAGCGGCCATATGTTTCTGGACATACACAGACTGTCTAAGACTGCTGTCCCCAGCCTTTTTAAACCTATGGGCACTTTTGTAATTCTGACTCAGGGCGGTGGGTGCAGGCACAAAATGGCTGCCACAGGAGGCAGAGCCAGCCACAAAATGGCTGCCGCAGCTTACCTTCAGTCACACAGCGAAAATTCTGGTGCTGTGGTGGCAGCTCCTGCCAAAGTAAGATTTTATTTTAAAAAAAAACCTGCAGTCAATCAAATCTCCAATGTCCACTCAGAAGCCTTTCTGAGGAAAACCCCACCTGGTCCCACTCACTTTCAAGAAGAAGGAGGGGGAGGAGGAGAGAAAGAGGAGGAGAGAAAGAGGAGGAGGAGGAGGAGGAGATTGGATTTATACCCTACCCTTCACTATCCGAAGGAGTCTCAGAGCGGCTTACAAACTCTTTCCCCTTCCCCTCCCCACAACAGACACCCTGTGAGGTGGGTGGGGCTGAGCTCTGACAGAAACTGCTTTTTTTTCAGGAACAGCTGTGCCAGAACTATGGCTTGCCCAAAGTCATCCAGCAGGTGCAAGTGGAGGAGTGGGGAATCAAACCCGGTTCTCCCAGATTAGAATCCGCACACTTAACCACTACACCAAAACAGTCTGTGGGTGCCAGGAAAGATGCTGGTGGATGTTGTGTCTCCCAAGGGTACCATGCTGGGGACTTCTGATGTAAGGAAAAACCAAAGCCACCTCTGGAAGCACAGTGTACAGTTCTCTGTACCAGTGACAGAAATCTAGAGACACACTGGTCCACTTGTTTTCTACACACACATACACATGGAAATCTTTTCCATTTGTGCAGAGGAACACTTGCATATCACACAATATCTCTGAGACATATTTAAAAGCTCGCCGTTCCTGGAGATTTGGGGATGGCGCATCGGGAAGGTGGGGCTTGCAGAGCGGAAGAGCAGGGTGCTTAGTGCCTCAGATTCAGAGAGCTGAGAGATAAGGGGTTAATGCCTCACTGAAGCATAGGTTGATTGAGAAGCTGCTGCAGGCGCACACACACCCCCTTCTCTCTGGTCAGTACAGGCTGAGGAGAGCTTCAAGAACAGCTGAGTGCTGAAGAAAAGGGTCTTTTTCATCTTGCTTCCTCTCTGGTGTGTCAGAAACCAGACAGGTGGAGTTAGTGCCTGTCAGACAGAAACAGACAAGTTCACGTGGGAAGCGAAGGGCCCTTACTGTGTACCATCATATCTGAGGAAAAGTTCCAAATAAGAGCTTTAGTCTAAGTGTCAGCCAAGCTGAAAACCGTTTATTTCACTGGGTCAAGAACTGAGGGTCAGTTTTGGCAGGAGGGATTGGTCACTAGGTTGAAGCTGCCAGTCTCACCAAACAGAAAAGGGAATATTGCTTCAAGGCAAAGGAGAATATTTCCTTCTCAATTATTCAGTGGGTCCAACTCAGATGGGACCCTGTTTGATGTGAAAAAGGAAATGGTCTTAGACTCAAAAGGAAAAGCTGTAATCCCACAGGGAAGGAGAATAAGTACAGGAGGTAAAGGTTCCCTTGCTCGAAAGCCAGTCGAATCCAACTCTAGGGTTGTGGTGCTCATCTCCATTTCCAAGCCAAAGAGCCAGCGCTGTCTGGAGACGTTTCTGTGGTCATGTGGCCGGCATGACTAAACGCCGAGATGCACAGAATGCTGTTACCTTCCCACCAAAGCGGTACCTATTTATCTACTTGCAGTTTCTTGCTTTCGAACTGCTAGGTTGGCAGGAGCTGAAACCAGAGATGGGAGCTCACACCGTTATGCGGCACTCAGGTCTCGAACTGCTGAACTACCAACCTTCCAGCCTGCAGTTCAGTATCTTAATCATTTGAGCCACTGCAGCTCCTAAGTACAGGAAGACAGTACTATTCTCCAGGACACTAAGATAGTTATATGAATCTTTATTAAGACACATTGTTACTGTTAAGAAATCTCCAAGATGAAATAATCCTCTCACTGTTAAGAACTGAGGAGGATTTCAGACATCCTATCTATTCTGTTTCAGGAACTGGTTACTAACATTTTTTTCCCTGTCATTTCAGACAGGCCCATTTTAGTAACTGACTGTTAACGGAATATCTTTACCTGTTCATACAATGCCGGTTGTCTTCCATTTGGGAAGCATGTCTGAGGCATTGTTGACAAAAACTGCTTTCCTTGAGTATTCAATCTTTTCTTCCAGATCTGAATCGCTACAATGGACTGTATAAAATGCCCCATAGCTCTTCCTCCAATGATGGGTTTTTCGTGCCCTTCCCCCCCCACCGGTGTGCAATCTCTCCTCTTTTTTTTTTTTTTTTAAAAAAAACACCTCTCAGGGAGATCATGCACTCTAGAGGAAAATGGCAGGAAAAGAAAGTGGCACAGTTTGAAATGGCCACAGCACTTCAGACAGCTCCTTACCGGAAGGGAAATGTTGTGTGCAACAGCTGTCCCTGTACCGGTTTCCTCCACAACGGGCCAATAATGGAAACCATGTGGTTTAAAAAGGTAATGTGAAATTGACCTGAATCTCTGAGGAACTAAACTTCGACAGTTCTTCTCTGTTTGAAATATCATAATTTGTAACAACAAAATTTACCTCAGTTTTCTCATCCCCTGCATATTCCTAACCCAATTGTGCCTGTTTAATACAATCATCATATCTGTTTCAACTTTACTTCATGTCAAGTGCCATTTACAAAAGAAATAACAAGTGGGTACCTGCTTATCAACAATAAATCTCTGGCCTGGGCAAAAGCCAAATATATTCTCTATCTCAGGGTGGGACATGCAGAAAATCACAAACTGTTTATTAACACTCGCTACCAAGGCGTGGGCTCAGACAGAGGGGGCAACAGAGTTTTGCTGGGAAAAATCTGCCTCAAAGAAAAAGAATAGCACGTAAGTTGCAACAAAGCAATTGTAGATGAGTCAAATGTAGGTCAGATGATCCAAGTCAGTAGAAAACAAAGATCCAGATATTAATAACTTTGTTTCAAAATTCTTCTCCATTAATAACTAAATACAAATACAAATGCAATATGTAATATTTGTTTTTCTTTATTTATATATTAGCTTTTGCTGGATTCAGTGTCCTTTTTACACAGCTTTGCTTTGCTTTTGATCTTTTGCTGTGTGACCGCGTATTATTTACATTCAAAGAAAAAGAAAGCAGCAGGCGTCTGGCATAACCTCAGCAGGGTGTAAGGCCTTAGAGGCCTCCCTGCAAAGCAGTCATTTTCTCCTGGGGAGCTGATTTCTGTAGTCTGGAGATGAGTTGTAATTACAGGACATCTCCGGCCACCTTATGTGCAACACCTAGGGATGGGAAATTCCTGGAGATTTGGATATGTAGCCTGGGGAGGAGAGGAACCAGAGTGGGGTATAATGCCATGGAATTCACCCTCTGAAGCAGCTATTTCCTCCAAGAGAACGGGTCTCTTTATCAGTTGGAATCCCAGGAGACCTAGAGGCTGTCAACCCTAGCACCACCTCTTCGATATGTCGCAAAGGGAACGATGGTTGTGCTTCTAACTTTACAGCAGAGGCTCCAAGAAATATGGATAAGGTTACAGATGGCGGCTGGAGAGCTCCTGGTATTACAGATGATGACAGAGCAGATCAGCTGGAGATCATTTGTCATTCCAGGAGCTCTACAGGCCCCGCCTGGAGGTTGCAACCCTAGGGCTGCCAGTTCTAGGATTTGGAAATAACTGGAGATTTGGGGGGTGGAGCCTCAGGAGACCAGGGTCTGGGATGGGGAGGGAACTCAGCAGGATATAATGCCATAAAGCCCACACTATAAAGCAGCCATTTTATCCAGGGGAATGGACCTTGGCCAATGCACCACCTGGAGGTTGCAACCCTGCTTCTAATGATACTAAACTTTCGTAATGATACTAAACAGAGGAGTAGTATCACTGGCTGAGGGAACAGAATCTGGATCAGAGAATACAGTTTCAGACTCACAGTGTCTTCAGGAGAGTCAGCATTCAGTGCAGAGGAATCGGCATAAAAATCAAGATACAACCCCCTCCTCCCCAGAAAATATAGAGACAAATAGCTGTTTTCAGAGGTCTGATTCTAAATCTCTGATCCACTAAATTTGCACTAGGAAAACTCTCTTATTCAGATGCTCTCTTGGAACAGTGCAGGGTGGTTTAGTAGCGTTCATGACGCTTCCTTAGTTTGAACATGTTACTAAATTTGATGGCACCTTATTTCAGGAGACTTGGTCCCTGGAGGGGCAGGTAATGAATAGTTCTGCTGCATACTCCCTCAAAGCAATTCCCAGTGTCAAAAGAGGTTGATCCAAAGGTGGATTGGGTATTTTTGTGTCTAATGAGTCATGGCCTTTCTCACCAATGTTGAATCATTATCTACTTTTGCTAGGATTGCCAGCTCCAGGTTGGAAAATGTTGCCCTGCAAGGTGCTTATTGAGCTCTTATGGAGTTATAGTTCCATAAGTGATAAAACTTGGACTGTGCATTAAACTGGTCTGTGCAATCAGTGTGCAAAACTGTGTGGTAACCCTGAAGTGATGCCAGTTGTAGACACACATCCAGAAGAAGGAGAATTTCCCTGAAAGGATGTGTCAGTGGTTCCTGAGGTTACCTGCCCTCTTATCCAGAGTAAGATGTGCCGGCTCCCTAGCCACGTGAAGCACCCTGAAGCCGCTGTTTAAACTGATGCCATGCCAAGGTCAAAGACCAGAGACCTGGAATCCAAACTCCATGAGTAATATCTTCCTTGTGACACAGGCAACCATACCCCTCCCCCAGCCTCACCTAACAGAAGTTTTGCAAACATAAGTTCATCAAGGGACTGAGTGGATTATCAAAGACAATGACTTTGGCTGCATGAGTCATCATCCTACTATGTGCCACTGCCCCAGAGTAACTAGAACTCAATACTGCCCAATCCCTCCCCCTGAGACCCGCTTCAATTAGCATGTTTTGGGGACAGACTAGAAGGGATGTGCCAGGGGAGGAGGCCAGCCAAGCCCACCATGCCAAGCCCCCTCATAAAAGAGGGCACCCAGACATGTGCGCACACTCTCTCTCTCTTCTTACCTCTAGATCCACCCTATCTTTAAGACTCCTGGTTTGCTCAGCCAGAATCTCCATGTGTTCTGCTGGTCCAGAATACGATCCCTAATCCCCATAGTCTCTCTTATTTTTCCTTTGGATTGCTTCACCCGCCGAGGACAGGTAAATATTACCCCTCAATGAACCATCCTGCTCGTGCGAATGTCGCTATCTTTTTCTATCTAATCTCCTAGACCTGTACAATTATGAGTGTGCTTGAGTTATTGTATGCTTTTGAAGTACCATCAGTAAAGAAACCATTTCATTCTGAAGTGAGTCTATGCATCTATTTCTGGTGCTTCTGGAGGAAGCGGGACCTCTGTATACATAGGCGATCACTCCCATATTTGCCTGTTGCCATTTATAATATCGTACTCCCCCAAAGTTATTAATAACCCAAGGCAATCTAACTAACAGAAATACCTGGAAATTTTGGGGATGGAGCCTGAGGAGGGTGGGGGTTTGGAGAGGGGAGGGACTTCAGTGGGGCATAATGCCACAGAGTCCACCTTTCAAAGTGGCCATTTTCTCAGGGAACTGATCTCTTTGAAGAACGGTTGCAGTCCCAGGAGATCTCCAGCTACCACCTGGAGTATCAGCAGAATTATGAATACTCTGATCAAGGTGTTTAGAGATCGAATACATAAATTTAACAAACCTGAACAATCCCCTTTGCTCATAACTCCAGCACCTAGATCTCTGGTTTCTAACTTCAGACTCCCAAGCATCCTCGACCACGTCACTACACTGCCAACTCTCATTACCATTGCTTACGTTCCTGGAGACATTTAAGTATGACAGATTTCTCCTCTGGTATCTGCAATTGAAAAAGCTCATCATTAAGTTAAATTCTAAATTACGGATTATTCTACATCTGTGCAAAAGTTCAAGTGATAAATGAGTGAATAATGGGTACAGAAAACTGCAGGGAGAGCTAACAGGAAGAATGACCGAAGTAACTTTACAACATCATGTTCCCTCTGTGTAGCTTGTGTCTGAGTAAGACCCAGCTTCTATTGAGTTCAGTGTGGGATGAGAGTGAAGTGGGCAAAGGCAACCCACACCCAGCAAGGAAGAGAGAGGACAAAAGACCTCCAACAGTGCAATCTAAGGTTGCCAACTTCCAAGTGGTGGTTGGAGATCTCCTGGGAATACAGTTGATCTTCAGGCAACTGGCGAAAATAGCTGCTTTGGGGAGGAGGAGGAGGAGGAGGAGGAGGAGGATTGGATTTATACCCCACCCTTCACTACCTGTAGGAGGTGGCTTACAATCTCCTTTCCCTTCCCCTCCCCACAACAGACGCCCTGTGAGGTAGGTGGGGCTGAGAGAGCTCTTTTGAGGACTGCTCGTGAGAGAACAGCTCTGAAAGAATCTGTAACTGACCCAAGGCCACACCAGCAGCTGCATGCGGAGAAGTGGGGAATCAAACCCAGTTCTCTCAGATTACGCTCCTAACCACTACACCAAACTGAAAGTGGACTCTGTGGCATTACACCCCATTGAAGTCCCTCCCTTCCCCAAACCCAAATCCCCAGATATTTCCCAACCCAAATCTGGCAACCTTAGTGCAATCCTGTGCTGAAATGCTGTACCTGGCAAGATGGCATACGACACCCCCATAATTAAATGGTGTCAATTCTAACACCCACCCTCTGTGCTGGAAACACTGTGATAAAATAGCATCTTATATTCATTGTTGGTGGGACTGTCCAAAAATAAAAGTTTTTTGGAAAGAATTGCAGATCAGATTAAGACTATAATGGCATATCTAGTGCCTATGCATCCAGAAATAATACTTCTGAATTTATGAGGAGCCTTGGAGGTCCCAGATATAAGAAAAGATTTAATTTTTAATGATTGGCCTACTGTATCAAAGGCTGCAGATAGATCCAGTAGGAGGAAAAAGAAAGCACGTCCATGTCTACTTTCAGATAGAGGTCACCAACTAAAGCCACAATGGCAATCTCTTTCCCGTAGCCCAGCCTGAAACCTGACTGAACTGTGAGTTATCCAAGAAGACCTGGAGTTCATCTGCTATTGCTCTCTCAATCACTCTGCCTAGGAAGGCCCAATTAGAGACTGAGCAATTGATCACATCATTTCTCTGTAGGGATGGTTTTTCAAAGCAGTGGATGGGTAACCACTAGGATGTCATGAGCTAATGACTGATTTATAACGGACATCAAGGGCTTGTTAATGTGGTTCTTACTTGATTTCAGCAGCCAAGTTGGGCATGGACCCAGTGCCCCAGTGGTGGTCTTCACAGATCCCAGGCTCCTGCCAATATCCATCACCATAACGAGATCAAAATGGTCCATAAACAAACCAGATGATGTATTAGCCATTTCTTCTGCCTGGCCTATATTACAGCCAGATTCCAGATCCGAGCATATTTGTGTTAATCTTAAACTAAAAACTTTGCAAAGTATCAAAGCTATTTGCCTGTTCCTGAGACACTAAGGTTTAGATTTAGGAGTCAGCGGGTGTCGTGATATCTTAAACTACTGGGATGGTCATGAACTAGCTGATGTAATGCAATTTTTAAAAAAAAAAAAAAAACTATATGGATTTACACTTGAATATTCATCAGACAAGATCAAAAGATCTGAAGCAAGCAAGAGTGGCATACACAAAAACAGATGTGGGGGACGACAGTTGAATCAAGGGTCATCAACAAGTTTCCAACAAGGCAAGCATTGAGCGATAGGGAAAACGTATGCTAATAGAAATTTAGGAAGAAAAGCTAAGTCTTCTCTCAGTTGCATCCTCTCGAAACGTGTTCGTGGCATGCTTGAGAATCACACTGTCTATAGCAGATGTGTTGATTCTGGCTGAATTCACAGCAAGTTATTTTCATCCTTGAAAGGGAGCGAATCGTTAAGAGTGTCCTCAAAATATCCCACCGAAACCTTTACGATGGCCATGGAAACACTCTGTCCTTAAGATTGTGGCATAGAGGCTCTGAAAGGCAATGAGATCACAGGACACAAAGTGCCTCGGCTGTCGTGAAGAGTTCCCATTCAGGCGCCCACAAGGGGTCAGTTATCAGGATGCTAGTTCAGTTATTCCTATGAACACTTCTACTCGGTGAGGATTTTTCTGCTTTGTTAACACTGTTTCTGGGAATGTAGAGACATGCACCTCGGTTGCGGGCCTTGCAGAGAGAGGGCTGGATCCACCAGAAACTTTCCACTTGCGCTAGAGCCCTTGCAGAAGCAGAAACAGAAGAAGTAAAACCTATTGTATCCCTACTTGTATTTCCACTTGCATAAGATTTTGTGCAACCAATTTCTGGGCACTGGAATATATCAGGAGGAAAGCGCTAGGTGCTGCACAAGATCTCGTGCTGGCGGAACTGCACTCAATGCAGTTCTGTTTCCGCTGGCATATCGCTGGATCCAGCACTCTAATTTTTACTTTTACTTTCTCTTTGCCACACCACATTTTGTTTTTGCTTCACAAAAGTGCTATAGCATAATATGAACATACAAATAATATCCTTCTGCCGGACTTACACAGTAGGTGCGTTGGAAACCATCACTTGAGCAGTGAATTCCCACTCTACTCCAGCCATCTGGATTTAAAAAAAAAAAATCCTGACTGCAGTTTTCCCCATATATCTCTGCAACAAAAAGGGCTGGAGAATTCAATGTTTTCAAAAATGAATTTGAGGTAACGCAAATTTGAAATGGAAATCAATAATATCATTATAATATTATTGCATTATAGTGCATTAGCTGTTGCTTTTTAAAAAAGTCTTGTGATGGCACAGCAGGAGAAATATGGTGGGAAAACAGCACATAGGAGGGGCTGACAGTGGAAAAACATGTATAAAACCAAAGGTCACAGCTACAAATGAACTATTAACAGAAAAACAAAGAAGCTGCCAGACAAAGCACTACGATACATACAGGCCCATAGCTACAGTGGGGCATCTCGGGGCCTGGCCCCCCGACTTACTGCCAAGCCCCCTGACTTCCATGCAGTACCCAGGCCCCCCAACTTTAAATGTTTTAGTTTATTTGTGGCACTCCCTTGGGAGGGGGGTGCGGGGTGCCCCCTGACTTCTTTAAAGGCCCCCCAAATTAAAAAATCCTGGCTACGGGCCTGGATACATATATATTGACACATGAGAATATAACAGTATAACAAGATAGGTTAGTATTATGCAAAAAAGTCCTTATTAAGAAGTCATAAGAAGACGTAGAAGTGTTGACGAAATTCCATGGAGTACACTTCCGTTTTGTAATTACTTCTTCTGAACGCAGTCAGGTAAACAGAATTGTGTCTTCCATTCATTCATTCATCATAGATTGCAATCATTCAGAAAGGTAATCAAATAATCCTAATCCATTATACATGGTAACTTTCAAAGATGGGCATGCTAATGAAGCTAGTAAAGCCAAGTCAGAGCTGTGTATTTTCTGCAGATGGACAGTTTGGTACAGTGTATTGGAACAAAACATCAAACATTTCTTCTTATTTTTCCATTTGAAGACAACTTATTAAGAGGTGACAGAAGGACTTTGGTGTATAAGTCCCTCTGCAATAAGCTCACACATCTCTGTTCCAAAAAACACTCCTAGCCCCTATTTCTTTCTTTTTTAGTAATAGTAACTAAACAAATTACAGATATATACAAAAATTTTAAGAGTTCATGAGATACATTGCCAATCTGTATCTAAACTCCTTTTCATCTTGCTTCTGTGGACCTAGACAACCCTTCACGAGCAACTGACAATATTAATACCTTTGTCAAAGTACCCCTGAAAAGTTGGCCTTGTGTGAGGAAACAAAATAGGAAGAAATATTATAACCAGCAACTGACAATATTAATACTTTTGTCAAGGTACCCCTGAAAAGTTGGCCTTGCGTGAGGAAAGAAAATAGGAAGAAATACTATAATAATGGTAGCACCATCATAAATAAAATACTTAAGGTATGGGATCAAGTTAAAAATAAATTGTCACCAAGATTCTCTCCCTTAGCATTTGTAATTAGTGAAATGATTGATGAGATGAGCCCGGAATTTCTCCCTTTGAGAAGGTGGGAATTTTCAGAATTCAGTGATTACAGAAACTTGATAATTGACAATCAAGTGATCCTGTATAGTGATATCAGAAATGTTTTAGAGCCTAGTATTTCAGTATTTGAATATTTCCAAGTCAGAGGCTACCTTTGCGAACTAATGCAAAAACTATTTTAAGACCTACAACAGAGTCTGAGGAACTGCTTTTAGAGGATGGTAAAAGTTTTATTTCCAGAGTGTATTCTTGTTTATTGAAAACTAGCCTGATACCTGTGCTTTGCTATGGTATTTAAGTTCCATAAATCCAGTTATAATATTGATGATGTGAAGTCTGAAATGTAACATTTGTTGTTGGAATTCTAATGGAGAAGATTTTAATGTAAAAAAATGGACACACGTACTGTTTTTTCCTCTACTGAAGGACCGCTCTGTAGACCACACTGTTTTGCTGTTATGGAGATGTGTTGTTCTGAGCACCTCAAGATGATCTTGCTGGGACTTGGCCTGTGATGCTCAGTGCACCTCAGGAGTACTATGTGCCAATGTCTTTGCCACATTCCTAAGTTATCTCCTCCTTATAGCAATGTTGTATCTGACTTAACGTTTGCCAGGAGCTTTCTTGAGAGCAGTAAGAGGTGAGAGGTGTGAGGGGGAGTTAGCCTGAGGGAATGGTGGGTATTTCTTCAGGTTCATGAGGGAGGTATGAATCAAAATGGCTCCTAAAAAGGTCCTTTACTATCTCCCCATGAACATTCATAAACTCAATTGCTATGCTGGCAGTTATGAGAAATGTCTATTCAGGAGTCTTGAATTGCTGATTTTTGTATCTGTCCTCAACTGTCTGCAGTCTCTTTTAACTGCATTTTTACCTCACAACATTGAGATCCACAGCTGAGCAATCAGATGGAGGTGGGTGCAAGAGGCAGGTTTTACCTCAGAACACGGAGCTACACAGTTGACCAATTAAAGGGGGGGGCAAGGAGGCAGCATCCTGCCAGGCATATGGAAAACAATTGGGGGAACACATTTTGGCCCTTTTTTACTCATTTAGGGGTTGTGTTTCTCAGAAATCTCTTCGTCGTGGGGGTTGACATCGTGGTAGGAATGCACTCCCCTTATTTTGGGTTTCTTGGTGCACAGGTTTGGCCTGGGCATTGAATTTTAGTTCTGTCTTGGCTGGCACCCTTCCCGTTCCCTGTTATTTACATCCATTTTGCCCTCCTCCCCCCGTCCATGAAGTAGATGGCAGTTGGAGTTGGAATGAGGCTTGGTTATTCGCCATCTGATTGCCTTCAGTGTTGTACTAATGTTTTAAATTAACTTTATCTTGTTTTATCTCTGGTTGTACATCACCCAGAGCCCTGCAGTAGCAGGGGTGGGGCAATTCATAAATACAGGGGTCGTTTGGGGCCGGAGCACACCAGAGCACCACTCTGGCAGTCCTGCCCCTGCAGCCCCACCCCTGTGCTCCAACGAAGGCATGGGGGGCATTCAAATGCCTCCCCGCTCTCTCCCCAGCCCATCCTGGCTTGCCTGCTGAGGCAGGTGAGCCAGGAGAGGGCAGAGAGGAACTCTAGAAGCCTTCCTCGGCTCCCCCACTTGGACGGACGAGCCAAGGAAGGCATGGGGAGGCATTTAAATGCCTCCCTGCTCTCTCCCCGGCCCATCCTGGCTTGCCCACCAAGGCAGGAGAGCCAGGAAAGGGTGGGGGGACTCTAGAAGCCTTCCTCGGCTCCCCTGCTTGGGTGGGCAAACCAAGGAAGGCATGGGGAGGCATTTAAATGCCTCCCTGCTCTCTCCCCGGCCCATCCTGGCTTGCCTGCCAAGGCAGGTGAACCAGGAAAGGGGGGGGGGACTCTAGAAGCCTTCCTCGGCTCCCCTGTTTGGGTGGGCAAACCAAGGAAGGCTCTCTCCCCGGCCCTTCCTGGCTCACCTGTTGAGGCAGGTGAGCCAGGAGAGGGCAGGGGGAGCTTCTAGAAGCAGGCCAGCTGGGGAAGCAGAAAAGGGGGAGGCATCTTCAAAAGCCTCCCCTTCTCTTCCCCAGCTGGCCTGCCAAGGTGGGCTGGAGGGGAAATGAAGAGTGAAAGGGTTTAAAGTTTAAACCCCTTCTCTCTGGATCTTTCCATTGTATTCTATGGTCCCATAGAATATAATGGAAAGATGACTCTAGAGAGGAGGGGTTTAAAGTTTAAACCCCTTCTCTCTTCGTTCCCCCCCCCAGCCCGCCTTGGCAGGCCAGTTGGGGAAGGGAAGGGGAGGCTTTTGAATATGCTGCCCCCCCCTTTCTGCTTCCCCTTCTGACATCACTTCCGGTGATGTCAGGGTGTGTGGCATATGCTAATGAGCTATTGTGCTAATAGCTTATCAGCTATGTTAATGAGCTCCTGCGGCTCTTTTTCTATGAAATGACCCCTGCAGCAGCAACAACAACAACTACAACAACAACAACAATAATAATAATAAATGGAGGCGTACAGGGCATACCCTTTTTTTCTTTTTAAAAAATGTTTCTCTTTTATGTTAAAATATAAGAAGTGGGACACAACTATGTATTCAAAACAACATCCAAGCAATCAGATATTGTTTAATATCTGATTGCTTGGATGTTGTTTTGAATACATAGTTGTGTCCCACTTCTTATATTTTAACATAAATGAGAAACATTTTTTTTAAATATGAACCAGTTTTCTAGAAGCCACATTGTGAGAAGTTAAATAACCGAATACAGGAAACCACTTTTCTACAAATTTGGGGTATATTTCCATAGAGGGTGGGAGTGTGTCTAATGCCATTGGGGAGGCTGGCCCAGCAACATTGCTAAGGTGTTTCTGCTCATGCAGCCTCCCTTATGAATTGAAGTACCCTGGTCCTGGTCCTACACCTGACAGACACCTGCCTGTCTGGTGTTGGGGGGAGTGTGTTTAAAGGCATCAGGGAAGCTGGGCCAGCAGCAGTGTGCTAAGGTAATCCTGCTGAGCAAGTCTCCCCAATGTCTGTAGGCATACCACCCCCTCTCCTACACCTGATAGGCAGCTGCCTATCCAGAGGGGGAGGGGGGAAGAGTATTGCAAGCCACTGTGGAGGCAGGAGGCACTAAGGCTGGGGCAGGCTCCCTGATGCCTTTAAGCACCCTGCACCCACTGCTGCACCTGACAGACAGCTGCCTGTCAGGTGTAGAAGGTGGGGGGAGTGTGTTGGAAGCCATCAGAGAGGCTGGGCCAGCAGTACTGCTGCACCTCACAGGTGGCTGTTGTCCATTCCTGATTTCCTCAACTGTCATTAGCTCTCTGCAGTCTCCTGTAACTGTTTTTTTTTTTTTTTTTAACCTCAGAACACTGAACTCTGCAGCTGACCAATCAGAGAGTGGGGGGTGCAAGGAGGCAGCAGCCGGGCAGCCACATAGGAAACAATGGGGGAGCACATTTTACCCTTTTTGATCCTCCTTAGGGCTCAAACATAAAAAAAATCCCTTCTTAGTGAGCATCTATGCCATGGTGGGAGTGCTGTCCCTGAATTTCATGTTTCTAGGTCCCAGGGTTTGGCCTGGCTATTGATTTTATGATGAGGGGACTTTCTTTTATATGTACAGATGATGCTCAAACCTGATTGAAACTTTCGCAGTAGGTGGCAAAAAATGTAGGTAACAATTTAGATGATTTCATATGGAAAATTCTTCTGCACATAGAGTTGCCAGGTCCCCCCTTTTCACTCATGTTAGTACCTTTACAGTTTGCCTCTCTTTTAGAGAAATCCTGTTGAAAATGATTTACAGGTGGCATTTAACTCCCTTAAGGTTGGCAAAGTTCTATAAGATTGGTCCCAGCTTATCCTTTCACACGTGCTGGGCATGCATACGTGCCTCCCATTATTGGAAACAAATGGTGAAAATTACATCAATTGGGCTGGAAAAACAAATCCCTATAAACCAGAGACACTGCTACTGAATTACCTACCTGACATCCCTAGAGAACAGCAAATGGGTGCCTTATGTTGATAACTGCTGCCAGGCTGGTTTTTGCCAAGCAATGGAAACAAACAAACAAAAAAAATATCCCTAAACTACAAGACTGGTTGTTGAAAATAAAGGAGATCTATACTTTAGTGAAATTAACTGCTTATCAGAAAAATCGAGGCACATATAGAGTAGACCTTTTATGGTCAGTAGCAATAACTGCTTATCAGAAAAATTGAGGCACATATAGAGCAGACCTTTTATGGTCAATAGCAACACAAAGAATTGTGTAACTGGAAATAGTACTCCTAGCTCCTATTTCATATAACAGGGTTGGGAATACAAAAAGTCCCACTGGTCTGTTTCTGTTGTGACCCTGTTCTACAGTTGTTGGCAAAGTTATTGAGGTCTACTTGGATTATACTTTGAGATCACTACGGCGTCTCACCGCATTATGTGGATTTGGTTTTAAGCAGTTCCAATTGCTCCTCCCCACCCGTGAAATGCTATGAGCAAAAAGCAGACAAAAACTGGAGCCGAATTCCTCTCCCCCCCCCCCCCGTCATCTCTGTGTTTAAAAGCAGCCAGGGAAAATTATTCTGCAATCATATATTTTTTTTTGCTGGTGGGTTAGAAGCAGGTCCACCCGTAAACCATTACTATTTCCTGGGGGAGTCCACAGAACACCCTGCCTGGCAATCGCTGGGTGTTTCCTGTTTTTTACCCAGCTCGTTCACTTTCCAGCCCCCCTTCTGCCCCCCTCCCCCTCCACTGTGTCTCTCCACAGAGTAGAGAATGGGGGAGGTGGGGCAGTGACCAGCTCTTTTACCTTGTGCTTCTGGTTCGCTTTTCAGGGAGCAAACTTTGCTGCCCCAAGATCAGGTTTCTTGTTTGAGCAACACAAAGATTCCTACAAATTTTGACCGACTCTTGGTATACAGGTGATATTTCTGACTTGCTGGCTGTGTGGCAAACCAGTATTATTCATACAGACAAGACAGTGTAACAGGCCTGCAATCTAGGGTTGCCAATTCTGGTTTGGAAAATGCCTGGAAATTTGGGGGGTGGAGGCTGGGGTTTGGGGAAGGATGGGACCTCAGAGAGGTATAATGCTAGAGTCCACCTTCCAATGTGGCCATTTGCTCCAGGGGAACTGATCTCTATTTTCTGGAGATCAGTTGTAATAGTGAAAGATCTCCACATCCCACCTGGAGGTTGGCAACCTTACAGCAGGCATGCATCGGGAAGTCACAAAATACAGAATCAGTCCCCATTGCTTATTGTCTTCTCTGCACACAGAGACATGATTTTGAACTCTGGTCTGATCGTCTCTCCTGGTCAGGGACAATTTTTGCATTTCACTAGCCCTGCAGTGGTCCCTGCCACACTGAAGCAAAAGTCATGTCCATGTCCCAGTGAAAGCACCTTTGTGTCCCCACTGGCTTTAACACATTTTCCATGCTGGATTCTCAAGGAAGAAAGGCAAACATCCATAGATCATGCAGAGCCATTCAATGTTTCCAGTTTGGCGTGCCAGCTAGCCAGTGAGAGCTCCAACCTATTTGGAGCACGAACTGACTTTTCAAGACTTTAAGTAATTCAAATTAAGAAGCAAGAGCAATAAAAGGAAGCCATTTGTGCAGCCAATATTGTCTAATGTGCTGTCCCCCTCCCCCAGCTTTGCTGCAGTTTCCGGAGCCTTATCAGTTTCAAAATTCCCAAATGACAAGCGCAGTTAAAATCATACCAAAGTTGTAAACTCTCCATGGACTTTTACAGAAAATAACTTAATAATAGAACCAAGGTAGACGTATCCGGCGATGGCATTGAACTTGGTACAGACTTAAAATAATCTTTCTTTTTGAAACAGAGTTCTGCACGGGTTTGGGTAGGAGAAGAGCAACTTACTGTTTTCAATAAAATATAGGAGGGGGACCCTAAGGAAAGAGAATTAATTGGCAACCCATGGTGCTACAGCCACTCTCTATGATTTCTGGCATATATAAAACCACCTGTGGGTCTCTTGAAGTTGAAAGAAATTAGGCACTAATGAAACTCTTATAAAGGTGGGTTTTAGCTTAAATGAACGCATTGCTTCACAATGGTGCTGGAGTCCCATCAAGTCCAATCACATCAAGTAATTATCTCACAGCCACTTAAATTTCATGTGCTGCTGATTTATCCTACGTAACACACTAAAATGAGAACAAGAGAGGCCTATTTTGCAGAATTACGTTAACGAACTATACCCCCCCAAAAAAAACCCTCTCTCTCCTATCTTCCCCAATGGTAGAAATGCATAATTTCATTAATTTCACTTCTCACACACATACTCTAGTCCTCACTATGCAAATACTTGCCAAAATTGCAACAGGCAGTCTTCATATTTGGGGGATTTTTAATCTTCTTTGCTTCCACTTCAAATACCATAGGGCAGAATGACCCTACCCAGCCCTGTTCCACTTGGCAAAATATAGCCAGGCTAAAGAAAGAGGGAAAAGTAGAGCAAATGGGTCTTCGGAGCTGCCACCACCTCACCACATGACCCTCTCAGACACTGTACTGAAGTTTATTTATTTATTTCAATTTTTGACTCTCCCTCCCATGCTGCTTCAGGGCCTCAGGGCAAGTAACAACAGATTTATAATACAATCACAAGCCAGTCAAAACATTTTAAAACATAAGTCGCAGACAAATGGCACAATTTAAGCCACAAATTACAACAGGCAGATGGCACATAAACAATGTAATCTCATCGGGGAAAGCTTTCACCACATCAAAAGCTGGGAGGAAGTCAGCAAGAGAAGAAGCAAGAGGAGGGCCCATCAGGTGGAATTGTTTTTCTCCTCAATCAGGAGCCTTAGGCATAGGCCTCGTGGAACAGCTCTGTTTTATGGGCCTTGCAGAACTGTAATAGATCTTGCAGGGTCCGAATCTCAGCTGGAAGAGCATTCTACCAGGGTGTGGCCAGGGCTGAGGAGGCTCTGGCTCTGGTCGAGGCTAATCAAATGTTCCTTGGACCAGGAACCACTGAAAGATCTTTATTCTGTGAGTGCAACACTCTTGAGGGGGGTGATACCAGGAGAGGCAGTCATGGAGGTCGGTCAGTCCCAGACCACGTTGAGCTTTAAAGGTTAAAACCAACACTTTGAGTTTGAGACAGTGTTCAGCCTGGATCCACTGCAGCTGGCGGAGCACCAGCTGAATATGTGCTGTAACCAGAGTTCCAGGAAGAACTCGCGCTTCCACATTCTGGACCAGCTGAACCTTCTGGGTCAGCCTCAAGGGTAGCCCTGCTTAGAGCGAGTTACAGTAGTCAAGTCTGGAGGTGACCTTTGCACAGGCATGGATCACTGTGGTTAAGTCAGGGTGAGACTGGAAGGGGGCAGACGTAAAAACGCCAGTCTGGCAACATTTGTGATTTGGGCCTCCGTTGAAAGGGAGGCATCCAGAATCAACCCCCAGACTCTTCACCATTGGTGCTGGTGTCAAATGCACCTTGTCAGGAGTTTGCACCCCAAATCCAAGTTTCCCTGACTCAGCCACAGGACCTCCATCTTTGGTGGATTTAGTTTCAGCCAGCTGTCTTCAACCATCCAACCACAACTCCCTACCCTCTGCCAGATTTTCGGGTTGGAGCCCAGCTGGCTGTCCATAAACAGATATAGCTGGGTGTCATCAGAGTACTGATGGCAACCCAGCCCAAAGCTTTGCACCAACTGGGTGAGGGGGTACATATAGATGTTAAATAATATTGGGGAGATAATAGCCCCTTGGGGGACACGACATATTATCAGGCCTTTAGGCCAATTTTATAGGCGCTGGAGTTATTCAGACAAACCAGGTCCTAAGGTCCTCATTTCTGACTTGGTTCTCAGGGCCGGCCCCAGATGTCTGGGCACCTTAGGCAGGACAGCCTGGGGTGCCCACCCCACCGGGGATGCCAACTTTGCTGGGGCCTGGAGACCGGGGGGGTGGCGGAGCGCTGGCTTTCCTGGGCGCTCCGCAGCTGTGGGGCCCCCAGGAAAGCCAGGGAAGGGGCAGGAGTTCTAACCCCTGCCCCTTCCCTCCCAGCACTGGCTTTCCTGGAGACTCCGTAGCTGCAGGGCCCCCAGGAAAGCCAGGGAAGGGGCAGAGGTTTTAACCCCCGCCCCTTCCCCCCAACGCCGGCTTGCTTGGGAAGAGGCGGGGGGGCTTTTCACGGGGTGGCACCTTTTGGTGCCCCTGTGGCCGGCATGCTCTAGGCGAGCGCCTAGCTCACCTAGTGGGCAAGCCAGCCCTCCCCTCCCCCCAAAAGCTCTCCATTCTAACAATGGATGAGAATATATTGGTGGCTGCTGCATCACTGATTAAATCAGAAACCAGCTAGGTGCCTTTTGAGCATCAGTTTTCCTATTTCTGTTCTCCACGTTCTGGAAGACAAAAGCCATCGTCGAGGAATTCTTTCTCCTCTTGGAACTTTGCCACTTCAATTTTCTACAGCTTGTCTCAAACCCTGACTGATGAAGAATACTTTGGTAGGCTATCATTACCAGCAGCGGATACTCCAGATGGATTTTTATCGGTAAGTCATCAAAGAAATCCACTTGCAATATTTCAGAGAACAAGACTAGATCTGGGATATCTATTCGACATAGGGTTGCCAGGTCTGGGTTGGAAAATACCTGGAGACTTTGGAGGTGGATCCAGGAGAGGGTGGGCTTTGAGGAGGGGAGGGGCCTCAGCATGGTACAATGCCATAGAGTCCACCCTTCAAAGCCCCCATTTTCTCCAGGGAGCTGATCTCTGTCAGCTGGGAGTCAGTTGTAAAAGCAGGAGATCTCCAGGCCCCACCTGGAGGCTGGCAACCCTAATTCGACATACAAGGCAAAACCTCTTTTGGTGCATTCATATAACTTCCTCTTCCACCTCATACTTCCAATCCACGAAAGACCATAATGTCTCAACTAATCTCTGGTGGTGGCACCAAGAATATCCTGTATCCACTCACTACTGGCAGTCCTTCCCTTGTCTAGGAATGTCCCCAGACTCTGAGCCACCCCCACTGGCACTGGTGCCCCCCCCCCTACGGCCAGTGCCAGTTGGGGTTCAGCCCACACAAGATGTCAGCACCAGCAGCCACAAAGGAGACTGGGGCAGTATAGAGAAGAGTCACCCAGGCCCAGTTGGGACACTGAGGCCTGGGGACGGATGGGCCTGGGGAAAGCAAAGGTGGGCCCAGAGGGCCTGTTGTCTATCCCAGCCAGTCCCAGACCACAGCCAGTGAAAGGGGTGGCTGGGGGAAGAGAGGAAGCTGGCCACCTTGCAAGGGGAAAGAAGGAAGAGAGAGCAATCACCCCCTCTCCCAGAAATAGGCCAGGTCTGGCCAGGGATGCCGGGACTGGCCGGCAGGGATGAAGAATGGGGCCAGACAGCTTCTTTCTGAAGGACTCCCATAAGAGGCCAAGACAGACAGAAGGGCACAGCTCTGGGCTTGAGAAGAGGAGTTGTCCTGGGACAGAGAAGGAATCAGGTGGAGCAACTCCTTACTTTCCTATTCTGAGGCCTTGGGAGACCCACGAGAAGGAGCCAGCAGGATGGCTGAGGGCTAGGCCCATAGAGGTGGAGAGAGCCTCACATCCCTTATGATTCTGATGACACACCCATTTTTCAGTGAGGCTCCTAGACAGCAGGAGGCATCCCAGCCCATCTCTGGGATTAAACGTGGCCTCTTTAATCTCAAACCTTTTGTGACAGGGAAAAGGTGCTTGAGATACATACCTCCATGATGTCTAGGATTTGAGCCACCATTCAGGTTCTGTTTGGTTGGCTGTTTGCATGACAGGAGGAGGAGGAGATTGGATTTATACCCCTGCCCTTCACTTGAAGTCTTAGAGCGGCTTACAAACTCCTGTCCCTTCCTCTCCCCACAACAGACACCCTGTAAAGTAGGTGGGGCTGAGAGAGCTCTTTCCAGAACTGTCCTTGAGAGAATAGCTCTGACAGAACTATGGCTTGCCCAAGGTCATCCAGCAGCTGCAAGTGAAGAAGTGGGGGATCAAACCCGGTTCTCCCAGATTAGAGTCTGCACACTTAACCACTGCACTGATTCTTGCATAGTTTTAATGTGATGATAATATACTTTTATGTCAACACGTTGTCAAAATCAAAGGTTCAGGACAACACATTTAGGATTAAATCTGTCTTCCTGCTTTATTTAGATTTAGATTATGTTACTGAAAGAAGTCTGCAGATTGTATAATAAATATGTGTTGTGAAGAATATCATTAATCATAGAACTGCAGAGTTGGAAGGGACCTCCAGGGTCATCTAGTCCTACCCCCTGTACAATGCAGGAAATTCACAAATACCTCCCCCCCACACCCCTAGTGGCCGCTATTCCACGCTGTTCCCTTAGTAGTGGTACTTCCACTGGCTTCTCCTCTTTGAAACTAAAATCTGCAGAGTGGAGTGAGAAGGTCAAGCAGGAAGTGAAGATAATCAGCAGATGGTTGGGGCCATGGATACAGACAGTCCAACAAGCAAGGAGCCCAGAATGTGGTGAGACTGACTTTAAAAAAATAGAGATTCTGTCTCCAGCAAGTTCACACCGAGTTAGAGCTTCATGATCTCAGTCATCTATACACTATTTCTCACATGTGGCCCCCATCGTTGGATATCTAAATCCATGGCTCAGAGTTCAAAGTTCAAAATCATTTATTTTGATATTATACCAGCATGAAACACAGAACAAAACATATCATAGTCATTGTCCAAAATTGTTAAAAGTTCCAGCTAAAACTATAATAAACATTGTATAAGAAATTGAAAATAATATTCCAGTAAGACCTAGGGATATATTGGGAGAGAAGGATTTTAACCTTTAAGACTTAAAATTTATAAAATTATATATATGTATATATTTCCTTACTTTCTTGAATGTCCAGTTGAGTTTGGCAAGCTGCTACCCAGAATTTTGCTTAAGACCGCACTTACACTAAACAGATTTTTCTGCAAATTTAGGTGACCTCCAAAATGTCTTTTAAATATATATATATATATATTAAGCAACTTCAAGAGATAACAATGAGTAACAATTGACATAATGCTTAAGTATAGTTGTAGTACAGATGTAGAGCATTATAAAGATAAATAAACAACTCAAAAGAGTACGAAGAACTGATCCAAAAAAATCTGAACAAGTAACTGTGAAAAAAGGTAAAATTACACACCTATCTAGAGGCTATATGGATTTGGAATGGTGATTAATATTGAATAAACTATAGCTACCTCTGTCAGTAATCAGAAATCCCAACAAAAAGGTTGAACTTGGAAGCGGTTAGAAGTGGACCCAAGAGTGATAAGATGAGTTTGAAGGGAGAATATCCTTATCTGCCATGTACTGAAGAACATGTGACCAAGTGAAAACAAAGCGTGAAAAAGATGAAGATGGAGCTGGAAATGCTGTTTGGGTGATGGTTGTAATTTTGGTTAAAATAAATTGATCCCAAATTTTGTCATGCTATAGATGAAGAGTTGGAGGAGAAGTTCGAGACCTCTGCCCCGAAACCCGTGGTAAAGCCCAGAGGGACGAGAGCCCTCCAGGCCACCCCGTTGGATGAGGAAACTGAGTCATCAGAAGAGGAGGCCGCCCCGGTGGCGGGAAACGAGAAGGACCTGCTGTAAACAGCACTGAACAGCAGGTCCCCGAAACCCAGGTGCTGGACCCAGTGAGCAAAAACCCTTCCCTCTTCTTTGTGACTGTGACTTTAATGGACCCTGAACTACAGACCCATGTAAGAGTACGGGCCCTGGTAGACTCGGGGTGTGGGAGAGACATTATAAATCCCTCCATAGTAACGGGGTTGGGAACCAAAGTCATAAAGTTGGTGGAGCCCTTGATCTTTACACAAATGGATGGCTCCACAATGAGGGAGCCCTGCAAGCACGAGACTGTACCATTACGAATGGAGGTGGGAAAGCACTGGGAGGTGAGACCCTTCGTTATAACCTCGGCGGCGAGGTTCCCACTGGTCTTGGGTAGCCCCTGGTTTTTCGACCACAACCCGCACATACTGTGGGAGGCGGGGGTAATCAACTTCATCTCCCCTCGCTGCAAGGCTCACATCTGGAAAGACGCTTGGGGCACCACCCCCCAGGGACTTAGCACGGTACCGGTGGGGTTGGCAGAGGGGGAGCGGGACTCAATTCCCCGGGACTATTGGGACTTGTCAGCTGTGTTTGAGGAGGAGGAGGCGGATGAATTACCCCCCCCATAGAAACTCCAATTGTTCCATTAAACTACTACCTAACCAGAAACTGCCCAAAGGGAAACTGTACTCTATGAATCTGGCTGAGAAAGTGGAATTGAGAAAATTCATTGATAAGAATTTGGCGAGGGGTTTTATTCGGCCTGCATCCTCGCCCTGCACTGCCTCTGTGTTATTCCAGAAAAAGAAGGATGGGGGGTTGAGACTTTGCACAGACTACTGGGGGCTGAATGCGGTCTCGGCAACTAATGCTTACCCGCTACCGTTGATCAAAGACTTACTAGTGGCCGTAGCGGGGGGCAAGATTTTCTCTAAGCTCGATCTGAGAGATGCATACTTTCGGGTGCGCATCAGGGAGGGAGACGAGTACAAAACTGTGTTCAATACCCCGCTGGGCCAGTTCAAATACTTAGTGATGCCGTTTGGCTTACAAGGGGCCCCAGGAGTATTTATGAACTTAATCAACGAAGTATTGCATAAACATTTGTTCAAGGGGGTCCTTGTTTACTTTGATGATATCTTGCTGTACTCCCCTGACAAACAATCTCATGTCAAGTTGGTGCGTGAGGTACTCCAAACGTTGCACAAGCACAAACTGTACGCCAAGCTGTCCAAGTGTGAGTTCCATTGGTCTGAGATCTCTTTCCTGGGCTACCTCATTTCCCAGAGAGGGATTGAAATGGACCCAGCAAAAGTCCAGGATGTGGTGGGGTGGGAGCCCCCCAAAACACGGAGGCAATTACAAGCATTCCTCGGGTTCATGAATTTTTAGAGATCTTTTTTAGCGAATTTTGCCCAGGTGGCCCTGCCCCTCACGGACCTCCTTAAGACTAAAGGGAAGGGACCGGACAGTACTAGACCAGGGGCTAAGCTGGAGTGGACGGCTGAGTGCCAAGAACCGTTTAACCAGCTGAAAACCCTGTTTACGTCCGAGCCCATCCTAGCACACCCGAATGAACTGAAAAAAATTGTTGTTCATGTTGACGCCTCAGATGTCGCTATGGGAGGGGCCATCTTACAGGAGGGGGATGATGAGAAGCTTCACCCCCTAGCTTATGTGTCAAAAAAAATTAATGACACCGAGAGAAACTGGTCGGTGTGGGAGAAAGAAGCAGGGTCGATAAAGTTAGCCCTCTCAACCTGGCGACACTGGCTTGAGGGGGCACGAGTGCCGTTTGAGGTATGGATTGATCACAAAAACCTCGAATTGTTGCGCTCTCCATGGAACCTGAATGCGAAACAACTCTGGTGGGCTGACTTCTTTTCTAAGTTTAACTTTATGTTGCACCATTTCCCGGGAAAGGCGAACTCCGTGGCAGATGCTTTGTCCCGCCTACCCCAACACGACAGCAAGAGAGAGGAGGTCCAGGATTTGGTGTTCACCCCTTCCCAGTTGGGAGGGGCGGTGACGACGCATAGCCAAACCAAACGGCCACCGGCCTCCCCCCCCCCGATTCCCTCTTGGGAGCAAAGACTCGCCTCCGCCCTCTCTGACGCTGACCACAGCTCCTTGGAGAAGGGGGGGTGAGTCGAGACGAACAGGGATGTTGGCGGAAAAATGGAAAACTCTTCGTCCCGCTCTCCCTAAGGGGGGAAATTATGGAGTGGGCACACGGATCTAAACTAGCTGGTCACACAGGTTTTGTTAAATCACTGCAGTTGCTACAAAGGCAATTTTGTTGGCCAGGGATGAGGAAAGATTTGTCTTTGTTTATACAAGCATGCCAAACGTGCTTAATGAGCAAACCTCGCCCCGGGAAGCCACCGGGCTTGCTACAGCCACTGCCAACCCCCACTCAGCCCTGGGAGGTTATTTCTATGGATTTTATAACTGACTTGCCCCCCAGTGGGGGGAAGACTGTCATTTGGGTTGTAGTGGATGTTTTCCAAACAAGCTCATTTCGTTCCCTTTAAATCAATCCCATCGGCAAAGAAGCTTGCGAGAGCTTTCTTACAACACGTTGTGAGACTCCATACTCTACCCACTAAGGTGGTCTCCAATAGGGGGTCTCAATTCGTTTCACATTTCTGGGGGGAGCTGATGGCACTGTTAGGGGTGGAGAGGGGGTTCAGCAGTGCGTATCACCCAGAAACGGATGGACAGACTGAGCAAGTTAATCAAACTCTGGAACAATATCTCCAGTGTTTCACCAATTTTCAGCAAGATGATTGGGAAGCGCTTTTGCCTTTAGCAGAATTCTGTTACAACAACACCTGCCATACATCCATGGGGGTCTCCCCTTTCATGGCGGTACATGGTTATGAGACCCCTCCTCTCCCATTTCTGTCACAGCAAACGCTGCCAGCTGGGGAGGCGGGGGACTGGTGCAAACAACTCCAGGCTGCATGGCTGATTTTAGCACAGACTTTGGAGGATGCCAAATGGGTGTACAAAGCTCAAGCGGACAAAAAGAGAGACAAAGGTGGGATCCCAAACCAGGGGACTTTGTCTATGTGTCCACCCAAAACATCAAGGGACTTCAGCCCAGTCAGAAACTAGGTTGGAAATATGTAGGACCTTTTGAAATTAAGCGAGTGCTTAATGCTGTGACTGTTGAACTGATCTTGCCCAAATCGTTGAAAGCAATTCATCCTGTGTTTCACCTCAGGTTATTAAGACATTTGCCTGGGAAGAACCAATGGAGGCCACAACAACCGACGCTGCCCCCCTTGATGGTTGGGGGGAAACCACACTATGAGGTTGCTGAAATCCTGGATTCCAAAATTTCTTGGAACTGATTGTACTATCTCATTGAGTGGGTGGATTTGGGGCCTGAACAGAGGGAGTGGGTGAGGGAGGAACATGTTCATGCCCCGCGTTTGATCCGCCGATTCCACAAATTGTACCCCCAGAAACCTAGGGGGGGTCTATTATTGGAGGGGCAGAATGTCAGGTAATCCTGACATCAGATGGATGGAAGGGTAGGAGGGAGGGATGGTCTATAACTTTTCATGAGCTGGAATGTGGGGAGGTGTGCAGGTTGCCTAGGAGATTCAGAATTCCACTGCCCGGGCACTCTGTTATCTCACCAAATGTCCTTAGTCTCACAGTTCTGGTTTCCTCTGTCTGGGACAGCTCTGGGGCATTTTGGTTATTTACTGCTTTATTACTTTTGCACCTTTTCCTGCGTGCGGGCTTAGTGACTATTGGTAGATAGAGGGGGGGCATTTCAAGCTGGTATAACTGTGGGTTTCTCCTTAGAGTTAGCCATCACTGACAATGAGATTTTAACGTGCCTTTAGAAGACCCTGACACTATGCCAGCCCGGATAGTTTAAAAGAGGGCCTGTTGCTCTCCTGTTTTTGTGTTGTCTCCTACCTTGTAAATAAAGCTGAATCACTGTTCAAGAGCTTCTGCCTTAAGTCTCATACTTAACAGTAACCAAAGTACAATAGCCTCAGTTTAGTCATTTTAGCTTCTCAGGAGAGCTCAGGCTTACTAACAGATTCTTAGTTACTGTTAAGTATCTTCCCAGAACACACACTCACAGTCCTTCTACATAGCTGCATGCTGAATTTAATTTCATGTACTTTTGCATGAAATACATGTCTTTACAAACTTTGTTGACTTAACTTTGTGGAGTATACCAACTTGCTTCCTTTTACAATGTGCTTATTAATGGTCACTGCATCTACATAACGATAAAAATATATTATGTCTCAGCAGATTGCTATTCCCTTCAGCCACAGGGCTCTTATTGCTGACACAAATTGCTTCGACATGTCCTGGCGAGAGGTCTGACACTATCAAGACTTGTCATTAGTCCGATCTGCTCCTTGTAACAGTCCCAGTCTTAGAGAAATTAATTGTGATTACTGCCGCTGGAATCAATAAGGGACAAATAGGTCTGACGGCATTAGGTCTAAAATAAGCTTTTTCAGTTAAGAAGCCGAAGATCCGCACTTTTTAATAAACTTGTCATCATAGGCAGTTGTCCACTTTTGCGTGCCTGATTTTTTTTTAAAATTTCAACTCATACAAAAGGAATTTATCTCAATATTTATTTATTTAATTAATTTCGTTTATACCCCGCCCTCCCCGCTAAAGGCTTTCATGACTCCCTCAATCTCTTGGGGGAAAAAAATTCTGAACTAATTTGCCAATACCTAGACATTGAGCAAGTGTCAGGTGTAAAGTTCAATAATCATGGAAGACTGTTTGTTTGAAGTTGAGGGTAGATCTGTACCATATTACCCAATGGAGCCAACACCAGCATTGGTTGAGCTGGGACAGGTGCCTGGGGCTCATCCCTGTTGTGAAATAAGTTTTTTCCTTTTCTCCAAGAATGCAGACTTTACACCACAGTAAAGGGTAGGATTTGATTACTTTATGGCAATGGACTTTTTTTGAGAAAGCAAGCATCCAATACACTCTCATCAAAGAGCCAAGGAACAATTTACCACTGTAATCATACATACGACCATATCTCTGTTAATAGCAAATCAGTGGACATCCGGACACAACAGGAAAAAGTCTTGCAAGCATTGTGTTGGACAGGGTGACAGAAAAGTATGGATTGTTGAAGTCTAATGTTCACGGGGGGGGGCAGCATGGTATAGCCCAATCTTGTCAGATGTGGGAAACCAAGCAGGGTTGGTACTTGAAAGGAAGCCAAGGAAGATTCTGGAGAGGAAGGCAATAGCTAACCACCCCTGCTTCTCATTTGCCTTGAAAGCCCCTTGCTGGGATCAAAATAAGTTGGTGTGACTTGACAGCATTTACAAGATATTGCTGCCAATGCAATGATAATGGCATTGTCTAGAAAAAAAAAAACCTCCTCAGGTCTTCTTTGTACCTCTCCCTTCCCACAACTGGCATCTCAGTTCCAGCTGGGCAAAGGAATTTTGGGGAAGATTATATCATATTTATTCCTTTTTTCTGGGGCAACACAACACTGGGAAGTGGCATTACAGTACTTGCCAAAGCTCTGTCTTGTAAGAACATAAGAGAAGCCACGTTGGATCAGGCCAATGACCCATCCAGTCCAATACTCTGTGTTACACAGTGGCCAAAAACCAGGTGCCATCATGAAGTCCACCAGCAGGGCCAGAATTCCAGAAGCCCTCCCACTGTTGTCCCCAAGCACCAATACAGAGCATCACTGCCCCAGACAGAGTGTTCCATTCATACCTTGTGGCTAATAGCCACTGATGGACCTCTGCTCCATATGTTTATCCATGTCAGAGTGCTCACCTGGATGCTGTTCAATTAGTTTTCCTGCAGTTGCCACAACTACTTGATGCATTAGTGGAGCTTCCTTGTGGTGCATATCTTGATTGTGATTGGTACAAGCAGGAAAAAAAATATATACAGCCATCTTTGTAGCCAATTGAGGCCCTCAAGTCAGCAAATGGTTAAAAAAAAGATAATACAAATCAGTTTTTAAAATTGTGTATAACGTAAAAAAATCAGCAGTTAAAGAGCTGGATTGTGATATTTGATGGAGGATTAAATTCATTGCATCAAAAATGTAACTTTTTTTTAATGGAGTGATACATATCTCAGTATTAAAAATATGTGTGTGTCCTCCCCCCCCTTGGATTAGCTAAACTATGGTCCCTTTGGTCCTTTGATCCAGTGCTGAGTGATAAAATTAAGTTCCCTTCTTTGTACTGGATGGTTCCAGATGAAATCTTCACTGTGTTGGGATTGCTCAGTCACTTGCTCATTTTTGGATGGATGTGGATTGGCCTCCTCACTTCAGATGATGAGAGGGGAGAAAGTTTACACAAGTGATTGGGGGGGGGCAATGTCAAGGAATTTCCCAACCCACTGCTGGAAACCCTTCATGTGGATGGTGTGTGATGGAATCCCAAAAGACTGGCAACAATGCCATTCCCAAAACACAACCATCGGGCAAAAGCTTCTCTTAGCCGTCACTCCTCAGGTTGTGGGGAAGACGCCAATTTCGATAGCTTCCTCCAGCACCACTGTGTGGCTATATTATTTAAAAGGGCTTTAAAAGATGCAGTCTGGTCTTGCGATCATCATCTGTATTTTTAGTACGTTCTTAAATTTTGCTCAGTGCAGTTTACATTTGTTGTTCTGCATGGTTTTTGTTCTTATTAAAACCTACCTCCAGTCCTTCTGGAGCAAAGGAGTCTAAAAATATTTCAAATTAATGTTCTGTTACCTTTACTGCTTTTTTAAAAAAAATAATGGGGGAGAGGAGAAACCCTTCACTTTTTTATTTATTTATTTTGAAAAAACGAGGGAGGGAGAACAACGGAGGGGATTAAAACCCAGAACTAAATACGATTTTTTAAAGAAAGGGGGGGAAAACAAGAAGACAAAAGATATCTAAAGACAAGACAAAAAATATAACAACAGTGGTAGTGGATCTACACATAAGTTTCTGTAAACAGTTTCCAAATAACTAAATATCTAAAAATAAGTCCATATTCAAATTGACTAAAATAAGTCCACATTCATCTTGATTTCAAGAAAGTTTACCTCTTTTAATCTACTGTGTCTGAAACATCATTCATGTAGTAAAGTGAAAACTGTAGGGGGCTGGTTATTACAGATTCTCATAATGTTGACCATTAAGTAAAAATTTCATGCCAATGAACTTGGGCTCAGGGAGAACATTGTTGAAGAAACCACTTCCGCTCTGCCACCCCCTATTTGAAACTAAAATGCCTTGAACTGGACCTTCCAACGGTGCCGTCTTTGGCATAATTCATCCAGAGCGGTAGACTAATGGAGAAACCAGGCAAAGTTCACCTCCTGATTTGTGCGAATATTCATGTCCGTAGAGAATGTGTTTATATTTATCAGCTCTGCAAGCAAAAACTGACGGCCAGCGGTAAATGCCAATGATCCGCAAACCCTCTAAGTGCAAGCACACTTACTTTCGGCAGAAATAAGAAATCACAGTGTAACAAGGTTTCGTGCAGAAAAAAATTGATGTACGACATAAATGGCAAAACCAGTTTGGGAATTCACACTTTATTCTCTCCCCTCACATCAAGCCAATGCTTCCAAAGACAGCTGTGAGCAGCTTTGCTTCCCCACGAGAGGCATAGTTTGCCCTGATGAATCATAGTAAGATTTGCCAACATTCTTTCCTTCTAAGAAAGGGGAAGAAAACAAAAGCCTTGGAAAACTGAGGCTGGGCTCCTTCGAGGTGTCCCTTCCTGTTGTAGCAGGCGTCTCCAACCTTTCTGAGCCAGTGGGCACCTTTGTAATTCTGACACAGTGTGGTGGATGCGACAAGGAATGGGCACAAACTGGGGAAATGGTGGTTCGTGCTGGTTCGTGGTTCATCAGACCCCACGAAATATGGTTCATGAACCTTCACAAACTTTTTAGCTGACTGAACCAGTTCATGGTTCGTTCGGTTCGTGAGTGGGGAGAGCTTCTGTGAGGGGACAGCATTTTTAAATGCTTTCCCTTCACTTGCTGAGGTCTAAAGGGACCTACATGCCTTCCCTTCACTCTTTGAGGCCTGTTACCACCACAGCAGGCCTCAGTGAGTGAAGGGAGGGCATTTAAAGAGACCTACGAGCCTTCCCTTCACTCAGTGAGGTGCGCCACCACAGCAGCAGGCCTCAGTGAATGAAGGAAGGGCACTTAAAGAGAACTACTAGCCTTCCCTTCACTCAGTGAGGTGCGCCACCACAGTAGCAGGCCTCAGTGAGTGAAGGGAGGGGCTATTCCACCCGGCCTTTGGTTGAGGTGGCAGACATCCAACTAATCTGGCCCTCCTGCTCAAGCAGCCCTCTGTGTCTGACAGTGATGGTCTTACCACTCGGAGAATCTGGACCATTCATACCCCTGTTTTTTGAGATTGCTGCCTTGTGTTTGAGGCGGTCTTTTGGAATCGTTGTCTCCAGAGTTTTAAATTGTTTTACTTTTTGTCCAGTGTCTTCTATGTTGTCATCTCTCCTGAGCCCACTTGTGGGGTAGGGTGGGATACAAATCAAATAAATAAATAAATAATGTGAAGAAAAGTGGAAGGCAGCAGGAAAAGAGGAAGATCCAACACGAGATGGACGGACTCAGTCAAGGAAGCCACAAGGGCCCTCTGTTTGCAAGACCTGAGCAAGGCAGTTAATGATAGGACATTTTGGAGGTCATTCATTCATAGGGTCACCATAAGTCAGAAGCAACTTGAGGGCATGTGAAACACACACAGCCTTCCTCCCAAGATGCTAGCCTTTTGTGTGCAGGGACTGGTTTTCATGGAGGAGGGACATTCAAGTATGCAAAGCTGCCACACCAGTTCTTTGAAAGTGGAAGGAGCCCAGCAATGGATTTAACATGTGAGGAGCAGATTATCCAGCAGCCCTTCACAAAACATGGTGCCCTTCTGGTGACACTCCGGAAAGCATGGACATCTGATTCCCATGCTATGCTGTTTGCCACACCAGCCAACATAGCTGCATCTCTTAGCTGCATTTTGGCACTCCTTCCAAATGAAGTGGGGGATTCCAGTATAACAAAAGTGCATGGGTACACTGCAAAGAAATCCCGGTGGTGGGAAATGCCCTCAAGTTGCAGCTGACTCATGGAGACCTTGTAGGGTTTTCCAGGGGTCATTTCATAGAAAAAGAGGTGCAGGAACTCATTAACATAACTCATTAGCATAGCTTATTTGCATATGCCACACCCCCTGGCATCACTGGAAGTGTGTCAGAAGGCAACACCCACTGCTCAGGCTCCACCCCTAGGGACTGTCTTTCCACTCTGGGGGCTGTCATTCCAGTCCCAGAGTAGCCTATCCGTGCCCAGGAGGAATACTACAGGTGCTGCTTTGCACTCTTGCTGGGAGCGGGGGGCGGGGCTTGCTGCCGCCTGTGCTTCTAACTGCCAGAGCTCCACTCCTGCACACTCCTGCTCCAAATGACCCCTGGGGTTTCCAAGTCAAGAGACATACAGAGGTGGTTTGCCATTGCCTGCCTCTGCATAGTGACTCTGCACTTCCTTGGTGGTCTCCCATCAAAGTGCTAGCCAGGGCCAACCCTGCTTAGCTTCTGAGATCTGATGAGATCGGGCTAGCCTGGGCCATCCAGGTCAGGGCAAAGGAATGCTAGCTTAGTTATAATATCAGATATTACAATCTAAATCTAAGCATGCGCCTGAAAGCATGCAGGGCATTTCAGAATTAATATTCTAACAGTTATTTTGTATCAGTTTTTAAAAAAGTGAAAACCCTTGTTCTGCCTCAGTTAGGCAATAAAGGAAGATTGTGTGGGTTGCAATTTGTATCTTCACTATTTCAATACTTGATTGCTTGCTTTCCGGGAGAGAGAGAGTATAAATTCGCACATTATGCCCAGTTGGTTCGTGGAGTCAATTCACACAATTAGAACTCTCAAAGAGTTGCCAGTGACCTGTTCTGTCAAGGGGAAAAAACAACTCCATTTGTGACTACTGAGTTATCACAACAAACCACCTGCAACCCAAACATTATTTACAGGAAATATATTTGGTATTTTGAACAGAGTATATATCCTTGCATAGAGGGTTAAGTTAAAATACGCACTGGAGACACTTTCTCCTAAATGTTTCTCCAGATTGCCATTGTTGCTAAGGGCTCGAAAAGATGAGATGAAGATCACACATCTCAGTCCATCAATCAAATGCAGCTTGCAGGTTCATGGGACCGCGATTTGCCTTGGAGCTATGCAGGCAAGGCAGAAGGGGTTTAACTCTTGAAAGTCTGTTGAGTTTCACTATTCAAAACCAAAATTGTCTTTTTGCTATAAGCACTGTAAACGAGAAAAAATGTGCCCTTTAAAAATAGAGTAGGTAGCTGGTTTCAAACAGGAAATGCAAATAGGAACTTGATCCATTGTATCTGATTGCATGCTAGACCTGAACAGTGTCATCTGAAGAGGTGTACATATCTGAAAGTAATCCTTAAGAATAACCTTTTGACCAGGGCTCCTTGTAGCAGGAACTCCTTTGCATATTAGGCGAAACACCCCTAATGTAGCCCAGTCCTCCAAGAGCTTACAGTAGCCCCTGTAAGAAGAGCTCTGTAAGCTCTTGGAGGATTGGCTGCATTAGGGGTGTGCCGCCTAATATGCAAAGGAGTTCCTGCTACAAGAAGAGCCCTGCTTTTGACTATTAAATATATACACATCTGTATGACAAGGTAGTCCATGGAGAATCAACAGTAACTCAGTTACTCGGATTCCTTATTTTTGAGAGTTATTAAAACTGGAAGCTCTTCCATAAGTGCTTTAACATCTCCTTATTTGGATTCATGTTGGTAGGCAAGGCCTTTTCTTGTACAGTTTTAGCTCACAATATTTTAGATGCTCATGAAATTCTATACATGGATATTCTTAATTTATTACCACCGGCTCTCAGGAGAGTCTATCCTGTTTCTCAGTTATGCAACCGCAAAATGCCATTGGGGGGGTCCCTTAAGTGAGGGATTAGATATTGCTTCAATAATAGTTTAATGTACTTACAGCTATGGTAGCCTCAGAAATATCTATACTAATCCTGTTTATTTGCAAATAATGGATTGGTTTGTCCTTCCATGTTCAGGTCAGTAGATACCCTATCCTGTGCACTGCTCACCTGGGACAGAGGAGTTAATCCAACAACAGCAAAGTTTCCACATTTTTGATCCAACTTATATGCTCCTACTTCCTCAAGCAGTGAAAAGTTCCTGGGTAGTGTTACATGGACCCCTTTGGTAGAGAAGGTATTGGAGCCATATGTCTTAAAATGCCTAATGCTTGATCAGAATGTTGGCCTATCCAGTCCAGTAGTGTCTACTCAGCAAAACAGCAGCTCTCCTGGTTTTTGGGAAGAGATCCTCCATCACCATTCTACCTCAGATCAGGGGGTCACCATGACACCTGCCAACACCATTCTTCTTGCCTGCCAAGTGTTTTGAGAAAGTGGGTGGGCCCAGATGGGGCTTTTGCCCAGCAAGGCTTCTGATTGGTTGTGCAGATTTTCTTTTTGAAAGGCTGTTTTGGCAGCTGCTGCTTACCTAATACAAGGATCTTCACTGTGTGAGTGAAGGTAAGTTGAGTCAGGCATTTTGTGGCTGGCTTTGCCTCCTGTGGCAGCCATTTTGGGGGCAGCCATTTGCCGGTGCACATCACGCCGTGTCAGAATTCTGAAGGTGCCTGGTGGCTCAAAAAGGTTGGGAACCCCTGCCTTAGATCCTCTTAACTGGAGGCGCCTGGGACTGAGCGGGGCTTTTGGCACGCAAAGGGGCTACTTTGGGCTTTGTGGTCCTTTGCAGTTCTAAAGTTATCACAGAAGAGCTGGTAGCCATCGATAACATTCCGACGTAGCTCTGTGTTTAACAGACCTGTTAAAAGATTTAGATTATGAAGTAGCTTCAGAAACCAGACTACATTATGATAATAATTGTGTGCTGTCAAGTCACAACCGACTCATGGCAACCCCAGGACCATGGGGTCTGCAAGGCAAGAGATGAGTGGAGGTAGTTTTCCATCGCTTTCTTCTGCATAGCAACCCCAGTCTTCCTTTTTTTTTTTTTTACAAATTTTATTAGGATATACAATACTTCACAATTAAGCCAAAATGTTGTAAATCATATCCTTTTTTTCAAACTCCCCTTCTCCCCCTGTTGGCTCCCAGCATTGTTTCCACCATTTTATCAATGCATAATACATATTAATTCACTGTTATCATATAAATTCTACAGGTAACACAGTTTACTTATTTGCAACTACTATTAGTACTTATTGATTGTATACATTTGTTACATCACTAGTAGTTTTCCAAGCTAAATATGCTATCCTTCATTTCCCAATGTTTCTGTATATATTCTTTAAAGTCATTCCAGTCTGCCAAAAAAGTTTCTGCTTCTAAGTTGTTGAGTTTTCTTGTCCATTTGTCCATTTCTGCCATGAATAGTAGTTTTCTTAACCAGTCCCAGAGATCAGGATTTTTTTCATTTTTCCAATTTTGAGCATAAATCATTCTAGCAGTTGTTACCATGCACCATATCAGTGTTCTTTTACTCACATTTATTTCTTCTAGTTTAAGACCTAAAAGAAACATTTCAGGTTCTTTCTTAAAGGTACATTTCAAAAAAAATTTCCATCTCTGTATGTATTACAGTCCAAAATGTTTTTGCTTTATCACAAGTCCACCACATATGATAAAAGGAACCTCCGACATGTTTACATTTCCAACATTTGTTAGATAGATTTTTGCCTATATTAGCTATCTTTTTTGGTGTCATATACCATCTATACATTATTTTAAAACAGTTTTCTTTAAGGTTGGTACATGTCGATATTTTCATAGCAAACCCCAGTCTTTCTTAGTGGTCTCTCATCCAAGTACTAACTGTGACTGACCCTGCTTAGCTTCCCAGGCTCTGACAATAGGGGGCGGGGCTCTATGGAAGAGCATCCACTTTCCTTGCAGAAAGTCCTAAATTCAATCCCCAGCATCTCCAGTTAAAAGGATCAGGTAGCTGTTGATGTGAAAGACCTCAGCCTGAGACTATGGAGAGCTGTTGCCAGTCTGAGTAGACAATACCGACCTTGATGGACGGATGGTAAGAATCGGGATGGGCTACATGTGGTTGGGCTAGTTATGGCTACTTAGACTAAATTATCCCCGAAGTTTACTGGTAAATATATACATTGAACATACTGTAATTTAGTTTGTTGTAATTCTGAGAGTTTGTTTTTAAAAAATCAGCTCATTGGGAAAATATTTCAAAATGTGGGTATTTGGACACACAATGTGTTGGCCCGTATTCTAAAGCCAAGACGACTTCACCCTCGTTATTCAATGAGTCTCTGATGCCACACAGCAGAGCTTTCTGATCTAACGTTAATCAGCACCAATTGCTTGCAATTAAAATATATGCTTTTATCACTCACAAATGTATGACTGCGGCGTTCAATTCAAAGCTTGCTTTGACTTGTCAGGAATATTGACTCCTTTTTAAGTCATATGAACAAAAATCGCTAAATAAAAGATGCTAACATTTACGCTATTGATAGGCAGAATTAAGACTCTTTTGTGGGGAATGTAAAATTCCCATAATGGCTATAAGATATTTTGACCCTCAAGAGGACTGTAGCAAAATACTTTCAATCATCAGTAAAACTACTTATTTAGAATAAGCTGCGGCCTCAAAAATGTAATTTGTGGTCAAGCCATAAGCTATAATTTTGAAAATAATGTGCTTACAACGTCAATAAAAACAATCAATGCAGAATACCTCTCCAATTTTCATCATCTGTCCTTTTTTTCCTTCTCGCACAGCTGGGATAAGAGAAAACAAATGTCAAATCTTGTTGAAAATTACAACCACGCTCTTTGAGTCTTAGGAAAAAAGTAATATGGAAAGAAGCTGGTGAGAATAACAGCTTCCCAGATAAAACACCAAATGGATCTGAAAAGCTTTGTGAAGCACTTCCTTCCAAAGTGTATTTGGATCTAGAGCTGCTGTGGCTCAGTGGTCCCAGGTTCGACCCTCTGGCATCTCCAGTTCAAAGGGACCAGGGACCAGGTGATGTGAAGGACCTCCACCTGAGACCCCAGAGAGCAGCTGCCAGTCTGAGCAGACAATACTGAGCTTGATGGACCGAGGGTCTGATTCAGTGTGAGGCAGCTTCGTGTGTTCAAAAATGGTCTTCCATGTCAATCTGGCTCCTTCTTGGGCTTGGATGTTGTTAAGTATGCAACTCAAGAAGGTAGAGATTTCAGCAAAGTGATTTCAGTTTTATTGTAATAGCAAACTCAACGATCAGACAACACACACAGAGAGAGAATAGTGGAGCACAGCTCCCTTTTTAAATGATCCAGGCTGTCAAAGCCACACCCATACAATAGTTATTAACCAATAGGAAAACAAGGATAAAGACCAATGAGGTCTGTTCCCTCCAAAAACATATGTACAGTTATGATTGGTTATTTACAGGGTTTCACAGAAACCGACCAATGGGAATGTTACAGATTACAATCCCTTCTTATATCTGAAGCTTAACATGGGAAAAGATAGGGCTGATTCCAGCTTCAGGACATAACAGTTGTCATGGAGATGTGGGGGGATGAGAACAAGAATGTAGACTTTCGTTTCTAGCCACTATGCTGTTATCTGTCTTGACTCAGCCATGTCACCTTGAGATGTAACCAGGGTTCATTTTGTAGAAAAAGAGGTGCAGGAGCTCATTAGCATGACTCATTAGCATAGTTTATTTGCATATGCCACACCCCCTGACATCACCGGAAGTGTGTCAGAAGGCAACACCCACCGCTCAGGCGCCACTGGACTGTTTTGAATTGCTTGCTATGGGGGGAAGCGTGCAGATCTGCCCTCAGAGAGGAGGGAGATCTTGTACCTGAATAAACCTTGGTCTTAAAGGTTCCAGTGGACTCTTTTGGATGGCTAGCTTTGAGGGTGGGGGGGAAACGCGCAGATCTTCGCAATTTCATTTGTATGGACGTTTACACAAATGAACACACCGACAACAGAGAATGATCCTTCTAACTCAGCCTGTTTAGGACTTCACCTATATCCCCCCAATCCACCTTCCACCTGTCCCCCCCCATCCGCCTTCCCCCAATTTTATATTAAAGTCAACTGATGACCTGGGCCATTCAGTCACACCACCTTGCTTGGCTCAAACACAAACACGGGAATCCACAGAACAAAGTGTGAGTCCAGTGGCCCCTTTAAGCTTAATTCTGGGTGCAAGCTTTCCTGTGCATGCCACCATTATGCAGTTATCTCCAGATCTGATTCTGTTTAGATATGGATTATTCTTTAGCTAAGTGGCAATTGCAGAAGAAGAAGAAGAAGAAGAAGAAGAAGAAGAAGAAGAAGAAGAAGAAGAAGAAGAAGAAGAAGAAGAAGAAGAAGAAGAAGAAGAAGAAGAAGAAGAAGAAGAAGAAGAAGAAGAAGAAGAAGAAGAGGAGGAGGAGGAGGAGGAAAGGAGGAGGAGGAGGAGGAGGAGAGGAGGAGGAGATTGGATTTATACCCCACCCTTCACTGCCCAAAGGCGTCTCAGAGCGGCTTACAAACTCCCTTCCCTTCCCCTCCCCACAACAGACACCCTGTGAGGTAGGTGGGGCTGAGAGAGCTCTTGACAGAAACTGCCCTTTTTGAAGAACAGCTCTTATCAGAACTACGGCTTGCCCAAGGTCATCCAGCCAGGTGCAAGTGGAGGAGTGGGGAATCAAACCTGGTTCTCCCAGATTAGAGTCCACGCACTTAACCACTACACCAAACTGGCTCTCAATTGCACAACAGCTGTCTGAACTTTGAACAAGGAAAGTAAAGATACTTTCCCCTCTCTGCTCCTCCTAGGTTCCGTATCTCCATAACAGAAGTGGTGAACTCCCCGCTTGGACTTCACTTGCAAGTGGGGCCACTTGCAAAAGCCATTTAAAGGGAACATTCTTTTTAAATGGCTTTTGCAAGCCATTTCAGTGATCCCCTTTGCCCCCTCCCACTTCCAAGCTTGCATCCATTTCAGCCTAACAGCTATTTCAGCCGTTTAGCTGAAATATATGCAAAGCCATTTCAGTAATCCCTTTCACTCTCCCCACCCACCCCACTTGGAAGCAGGGAGAGCGAAAGCGTTCACTAAAGTGGCCAGGTAGATATGCCCTCCTTTCCCTCTGAGCCGCTCCGCTTTTGCAGAGAGACTGGGGGGGGGATTTAAATGCTTGGCATCCCTGTGCAACTTTCTAGCTGATGGGGCACTCAGAGCAGATTGCAAAGGGAAGCCAGGCATGTCTGCTGGGCTCCCTTCCTGTCTCCAGCCAGCCCGGGCTGGCTGGAGACAGGAAGGGAAGCCAGGCAGACATGCCCTCCTTTCCCCCTGAGCCTCCTTTCCCCCTGCCAGGCACCTGGAGAAGATCAAGCAGGGAAGGCAGGCATGTCTCCTGCCTCCTTTTCCTTCTCCAGCCAGCCTGCCAGCTCATAGTTTATATGGGAGGAAGTCCATCTCCCCCCCCCACCCTTTCAGTTTGTTTTATTTATTTTATTATGTTTCTTGGTCTCTCACTCCTCCCAAAGGGTCTTGCTCTTGTATACATGTCTATGTGTCACGGAACAGTCTGCTCTTCCTTTAATATCTGTGTGACTTAGTTTGGACCTGTTGGATGGAGCTCTGTTTCACTTTCTTTTTTATATGTTGAATGGACCGGAGAACAGGTGGCTGAATGAGTACTCTAGCCTGGGAACTCACAGCCAAAGGAGGAGGTTTCAAATGTAAGCCTTCAAGCTCCTTTTTAACCGCTGGTGGGGGAATTTAGAACTCGGGGAAAGCAAACATACACAGAGGCTTTCATTTTCTTTCCCTTTCTTTCCCTTTCTTTGCTCCCTTTCTTTCCCCTTTCCCCATTTCTTTTCTTTTCTTTTCCTTTATTTTGTTTCTTTCTTTTCATTTTTTTTCTTTTCCCTTCCTTCCTTCCTTCCTTCCTTCCTTCCTTCCTTCCTTCCTTCCTTCCTTCCTTCCTTCCTTCCTTCCTTCCTTCCTTCCTTCCTTCCTTCCTTCCCCCTCACTTTCAGCTAATGAGTTAGGCTATAACCAGCTTAAATAAAGGTTAACTGTCAATAAACACAAAATGTGCCGAAGAAAGCTTGAGTCCAGTGGCACCTTTAAGACCAACAGGGTTTAATTCTGGGTCTAAGCTTTCATGCGAATAAACTTTGTTCTGTTGCACTGGAACAGATATTCTTAAGTACCACTGCTAATGAAACATTGAGCTGCTATCATACCTTAAGCATGTGTGGACAGGAGGTGTTGGGTCTACCCTAAAAATTTGTTCAAGTAACTTTGTGAAGTCTTCTGTACAGTGTAACCCTATTGCCTGTGTAGAAGAGCCCTCTTGAATAATTCTGGTTTGCATAGATTCAGGTGGGTAGTTGTGTTGGTCTGAAGCAATAGAACAAAGTTTGTGTCCAGTGGGGCACCTTTAAGACCAACAAAGTTTAATTCTGGGTATAAGCTTTCGTGTTCATGCACTCATTTTCAGATACATTGAAACAGACTGGGGAATTTCAGACAGAGGATATAATCCGGAAGAGAAACGGTTCCCAAACGGTTTCTGGTCTGGCATTTCAGACAGAACCGTTTTAGAACCGGTTCTCTACCGGAATGTATTTGTAATTTCACACAGAAACGCTTCTGTCCCGTTCAGGAAACGGGGCTGAAGCGTTTACCTGTCAACCGCTTCCAAGTAGTCGTCGGTTTCTTCTCCCGGACCCGATACGCTTCTTTCCCGCCTTTTTTCGCGATCGCCGGCTTTTTTTTTTTTCAAACGTTCGCTTTAGAGCGCTATAGCGCTATAACGATATAACGGAACCATAAAACAGCGCCATAGCGATCCCATAGGAATGCCTGGACTCCACTGGGAGACTTGCGATGGCTACATCTGCCACCTGGAGACAAGCACCCCATTGGATAGAGGCTTCTGGCGGGACATCGGGGCACCACTGATTGGAGAGAGAGATGTTGCCAACCCAGCCATGCCCAAAGAAGTGTTAGGGAAGGGGATGGGTTGTCAGGTTGCCACCTGGAGACAAGCACCCCATTGGATAGAGGCTTCCGGCAGGACATCAGGGCACCACTGATTGGAGAGAGAGATGTTGCCAACCCTGCCATGCCCAAAGAAGTGTTAGGGAAGGGGATGGGTTGTCAGGTTGCCACCTGGAGACAAGCACCCCATTGGATAGAGGCTTCCGGCAGGACATCAGGGCACCACTGATTGGAGAGAGAGATGTTGCCAACCCAGCCTGATGAGCCCCCATCCATGCCAAGAGGCAACTGGCTGGCGCACAGCTGGACCCAGGTATAAAGGGCAGGGAGGCAAACCCCTCATCTCTGTGGGTTGAAGTTGGTGAGTGGCAGGCTTGGTGGGATAGAGTGCTTTTGTGTGACTGTGAGAGACTGATCTATTGGAAGGAGGATGAGTGTGACAAGGGGGTAGCTTGGACAGAGCAGGAGGTTCTTGACCTCCTTGTATTGTGGGGGATGAAAGGATACAGGATGTCCTGAAACTTAACCAGAGGAATCATTCTGTATTCCACAAAATTTCTTTGGAAATGGCCAAACGTGGCCATGACCGGACGGCAGAGGAATGCCGGAATAAAACAAAAGCTATGAGGATGAGGTACAGGCAGGTTCTGGATGAGAATTCCAGGCCTGGTAATAGGAGAAGGTCCTGTCCCTATTTTAGGGAGCTTCACCAGATCCTCAAAGGTGAAGGATTGCTGAGGCCAAGGGGGGAGGTGGCAAGTGCCATCACCTTCCAGGACGAGGTGCCAGGACATTCACAGGACCTCTTTTGCCCAGAGACCGTGGATCTGGAGGACATCAGACCTGGTAAGTCATGTATATAAGGGATGGGGGGTGAGTTCACTGTCGAAGATGATGCACAGATGACTGTAGTATGCATGTACAGATCTTCCTTGCTTGATTGCTGGGTGGACCTTTCAGTGAAGTGGAATGAAAGTTATTGCTTCCCTAGTTTTGTCTCGGTCTCTCTGTGGCTTGCAAGAATTCTGAACTGGGGGCTTATTAAAATGGACCTTGTTTATGGGTGCTGTCTACCTTACAGGGATGTCGTTTTCTTCTCCAACTGTATTCTTGCAGTGATAGAAAGGCAGGAACCGTTTGGTTTTTGTTTGCCCAAAAAACTCTGTACTGTACCAATTCACCTATGCCAACAGGCACTGCCACAATTGTATTTGATGGGAGGCAAGGCAGCATGCTAGAATTCAGACATGCTTCAAGTTAGAGGACTATGAAGGACAGACAGAAGATTATGCATAGATATAAACTTTTTTGGTCCTAAAGGTGCCATCATTTGCATTTTGTTACTTTCATAGATGATCCCTTGGAGGAGGCAGAGGAGGCAGAGGAAACAGTGGCAGAGGAGTTCATTGGTGAGTCTTGATTTAATCCTATATGTCAGCAAGAAATCTGCTCTCTCAATTGCCCTCCCTTCAAGTAAAAGGTGCACATTGCACTTTTATTTTATTGGAATTCTAACTGATTCTAACTACAGGTGTAATGCAAACCTGGGGGACAGGGTGGGTATATAATTCCAACAGAATAAATCACTGTTGTGTTGCTGCAGAACACTGCTTGCCAGGGACATTCACAAATAGGAATTTTCACTTTGCTGTTATATTTTATTTCCCAACAGTTCCAAACACCATCCCTGATGAGGAGGAGCAGCCAGGACCCTCTCATCATGGCAACTGTTCTCCACCAGAACATCATGCCATCCTGGAAGAACCCAGGCAGCTCACAAGAGCACAGAGGAAGCGACAATATGGGCTGTATGCTGTGGCAGATAAAATGATGGAACAATCAGACAGGCAGCATGCTGCGCAGTTACAACAAATGGACAGCCACCATGCTGAGCATATGGAGGCGAGGAGGCAGGAGTTGCTGGAGAGCAGGGAGGACAGGGAGTTGCTCCGTGAAGCCATCTCACAGCACAATGAGGTGCTAAGGAACTGCTCCCAGACTCTCTCAAGGCTCACGGATCTGCTGGAGAGGGAGCTGCTGAACAGGCAGACCTCAGCTCCTGAGAACTGTGGGGGTGGAAGGGGAAAAGGAAAAGTGCGGGGTGTCCAAGGGAGAGACTTTCACCCTAATATTACTAATCTGTTCTGTTCAGAAAGTTTAGTGTTGAGTTGCTTCGTTTATACTAACAGTTCATACTAACTCAGTTCCTAAGGGGGTTGGGTGGGTATGGGAATCCTAACTTTTCACTATCTGTTCTGAAATAAAAGTTTGCCTTCTTGTTTTGCACTCATAAGACTCTCCTGTGTGGTCTCAATTCTGCCCTGGTATGTGGGTTTTTTCCCTGCCCTAATATGTTAACAATCTGGGGTTCTCTGGTCACCCCTGCCCAAAGTAATGGGGCGGGGGGGGGCAATGATCCCTCTAAGCTCTGGAGTCCTGTGAGCAGAAATCCTACTTTGTGAGCTTACTGGCATCACAGTTGTGAGTGAGCAGTTTGGCTACTGCATAAATCAGTTTGCTCTGGACCCCTCCTTCCTGAGCTATGGCAAAAACCTGTGAGCTCAAAGGTAAAAACCTGTGAGCTAGCGCACACTAAGTCAGCTTAGAGGGAACACTGGTGGGGGATGGGGTGGGGTTATCTAAGAAATCACAGCAGAGAGAGACATATCAAGGGATATATCATTTGCTGACCACTTTTTAAAAAAAACATTCACCTATTGGAACAAGAAATATCAAAATGTCAAAATCAGATCTATATACAACATGAACTATCAAAAGGTTGCCTGGTCATTCCTGGCTACACCACTGCATTTAGGTGGGGAGGTTTATCAGACTGTATAGTTAAAGGTTTAGAATCAATTCCTGTCCTAAGTGAGACATAACTTGAGGAGCCCTCAATGGTTTTGCATGGAAATACTAACTAAATCATGTGTACATCTGATGAGAGTCATGGGGTGGGGGGGCTGCCAGCTCCTAGTTGGGTAACTCCAGGAGATATTGGGAATGAGCCTGGGGAGAACAGGGATTTCAATGGAGTCCTCCATTACTCCCTCTAAGGCATGGTGACCTGTGAGCAAAAAATCAGCTTTGTGAGCTTATTGGCATTAAAGTTGCAAGTGAGCAATTGGGCTGCTGAATAAATTAAGTTTGCTCTGAAGCCATCCTTCCTGAGCTGAGACAGAAATGTGTCAGCCAGAGGCTTACAAAACTGTTAGCTAGCTCACACTAACTCAGCTTAGAGTGGACACTGGCTGAGGTGACTACTGGGGGACTCTGTAGGGTTTTCAAGGAAAGAAGCAGACAGAGGTGGTTTGGCATTGCCTGCCTCTACACAGCACCCCTGGACTTCCTGGCTGGTCTAACCAGCCCTGACCCAACCAAGCCTCTGAGATCGGGCTGGTCCGGGATCCCAGGGTCTTATGCACTGCCAATCCCACCCACGCCGCACCTAGTATTACCAGTCATGTCAATCCCTAAATGCTGGTCATCAGAAGGAGGATCCTCTTTGCTAATCTGGAAGGACTTGGGGCTTGAAAAAGCAAAAGCAGGCTGCCCACTTTTCAGAAATGCTCTCCAACCGCGCGTTCCCGCACTTTCACTCTCTAATTTTAAATCCTCCAATAAAACCGCACGATTCCACACATGACCTATAAGAGCACTATGACGCTATCGCGAAACATCGCGATAGCGAAAACGCGGTAGCGAAACCCACGTTCTTTAATTTTAAATCTTTAAATCTTTGAAGAACCATGGCAGCCCGCCGAAGGAGAGGAGCTTTTTGGAGCGACGAGGAGGTGGAGGCAATGCTCCAGATCCTTATAGGTGGTCACCTGGGCTCCAGAGTCATGCACAGCACCCACGAGGAGAACCTCAGGCTGTTCTCGAGGGTGTCTGTGACACTGGAGGCCAGGGGTACCATCGAACGGCACTTCAGTGCCGTTCGAAATTCAAGCGGGTCAAGGGGACTTTTATAGTGCCCTAGAGGCCTGGAGGGGCTTCCCCCAACTAGAGCCAGGCCACCATACTTCGCGCTCCTGGCTGAACTTTGGGACCAGGCAGACCGGCCTCACTGGTCCCATAGAAGGCACACTTGTAAGTATGCCCCCCCCAAATGTATCTCCTGTCCTTTCCCCATTCCCTAAAATGCAAGAGTGCCTTAAGGGGGGGATCCAGAACCCTTGATCCCATGTAGTTTGCAGGGGGGATAATCTGCTGGAGAATTGGTGCTGGAGCCTGGGCAGACCAGGGACATCACTGGGAGTCCATCCAGTGAACATATGTAAATGCCTGCATTTCCCTTGATCTTGCACAATTAGTAAACAAACAATAAAAGTGCAGTGCTAATCTTGAGTCCAGTGGGATCTTTCAGACCCAGAAAGATTTAGTTGAGGTAGAAGCTTTTGTGTGCATGCACACTTCCTCAGATACAGTGAAGTGTGCATGCACACAAAAGCTTCTACCTCAACTAAATCTTTCTGGGTCTGAAAGGTCCCACTGGACTCAAGAATAGTTTTGCTGCTTCAGAACAGGTACCCCACCTGAATTGAAATGACATGTATGAAAAATTTCCAAAACCAGATGGCAACCCTAGTAAGTAGTGAACTATAAAGGGCTGGAAACTATAAGGTTTAACTATAAGAACTGGTGGTTCAATTCATTTGCATATACCGTTTCTGTAATCCTCTGTAGCAGCCCGTAGGGGCCGGCCTCAGGAGCAGCAGGCACCAGAGGAGGAAGAGGAGGAGGAGGCAGCAGCTGCAGAGCCCCCCTCCCCCTCCAGGACAGGATGAGCCTGTGGCTGAAGGTACACAAATGTTCAGCAGGTTGGTGGATGGGACAGCTGGGGAAAATAATACTGGTCACTCAATTCACTGCTCTGAACTGGTCTTCCATGCAGATGTACAAGAGCAGCCAGGGCAACCTGAGGAGGAGCCTGCGCAGGGAGCTGCAGCGCTTGGTAAGCATCCATCAGCAGTACAGGTGACCAGTCCTGAGGAGGGCTGGAGTTTCTCAACAGCGAGAAGAAGGGGGAAAGCAAATCCCACCCTGAGGCCCACAACCCCCAAGAGGTAGAGAGGGGTGTGCGTAGGGACAGAGGAGTTGTGATTTCATCCTGTTTATTTTCTGTGCCCGGTTGTGCCAAACTAGTATATAGTTAAAATAAACCTTTTTTAGTTACAAGACCTGATGTGCCCTGACCACGTGGTCCTCCCTACTCTGCACATTACCAGAGGCAAAAGGGAGGCCAGGGAACCAAAATGGGCCCAAACCAGAGGGGTTGCCAACTCTCCAGGGGTGCCCAAAGATTGTGGTACCCGCTTTCCCAGGTTGGGGGATCAGTCAGAGGGGTCTCACTGTCCCTCGAGGAAGATGGTGTGAATTCAGTGAGCAGTGGCACCAAATTACGAAGGGAAATAGCCCCACCAGGCAGTGTGGGCAGGCGAAAACATGGACTTGTGAGCTACAGACCGGCTGCTCAGTCTCCCAGGGCTGAGGGCGGGTCCCCATTTCTTCACAAATGAGGGGAAGGTGGCATGGCAGGCTAGGACAGCCTGTTCAGTCCATGCTGAAAGTTCCAGGTTCAGTCCTAAGGTGTCAGGTGATACTACCCAAGCCTGTGCACCATGAGAATCTCTTCCATTCTAAGAGGATGGAAGCGAATTGGAGGCACCAAAGAAGCTCCCTGTGTTCATGTATCTATTGATCACCTCTGTATTTTCAAAAGGGGGAGAATGGCCACCAGGGCATTTGCAGATGGAGGCGGTCCTGGAGCCCTTCCGCATGGAAGTGCGGGCCAGCTGTGAGTAACAGATGCATGTTTTCTTTAAAGAGGGTACGGTGGGTGGTGATGCATTCTATTCTTGGTGCTTGGGAGGGGGTCAACAGTGGGAGGGCTTCTAGTGTCCTGGCCCCACTGCTGGACCTCCTGCTGGCACCTGGATATTTTTGGCCACTGTGTGACAGAGTGTTGGACTAGATGGGCCATTGGCCTGATTCAACATTGGCTTCTCTTGTGTTCTCTTATGGGTGGAATACCGTAAAGTCCAGCAATATAAACTAACCACTGTGCCTTTCCCCAACAGTGGATGCCATACACCATCGGCTAGAGGCCGTGGAGGGTGCTGCCAGGCCTCCTGGGAGCCCATCAGTGGTGGAGCTCTTAGAAGCTATCCGCACAGAAATGCGGGCCAGCTGTGAGTAACAGATGCATGTTTTCTTTAAAGAGGGTACGGCGGGTGGAATACCGTAAAGTCCAGCACTATAAACTAACCACTGTGCCTTTCCCCAACAGTGGATGCCATACACCAGCGCCTTGAGGCCGTGGAGGGTGCTGTCAGGCCTCCTGTGGACCCACCAGAGGGGGATGCTGGTGGCCACTGATATTTGTATATAGTTTATTATTCTGTACATAGTTCATTTTCCAACCGTTTATATTTCTTGTTGTATTCTGTTGTCATTTTGTTCTACCTACTAAAACTTTTTACAAAAGGTGAATCATGGTTGTCAGTAAGTGATATATCCCCCTTGATATGTTTTAACCTCTGCTGTGCAATGATACCTCTTGCATCTCTGCTGTGATTTCCTAGGAGGAGTGTAGTGTGATAACCCCCACCCCCACCCCCTGCCCCATTACTTTTGGCAGGAATGACCAGAGAACACCAGATTGTTAGCAAACCAGGGCAGCAAACCAGGGCAGAGATGAGACCACACAGGAGAATCTGAGTCTTATGATTGCGAAACAAAAAGGCAAAACTTTTATTTCAGAACAGATAGATAGTGACAAATTAGGATTCCCATACCCACCCAAACCCACCATAAGGAACTGTCTTAGTGTGCAAAAGGAAGCTGCACTTTATTCAGTGTTACAAACCACAGACATCAATGCAGCCCGCACCCTTTGACCCCGTGCTGTGTGTCTGCGATCAGACAGTAGATCGGGGGGGAACAGGTAGTACTTGCATGTCCCCTGAGCCCAGGGGCTCAGCAAAGTGTCCCTTTTCTTCACAAATGTTATGGAGAACCACACATGCTGCAGTGATGGGGGTGAAGTCCTTCTCCTGGAGACGTAATCTTTTACTGAGGCATCTCCATCTAGATTTCAGTCTTCCAAATGCATGCTCCACCACAATACGTGCCCTGGACAGCCGCTTATTAAAAAGTTTCTCCATCCGGTCAGTGGGGGTTCTGAATGGTGTCATAAGCCACCCTCTGATGGGATAAGCCCCATCAGCCAGCATCAGTGGGGGGATAGTCACTCCATTCACAGTGATGGTGGGGTTCCCTGGGACAAACACCCCACCATCCATCGCCCTGCAGAGCTTAGATGCCCTGAAAACACTGGCATCATGTCTCTTGCCTGACCTGCCAATCTCAGCATCAATAAAACGGCCTGTGCTGTCCACCGCTCCCTGAAGCAGAATGGAGTGACCGCCTTTCCTGTTTATGTAAATGTGTGCCCGATGAGCTGGGGGAGCCACCGGTATGTGGGTCCCATCGAGTGCACCGATGCAATTTGGAAACCCCAGTCTGGAGAATCCATCCATTATCTGTATGGGAAGAACAGCAATGATATCTGCAATAAGTTTTCAATTTAATACCAGGAATACTAGCTACCTGCTACTTGTGACAATACCTTCAGTACAGACATAGAAATGGGGAACAAACGAAGGCCACTAGGTATATGACACATATCCACATTGCAGTAGCACAAATGCCATTACAGAATAGTGAGAGTAAGTATCAATGGAAACAGCAGGGAGTTACTTAGGGCTAATTAATCTGTGGAACCCAAACCACAGTTTTGTTCTTCCAGAACTATAAGACCATCACTCACTAGTACAGTTAGTCCCTCTCTCCCACCCCTTGGTTTATTACTGAACCTACAGATGACCCTTGGCAAGCATCTGTGCAAAAAGAACCCCACTGAACTCCTCCTGAAAATAAAGAATCCATACTCACCGATCCAACCTCATTGCCAAGGCAGACCTTCTTTTTGAAGAGCTCCTCCAAAATTGCTAGGCACACCTCCTTCACAATAAGGAATCCGGTTGACAGGCCCACACCGAACTGCTGTTTGAGGTTCCGGAAGTATTCCTGATTGGCCAGGTACCATAAGGCGATGCCCAGCCTTTTCTCCACTGGTATGGAGACTCGAATGTGCGTGTTCTGCCGCTCCAGGCGGTGCCTCAGGGTGCCAGCCAGTTCAAAAAGGTTGCCCTAGACATCCGGAAATTCTTGAGCCAATCTTCATCAATCCATCTGCCCATCACATCGCTGTCCCACCAGTCCGCACTCCTCTCTTTCACCCACCAACGTCGAGGGACTGTATGGGCAGCAATGACAGGTGCCCATGCCCTGATAGATGCCCTCCGGTTGTACCTGAAGGGTGCATGGGTCATGGCAGGCATGTCAGTTCTCCTCCCCCCTCCTCCTGGAGAGATGGAGGTAGTGCGTAAGCACCTCACTCAAAGCTGCTGTGCTGCTGATCATCATCTGCAACACCTCCAGGATCAGTTGCAACAAGGTAGTTATGGAGACCATGACTATGAGCTCAGTAATCTCTCTCACAGTCACACAAAAGTCACACACAGTCACACACTCTATCCCACCAAGCCTGCCACTCACCAACTTCAACCCACAGAGATGAGGGGTTTGCCTCCCTGCCCTTTATACCTGGGTCCAGCTGTGCGCCAGCCAGTTGCCTCTTGGCATGGATGGGGGCTCATCAGGCTGGGTTGGCATGGATGGGGGCTCATCAGGCTCTCTCCAATCAGTGGTGCCCCGATGTCCCGCCAGAAGCCTCTATCCAATGGGGTGCTTGTCTCCAGGTGGCAGATGTAGCCATCGCAAGTCTCCCAGTGGAGTCCAGGCATTCCTATGGGATCGCTATGGCGCTGTTTTATGGTTCCGTTATATCGTTATAGCGCTATAGCGCTCTAAAGCGAACGTTCGGGAAAAAAAAACCGCGGCGGGAAACGGCGGGAAAACAAAGCGGTGCAGTCTGAAATGCCAACCCGCTTCTGATTCGGCTCCTTTCCGGTAAGGTCAAGCCATGTGTGAAATGGCAGCCCTGTACCGGTTTACTTCAAGACGAATCAGAAACGGCTTCAATCCGGCAGAATCTCGGTAATGTGAAATTCCCCAGAGTCATCAACCATTCCATGGAGGTAGCAAGTGAGGAGGATGTTGCCCATATCTGTAGACTTCTGCAAATGTGGGAACTGTAGCCTCTGTTCAAACTGGGTCACTGGTCACTCCTTCAGCCATGAAGTATCTGTAGACGAGAGCAGTGGCTCACAAAAGCTGATCCCCTGCCACAAATTTTCTTTGTGCTTTTGAAGCAGTTCTTCTCCAGGTAGGCTCGCCAGCTCTGAGTTGGGAAATACCTGGAGATTTTTGAGGTGGAGCCTGAGTGGTGGGTATTGCCTTCTGACACACATCTGGTGATGTCAGGGGGTCTGGCATATGCAAATAAATTATGCTAACGAGTTATGCTAATATGCTCCTGCACCTCTTTTTCTACAAAATGACCCCTGTTTATATATGAATTAGAGAGTTACCCTTTTACCACGTGTTCAAGTTTTCTGAGTGCTTGAATTGCAAACTGCCTTGAATGCAATAGCAGAAAGGCAGTATTATAAATGTATCAGACAAATAAATATTAAAAGTGATGATTAAAAAATAAAAGCAAAGTCCAAAGACAGTAATACAGCCTAAGACATGGTGCCTGAGAGGTCATGCTTGTTTCTGGCCAGCTTGAAAACAGGCATGAGGGTTCACACTCAGATTTCAACTTGAAGTGTAGAATTCTGCCTTGAACATGTGCCCCACATTTCATCCCAGTACCCCATTGTTCTCAGACTTAGTGCACGAAAAACAAACTGTCCAAGAAAATGCTGAAATTAGCCAGTCATCAAACTAAAGAATTCATTTCACTCATCCAATAAAACGTAATCAGTAAATCAAGTTGTACTGTGAAACACGGAGAATGAACCTATTTTATCAAGGTATTCTCTTACACTGAGAATGAACCTATTTTATTAAAGTGTTCCCTTTCTATATTTACCTACCTGTACCTGGAAGGGCACTCACAAGTCCATGAAGTCCTAGTTCCTATGAAGCTGAGAGTGATAAAGCAGAGCCTGGCAAAATCACATATACTGGCTACTTGACTGAGTATGCACCAACCATGACATGGAAGCTGTCATGGGGTCATGGAGCATCACCTGATCTGCTCTGGCCTATGTGCATGCTTCCTGCAGTTCCATGTTTGGGCAGAGCAAGGTGGTGGCATATGAGCAGAATACCTGCCTGTTACAGTGGACACAAGCACATCCTGCCTCTACATGCACGCACCTGTGTGTAAAAGCCAATGTGCATTCACTTTACAAATGAAACCAGGGACCAGTACCTGGATAAGTTTGCATCACACGTTCAACTGTACATGTATGGACTGTAACACGAGAATTATACAATGCATATATGAAGAATAATCAAGTGTACACGGATTGTACACGCATTCACTGTAACTTGTGAACAAAGTCATGGCCTTGCATTGCGGCCATCTCCCGTTTAACAATCCCACTTCATCCCTTTAGATCTCTATCTGGGTAGGAACAGGAGGTAATGCAAAAGACATCTCTTATTTGGGAAGAAATGGAAGCAAAGGAGAGGTGCTAGAATGTACAAACTCCAGCAGACAGATTACAACAGCAATCCCATACTGTCCCACTATTATTTAAGGCTACCATTTCTTTCCCAATGTACCATCTGTGCTGCTCCCAACACTACAACAAGCAGCCATTCAAGGAGATCAGCTTTTCCGTGTGAGGAAATGATTCACCTGTTCGATTTCTGTCACACAGTGGAAACAAGCCAGTGTCTCCTGGGTGGAAGCAAAAGATGTAGTAATGCTATTTCCATTTATCCCAAATTAAATTCTGTCTTAATGATACTAGGATTGACAACTTCCATGAATAAGAAAGAAGTATCTTAATTTAGAGGAACTCTATTCTACTAGAAGTCAATTCAAATGCTTTCCATTTCACATTGGCTCTCCCTGCAGATGTAAAATAAGGTTCTAGGTTTAAGGCCATTATCTGAACAAGAGAGGATTCAACCAAGCAACCCATTTCAGCTGCTGAGTGTGGGAAAACTGTGATTCCTTCATCAGAAACACTACATGATCCCACAGGACACCATAGTATTTCGAAAGGGCCCTTAGACAGTGGCTTTGGGGTGAAGACAGATATGAAGAAGTAGAACTAGACTCCAAGGGCTCTTCCTGTTAATCCAGATGGGCCAATTTTTCCTTTCTCGTATTGAATTCTGAAGACCAGAGTATTATCAAGAACTAGGCAGCTCCTCATCTGACCACATTCAAAGATACACCAGAAGTGAACCTGTGTACAGGGCCAGCCCCAGGTGTCTGGGCGCCCTAGGCAGGACAGTCTGGGGCGCCCACCCCACCGGGGATGCCAACCTCCTGGTGGGGCTTGGAGATGGCCCAGCGCCTGGGAGAACCGGGGAAGGGGCGGGCTTAGAACGCCCCCCTTCCCTCCCAGGGGTGGCGGCATGGCTCTCCCAGGTGCCTCGCACTCGCGAGGCACCCAGGAAAGCTGGGGCTGCCGGCATTGGGCGGCCCGGGGGCTTTTCACGGGGGAGTGGGGGGCATTTTGGCGCCCCTGCAGGGCTGGCGTCATAGGCTCGCCTAGTGGGCAAGCCAGCCCTGCCTGTGTGCGTAGTGTGTCATCACTTCACAGCTGACTTATGGTGACCCCAGCCCAAGGGGCTTTCAAAGCAAGAGATCTTCAGAGGTGGCTTGCCATGGCCTTCCTCTGCAGAGTCCTCCTCGGTGGTCTCCCTTCCAAGTAGTGACCCTGCTTCGCTTCCGAGATCTGACGAGATGGTGAGAGGGTTGGAATCCAAGTCTTATGAGGAAAGGCTGAAAGAGTTGGGTATGTGTAGCCTGGGAAAGAGAAGGCTTAGAGGGCACCTGATTGCAGTCTTCAAATATCTGAAGGGCTGTCATGTAGAAGATGGAGCAGATCTAATCTCTCTTGCTCCGGATTGCAAGACTAGATCTAATGGGTGGAAATTACAAGGGAGTCAATACCGGCTAAATATCAGGAGAAACTTCCTAACTGTAAGAGCGGTTGAGCAGTGGAACAGACTGCCTCAGGAGGTGGTGGATGCTCCTTCACTGGACGTTTTCAAGCGGAGGCTGGACGGCCATCTTTTGGGTATGTTGTAGGGCTATCTTTTGGCTATGTTCCTGCAGAGTGCAGGGGGTTGGACTAGGTGGCCTGCAAGGTCCCTTCCAACTCTAACATTCTATGATTCTATACCCTGTGGCTTTCCCTCTACAGAAGTGAATCTAGGTCTACAATTATGTATGACCCATGTGTATGACCCTTCTGAGGAGCTGCGGTGGCTCAAGTGGTTAAGACGCTGAACTGCAGGCTGTGGAAGGTCAGTAGTTCAGCAGTTCGAGACCCGAGAGTGCCGCATGATGGAGTGAGCTCCCGTCTCTAGTTCCAGCTCCTGCCAACTTAGCAGTTCGAAAGCAAGAAATTGCAAGTAGATAAATAGGTACCACTTTGGTGGGAAGGTAACAGCGTTCTGTGTGCCTTGGTGTTTAGTCATGCCAGCCACATGACCATAGAAACATCTTCAGACAGCGCTGGCTCTTCGGCTTTGAAACGAAGATGAGTACCGCAACCCTAAAGTCGGATTCGACTGGCTTTCGAGCAAGGGAACCTTTACCTTTATGACTCTCCTGTGGCTGAGTCAGCATTTGATTCATTGGTAAATATTGGTAAACAGTAATTTCTAGATTACTGTTACAACTTTCCCTACCCTTTATTATTTAAAAAAAAAAAACCCCTCTCTCTGTAATCGTAACCCATAATAGGACTGGGGAAGCGTTCACGAACAGCAGATCAGTGGTCCATCTTTTTTTTTTCTCAACTGGCAGCTTCAGATTGTAGGCAAGGGCTCCTGTGGCTGAATTCTCCTGCAGAAGAAAAAATTTCACCACATGAAACCACGGAGGTGATGGCTGGGTCCTTCTCAGGACTTGGGGCAGGGAGGGTTTGGGGTCTGTGTGTGCATGTGTGGAAAGCATGCGTCCGAAATGGTGCAGCTGGAAGAACAGGCTTCACACCTCATCTGTCAAGGACAAAAATTCAGGAGCGTACCCAGGGCCGGCCCCAGGTGTCTGGGCGCCCTAGGCAGGACAGCCTGGGGCGCCCACCCCATCAGGGATGCCAACCTCCTGGTGGGGCCTGGAAACGGCCCAGCGCCAGGAGAGCTGGGGAAGGGGCAGGCTTAGAACGCCCGCCCCTTCCCTCCCAGCGGTGGCACAGCTTTTCTGGGCACCTCGCAGCCGCGAGGTGCCCAGGAAAGCCGGGGCTGCCAGCGCTGGGCGGCCCGGGGGGCTTTTCACGGGATGGGGGGCATTTTGGCACCCCTGCAGGGCCGGTGCCCTAGGCGAGCGCCTAGTGGGCGAGCCGGCCCTGAGCGTACCCCCAGATTACTCAATCAAATCACCTGTGTGCCCCATACTGAGGAACAAGAAGAAAATAGAAGGGCCACACCAGTCACAGGAGATAAAAAATAAGACCAAGGCTGATGATGCAAAATCAGGTAAAATACATTTCATTACTCAGTGAAAATTCCCCCAAATTCCCTAAAGGGTTCAATTTGACACCTAAAGGGTTAGATATGCCTCTGGTATTGTGGGGTAAAGTCCTTCCAGAGACCGCTTGCTACTGATCTTAAACTCGTTTTGAAGAATTACTGCAAGACAAAGAGGTCTGTAACATTCATTTAGGCACAGAAAAAGACTCTTTTAATTTTGAGCCAAAACCTGTTGGGCACTGGACAGCTTTATCTTATCTCTCTTATTTACAGGGAGTTTCTTCTACTCATGTAATCTCAAGGATAGAATAAGCTCTAGCGGTTTTGTATGCGATTGAGATTTTACGACCTGGATTTTGACCTTTAATGTAATATTTGTAATATAAAATTTTAATTATACCATTATTTATGTAAAATCAGTGGTGCAACTGTATATTATGTATTACAGATATCTCTGATAAAACCTGTTGGTGAATCACATATGGTATTTTGGGGAATTTTAACTGAGAAATAAAATATATATTTTACCTGACTTTGCACCATTGGCCTTGGCCTTATGTTTTATCTATACTGAGGAAAACACTCCCACCCATTTGGGAGTATTTTAGAAGCAAAGCCACATTATTTTCATTTGAAAAGGAACTATAAAAAAAGAGGGGGGGGGAGGTCTGATTAATTTTTTTCCCCATGAAGCAGAAAGCCACTAACAATCTAACAATCTCTCCAAATTAACTGCAGGACAAATCGTATCTCTTCAGCACGCTTTCCCTTTGCAATTATCGGAGTTTTCCACAGTAGGATCCAGCTATCTTAAAACTGCCTCGAACCATGAGGTAACGTCAGATATAAAAGTTTTAATAAATAAATAAATTAAAACATTGGAAGTACATTTAAAATGTCATTGGCACTTAGACTACCCTTACTTCTGAGCACACCCAAATGAAATTTAAAATCATGTCACAAACTGTGCCAAATAGAAACTGCTGCCAACTGACTCACACAACCAGTTATGGTTTGGGGAGGAGCAGACAGCTTTTATTAACACTTTGAGTACAGTGAAGCAAGAGAAAGGCGTGGCTTTTTTTAGAAGTCCACATCAAAAAAATCTCAATCCCCCCCATTTAACCACAATTCTGCATTGTCCTACATTTTACACATGCTAATATGTAGTTTTAAAAAAAGAAGAACTTCTGGATTCTGAAGGGGGAAATGAAGTTTTCTGTCTGTATACTGAAAACTCATGAACATATAAACATTTTACAAAGAATTTTGTTGAAGAGATTCCAGAACTCCATTCTGGCATCTTCCCCCAGAAAAAAAAGCTCTGGAGTTCACCTTTCCTGCAGAGCAAATTTAGAGCCCAGAGGCACCTTTAAGACCAACAAAGGTTTACTCAAGGAAGACACTGGACTCTAAATCGGTTCTACCGCTTCAGATCAGCACAGCTGCCCACCTGGAACCACCTTTCCTCCAAAATCACCCACTACAGAGCAACAGTTCAGGACTCAGAGCCCATGATCAAAGCGAAATGCGGAGTAACCTGATGGAAGCACATAGAGCTGGGACTGATTCACGTAGGTAGCCATGTTGGTCAGTAAGGGAGAAAAGGACTTCTTTCTCTACTTTCTCTATCCCAGGCATAATTTTTGTAAACCTCTATCATATCACCCCTAAATAGTCGTTTCTCCAAACTAAAGAGCCCTAATCTCTGTAAGCGTTCTTCACAGGGAAGGTGTTGTCAGATCTTAGGTCCCAAGTACTCTCGCAACACTCTCGAGGTAGCAAGATTTGTTTATTGAGAGTTACAGGTCATTCAAGCATATACAGAGTTCATGTTGGAACTGTCGGCCCCAGGCTAGGGCCAAACCTATACAGAGTGTAGGACCACCCCTGGTTCCCCAAGTGCCCAACCATCCATTCCCAAAGCTTCAAGCTCAATCCCATGGCCACCCCCAACATCTGCAAACTAACCATTATATTATCTGTGCTGCAAGGTCATGTTGACCGCTACAAGCTCTAGGCCAGCGAAGCAAAGATTTACATGCACACTCACTCCCAAAGAATGCACATAAACTAAAGCCAGTGGGGAAAATCAGAGAGGAGGAAAGGAGTTAACCCTTGATGTAACTGAACAGTACCGTCAGTGGAAAGCAACCCATGACAGGCCAGGCATGAGCTTGACAGGTGTTCAGTCCCCTTAATCATTTGGGTTGCCCTTTTCTGCAACTTCTCCAATCCTTTTTTGAGATACGATGACCAGAACTGTACACGGTATTCCAAATGAGACTGCGTCATAGATCTATGCAGGGGCAGTGTGATACTGGCATCCCAGCAAAGATTGATTCCCAAGACCTGCAGCAACCATTTTGTGGCAATTGCTAAATTCGTCAGTGAGTGCCAAGTCCTCTGTCAGTTTATCAAACAGGGATCGTTTCTGAGACTGTCAAATTCCACATTCACTGTGACACAGCATGTATTTAGAATTATGTACCTTCCTGCCTGAAGCAAAGCACATGGTGTTTTGGGGGGTTTTAGACACTCCTTCAAAAATTTCCTTCTCTCTCTTTCCCACACGTACAGCTTTACAGGAGAATGTCTTTTATTTGCCAACAAAACCAGACACCTTGTTCTAATCTAGCGAGATCTAATCCTTTATTTTAGCACCAACTTGAACAACGGCTAATTTTAGCATTTGGCAGGTCTGGGACTACACCTACGGCTGTACCAAGACTACATAGAACACTTCTGCTAACCTGGACCCCTTGTGGTACACAGGAGGGCAATGAATTGATCAAAGAACCCTTCCTTGATTACTCTGACAGGGAAATTTTTGAAGGCCCTGATGAGAGGTTCACTATGTCTTCATTATTATTCACTATGTTTTCATTGTTGTTTACTATGTTTACCAATTTCTTAAATGCACATTTCAGCACTGTAATAATAATAATAATAATAATAATAACAACAACAACAACAACAACAACAACAACAACAACAACAACAACAACAACAACGACAGAATATTGGATTTATACCCCACCCTTCACTATCCAAAGGAGTCTCAGAGTGCTTACAATCTCCTTTCCCTTTCCCTCCCCACAACAGACACCCTGTGAGGTAGGTGGGGCTGAGAGGGCTCTTTTGAGAACTGCCCTTGAGAGAATAGTTCTGAGAGAACTTGTGACTGACCCAAGGTCACACCAGCAACTGCATGTGGAGGACTGGGGAATCAAACCTGGTTCTCCCAGATTAGAGTCCAGACTCCTAACCACTACACCAAATTGAGGAGAAGGAGGTGGTGGTGGTGGAGGAGGAGGAGGTGGAAGAGGTGGTGGAGGAGATTGGATTTATACTTGACTATCCGAAGGAGTCTCAGAGTGGCTTACAATCTCTTTTCCCTCCCCCTCCCCACAACAGACACCCTGTGAGGTAGGTGGGGCTCTGAGAGAGCTCTTTGAGAACTGCTCATGAGAGAATAGCTCTGAAAGAACTTGTAACCAACCCAAGGTCATCCAGCAGCTGCATGTGGAGGAGTGGGGCATCAAACCTGGTTCTCCCAGATTAGACTATGTGCTCCTAACCACTACACCAAACTTTGTAACTTGGTTACAAAGGCACCTTAACCCTAAATGTAACAGACATATACTCAGTGGTAGGCAGCTGTTCATGGTTTATGTCGTCATCTTCTAACCTCCTGTCTTATCTCTGAGGCTAGGCTCAAAACAGACATCACCAGCCATTTGTTTTGAGTACCAGATCTCCTTGAAGTAGGCACATACATTCTTAACATCTCCTAATGGTCCTGGCAGCATTTATGACATGGGCAGCATTCTGGCAAAGTTCAGGAATTTAGGACATAACAAAGATTTTAAGTCGTAATACACACAAAATGGAGTTGCTTTTGGTTAATTCCTCTGTCAGCTCCTCTGCATCTGAACTGGGCAATGGATGGATCAATTACATTTAAATAATTTATTCGTATAACCAAAGTCTCAGTATAGGCAGATTTTGAGATATTGACAGAAACAGGGCTATTTGGGGGTAGGAATGCACAGTAACAGAATTCCGACTGGCTCCTGAGTTTCCATGCCCAGCAGGAACTCATTAGCACAATAGGCCACACCCAACAGCAGAAACTCCTTAGGACTGGCCACATTAGGGGTGTGTGGCCTAACATGCAAAGGAGTTCCTGCTACAAAAAAGCCCTGGGTTTTGACAACAAACAAAGTAAACAGAATAAGAAGCAAATGATGGGTGTGGTGGGATGACCACACTTCTGGAAACATGGAGGTGTGGCCTAATATGCTAATATGCTGTGTTGTCAGGGGTGTGGCCTAATATGCTAATGAGTTCCTGCTCTTGGGTGTGGCCTATTATGCTAATGAGTTCCTGCTGGGCTTTTTCTACAAAAAAGCCCGGGACAGAAGCACAAGATGGTTTCCAGTCCTGGCTTCAGCTGAGGGCCGCCAGGTAGCATACTGTTTTTGTTTGGATGGCCTGGTCAAAGAGGGTGGATCAACACAGCAGGTAACAGGTACAGGTGAACACCCTGGCCAGGGCTATAAATGGCAGGATCCAAGGCTTGGATACAAATTTGATGTTTCCACAGATACAAGAAGTTCTGCACATAGAATATTATTTTTCATCTTCCCCTTTCCACGGCAGCCCAAAATGCTTTCCCAACTCCTGTTCCTAGGGGAGAGGGGATGCCAAGGCTGACAAATTTGTTCATGCCTTCCCTAATGGAACCGTGATATTCCTTGAAGGTTTCCTGAAGGTATCATAGATTTTCCAAGCACTGCTTCAAGCTGCCGGCTAGCACAGAGTTTGAACTTGTGGCTGCCAGGGGGACACAGCCTGGAAAGAGAACGTTCAGGTATATTAAGGGATCTGATGTTCTCTGATTTCCTTCCCATGGCATCTGTCCAATTCTATCGTTACAGTTTGGTGAAACAATACGGCAGTAATACAAGTGATTCATTCTCAGTCATATAGGTGAAGAAAGATCATGTGACTGGTTGGGAGTTTTCCTTCCAGCATTTGGGCTGCCCTAGCCTCTTACGCCAAGTCAGGGCGTGTCACGGAAAACTGCCTCCAGTGCTGGGACACAGCTGGGAATCTATTCTGCAGTCAGCACTGAATGGGCCAGAAAGTGATGGATGAAATGGAGCCGTCACAAGTTCAGGAGAAACAGCATTTGATGCAGAGGGACCTGCTCAGATATCAACATACTATAATAACCTCTTCCATGGGGAATTCAAAGCCAACTAGCCCTTTTTGAGAGGTTTGATTCTAAGGTTGGGGGTCACACGCAGTGTTCCCTCTAAGCTGAGTTAGTGTGAGCTAGCTCACAGTTTTCTAGCCTCCAGCTCACAGATTTTTGTCTCCGCTCAGGAAGAAAGGCTCCAGAGCAAGCTAATTTATGCAGCAGCCAAATTGCCCACTCACAGCTTTAATGCCAGTGGCTCACAAAGTGGAATTTTGCTCTCAAGGCTCCACAGCTTAAAGGGAACATTGGTCACACGTGCCTTTAGATCCAACATAGCTGTAAATGCCTGATGGATCTAAAGGGCACGATCAGACAGCAACATCTGGAAAAGGTCCTGCAGTTGTCAGCAACCCATGCTGCTCCACCACAGAAGCGGAGTTAAAAGACACCAGGGAAAGTCTGGTCCTAATGCTTGCCAACGGGCTACGGACGGATCTTCCCCATCTGATTGCTCAAGCATGCACTCAAGCCATCGGGATGGTCTGATCATCCTATCCCAGGTTGGTGCCATTCCCCCCCCCCATTTAGCAGTATGTGCATAATTGCATGCTCCATGGGGAACCCTCAGTGTGGAGGTACAATTCCTTGTTTATGCATATGGGAAATGGCAAAAAGTGGCATCTGATCACACAGTGATGGGCTGAGCCTGCAGCACAAAGGGATGTGTGATCTTGCAACCAGTGTTCCCTCTAAGCTGAGTTAGTGTGAGCTAGCTCAGTTTTCTTAGCCTCTGGCTCACACATGTTTGCCTTAGCTCAGGAAGGATGGATCCAGGGGAAACTAATTTATGCAGCAGCCAAATTGCTCTCTCACAGCTTTAATGCCAGTAGCTCACAAACTAGAATATTTGCTCACAAGACTCCATAGCTTAGAGGAAGCGTTGCTCACAACTGCAAGTCAAATTCCTCCGGAGGAAATACAGGCGCTTCCCCTCTGCTCCAAATGGTATATGTGACCGCAGCCCAGGACTGACTGACTATATTTGCGTTAGGAAAACTGTCTGATTAAATTGCTCTCATGGAACATTGTGGAATGGCTTAGTCAAATTAATGATTATCTCCTTTACTGAGTATCTAAGGAGAAGAAGAGTTGGATTTATACCCTGCCTGACTCAGAGTCTCAGGGCGGCTTACAAACTCCTTCCCTTCCTCTGCCTACAACAGATACCCTGTGATGTAGGTGGGCCTGAGAGATCTCTGGGAGAACTGCTCTTGAGAGAACAGCTCTGAGAGAACTTGTGACTGACCCAAGGTCACCCAGCTGGCTGCATGTGGAGGGGTGGAGAATCAAACCTGGTTCTCCAGAGTAGAGTCCGCTGCTCTTAACCACAACACCAAACTGGCTCCAGATTCAAGTCCACTAGCAGCATAGAAACCAACGAGATTTTTCAGGGTACAAGCTTTCAAGAGTCAAAGCACCTTTTGCCAGATACTATCCAAAGCTTCTTCTCCTCCAAATCCTATTGGTCTCTGATGTGCTACTAGACTTGAATCTAGCTGTTCTGTTGCAGACTGACACGGCTACCATCTGAAACTCTCTCTATTGAATGTTACTACATTTAATAGTATTTTGTTTCAGGAGGCTGAAACTGCTGTTGAACGGCTTTGTCACATATTTGTTCAAAGCAATCCCTAGGGTCAAAAGAGGTTGATCAGGAGTGCATTGTGCATTTCTGTGTCCACTAAGTTACAAGCCACTGGTATTCATTACTCCCCTTTCTTTTCTTTTTTTGTGCAAATGCATTGCTTCTTAGATTTAAAGTGACATGATAGAGGTTTACAAAATTAGTCACAGGATAGAGAAGTCAGAGAAAGAAGTCCTTTTCTCCCTTTCTCACAATACAAACTCGTGGGCACTCGATGGAATCAATGCACACTAGGCTTTTAGAAGTGATAAAAGGAAGTACTTCTTCACCCAAAGACTAATTAACACTGGCCTGATCCAACATGGCTTCTCTTATGTTCTTAAGTTAATTCAGTTTTTTCCTCCTGAAGCCATTGCAGGTTGGCCAACGCCTGTAAACCCTGGTCATCCATTTGAGAATTAATTATCATCTACACAGCCTAGGAATAGAACTGAGATTGTTGCCGGTATTTATACGATTTCTATGCTGCCCCTCCAGAGAACCTGCTCAGGTCGGCTTACGAAAGGATCTGTAGGTAGCCAGGGAGTGGTGCCCAGGAAATGGTTGTTTAGATGTGCTGCATAGAAAGGTCTGAGGAAAGGGCCTGAACAAAATACAAGGCCAATGGGGACTTGCAGAGGACTGTGATGGCTGGTGGGAGCAGATAAATTATGCTACACCTGTACACTGAGGGGGAGCCATGTCATTTTGGGCGATCTACAGCAGGTCTGCTGGACTTCCTTGTCACCAGGTAAGGCAGTGGTGGTGGACAGTGCCATCAAGAGGCGGCTGATGTTTTTTTTAAAGGCAAAAGATGAAAAGACGTGGTTTGCCGTTGCCTGCCTGCCTTTGGGGATCCTGCCACTGGCCTTCCTTGGTGGCCTCCCATCCAAGTACTAACCAGGGCTGACCCTGCTTAGCTTCTGAGATCTGAGCTAACTTGGGACATCCAGGTCACTACGAGGTGTTAAGCTAGGCTAATTCTCTCGAGCAGCAGGGACAGGACAGATTTCTGTGGCACTGGTTGTTAAAAAGTGGGTTTAACATGGCAGAGGCGAAGGCAGAGTGGTTTCAACAAGCAGCAGTTTATTGCACCTCAACAGGAATGCTTTACAGGGGGCAACTGCCCTAACTATATACACCTAAGCCGCTCCCAGTCCCCATGCGATTGGTGAGTTCAAACGGCCTCCGGGCTCCAGATTGGCTGGCTGCCCTCAGGGGCCAATCCGCAGGCAGGGTCCAGGATCCTGCCTGCCTTTGTTCTGCGACTTCAAGCTCCAACTCGGTGGCCTGCCCAGACATGCTTCCCTATGCTGGCTAAGTTATACTACAGCTTCTAGCCCCTGCAGCAGTTAAGCCTGAGTGAAAGATTGCACATGTCCAGACATAACACCAGTAAAGATAACTGGCCAGCATCCTGTAGCATCTAATGATGAAGGGAGGTGTTCCCAAGCCAGCCAGTCATTGGTAATATTGGAATGGAGCTTCCTAGGAGCTGGGGCAGCATCAGCTCAACCCGTCATGTCTGCCTTGCATGGGGGCAGGAGTTGGAGGGTTGGCACTTCCTGGCACAGGTTTCTGCGTGGGCTAGGATCACGAAGGAGATCTGAGATGCAGGCTGAATTGGGAACCAGGGTTCGGACTTGTAGTAACTCACACTAAAAGAGCAGGGAGTCTTTTAAATAATGATGCCGATCAACCATGAAGAAAACCTACCCCATCCCGTACCTTTAAGAAAGAACTTGAAATGTTTCTTTTAGGTTTTAAACTAGAAGAAATAAATGTGAGTAAAAGAACATTGATATGGTACATGGTAACAACTGCTAGAATAATCTATGCTCAAAACTGGAAAAATTAGAAAATTCCTGATCTCTGGGACTGGTTGAGAAAACTGCTATTTATGGCAGAAATGGACAAATGGACAAGAAAACTTAACAACTTAGAAGAAGAAACTTTCTTGGCAGACTGGAGTGACTTTAAAGATTATATATAGAGGTACTGGGAAATGAAAGATAGTGTTTTAGTCTGGGAAACTACTAATGATTTGTTAATGGTAAACAGTTAGTAAGCGTTTAGAGTAGTTATAATTAGTTTGAATTGAGTTACCTATTGTATTAGTATGTTAACAAGAATTTAACATGTTTTATGTTTGGTTTTGAATGGTGGAAGCAATGCTGGGAGCCAACAGGAGGGGAAGAGGAGTTTTGTAAAAAAGGATATGAGACATTATTGGACTAAGTTGTAATGCATTGTGTATCCTAATAAAACTTGTTATTAATAAAGAAAACCTATCCCATCCCATGGTTTGGTGTCTCGGATCTCCCTTCCGGGTTGTGAGGTCAGAAAGTCACAGCAGACTGAGTCAACAGGGTGGCATTCTGGGACTGCCTTGCTGTTCTTGCCAGGCTTGGCTTTCTTCGCCATTTCTTTCACTGCAGCTCCTCTTTGATTTTAATGCCAGCAAATGGAAGCGTTGTCCTTCTCGGCCTTCCCGAACTAACTCTGAAGTAGACTGATTTTGAAGCTATTGATTCCCCAATGAATGATGCATTATTACATCCAGTCGTGAACAGTCATTCATTTCCCTCCCTACACACACACACACACACTGCTCAGAGATAGCAAGAGACATTTTGGTGCCTGAGGCAGAAAATCCAAATAGCAACCTGCGATGACAGGTAAAAACAATTTTACTCTGCAGGGCGCTGAAAGGGGGAAAGGGATAATTGCTTTTAGGATCGTGTCAGCTGCTGTTTGAAATTAGTTTGAGAACATTTCAGAGTTAATTTTAAATTGACTTAATTGGATTTTAAACAGACTCACTGCTTGATGCGCGTGTGTGTGTGTTTTAACAAGATATTTTTATTTCTATTAGCAGGTTTTGTTAGTCAGCCTGAGCACCGCTTTGTAAAAAGGTGGGACACAGATCTTCAATAAGAAATTGTGGTACAGATTTGGCAAACTATTGTCATTATGGACAAATGTCTGTCCTCGAACCGGCCACCCAAGGCGGGCTTACAGTTGCTAGTTCTGGGTTGGGAAATTCCTGAAAATTTGGAGGGGTGGAGCCAGGAAAGGTGTAATTTGGGGAGGGGTAGTTTGGGGAGGTGAAGGACCTCAGAGGAGTGTAATGCCGCAGAGTCACCTTCCAAGGCAGCCATTTTCTCCAGAGGAACGGATCTCTCTTGTTTGGAGACCAGTTGAAAGTTTAGGAGATCTCTGGCCACCACCTGACCACTGGGCACCCTCGGTAGGCTGTCTGATACTCCTTAACTGTAATGTCGGCCTTGGGAGTCCTTGTGGGGTGGGATGGAAAAAGTGAAATCCTGTGTGTGCCTACTCAGAAATAAGACCCAGATTATTCAGTGGAGCTTACTCCCAGGAAAGTGTACAGAGGATTGATGCCTGAGTTACAAATCACAGTCTTATGCATCGTGAGCCAGTGCGGTGTGGCAGTTAGGGACGTGGATCTGGTCTAGCCAAGTCTGAATCTCCACTCTGCCATGGAAATTAGCGTGGTGTTTTTGGACCAGTCACTCGGAGCCAAACTACATGTTATGGAGGACACAGGTCCAACCCATGGCCACCAATACCATTTTACAGGAAACTTGAGAGCGGCTTAAAAATTGTCATGAGGGCCTATCCTGAGCGGGCCCACAGCATGGCAGCAACAGGTGATCCTGTCCCCAACCCCGCATCTTTCAAAGTGACAAAACAGGCTGCCCCTGGCTTCATTCAGCAGAAGAAAACTGCCAGCTGCCACCCTCAAGGCAAGCCTGATGAGGATCTGGCCCTTGTGGCATTTTTAAACAGCTAAATTTTCCTCTAAAATGTCATTGCTGGATATAGGTTGGGCCCATGTCTGTCATAACGTGTAGTTTGGTTCTCAGCCTAACTTACTTCACAGGGTTGTTTATGAGGTGGAGAAGTGATAAATGTTAGCCGCTTGGGGTCCTATGGGAGAGAAAGGCAGTATGATACACTTTTTTCAATCACACAGAGTGCCTACCACCCTCAACAACCTCTCTCCCACAAGTTTGGAGTTACAGGTAGGTCAGGAAGTCACATGTCTACTCAGCTCCCTTTAATAATTGCCCCTCACTCAAACACTGCCTAGAGTTATTGGGGTTAGGGACTCAAGCAGTGTTCCATTCACATACTGCCACCATTTATTCAGAGAGAGAGAGAGAGAGAGAGAGAGAGAGAGAGAGAGAGAGAGAGAGAGAGAGAGAGAATGTGTGTGAAAGAGCTTGGGTGTGTGGGTGGGTTTCTTTCCTTGAGACAACCAGCCCACAGGGTTAAACAAAGAAGTAATTAACTTTTATTTATCAGTTGAACATAACACTGAAGAAATACAGGCAGAGGTTACAAAGCTCCTTTCCGATAGCATTTTTAAACTGTTTATCTATTCCAGCATTTAGGATCCTTTGTTACAAATTTACCCTTTTCAATTAGCTTTCAGCAGCTCTTCTCCACTGTTTCACTCAGCCACAGTCTCTCAACTCTTCAGCTGTCATCTTTGAACTGCTGTTTTTAACTGTCACTCTCATTAACATTCCATCAGCTCCCATTGGTCACTCTTAGGGAGAGGTGAGACCTAACCTGTCCATCACAGTCAAGGTACAAATGAAGTAAGTAAATTTCAAACTGTTTCTTTAGAGTTACTATCTAATATATGATTATGGGAATGTTACTTCATTTATTCATTCATTTCAGTTTTTATACTGCTTCTCTTTGGTTAAGAGCTCAAACCAGTTTACAACAGCGTACAATTATATCAATTAAAATTGGTACAAAAATAGCAATAAAACCCTGTATTGTATAACACCAGGGCTCTTTTTGTAGCAGGAACTCCTTTGCATATTAGGTGACACACCCCTAAGGTAGTCAATCCTCCAAGAGCTTACAGTAGCCCCTGCAAGAATTGCTCTGTAAGCTCTGTAAGCTCTTGGAGGATTGGCTACATTAGGGGTGTGTCGCCTAATATGGAAAGGCATTCCTGCTACAAAAAGAGCCCTGTATAAAATAATACAAAATACATGAAACCAATCTAATCCCAACCATAAACCAGAGAATCCTACAAATGACATCAAATATTACAATACCAGCAAGCCTTACAACAGAGAGATATTATGAGCCAAAGGTATGTTGGAATAGTTCTGCCTTACAGAGTCTCTGAAATGTCATCGAGTCCTGTTGAGCACAAATGTCTTCTGACAGCGTGTTCCAGAGGGAGGGTTCCACAATCATGAAGGCCCCCTCCCACAGTGGGAAAAAATAGCACTACCTTGTGACCCTAGACTACTAGCAAGCCCTACAAAGATGAGTGAAGGGAGGGATCATAATGGGTGAGGTCGTCCCATAGGTATGAAGGTCCCAGACTATTATGGGCTTTAAAGATATGGACCAACGCCTTGAATTGGTCCAGAAACTAACTGGTAGTCAAAGCAGCTGCTTCAAATATCATGTTGCCTCTGGTGAGGAACACATTCCCTATCTCTTGACTAGACCGATTGCTCTCCAATGCATGGCAGTGTTACTAGAACAAGCAACGCTGGTCATGCCAGGTTGTAGAGTGGAAGCAAAGAAAAAGGATTTTGCCAGCATGCCTAGGTAGTTTTGATGAGAGCCAGGAAAAAGGACAGAAATAAATCCAAGTGAAAATTAAGTGTCCAATTGGCAAGGATCATTGAGGGGGGCATTAAGGACATTGTTTTGGAAAGAATGGAACAGGCTTCACTTGGGGCCAAAATGGAACAGGCTTCACTGGGCCAAAATTCAGCACAGCCCGATTTACAAACCATCACACTTTTGTGGCTGCCTGTTCGTTTTTGGCTCCCATTAATGTGCTGGTTCTTACTAGGTTTGCCAGCTGCTGGTAGGTAAATATCTGGAGATTTGGGGGGTGGAGCCTGAGGAGGGTTGGGAAGGGGGAGACTTCCACGAGATATAATGCCATACACAGGTCCCGGTCACATGGGGCATTTGCCCCGCTGAAGACATGGTAGCCCTGCGGGGTTTCCGGGTGGGATCACACAGGCACATCTGGGAGATGTAGCACTCCTGTGGCCAACACGCAGCTTCCCTCTGAAGCTGCAGAATAAAAAACTACCAGGAAAGGAGCACTAGTTTTTGGAAACCCTGGGGCAAAAGCCGGTGTCTGATCTCGGAAGCACCAGTATCCCGTGGCATCCGACGCCCACCCATGTCCCGGGGCGAACCGGATGTTGTAAGTTTCCATGGGATGCGCACCAATGCCAAATGACACATGCGCACACACCAACAGCGCCCCCCCCAATGGTGCATGCACACATTACACCAGTGTGGCTTGTGTGCTCGTGCTGCACCACTTTTTTGCCACGTTGCAGCATCGCAGTGTGATCGGCGCTAAGAGCTGGAGCATGGCAACTCAGTGGACAGTGTGATCGGACTACCACGCCTTTTTTTGCTCCGGGACAAACAGCCACGCCTCCCCTCCGCGTTTTCTGGCCCGTATGACCGGGGCCACAGTCTACCTTTCAAAGCAGCCATTTTTTTGCAGGTGAAGTGATCTCTGTCGCCCGGAGATCACTTGTAAGCCCTCCACAAGCTGGGACTGACATATCTAAGGGACATTTCTCCCTATATGAGACCAAATCCCCATTATGGTCATCTCGCTAAGATGGTCCATCCGGCCAGTAAGATTCTTTTTACTCAGGGCTTTTCAGTTCAGCTCCAGAGCTCTGTATGGGTCCACCAGAGGAGCGTAAGAACTTAGCTTTCCTCACTGGCTTTTAGACAAAGGTACAAAACTGGACGGTTTCACAGATCTTCTAAACTGCGCTTTTTATTTGACAATGTTTTATCATGGATTGATCCCTTCATGTCTGGTGTTGTTGGGTAGGACCATTTTATCTTGTTGGGTGTCATAATTGTATTATAACTATTAGCTTTCCCCCGCTGTCATCCAGACATTTTGTTAGCTGCCTTGAGCCGTTTCGGGGGGGAGAAGGAGGTGTGATGCAGGCATTTTAATAGATCGAAGGATGGATGGATGCCGGCTAACTGGAAGAACAGATTAAAGGGAAAGAAAGATAAATCTCTGGAAGAATGGAAACCCTGCTTGAAAACAGAAGGAATGGAGTGTGGGAGTGTGCTTTGCAAAAAAAAAAAAAGAGAGAGAGAGAGATGGATGAATGAACAGGAAGATGGATACGCCGCTGACAGGCATCCCAGAAACATCTCAGATACCCAGGTAATTAATGAGGGGTGGAGCTGGGAAAAATAATGAACAGTGGCATGGACTGTGAAGAGACACCATGGCAGAGACAAATGATCTGAAGAGGAAGTACAAAGAAGAGTGAGCAGGGAAGGCTAAGAAGCAGGCAGAATTTAGGGAACGAGTAAGATTACATGGAGCAAGAGGTAAAATAAGGGGAAACCGACTCTGTCCATTATTTGCGGTGCTGTGTGTGCCACCAGAAAGACACTCCTATATAGCTTGGATCCATAATTAAACTGTAAAAACTAGAAGGTGGCTGAGTACAGACTGGCAGTTTGCTCCGGTAGCCAGTCGTAGCAAAAAAGCCCCGGATTAAACTATACCGGGTTTTCCCGTTCACACAGCGGGGGCAGCTGCCGGAAGATACGGGACGGAGGCGCGAGGGAGCATTCAGGTGGGGGGGAAGGCGCACGGAATACTGCGCAAATCACCTGAGCCGTTGATGTGCGCATGCGTGTGTGTGTGGTTGTCTGGGTAACCTACGTGATGTCTGGGGGTCTTTTTTCCAGAGGCGGCCCCTGTGGCGGAGGGGGGGTCCGGACACCCGAGGCACCTGTCACGCTGGAGTCCCAGTCAGCCTCAGATACTGGTATGTCCCCCTGTCGGCGGCCCATGAGGGTGCTCTAACAGCTTGCCACTACTGACACAGGCCCACCCATGTCCTTTCAGGGGGTCAGGAACCAGGTCCTGCTGGCTTCCAGGACGTGGAGGTGGCCGCCAATGCACCCACCCTGGCCTCACTGGCAGCCCGTCTGATGGCCCTTGCAGAACAGACGGAACGGCGATGTGAGTATGTCATGGCGGCATGTCCGGACCCCTCCGTGAGGGGCCTGGCCACGGTGGCCACCGACGGCGGGCTCTAGGGGGGGGCCATGCCAGACCCCAGGGGTCCCTGCTGCCACCACACTGTGCTGTCTGGCGGGGGCGCACATGTCACAGTGGGGTGGCTGACCTGGCCCATGTTTGGCTTCCCCCACAGTTGAGCGCATGGTGCACCTCCTCAACATCCAACAGCAAGGCATGCGGTGCATGCGGAGGGATCTCCAGATGCTCCTCGCTGCTCAGGGCCACCAGCCCAGGACAGAGGGCACGGACACAGAGGCCCTGCCCACCGACAGCAGCCACGATGGATGAGTGGGCCTCCTGATGGTCCAGATGGGCACGTCTAGCCTCGCCGCCCCTACCGCTTCACTGTCCCCCGCAGGAATGAGGCTGACACAATGGGCCACATACGTGTGCTAATGTTTATTACCCGGTTTACCCCACACCCCAGTCGACTGCTCCAATAAATGTTTTTTCATGCTCCCACCACCTGTCTCTGCTGCCCTTCCTTCGGGGGTGCATGGTGGGCTTCTGGTCTGCCACTGCCACTCCAGAGACTGGGCAGGGTTTGTCCACGGGGCTCAGCTGGGTGGTGAGTAGGGGGCCCTCGTCTGGCCCTGGGGCCTTCCACTCCGGCATGCTGCCCTTCCCCTGAGGGCGCCGCCATGGCCACGACTGACAGCCCTGCTGACCCCCCTCTGCCGACCTTGGCCCGCCATGCCGCAGCCACATTCTGGGGCGGGGGCCACGCCACGTGGCTCAGCCACGGATGTGGCTATGCGAGTGAGAGTGTCCAGCGTCACCTGCAGGAACTCATGCGTGGTACAATTTGTTTCACGCTCCTCCTCCCTTAGGTGGCGCATTTCTTCCAGGAAGTCCTGGTGCTCCCGGGCGCTTCGTTCTTCCAGGGCATCGTGGTGCCGGTCGGCCTGCTCCAGGAGCCTCTCGCCCACTCTCTGTAGGGCTGACACCTGCTGCCTTCATGCCTGGGTGACCGCCATACTGGTGTTGGGGGACAGTTGGGCAAGGGGGGGGGCAGGTGGCACATCTGCGGAGAGGGGGACAGGGACCCTGGTCATCGTGCCTGTGGTTCTGGGTCACTGTGCCCCAGGGGGTGCTGTTCCTGTGGCCCACTGAATTGTGGGAATGGTAGCCCTCCTCAGGGAGCTGCAGCTCTGGAATCCAGCCATTCACAGGGGCCACCCCTAGTTGTGATGATATGCATCACCATCTGCCCTATGCCTTCCCTTGTGCAGGAGCCCAGCATGGCCACTCACCTGCTGCGTCCTGGCTCCCACGTCGGGGGGTCCAGTCCCTCTCCAGACTGCCAGCTCCTGGGGGGCCTATGGTGGTGTGGGGGCAGGGGTAACAACTGGTCAGTCCCATGGGCACAGGGAGGCCCTTTCCCAGGGCTCCGGCTGTCCCTGCCACATCCGGGTGAGGGGGGGCTGAGACCATGGCCATGGGCCGCCAGACCCATGTCTCAACTCTGGACCATGTGCAGGGGTCCTCCGTGGCCTCCACCACTGGGCTGACTCCCCGAGGGCCAGCAGCGAGCGTGTACCGTGGTGGCCATGGTTCCCCAATGGGCAATCTGGCTACTCCTGGCGTGGGCAGGGTCTGTGTCCTTACCCGGCTGTGGCTCCTCCTCCACGATGGTCTCGTCCTCAGGATCCTCCGGGTCCTCTTGTGCCGGCTCGAGGGTGTCTACATAGGGAAGGATGGGGCAGGCTGCAGCTGCTTTCAGGGGGGGGGCATGTGGTGCGGCCAGGCATGGACGGCGTTGCCTGTGTGGGCACTCCTTCCATCTGCCTGCATGGGGGTGTGGCCCATACTCGGTGGGTTTGGCCACCGGGCATAAGGGGTGCTGGCCTTCACACACCCTCTTCGCCAGCAGTGGAGATCGAATGGCCAGGGGAGGATGACTGCAGGCTTCAACCCCACCCCTCGCTTGTGCTGTCCGCCCGGCTGGTTAACTCCTTTGCCTTCCCTGGACCTGTGAGCATCCTGTGAGCGATGCCCTCCACAGACCGTGGGGTCCCCAGGGCTGACCTTCATCTTTCTGCACTACTGCCAGTGCAGGTATGCGTCACCACTCAGGCTGCCGCACAGGTACTGTGGCCTGGGGCTCTGATTCCTGCGGCAGGACACCAATCCATATGATGTCGGCTATGCTGCTGTGAGCCGCTAGGGAGTGCTGCTGGCTCGGGGGGGGGGCGGGGGACCTCAGACACTTCCCACCCTTTGCCACACCCACCTGTGCTGGGACTTGTAACTGGCCCAGGGGCACATTGACAGGTCCATGGGGAGGCGCGTGGCCACACGCTGGGTTCCAGTGGCCTGGGGACCTCCCAGTGCAGTACTAACCTGACCTGCCACACCCACACATTCACCATGTGGTTGGGTGGCAGGGCCTGTGTGATGGGAGACATGCCTGGGCCAGGGTTCCTCGCCAGGTCATGGACTCTGGCCCCACCGCCAGCGTCTGACTGTTGCAGCAGCAGCCTGGCATGTGGGTATCTGAGCTCCAGCCTGTGCAGAGACCTGTGCTGGACACTCCACACTTACCTGGCACCAGCACTTCAGGGGCTTGCTCCTCCTCCTCCTCTGGCTCCAGGGTGAGGTGGAACCCCTCGTCTGGCCCTGCTGCTGGCTGGCTCGGTCCGCTGTCCTGTGACCTACTGCTGGATGGGCAGGTCTGCAGGGGGAGGCTATTGCGGACTCTCCGACTGCGGGCAGTGCCATCCCCTTGGAGAATCCTGTCCAGGATCTTGTAGTATGGACAGGTTGTCCGCTCATTTCTGGATACACTGTTCTGCTCAACTGTGCACCGGTAAATGAGGCGCATGGCCTTAGTTTTTGTCCGGCACTCATCCGCTGTCCGGTTGTGGCCCAGGGCCACCATCTGCTGTGCCACTTCCTCAAAGACCTCAATGTTCCTGTGGCTCTCTCCCAGAGCCTCCTGCACCGTGGTGTCACCCCACACTGCCAGCAGGTCCAGAGTCTCTGCCCTCCTCCAAGATAGTCCTCTGACGCCACTCATACTGGCAGTTGCTTGGGTGCTCCTGGGGCCGGGTTTTTATGGCCACTGAGCTTGTTTTGTGCGCACCAGCGCAATTTTCGGAATGCTGTTCATGCGCATCCACGCAGGGTGCACCATCGGTGATACACGGAACAGATGCGGTTTCTGCTCGGCTTTTCAGCTGCGCGTTCAGACTCCCCGGAAGCGGAGAAACGCACAACACATGCGGGCTTTCAGGTTTGCTACGGCCTTTATCAGGGATCTTTTAAATCTGGCGATGAAGCGCAACAGCACGGGTTGGCTCCAGGTGGGGGACGCCAGGCAGATGTGCCTGTGTGAATGCCCCTTTTACTCAGGTATTTCATCGTCGTTGGCCCAGGTCCCTACCGGGGCAAATTGCCAGTCTGAACTCAGCCGGTATTTTGATGAAAGAAAGATGAAAAGGAGAATCGACAAGGGTTGATATCTCTCCTACTTTGTTGTATGGTACTATCTTGTTCTTAAAATAATATTTGTCTAAGTGTTTTGGGTTGTTGTTGTTGTTTGCAGAACAGATATTTAGACCAGATGCATTGTGTGTGTGTGTAAAGTGCTGTCAAGTCACAGCTGACTTATGGTGACCCCAGCAAGGGGCTTTCAAGGCAAGTGAGAAGCAGAGGTGGTTTGCCATCACCTTCCTCTGCAGAGCCTTCCTTGGTGGCCCCTCATTCAAGTACTGACCTTGCTGAGCTTCTGAGATTTGATGAGATTAGGCACGGCCATGCTACCTCCCCTCCCCTCAACAAAGCGCCTTCAAGTTGCAAATGACTTATGACGACCCCAGCAAGGGGATTTCAAGGCAAGTGATTAAGCAGAGTTGGTTTGCCATGGCCTTCCTCTTTTTTGGTGGTCTCCTCCAAGTACTGACCCTGCTTAGCTTCCAAGAACTGAGGAGATCAGGCTATATCATGCTGCCTTCCCTTCCACCCAAATGAATTAAGAGCATAAGAACATGAGAGAAACCAATGCTGGATCAGGCCAATGGCCCATCCAGTCCAACACTCTGTGTCACACAGTGGCCAAAAATATCAGGTGCCATCAGGAGGTCCAGCAGTGAGGCCAGGACACTAGAAGCCCTCCCACTGCTGCCCCCTCCAGCACCAAGAATAGAGTGCATCACCTGCCCCAGACTGAGAGTTCCTATCTATACCTTAAGAACATAAGAGAAGCCAATGTTGGATCAGGTCAATGGCCCATCCAGTCCAACACTCTTTGTCACACAGTGGCCAAAAATACCAGGTGCCATCAGGAGGTCCAGCAGTGGGGCCAGGACACTAGAAGCCCTCCCACTGCTGCCCCCTCCAGCACCAAGAATAGAGTGCATCACCTGCCCCAGACTGAGTGTTCCTAGCTATACCCTGTGGCTAATAGCCACTGATGGACCTCTGCTCCATAAGTCTATCTAATTCCCTCTTGAAACTGTCCATGCTTGTAGCTGCCACCACCTCCTGTTTCCCTGCCTTCTCGCATTTCCCCCTCTCCCTCAAAAAGAAGAAGAGAGAATGGATTCATACCCCACCCTTCGGTACCCAAAGGAGTCTCAGAGCAGCTCACAAACTCCTTTCCCTTCTCCTCCCCACAACAGACACCCTGTGAGGTAGGTGGGGCTGAGAGAGCACTGACAGAAACTGCTCTTTTTCAAGAACACCTGTGCCAGAACTATGGCTTGCCCAAGGTCATCCAGCAGATGCAAGTGGAGGAGCGGGGAATCAAACCCGGTTCTCCCAGATTAGAGTCTGCACACTTAACCACGACACCAAACTAGCTCTCCTTGCTAGTAGAGTTGTCAGCCTTCCAGTGGTGCCTGAGATCTCCCACTAGTACAACTGATCTCCAGACAGCCAAGATCAATTCCCCTGAGAAAATGGCTGCTTTGGAAGGCGGAGTCTATGGCATTACATCCTCCTGGGATCCCTCCTGCTCCCAAAGCCCACCCTCCCCAGGATCCACCCCCAACATCCGGGTATTTCCCACCCCAGACCCTGGCAACCTCTCTTAGCTAGGCCTCAGAAGATTTCCCATTTTCCCTCTGGCAGGCTAACTTCCACTTTCAGCCTGATTCCGCCTGCTAAACTATGCCTGCATCTTAGAGGAACTGGTACCTCTGTGATGTGTAGGGTCAAGATGCCCTTTTGTGAAAACCGGCCTTGTGGATCGAAATTGTTTCGCTAGTTCAGAAGGCATAACAAATCATGTTCTTGCTTAGAAAAAGGACTGGGGTTTCCCCCCCCACCCCCCGAGGAAAGCAGCGAGCCTAAAAACGATGCCAAAGAGACTGCTGTACTCTCTGTCTGTGTTTGTTCTTTAAATTGGCTATTTTTATATATATATATGCTTTTAACAATCAAAGCTACAAGAAGGACGCGATGCTTCAGATTCTCATTATTATTCTGTAGGCGAATAATCCTGTTAATGGATTCTCACCCTTTTAGGTGGAAAAAAGACTGGCAAGAAAGGTAACTGGTTTTTTTTGATGCCTACCCAGATCTTAGCTTGACTAGCCTCCCTGAAATGGACACTGCAGTAGAGAGGCCAGCCTCCAGGTCGTACCTGGGGACCCCCCAGAATTAGAGCTTGTCTCCAGACTACAGAGATCACTTTCCCCCTAGAGAAAATGGATGCTTTGTGGGGTGGACTCTGTGACATTGTACCTCACTGAGGTTTCTGCTCTCCCCAAGCTCCATCCAGGACTTCCCAACCTAGATCTGGAAACCCTTCCCCCCATTCCCCACTGGTAGCCAGTCAGTTATGTCTTTTATCAACACAGTTGGTTATATCTTTTTTATAAAAGCAGGCAACCTTTTCAAAGTTCCCTGTGAGTTCTTAAATAAAAGGAAATAACCGTTGCGTTCACTGAAGTCACTGAGGTCTAATTTTCAGAAAACAGGACTTTTTTGTCTTTGCCGAAGGGTGGCAAATTTAACTATGGTGAGTGTATTTGTCCACATGCCACTTGTAGGACGTTAAAAAGTCAGAAGATTGCAGATAAGTGGAGCATACATCCCAGCCTACCTATGGTATGTGGCTGGGGAGAAGAGGTATGGTCCAAGTTGAGTTCATCCATCCATTCATCTTCATCCATCAAGGATCTCAGGAGCTGTAAAGAATGTGTAGCAAATTCCTAACAGACTCCTGCTTAATATGCAACTACACATTTTCTCTCACAATAGACGAGGCTACATTCGGGTGGGGGTAGTCGTGTTGGTCTGAAGCAACAGAACAAACCTTGAGTCCAGTGGCACCTTTAAGACCAATAAAGTTTTATTCAGGGTACAAGCTTTCCTGTACATATACACTTCTTCAGATACGATGAAATGGAAATTACCACTCCATACATATAGGTAGAGGGTGAGCAGTAAATTAGCATACGGCATAATGAGGATGTTTAACAGATTAAAGGACCAAACAGGCATAACAAGCTTAGTTTATATGGTTACCATTTGTTTGGGTTTAATTCCGGAGGGTGGGGGGCTGGAAATGTAGTGGAGGAAATATTTATTTATTTATATTTATTTATTTATTTAGATTTCCTCCCCACGAATGGGCTCAGGGCAGCTAACAAACAGGGGCACCATGTGCCAGTACATAAAACCAAGTAAAACAGGATAAATCAGAGTAACTACCAGAAATTACATAAAGTTCTCAATGCTGTTGCTCTTAAGTTAAGATGGGGCCCACTAGATGTTGCCTGCATCCCCGTACCACTGTACTGATCCACCGCGCCACTGAGGTGTGGTCGTCATAGGGCCGCTCCGTTGGTGGTAATAGCACTGGCAGCTCCTAGTCGAAGGCCTGGTGGAAGAGCTCCGTCTTGCAGACCCTGCGGAACTGTACAAGGTCCCACAGGACCCTGATCTCCTCCGGGAGCTCATTCCACCAGTTGGAGCCGCCACTGAGTAAGCCCTGGCCCTGGTTGCAGCTAGCTGGGCCTCCCTGGGGCCTGGGATCACTAAGCGATGTGCCCCGGACCGTATGTCAGAATATGTCAGAACTGGAGACTGATGTGTAAATGTACCCTTCTCAATTGTGGAATCATAGAATCATAGAGTTGGAAGGGCCCTCCAGAGCTCTCCAGTCCAACTGAGAGTAATCAACTGAGACCCTGCCATCTCACTCCATCCGTCTCCTCTCAAGCATGGAGGCGACCCTACAGCATCTTCTTCTTTGAAGTGGGCAGGCCAGAGAAATGATGAGGCTGTCTTTAGTCCAGATAACCTGCCATTCAAATGCCCCCAACAGCATTTGCTATTGGGACAGGTAGTCATGAGGAGGGGGGAAGGAGAAGGGAAGGGCTATTTAGACAACCAAGAAAGGATTATCTTTCGGTGTTGCAGCCTTCAAAGTCCATTAAACGTAATGGTCTTAGAAAGGTGTGGCTGTGCCAGCTCCGTAGCCAGAAATTTTTGGCTGGTGGGACAGGGGCTGGGGGGCTGGGGCAGGGGAGCAGGGAACTTAATTAGATTATCTGACAGTGGCTGAATCTGCATTTGCTTTTTTAAATCAGTTTCGTGCTGCTGTGACGCCATCTTTCTCTACGCTTGTTTGAATGTTGTTCGGAGAAGATTCATTTAAAGTGGAGCCACCCCAGGAGAGGGCGATAAACATATGCAGACATGCAAAATTATTCTAGCACAGTTGAAGCGTGAAAACAAAAGCAAATGTAGACAGTTTTTTTTTGAAGACGGAGTCAGAAGGCTGGGACACCAGTGGGAAAGACAAATGCAGATTCAACTAGTGTGTGGGGTGGGGGAGAGACTGGGGAAGGAAAGGGAAGCCACCCTGCTGCTTCTAGTCAGTTTCTCTCCCCTAGCAGCTCATGGGCTGGGAGTGAAACTGAACACAAGGGCCAATACAAATGACCTGACACATTTCCACTCTATTGGGGGCCCCCTTCAGAGGTCAAACAGTTCGAGGCACGCATGTTACAATCCTTCCTTATATATAATTGAGTTTTGGTCTGCCCTTTGGTAAAAATGCGTGCCATAATCAGTTGGCCGAGGGACGTGCCAGTCAGAGAGGCAGTCCCTCGCCATTGGCTGCCTTGCCTTCCTGCGTGGGTGCAGGCCCACCCACTCAGGCAGCATGCAGCCTCATGCCCCCAGTCTCCAGGTGGGATGGCTGCTCTAGCAGCAGCGCACTTCAGAACCCGGGCCTCTTCCTGGTGCCCTGGCCATCCTCACGGCCCTATGCTGCTGCTCGCCTTTGCTCGGCCTCCAGACCTACGGGGGCGGCCTGGTGCTGCCGTGCCTAAAGGGAAGTGGCACCCACTTCCTCTGGAGCCAGCCCCAGAAAGGACTTCCTCGCTCGCAACGGCTGGCCCACACAGGTAGGCCGTTTGGAGGGAGCTTGCCACCTGTGCCAGCCAAGAGCCACTGGCGCCGGCCCTGACGCCCAACGGAGGCTGCTGCCACCTTGCTGGGGCTGCAGGCCCGAAACGACCTCCCTCTCAAGCCTCTCCACCACTGGGGAGGCATGATGGTGAGGCACGATTGTGAGGCGACACCAGCACCTCCCTCGCCCTGTGACCATCCCAAATGGAGGATGGGACAGGGCCTTCCGCCACGCTCCGGCTATCACCCATTGCATCTAACCCCGCAACAGGCCTTGTCGCTGGTATTACATATTACAACAAGATAACCAATCAGTTAATACTGGACTAAGAAAAGGAAAGTTAAGCAGCAAGATCAATAGACACAAGACCAAAGACATTTGTGAGGCCTCTAGAGATGAGAGTCATATGTCTGGTGCCAAATGCACAGCTGCCGAATTAGAACCTCTTCCAATTCTGGTCCAGAAAGCACCTATGTGGCTTAGTCTTTTCAACGGGACTTGCATTGGGCCCTTATTTGTTTTTAACTGCCTTGCTAATAAATACATGTGTTTTTTTATATTATAAGTTTAAACTAGGTGTTATATATATATATATATTGGCCCTTTATTAGACTTCTTTCTTACCCTTGTGGTTCTTGATTCCAGTTTTTGGATCAAGTTTGTTCTCCCCTCCCTGTGTCTTACTGGGAGTGAAACTGACCAGAAGTGGCCAGGCAGCTTCCCTTTCCTTCCCCAGCCTCCCCACCACTGCCAGGGAGAGGCACACCGGGAGAGCAGGGGTCGGGGGGGGGGTCTGGCATCCTCCTGGGGTGGGGTGGGGCAGGGCTCTTTCGTGGTAGGGCTCCACTCCCAAATGTCCCACTGTGGCTACGGGCCTGGGTGTGCTGAGGATTACAGTCACAGTGTGTGGGGTTGGATCCATCGGATTTTCAATTAACAGAAGGTGAAGGGGTCATTTCCACCAGTTCCACCTTCCCAGGGCTCTTTTTGTAGCAGGAACTCCTTTGCATATTAGGCCACACACCCCTAATGTAGCCAATCCTCCGAGAGCTTATTGGGCTCTCCTTACAGGGGCTACTGTAAACCCTTGGAGGATTGGCTACATCAAGGGTGTGTCGCCTAATAAGCAAAAGGAGTTTCTGCTACAAGAAGAGCCCTGCTCCTTCCTATTGCAGACCCCCAGTTTGACTCTCACGCTGTTCCTCCCCCAGGAGTATCATTTGGGGGAGAGCAGTGAGTTGCAGTGGGAGGGGGAGGGGCAGGAACGTTCAATTCCACTAACAGAAGTGACTTGCGGGAACAGGAAGTTTGGTCTGGATCCAAACCAAGGGGTCTGGTCAATTTTTTTAAAAGCAAGGGGGGGGAAGTATATGACCAAATACAATGATCATCGAGTAACATTTTATTATACTATTCAAAATTAAGCATTCCAGCTGTGGCATCGTGGTCAGTGCATCAGACACATGCGCATTGAGGTGCACATGTGCACTTATGTGCATAAGCAAAGTCTCATCCATCTCCCACTCACAGAGTTAACTGCTGGAGATTTAGGGGAAAGATCTTTGGAAGTGTAGCCGCTTGAGTACACCACGTACATGTGCGCTGACAAAATCCCCTCCCCCCCAGCAAAACTCAGCAGCGTGCTTCACCAGCGTTCGGGACCAGAAAAATCAGAAAAAAAGCTGCTGCCCAGTGGATAAGAAAATTCAGAATGCAATGATATCATGTTTGCAACGTGACGTGAAATTTGGACAATTGCATCTACTGTAATAATTATATTGATTTTAACTTCTGCAGAAGTCTCTAACCCCGTCTTTATAACAAGCTTGGCAGCGCAGGGTGTCGGGAATTACGGAGAGTGAAGGGAATCGTTGCCAGCATGACGACGGAGACATTCCCTACTCAATTTTGCCAGTGGAGCATTGATCTCAGGACAGCAAAGAAATCATAGCTAAGCTTTATAACTCAGTGGGAGCTGAGAAACATTGATTTTCAATCACAGTACACAAGCATCACAAGTGTTGGAAACTCTTGTCTTCTGAAGCAGATGTACTCGGGAAAACATGCAGGAATACATTAGAGAAGACCGCCACTAATGCACATTCTATAAAAACAGGCATATTTTCCTCTCAGGTTTTAGATTTCATCTCAAATGTAGCTTACAGCATGAATTGCCACACGGAGGCAAAAGGATGTAGAAGTTTGCAGTTTCTCGTACGCACAAAACTCACGCTATTGATGCCACATGAAAAGCTGCACTCCCCTATTTAAGAACTAAACTGAACTGTAAAAATCTGCATTAGGAGGACACCAGCTCTTACATGGAGATAAATCAAGATGGGTAGCCGTGTTCGTCTATCTGTAGCAAGAGTCCAGTAGCACCTTAAAGACTAACAACATTTGTGCTAGGGTGTGAGCTTTCGTGAGTAGCTGCTCACTTCTTCAGATATCAGTGACTCCCGAAGGAGTGTTACGGCTTTAAGGCGTTACTCCATATTCAACATGACAGAGGCTTCCAAAGGTCAAATGGATATATAAAGTGAGAATCTGTCGGGATTGGTGACCTGACAGGAATTTGGTGTGGACCACCTCCTTGATGTTCTGAGCCCTCTTCGCTGGTGGGAAAGCTGCCAACTGATTGTGTTTTTAGTGTGTTCCTCTCCACCGAGCTGTAGCCAAGAGAAAGAACTGCGGGGAGATGACTGATATCATCTGGGAATTGATATTACGGCAATGGATCAGAGTGGATCAGGGGATCCACCTTCACCCCTTCAGATCTACCTTGTTCACTGGCCCGATCAGCTACAAGAGGGCTGTGAAGGGGACTCAGTAACAGAACGCCTGCTTTACAACCTGGTCCGAATCTCCACCCTGCAACTAACACATGAATCTGTCCTATACCTAATTAGACCATTGGTCTATCACAGTCAGTATAGCCCACTCAGATTCTCTCCAAGGTTCGGCATACAGGACTTTTACATCAAGTGCTACCTGAACTTTTCAACTGGAAATTTCAGGGGACTGAGCCAGAGGCCGTTTGCATGCAAAGCAGATGCTTTACCCCTGGGCCCCTTCTGCCATGTATCTCACTGGGTGACCTCAGGCCAGGCCTTTCGTCTCAGTCTCACCTACCACACAGGGGTGTTCTGAGGATAAAATGTGGGAGGGGAGGAGAGACCATGTAAGCTGTCTCTAGCTCCTAGGAGGAATGGCAGGGTAGAAGTACACTGGAGAGCTTCTACAAGATGGAGGAAGCTGTATGAACTAGGTGAAGCATTGGTGCGACTCTTTATGGAGGCAACTACATGGGCTATGAAATAATTTGATCATGGGCAATTACGAGGAACTGGGTCTGACATACTAGGGTGGATCCAACCATCCTCCAATAGTCTTCCATCAGCCTAAGGAGACTTCCTCCAACCTTGGGTCAGTCACAAGCTCTCTCAGAGCTGTTCTCTCACAAGCAGTCCTCAAAAGAGCTCTCTCAGCCCCACCTACCTCACAGGGTGTCTGTTGTGGGGAGGGGAAGGGAAAGGAGATTGTAAGCCGCTCTGAGACTCCTTCCAGTAGTGACAGGTGGGGTATAAATCAAATCTCATCTTCTTCTGAGTGGCTCTTCTGTGGGAGGAACTTGAACCAAAAGAATAACCAAAATAATTTTTTAAAGAAATAAATAAACTTTGCTTAGTGAAGTGCAGGCCCGTAGCCAGGATTCTGTAATTCAGGGGGCCTTTAAATAAATCAGGGGGCACTGATGTCACACACACAAAATCAAAAACTCATTTTTGCAGTGTTTGCACTCTGCTTGCCTCTATGGGGAAGCAAGCCACTCTTGGGGAAGGGGCAGTGGTGGGGGGTCCTCCAGGTGGCCCAGAGAGTTGGGAATCCTCTGGGTGGCCCAGAGAGCCAGGGGTCTGGGTGGGAAGTTGGGGGGGCCTTGGCAGGAAGTCAGGGGCGAGGCCCCGAAATGCCCCATTGTAGCTACAGGCCTGGTGAAGTGGTAGGATGGGGTAGAATTCACCCCAGAGGCAGAAATGGTTCCTGTGACACTAAGTCTGTATACCGAGGTATCACCATCTCAGAACCACCAGCAACTCTAATCTAACCCTGCCTGTGAGAAGATGGAGGGGGGTGGGAGGAAGATGAGGAGAGAGAAAGACGATCTTCTTGAAGGAGAATGTGATGGATCGCCCTTGCCCTACCGTCTTCCTCGCCAAACGGTTGGAAGTGTTGCATAAATCATCTCGGAGCCCAGTCAATCACTTATTCAAATGAAATCAGCACCTTGGACTCTATCCTAATGCTGATTTTATTCAGTGCATGATTAGCAAAAGGTTTTGAAGAGCAGTACATTCTGTGGAGCAAGCATTTGTCGATTGGGCTCGCTTGGATTTCTTCAGGGAAAAGATCTGGCTTTAAGGTCCCCAAAGCGATACAGGTCACCAGTCTCAAATCTTGAGGGTGGGTGGGTGATGGGGGAGGGGGCTCGTGAAGTCCACTGGCACGATGCACTCGATTCATTTAAAATATCAGTCAGCTGACCTTTCTCCTTTGACAAGTTGGGACCCAATTAGCCAAATTGTGTCATACATCTCTTCAGAACTTCTGTTGATGACTATTTGGTGCCTCATCTGCTGGACTTGGTTTCATCTATTAATCACTGCTAAGGAAGGAAGGAAGGAAGGAAGGAAGGAGGGAGGGAGGGAGGGAGGGAGGAAGGAAGGAAGGAAGGAAGGAAGGAAGGAAGGAAGGAAGGAAGGAAGGAAGGAAGGAAGGAAGGAAGGAAGGAAGGAAGGAAGGAAGGAAGGAAGGAAGGAAGGAAGGAAGGAAGTTTAAACCTATCTCTCCCTCATTTGCAGTCTCAGGGTCTCACAAGTCTGCATTTAATTCCTGCTTGGGAACTCAGTCATGATCAGTTGCCAACCTCTGGTGAGGCCTGAATATTTCCCAGAATTACAACTGATCATAGGGCTGCCAAGTCCCCCCCCGGGGGGGGGGTTCGGTCCGGATCCAGCCAACGGGGGGAAACCCCCACCCCCAAAGTGCCCAGATCAGGCCAACATGCCTGGGCAATGATGTTGCCCAGAAGTGATGTCATCACGCTGGACATGTTGCTGGGCAATGGTACCATAGAGTTTTCAGACTGATTGCTAGAGCGTCACCTGGCAATGTGCCCAGCATGATGAGGTCACTTCCGGGTGATGTCACTGTGGTGTGCACGGGCTATGCGTGTGCGTGAATGTCCCAGGCAGGGAACGACTCTCTCCCGCTTTCCCCAGTAAGACGCTTGGCAACCCTAACTGATCACCAAATGACAGCAATCAGTTCCCCTGGAGAAAACGGCTGCTGTGCAGGGCTGACTCTATGGCAACACATCCCCAATGAGGCCCCTCCCCTCCCCAAACTATGCCCTCCCCAGGCTAACTAACCCCCCCCCCAAAAAAAAAAAAATCTCCAGGAATTTCCCAACCCAGAGCTGACAACCCTATATAGCTTGGCCCTCAGTCCCCAAATAGCACTCTTTCTGTTTCGGCTTTTGCCCAGACATCAGCCATTCCACAACAGCAGGGTTCTGAATTGACTACTGGCATTCCACCAAGCCCCTGCTTGGATGGTATGGCTTTTAAGTAGCCAGTCAGTAGGATTCACTGGCCACCTAACCATCTGCTGCCATCGGATGCCTCTGTGATAAAAACCTGGTGCATCTTTAAGACTTTAAAAGACGGAGTGTTCCAGAGCTAATGAGAGACCGTCCATCGTGGCAATCTGATTTCTTGCCTCACGAGGCTGCAACCGAAGCTCCGAAGTTAAGGATTAATGTCAATGAAAGCCTTATTCGCAAACCTTTCCATATTCATGAGTCTCCGACACTTGCAGGCAATGTGTATTAAAAAAAAAAAAAAGGGTAAGCATGCCGAACCCTGGGACGCTTTCCCTGTGCTAATGTGATAAGAGGCGCAACGGCTGGCCTGCACCATTTAACCCTCTCCCGACAACATCGAGCTTATAGTCCACTGCAGTGCCGGCCGTTTCCATGTTACCTCAAGCCTTTTTTTCGACATCGGTAGATGGAAAAGAGAGATCTCAGCCACACAGTTTTTCACACAGCCCAATTAACCCTATTTATGAGGCAGGCCCGATTTTGTGTTCCCGGGGACATGCACACACACTACACATATATACATATGTATATGTGTGTGTGTGTGTTATCTTATTTATAGCTAGGGTTGCCAACTTCCAGCCAGGTTGAACTAAACACAGCAAGACCAGGGAGATAGTCCACACAGTAGCAAACCAAACCAAAATATCCCATGGAGTTAACAAGTGCCCAAGGTCTAATTTGCCGTCAGGAGTGTAATGAGCCCATTTGGGGAGAAAGACAAGGCATGCAAAATATGTAAATGGTGTGGTTCCATAAGAATATTGGCTCTGAAGAAGAAAACAGAATCAAAACTCTCTCGGCCGACAGGAGACGTCAGCCAGCCTGGTACAGCCTCCCTGCAGACCTGGAAGTTGGCAACTTAGAAACAGCCAAGAAGCCAAGAAGACCACCATGTATTCAAGGGGAGGAGGGTGTCGTTTGAACTTCCACTGGGGAGGGTTGTCATTCCTGAGGAGGCTTGCCAACTGGCCAGGAGAAAAACACCCTGTGGAAATCAATCCCTGAAGCTTTTCATTTTTTTTTTTTTACACACCCCTGAAGCTTTTCATGACATGAAGGTGTACTTATTTATCTAATGAATCCATTTGTACCCAACCTTTCTTCCCAATGGGGACTTAAACTATCTTACATTGTTCTCTCCTCCATTTTACTCTCACAACCGCCCCCGTGAGGTAGGTTAGGTCACCCAGTGAGCTTCTGTGGCATGCATGGGGATTCGAACCTGGGTCTCCCAGATAGTAGTCTGACACTCTTAACCACTACACCACTTCTGGCTCTCATAAGTAACATTGCCTGGCATTTGCAGAGGAGCAAACTGATGTTAAAGTGACAGCTAGAGGGACCCATTTAAAAGTCAGCTACTTTATTTCAGAGTGCTGAAAAGGCACTGGGATGGGCTGTCTCAATAGCACACACATGCCTATACACGCGTACATACCAGGGTTGCCAACTCTGGGTTGGGGAAATACTTGGAGATTTTGGGGGTGGAGCCTGGGGAGGGCGGGGTTTGGCCAGAGGAGAGACCTCATCTGATATATATAAAAAGGCCTAACATACTGGCACTTTCCAGCTCTCCCACTGGCTGTGCTGTGCACTCCATCGGCCTGTCAACTGCCACTCAAGAGTACTCACGTGCCATTGGCTGGGGGCTGGGTCTCCGCCTCTCTCCCACACACTGCCGGCTTGGCTACTCTTCCCTCCCTGTAAGAATAAACTGCCAAAATGACAAAGAAGTTTCTCCTGCTTGGCTCCTCCGTGGCTGGCTAACTACTGAGGTGGGCCAGCAGCTGTCAAACTATTCTCTCCTCCTCCTGCTGTGTGGCTCTCTTTCCCCTAGGGTTGCCAACCTCCAGGTGGGACCTGGAGATCTTCCACTCTTGCAATTGATCTCCAGATGACAGAGATCAGTTCCCCTGGAGAAAATGGCTGCTTTGGAAGTCAGACCCTATGGCATTATACCCTGCTGAGTCCTTCCCCTTCCCAAACCCTGCCCTTCACAGGATCCACCCCGCAGATCTCCAGGTATTTCCCTACTCAGAGCTGGCAACCCTACTATCCCCTCAGTGGCTGTTCCTAGGCAACCAAGCTTGATTCTGTCAGTAAAATGGTGGTGGGAGGAGGCCCTTTCCAGGCCTACTTTAGCCTTTGTGGAGAACTCATTGGGGCCAGTCCTGGCTAGGGTTGCCAGCTCCAGGTTGAGAAATTCCTGGAAATTTCTGGTGGAGTCTACAGAAGCCAGAGTTTGGGAAGGGGAGAGGCCTCAGCTGAATAGAATGCCATAGAGTCCATCCTCCAAAGCAATTATTTTTCTAGGGGGGGAGAGAGATTTGTTGTCTGGAGTTCAGCTATGATACCAGAGCCAATGTGGTATAGCAGTTAGCACTTCAGAGCAGGGTCTGCCAGACCCAGGTTCTTGCTGTGGAAGCTGAGTAGGTGATTTCAGACCAGTCAGACCAGCCTAACCTACCTCACAGGGTTTTTGTGCAGATCAAAAGAGGGAGAGGAGAATGATGTAAGCTGCTTTGGTCCCCACTGTGGAGAAAGACTGTACTTTTCCTCCTGGGGAACCAGTGTTGCCAATCATCAGGTGAGGGCTGGAGATCACTCAGAATTACAACTGCTGTTCAGATAGCAGAGATCAGTTCCCCTGGAGAAAACGGTGGACTCTTTGTCCTTATACCCTGCTGAGGTCACCACGGCAAATTGACGCTGAGTGCTCAAGGCTGGGGCACTTGCCCAAAGCCTCTTTCCAGAGCTCATTGTATTTATTTCCACAATGGGCCTTATTCCTAGTTAATATATAATGCCACAGAGTCCACCCTCCAAAGCAGCCATTTTCTCCAGGAGTACTGATCTCTGGTGTTTGGAGATGGGTCGTCATTCCCCACCTGGAGCCTGGCAGCCCTACATACAAACACACAATGTAGACAACACCCTTCAGGGGCACACACCGCTTCCTTCCCTTTCCACTGACTGCCCTCCAGACACAAAATACCGCAGAATGTGTGCAGAACTGGAGCTATTTCAGAGTGAGCAGCTACATGATTAAACAAAGACAACCTATTCAGCGGGTGTATGAAAAGGTACAGTGTTATGACTAGCTAGACATACAGCAGGCGGAGAAGAGGAAGCTCAGATAGTGAAAGAGGAGTGGGCATTTCATATCCCAGAGCAGGGGTGTCGAAGTCATTTGTTACGAGGGCTGGATCCGACATAAATGCTACTTTGTCAGGGCGGACCATGCATGCCATAAAACGTAATGCCGGGTACTGGATAGATATAAACTTTATAAATGACACAGACAAACTCAATGGATGATATCATTTTTTATTCAAAATACAAGCAAAAGCAATTGATTCCTAGGAGTGAAAGCAATTGATTTACTGGGGAATCCGCAGAAGCCCCGATAAATGTGTTTAATCATATGCAAGACAAGGGTTTTTTTCCAAGGGATACCATAAAGGGGGGGGGGAGGATTTTACATTTCCATACAAATTAGCTACTGTTTGCGTATATATAGCACTTTTAGGAGACAAGTCATCTTCCTTGCAAGTAAATAAGGTAGTTTCTCAGCATCCCCCCCCACACACATATGCCCAGCCTCAGCAACTGGGCACGGCTACGATCCGTCTTTCACTCTGTTTCCTCTCTTCCCCCATCCAACCTCTGAGAATCTCAAAGGGGCACACCAGACTCTCCCCTCCACCCCCTTCCTACCAACAACAACAATATTGTGAGGTGGGCTGGGATGAGCAACCAGCCCCAAGTGACCCAGACAACAGGGTCCTAGCTGAGGAGGGGGTGGGTATAAACCTGGCTTTCTCAGATCCCCTTACCACCAGTTCTCATCCCTCATGCATTTCCCACTGAAACATCAAGACTGAGAGTGAGGCCTTATGGAAAGACTGTTTCTGAGACCTCCAAGGGGTGCTTTTTGTCCTCCCACAACCCCTTTTTCTTTACGGGCTGAGAAGAAGAAGAAGAAGAAGAAGAAGAAGAAGAAGAAGAAGAAGAAGAAGAAGAAGAAGAAGAAGAAGAAGAAGAAGAAGAAGAAGAAGAAGAAGAAGGAGAGAAGAGAGAAGAGGAGGAGGAGGAGGAGGAGGAGGAGGAGGAGGAGGAGGAGGAGGAGGAGGAGATTGGATTTATACCCCGCCCTTCACTACCCAAAGATATCTCAGAGTGGCTTACAAACTCCTTTCCCTGCCCCCTCCCCACAACAGATACCCTGTGAGGTAGGTGGGGCTGAGAGAGCTCTTGACAGAAACCGCTCTTTTTCAAGAACAGCTCTGACTAGAACTATGGCTTGCCCAAGGTCATCCAGCCAGGAGCAAGTGGAGGAGTGGGGAATCAAACCCGGTTCACCCAGATTAGAGTCCGCACACTTAACCACTACACCAAACTGGTGGTGTAGAAACTGGTGGTGTAGAAACTTAACCACTACACCAAACTGGTGGTGTAGAACAGGGGAGGGAAATGGGGAAAGATGTCACCGTCCACCACCTGCTCCAGCACTCACTATGCCACCCAGCTCTGTGGCGGTTCATACGTGTGATGGCAACAGTATTTCCCCTTCACCCCTCCACTCGCTTCCAAGGCATCTTTCCCCTCAGAGCGGCATGCACAAGACAGAACAGTGGCCTCCCAATCCACATGCCGGTCCTCCTCTTCCTCCCTCCCCTGCCAGCCCAATCCCTTCATCAGAAAACTCCTGCTCCACACGCCCATTCTCGCCAAACCCCCCTCCCCCACAGTCACTGTTTCATAGAATCATAGAATTGGAAGGGACCTCCAGGGTCATCTAGTCCAACTGCCTGCACAATGCAGGAAATTCACAAATACCTCCTCCCCACACCCCCAGTGACCCCTGATCCATGCCCAGAAGATGACAAAAAAAACCCTCCAGGATCCCTAGCCAAAGTGGTCTGGAGAAAAATTGCTTCCTGATCCCAAAGTGGTGATTGGCATTTCTCTGGGTGGGCAAGAAAGGTTTGGTGCAGTGGTGGCAGTGGTGCTAACGGCTTGGCTCCACCCTCCCATGTAGTGGCTTCACCAATCCTCTCTGAGCTGCCATTGGAGGAGGCGGGAGCTAAAAAAACACCACACCTTCAATTTATCCGCCTTCACTGCCATTCCCTCCACACTATTTTACCTCAGCCTCACAGTCCTGCCCCCTAGCAATTTCTTTTCTATTTCTTGATGGCTTCAACCACATGCACCTCACTATGTGTGCCCGTTCCCCCCCACACACACATGAGCAGCCTCTTGCCTTTCCTCTTTTGTACCAGTTGCTCACAGGCTGAATAAGAGCTTGGAATGGGCTGGTTCTGGCCCCCAGGAACTATGTTTGACACCCCTGCTTGCTGTCCGGGTGTCTCTCTGGTGTTTGGGCAAAAAATCTATGGTAGAAGCTGGTTTTACCATAGAGTTTTTGCTCAAATACCAGAGCATTGCCCTGATGTCACTAGAGTGATGACTTCACTTCCTATGTGATGCCAGTGACGAAGCCTAGGCTGTTCTCTTTCTCCTCATCGGTCCCCCCATTCTCCACTGGGAGTTTCCTGACCTGGAACTGGAAACCCTACCTCCCAACCCCCACAGGTGGTCAGGGAGGACGTGGCAACTCTACAGGCTTGCCATTTGCCCATTCACGGTGAATAAATCCTCACCCTCAGCCCCAAGCTCCGACCCTTGGGAAAGTGAGGAGTAGGAGGAGATGCTTTAGGAATTTGCCAGTGTCTCTACTGTCATTAACACAGAGATCAGGGGAAATTCCTAGACTGTCAAACAGAAGTGACATCACATCCTACCCAAACTCCACCTTCCCGAAGTACTGTCCTCAAAATCTCCTGGGATTTGCTAAGGCAGTGCAACCAACACTTGGGGGAGGCAGCCTCCGGGTCGGACCTGGGGATCCCCCAGAATTACAGCTTATCTCCAGACTACAGAGATCAGGATGCTCTGAAGGGTGGATTCTGTGGCATTGTCCCCCACTGAGGTCCTTGTCCTCCCCCGGCCTCATCCCCAAATCTCCAGGTATTTCCCCACCTGGATCTGGCAACCCTACTCCCCCGTCCCCTGATGGTTGCCAGGGATGACCCAGCAACCCTATCAACACAGTGGCCTCCCAGGCACTCGTCAGTGTTCTGTCTCACCAATCCCAGGGCTGTAACATGAGCAGGAGATTTGTCGATCTCCTATTGGGATGCTCCACAGTGTTTGCAGTCTGTGTTTGGCACGGTCGCTTATAAATTGTGCTGGCCTACAGTAATGCTTTGTGAAAGTTACAGGGAGGAAGTGCTTGACTACATGTTGTTCCTTTCAATTACAGAAAATTACTTTATAATGCTGAATAAAGTTAATTAGGTTTCCCCACTTCTCCCCAAGGAAGAGAAAGGATGGCTACAACACCAGGCATTTAGCCGGCAATTCCTTCAATGGGCTGTACCCAAGCAAGGATGAAGGCCTAATTTACAAGTGATGGTGCCACATGAAAACCCCTTTGCTGAGGAGAGGTTGCATAGATAGGGCTGCCAACCTCCAGGTGGAGGCTGGAGGTCTCTTGTAGAAGAAGAAGAAGAGAAATAGAGATTGGATTTAGATCCCTCTCTTCACTTAGAGTCTCAGAGCGGCTTACCAACTCCTTTCCCTCCCCCTCCCCACAACAAACACCCTGTAAGGTAGATGGGGCTGAGAGAGCTCTGACAGAAACTGCTCTTTTCAAGAACAGCTCTGACAGAACTGTGGGTTGCCCAAGGTCATGCAGCTGGTGCAAGTGGAGGCATGGGGAATCAAACCCGGTTCTCCCAGATTAGAATCCGTGCACTTAACCACTACACCAAACTGGCTGCCTTGGAGTGTGGACCATATTGTATTATACCCCCCCTGAGGCTTCTCCTTTCCCCAAACCTTGCCCTCCCCAGGCTCCATCCACAAAAGATCCAGGAATTTTCCAACCTGGAGTTGGCAACCCTATGTGCATGGCCAGTATCACATTCAAAAGGCACATGTGGTGCCAATGCAATTGTGTAGTGCCAGACTTGACCCAGTTCCAAATCCCTACTGGGTCACAAAAGCTTGCTGGATGACCTTACACCAGTTACTCTCTTTTAGGGTTGCCAGGTCCCCCTTGGCCTCTGGCAGGAGATGGGGGGCAGGGTTACCAGATCCAGGATGGGAAACTCTTGGTGATTTGGGGATGGAGCCTGGGGAGGACAGGGACCCCAGTGAGGTACAATGCCACAGAGTCCACCTTCCAAAGCATCCATTTTCTGCAGAGGAACTGATCTCTGTAGTCTAGAGAGGAGTTGTAATTCTTTTTTTCCCCTTTTTTAAAATATATTTTTATTGCTTTTCTCACTACATCCTAAATCTACACACTACAACCTAAAAGTACAGAGTAGGCAAGGATCATTAATGGTCTACTTTTGATTTTTGATATTTCCCTAATGCTTATAATTACAGAGAAATAGACTTGTAGAAAGAAAAATAGAGAGAGTAAATAAAGATTAGATAGCATAACAAAAATATGCATTATTATGCATCAAATAGAGAAATTATTATCAGATCTTCATTTAGTTGTTTTCTTTCCTTTGCGTTCTTCTTCTTCTCCCAGGGTAATTTAACCTTAAGTGGTCTAGGGGCAGCTGCCCCCAGTTCAGATTCAGAGTCAGAATCAAAAATCTCACCAGTAGATGAAGATGTGGAGGAGGAGCTGTCACTGCTTATCTCAACTTACTAGCTTTTATCTTCTATGGTGGTGTTGTCCTCTGCTTTTCCTTTTTCCTCGTTGGGCTTTGGTGCTGCTTCAGAAATACGTCACCCTTAGTAAGAGAGTCAATCTTTTATTTTTTCCCCCATTGAAATTGAAAATAAGTTCTTCTGGAATAATCCATCAGTAAGGAGTTGAGTTTCATTGCAGAAATGATGTAAGATTTCTATATTGCTTCCTCTTCTTTCATATCTCAAATGGAACATCTTTTAAAAAATTTTATTTCTTCTCCTTGGATTTTTAATGCTAGCCCATTAATCACTTTATATACCAAGTCTCTTGTTGATATTTCAGAGAATTTTACAAAGATTTCCCCTGGCAGATTATTTTTCTTAACAAATTCTGGGTAAGTTCGATAGAATGTCTTCATATCAGCTTGAAGTATTTCAGGTTTGCAGTTTGCCAAGGGAGCCAATGCTTCACTTAAGATCTCTTTCAGATTTTCACCTTTCTTTTCTGGGATGCCTTGAAATCTCAAAACATACATTAATCTTTCCACTTGTAGCTGTAATAGCTGTTGTTTTTCAGAAGCCCTTTCTTTATCTGCTACTTCCATTCTTTGATCCAATGCTTTTGTCTTATAATCAACCTTTTCCAGCTTTTTAGCTGTCTTCTCTGTTTTCATCTTAGTTTCTTTAAATTCATTCTGTAGAGCAACAAAGTTCTTGTTGAGGTTAGTCATCTGGTCCAGCAGAGGGTGCAGTGCTTCAGAAATCATACTGGCTATATCTGTAGCTGGTTCCTGTCTAGCAAATGGTGATGTTAAGCTGGCAGTTCCTGTAGAGGATTTTATTCTGGGAGCCATTCCCCCCCTCGCTGAGACATTGTTTACGTTAAAGGTAAGAGTTCATAGAAGCTCTGAGATTCTTCTCTGCAATGAGTTAAGTAACATTTTCACTTCAAAGTTTCAGTTTAACTTTTAAATTTCATTACTTTTCTCGTTGTTTTGTCTAGGGTTGGGTTGCTCCTCCCCCTCTGGAAGGATTTCCCCCCTTCTCTAAGTTCAGGGCTCACCGTTTCTTTGCCTGTTCCCACTTTATTGTTTATTATTTGCAGTCTCTCACTCACATTTAGTTGCTGATAGTAGAGGGAAGGTCTCTGGAGCTTAGATCCTTTGCTCACTCTGGTTCCGGAGTGTGCCTCTGAGCGCCATTGCTGGCTTCAGGGCGGTGGGACCTAGCAGGGCAAAAAGGAGCCTCAATCCCTTAGCCGCAGCTTTGGGAGTGGCTCCTTTTGCACCCCAGGCTGGAAGCTCCTTACAGGGGCTTCAGGGGAGGCCGAAATCATCCGGTCTCCCTCCCTGCCACCCCGATATGGATCGCACCCATCAGAGCTTCATGAGATGTGTCCATCCATGAGTCGCAGAAGTCAGGAGTTGTAATTCTGAGGTATCCCCAGATCCCACCTGGAGGCTGGCATTCCTACACTCTTTCAGCCCAATTTAGCTCACGGGGTTGTTGAGAAGATAAAACAGAGAAGGGAGGATCTTGTGTATCCCCCTGAGCTTCTCAGAGGAAGAACATGCTAGAGAGATGTCCATCGTATCACCAGCATTGCTGGTATGCACCTGGCACGCAATTTTTCAATGAGGTGCTGCCCAGATGAAGCACAGCCAAGTGCTTTTCGATTCTGGCATCACATTCAGAACTGAACACAGAAGAAACATGTGCTGTTTTAAAGACATGCAGCTTGTCTGCCATTACACAACTTGTGGGAAGATTTTCACAGATGAGGCGCATGCTGACAACTTGTATAAGGTAAAATATGGTGAGTCTCAAATGATTAAAATACAAACATCTATGTCGGGTGAGGCTTAATAGAGTATTTTATGGCTTGTGGGGACAGAGAGAGAGAAAGAGTGACACACGCAGAAAGAACTCCATTATACATTATATCTTCTGTGTTTATTTTAATTTTTTTCCCCCCTTTCTTGGAAGTTTAGCTGCCAGGGTTGATTTAATCCAGAATGTGAACAGCATGGGGAAACAGGGAAAGAAGGGAAATAGATGGATACCTGTACATTTTCTCCAGCTAAGGTAAAAACATAGAATCATAGAATGCTAGAGTTGGAAGGGACCTTCCAGGTCATCTAGTCCAACCCCCTGCACTCTGCAGGAGCATAGCCAAAAGATAGCTCTACATACCTGCAACATACCCAAAAGATGGTTGTCCAGCCTCCACTTGAAAACGTCCAGTGAAGGAGCATCCACCACCTCCCAAGGCAGTCTGTTCCACTGCTCAACCACTTTCACAGTTAGGAAGTTTCTCCTGATATCTAGCTGGTAACGACTCCATTGTAATTTCCACCCATTAGATCTAGTCTTGCAATATGGAGCAAGAGAGAATAGATCTGCTCCGTCTTCTACATGACAGCCCTTCAAATACTTGAAGACTGCAATCATGTCCCCTCTAAGCCTTCTCTTTCCCAGGCTAAACACACCCATCTCTTTCAGCCTTTCCTCATAAGACTTGGATTCCAACCCTCTCACCATCCTGGTTGCCCTCTTCTGGAAACGCTCGAGCTTGTCAACATCCTTCCTAAAATGTGGTGCCCAAAACTGGACACAGGACTCCAGCTGAGGTCTGACCATAGCAGAATACAGCGGAACTACCACCTCCCGTGATCTGGGGGGAGGGGGCTTTTCCAGCAGAAAGAAACAATAAGGAGCTCCCAGAGGATCTGTACCAACTGGGTGAATGGGCAACAACGTGGCAAATGAAATTTAATGTTGGTAAGTGTAAGGTGATGCACATTGGGACCAAAACCCCCAACTTCAAGTAGAGGCTAATGGGGTCTGAACTTGCTGAGACTGGGGGGGGGGGAGAGATCTCGGGGTCGTAGTGGAGAGCTCAATGAAAGTGCCAACTCAGCATGCTGCAGCAGTGAAAAAGGTAAAACTCTGTGTTAGGGATTATTAGGAAAGGAACTGAAAGTAAAATGGCCAATGTTGTAATGCCCCTGTATAGTTCTATGGCGAGGCCTCATTTGGAATACTGTGTACAATTCTGGCCACCATATCTCAAAAAGGACATTGTAGAACTGGGGAAACTACAGTGGAGGGCAACCAAGATGATTGGGGTGTAGAAGCACCTCTCCCATTAGGACAGGCTGAAGCGTCTGGGACTTTTCAGTTTAGAAAAAAAGACAACTAAGGGAGCACAAGACAGAGGCTTATAAAATTATGCATGGGATGGAAGGAGTTGACAAAGAAATTTTTTCTCACTCTGTCAAAATAATAGAATTCAAGGGCATCGAATGAAGCTGACGGGCAGTAGGTTCAAGATGGACAAAAGGAAATACCACTTTACACAGAGAGGGATTAAACTGTGGAATTTGCTGCCAGAGGAGGTATCGATGGCCACAGGACTAAACAGCCTTAAAAGTGAACTAGATAAATTCATGGAAGATAAGCCTATCAATGGTTGCTAGCCATGCTGACTGAGAAGAACTTCCACATTCAGAGGCACTGTACCTCTGAGTCACAAAGTCAGGATGCAGCATTAGGGGAAGGCCTCGACCTCTAGGCCCTGTTGTTGGCTGTCCAGAGGAACTGGCCGGCCACTGTGTGAGACAGGATGCTGGACTAGATGGACTATTGGTCTGATCCAGCAGGACTCTTCTTAAGTTCTTGAAAAAAGTAGGCCTGGGAAATTTTTGGAGATTTAGGGATGGTGCCTATGGACTGGGGGCTTTTGAAAAGTTTGCCCTCAGAAACTGCCACTTTCTCCAGGGGAACTGATCTCTGTAGCCTAGAGATCAGTCGCAGGGTTGCCAGTCCCCAGGTGGGAGTCGGGGATCCCCTGATGTCATGGGTTCCTGTGCACTGACAGGCAGCTGGCCAATGGGGGGAAGCCCCACCTCCAATTACCATGTCCCGGTGTGACCTCCCCAATGTGATGATGTCACATTGGGGACGTCATTATGCCAGGGACATCATGTGGTGACGGTCTAGTATTTTGGGCAAAACACCAGAGCATTGCCGCCTGATGTCCCCAGAGTGATGACGTCACTTCCACATGACATCATCACATCAGGGATGTCACACGCTGTGACCTCGCCCCACCGTCTACTCCCAGAGAACTCCCTCCCACCCCCCGCCGGTGAGATCTTAGGACCTGGCAACCCAGAACTGTTGTAATTCTTGGCGAACACCAGGCCCTACTTAGAAGTTGGCCACACTACAGGAAAGGGTGAAAGTATTCCCTCTCTCCTTCTGCTGTTCTCCTTCTCCTCCAGGCAGTTAAGTATGCAGAAGGGTTAAAAGCAGAGATGAAACCTCGTCTGGGCAGCTGAGGCCTGAGCCATATGTAAAGCCTACAGTTGCCAACCTCCATGTGGGTCGAAGCCAAAAGTGAGAGACCACGTGAGGAGACGGAAGTCCCAACAAAACAACCGTGACAAAAATAATGAAGAGTCGGTAAAGATGTCTATCACATACCACATATCTACCACATCCTTCCTTATATATATTTGAGTTTTGGTCATACCTTATATGGTCAAAATGCGCACCGGAATCAGTTGGCCGAGGGACTTGCCAGTCAGAGACGGAGTCCCTCGCCACTGGCTGCTTAGCCTTCCGGCGTGGCTGTGCGCCCTCCCACTCAGCCACCGTGCAGCCTCACGACCCCAGTCTGCTCCAGCCACCGATCGCTTTGCAACATGGCCCACTTCCCGCCACCCTGGCCGCCCGAGCCCGCCATTGCCGCTCGAGCTGCAGCCGTTGCCTCTGGCCAACCCGCGCATCCTCTGGAGCCCGATGGTCTTTCTCTCCCTCGGTGGCTCGCCTGGCACGCAGCAGTGTGCGGGGTGGAAGTCACTGGGGTTGTCAGAAGCATGGAAGGTTCCCCCCCATTCTTGAAGACAGACCGGGGCAGAGGGATGCGTTGGCAGGCTGGGGGGGGGGTGCGGCAGCTAACGGCTCGGAGGAACTTTACCCAAAGCTGGATATGGAGGCTTTGTGGGGGAGGGCGCAGCGGGCCTCGGGAGCGCTGCGCGGCCACCCCTCCCGAACGGCGGAGCATGGAGGCTTGCGGGCAGAGTCAGCGGCGGGCCTCAGACGCTTCCCTTGCCCGGAGCACACCGCCCCTCCTCCCTACGTGAGGGGGCCAGCCCAACCGCCTTGCCCACCCCCAAGGACTCTCCCTAGGGCCCGTTGCCTCGGCCGCAACGGGCTTCCCCCCCTAGTCTATATATATATATATATACTGTGAAGACCTTGGGTTCTGCTATCAGAGAGTCAACATGGAATGTTTGTTTCAAGAGCTGATAAGTGGAAATGGATAAGAATTGCAACTACTATGCACTCATATAAAGCAATCCTTGTGAAATGAATACTTTTGTTGTGCAAAATTTGTTGCGTGTGAGCGATAAAAGAAGAGCGTTTTCCACAGAATTATAATTATTACAGTAAACAATTTCACACATATATCCTTATTGACTCTTCATTATTTTTGTCACGGATGTTTTGTTTGGACTTCAGCCTCTATGTGGGGCCTGGAGATATCCTGGAATTAGAACTGATCTCCAGACAACAGAGATCTATTCTTGACTGCTTTGGAGATGGACTTCATGGCATTATACCCGGCTGAGGTCCATCTCCTTCCCAAACCCTACCATGCCCATGTTCTACCTCCAAGATATCCAAGGATTTCGCAAGCTGGAGCTTGCAACCTTCGCAAAACCTGAACTGGGACTATTCCCAATTCTGGTATTCCAGAACCATTCCCAAACACAGAATGGATTACTACACAGGAAATATCTTGGAATTACTAGTTACTAGGGGGAAAAAAACCTTGAAAAACTGATGAACACCTCAAAAGTTCAGAGTAAGCTAGAAGACTTCATTTTTTAAACACTAAATTTGGAGGAAACGCAGTTTGACAAGTGGAACCACATAGAAACGCATATTTTAGAATTATTAGTGTTCCTTTGAATAATGCCATTTGATATGAAATTACAGCTTCTGTAATTGGTTCTTAATGTGCTTGTTTTTTGTTATGTAGCAGCAATTTCATCAGTAGCTGCCTTTGATCGTGTTATGTCTTTCTGTATTTGTCATCTGGAGTTATATTATGGTATTATAATATCATTAAAATAGTCTTATATTCAATAATGGGGGGGAAAATACAAGCTTAAGAAAACATAGACAAATGTGTGATCTGTAATATTCATAATATTGTTATGAACTCCACACTTTCCCAAGCGGTAAGAAGTTCTAGGGACAACACTACAAGGGTGGAATTTCCTTTGGAAGAGAGAACACAGTAAAGTTGCTAGCTCTGGGTTGGGAAACACCTGGAAATTTGGGGGGGAAGAGAGGTTGAGCCTGAAGAGGGTAGGATTTTGGGACGGGAGGGACTGAAATGAGTTATAATATCATAGAGTCCACCTTTCAAAGCGGCCATTTTCTCCAGGTGAACTGGAACCTGGAGATCAAGTTGTGAAAGCAGGAGATCTCCAACCATTACGTGGAGGCTGGCAAACCTAGAACATGGGTGTCTTATGGTATTGTTGAAATATTTGCTCTCTACACAGATATGCAGGTTGAGCACAAGCGGAAGCAAAGTATTCCTACAGATCTCCTCCCCTAAACTCAAAATGCTGTTTCTTCACAAACAGACCTGCCCTCTCACCTGAGCTTGGTAGAACTGCCTTCTGCGGCCTCTCGTAGGGGTACCAGCCCAAGGCTGGTGACCAGCAGGCGCTTACCTGAGGGAGAGGCCCATACTGGTGACATCATGATGTTGCTGGTGATGTGGTGAGGTCACTTCCGGTGGCACTGGGAGTGAACTTGTGGCATCACTGGTGACACCAATCGCTCTCCCTTTCCCCTGGGGGAATTTTTCTCCTGCCACCCAGCTGAGCAGCAGTGGGGAGAGCCGGTGGGGGGCAAGAAGGTCTCTGGATGAAGTGGCAGACCTGCCTTCTCTGGCCTTTCATGGGTGTTTAGACAGAACCATGAAAAGACTGTCTCCTAATAATTTGCAACCAAAAAGCTGATCGTTCTGAGCCATAAACCTAACTGTCAGGTTCAAAAGCAAGTAGATCCAAGCATTCTTGAGACCAAGAAGGGCTTTATTGGAATACAGTGCTAAAACCCACAGCAAAACGGTTATTGTCAGGAATGGCGGGATGTGCGGCTCAGGCATGGTTATAGTATGATGCAGAAATGCAACTAGCAAATGATCTTCAAGCACGCGTGCGGGAAACTCCCGGCGGGAGGGTTACTTAATGGTCGGGAGACTGCTCCCCCCACCCCTCGGCTTCACAGGACTGGAAAATTCTCATAGACTCAAGAATAGCCCAAAGCCTGCATTCAAGGCCACTGTGATAACACTGAGCAGTAGAAGCGAAGCTCCCACGTTACAGCTAGCATACCTACGCAAGCGCAGAAGCAGGGACAAGATAGGGAACACAGAACAATGGACTCAGTATGAAACATGAAACAAGGAGCCATTACTGACACTAACCAAGGAAACATTATCAAGTTGCCATAAACTACAATTTTGTGCGTGTGTGTGATGGGCTGTGACTTTTTCCAAATTAATCCCCATTTCACTGCAGTATTTACTTTTTATTTATTTATTTGTCACATTTACACCCTGCCCTCCTGTCTGAGACCGGCTCAGGGCAGCTGACACAGAGTAAGGCATATAAATGACCAGGGCTTTTTTTGTAGAAAAAGCCCAGCAGGAACTCATTAGCATAATAGGCCACACCCCTGACAGCACAGTTCCCTCCCAGGATCGGCTTCCTCAGGTGCCCCGTGGCTTGTGAGGCGCATGGGGAACCCAATGGGGGGGGAGGCTGCAGGCATGGTCAACTCAGAAGCCAGCTGGAAGTCCGTTCCTTTGCGTTCCTGCCCCAAAATAGCCCTGTAAATGACAGTTAAAACAGTTTTAAAACCAACTAAAACCATCCAGTGGACATCTTATACTGTGTGCAAAGGAAAGATTCCAAAGTAAATTCTGGAGATGCTTGCAAACCATCAAGGATACTCTTATGATACCATAGCATACCTGGGTGCCAAAGCTTTGCCCCACAGTGGGACAGGCATACCTTCAGGTTAAAGGAATGGCAATGGGGACTTGTGTGAGTCTACAATACACTGACATATTCCTGGCAAAAGTAGTGCGATGCTTCTTCAGCTCCTACTCCTAATCCCTCTCCTCCACTTGAGACACATCGATAACATCTTTATCATCTCTACTCATGGAAAGGAAGCCCTTGAGAGATTTCATCAAGACTTCAATAACTTCCACCCTGGAAGTAACCTGAGCCTGGGGCACTATGCATAGAAGGCTGACTTTCTGGACAAAACTGTGCAACTACACAATGGACAATTTTTTATTACAATCATAAATCAGCAATAACATAATCAGCCGTCAGCAGCACATAAAAGGAAATATGCACATATAGTACACATCAGCACATGAAACTGCCTTATACCGAGTCAGACCGTCAGTCAATCAAGGTCAGTATACTCAGACTAGCAGTGGCTCTCTAGGGCCTCAGATTAAAGTCTTTCCCATCGTCTGCTACCTGGTCCTTTTAGCTGGAGATACTGGGGACTGAACCTGGGATCTTCTGCATGCAAAGCAGAGGCTCTTCCACTAAGCCACACCCATTCCCCCCAGACCATACCCTTGTTATAAACTAATTTCCATATTACATAAAACAATGGACACATCAAACACTAGGGGTGTGCATTCGGCTAAATCTAAACCAAAAAAATCTCTGAAAAAATACCTTATCGGTATTTTCCAGATATTCTCTCAACTGGATAGATTTGGCCATTTTCCGGCTATCCAAAATGACAGCTACCCGAAAATCCTGAAAATAGTTGGGATTTTTTTGGGACCGCCAGATAGAGGAAGTTAAAGGGCTTGCAGAAGGTATTTAAAGGGATCGTGGTCCCTTTAAATACTTTCTGGGTAAACTAACCCCTTAGAGAAGGTGTTTAAAGGGAACATGGTCCCTTTAAATGCCTTCAGCATCACGCCACCTGCACAGCTTGGAGAAGGCATTTAAAGGGACCATGATCCCTTTAAACATCTTTTTTTCTCCATTGGTTTCAATGGAGGATGAGGGCACCTTCTTTGGGGGCCCATAGAATTGGACCCCCTGGTCCAATCTTTTTGAAACTTAGGGGTTTTTTGAGGAGAGGCACCAAATGTGCAACATAGCTGCACTGTATATATAAACACCACCTTATAACAGAAGCTGACTGACAACTACATGTATCATCATCTTTCCTGCTACCACCTGAACATAATCCAAGCCTTAGGGTACAACCACATTTGTTCTGGTTGCATAGAGGCCTCTTCCACACTCTCATTTTCCTGGCTTGTGTGTTCCTCTTTGGTGCTTTCCCCCTAGTTTGCATATGTTTTGCTGCCTCTAGTGGTCTGTTCAATATTACATTGGTATATGTCTAGCACACCTCTCTGCAGATTTAAACTGTACATTTTTATGCCAGGCATACAGCAATGCAATATCAAATTGACCACTGGAGGGAGTAAACCATGTACCTAAAAGCAATAGAGACACACAAGCAAGGAAAATGAGAATCTGGAAGAGCCCAGAAACTCAAAAATGGAGAATTGACAAAGCTTATAGTTCCATCCTAAGTACAGTCACACCCTTCACTGAAACCAGTGGGTTTGGAAGGGTGTAACTCTGCTTAGGATAGTTTCAGAGAGTAGCCATTGATCTGTAGTACAACAACTAGAATCAAGTCCAGTAGCACCTGAAAGACCAGCAAGATATTGGGGGGTACAAGCTATCAAGAGTTAAAGCTTCCTTCATCAGATACAAGTCAGAATGGAGATCCCTAAAGTCCTTACCTGCTTAGGATGGCACTGTTAAACTATAATACCCACCACACAATGAAGTTAAGAAATAGATTGGCAATGTATCCAGAGACAGACAACTCAACAGGGAGAGAGTGCTAATTGACAGAGAGCCTCTTGTCACCTCCAGCTCCCAGCTAAAACTACTCATGTATCATCAGTGATCTAAAAGCCTGATACTTCCCCTCATATTTCTTCCTCCATTATAATCAATGCAATCAGTAGATGTCTACATAAGTACAAATGGTCTCTGAACCACATGGCTCACGGACAGAAGATCGAGATGGGTCTACTGTCACGATCCTTCATAAAAATTTTACAGCAGTTTGTGGTGGTCCATAGATGGAGCAGAAAGCAGGGGTTTAAAGGGACTCTGAGTCCCTTTAAAACCTTGTTTTCTGTTCCCCATGAAAGCCAGAAAAACAGGTGCTCCCAGCTGCTCAGCTCTTTCAGGCCGTCCTGTGAACCCTGTTTAAAGGGACTGTGGTCCCTGTCAATGGGGTTTGCGGGGCCACGAACTATGAACTGGTTTGGCTCACGAACAAACCTCCTGGTTCAGTTTGTTTTGGCCATGAACTGAACTGCATTTTCCAGTTCCTGCTCATCCCTAGTGGCAGTAGCAGAGGAAGTGTGCCTAGTGCCCCTGGAACATCTTCATACAACAGAAGCCAATATTTTCAGGCACTAATGGGATTCATAAGAATTTAAATCTGCTGTTAGAAAACGACATGTTGATCTGCCTACAGGCAACTGATTAAGTCTAAAGCCTAATCCTATGGATCAACCCTCAGAAATAGGTTCCAAGTTCAGTGGCACAGAAGGGGCAGTCTTGATGTATGTTGGATTGTTCACAAGATTAGGTCAATATACCCAAATGGTCATGCTGGTTTAACTGTACGAAACTGAATTGCTGGCAAAACAGCCCTGTTTTTGGAGGACATTCTCACCATGCCCTTTGTCTAGGAAAAATCTATTTGACACAAATCTATTTGACAAGTTGATGTTATGCTTTCATTTCAGATCATCATTGTTGAAAACAATTGGCAATTCTTCTGGTCTTTTAGGCAGGCCTGACTTAATTAGATCAGTGACTTCATTTTATTAGGTAACATCAAACGTTCTCTAAGGGGATGAGTTAGTTTGAACTAGACAAATCGGGAAAACACACACACTCAGCCATTTAGGTACACTTGGGTAATAGCTAGGGTTACCAACCTCCTGGTGGCGCCTAGAGATCTCCCAGAATTACAGCTGATCTTCAAATGGCAGAGATCAGTTCCCTTGGAAGAGATGACCGCTTTGGAAGATGGATTCTGTGGCATTATCCTCCACTGATATCCATCCATAGGCCCCTCCCCTGAAATCTCCAGGAATTTTCCAACCTGATTGGCACCCCTAGTAATGGTAAAAGTGTTTTGGCTCTGTACTAGGTATTTTAAAAATTAAACTTTGCTTGTATTCCCTTGGGCATTTGAATTTCCTCTAAAAATGTATAACTGCTAAGTATTACTATTACTGTTAATTCCGATAGGCCATGTGGGTAACTGGTGATCTCACCATCTTCCCTCCCTCACACACAGGGTTCTTCTTCTTCTTCTTCTTCTTCTTCTTCTTCTTCTTCTTCTTCTTCTTCTTCTTCTTCTTCTTCTTCTTCTTCTTCTTCTTCTTCTTCTTCTCCTCCTCCTCCTCCTCCTCCTCCTCCTCCTCCTCCTCCTCCTCCTCCTCCTCATTGCTGAGCAGCCCCTATATCTATTTTCCTATTTGTTGGTCTATTGCTGTTCCACCCAGCTGCTTTATTATAGGTCTTTATATTGATGCTGGCCCAGCCCAGGGACCTAAAGGAAGAGACAAAATCACCTGTTTTTCTTCTACATCTGAAATGGCACATGAGGGGCTTTTGGAATTAAATGTTTTATTTAACTTAGAGGAGAAAAGGTCAGGTGGAATCAGGTGCAGGATGTATGAGGTGAACTGATAATAAAACTGAGGCAATTTTGTAATCACACTAACTCCAGATAATTGACACAGAGAGTACTCCATCTTTCTGTATTATACCTCTGAGGATGCCAGTCACAGTTACTGGCGAAACGTCAGGTCCTACAATGCAAAGACCACGGCCACACAACCCAGAAAATCTACAGCAACTAATCCAGATAATTTGTTGTCAACAAGTAAGCATCTCTGCTATTTAACAAGGTCTTTAAAATTTCAATGAGAGAGGCTTTCTTTTCAGTTTCTGCTTAAACACTCAAGCATAGGTTTCTGAGTTTCACTGACACTTAAGAGTATGGAAGGTTGGAACATACAACCAAGTTCACAAAAGCCTTCTATATGCACAGACTAGGGATCACTCCTCTTTTAAGAGCTATTTTCCTTTTCACTAGGAAGGGATTACCTCTCTTAACTAGAAGTAGGTTCCCTTCTCAGCTTAAATGAGGATCTTCTCTGATCCTCTCATTCCTTTTGCCTCTTTTCCAGTCCACAGTCAGTGCTTAACTATCTCTTCTTCAACTGTCAGTTCCCAACTGTCGTCTCGTAACTGGCACTCTCCACAGAATTCTGTTTGAACTGCCTGTCACTTAAAGGTACTCAGATTCTGCTAGGCATTAACCCTTGACACTCAGCCACAGTAACAAAGTCCATCATATTGACCATGGAATCTTTATCTGCATTGACCCAAAAAAGAACCTATCCAAAAACTTTAAAAGACATCTTTGGGAACTTAAATATAGCACATTCATTTTAAAAGTGTACAGACGACTGTGTTCTGACTGCGAAACATTCCTGAGAATATTTTGTGGTTGGCTCCGCCTCTTGTGGCAGCCATTTTGTGATGGGCCCCACTTCTTGTGGTAGCCATTTTGTAGCTGTGCCCACCATCCCATGTCATAAGACCAAGGGTGCCCATAGGCAGTCAGGGCAACAAAGATTGTTTCATTTCCAAAACTAGTATGGAAACAAGACTGAGAAGGGTCTAAGGGTAACCCTTTTATTTTGCACTAAATGCAGTATACTGAATGAAGACTGCCACAGGAGGTGGCGGCAGCTACATGCCTGGACGGCTCAATAGGAATTGGATAAACATATGGAGTAGAGGTCCATCAGTGGCTATTAGCCACAAAGCAGAGATAGGAACTCTCCGTCTGGGGTAAGTGATGGTCTGCATTCTTGGAGCTTGGGGGGCAACAGTGGGAGGGCTTCTAGTGCCCTGGCCCCACTGGTGGACCTCCTCATGGCACCAGGTAGTTTTGGCCACTGTGTGACAGAGTGTTGGACTGGACAGGCCATTGGCCTGATCCATCATTGGCTTCTCTTATGTTCTTATGACCTTGTGTCCTTGTCACTATAAGACAGCCTCAGTCTTTCCCTTGGCCCTGTTTACTAAGCATTAACAATATCCATTTAAGAACCCCCTGTCTTCCAGCATTGCAGAACACTATGGTTGCCAGATCCTTCCAGGCTACTTCTGGGGGATGTGGGGCAAGGTTACCACCTCCAGATTGGGGAACTCCTAGAAGCTTAGTGGTGGAGCCTGGGGAGGACAAGGACCTCAGTGGGGTACAGTGCCATAGAGTCCACCCTCCAATGATTCCATTTTCTCCAGGGGAACGGAGCTCTGTAGTCAAGAGATGAGCTGGTATTCTGGGGGATCCCTGCATCTCACCTGGGGGCTGGCGTCCCTGCAGAATACATGCCCTGCAAGCTAGCCTGACTTCTTTTATATCTAAACACAGAGAGAAGCTGGTTGAATAAAAGATGCCATGTAACATCCTACGTTTTATTGAAACAGTACACGGAGAGAGATAATAGCACCCAATTAACACGTATAATTTCGGCGTACATCAAACCCTAATGGAACAACTACATGGCACACCTAGTTCTATCGATGCCGTGCCATCACAGCCAAGACAGTTCTTCTAGTACAATACATGCAATAGATAATTAAAAGTTCTTCTTGGGTGGTTTCTTAGTTGATCCTTGTGCAGCGTAACCCCTGAGTCATTCAGTAAATCCATAGAAACACAGTTTCCCGATTGCTCAATTATGCTACACCCAGGGCTTTGGTTGAATTAACACTTCGCTGTAAGGAAGGAAGGAAGAGGAAGAGGCTTGAAGGCCAAGGTCTAATATCAAAGTTTGTTTGTTTGTTTAAGTATAATTCAAGGGCAATCTGTACCCCCATTTCAGGAAGTTCCACAAGGAGGAAATAAACTACCAAAAAAAAAGAAGTATTTCCTGAGGAAAGCTTTGTCATGATGCTATACCACTGCAGGAACTGATTTATACTTTCAGGAGGTCTTGTCCAAAGTTACTTGTTTCTCACTCGCCGTACTGTATTTTATTTTTTATGCCGCCTTCCCACCCAAAAGGGGGTCCCCAAGATGGTGAACGTGAAAACATTTGAACATTGAAACAGCAATTTAAAATTATATATATAGGGTAAGTAGATAAAACATATAAACACATGAACATACGTAACACCAAAACCTTGAATCAATAACGGTTATCGGGGGTCTGCCAAAGGAAACAAAGAAGGCTTCACGTGCTGGTGGAAGATAATGATAGACGGAGACAGATGAATCGCCCTGGGGAGGGAGTTCCAAAGTTTTGGCACCACAACTGCCAGTTCACACAGTAAAATCCAGTTGGAAAGTGCACTGAGAGTGGATTGAAAGTGGATTATTGTGTGTGTGTGATCGCAGCCTTAGATTTTTTAAAGTCTGCTCCTTAAATCTTTCATTATTTTAGGACTGTGATATAATTGACCTAGGGTTGCCAGCAATGCTCCCTCTAAACCGTGGGGTCTTGTGAGCAAAAATTCTACTTTGTGAGCTACTGGCATTAAAGTTGTGAGCGAGTGATTGGGCTAGTGCATTAAATTAGTTTGTTCTGGAGCCATCCTCCCTGAGCTAAGACAAATATGTGTCAGCTGGAGGCCAAAAAAGTGTGAACTAGCTCACACTAACTCGGCTTAGAGGGAACACTGGTTGCCAGGTTCCCCTGCCACCCGTGTTGGTGGAGTGGGGAGCAATGTTCCCTCTAAGCTGTGGAGTCTTGTGAGCAAAAATCTACTTTGTGTGCTACTGGCAATAAAGTTGTGGGCGAGTGATTGGGCTGCTGTATAGATTAGTTTGCTCTGGAGCCATCCTTCCTGAGCTGAGACAGAAATCTGTGGGCTGGAGGCTAAAAAACTGTGAGCTGACTCACACTCACTCAGCTTAGAGGGAACATTGGTGGGGAGGCAGGGTTTCCAACTCCAAGTTGTGAAGCTCCTACAGATTTGGGGATGGAGCTTGCGGAGGACAGGGGCCTCAATGGGCTAAAACACCATCGAGTCCACCCTCCCAACATCCATCGGCATGGTTAGTTTTCATTCCTGGTTCATTTCAATGGTAACTTATTTATATTTACCGTCATTGCAAGATCATCAGTGGCTGGAAATTCCTGCGCATGTGCAATCTACTTTCTGTCTTGCAGAGAAAAGGGAAACATTCACTGAGGCATCTGTGTTTTTGTTTTTGTTTTGTTTTTAGAGTTAATGTGTGGTTCAATAGCAGGGTAGCATCCAAAAAAAAATGCCAAGCAAAAGAACTCAGAAATAAGATGCAAATGAAAATTTGGACCTTCTCCATTTGGATAGGGGATCAAGTGCAGCTCTTTACCAAAAAAAAAAAAAAAAAATCTGAACAAGCAAGACAAGCAAACAAAAGGAACTGACCCATCCATATGTGACCATCACCTGATGATAACAATATCAAGAGGCAACTCGCAAGTGTGAACGAACTGTCATGGACCGAAGACCGCCATACAGCACCTTCATGGAACCCCACCATACCCACAATGCACTGCAGTAGAGACAACCATGCCACACGTTTGGTTGCTAGAATCAAGGGTACAGAAATCAAGGATGCTCAAGGAATACATTTATGTATTCAATCTCAAAGCTGGAAGGGACCATCTAGTCCAACCCCCTGCCAATGCAGGAACTACAGTGATAACATCCCCGATGAGTAGGTATCCAATCGATACTTAAAATCTTCGAACAATGCAGAATCCACCACCTCACAGGGGAGACCACTCCATTACTGAACACACCCCGCCATCAGGAAGTTCTTCTTTAAATGTAGATGAAACCTCCTTTGCTACAACTTATATCCACTACTCTTGAGTCCTGTCATCCAACACGACTGGAAACATGGCTGCCTCATCATCTGCATGGTACGTGTGTGAGAATCAGACGATCACAGATTCAGCCACAAAGTGCCTCAGTAAGTTTTTGTGTATCTACTTATCACTCTCCAAAACTGTACATGTAACCTAGGCATACTGCCAGATTCCTCACAGATCAGAATTTAGGAGCAAATGTGAGGAAAGTGTGTGTGAGACAGAATGCCAGGGAACCGCAACATACCAATGCTGGGTCCCCCCCATACAGAATAGGGTTGCCAGCCCTGGGTTGGAAAATACCTGGATATTTGGGGGGTGGAGCCTTGGGAGGGCGGAGTTTGGGGAGGGGAAGGACCTCGATGGGATATAATGCCGTTGAGCCCACCTCCAAAGAAGCCATTTCCTCCAAGGAAACAGATCTCTGTCATTTAGGGATCAGAAGTAACAGCGGGAGATCTCCAGGCCCCACCTGGAGGATGGCAACCCTCCCAGGTGGGTTCAAGTATTTGAAGGGCTGTCATGTAAAAGATGGAGCAGATCTATTCTCTCTTGCTCCGGATTGCAAGACTAGATCTAATGGGTGGAAATTACAAGGGAGTCGTTACCGGCTAGATATCAGGAGAAACTTCCTAACTGTCAGAGTGGTTGAGCGGTAGAACAGTCTGCCTCGGGAAGTGGTGGATGCTCCTTCCCTGGACATTTTCAAGCGGAGTCTGGACAACCATCTTTCAGGTATGTTGTAGGTATGTAGGGCTATCTTTTGGCTATGCTCCTGCAGAGTGCAGGGGGTTGGACTAGATGACCTGCAAGGTCCCTTCCAACTCTAACATTCTATGATTCTATGATACAGAAGAGGAGAAGAGATTGGATTTAGACCCCACCTGTTACTACCCAAAGGAGTCTCAGAGCGGCTTACAATCTTCTTTCCCTTCCCCTCCCCACAACAGACACCCTGCGAGGTAGGTGGGGCTGAGAGAGCTCTTTCCAGAATTGTCCTTGAAAGATCAGCTCTGACAGAACTATGGCTTGCCCAAGGCCATCCAGCAGCTGTGAGTGGAGGAGTGGGGTAATCAAATCCAGTCCTCCCAGATTAGAGTCCACACACTTAACCACTACACCAAACTGGCTCACAGAATATTACAGTAGTAGACACATTGTAGGTATGCCAGTGTTAAGAGCCTCCAAGATGGCATCTCCCATGGAGAAGACTCTCTGGGAGATAACTTGAGTACTTCTGTCTTCCTTCCACTCACTTCTCATTGCTGCTGTTACCATGGTTGGATGTTTACAATCCCCACCAAAAAAAAAGTCCTTGAGTCCAGTGCTGGTGCAGTTTTTAGCACTAGCCTTCACATACAGTTCTTACTATCTCTAGAAGATCTACAGTATCTAGAGGCTGTACATGAAACAAAGGGGACCACACAGTCACTGCCCTCGGGCTTACAATCGAAGTCACCAGCAGCACCATCCTAAACAGAGTCATGCCCTTTTAATTCCATTGAAGTCAATGGGCTTAGAAGAGTGTAATTCTGCTGAGGACAGCCCAGCAGGATCTGCCAGGGAAGGGACACGTGATGGAGGCTGGGCTCCACCTGCAGAATACAAAAGGGAACAGGTATTTAAATAGCAAGGGAGGAAAGGGGGCAAGAGGTCAACACGGCAGACAGCTTTTGCCAGCTACAAGCGGCAAGGTCACCAAAGAAGCAAGGAGAACAAGAAAAGGGAAGAGAGGAACCATACAAGGGACATGTAAATGAAGATGTTTTAACACCAGTAGAAGACCTGAAACAGAAATGTCAGAATTTAAATAGATCTCTCTCTCTCTCTCTCTCTCTCTCTCTCTCTCTCTCTCTCTCTCTCTCTCTCTCTCTCTCTCTCTCTCTCTCTCTCTCTCTCTCTCTCTCTCTCTCTCTGTAATTTCCCATCAAGTCTCTGCAGTGCAGCATGACTCCAGGATGGGACTATAAAGATGAAAGCAAATGAAAGTGTTGAGTTTGTGGACCAGGCTGTCCTGGTCTAACCAGAGATACGTGGGCATTTGTGGACCAGGCTGTCCTGGTCTAGCCAGAGATACATGGGCATTTGTGGACCAGGCTGTCCTGGTCTAGCCAGAGATACATGGGCATTTGTGGACCAGGCTGTCCTGGTTTAACCAGAGATACATGGGCATTTGTGGACCAGGCTGTCCTGGTCTAGCCAGAGATACATGGGTTAGGTAACCCTAACCAGAGATACATGGGTTGGATCTAAGATTGTCACACACCCGGCCACCAGAGGGGGTGGGAGGGTAGGGTTGCCCACTCCAGGTTGGGGAACTCCTGGAGATTTTAGGAGATGGAGCCTGAGGAGGCCAGGGACCTCAGTGGAGTACAATGCCGTCGAGTCCACCCTCCAAAGCATCCCTTTCCTCCAGGTGGGACTGATCTCTGTAGTTTGGAGATGAGCTGTAATTCTGGGGGGTCCCCAGGTCCCACCTGGAGGCTGGCAGCCCTAGCTGGATCCAAACATCTTTGTTGCTCAGTCTCACCCAATTCTCCCCCTGACTCCAGCTCCCATTCTACGGGGCTTTCGTCCGTACAGGTCTCACGATTCCCAGTGTAGCCTTATTGGTGATCAAAAGAGACCCTCTCCTCCTAGAAACACTGGTCAGATCCTCCCCATGTGCTCCAAGCTTCCCCAAGAAGAAGTCTTTGGGGAAGTTTTGGAAGGAAATGTTTTCCTTTAAACACACCCGCAATCCCCCACATCCTTAAACTACCAGCTGCCGTTACTTTAAATTTAATGGAATGGAGCAAATATTCCTATTGAGCGATATGCAAAATCCTGCGGGCTTTCAATAGCTGAAAATGGAAAAATCGAGCTCCTTCATTTCTGAAAAGTTTGCCTGTAAAAAATTTAATGGCACCCAATGCATGTAAACACATTCCCGTATTATCTGTTTTATATAAATGAACTACCCAAAATACTCTCCTGGCCTGAAGGGGAGGAAACTTGAGGATTTTCGGCGCGCATTGTTACGGCCCAGAATAAATAACTTGCATTTATTAATGCCCTTAATATGGCTTCTCTGTGTTATTGCCAAGTTAAATAACTAGTAATGGCATGTTCAATCAAACATACACTTTAGAGTTGTTTAATCATCAGGTTCGGCCTAAAGCCTATTAAGTTTTATTGATGCCTGATATAAATACACAGCACCATCTGTGGCCATTTAAAGGAGCACCTGAATAAGTTGCCATCTGTTAGAAAGGGTGGCGGAGTGCCATCAAGCTACAGCTGACCCGGTAGGGTTTCCAAGGCCAGAGACATTCAGAGGTGCTTTGCCATTGCCTGCCTCTGTGCTAGCAACCCTGGGCTTCTTTGGTGGTCTCCCATCTAAGCAGTAACCACCAAGGCAACCCTGCTTAACTTCCAAGATCTGATGCAACTGGTATCGCCTGGGACATCCAATACCAACAGAGTAATCCTATGCAGAGGTCCTCCACTGACATATATGAGCTCAGTTGGGAGTAACTCCGCATTCTAACAGTGCAATCTTAAAGAGAGTGACACCCTTCAAAGTCCATTTAAGTCAACGGGCTTAGACGTGAGTAACTCCTTAAGCAGACTCTTGTTTATTCAGGCACCGAGACCACCATTCTCACTGTCATTGCGTACACCTGCTGTGACCCAATGGTACTGGAGAGGAAATGTTGTTCTTTGGTTGCTTGGTAACATCATGGGTATTCTCCAGCGTCCCCATGACATTTGTGTAATCACGTTCCATGACGATTCTCAGAAAAATACACAGAGTGGCAATACGATACACCGCTTGGTTGCTGGTTAAAGCTGTTGTCTTCGCAACAGAAAGCACTCCCTTGAAGTAGACGAAAAGGGAATGACGACACCCTGCCAATCGTTGGCCAAAATGTCATCTGAACTGGCTCCAAAAGGAAAGAGAAATGGCTCAACGTCCCTGGCAGCTGTACAATAAATAAATACTTTGGAAAATGGGGGCCCAGAAGAGGAGTGTCAATCCAGTGTGCTGCAGTGGTAGAAAAGGCAAACTCTTATGTTAGGGATTATTAGAAATGGGGATGCCAGACCCCTCCCCCCCCGATGGGGGCAGGGGTGCCCCACTCCCAAGCCCCACCTCTCAGCTGCCAATCAACTGGCCAGTCAGAGGGGGGGCATACTGCAAAGAAAAGGGGGTCTTACCTGACGTTTTAGCAATGTCCCCAGTGTGATTTCAACGTGGCCTGGAACTGACGTCAACATGCAGGGGATATCAGAGTGATGCTCAAGCTTCTACCATAGAGTTTTTGCCCAGAAACCAGGGCGTTACCCCAATGTGCCTGACGTGCTTACGTCACTTCCAGGTCACATTGGAAGTCTTGTTCGAGATGTCGCTGAGACACCTGGTGAGACTTCCGGCAAATGGTAAGCCCACTTCCCACCCCCCACTGGCTGCCCGGAGGGACCTGGCCACCCGTATTAGAAAAGGGACTGAGAATAAAAGGGCCAGTATTGTAATCAATGCTCCCTCTAAGCTATGGAGTCTTGCGAGCAAAAATTCTTATTTTGTGAGCTACCGGCATTAAAGTTCTGAGCACGCAATTTGGCAACCGCATCAATTCATTTGCTCTTGAGCCCTGCTTCCGGGCTAAGACAAAAACGTGTGAGCCAGAGGCTAAAAAACTGTGAGCTAGCTCAACATTCACTCAGCTTAGAGGGAACACTGATTGTAATGCCCCTGTATAGATCTATGATGTGGCCTCATTTGGAATACTGTGGACAGTTCTGGTCACCCTCTCTCACAAAGGGCATTGCAGAGCTGGGAAAAGTGCAGAGGATAATTAGAGAGCTGGCACACTTTCCCTATGAGGAAAGGCTGAAGCGTCTGGGACTCTTCAGTTTAGAAAAGACACGATGACTAAGGGGGCACATGACTGAGGTCTATGAAATTATGCATGGAATGGAGAGAGTTCACAAAGAGAAATGTCTCTCATTCTCCCAAAATACTGCAACTCAAGGGCATCCGATGAAGCCGACGGGCAGTAAGTTCCAGACAGACAAAAGGAAATACTACTTTACATAGAGAATGATTTAAATGTAGAATTCACTGCCAGAGGATGTAATGATGGCCACAGGAATAAACAGCTTTAAAAGGGGATTAAATAGATTCATGGAGGATACATTTATCAATGGCTACTAGCCATGGTGGCTGAAGGGAACCTCCCCATTCAGAGGCACTAATCCTTTGAATCCCAGAGCCAGGAAGCAACATCAGGGGAAGGCCTCAGCCTTTATGCCCTGTTGTTGGCCATCCAGAGGAAGTGGTTGGCCACTGTGTGAGGTAGGATGCTGGACTAGATGTACTATTGGTCTGATCCAGTAGGGCTCTTCTTATGTTCTTATATTCTTAATCAGAAACCTGCAAAGGCCTTGTGGAACCAACCAAACCACGGACTAGTCTTCCTTGAATAATTGTTTGTGATAGTATGTGGAGAGGCCTGGCAAATCCATGATTGAGAGCCAGTATGGTGTGCTGGTTTGAGTACTGGACAAGTATTTGGGAGTATCGGGTTCAAACATCCACTCAACCATAAAGCTTGTTGGGTGATCTTGGACCAGTTACCTTCTCTTACGCTAACCCCACAGGATAAGGGGAAAATGGAGAAGGGGAAGCCATACATGCCACCCTGTGCTCCTTGAGGGAAGAACGGAATAAAAATGTAATACATCGCAAATCTTAGAGTCACCAAAGTAGGTTGGATTGGAATCAATATCATCAACATGTAAGAAATTCAATGCAGTGGCTCAAATGGTTAAGATACTGAACTGCAGACTGGGAGGTCAGTAGTTCAGCAGTTCGAGACCCGAGTGCTGCATGATGGAGTGAGCTTCCGTCTCTGGCCCCAGCTCCTGCCAACCTAGCAGTTTGAAAGCAAGAAAATGAAGTAGATAAATGGGTACCACTTCAGTGGGAAGGTAACAGTGTTCCATGCGCCTCAGCGTCGAGTCATGCCAGCCACATGACCACGGAAACATCTTTGGACAGCGTTGGCTCTTTGGCTTGGAAATGGAGACGAGCACAGCATCCCTAGAGTCAGATTTGACTGGCTTTCAAGCAAGGGAAACCTTTACCTAAAGCCATGAGGGCAGTAGAAGAGGAAGACCCAGCATGAGATGGATTGACTCCATAAGGAAGCCATGGTCTTCAGTCCACAAGACCTGAGCAAGGCTGATATGGATAGAACATTTGGGAGGTCAGTAGTTCATAGGCTTGCCATAATCTGGAAGCAGCTGAATGGCATGTAACACAAAGAACGCTGCTGTGAGGTTGGGTAAACATCCAGTGGTAAATTTCAGCGTCTCTGAATATCTGCACCCATAGATATTTTATGGGGTTGGCAGCTTCCAAATGGTGGCTGTTGATCTTCTGAGATTGCGACATCTCCAGGTGACAACTTCACCTGGACAAAATGGCCTCTTTGGAAGGTGTTATACCCCACTGAAGTCCTTCCCCTCCCCAAGCCCCGCTCTCCTCAGGCTCCACCCTCCCCCCCAAAAAAAATCTCCAGGTATTTCCCAACAGAGAGTTGGCAACCCTAGATATTTACGGAATACTTATGGACAGAAAATGTATTTTGATAACAGTGAGGGATTCCGTTGTTCTGTAACTTTGGCGTATGGGTTGGGGGAAAGGACTTCTTTCTGAGCAGACAGTCTGAGGAGGGTAGCTATGTTGGTCTGCAGCAGCAGAACTAGGTTCGAGTCCAGTAGCACCTTAGAGAACGCGATTTTGAGGGTCACAAGCTTTCAAGAGTCAAAGCTCCCTTCAATGGATACTCAATGAACGGAGCTTGACTCTTAAAAGCTCACCACCACCCCCGGAATCTTGTTGGTCTCTGAAGCGCTACTGGACTCCAGTTTACCTCAATCCAAGTAGAGTTGTCCTCCAGCAGGTATCTGGCCCTGGCATGTCTCGGATTTCCTAAGGGCACGGCCATGTGGAAACACCCTGTACTCACGGCTGAGTACCAACTTAGCCGTTAAAAGCCGTGTCTTGAGATAATTGTGTAATAAATAATAACAGTAACAATGATGTATATTATTTGTGGTACTTAGTGGGAGGGGGAGAATTGGACACACTAATTAATCTGATTTACACCCACTTTAAATACACCAGAAGACTTGGGTGTTCTCCGCTCAGTTCCCATCATCTGCTTGATTGATGGCCCAGTGAGTGTGGACTGGTGTAATGTACGGGGCTACACTCTGAACATAGCATGGGAAAGAGCGGCAGCCGCTGCCAGGGAAACTTCTCCTGATTATGCTGAAGCACAAATTCGCTCTCACTTTCAGGGTGGAATGTTTTTTATCTGGCCCTTCCTTCAAGAAATTCAGTGTGATGTATATGGTTCTCCCTGTCTCATTTTATCCTCAAAACAGCTCCGTGACGGAGGTGAGGCGGAAAAAAACAAGTCTAAAGTTTCCCAAGTGAGATTCATGGCAGAGTGTGAATCTGTACAGGTCATTTTATGGACGAAAACTGTTTTAATGGCAGGAAGCAGAAAGTAGGGATAAATGGACAGTTCTCGCAATGGAGGGAAGCAAACAGTGGGGACCCCCAAGGAACAGTATGGGGACCATGACGTTCTTCACAAATAATTTAGGATCAGGCATGAACGGAGTGATGACCAAGTCTTCAGATGATTCCAGATTATTCCGGATGGTGAACACCAACGCTCCCTCTAAGCTGTAGAGTCTTGTGAGCAAACTGCTGCTTTGTGAGCTATAGGCAATAAGTTGTGAGCGAGCATGAAGTAGTTTGCTCTGGAGCCACACTTCCTGAGCGAAGACCAAAATGTGTGAGCCAGAGGCTAAAAAGCTGTGAGCTAGCTCACACTAACTCAGCTTAGAGGGAGCGCTGGTGAAAAGCAAGGCAGATTTGTGAAGAGTGACAAGGGAACGTCTCCCTAAATTGGGCGAGTGGGCAACAACGTGGCAAATTAAATTCAAAGGAGGTAAGTGTAAGGTGATGCACACTGGAACAAGATACAAACCCTAATTTTGAATCTGCGGTGATGGAGTCTGAACAGGCCCAGGCTGAGACTTGAAAGGGATCTTGGGGTTACAGCGCACAGCTCACCGAAAATGTCAGCCCTGTCTATGGCAGCGGTGAAAAAGGCAAACTTGATGCTGGGAGTGATTCGGAAAGGGGATGAAAAGAAAAAAAAATGCCAGTGTCATAATGCCCCCCCCCAGAAATCTTGTGGTCCGGACTCATTTGGAGTACCGTTTAGAGTTCTTATGCTGTCTGTCAAAAAAAAGAGAGAAAAGTTGCATAGCTGGAAAAAGCATGAAGGAGGGAAACCTCTTGTGGTTTCACTTGGCCGTCCCTCAGTGACCCCTCCTTCCTCCGCAACATTTTACCTGTTGTTTTTAATATTCTATATTTAAGTTCTGGTCAGGGGTCTTGGGGGGGGGGGAGCGTACCGGAGCACAGCTGGGGAGCTCAGGAGCCAAGCCCCGCCCCCAGCCGGTGTCCCAGGGAGTCTTTCAGGCAGCCGAATGTCAATTTCAGCTCCATTATATCCTATGGGCCATTGAAGTCAATGGTGAAAACATAGGGTATATTCTGGGGGCTGGAGGAGAGGGTTTGAGAGAGGCTCCAAACTCACAGCGATAGCTGATGGAGCCTCTCCCCAAGATACCCACCAAGTTTCAAGAACATTGGATCAGGGGGTCCAATTCTATGGGCTCCCAAACAGGTTGCCCCTATTCCCTCCATTGTTCTCTATGGTGGAAAAAAGTTCTATTTTTCCCACCATAGAGAACAATGAAGGGAATAGGGGCAACCTGTTTGGGGGCCCATAGAATTGGACCCCTTGATCCAATGTTCTTGAAACTTGGTGGGTATCTTGGGGAGAGGCTCCATCAGCTACCCAGTGAGTTTGGAGCCTCTCCTCAAACCCTCCCCTCCAGCCCCAAGAATATACCCTATGTTTTCACCATTGACTTCAATGGCCCATAGGATATAATGGGGCTGAATTGCCGCCTAATTTCTTTCATTCCCTCCTTTCCTTCTCTCTTTTTCCTCTTTCCCTCCTTCTTCTCTTCTCTCTTTCCCACCTTCTTCTCTTCCCTTTTTTCCTCCTTTCCCTGTTTCCCTCCTTCTTCCCTCTCTTTCTTTCCCTCCCCTTTCCTTCTCTTTCCCTCTTTCCTTCCTTCTTTCTTTCCCTCTTTCCTCCTTCTGTGGTCCAACTCTCATGAGAAGGAGTTTAAACTTTGAACCCCTTCTCTTAGCTCCCCCACCCAGACCAGCTGGGGAAGGGAAGGGGAGGCTTTTGAAGATGCCTCCCCCCCTTTTGCTTCCCCCTCTGACATCACTTCTGGTGATGTCAGGGGGCGTGGCATATGCTAATAGCCTAATAGCTTATTAGCATACCATATGCTAATGAGCTCCTGCAGCTGTTTTTCTACGAAAAGACCCCTGGTTCTGGTTTTAAATGGTTCTAACGATGTGTTTGAAGAAGAGGAACAGGAAGAATAGGTTTTCGTACCCCCCCTCTTCTCTACCTGAAGGAGTCTCAAAGGCACTTACAATTCCCATTCCTGTCCCCTCAACAGGCATCTTGTGAGGTAGGTGGGGCTGAGAGAGTTCTGAGTTTCTGTTGTAGGAAGAGGAAAGGAATGGAATTGTAAGCTGCTTTGAGACTCCCTTAGGTACAGAGAAGTGGGGTAAAAACCTCTCCTCCTCTTCTTCGTATGGAAAATAAATCTCCAGTTCAGACCTTCCCTCAACAGTGAACTCATTTGCTGGCCCTGGCGAGTGGCTTCTCATCACCTGGTTTCCACTTGCATGGTGAGAATCCATGGCCTACCTTACAGGATAGTTGCTTGGCCCCTTTAAAAACCCTTCGGGGATGCGTAGTATTAATTTTTATTACACCCCAGAACAGGCATAGCAACAAAGAAAACTGAACTCCTCCGTATTGCAAGCAGCCGCTTTGTGGCTTCGCTCTCAAACGTTCCTCTGAGGACTGGAATATTATCAAAAAGTGTCAGAGATTTGTTCATGAATTTCCTTTTTATTAAAACGATTTTTCTATTGCACCTTTTTTGAGGGGGGAGATGCTGCCTGTGGCTTTGTTTTGCTCTTCTGTGGTATAAAATGGCTCAGCGCTCTCCCGTTACTAGCGGAATGATCTCTCCGGGAATCTACCCTGTCTCGTGGCCTGGAGGTTCAACAGTGTTGCTGGAAAATGCCATGGACTTATGTGGACCCCTAACCCTGGCTCTTATCAGGGGTCCAGCAGCGTGAGACAGCCTTGGGTGAATGCTGTTCTGCTCCCGTCACGACTAAACTGGGAGCTGAAGACGGCCATCTAAAGTGCCAAAGGGGTGAGTGCGAAGTGCCAAAGTCTTCCTGTGCCGTTTCCTCTTAGCCCGTCTCCAAGGTCCTGTTCATCCTAACTGGATGCCACTGCAATGCTCCCTCTCAGCTGTGGAGTCTTGTGAGCAAAAATTCTGCTTTGTGAGCTACTGGCATTCAAGTTGTGAGCCAAGCGATTTGGCTACTGCATAAATTAGTTTGCTCTGGAGCCCTCCTTCCTGAGCTAAGACAGAAATGTGTGAGCTGGAGGCTAAAGAAACTGTGAGCTAGCTCACACTAACTCAGCTTAGATGGAACACTGGATGCCAGTAGCAGCACCGAGCACAAGGAGAAAAGGAAATCCAGGGAGGAATCTGTGGGTCAGGGTCTGTGGCTCAGTAGGAGAGCCTCTGCTCTGCATGCAGAAGGTCCCAGGTTCAATCCCCAGCATCTCCAGCTAAAAGGCCAGGGGGTCAGTGATGAGAAAGACCTCAGCCTGAGACCCTGGAGAGCTGCTGCCAGTCTGAGTAGACAACACTGAGTTTGATGGACCAAGGGTCCAATTCAGTATAGGGCAGCTTCATGTGCATTTGTGTAAACTGCCACCATCGACCATTGCAGGCCCCCTTTGGCAGGGCCAGCTGCAGGTATTTTGCTGCCCCCTGCTGGGAAGGGTTGGAGTTGATCCAGGAAGCCCATGACTGGTACCGGCAGCCATGCTGGTGCTCATCTTCTCTGTACAGTAGTAAGGCCATTCCGGTGTGGCCAAGGTGCACAGGGAGCTGCCATGATACTGGCCACGCTTCTGGGCTTGTCTTTGGCCAGCCACTGTTGAGGCGAGACTGAGATGAGCATCGCTTCTCAAGATTCGCCTCACTGCCACCAGGACGCAAGACGAGATCTGATGGTGCTGGCAACACCGCCAGGGCTATCTCCATTGACAGCAGCCTGAATAGTCTGATCTCATCAGATCTCGGAAGCCACGCAAGGTAGACCCTGGAGAGTCCTTGGATGAGGGACCACCAAGGCAGAGGCAGGCAATGGCAAACCACCTCCGTTTGTCTCTGCCCTGACCTGGATGGCCCAGCCTAGTCTGCTGTCATCAGAGCTCAGAAGCTAAGCAGGGTTGGCCCTGGTGAGTCCTTGGATGGGAGACCAGTGATGAAGTCCAGGGTTGCAACACAGAGGAAGGCAATGGCAAACCACCTCCGTTTGTCTCTGCCCTCACCTGGATAGCCCAGGATAGTCCATTCTCATCAGATCTCAGAAGCTAAGCAGGGTCAGCCCTGGCTGAGTCCTTGGATGGGAGACCACCAAGGAAGTCCAGAGTTGGCAATGGCCAACCACCTCTGCTCATCTCTTGCCTTGAAATCTCCATGGTCCTGGGATTGCCATGAGTCAGCCGTGACTTGACGGAACACAATTATCAGCACTTCCTTTGAAGAACACCGTCACAGGGCGGTTTGGAGCCTGCATAATGCAAGTGTTCCGAAACAGGTTACCTACCGCATCCACAAATGACCATTTTAGGTGTAACGCTTAAACCTTGGGACACAATGGGGCGGCAGAGTTCTGGCCCTGCTGGTGGACTTCCTGATGGCACCTGGGTTTGGCCACTGTGTGACACGGGGTGTCGGACTGGTTGGGCCATTGGCCTGACCCAACATGTCTCATGTTCTTATGTTCAGCGGTACTCACTTTGCAGCTCACAGGGAGCCACTTTTGCAACTGCCCCCGACCAAAGTAGCCACATTTACTTTCATCCCTGGCGTGTGGCCTCCCCCTCCGGGAGACCCACAGCTTAACCATTCCTCTGGTGGTGGCAGGCGGGAACGTCCCATTGGGCCAGGCCTCGCCCACTTTCCTGAAACATGGGGCAGGTGCCACACTGGGGAACAGTGCTCAAGAGAGCCACAAGAGGCATGTCAAAAAGCCACATGAGACTCCTGGGCCGCTGAGTGTCACTGAATGGGAGCAACACAGCTGGGAAGAGGGAGAAAGAAGTACTTTTCTCCCTTTCTCACAATACAAGAACGCGTGGGCACTCCATGAAATTGCTGAGCAGTCGGGTTAGAACAGATAAAAGGAAGTACTTCTTCACCCAAAGAGTTATTAACATATGGAATTCACTGCCACAGGAGGTGGTGGCAGCTGCAAGCATGGACAGTTTCAAGAGGGAATTAGATAAACATATGGAGCAGAAGTCCATCAGTGGCTATTAGCCACGGGGTATAGATGGGAACTCTCAGTCTGGGGCAGGTGATGCACTCTATTCTTGGTGGTGGAGGGGGCAGCAGTGGGAGGGCTTCTGGTGTCCTGGCCCCTCTGATGGACCTCCTGATGGCACCTGGTATATTTTGGCCACTGTGTGACAGAGTGTTGGACTAGATGGGCCATTGGCCTGATTCAACATTGGCCTCTCTTATGTTCTTATGTTCTTATGTCTGCCCTGCTGGCAAAAGAAGCCCCGAAACATCTCATGGACAGGTGGTGCAAAGTGTTGTCAAATTGCAGCCGGTTTACAAAGACCCCTCCTGAGTTTTCAAGCCACGAGACATTCAGAGGTGGTTTGCCACGGCCGGCCTCTGCCCAGCGACCCACAACTTCCCTGGTGGTCTCCCAATCAAGCACTAACCAGGGCCGACTCTGCTTAGCTTCTGAGATCTGATGAGATCAGGCTCGCCAAGAGCATCCAGGCTGGATGTTATGGACTACTCTGAGTCAACACTCCTATCCCTTTCTCTCCCTTCCCCTCTTTTTTGAAAGGACTCTCCAGGGGGAAGAACCAAAGGCAGAAATCCAGATCCACAGCTTTGTGCAGGTTTAAGAACATAAGAACATAAGAGAAGCCAATGTTGAATCAGGCCAATGGCCCATCCAGTCCAACACTCTGTCACACAGCGACCAAAATATACCAGGTGCCATCAGGAGGTCCAGCAGTGGGGCCAGGACACCAGAAGCCCTCCCACTGCTGCCCCCTCCAGCACCAAGAATAGAGTGCATCAACTGCCCCAGACTGAGAGTTCCCATCTATACCCTGTGGCTAATAGCCACTGGTGGACTTCTGCTCCATATGTTTATCTAATTCCCTCTTGAAGCTGTCCACCAGTGTCCCCTCTAAGCTGAGTTCGTGTGAGCTAGCTCACAGTTTTTTAGCCTCTGGCTCACACATTTTTGTCTCAGCTCAGGAAGGAAGGCTCCAGAGCAAACTAATTTATGAAGCAGCCAAATTGCTCGCTCACAGCTTTAATGCCGGCAGCTCCCAAAGCAGAATTTTTGCTCACAAGACTGCACGGCTTAGAGGGAGCATTGGCCACCACCTCCTGTTTCCCTGCCTTCTCACATTTCCCCCTCTCCCTCAAAAAGAAAAGAGAATGGATTTATACCCCGCCCTTCACTGCCCAAAGGTGTCTCAGAGCAGCTTACAAACTCCATTCCCTTCCTGTCCCCACAACAGGCACCCTGTGAGGTAGGTGAGGCTGAGAGAGCTCTGACAGAAACTGCTCTTTTTCAAGAACAGCTGTGCCAGAACTATGGCTTGCCCAAGGTCATCCAACAGGTGCAAGTGGAGGGCTGGGGAATCAAACCGGGTTCTCCCAGATTACAGTCCACACACTTAACCACTACACCACACTGGCCCACTGTCTCTCTCTATGGGAGCATCACCTCCCCAGCTACTAGTCTAACTCAGTGCACAGACTCCTTTCTGGCAGCTGCCAGGCTGCATGGTGTGCACTCATGTGTGTGCACATCCGCACACACATGTTAACCTCTAAGCTGCATTGATTTCTTAGGATCCAAGATCAGCCAATGTTAAGGGCGTGAGCGAAATGTAAATAAGACATCCGAAGTCAATAAAAATCTCTTAACTCAGTTAAGTGCAAATTTCAGTGACACAAAGTAATTAATAAAAGGACCAGAACATGTCCGCTTCTCTGTCCGCTACGCCAAAGTGCAAAAATTTGGCCACCTTCAGGGTGCGCGCATCTGCTGCCTGCAAAAAAAGAAAAAGAAAAAAAAAAAAGCAGCAGTTCTGCGGCATCCTCAAGACTAACAGGAAGTAATTCCAGCACCAGGTTTCATGGACTGGAGCCAGCATCTCCGGACCCGATGAGTGAATCCTCACATTGCCTTTGGTCGGGTTTTTTTGTTTTTGGTTTTTTTTTATCAGAGGCTTTTTTGCGGGCAGGGGGGTGGGGGAGGGCAAGGCGAAGGGCTCACGAAATGCAAGAAGGGCACACAGCGCGATGCAGTCCCGCAGAACCCAGATCGAGCCAGGAATCAACGGGGAGACCCTTCCTTAGTTCTGCAAAGCTGGTTAACACCTGCAGTCAGGTGGGGAGTTGCAGTCATACTACCGAGAATGAAACACACACACGCACACACCCCGCCCGTCCCAGTTTAAGGGTAGGGGGAGGCAGGTAGCGCGCCACCTTGGGTGGGCACTGCCATCCCAACTAGAGTTCCGCGCATCGGCTTCCATGGGCTCCTAAGGGGCCAACTCTGCTTAGGAACGCACGGTCCGTCCGGCGGGGACCCCCCGCCGCCGCCGCCCCCCAGCAGCCCCCCACCACGGCAGGCGCCGGCCCCACTCGCGACGGGTCTCCGTCTGGCTCTCCCCGCATCCTGCAGCGTGTCGGCGGCCCGCCCGCCCGCCCCCCTCTTACATAAACCGCACGCCGACTGGAGCGCCGCTCGCCGCGTGGGAAGGGGCGCGCTCGAGGCCGCCGGATCGGACAGCCGGGCGCGTTTCGCCAAGTGCGCCTCCGAGCGGGCAGCGCGGGGCGTTCCGACGTGCAGCTCTCGGAGCGGGCGGCCGCGCGGAAGCAAGCCCGGCAGCGGGCGGGGACGGGAGGCGGGTTCCGTCGGAGCCCGCCGAGGGGAAGAAGAGTCTCGCCGGGCGCCCCCTCGGCACGGCCGGCGGCGACGCGGGGCGGCTGGGCCGGCGGGGGGCCCGCGGCTAATTGCGCGCCCGCCCCGCCGATTGGCTGCCGTCGCGGGCGGCATTTGCATGCGGCGCGGCGGCGGCGGCGGGGGCGGAGGGAGGCTCGCCCGCTCGCCCGCCCGCCCCTGGCCCCGCGCGCCCCCGCCCCCGCGCCGGGGACCCTCCTTGGGAATGCGCCGCCGAGGAGGAGGCAGCCAGACGCGGCGCCGCCGCCGCCGCCGCCGCCACCGCCAGTCGCCCCCCGGCCCCCCCGCCTCCAGCTGGCTCCCGGCGAGCGGGCAGCGGCACCCGGCTATGGGGCAGCCATCCAGCGCCGCCGGGAGCAGCAGCAGCGGCGGCAGCAGCGCCGGCCAGAGGAACCTTCCGGTATGCGGGGCGGGGGACGTGGCGGGGGGGGGGGGCTAGAGTTATTTAGGTGGGGGGGCCGCGGGATCAGGCTGAAGGGTGCCGGGATCCGGGGCTGGGGAGAAAACCCCGCCGAAGTCCGCCCCGTCCCCCCCCCCGCCCCCCCGCCCTCGCCGGAGCGTGCAGAAATGCAGACCGCGAAGTTGGGCGACGACTGGCACTGAGCCCCAACTCCGCCGCCGGAGAGGGATGCCCGGTCAGGTCGCTTGGAGCGCACCGAAAGGCTCATCCCGGGGATATTGTGTGTTGTGTGTGTGTGTTTCAGCGGGCGGGGGGGGGGGCGGACAAGCGGATTCCGACAGGCGCACCGCGCTTGGGGGGTGGGGGGTGGAGGGGAAGAGATGCAACAGTTTCAGGCCCCCCCCCCCCCGGGGCTGCCAGTTCGCAGTCTCGCAATCTTCTTTGAGGCGCCGGCTTGCCGGAATCCCTCGGAATTAACCGATCGCGACGGGAAGGCCTGCGCCGCTCGGCTCCGCGATCCCGTGCATGTTTGCCGGCGAGGAAGCGCCGCCGAACAAGCGGCGTGATCCTGCGCTGAGGGACTTGGAAAAGGGAAGGTGCACAGGGTTGCCACCTGGTGGCTCCCCCGCCCCCGCCGCCGGTAATAAAGTCTACCGTGGATTTTGAGGAAGGGAGATCAGGTGCAGGAGGAGGAGGAGGAGGAGGAGGAAGGCGAGTGGTCATTGTCCAGCTCTGTCCCCGAGCCATGAAATGTCAGGGGAGCTGGTGGCGCTGCAAAACCTCCGGGATGTCCTGTGGAGCAGGAACTTTATGAGGGCAGAGCCCCTTTCAAGGCATAACCGTTGCACCTCTCGGGGCAAGGAAGACTCCCTTCCTGCACTGAGATACAGATTGGGTCAGTCTGCAAACTCCAGGAAGCTTCCTAGGCGGAGAGGCCTGGAGGGAGGGGGGGCAGATGAAGAGCGTCAGGGCCAGTGTTCTCTTCCGTGCTAGGAAAGGCATGATCAGAGCGTGGAACCCACTCGTCTCCATCAGACTTGGCTTTGTGGGCGGAGTGTTGGTCTCGGAACCAGGGAGACCCGCGTTCAGATCCTCGCTGGCCCCAAAACTTACCGGGCAGCCCAGGACTGATCTCGGCAGAGCCCACCTCACCGGGGTGCTGTAAGGATAAAATGGAGCAGAGAACTCTGTCGGCTGCTCTCAGCCACTTAGAAGACGGGTGGGATTAAGAAAAAAAATTCATTGGAGAGAGAGGTGGAGGTGGAGGTGGCTCCCCCAGGAAATGTGATTAGAGCTGCCACCATGGCTGTTAAACTTCAGCTGAGGAACTAGATTTGAGCCCAGTAGCACCACGGAGACCAACAAGAGTTCCAGGGTTTATGATTTCCAGAGTCAAAGCTCCCTTCGTCCGACAGAAACTTCAGGGTTGGGGACCCTGGGAGTTCATGCTTTTGCAGTTTGTCCTTTTTCCTATAGGAGATGCAGTTAGGTAGGGCGTTGTTTTTTCTCCCAGTGCAGGAGGTGAAAGAGTTAATTGGTGACACTAGCATATTTTTATCTATTTATTTAATTTATATCCCACTTTTCTCCCCAATGGGGAACCAAAGCAGCTTACATCATTCTCTTTGCCTTTGTTTTATCCTTACGACAACCCTATGAGGTAGCGTAGGCTGAGAGCGTGTGGCTGGCCCAAGAAGGTCACCCAGTGAGTTTCCATGGCAGGAATCGGGATTCGAGCCCAGATCCTAGTCTGACACTTTAACCACCACACCGCGCTGTCTCTCAGCGCAGGAGGTGAAAGGGTTAATAAGTGCCAATAGCCTATCTGCTTACAGGGAACCCGGATCTCTCCTAAGGGTGCTGGACAGCTGGAGGAGATCCCATTTAATTGTTTTTTTCTTTTTTTTAAGCAAATGGGACACAGGTGCTTCTGGCACGGCCAAATAAACTGCAGGCAGATTAGAATTTTCAAAAGGCAGATTAGGGCAGCACTTGGCAGTATTTACGGGACAGCATCTGCCAGTGGTGATCGGTTAACCGCTGGACAAAGATGTCGATGCACTGGAAGAAAGGGGGAAGGCACTGAAAGAAAAAAGAAGAAGAAGAATTTAGGCATTGAGGGGTGGGTATTACTGTTCGGCAGGACCTACGGAGTGTAATGTGGGGTTTTTAAAAAGCTCACACGTGGGCACCTGCCTTTGCATCCATGCCACCCGCTGCTCCCCACACACATTTCTTTTAAGAAGCAATTGTGTGTTCGAAGGTAAACGTGATTGGCCAGGTCTATTTATAACGAATTCAGGGATGTGATGTTTCAAGGACAGGTGGTGTGCTGTGCAACAGAGAGAGAGAGAGATCTATTTTAGGTTGAAGACTGACATTTGACATTACATAGATGGGAGAATATGGAGGTCAGAGGCTCTTTGCGTGTCGAAACGTGGGTTGGGTAATGTACCCAGACAGCAGCGAACCAATGTGCGCGCAGGATTGTTTGGTAGGAACCAAAGATGCATGTTGCCTCTCACAGAAGAATACCCATACTCCCGGGGCGACTGCAGAGGGCAGTTGATGAAATACAGCGAAGATCATGTCCCTAATCACTAATCTCTTGCCTCTCTCTGTCTCCTCCCAGAATTTATTCCTTTTCCTGCTTTTCCTGGGACCTTTCAACTGCTTCGCGAGCTACAGCCGCGCCACCGAACTCTTCTACAGCATCAATGAAGGGCTACCTGCCGGAGTCCTCATTGGGAATGTGGCCCGGGATTTACAGATTCAGGGGGCGGTAGAGGAAGAGGCGGGGTCAGAAGGGAAACAGCAGCTCCCCCAGCAGTGGGGGAAAACCCCCCTCTCCTTCTGCCTTGCCTCCCAGGGGTTGGGCAGTTCGTACGTAAACCTGGACAATCGGACGGGCGAGCTGCGCACCTCTGCACAGGAGATTGACCGGGAAGCACTTTGTACGGAGGATAACATTGGGTCTTCTGTGGTTGCCTCTTCCTCCTCTTCCCCACTACTGTCTTCTGAGTCATGCTTGCTGCTGCTAGATGTGTTGGTGTTGCCGCAGGAATATTTCCGCCTCATCAAAGTGAAGGTCGCCATCCATGATGTCAACGACAATGCGCCATGCTTCCCCACCCCGCAGATACACCTCTTTGTGCCTGAGAATTCACCCATTGATACCCGCTTAGCCATAGAGCATCCAGCTGTGGACCCGGACATGGGGACAAATGGGGTCCAGACCTACCACCTGCAAGATGACTATGGTGTTTTTACGTTGGACGTGGAGGAGAATGAAAATGGGGAAAGGACACCATACCTGATTGTCATGGGCACTTTGGACAGAGAGGCCAGGGATGAGTATGTTACCCTCATAAGTGCAGAGGATGGAGGAGTCCCACCGCTGGTGGGCAGTGCCACCCTTACTATTGGCATCAGCGACATCAACGACAATTGTCCCCAGTTCAATGAGACGCAGCTGAACGTCACTGTGTTTGGGAACTCTAGCCTTGGTTTGCGCATCGCCTCTGTCCATGCTACAGATGTGGATCAGGGAATCAATGCAGAGATTACCTACTCCTACAGCCAAAAGGTACCGCAGTCGTCCCGCACTTTGTTTCACCTTGATGAAAGCGCGGGCACCGTCAAGCTCGCCAAGAGGATCAATGGGGACACACCTCGTCTTCACAGGCTGAGCATACTGGCCAACGGTCCCGGTTGCATCCCAGCCGTGATCACTGTGGTTGTATCCATAGTAAAAGTTATGCTGCGACCACCTGAAATAACCCCTCGTTTCATAGCGAATGAAGCCGAGGGGGTGGTTTATCTGAGAGAGCTGGAACCTGTCAACACACCGATCGCGTTTTTTACCATCAAGGACCCCGATGAGAAATACAAAGTGGATTGTTACTTGGAAGGGGATGGCCCGTTCAGATTGTCACCATATAAACCGTACCACAACGAGTATTTACTGGAAACTACGAAGCCTTTGGATTTTGAAACTCAGAGGCACTATGAAATATCAGTGGTTGCATGGAATTCGGATGGATTCCACGTCACTAAAATAATTAAAGTGAACATTATGGATGACAATGACAACTCACCTGTGTTCTCCCAGCCCCTTATAGAATTATCTATTGAGGAAAATAATTCCCCCAATGCTTTTTTGACCAAGCTGCATGCAACAGATGCTGACAGTGGAGAAAGAGGACAAGTATCTTATTTCCTAGGGCCCGAAGCCCCATCGTATTTCTCTTTAGATAAAGTCACAGGAGTCCTCACAGTTTCCACCCAACTGGATAGAGAAGAAAGAGAAAAATACCGCTACACTGTCAAAGCAGTAGATTGTGGAATGCCTCCCCGAGAATCGATAGCCACCGTGACCATCTCAGTACTGGATAAAAATGATAACAGTCCTAGATTTATTAACAAGGATTTCAGTTTTTTTGTACCAGAGAACTTCCCGGGCTTTGGCGAAATTGGAGTTATAAGTGTCACGGATGCCGATATAGGTCAAAATGGATGGGTTGCGCTTTCTGTTGTAAATAGCAGTGACATCTTTGTTATTGACACAGGCAAAGGGGTGTTGAGGGCCAAAGTCTCCTTGGACAGGGAACAGCAGAGTTCCTATACCTTGTGGGTCGAAGCAGTTGATGGAGGTGACCCTCCTCTGTCCTCTACCGCAAAAATAACCGTCCTTTTGCTTGATATAAATGACAACCCGCCAATGGTCTTGTTTCCTCAGTCAAATATGTCTTACCTCCTAGTGCTCCCCTCTACGCTGCCCGGATCTCCGATCACAGAAGTCTACGCCATCGATAACGACACCGGTATGAATGCGGTTATAGCATACAGCATCATAGGAAGAAGAGGTCCCCGTCCGGACTCCTTTAAAATTGATGCCAAGACGGGCAATATCACTCTGGAAGAGTCACTCATGCAAAACGATTATGGCCTCTACCGGCTTCTCGTTAAAGTTAGCGATCATGGCTACCCAGAACCGCTCCATTCTACGGTCATGGTGAACCTTTTCGTCAACGACACGGTGAGCAACGAGAGCTACATCGAAAGTCTGTTAAGAAAGGAACCGGACATAAATATCGAGGAAAAAGAGCCGCAGATTTCAATAGAGCCCACGCACACAAAAGTAGAGTCGGCATCCTGCATGCCAACCTTAGTGGCCCTATCGATAATAAGCCTGGGTTCAATAACTCTGGTGACTGGGATGGGCATCTACATCTGCCTGAGGAAAGGAAGGAAGTATCACCACGGAGATGAAAACTTGGAAGTACAAATCCCATTAAATGGAAGACTCAGTCTGCATATGCTTGAGAAGAAACCAGTGGAGATTTCTAACATCTGATGGTTTCACACTAGACAATCACAACCAAAACTTAGAGGAATTGTGAACAATGATGAACTTCCCAAATGGGGAGAGTTGTTGGCTGCAGCTACAATGAAGGACCAATAATTTATTACTTATTATAAATTGTACATAGCTGTTTACAGATTTTTTAAGGGGGGAAAAAAGAAAATCAAATTCAGTGTACAGCTTTTTTTAAAAAATGAAATCTTAGTGCTAACAGCTATTAACCTTGTCTGAGAAGACATGGTCATCCCAAAAGCCGTCCATAAACCAAGTCAGGGTGCGCAAAGTGGCAGGTAAGATGGATGACGCATTCTTTCAGTTCTTCATTCCAACAAGTCATTTTTGACCACAAGAGGGCATCAGCCATTCCTGTAAATAAGACCATTTAAGAGAAAATGAAAAGTCTATTTTAAAATGTATCGTTTCTTTTTTCTAAGGAATAAAAGATAATAAAGTATGTGTTTGAGGTACAATGAAAGTATGTTCTACTGTATATACGAGAAGATGACGATGAGAAAATATGCACTGGTAAATCGAAGCAGAATGTTTTATTACCTCAGATTTATTTTTTTTTAAAGGAAAGACATTAAGAAGTGCAATTCCTTGAGGGTGCGCACTGTCCCCTCATGAGATTATGAAGGGAACCGAGATGCTTGCTTTCTAGTGAATATGGACAGTTGAACACACTTCACTGGCTGTTATCAAATACTGTGGCATTTCTTTTGAAAAACAAAAAAACCCGACTCAACGGGGTCCGAAGAGGGATAGAGGGGGGGTGATATGACCGATTTCCCTTTTTTTAAAAAAAATAAAGTGCAGTGGTTTGTGCTTCATGCAATGCCTCTCTGCAAGGTCCCATCAAACTTTCTGGGCAGCTCTGGCCAAGGGAGAGAGCTGGCATGCTGTCAGTGATCTTCTGGTCCAAGAGCCCAATCCTTCAAAATACAACATCCAATGAAGTTCTGTTCGGTCCAGAGTGACCCCCCCCCCATTGCAGAGGGCAACAGCTGATACACAAGCAAACAGGGAAGTATTATCTCTAATGGATGGTCTCTTATTGGAGAATCTAGCAGACCATCGCCCCCTATCTGTGCAATCCATGCATTAAGAAACAAACAAACCATGTTTCCGTACATGAATTTCCCCTCTTTCACATTATCTTCTGTCTGGTGCTTTTAGCTGGAGATGCCGGGGATTGAATTTGGGACCTTGTAGATGCCAGGCAGATGCTCTGCCAGTGAGCCATGACCCGTCCTGTCCCCTCTTGTTCTAGGTACCAAAAGGACTCTGTAGGAGACAAAAAGAGTCACTCAGATCATAAACTGATGAATCCAAGACCTTTCTTTTCCCAGGATAGGTGACCAAATGTTGTCAGAGCTGACCATGGTGGTCATTTATTTGGTGTGAGTGTGACCGAGAGACCTTCTCTTGCAGCATCCAGCAAGGATCTCTGGATTGGTGCCCATCCAGTGTTCCCTCTAAGCTGAGTTAGTGTGAGCTAGCTCACAGTTTTTTAGCCTCCAGCTCACACATTTTTGTCTTCGCCCCGGAAGGGTGGCTCCAGAGCAAACTAATTGATGCAGGAGCCAAGTCGCCCACCCACAACTTTAATGCCAGTAGCTCACCAAGTAGAATTTTTGCTCACAAGACTCCACAGCTTCGAGGGAACATTGTCCACCATGAATGTCTCCTCATTCCAGATTAATAGTGCCCTATACCCACCCGTGCACCACCACAAAAAAGTATTTTTGATCCGGCAGTCTCCGTTAAACCCTGACTCGTCACAGAACTGTTTGTGATGCTTTGTACTTTCGGCAATCTGTTCGTAAATCCCCTCCCCTTTCTCAATGTGGTATTTCTGAATTAGATCGTTTAGCTGGAATGGCTTCTCATTTGCAGTAATCTGGAATTTCACTTTTATGTGTTGATTATTGCTACTCTCTGGATGGGTCTTTTGTGTGAGGGGGCAACTGATTTTTGTTAATCTTTTGCCCCTCTTTATAAACTGTTTCTCCTGGATTGGGTCCAGAATTTTCCTTTTTTTTTTTTAATTCGTTTTGAAAATGTATATGCTGCCTCTTTTAGAGATGTGCTTGGAGACTTCCTAGGCATTTGTACACCTGTCTGCCTCTGCAGGCGAAAAGCAGAGGCTTCTTATCAGCAATGCACACCTTTAACATTCATTATAAGATCTCAAAAGCGCGTCAGACGCCTCTATCCGAGTGTTATCTTGTAAAACAAAGGCAAATTAGTGTTAAGGTTAAACCTGACACTTTCTTGAGTTCTGACAATATGTCTGTACTGTACCAAAAGTGTTTATATGTCTGCAAATAAAAACTCTATATTTTCATAATCTTTTTTTAAAAAAAATTGTTAGCATTTTATATAAAATGTAAGGACTTGCATTTTGGGGCCTTGAAGAGATTTCATGCCACATCATGTGCCTTGTCAGCTCACCTACATGGACTTTCGGTGGAAGGTGGTTCTTTATCTATACATCTGCTTATTTATTTTATTTGGTTATACTGTCGCCAGGTCCTTACCTGGTGCCAGTGAGGGGTGGGAAGGAGCTTTCCGGAAGGGGGTGTTGACATCATCTTGCTGGGGATGTCGTGTGGCAACACTCTGGTTTTTGGACAAACTCTGTGGTAAAGTTGGGCTCGAGCCATAGAGTTTTGCCCCCAAATCAGAGCGTCGTCGTGCGATGTTCCCAGCATGATGACATCACTTTAACATGATGTCATCACGTTGGGGGACGTCACACAGGGTTGCGGCTACTGGGAGTGGGACTTCCCCCCCGTCAGCTAAATCACAGGATACTCCACTCCCACCTGGGGACTGGCAACCCTATTTGGTTATTTATAGTCCACTTTTCTCTCGGAGGCTTATGGTGGATTATATAGTCTAAGTCAGGGGTTCCTAACCTTTTTTGAGTCTTCAGAATTCTGACACAGGGTGCTGGGCGCAGCAACAAAATGGCTTCCACAGGAAGTGGAGACGATCGCAAACATCATGGAGTGAGGTTATATATAACTCTCAGAGTTATATCTCTATGGGCAATATAGAAATTAAAATAATAATAACAATAATAATAATAATAGATTTAGCCATGTTGGTCTGAAGCAGCAGAACAAAGTTCAAGTCCAATGGGGCACCTTTAAGACCAACAAAAGTTTTATTCAAGGTATAAGCTTCTGTGTGCACGCACACGTCTTCAGATACATTGAAATCTCTCTCTGTCACTCTCGTCGTAACTCTTCAGCATTTCAGGCACGAGTGCTGTTTCACAGGATGCCCTTTCATCTGCACAGCCAATCAGAACCCTGCTGGTCAAAAGCCCCGCCTAGCCCCGTCCACTTTATAAAAATGCTTGGTAGGCACCAGGAATGGTGTTGGTGGGCACCCGCATGCCCATGAGCACCACGCTGGGGACCTCTGGGGTAAGTTAAGTATAGTCAACCTGATGGGTCATCCAATGAACAGAACAACAGGGTCTGGAGTACAGAACTCTAGTCCGGAGCCTATTTACAGTGATGGGTAGCAACAAAGTAGTGCAGGCCACGGTCTCTGTCCCTTTACCAATGCAACTTTTTGACCATATTTACCTTTCTGATCAGATTACTTGTGAAGACAAATCCATGTCAGGAGAAACTTGTAGGGCATTCCAATATGTGATGAATGTATTGCATTTTAGAACATGTAGATTGGGGGGAGGGATGGGTTTGCCAGTTCCAATGCCACACCTTTCAGCTCTGTAAGGTCCTTTCCCAGCCACATGAAAGCCAGAAGACAGCATGGGGCACACAGCAGCTTTTGGTTTACGGGTAGGATACTTGCAAAGGTCACTGCCCACATACTGGAATATCACTCCACGTGAACACGTGAGCTTGCCTCACACCGAATGAAATCATTGGACCATCAAGATCGGTATTGTCTACTCTGACTGGCAGCAAATCTCCCGGGTCTCAGACCGAGGTCTTTCACATCACCTACCGCCTGGTCCTCTGAAGTGGAGATGTCAGTGATTGAACCTGGGACCTTTTGCATGCCAAGCAGGTGCTCTGCCGCTGAGCCGTGGTGGTGACGGAAAGAGACATCGAGTCACAGCCAATTTATAGTGGCTCTGTTGGGATTCCAAGGCGAGAGACATGACAGAAGTGGTTTGCCATTGCCTTCCTCTGTGTAGGGACATCAGCCGTCCTTGGTGGTCTCCCATCCAAGTATTAACCGGGGTTGACCCTGCTTAGCTTCCAAGATCTGAGGCGATTGTGCTAGCCTGGGCCATCCAGGTTGAGGCCTGCTGAGCCATAGCCCTTCCCATTTCCAGTCACTTTTGCCCTTGATGAGTTGAAACTAAATCTGTAAACTGACGCCCTTCATGTGAGCTGACGCAAAAATTCTACCTGTAGTCTTTGATCTGCTACCAAATGATGAGGCCTGCACACGCTCATGCCCTTGAGTAGGTGCTCTAGAAGGCCTTTTGTTGTTGTTGTTCCTTTCATCTCTGTAATTCCACATTGCTTTTGACATTCATTGATTAGCCAGAGGTTTGCACGTTTGTGGAGTTTACTAGATTCGGGGCACTTCCATTGATTTTTATCACACCCAGACAGATTTAATCTGCCGTCGTATTCGCAGGTTCTGGCATCATTTGTGACTTAAGGGTGTCGGAGTGGGAACTACTTTGTAAAATACCCTGTGGTTACCATTAGCCGTTGTTCTTCAATGCCTGAGACTGTGAACCCTGTCAATACCATTTCCAGGAAAGCAAAGAGTTGGGAAAGGCTGTTTTGTTTTTTCATGTTCCCTTTGAAACGTGTAGCTCGGTAGATCTAAAATTTTGAGCAACCCCACAGTCCATTTTGATTTAAGTTTTCTCCCGCACATTTTGATTTAAGTTTTCTCCTTCACATACAGGAAGGACTACATAGGTAGGGTTACCATTGCCCGGTGGGGGCCGGGGGGTTGCCTGCTTTCGGGGCTTCTGATCTGCCGGCCTCGATCCGGCTGGTGGGGGGACCCCGCCCCCAAAGTTCCCTCTTCGTGCAAATGTGCCCGGGGGCATGTTGCAGGGAGGATGCTCTATTGTTCAAGAAAAAAACTCTGGTTACCATAGAAGAAGTCCCAGACAAGGAGAGCTCCACCCCCACCAGCAGCTGGGTAAGACTCCTGGCCACTGGCAGAGGTGGGAGGGGTAAGGTTGGGAGACTCCTGGAGTTTTGGGGATGGAGCCTGGGGGAACTTGGTGGGTTACAACGCCATAGAGTCCACCCTCCAAAGCATCCATCTTCTCCATCTCTGTAGTCTGGCTATGAACTGTAATTCTGTAGGATCCCCAGGTTCCACCTGGCAGCTGGCAGCCCAAAGACCACATCAGCTACGCTTTAAGGGTGCGTTCAGACGGGCAGCTAATCCCGCCATTATGCCAGCTCGAATTTGATCCTGATCTTTTAAATCCATTATTGCACGACCAGACATTCCCTGGGGGAATTGCCTTACCACGCGCTGCCTCTGTTGTGGATTGTCTAGACAGAGTCCACTGAAGGAGGCATGTGCGGTGGGTTTTTTAAAAATAGCTTTTTGCGCATGCGCATAGGTGTCACAGCACTTCCTTGCTGAAGGAGGCGTGTGGTGTTTTTTAAAAAAATCTTTTTGCACATGCACAGAGGCATGATAGCACGTCCTTGTTGATATGCACATGCGTAGAGATTTTTTTAAAAGGCACCCACTCGGGATGGTCTGATGTCAGACCACCCCAACGGGAGGATTGCACGCCGGTGGAACGATCAGACGGATGAAAGTCCGCAGATGTCCCGCAGGTAACCAAAACCCCCAGATTTAAAGTGGTATCTTTTAAATACCATTCCGAAGTGTGGCAAAACAGGATGCCCACAGAAGAGGGACGTTTCCCAGATGTTTGTGTCTGGACATTACCTTTAGATCCGTGAGGCAATTGTGCCTCACGTGGATCTAAAGAGCCATCTGATCAGACTCTAAAGAAACTTTTAAGTAAAATGTTTGTCGTCATATAGACTACAAGGTTGCCAAATCAAACAAGATTAAAGGGGTTGCCAAATCAATGGGGCCACAATGTGGGACCCCTGAAAGCAGAACTGAGATTTGCACAGCAGAATTCTATAGTCTGGCTGCTTGAGGAATCACTCCACAGTGATGCTTGTTGCTTTAGAAAAGGAAACAGATATTCTTTATCCTAAGTCAACTCCATATTTGATAAGAAAGGTAAAGACTTCTAGTTGTCTGCCCAAGCAAGGATGAACAGAGATTGCAGACAGCATGCCTAACCCTCATTGTGGACAAAGGGGGGGGGAGAGAGAGAGAGAGAGAAATCCTCAGAGTAGCATTCTGGGTAAGTGCCCTATCTAGCCTTACTGACTCTACTGTCATCTGGGGCTCTGAGGCCTGTGCTAGCCTTAAGGGATGTTGCACATTCCATTCCTTCCAACAGTAAACAGTCTTACAGCTTATTTGAAAAGGACTTTGTGCTGGAGACAGCATAAATGATCATATATTGGATAACAGCTTCTAGACAGAGTGCGAAGAGGTCTGAAAAAAAGCTTTCAAAGTTCTTCATAGAAGGCAAAAAAAGATCAGCGTCTCACACACACAACCAGAACATCAATTATTCAACTGAAAACTGCCACTGATTATTGTTGTTCTGATTCAGAACAGCATCTGTGTTTATGGTGAAATCCTTTGCATTTGACAACAAAGTGAAAAACCGTTCCATTTTCTATCTGGAGAAAATATATCTGTATTAGAACTGTAGCTTCTTGGTGCTATCCAGCCAACTAGAATTGCTACATTCTGAACTACTGGATACCGGCGATCGATATGAGTGTGTTTTCTAACTACTGTTCTGTGGTGAGCTGGAAACTAGGTGACTGTTGTTGTTGTTGTTGGGTCTATGGGCTTCCATCATTTGAATGAGAGGAAAAACAATTCTGTCTCCTCCTTCTGATGGTTTTTTCCCCCTTCAGCATTCTTATTTTCCCTTCAGCATTCTTATTTTCCTCAGTAAGTTCCTGCTTCTTTGGGTGGGGTGGTCTGTTCTACATGTGTTTTTCTCCCTCTAGTGGTTGATTCAATATTACAGCGGTTTACCTCCAACGTAGCTCCTTGTGGATTTAAACTGCAGGTTTTTATGCCAGACAGAGGCTGCGTTCAGACGGCCAGTCAATCCCGCCATGAGCCCTCCTAAAATTTTATCCTGATTTTTTTAATCCAGCCTAGCATGACCAGACGCCCCCCCGTGAAATAGCCTCACCGCGCGTTGTTCCCGCCGTGATTTGTCTACACGGCATCCACCGATCATCAGCTGGTGTGCTGGAATACGAGCCTGGGTTTCTTTAGGAGGGGTGTGTGAAAGATTTCCCCCTCTCTTTCCATACTCCAACAGGACATTCCATGCAGGAGATTCTGCATACTTCAGTTTCTGTTTTGACCCGCGCTTGCAGGGATGGAAAGAATAAGTCCCGGTCCTCCCCCTTGCCATTGCCATCATGATCAATGGAGGGACTATTTTGCAAGTTAGAACAGTCCTTCCCCCCCTCCATCTCCCATCGCGGTAACATCTTGTCCCTAAAATAAATAAGCATGAATATTACATTCCTCGTAGCGCTTATTGCTGAATGCGTTTCCTCGTTAAAGCGCACATAGGGTTTCAATTTTTAAAAAATCGCACCCCCGTCGGCTCGGTCTGACGTCAGATCGAGCCGACGGGAGCATCGCGTGCTAATGGAGTGACCAGACGGAAGAAAGTCTGCAGTTGTCGCGTGGGTAAGCGAAAACCCTACATTGAAACTGCTACTTTTAAAATCAGGATTGAGGTGCAGCAGAACGGGATGCCTACAGGACCGGAATATTTCCCAGATGTTTCTGTCTGGTCATGCATTTTTGATCCGCAAGGGAGTCGTTCCTATGGCGGATCAAAAGATCCGTCTGAACGCACCCATAAACTAGTGAAATATTGAATCAGCCACAAGAAGGAGCAAAACATGTGGAACAGGGGGAAAAAAATAAAGATAAGTGTAGGCAGACAAGTACCGTGAACTTCAGGAAATCCCATTTTAAGCTGAGAAGTGCTAGGCAGGATTTTGTGGCTAGATAATGTTAACAGAAAGGAATCCAAGACAGATGGGACTTCCTGAAAAAAGGAGTGACTTAAAGGCACAATCTCAGACAATTTCAGTGGCAGAGGAATATAGGAGCAAGCTAAAGAAGCCCGTGTGGCTCCATAAAAGCCATAGTTGGACTACTGTAGCATGAGCTACATGCCTTTGAAGACAACTTGAAAACTACTACTAGTTCAGAATGTGTCAGCCTGATTATTGTCAGGGACTGGCCAACAGACATGGTGCTGGTTATCACCTTTAAAATTCTTCATGGCCTAGGACTAATGTATCTAACATATCTAGAGGAATGTCTCTCCGAGTATGTCCTTGCACACGAACCGCAGCCTTCAGTTTGCTACCTTCTGGTTGTTTCTCATCTTAAAATTGCCCACTTGGTAGTTCATAGCTCCCAGTCCTTTTTGATAATGGCTTCTCACCTGAGGAGGTGAGGAGGCATCGTGCTTTCAGGAGCCATTGTAATTCCATTTTATTTGTTAGGCTAATGTGGCATTTTCTTGGGGGGGGGTTAATGGTGTGAATTTTTAATTTGGAATTGTAAGGTACCATGAGCTTTAAGGAAGAGGCAGGATATGAATATTTTAATAAATGCTTAAACTGAAAATCAAAAGGGACATGTATAAGATGTGGAAGGAGAGATCTGCAGAGATGCCTATAGAAGAAGAAGAAGAAGAAGAAGAAGAAGAAGAAGAAGAAGAAGAAGAAGAAGAAGAAGAAGAAGAAGAAGAAGAAGAAGAAGAAGAAGAAGAAGAAGAAGAAGAGGAGGAGGAGGAGGAGGAGGAGGAGGAGGAGATTGGATTTATACCCCACCCTTCACTACTCAAAGGTGTCTCAGAGCGGCTTACAAACTCCTTTCCCTTCCCCTCCCCACAACAGACACCCTGTGAGGTAGGTGGGGCTGAGAGAGCTCTTGACAGAAACTGCTCTTTTTCAAGAACAGCTCTTATCAGAACTATGGCTTGCCCAAGGTCATCCCGCCAGGTGCAAGTGGAGGAGTGGAGAATCAAATCCGGTTCTGCCAGATTAGAGCCCGCGCACTTAACCACTACACCAAACTGGCTCTCTAGAAGAGTAGCCCAGAAGAAACTAGAAGAGTAGCCCAGATTTGTATGTATAATGTCAAGAAAGCTAAAGAAGAGAATTCCTGGTTTAAGGGAAAGTCCATAAAAATGTTAGCCTGGAATGCAGTTCTGAGTCAAGACTTTGATAATGTGGACAGAGTAACAGTTTGTGTCAAGACATGGGGCGATTCTGCAATGGCTTCTCCCACTGGTATTTTACCAAACCCATGTTGGAACAGAAATTCCCCTCTGCATTGCATGCCGCTTTCACTTCCTTTGATCATCAGATTTCATGGTACCCTCTAGACTGCATGCCGCTTTCACTTTCTTTGATCATCAGGTTTTGTGGTACCTTCTGCATAGATTTATGGCCATTCAGGGGTGACTTCACAGTCAGTACGGCATTGCCCCCAGGGTATTTGACAGTGGTTTTGAGCTGCACCTTTGGTAAAGCAACAGAAGGGAAAGCCAATGCCAAATCGCCCTTGGATAGGATCTGATAGTTTATATTGAGATTCTTAGTCTTGGACCCATTTCCAAGAAGAGAAGTCTGGAGGCTTTAAATACCAATCAGGTAGCAAGATACCTTTTCTGTTGTTTTTTAATCTTCTGCCGAAATTCTGTCTGTCTGTGGATAGTTACCAGCTATTTGTGCATTGTAGGACTTATGTGTAGTTCCTAAAGTTCTTTTATGCTCCAAATCCTTGGGTTTTGACTGAAGACTGCTTGGGGAACTGGTTCCACCCATTTGTCACCAATTGGTGAGAATCAGAATCAATGGTTATCTCTAAAAAGGCTACTATCAGAAAAAAAAAATTCCCCCGCCCATAACACGCGATGGTAGATTGGGAAGAGTCGGTAGCCAAAAGAAACTGGGAGCCAAGCAGGTCTATGGCAACTATAACCCACTTATTTCTTTGAAATGCTACTGCTGGGGGACAAAGAACCATCTTGGTGTTGTGGTTAAGTGCACGGACTCTAATCTGGGAGGACTGGGTTTGATTTCCCACTCCTCCACTTGCACCTGCTGGATGACCTTGGGCAAGCCATAATTCTGGCACAGCTGTTCTTGAAAAAGAGCAGTTTCTGTCAGAGCTCTCTCAGCCCCACCTACCTCACAGGGTGTCTGTTGTGGGGAGGGGAAGGGAAAGGAGTTTGTAAGCCGCTCTGAGACTCCTTTGGGTAGTGAAGGGTGGGGTATAAACCCAATCTCCTCCTCCTCCTCCTCTTCCACTTCCTCTTCTTCTCCTTCTTCTTCTCCTTCTTCTTCTCCTTCCTCTTCTTCTCCTTCTTCTCCTCCCCAGTGAACTGCAGCTGGAGTGGCAGGGAAGGCAGAAAAGTTCCATTCACTGACAGAAGTGCCTTCCGTTAACGGAAAGCCAACTTTGGATCCAACCCAATCTATCTTGATTTCAACAAAGATGTGATGATATTTTGATTAGCACACCAGTTAAATGCAGGTTAGGCAATTGTACTGTGAGGTGGATTCACAGCTGGTTGGCCAAATGTACTGCAAAAATGCTAATCAGTGGCACTTCATCAATCTGGAAGGAGGTTTCAAGTGATGGTGCTGCAGGGTTCTGTCTTGATAATCTTCATTTTTTATCACTGGCTTAGATGAAGTAGGGACAGGAATCTTTATCAAATCTGCAAATGGCATAAAACCGGGGGAGAAGGAAAGCTAATATGTTAGAAAACGGCAATAAAATTCAAAATGACCTTCCTACGTTGGAATGCTGGGCAAATGCAAAGATTTGCATTTGGCAAAGACCAACAGCAATGCTACCCCAGTGCAGGAGGTGGGATACCTGGTGTGACAGGTAAAGCAGGGAAAACTGTCCCAGCAACAAAGAAGCCAATAAGAGCGAAACTCTGAAGAACCCAGTTAGGAGCTGTGGGCTGAGAGATGGTTAAAATTGAACAGTTGGTTTCTGACAGTTGGGAGATGGAGGTTGGGTAACAGTTTAATTTTAACCAGAGGGTGGATGAAGAACAGCAAAGGATTGCTCTCCCAGAACTGAGAAGATTACCGAATTTAAAAGCACACTTGGGGAAAGGGGGTTTGTTTGTTTTTTGTTTCTTTTCGGATTGCGCCGTTTAAAACCCAACATCAAATAATTCCTTTTAAAAAATCTGTTCCTATTTACCTTAGTTTTTTTTATTCTTCCTTCATAAACTTCATTTTTCTTCATTTAAAAAGCAAATGATATTTTCTCTGTCAGTTTATCTCATCCCTCAGTTATTGATCCAGGCTTGGATGGGTCTTATTATGTACTGAGATCAAGGCAGCGTTTCAACAAATGATTTCTTTATTAGCTCAGAACACAGACAACAACGCACAGAGAACGATGCAACTATATGCATTGTGAACCAGCGAGGCCACACCCCCTAGCACAGTAATGACCAATTACAAGTGAGAGCTTTGGACCAATGAGATTTGTTCCCGCCGAAGTTCAGAGTCTATCCGGATTGGTCTGTCCCACTACAGCGACCAATCCGACTGCAGCTTTTAGGATACCAGGAGTCAATGGACCTTGTGACTGAAGCTCCGGCTTAACTTACTTAAGCAATATCGTAAGCAAATACATAACAGGTCTTCAGATTTCTGTCTCCAGAACCTTTTCAAAATTCCTGCCCCAGCACCTTTTCAGTTGGGTGCAATGGGCGAAGGGGGCCAATTGTGACAGAAAATCCTTACTTCCAGGAAACCTGGCTCGGCTATAGTATGTGTGAAAAGGATCTTGGGATTGCAGTCTGTCAAAGGTGGCAGAGATTGATAAATGAGGCTTTGGACACGTTCTACAAAGGGAGGCCCAAAGGTTAAAAGGTGTTTCAGAGTTGACATATGTTGCCAATGATCTGCAACCCTTCTCTCTCCTATCTTTATCGGCGAAAATGTGCTAATCCACTAGACATGGAGTACGTTGTTTACTTTAATATCAGTTCAGGAATATCATAAGCTCTAACACTTTAGGACTTCTAAAAATCAAAGTATAATCAAGTTGAGGCGGTGGTTGATTTTCAAAGACAGGCAGGGCCCAAACGTTGTCGGGAGAGGGGGGGAATGGCTGCAGCTTACCATGGCTCATTATGACATTTGAGAAATTAATATATATATATATATATATATTCCCTTTGGTGACTCATGAGACGGTATATATGAAATGGAAAGGGGTGGGATCCTAGTTTGTACTGAGCCTAGAAAAATAATATTTGGGCCCTGGTGAAAGGACTTAAGCCTGCACAGGAACTCTGCCATCTGCTCTAGAAGAAAGCCCTGCTCCTTTCTTCTCAGTTGTATGAGGGTCAGCTCTAGATGTTCTCTGGTGAGGAAAAGCCCCTGGTTGGTCAGAAGTGCTTTTCCTTTCATAAGATTTTGCTTAACCTGTTTATTTAAAAGAAAGGTCTTGACCAATGGCCAGGGAGACCAGGGGTGTTTTCACACACACACTAAATAACACACTTTCAATCCACTTTCAATGCACTTTGGAACTGGATTTTACATGTGAAATGGCAAAATCCACTTGCAAACAGTTGCTGAAGTGGATTGAGACTGTGTCATGTGTGAAAGTGTCCCAGCCAATGTTTCCTCTAAGCTGAGTTAGTGTGTGCTAGTTCACAGATTTTTAGCCTCCAGCTCATACATTTTTGTCTTAGCTCAGGAAGGAGGGCTCCAGAGCAAACTAATTTATTCAGTAGCCAAATCGCTCACTCACAACTTGAATGCCAGTTGCTTACAAAGTAGAATTTTTGCTCACAAGACTCCACAGCTTAGAGGGAACATTGGTCCCAGTCGCAGGTCTCCTCCAGCAGAAGACCTCCCACTCTGTTGTAGGATTGCCAGAACCCCAGGGAGGCAGGAGTCTGCTCACTTTAGGAGTCCTGATCCGCCAGCCCTGATCCAGCTAGCAGGGGGAACCCCACCACCAAAGTGCCTCACGCCAGGCACATCACCGGGGGACGCTCTAGCATTCAGCCTGAAAACTCTATGGTATCATAGAGTTTCTAGCCACATGCTAGAGCATCCCCCTAGTGATGTGCTTAGCGCAGTGACATCACTTCCGGGTGATGTCATTGCAGCACACCCACCAAAAGATCCTGTGAGAGGAGCTTCTCCCCCCCACCACCAGCAAAAGGTAGGGACCTGGCAACCCTAGTTTATTGCCTGCCAGCCTGCTGAGAGCCAATGGGAGGAAACTCTTTTATCACAGAGATTTTCCCCAAATCCTAGACTCTTGCTAGAAGTGGCATCACGCTGCCAGCACAGTGGCACGCCCCCTGGAAACTCTATCCACAGATGGGATAAGATGGAGAAGTGGATACAGTTAAGAGAAGAAACCTAACAGTGCTCACAAGAGATTTTCCTCTACTTTCATATCCTAAAGCACTTCAGCCAACTACCTTCGCAGCATTCCATCTTACCTGACAGCTTAGAAACAATTGGGGGAGCAAATCAGCTTGTACAAGCACAGCCCCTCGAAGTCAAGGCTATGTTAACGTAGGGACGTCCTGCATCAACAATTATGAGCTCTTGTTTAGTGACTAACTGTACATAATAAAGAAATAAAAATTGTGGGATCAGAAATATCACGGGGTTTTCTTCATAAAATGTCAAGCAAGAAACAGGCTTCCAAAGTGTAATGTTCAATCAGGCCTGCTGGTAGTTCAATCATCCAATTTTCCTCCGTGGTATGTATTGATCCCACAGCCTCTTGGCTGTGAGGATTATTTTTCGTATCTTATTCCGTGTTGGTTAAGAAAAGCTGTTTGCTCCATTTTACCAGAGGGCAAGAGAGCCCCAGTGAGAAAACACCACAATGTCAAAGCATTTGGGGAAGAAGGAAAAAATAATCACAGGGTAAGAGGCAAGCGCATTCCCCAACTGTGTGAGTTCAAAAACAGGATGAAGGCATCAGGGCACTGGATTCTCTTCCTCTCATTATTGGATAATGGCCTAGTCCCTGGTAAACTCCTTAGATTTAAGTCAAAGGGCATTAGAAGGCACCAAGTCATTTCGGTTGGTTCTAATAAATGGACTTTGTGCTTTGATTAGAAAACCCAATCCGCCATGAAGGCTGAAAGCCAGCAGAGCATTGGGGACAATCTTGAGTATTACACCAATGCAGGGCTTTTTTTTTTGTAGAAAAAGCCCAGCAGAAACACATTGGCATATTAGGCCACACCCCTGACAACACAGCTTATTAGCATATTAGGCCACACACCCCATGTTACCAGAAGTGTGGTCATTCAGCCACACCCACCTTTTGCTTCTTATGCTGTTTACCTTGTTTGTTGTCAAAACCCAGGGCTTTTTTTTTGTCGCAGGAACTCCTTTGCATGTTAGGCCACACACTCCTAATGTAGCCAGTCCTGATGAGTTTCTGCTGTTGGGTGTGGCCTATTATGACTAATGAGGTTCTGCTGGGCGTGGCCAACTCTAGGAGCCAGCCGGAACTCCATTCCTGTGCGTTCCTGCCCCAAAATACCCCTGCATGAATGATTAACTGTGGGGTCAGTTGGGGGGGTCTGCCCTTAGCGTAGGGAGCTCCTGGAGAAGCCATTTAATATTAGTTTATTAATTTATTTTATCTAGAACGTTTATTAGCCACCTTTCTCCTGAGCGGAACTCAAGGCAGCTTACAATATAGAACAATTATTAAAAATACAACAAAAATAATTATAAAAAAACAATTAAAAGGCAACGTTTAGAAACTGCAGTTCGGACTGCCAGTAATAAAAACTATATCAGAAAAATGCAGTTCTTAATAAAAATGTGTTCAATGGCTTTCTGAAGATCAACAATGAGGGAGCCAGGCGCACTTCCTGGTTTCTCCCCCCCTAAATTGTCAGCCTGCAACCGAAAACACCCTCTCTGCCCACCGAACAAGCCTCTTTGATTGGTGGGACAGAGTTAAGATTGGTGGGAATAGACAAACGGAAGTACCTCTTCACCCAAAGGATAATTAACTTGTGGAATTCAAGATTACGTGATTGTAATGTATCCACTTGAGGACATGGGCTTAGGACAGCCATGTGTTGGGACCGGTTCTAACCGGTCCACCATGTGGCCAGGCGAAGGGCCTGAGCTTCGCCCCGAAAGACAATGGACTAGAGGATCCTGGCTCCCCTCCAATTGAGGAGCAGGAGTTAACTCAATCAATGTAAATAGTGAATCACTGGGTGTTGTGTGTTTTGGGGTGTGGGCTCACGGGGGATAAAAAGCCGGCCTGCGAGACGGCTTAGGTTGTCTTGTTCCTGATCTAAATAAAGTATGTGAGAGCTGAAATCACTCGTCAGTCTCAGTACTTTTCAGTGATGTTGTAACAGTCACATGATCACATGGTGTTATAATGGTCACAACTTTAGCTGGCTTTAAAAGAAGATTGTACAAACTCATGGGAGATAGGACTGTCATTGGTCATTCGCCACGGCAGCTAAACAAAGCCTCCATGTTTCAGAGGAGGAGGAAGGAGGAGGAGGAGGAGGAGGAGGGGATTGGATTTATACCCCACCCTTCACTTGAAGTCTCAGAGTGATTTACAATCTCCTTTCCCTTCCCCTCCCCACAACAGACACCCTGTGAGGTAGGCGGGGCTGAGAGAGCTCTCTCGAGAACTGCCCTTGAGAGAACAGCTCTGACAGAACTATGGCTTGCCCAAGGTCATCCAGCAGCTGCATGTGGCGAAGTGGGGAATCCAACCCGGTTCTCCCAGATTAGAGTCCGTGCACTTAACCACGACACTGAAGTGGAAGAAACCCTTGGAATGCTAGTGCTGGGGACCTTGGCCTCTGCCGTACTGCTTGTAGGCCTTCTGGGGCCATCTTGTTGCCATGGTATGAAACAGATCCATCATGACTGCTCTTTTGTAAACAATGGTGCTGAAAGGTTGATACTATACGGCTGAATCCAAGACCAAATCTCATATTTCTGTATTATCTTTTATGGAGGCTTTTCTATATTGTTTATTTTTTCTGTCCTCAGTCTCAGGAAACAAAACCAAAGATCATTCCTTGCTGAACAAGCTTTTAAAAAAACTTCAGAAAACTGCATTGTTAATATGACAGGTGTAAGCTTGCAACTTCTCAGGTTGCTCTGTGTTCTGCAGCAGCGGCAAAGAACAATGTCAGTTTGGTTAACCCAAGCACGCTGCTGCAGTCATTTTGAACAGCATCAGGTTATGTAGGGCTGAAGTTGCCAGTGGTCACACACACTAAAGAATCCAGTTTCAATCCACTTTCAATCCACTTTCCAACTGGATTTTGCCAGTTCACACAGTAGAAATCCAATTGGAAAGTGCACTGAAAGTGGATTGAGAGTGGATTATTTAGAGCAGAGGTATCGAACATGCAGCCCGGGGGCTGGATCAGGCCCTTGGAGGACTTCTATCAGGCCCGCAGTGGAACTGGCTGTCTTCTGCTTTTTCTTCTTCCAGTTCTGCTGCTGCTGCGTCATCGTAGGTTTGCAGCTTACAGATACACACCTGAACAGCAGAGTCAAGATTGCAACAGCAGAGACATTTTGATGCAATAGTTCAGAGCAAGAGGTGTCAGTTATCAGACACTGTTAAATAAACAAAATATCGCAAGAGTGCTAATGTTTTAAGCATGTTTTTATTTTAAGTTAAAAAAAACCCCTTTGTGTTTGTGTCCTTTATAAAGTTGATATCTGCGCTACCTGGCGTCACATTTTATGACACCCACACGTGGCCCGGCCCAACAAGGTCTCATTTATGTCAAATCCAGCCCTCATAACAAATGAGTTTGACACCCCTGATTTAGAGTGTGTGACTGCAGCCTAGAATCGTAGAGTTGGAAGGGACCTCCAGGGTCATCTAGTCCAACCCCAAACTCTCGGTCTATCTGGCTCAGCATGCAATAAATAGTAATTGCTTTTGATTTTTTTGTGACAAAGAATAGTAAAATGTTTCCTGGAAAACACTTGGTGTAGATCTGTCCTCCCCCACCCCCAATAATGTTTGGTGCCGTAGTTCACCCTGCCTATCCTTACTTAGGTGCCATTTTCTGCTCCTGCTCCATGTAGGGTTACCAGCCTCAAGGCAGATCCTGGAGTTCTCCTGGTATTACAACCAGATTACAGGGATCAGAGAAAATGGCGGCTTCTAAGGGTGGACTCTATACCATCTCATCAGGGCTGTAGCTGACTGGGGGCCCATGGGGCAATGCCCCCCCATTTGACCAACCCCCCCTCACTGCCCATCCTCTCCCTGCCCCCTCCTCTCCCAGTCTCTTCTCTCCCCTCTTCATCCCTTCTGTGACTGGGCTTTTCAAGGCTCGCCTCACCTTGCCCACCCACCAGGAGGAGAAGGACAAACATCCAAAAGTCAGCATTCACCTCAGGACTGGTGTCCCTGCGTGCCTTAGCAAAAGCAGCGTGTACACCAAACGCTCGTTCCTCCCTCCCACTCTTCTGCTTGTGCCCGTCCACCTGCCCAGAGTGTGGCCCCGCCTCCTCATTCTCATTCCAAAGTCCCCCTCCCTCCCTTTATAGCAGTCACCACTGCGTTGCATTGTGGGACACAAAGTGCCCAGCTAGGCTTGGCTGGCTGGAGTGAGGGGGGAGCGGGCAGCTCTAGAGTCTGGGCCCCGTGTGCCAGCCAGCCAGCCAGCCAGCGTGTCAGTGGCCCTGCACTGCCTCCCCTTTTTCTCCCCCCTCTCCTCCTCCTCAGAGGATGGTGCAGAGTTGTTTTCTGTTGCCCCAGAAGGTCAGACCAGAATCAACGGGTTTGAATTAAATCAGAAGACTTTTCAGCGAAACATTAGGAAGCATTTCCTGACAGTCCGAACAGTTCCTCAGTGGAACAGGCCTCCTTGGGAGGTGGTGGGCTCGCCTTCTTGGGAGGTTTTTAAACAGAGGCTCGATGGCCATCTGGCAGCAATGCTGATTGTGTGAACTTAGGCAGATCATGGGGATGGAGGGTAGGAAGGGTTGCATCAGTGCTTAGTTCTTGTGGCCCTTTCTTATATCCCCAGGGAGATGCTAATAACCACTTTGGGTTCAAAAAACATTTTTTCTCCAGGCCATTTTGTCCAGGGATCCTGGAGGGTGGTGGGGTTTTGTTTTGGGCATGGAACGGGGGTCCCTGGGGGTGGGGGGTGGGGGATTTGTGAGTTTCTTGCATTGTGCTGGGGGTTGGACTAGATGACCCTGAAGATCCCTTCCAATTCTTTGATTCTATGAAGTTGCATTGTCTTTCATATTCTCACAAGTTCTCTGTCTCACACACACAAGTTGTTCCCTGTTATGCAACAAACATAGAAACTGCATGGAAACCGGTTCTGAATTAGAACAAAAATATACATAAGAATTTGGCAGTGATCCCCCTCATTTTGCTGTAGAACTACAATTGGCAATTCAGGTTGATACTGATAGACGCCACTGACAAAGGGTATCTGAGACAGTCAAGCTGTGACACTAGACGGAGGTGTTCTTTTTATTTATGGTAAACAGGAACCCTCCACAGTGGGGCTGATCCGTCTTTATGTCACTAGATCATTTATGAGAATTTCTGAGTCCGTTAGAATTCTCTGTAAACACTACAATAGCCATCCAAGCCAGTTAGAACTCTCATGCACAATCGCAAGGATGTCATAGAAATTGCTTAACAAAGCAAGAAAGACACTCCTTAGAAGCAGAAACATTCTGCAACGCTCACCAAGCTAGCGTCTTTGTGCTGAGACATTATATTGGGCAAACACCAGTGAAGTGCTCTTTTGCTTCCTTTTAAAAGCTTGTAAACAGAGAAAAATGTTACAGACTGGATGTCACCGTTTGTTTGTTTTTACAATTGATAGGCTAAGAGGAATGATCAGTGTAAATCTCGTCTGTGTGTCCTGGCAAAGTTTTATGACTAATGAAGTAGTAAAATGGAACCATATTATAAGATAAAAATCTGTTGCCGGCAATACTCCCTCTCCAGCCATTAGTGTGTGCCTGCTCAAATGTCATTAGACGCTGTATTATCCTTGAAACAATATTTGCTGGTCCTAACTTTCACCAGCCCCAGAAGGGTTGGCTCTGGTTAGGACCTGGAGATCAACAAGGAAGTCAACGGTGCTACTCAGAGGCAGGCAATGACCTAAGAACGTAAGAATGTAAGAGAAGCCAATGTTGGATCAGGCCAACGGCCCATCCAGTCCAACACTCTGTCGCCGCCATGACATCAGAGCAACTTGTCCATCCAATCACAGCCAGTAGGGGAGCTCACACAGGGTTTATGAAGAGTACCATCTATCACAAGAAGTAAAAAGGGACCACAGAGAAGAATCAAAATAAGGCCAGAAAGCAAAAGGTGGATGGGAAAACAGAACAAGGAAGTGACCCAAGGATTTAGGGGAGCTAAAGAAAAAGGGAATGGACAAGAAGGGGTAAAAAATAGCACCAAGCTATGAAAGAAAGCTCAGAGAGAAAGAAGGACCTGATAGAGGACCTCAAATGGGACTGAAGAACTAATCAGCTATGTATTTTTGACAAGACTTCCTCAGTTTGCCTGGACCTGTGATTCACATCTTACACTATGAACCTTGTGGTCTGTTGAAATTGCTGAAATCAGGTTCCACTTACACAGCCGGCAAACTGAGGAAGTTGAAGGAAACGCATCTTCCAAATATCTAGAATGGGCATCTTGGCAAAGGCTGTTTGGAAAATGTTATGGCTATGTGGACTCCTCCTATCAAGTCACACTGACTACATGGACTTTGCCTTGCCTTCAAAAGAGGAAATATTGTATCTTATGCCTTATGATAGTTACAGTATGCATCAATGTTCTTGTTGTGACACCACCAACTTTATAATTGTTTAATACATTGATGGTGTTTTCTACTAGTGGGATTTGTATCTTTGGGACTTCTGTGACACTAGTCTTTCCCCCTTGTTGTTTGGGTCAAGAAGACGGGCAGACAACACACGGAAGAGTGTAACTGTTGACAGGCTAATATTTATTTATTTATTCCATTGATACCCCGCCCTCCCCGCAATGCAGGCTTAGGGTGGCTCACAGTCAATATATAAATACAGTTAAAAACAACATAAAACCATCTAAAACAGTGCCATTGTAAACACTCCAATTTTCATAAAGTGCTGAAGATGGTTCGTTGGTTACTCGGGATGGCTTGCTTCCAGAGAACGCTTACAAAGCTTAGATGTCATTCTGCTCAAGATCTTCCCGCAGCGCAAGGCCAGCTGTCAAGCCAAGGCTAGGTGTTAAGAACCAAGAACCAAGGGCCAGGGCTCTACAGTGGTGGCAGCACCCTAGCTGAAAGCCTGGTGGAAGAGCTCCGTCTTGCAGGACCTAAGAAAGGGGTAAGCAAGTAAGAAAAGAAGACAAGAAAAAAATGACTAAAGCAAAGCAGGGGAGTGCTATAAGCAAAAGCCCTGACGAAATATAGGCAAAAGCCCAGATCTGACAAGGAAGAGCTGATGGTTAACCCAGGAAGAGTCACTGGTAGAATAACACTGCCTCTTCATCCTGTAGGCTCAAGTGATGCACCAGCAAGTTAAACTTTCACCTTTACCTTTTATCTTCATGGAACTGCTTCTACCTGAGACAGCAGCAGTTAATCATGGTAGATGGAGTCATAAGATGGATTCCACCTCCCCGTGGAGGCTGGGGTATTGGTGATGTTTGCTCACTTCTCTCTTGCACTGGACTGTGAAACAACTGCCAGGACTCCACCTTCTCTAGAAATTTAGGAACACCTCGATTTCTCCTTAAAAACTGGGGTGAGGGGGAAGCCCGACTTCATTACCTGTAGCACAAACACAGAAGTCAAGCGTAGGTAGCCTTGAGAGGATTGAAAGTTCACGGGTATAGAAATAGAAGAAAACGGAAAAAATAGATTTGCTAGGAAACAAGAACCGCATCTCATTCCCGCACCCAGAGAAGTCATTTCCCTCACACACACAAATCTGGCTAAAAACAGACATTCCTTGTCCAAAAGCCATAAGAGAGAGGGAAGACACACAAATATTTCTTCAAGACACAGGAGCCAGCATATGGTGGCATTAAGTAAAGGAAGTTATTCCGTGGCAGGAAGACTCCAGCTAGAGCTGTATTGCCCAAATCTCCCTCCCCTGCTTCATGGCTGTCAAAAGGGAAAAAAGTCATCATACTTTTGTGATGTCAATTAATCAACACGAGCAGCAGGCTCAGTTGTGAAAAGCCAATCAGGGCGAAGGAAGGTATGGATGACACCACGCGCTGGAGCAGACCAAATCAATTCTGTCTAGTGACAACTCATTACCATTTACATGCCGAACACGTGAAGCCGAGGCAGGCAGAAGCTACAAAACAGCCCAGGACCCTTAAGCTGTTGATAGGAAGTCTCTGCTAATTGCTGCCTAAATTGTGGCGTTGATTTCCCGAGCAGGAAGACACATTGATGTATTACAATTGTATTGTTGGAATAGACAAGGTCTATAGTGCACCTACTTGAAGGTGATCAGAAGAACAGCCTATAGGGGACGGCTGGAGGACTGCTAATTAGCACAGCTAGATTAGGGACTTCCCTAGGGTTGCCAGTACCCAGGGCCCAGTGGGCGTTCCGCCGCTTGTGGGGGCTTCAATCTGCAGCTGCAAGGCTCCATTTTGGGGGCAAACTCTATGGTTTTGGAGGCAAAAAACCCATAGAGTTTTGCCCAAAAAACAGAGTGTCATGCACGATGCCACCAACAAAATTATTGATTGAATGATTTGATTTATGTCCTGCCCTCCCCGCCAAAGCAGGCTCAGGGTGGTTTGTCACTTCTGAGTGATGTCATCACATCAGGGACATTGTGCGTGACATCCCACCCACCCCTGGAAGACCCCCCCCCAATCCCCCCAACAGCAAGGGACCTGGCTGCCCTAAACTTCCCACAATTTCAAATTATGTCCTTCCTGTCTCCTGATTGGCTCTTTGGAGACTTCCTGCTCCAGCTGAGCCCTCCCCCTTCATTCCCATCTCTCACAACAGTCAGCCAGTTAAGATAAGCCTCTTTCCTTCTCCGCTGTACTATCAGAATTTATTTCTTCTTTAATAAACCGAGTTATTTTCTTTAGACAATCAGTGTTCCATTCCTCTGCATCTTTAAACTCTGCCAACATGTATAAGAGGTTCTGCCATTTTAGAAAATAGAAGAGGGGGGGCAGGACTGCGCTATGAATATCCTACACTGAAGAACAGAGCGTGTCCAGAAGAGGGCAACCAGGATGGTGAGAGGGTTGGAATCCAAGTCTTATGAGGAAAGGCTGAAAGAGTTGGGTATGTTTAGCCTGGAAAAGAGAAGGCTTAGAGGGGACAGTCTCCAAGTATTTGAAGGGCTGTCATGTAAACGATGTAGCAGATCTATTCTCTCTTGCTCCGGATTGCAAGACTAGATCTAACGGGTGGAAATTACAAGGGAGTCATTATTGGCTAAATATCAGGAGAAACTTCCTAACTGTATGAGTGGTTGAGCAGTGGAACAGTCTGCCTCAGGAGGTGGTGGATGCTCCTTCCCTGGACATTTTCAAGCGGAGGCTGGATGACCATCTTTTGGGTATGTTGTAGGTATGTCAGGCTATCTTTCGGCTATGCTCCTGCAGAGTGCAGGGGGTTGGACTAGATGACCTGCAAGGTCCCTTCCAACTCTAACATTCTATGATTCTATGATTAGAGATGACAGGAGGGACTGTAGGTCAGAGGTAGAAAATCTGCATTGAGGTAGAGTATCTGGTTTCCATGCAGAAGGTTCCAGGTTCACTCCCCATCATCTCCAGTTAAAAGGGCCAGGCAATAGCTAACATGAAAGACCTTTGGCTGAGACCTAAGAGAGCTACTGCCAGTCTGAGTGGACATTACTGACCTTGATGGACCAATGGTCTGATTCAATATAAGTCAGCTTCATGCGCTCATGTGAGGGAAACATGAACAATTCAGAGGCCAATGGCTAGATCTACACAGATACTGTGCTCTCCTTCTGGATTTTCTTAATTAATTATCGTATGGCAGTGTGTGTTGTATAGCCATGGGGATCTGAAGATTGACCTACAGCCGAAGTTCTAACTCTTTTAGGCAAGCGAGACTTTTTGGTGACCTGAGAGTTCTGAGAGAACTATGACTGACTTCTTATGGAGGAGTGAGGAATTGAACTCAGTTCTCCAGATTAAAGTCCTACCAGTCTTAACCACTATACCAAACTGGCCCCCTGTCCACACACGCAGATCTAGGATATGACTAATTATTAAGAAAGCATAATATCCAACAATATATGTGTTCAACCGCTTCCTGTTCTCAGAGCTGCTTTTAATACCACTAAAAGGAAACCATTAAATTCAAAGCAGTCTAAGTACACAAATGAAGAACTCACTTCATGCTATTTGCTACAGAAATTTGAGTACAGAAACAGCAGTCAACATTTGCTCATTTTAGCAAGCGTGTTTTTCTTCTTTCCAGTCACTTCCCTAAAGTCATTTAAGTATTTAGGCTTTTCTTTCAAGATTTATTATTACACAGATCTCACTTTCAGCCTCAACGTCAGATATTTGTGAAGGATTCCAACATATTGATACGGTTTCCTTTCTCCGGGAACCACTGAGAACTCTAGTTTTGTGAGGGAAATAGTATTTACTAACATAGACTCCTCAGGGCCTTCAGCAAACCATAATGCTCATGATTCTTTGTAAGAAGCCTTAAATTAAACTGGCACAAGACTGTCACTGTGTACAAAAACGTGCTCTGAAACTCAACAGTCGCTTGACTGAACCAAGAACTTGAAGAAAAAAAAAAGAATGTTCCTTTCATAGCTGTAGAAATGTCCTGCATGGACAATTCACCTGCAAAGGTCACGATCTAAGACTAACGCTGAGGTGGGGGGGAGAGACAGAGAGAGATGTGGGTAGATTTCAAATGTGCAGGGAAAAAGAGGGAGAGGGGAACACACTGAGTTTCAAGTTTGGGTTGTCTTAAAATAGGAGTGCAGCTTTAGGCTGACTGTCCAAGTAACCTCGCCGGGGATCCACTGCATACTGTAGAAGTGCTTGCAGGCTTTCACAATGCTCTGTTCATAAAGCTTACAAAGATAACACAAGTGTAATGGACTGTAAATGGTTAATGTTATAACCCAGACTGAGAACCTTGAGTAACAGGATTCAAATGGAATTCTTCAATTGAGAGAGTCAGGTTTTGGCAGTTGAGGGTTGACAGTTAACAGCGAGAAAGTGAAGCAGACTGTGAGAGGATTGAGAAGGATCCTGAGTTAGGAAGTGGGACACTTAGCCCATCCCTACCAAGACAGAGGACAGTAGTTCCTAGAAGACAGGGTGATCCCTAGTCAGTGAATAAGGAAGGAAACTGGAACTGGTGTGAATGTTTCTGCCTTCACCAACTGTAGTGTCTGTGAGACCAAGAAGCTTATGCTTGTTCATGTAAGCCGAGACTGCCAAAAAATATATCACTTCAAGTGTTAAAGACTTGTCTAAATAACAAAAACAGCTACTTGTCTGTGACAAATTATCTGATGTTTATTTTTATACAAAGGTACCTCATTCCTGTTCACCTCATAAGTCCCAAACCTGATTCCTACCTGACCATTTTCCCTCACAGTGAAATAAAAGTTTGTTAGTTTTAATTTTCCATCAAACCTCTTGTGTGCCATTGTAAAACATGAACAAAAGAAGGATTTTAGTTTCTCCCCTCAGTTTCCTAGGCTGGAACAGCATTACCAATTAACATGCAAATGACTGAGTGGGACAGCTAGAAAAAAAAAACAAAGAGACAAAAAGGGGCTGCTCAGCTAAGAACGATATAAAGGGAAATCCTGAGAGAGAGGGTGAAAATGTCATAACAAGCCTCCAGTTCTTATTTGTCCAAAGGAAAGACAACTCAGCGCTCTAAGAAATAGAGAAGACAAAATTGCCCTTTTCTCTAAACACCTGAGTTTGGAGCTCCTTCCATAACATACTGTTTCTGACAAGGTATCTAGATCAGCATCCAAAAAAGTTAAGTAAACCTCTGATAGGACTGAGGAGACAAAACTGGTCCTATCCAACATGGAAACTGGTTGACTGAGTCCTCTAACAATTCACAAGCAGCGAGGCTTAGCTTTTTGCATGGAAGAAAGTTTCAGAGAGTAGCTAGATTTGACTCTGGTAGCACATTAGAGACCAACATGATATCCCAGAAATCTTGTTGGCCTCTAAGGTGGCACTGGATTTGAATCTAGCTGTTTTGCATGGAAATGCTGCATTGTAGTGCATTGTAGTGATGCCGTTTGGTATTCAACTCAACCTACCCCATCCTCCAAGCACTATTTCCCACATTTCTCATAGCCATGGTGTACAATTTTCCTCAGTTAAAACTGATGGTACACTTTGCTCTTACACGTGAAATTTTGCTTTCAGAGGGAGAATCAGCCACCAATAGAGAAGTCAGCTCCGCTGGGTTTCTGTGAGAGGAGCAGTGATATATGTGCATGCCTCCTCCTGAACAAACAAAAAAGCGAGCCAAGAACAGAAACTCATAACATATGTGTTATTCCAATTTAGCTATATTTATTGCTCAGTTATTGAGGCATTTTGACTCTAATTAGCTCTTCCCACCACCAATATGTAATATTTGAGGAAATCTGTTTCAATTAATCTGAAGGCGTGTACATACTACGCCTCTCAGTTCTCACTCGTACCCAGAATTGAGCTTTATTTATTTTGGAGGTGCCACTGGACTCAAACCTTGTTTCCATATCTGTTTGTTAACTCTTGTATTTGTATGCTAACTTACTACCATTCACAGATCTGTCTTACATCCAATCTCAGCTGTAATCACCCAGTACTTATGCATCTTGACTCTAAATGGCCCTTCCTGACAACAACCCCCCACCTCACCTCCTATAAATAATGGTTGAGGAGGTTCGGTTCCACAGTATCCGAGGAAGGGTGCTTGCACAAGAAAGCTGATCCCATGAATAAAACTTTGGCTGATTTCCCACTACAACTGCCTCGGTGTTGCGCCGCCTCAAAAAACAGGATCACGAAACTGCGGGGAAATCGGGGCGAAGCCGCGGGTCAAAATGCAGCCCCGCGGCTTCGGGTGTGAAATTGACCAATAGTGTCGGGGCAAACGGCGGCGCAACACCGAGGCAGCTGTAGAGGGAAATCAGCCTTTGTTGGTCTTAAAGGTGCCCCTGGACTCAAATTTTCTGTTGCTGCTTCAGACCAGCACGGCTACGCCACCTGAATCTAAACACTTCAAAGACATCCACTAAAAAGACACAGCAGATTTATTTAATTTCCAAAGAAAGTATATGAGAAGGAGGTGAGGCCAGAATTTCCCCATCGGACCATGTACAGAAATTCCCGCCATCTGTTTATATTAGCACTTTATGTAATTGTTCTTATTGTAATTTTAGTGTATTTACTGGTTTTATTGTATTTTAACTCGTGTAAGCCGCCTTGAGCCAGTTCATACCGGCAAGGCGGGATATAAATTGAAAGTTAATAAATAAATAAATGACAGTTGTGTCGATTAAGAGCCCATTACCTACACAGTCCACCATCATCTGGAGATTGCAGCTTAGATTTACTCTTTCTAGCATAAATTGGAATTCACTGTTATGACAAGTGCAAAAATACCATAGACTATGCATATGCAAAGGCAGAACGACGAATCAACTGCTTTTGTCTATGGCCGAATCTGCACTGGTCTTTCCCACCAGTGTCCCAGCCTTTTGACTCCATCTTCAAAAAAGCCATCCACATTTGGTGTCATTTTCACACCTCAACAGTGCTAGCATACTTTCACACATCCACATATGTTTATCGTCCTTTCGGGGCAGCTCCACTGTCATTGCACCTCCACCCTGCTTTAAAAGAATCTTCTCCAAACAACATTCCAACAAGCATAGAGAAAGACGGCGTCACAGCAGCACGCAACTGATTTAAAAATGCAAATGCAGATTTGGCCTATGATAACTTTTCTCCATATTCCTATGAACACATGAAGCTGCCAGTTTGGTGTAGTGGTTAAGTATGTGGACTCTAATCTGGGAGAACCGAATTTGATTCCCCACTCCTCTACTTGCACCTGCTGGATGACCTTGGCAAACCATAGTTCTGGCACAGCTGTTCTTGAAAAAGAGCAGTTTCTGTCAGAGCTCTCTCAGCCCTGCCTACCTCACAGGGTGCCTGTTGTGGGGAGGGGAAGGGAAAGGAGTTTGTAAGCTGCACTGAGACACCTTTGGGTAGTGAAGGGCGGGGTTTAAATCCAATCTCTTCTTCTTCTCCAACTGAATCAGACCATTGGTCCATCAAGGTCAGTATTGTCTGCTTAGACTGGCAGTGACTCTCCAGGGTCTCAGGCTGAGATCTTTCCCATCACCTACTGCCTGGTCCTTTTAACTGGAGGTGCTGGGGACTGAACCTGGGATCTTCTGGATGCCAAACAGGGGCTCTCCCACTGAGCCATGGCTCTTCCAAATGAAGTTTAACTATGGTATGAAAGGCTGAGAGGTCCCAGGGAATTGGTCTGTACAGCCTAAGATCAGAGGACAAGGTGGCACCTGTCCAACAGTTCACCTCTGACCTTCAGGGCAGCTTGCAGAGCACCTATCTAGTGAATTCATGAATGTCTCATCTGTATAGTACTTTTACGGCGCTGCTGTTCTATTCCTTAACTATGCTGTGTTAACTCTTGACGGCATTTGGGGGTGTGCCAGAGGAGGGCTCAAAGACTTTGTTTTGCCCTGGGCTCTCAGCAGCCCTGGAGATATGTCCTCAGGCTCTGAATCTTCCATTCTTTCTGACTCAAGCTCTTCCCACCTTGAACTTCTGTGAGATTTTTCTTCATTTCCTCAAGCCAACGGCAAACGGAACAATCAAAGCAGAGGTAATCATGACTAACAGAAGATTCCGGAAGCCATTTTTCAGCTCATTTAATTAATGCAGAGGTACTTGCAGCGACGCTGATGACATTCTTTAAAAGTTTTGTTGTTCATTTAAAGATGGGTGAATTGATTATAGTAGGACCGCCATTATCTGAAAGCAGAAAAAAGATAATCCGAAGAGTTATGCTATGCAGCTTTTGCGTGGCTAGACCAAGTCATATGACAGCTAGGAAATAACCGTGTCTGAGTGCCTCCCCATGTAAACAACTTTCTGTGCATATAAAGCTAGCGCATCAGGGAGAAGCTCGGTATGCTCAAGGATTTAAAATTAAAGTGGGGACATCAAAACATGCATTCCTTCACCTGTACTTCAAATAGCCGAGTTCAGTAAAAGTTTCACAACATAATTCCTGATGTGCCTGAAGATGAGTGCATGTGATTTGCAGCTGTTAGCACTTGTTCCCCAGTTGGTGAGTTTATGATACAAACCAGGGGCCCTCAGCTTTTTCACGCCTGTGGGCACCTTTGGAATTCTGAGACAGCATGGTGGACACAGCCACAAAATGGCTGCTGAGGGAGGCAGAGCTGGTCACAAAATGGCTGCCACAGGAGGTGGAGCCAGCCACATAATGGCTGCCAAGGGAGGCGGAGCTGGCCACAAAATGGTGAAGCCAGCTTACCTTCAGTCACACAGTGAAGATCCTTGGGCTGTGGTGGCAGCTGGTGCCAAAGCAGCATTTTAAAAAATCTGCACAGCCAGTCAAATCTCCAATGGCCAATCAGAAGCCTCACTGAGCAAAAACCCCACCTGGCCCTGCCCATTTTCTAAAAACACTTGGTAGGCACCAGGAAAGGTATTGGTGGGTACCATGGCACCCACAAGCACCAGATAGGAAACCTCTAATATAAACACGGGCATGGAGCCTGTGCTGGGTTGGAGGTGTCCTTGATAAGAAGAGAAATGGCCAATGGAAAGGCTAAGCACCTTCCTCCTCTGTGGTCTTCCAGTGGAAACCCTCTTAGCCATACTTTGCAAAGCAGAAACTGTAGCTGAGCTTTGAAGACACCTAGTTAGAACTAATGGCCCAGTTCTGCTCTTAACTATCAACCTCGGTGGCCCAGAGGTCCAAATTACGAGAGCATATCTCATGAATACACTGAACTCCACTTGTCTCTTATGCTGCAGTAACAACCTGAAACAAACATGGCAATTTTCTCTAGCTCCTCGCTGTCCAAAAGTTTCAGGTTGCAAAATATGAGGCTGAACAATATAGAAGAGTGTTGTAGGTGGTGGCAGCAATTTGTGAGCTCAATAATTAGAGCTAAAACTAAGTCGCCTGGGTGATTAAAGCAGGTTCAGCTGCAATTTATATGAATCACACACAAAAAAAACCCCAACGCCAAATTCACATGGGTTATGGTGAGACAATAAGATATACGAAGGATAAATTATTTTAATTGTCATCTTGCATTTGGAGGCATCAGCCAAAGGTGGCTACAGAGTTTTAGCTGTAATTATCTACGGTGACCTGAAGTGTCCAATTGAGGTCTGAGAAACTTGGGCTGTGATCTGTCGTGCCTTTAGATCTGACTTCAAAGCCGATGCCTGACAGATCTAAAGTGTGTGATCAGACAGCAACATTTGTGAAACATTCAGCAGTCATCAGCACCCCATCCTGGACCACCCCTGAAATGGAGTAAAAAGACACCTGGGAAACTCTGGTCCTAACACTTGCTGATTGACCGTGGATGGAGTTTCCCCAGTCTGATCACTCAAGCGTGCTCTAAGGCCATTGGGATGGTTTGCTTGCTTAGTGATATGCACATAACCACATAATTATTCCCATCTCTAGACCAGCTTTGAGAGCAAGCAGTAAGGGGAGCGATCTTTGTCAGGCGACCATGGCTCACTGTGAACCAAAGGGATCACAAGTGCTCCGTGGAAGGATTGGTGAATGGTCAAAGAGGAGAACTGAATCCCAGAAGTTGGAAAGAGCATATGCAAAAAACTGCACCCATCCTCACCCATCCACACCATCTGATCACACTGTGGTGGGCCAATCCTGCAGCAAAATGAAATGTCTGATCAAGCAACTCTGTTCCAAAAACCAATGGATGATATAGGAGTGCTTCCTGACCATACCAAATGGCATGTCTGACCACAGCCTAGGAGGCTCATCTAGTACTTAGCACTGCCAACCTTCAGATGGCGCCTGGAGATTTCCTGGAATTATAGTTGATCCCAGATGACAGAGAGCAGTTCCCCTGGAGAAAACATCAGCTTTGGGGGGGGGGTATACTCTATCACACTATACCCCAGTGAATCCTTCCCCTTCCAGGCTGTGCACCCCAAACCTCCAGGAATTCCAAACCCAGGGCTAGTAAGCCTACTACTACTTCCTTACCACCACCAATAACTTACATTTTAACAGTTGCTTTTCAACCTCTTGTACACATAGAGCCATCAAAAAAAAAAAATGCTAACAGCATCATCTTGTATTCTGCTTTTTCTAATTTTTCTTCTTTGTATTTATACACTGCTTTTCTCCCCAGTGGGGACACAAAATGGTCTATTACATCAGTCTACCCCGCTCCACGGAGCTGCGGTGGCTCAAGGTTAGACGCTGAACTGCAGGCTGTGGAGGTCAGTAGTTCAGCAGTTCGAGACCCGGGTGCCACATGACAGGGTGAGCTCCTGTCTCTAGTTCAGCCCTGCCAACCTAGCAGTTCGAAAGCAAGAAATTGCAAGTAGATAAATAGGTACCACTTCGGTGGGAAGGTAACAGCGTTCCGTGCACCTTGGTGTTTAGTCATGCCGGCCATATGACCACGGAACGTCTTCGGACAGCGCTGGCTCTTCGGCTGAACGGAGATGAGCACCGCAACCTAGAGTCGACGACTGGCTTTCGAGCAGGGAACCTTTACTTTCCCCGCTCACTTTATCCTCACAACTAGATGAGGCTGAGAGGGTGTGATAGGCCCAAGCAGGGCCGGCTTGCCCACTAGGCAACCTAGGCGCTCGCCTAGGGTGCCGGCCCTGCAGGGGCGCCAAAATGCCCCCCACCCACCCCCCACAAAAAGCCCCTCGGGCCGCCCAGCACCATCAGCTCCGGCTTTCCTGGGTGCCTCGTGGCTGTGAGGCGCCCAGAAAAGCTGGCGCCACCGCTGGGAGGGAATGGGCAGGTGTAAGCCCGCCCCTTCCCCGGCTCTCCTGGGCGCCTCGTGGCTGCGAGGCACCCGGGAGAGCTGCACCACCACCGCCGCTGGGAGGGAAGGGGTGGGCGTTCTAAGCCTACCCCTTCCCCGGCTCTCCTGGGCGCCTCGCACCCGGGAGAGCCGTGCTGCCGCCGTCGCTGGGAGGGAAGGGGTGGACATTCTAAGCCCACCCCTTCCCCAGCTCTCCTGGCGCTGGGCCATCTCCCGGTGGGGTGGGCACCCCAGGCTGTCCTGCCTAGGGTGCCCAGACACCTGGGGCCGGCCCTGGGCCCAAGGTCACACTGCAAGCTTCCGTGGCCCACTGGGGATCTGAACCTGGCTCTCTTAGATGCTAGTCAGACACCCTAACCTCTATACTTGTCAGGTTCCCAGTGAACACACACTCCACACAACCTTTCACTTATGAAAGTTTATTGAAGAGTTCTGAGATGCTGCAAAGGTGACATCTTTGTCAGAACTGGGGAGCAAAGGCGGGGACCTGGTGTATAACTAAGCCCCACATTCCATACCCACGTCACACATTCATAAGTACAAGCAATCCTAAGAACCCAGACAAATACAATGGTTCAACTAGCCATTCAAAAGTCTTCTCAACTTCAAGGACACTCTCATATGAAAGTTCCTGAGGTGCTGCTGCGTTGCCTCCCTAGTCTACAAGCATTCACACAGTTGCTCCCCCTCCCACAGTTTCTCTCCCTCCTACCAGGAATGCCAGCGAGGGTGAGCAATAAGCAGACAGCTGGATACATCTGCTATAGCTGGCAAAAGTGAGGGGGAAGGGAATGGGGGTGTGGATTACAATAAGCAGGTTGGTAATGCCACAGGTATAGAGTACAAAGGAAAAGGCGAACCTGAGTCTGACAACGCCATGTTGGCTCTTTTGTAACTTCTACTCTATCTTACTGCCTGGCTTGACCGTCTTACCCGGGGTTGTGTTCTGCCATTCTGCTCTTCTTTCAACTCAAGGGGGCTTCCTCTGGAGGAAGAGACTCTTCCACTGAGGGATGACTCCTTGGAATAAAATACTCCTCTGTACTTAGCTGAGCAGGCTGGCAAAAAAGACCAATCCATTGCCTGTTTCCCCATTCTTTCTTTGCAGCACTGAGAGCTTCCTTCAACAGAGTTCCATTTGGCATGTTGACACTAGGACGGGGCTGACATCAGCGTAACTTGAGGTGGGGCAGCTTCCAGGGCTCACTGCTACAGAGCCCCCCAACCATATTCTGCCAGGGAAGAAATGGTAAAAACACACATACATACAAAAACACTGTAAAGATTCACTTATAAATAATGTCTAAACCGACAAGATTTGTATAAACTTCAGGTGTCTTATACTAGAGTGAAAACTTCCGAAGTGAACTTTAAACATGTACAACACCATGTCAGAGAACTAAACACATCAATTACAAAGCTAAATCTAAACCATGAAGGTTGCTCAGTTCAACAGGTAAGTCTTCGGAAAAAATAGTGGCATCAAGGCCACCTGAAACTTCTGTGTTCCATAAATAACAATTCACCAGGAGGCATATACAGATCTTCCAGTAGACTGTGCAGCTTTCCAGCAGACTAACTAGCCACTATTTTCTCAGAAGACTTACCTGTTGAATTGAATAACCTTTACTATTTGGATTTAGCTTGGTAAGTGATGTGTTTCATTCTCCAGCATGGTGTTGTACATGTTTAAAGTGCACTCTGGAAATTTTCACTCTAGTATAAGACTTTGTGGCAGCTACAAGCATGGACAGCTTCAAGAGGGAATTAGATAAACATACGGAGTAGAGGTCCATCAGTGGCTATTAGCCACAACGTATAGATAGGAACTCTCCGTCTGGGGCAAGTGATGCATTGTATTCTTGGTGCTTGGGGTGGGGGGGCAACACTGGGAGAGCTTCTAGTGTCCTGGCCCCACTGCTGGACCTCCTGATGGCACCTGATATTTTTGGCCACTGTGTGACAGAATGTTGGGCTGGATGGGCCATTGGCCTGATCCAACATTGGCTTCTCTTATGCTCTTAATGACATATGAAATTATAATAGCCTTTTACAGGGCTCTTTTTGTATCGGGAACTCCTTCGCATATCAGGTGACACACCCCTAATGTAGCCAATCCTCCAAGAGCTGACAGAGCTCTTCTTACAGGGGCTACTGTAAGCTCTTGGAGGATTGGCTACATCAGGGGTGTGTGGCCTAATATGCAAAGGAGTTCCTGATACAAAAAGAGCCCTGGTCTTTTATTTGGTTCCCACATTGTTTATAAGTGAATCTTTACAGTATTTGAGTGTGTGTTTTTGCCATTTATAGCACTGTATCCCCTTACATATTTTTATGTACCTATTTAGGGAAGGAATGGTGGCACTCTTGTTGGGCACAGTGGCGGCATGCCTCTCTGTACACACCACCAAGCACCATTGAGGAAAGGACCTAGACTCAGTATGAAGGCTCACAAACAGGTGGGGGAAGGAAGAAATTGCAGGCAGGTATGATGTGGGGGGCTGCAAGGAAAGCATAAGAGGGGGTCTTGAATGAGGTCACTGGAGGAGAAGGGATCCTGGCCATTGTGTGCTCGGGCCCCCACACCCAATACCTGGAACCGGCCTTGCACCAGGAACAACTGAACTAGAATCGGTTCGGCAGGAAAAAACTGACAGCCATCTGCTCTTCTCCCTGGAAGCCTTGTGCTTTTGTAGCATCTAGTTTCAGCATGCATTTGAAAACCATGGGCTTCCTTATCTGCAAAAAAAGAGAAAAAAAATGTCCTTCCAGATGGTATTGATACGGCAGTGATATGACACATCTACTTTCACTGAGCCATTGCTTTCAAAGTATTTTGGGAGACGGATGAATCCGTCCACCAGTCTCAAATTTTCTCTTTAAAAGCTAGCGGTGAAAGAAAGATGAATCGATACTACCGAAGATGAAACTGTGTCTGTGTATGCTGTGACTGCTCTAGGCATCGGGAAGAAGGTGGAATGGAGCGTGGCTGTGGGCAGAAGCCAGTCCTCAGCATGAGATTCCCAACAGTAGGTGAAAAGCAGCAAGGACTGCAACATTTTCCAGTTCTCACACCCAAGCACTTCCCTTCTGCAAAGAGGATTCCCCGCTTATGAAGCAGGGAAATCCTCTGAAGACCACGACCCTGTGGTGAAATGACACCACAGTCCAGGTATTTGTGTAATCAATTTTCCACTTTGTTTTGCAAATGTGAACAGTCTGGGGTTGAGCTCAAATGATCCTTGCAGGGGGTCTGTACTCAGTTTCCCCCCCACCCGCTCTCTTATCTGATTTGGATTAGCCCGTGAACTGGTATCAAACAGCTGTGGGAAGCAGAGTCCCTCTCAATTGTCCAGCATCATCTTGCCACGCTTGATTATAATAGCTTGGTACTTTGCGCTTGTAGAGTTTGTTCAATCAGATTCTTTGGTATTTTACCACCTCGGCCCTTCCTTCCTCGTTATGTTGGGGCATTTGCTGTAGCTCATCTTAACGCTAACCCCCTTTGATGTATTGCGTGGGAGATTTTGTAATACTCTACATTCAGATCATCTTTGTCCTAGATGCCAGGTTAGGATTGATACTTTAGCTTTAAAAAAACCCAACAACACTAGCATGCTCCCCCCTTTCCCCCTGTTTCTAGGAGTCACTGGGTTTTACCTGTTTTGTCACATTTATCATTTAATGGTTTTCAAAGGAACATTATTCCCTGTCTGATGCTATGACCTTACCAGTAGCTAAATTAGGGTTGCCAGGTCCTATCTTGAGCTGCGGCCGGGGAGTCCTGGCCCTCTCTGGGAGTTCTCGAATGATAGAGCATCCCCCCCCCGCAACGTGTCCGGCACGATGATGTCACCTCTGGGTGATGTCATCATGCCAGGCACATTGCCACAATCCCGGCACTTTGGGGGTGGGGTTCCCCCGGCGGCCCAATTCGGGCCAGCAGGTAAGGGACCTATTGAGCAGGCAACCCCCTGCCCCCCTGGGGACCTGGCAATCCTAAGTTAAATTCCTGTCCATCCTGTCCATCTCCCCCCATCAGGGGGAGAGCCAGTCTGGTGTAGTGGTTAAGTGTGCGGACTCTAACCTGGGAGAACTGGGTTTGATTCCCCACTCCTCCACTTGAAGCTGCTGAATGACCTTGGGCAAGCCACAGTTCTGTCAGAGCTGTCCTTGAAAAAGAGCAGTTTCTGTCAGAGCTCTCTCAGCCCTGCCTACCTCACAGAGTGTCTGTTGTGGGGAGGGGAGGGGAGGGGAGGGGAGGGAAAAGGAGTTTGTAAGCTGCTCTGAGACTCCAAGTGAAGGGTGGGGTATAAACCCAATCTCCTCCTCCTCCTCTTTAGAAGTTAATTCAGTGCTCTTCTAGTCATTGCTCAAGAGCTATTGATCAGAGGACCTCTGGAAAAGAAAGGAAAATGCTCAGTGGCCTTGCACTTGATGCTGAATGCATACAGTAGACCAAACGGCTGTCTGGTCAACAGAAGTTCAGCTGTGCGGACAGCATGACTGCATAGATGTCTTAACAAAAGCCTACGACGGCAACTGTTTGGACTTTCCGGAGGTAATGAGAGCCCAGCAAGACACATAAGCAGTCAATTGACTTGAACAGTAGGGGCAGAAGGCCTGGAGTGGGTGTGATATAATAGAAAGGATCTGAAGAATACCGTTTGGTTGCTGTTGACCCGAGTTGGCTTTGAGCAGGCAACCCAGGGGTGACAGGTTAACCGTCTCGCTAGGAAGCCTTTGAAACATCCAGCCCTTCTCTGAAACTCTTCTCCGTGGCTCGACGGCAGCCTGCCTCCTCCTACGTGCCTTTTTAAAATCTCCCTGGAGACAACGCTGAAATAAAAGGTTAAAGTGATCTCTCAAACGACTGTGACTTTAACCTTTCGTCAGCCACTGCAGATAAATCAGTCATCCCAACTGGCATCAAATAGACCCCAATCTTCTAAAGCTATCAAAATAATGACCCTTAATATTTAATAAGTTAATTTTCAAAGTCTATTTTAAAATTTCGGTGTCAGTCACTGGTAATCCCTGGGCTGTTCTCTGCCGTAGATTGTTGCCTCTATATTGCTGGGAAAGAAAATTTTATACTGTGGGAGAAAAGAGGGCTGCAGAGATACCCTTTAGAAAGTAGCTAATCTGTATGATTTTCCCTAGGAAGCTGCTAAATAGTCATTTCATTTCTCTTTCCCAGTAGACGGTATCATATCACTGATTACAGGGGGGAAGCACAGGCTCATTCAAGGGGGAAAAAAAACCCACCCACAGAATGACAAGCTATCAAGTATGGCAAAATAATTGGGGAGGGAAATCTGAGGCTCTTCTGGGGTGAAAAATCTAGAAGATAAATTGGCTACTAAATCTGACATTACCTCCTCATTTCCCACTTCCAACTATTCTGATCTTATTCTGACAATAACTTCCTCAACGAGTTCCTTAAAAAGTTCTCTCTCTTTTTGTCTGCATAGGACTCCTGCCTATCTGACACAGCCTCTGATTCACAGTTAGATGGGGGAAAGATGCCCTGCAGGTGGTGCGATATCACTTCCTGCTTAAACCCGTAAATGACGTCAGTGGGGCACTCTAGGATCCCCACAAAACTCTATCGTAAAACCATCAGCACTCTGTCCTTCATCCGTCCCATCCCTGTCCTCTCTCTTTCTAGAACTGCCAGGTTCCCCTGCTACTGGAATACTGTGTACAGTTCTGGTCGCCACACCTCAAAAAGGATATTATAGCATTGGGGAAAGTGCGGAGAAGGGCAACTAGAATGATAAAAGGGTTGGAACACTTTCCCTATGAAGAAAGGTTAAAATGCTTGGGGCTCTTTAGCTTGGAGAAACGACGGCTGAGGGGTGACATGATCGAGGTTTATAAGATTATGCATGGGATAGAGCAGGTTGAGAAAGAAGTACTTTTCTCCCTTTCTCACAACACAAGAACTCGTGGGCACTCAATGAAATTGCTGAGCAGTCAGGTTAGAACAGATAAAAGAAAGTCCATCTTCACCCAAAGAGACATTAACACATGGAATTCACTGCCACAGGAGGTGGTGGCAGCTACAAGCATGGACAGTTTCAAGAGGGAATTAGATAAACATATGGAGCAGAAGTCCATCAGTGGCTATTAGCCACAAGGTATAGATAGGAACTCTCAGTCTGGGGCAGGTGATGCACTCTATTCTTGGTGCTGGAGGGGGCAGCAGTGGGAGGGCTTCTAGTGTCCTGGCCTCACTGCTGGACCTCCTGATGGCACCTGGCATATTTTGGCCGCTGTGTGACAGAGTGTTGGACTGGATGGGCCATTGGCCTGATTCAACATTGGCTTCTCTTATGTTCTTATGATGGGAGCCTAGGGTTGCCAGATCCAAGTTGGGAAACTCCTGGAGATTGTGTTGGAGTGGAGTGACTCAGCTTGCCCGGAGACTCTAAGTGTTTATAAGCATTATCTCCTTGAATCAGAGGCCTCTTTTTGTCTTAACCTGGGAGCCTCCTCTCACTTTGTCTTCTCATTCTCTCTACACGGCCTTCCCTGGAGACAGACCTCTCTGCAGGTCTTTTCAGTAGATACAGCGCCCTCATACTCCCACACACAAGCTGGCCATTTGTGATAGAGGAAGTACTCATTAGATTAGGCTTCTCTCTCTTCTTTTGACTGCAATGGATAAAAGGAAGTCCTTCTTCACCCAAAGAGTGATTGACATATGGAATTCACTGCCACAGGAGGTGGTGGTGGCTACAAGCATGGACAGCTTCAAGAGGGAATTAGATAAGTGTATGGAGCAGAAGTCCATCAGTGTCTATTAGCCACAAGGTATAGATAGGAATTCTCAGGCTGGGGCAAGGGATGCGCTGTATTTTTGGTGCTTGGGGGGCAACAGTGGGAGGGCTTCTAGTGTCCTGGCCCCACTGCTGGACCTCCTGATGGCGCCTGATATTTTTGGCCATTGTGTGACAGAGTGCTGGACTGGATGGGCCATTGGCCTGATCCAACATTGGCTTCTCTTATGTTCTTATGCAACCTGAATGTGGACTGGATCTACTTGTATAAATGTAAGTTTACCTTTTTTGCAAATATACTTCTTGGGAAGTTTATTTACTGCATTCAGTATCATGTTTGTATGACTGGGCAAACTCTGCTCTATTAACCAAATATCCCAATAGATTGGGTGTGGAGCCTGGGGAGAACAGGAACCTCAGTGGGGTACAAGAGTCCATAGAGTCCACCCTCCAAAACGTTCATTTTCTCCAGGGGAACTGATCTCTGCCGTCTGGAGATGAGCTGCAATTCTCGGGGATCTCCAGGCCCCACCTGGAGACTGGCATCTGTATCTCTTTCCCACTGGTTGCTGTTGTCTGACTCACATTGTCTGACGTCCTGAGCCCTTGTGGAAGGGCGGGGTATAAATCTAATAATAAATAAATAAATAAATTAGAACTGTAGTGTCTACCTGTTGTTCAGGACTTACTGCAAGTGGGGAAGAGTCTTCAGAAACGTATAATAGTGAAAGGTCTCAGAAAGTGATTTGCAATGTGAGAATGGGAACTTTGCAAATGTGCAACCCTTTTTCAGCTGTGGAATGTTTCGAAGAAACAGAAATGGTCACAATTGACCAAAACAAGACCCGATCGTAATACTACACTGCCACAAAATCAGCTGAGTGTTGTCTTGCATTGATATTTTTATTTAAGCAATTTACCTTTATTCATTTATATCCCTTTTCCCCAGTGGGAACCCAAAGCAGCACACAACCAAAAATTGAAATACAGCTGTTATAGGAGAAACAAACAAACCTGACAAGAAGAAAGGATTCTAAATGCAGAGCAGATCTCTCTCCTTCTTTCCCAAAAGATCTTTCTGCTAGCTCAAGGCAATGACCCTCAGACTTTTCCAGTGGCACCCAAAGGGCCCACAAGCCTAGCCACATCTAGGTCTAAAGGATCTGGAAACAGGACAGAAACAAGCCCTCTGCCTAGACGTTATAGACTGGCAGCCATCTTGCCACAATTCCCCCTCCTGCTCTTACCGAAATTATTAAACTCAGGCGCTCCCAGGATAAAAAGGGTACACAGTAGCTCACTGCTTTACAACACTTGCCAGTTTCTAATGACATTATAATAATGGATTCTAAGCAGCTTGACTAGTGCTATGGTCCAAGAAATACTAATTGCATGGCCCTTCCATAAATTAAGGTTTCTCTCGTTAATTACTGCAGTGCTACATGATTTCCCCACTGTAAAAGATCCCACCTCTTTTCTGAATTAGATGCATCATCTGCAAACCAATTTATACGTCTTGGCGATTTAACATGCAGAGACTGAAAGTTGGACAGAACTTCCACAGAGTTTTTTTTTTTTTTTTGGGGGGGGGGGAGAAAGAGTGAAGGAAAGACAAAGAGACTCAGATATTGTCACCTGGGACACTCTCTGAACAGTATATTCAATTTCATGAAAGACCCGTTCCAAGAACTATTTTCCTTTGTTGGTCTTAAAGGTGCCATTGGACTCAAACTTTGTTCTACTTCCCTATCAGTTCTACGCTTTGATAAAGACCATTAGAAATAATTTCTCAACTGCTTTTGGTTTGTAACGTTTCCTGCGGTAATAATTTGTTACTTGGATCCATTATCAAGATAGCGTTGTGTTACAATCACCACATCATCTAAGATAGTCAAATCATGTGTGTAAGCCGGGGAAGGGGGGATCTGAAAAGTCTTTGCCTAATCTTAGGGCAATGAAAAACTCTGCTGGAGGCTTATTTTTAAGACAATCACAAGATTGCATTTACCTTACTAAATTGGATCAATGTCCTGAACTAAGTGGTTCTTTTTTCTTTATCGAAAAATGGAAAGAAGGTTTTTAAAGCTATAATTAATGTTTTTTGGCAGTAATCCTTCTAGGTAATTTTAAACATTTGCCAGGTACTTGTTATGCATATGGTGGAAAGTGCTGTCAAGTCATAGACCATTTTGGTCACTCCATAGTGTTTTCAAGGCAGGAGACATTCAGAAGTGATTTGCCACTGCCTGCTTCTCCATAGCAACCCAGAATTTCCTTAGGGGGTCTCTCATTCAAATACCATGGCCCACCCTGCTTGACTTCTGAGATCTGATGAGATCCAGGTCAGGGCATGAGCAAAACAACACTGTGATAGACAGATTAGGTTCTGCCTCTCCCTGAGAATGACCAATGGGACCTAATGGACTGCTAGTGAGAAAGACATTTGAAAACAGCAGTTAAGAGACTGAAGAAAGCAGTGGGGGGTTGGGAGAGAGTCTAGATGAGTGAAGCTGTGGAGAAGAGCTGCTTAAAGCTGACTGAAAAAGAGGAAATTTATAACAAGAGATCCCAAATGATGGAATACAGAAAAGGTTCCCATGTTCTATGGAAAAGAAAAGTAACCTCTACCTGTCTTTCTTCAGTGTTATATTATTTTTAAAAAAGTTAACTCCTTTGTTTAATACTGTAGGCCAGTTGTCTCAGGGAAAGAAACACACACACACACACACACACACACAATCAAGATCTTAGCTTCTCTCTCTCCCTCTCTATATATGTACACACATATGCTAGGAATAAGGCCCGCCGTGGAAATAAATACAACGAGCTCTAGAAAGAGGCTCTGGGAGAGTGCGAAGGACTTAGACACTCAGTGCCAATATGCTGTGGCGACCTCCGCAAACCCCACGCTCTCCAGGCTCCACCCCTGAAATCCCCAGGAATTCTCCAACCTGCAGTTGGCAACCCCATCCCAGCTAACCATCAACCTACTGTTATTTGCCCCTCTGACTGCAGCTGACTTCTGCCCTACCTCCTGGAGATCATTTGTAATCCCGAGTGATCTTCAGCCCTCACCTGGAGATTGGCAACAATAGTTCTCCAGGAGGAAATGACTGGTTGGGAGGGTGGAGTCTATGACATTGTACCTGTCTGAGGCCCCACGCCTCCTCAAACCTCACCCTCTCCAGTTTCCAGGCCTCAAATCTCCAGGAATTTCCCACCTGGAGTTGGCAATCCTATCTTCTTCCTAGCCAATCATCAGCCTATCTTTATTTCCCCCCTCACTCTTCAGCTTTCCTTACCCCTCCCCACACGTGCAGTCAGTCTCTACCGTGCTCTGAAGCCTTGACTGCCACATCACATTGGCTGTCATGGGGGGTGCATCTCAGCAGGGTATAAAAACACAGAGTCCACTACTTTCTCCAGGGGAACTGATCTCTGCCATCTGGAGAGCAGCTGTAATTCTAAGTGATCTCCAGCCCTCACCTGGAGATTGGCAACAATGGTTTCACAGGAGGAAAAGTAGTCTTTCTCTGCAATGGGGACCAAAGCAGTTTACATCATTCTCCTCTCCCCCTTTTGACTTGCACAACAATCCTGTGAAGTAGATTAAGCTGAAAGTCTGTGACTGGTCCAAAATCACCCACTCAGCTTCTACAGCAAGAACCTGGATCTACAGCAAGAACCCTACATCTTCTACAGCAAGAACCATGCTCTGAAACACTGGCTGCTATGCCTAGGGTAGCTAAACTCCAGGTGGAGCCTGAAGATCACCAGGTATCACAACTGAACTGCAGATCTCTCTCCCTCCCCCCAGAGGAAATAACTGCTTTGGAAGGTGAGCTTTATGGCATTCTGTTCAGCTGAGGCCTCTCCCCTCCCCAAACCCTGGCTTCCATAGACTCTACTACCAGAAAATCTCCAGGAATCTCCCTACCTGGAGCTGGCAACCCTAGGCAGGACAGCCCCAAATGAGTTCCTCACAAAGGCCTGGGAAGGGTTTCCTTCTTCAGTCTGAACCAAGCTTGGTTGCCTACTGTGGCAAAATGGACTCCAGTTTACAACTCAGCTGTTCGCCTCCCACCCTCATCCCATGGGCGTATCTCACCCCTTAAGTTCGCTGCCACCACTCACTGAATTGTCATTGCCTTTTTAGAGGGACAGTGAGACCCCTCTGGCCAAATCTTTGGGGGATCCCTGGAAAGTTGGCAACCAAAGGGTCTGGCCTTTCCTTGATTTCCTGGGCTACCACCTTCCTTTGGTATTGTACAGAGTGGGGGAGACCATGTGGTCAGAGCAAAACACAGAATATTAGCCCCAAAAAAAAGTTATTTAACTATTTACACAGTCATGGAGCACACACACACTAAATGAATTAGGCAGAACTGTAGGAGTAAGCACACTCTATGAACCAACAGGGCATAAATCAACAGGGGCTAAATGCAATCCTCTTTACCTACACAAAATACTCTTTATCTCTGGAGGTTGTGGGTTCAGGATAGGATCTCTCCTTGGACCGGCCTCTGGCTCTGCTTCAGCCACTCTCTCTCTTGCCCAAGAAAGCAGAGAAACTTCCATTCATTCCCAAGTCCAGCTGACGTGGAGTGGCTGAATTCCTGCTGCCTCCAAGAGTTCCCCCACATCTCTGGCTTGTGGCCTGGTCAGCACAGGCAGCAGGAGCCTTTCCTAACCTTCTGTAGGACAAAGACTGCCTCCTCCCTGAATGGGCTGGAGTCTATATTGATGCTGCCCTGCCGCTTGGCAGCTGGGAACTGCAGGCCAACAGATGAGAAAGCCCCATTTGACCCCTTGGCAGCTGGGAACTGTAGGCCAGCAGATGAGGAAGCCCCATTCCACCCAGTGAGTGATAACCCTGGAGACTCCTCTCTGGATCTACAGCTCAATTAAACCTTATGGGGGAACATTTTAAACAAACAACCACAGGTGGCAGTCATCTTTCATCAAACACAAGTAACTGCCATTTTGTTACACCTACCAACAGCCACTGAGGGGAAAGTTAGTCTCACACAGGAGGCAAGCAGGAGAAGTGTCTTCATAAAGAGAGACAGCTGTTTGCCAGTAATTCTGACAGGGCACAGTGGCTGAAGGGGGAGTGGGTGGGGAAGAGGAGCAAACCCAGCATCCAGCCAATGGCACACAAGTACTCTTGAGTGGCAGCTGATGGGTCAATGGCTGAGGAAGTGTATTGCACAGCCAATGGAAGAGCTGCAAAGTGCCACTCCAAAACACAATTATATATAAGGAAAGATATGGATATGAATAAATGGTGGCAGTGTGTGAATGAAGCTAGGGTTGAAGTGCCATAGAGTCAGTGGGGTGCAATGCTATAGAGTCCACTGTCCAAAGCATCCATTTTCTCCAGGGGAACTGATCTCTGTAGTCTGGAGATGACCTGTAATTCCTGGGAATCCCCAGGTTCCACCTTGAGGCTGGCATCCCTAAATGAAGCAGTGTTTGAGTCCCCTGACCACAATAGCTCTGTGCAGTGTCTGAGGGAGGGGTGATTATTAAAGGGGACTAGGCTACTCTGTCTATAGGTGTCTCTGTGAGTAAGAGGCAGGACCAGTATGTGAAATGACCATGGCTCTCTTTATATCTTGAAAGTGGCAAGAAAGGTAGTGACATATGAGCTCTCTTTATATTTTAAAAGTGGCAAGAAGGGTAGTGACATATGAGTTCCGGACTGACCTGTAACCCTGACTCCCTGGAAGAAAGGTTTTTGAGGATGGTAGGCACCAGGCTCATAGCTACATTGGCTGATTTGGCGGCCGGCCTCCCAACTTACTACCCTGGGCAGCCCCCCCCCCCCCGACTTATTCCTCATGCTGGCCACCAACACTGCCTGTATCTCTTCTGGGCAATGGCACTCAGCTACTCTGTTGTCTACTCATCCTGCCTCACCCGGCCAGCACTCAATTACTCTATTATCTACTTATCTTGTCTCCTACCTGGCTGGCAAAGCAAGCAAGCCCCGCCTCCATTCCCAGGCACCTTGCTGCTACTCCCTGATCACAGGGCAAAGTAAACAAGCAAGCCCAACTCCTTCCATCCTTCCCAGGTGGCTTCAGTGATTTCTCTTTTTTGCAAGCAAATCCCCACCCAATTCCCAAGCCCACAAGTCAAGCCCCACACAGGTAGGGGGAAGTTTACTTGTTTTCTTTTGCATGGGGGGTGGGGAGGAAGGGATGCCGCCATACTCCATATGGGACCTGGGGATCCCATTTCCAACAATATCTGCCAACTATCAGCATGGGGGGGGGGTTGCCAGTCTCCAGGGGATCCCAGGTCTGGAATTGCAGTTTAAAAATCCCAACAATGTTTTTGTTTTGTATCAAGAGAGGGTTTTAAAGTATAAACATAATGGGTGCCCCACAAGAAAAAAAATTGCCCCACAAAATGAAAAATCCTGGCTACGGGCCTGGTAGGCACTCTGTGTGAGTGATAAAGGTGCATCACAAACATATCACAAAGACCCAGGACAGCTGGCTAAAATCAGAAACTTCCTGCCCAATTCTCCTTCCATCTCTATTTTTGGCACCAAGCTTCACGATTTCATTGCAGCAACTTCTAAGTTCCCTCAGACAGACTTCCAGCCCATGCTTTCCATTACGATGGACTAAGGGGGGTAGGAAAAATGTTCTTGGGGCTTCTGTTAAAGAGAAACTGAAGTTTCACATCAGTACCACTGCTTCAAAAAGAATATTAGCCCAGAGCACTTGGAACACGATACAGTCTGTTTCACTCTGATTTCAGAAGGAAGGCTAGCATATGAATATTTCAAATACATAGATGAGCAGTTCTAACATGATTATAATAGTAGGGATTAGAGCTGTAAACAAGTATGCTTCATTTCAGTTGCATATTTTTAAAAATCTGGTCAGCTACATCCTCAGTGTTAAGGAGACAAAGAAAATTAGATGTTGGAAAAAAGAAGACACCATTGAAAAAATCCCTTATGAATTTGTTTTGCTTAAAAGACATAGAGGGGATGCTTATCAGATTTGCAGATGACACAAAGCTGGGTGGGATTGCTAATTCTGAAGAAGACAGAGTCAGGATTCAAAATGATCTAGATAGGCTGGAACAATGGGCTGAGGCAAATAAAATGCATTTCAATAGAGATAAGTGCAAAGTAGGCTTCCCAAATACTTACCTCGTGATGGCACGGGACGGATACGTAGTGGCAGGACCATCCCTGGGGGAAGGAAAGATGCGCTGCACGATGCCGTTGTCAGGAAGTGACACTAGGTGACGCTCTGGCAATGCCCCATTGCCAGAGGCGTCGCCTGGCATCACTTCCTGGTGACGGCATGGTGCGTTACAAGGAGGAATGGTCCGGCCGGGGAGCATGTTTCCCCCGCCCCCATGAGGTATGTACTTGGGAACCCTAGTGCAAAGTCCTACATTTTGGTACAAAAAATCAAAGGCACAGATATAGAATGGGAGGGACTTGGCTTGACAGCAGCACATGTGAAAGGGATCTAGGTGTTCTGGTTGATCACAAGCTAAACATGAGCCTGCAGTGCGATGTGACTGTGAAGAAAGCTAATGCAATCTTAGGATGGGAAGCTGTCTCTGGAAACTACAATGGGTACAGAATGCTGCAGCCATCGTACTGACTGGGGTGGGTCACAGGGACCACAGCACCCCAGCCTTGTTCCATCCGCACCAGCTTCCAATCTGCCTCTGGAACCAATTCAAGGTGCTTAAGAGGCATTGTATTCATTCTAAAAGAGAAAATATTTCATAGGAGGTTCCCCCCCCCCGTGCTCCCCAAATTTTCCATTGTTTTTTTTCTGTTGGATAAAAATGGATAAAATGAAAAAAAGTCCTAGGGGGAAAAGGATTTTTTCCCCCTGAATTTTTCAGTTGCCCCTCTCCTAGGCCTTCACATCTCTACTTTGAATACCCATGCTAGATGGCAACATCTGGAGAAGGCCTTGACCTCTAAGCCCTGTTTCTTCATTCTCCAGAACAACTGGTTTCATTGTGTGAAACAGGATGGGGCAGAGTTGTTTTCTGTTGCCCCAGAAGGTCGCACCAAACCACTGCGTTGAACTTAAATCAAAAGAGTTTTCAGCTAAACATTAGGAAGAACTTCCTGACCATTAGAGCGGTTCCTCAGTGGAACAGGCTTCCTCGGGAGGTGGTGGGCTCTCCTTCTTTGGAGGTTTTCAAGCAGAGGCTAGATGGTCTGGTCCAGCAGGGCTCTTCTTGTGTTCTTAAACTCTCGTTTAAACTCAGTGCGAGCCAGTCAATGCTTTTGTCGTTTATTAAAAATTTTCATACCCACCCAACTCCCTGTGTGTCACATTGGATAATTCTCAAAATATTGCACAGTTTAAAATACAGTTCGGTTCCATTATCTGTAGGGATACTTTCTTCCTGAAGGTGCTAAAACATACCACAGGTTAGATGATATGCTATCATAACCAGCTAGTTTGAGGTTGAGAAGATTTACCCATCCAGGAATCATGCTGACAACATGCCAGAGTCCATCTAATCTCTTTGCAATGAAACAGATTGTAGCTGCCTTTTAACAGAGAGTTGGACTCTTCTGAACCCACCGCATGCTGTCTTTCATCTTGGTCTGAATGGCAAGAGCTGCATTGCCTAAAGGAATTTCAAGAGCACCCTGTACCACCTCAGAATGGGAGGTTTCTCAGAGGCCACAGATTTTACTCTACACTCTATCTTCAGTCCCGGATTTTGTTTTACGGTCACTCCTTTGATGACTGTGTTCAGCTCTTTTTATTCGATGCTTTGTAGAACCTTTGAGAAGGACCATAATTTATTTTGTCAGTACTGAAACCTGGGTGGCTTATGGAGCACTTCTTCCCATAGATACCTGCTTTGGTCTAATTACATCTTCTAAATCATATACTCCCCAAGAAGCACGTTAAGCTTCATCTTTCTGCTCACAAGTTAATATGTTTTTGTTTAGGAAGGCTTTTTGACGCAAGTTGGGGCAAACTGAGTGTGAGATTTTTACAGCTGAGACAATTTGGAAAGCTGTTTGGCTCCAATTTGACTTATCCCTACTTTTGTTTCTGAGCTTGTGGGAAACAAAACTTTGGATGCATTTTCAGTGTTATTTTTGCATTGGCGGTGTATAAATAGTGTCTGCTGTGCAAATGGAATATGAATGGCTCAACACAGTCACAAGAACAATCAATGCAAGCGATAAAAATGAAGTCAACCAAAACAGACAACAAGCGAGAAACACAAAATCAAAAAGGTGCAGAAGTTTTATTTTAACAAGGGCAGGGATCCCCAGCCTAGTCCGTGGGTACCTCTGGAATCCTGACTTAGCATGGTGGGTGCAGCCACAAAATGGCTGCTGCAAGAGGCAAAGCCAGCCAGAAAATGGCTGTCATGGCTTATCTACAGGCACAATGTGAATTTCCTTGTGCTGCTGTCAAAGCAATATTTTAACAAAGCAGCACAGTGTTATGGATATGACCAGAAATATAGTGGAATAGCTGCTGGACTTGACCGAAAAGATCATAAGAGCATGTAGTGGCACACATAGTCAGAATAAACTTGGCCTCTGTCCTGACCCCAGCAGGTCGCCATCTTCAGCTGCCACCACTCTGGTCTTAGGGTCCCTTGAGAAGGCCCAGAGTACCCTCGCAAGCCCAACCAAAATGCCCCTTTTAAGCCGAGAAACATGGCCGTGATGACCAGGCAGAGAACAATTAAACAAATGGTTTATTCATACAGTACTGGGGCCAAGGAAAACAAGACAAGGCACTTTAAAATATATAACAGTGTGTAAAGGAAAAATAAACAAATCTAACATGACTACCTATTTGTCTTAACTGTTTCCTATTTCAAAGCCCACAGCCTTTTATACCAGGCCTGTGCCTGTACTCACTCTGTCCCAAGTGAGGAATCTTTCTCTCAGACCAGACTGTCCCCTTAGTTTTACTCTGTGAGAAGGAAGACCGCAGAAGAGAAGAGAACACAGTTCCACAGTTCACAAAGCTTAAGAGACATCTCCTCACACAATCCCTGTACACCGATTGGTTACAACCGTCACTAAGCATCATGGGGATTGTAGACTGTCTGCTTTCCACTCCTTGTGGCCTAGTCCTGCGCAGATCATGACAGCTTCTCAGCAAAGCATGCCAAGAAGGGAATCTAGAGACCCAGAATAGAAAAGAAGAAGAAGAAGAGGAGGAGGAGGAGGAGGAGAGTGGCAACAATTATATCGTATTGTGTAGATTTGTGTCAGGTAGCCCTGTCATTGAGTTGGAATGTATGGGAGTACTATCCTCCCCTCAGCCTCTGATCTCGGCTGTTTTACTGTTTGCATGTTATCATTACTCTGACCTTGTGGTGTCTCCAGATGCTGGGCACTATGCTGGGAACAGCTTCTAACTTGTTTTCTTGCTTCGCCTGCTTGCTCTGCCTGTGCGCGAGAGTTGTATTCATTGGCTTCACTTAGTCTAGGGGGGGTGTTTGAATTCACTATAAGTCAGGGGCCTCCATTATCCACGGCCACTCCTGACACAAGCTGTATACGTGTCTTTAGCTATGATTCACCAATTAAAAGATTCTTCTTATGAAGCACTGCGTCGTGTGACCTGACTGAGAGGCCTGACAATTTGGAGCTGTCCAACCCATTATAAACAGGTACAATTTGTCCCAGGTGCAGAAGTGTCTGAGAACTGCAAGAATGTCCGACTTCAGAGAAGTGAAAATGTGATTCAAGGATGGGAGTACTGGCTGAGGGCCAGATGCTATTCATATCTACGGCAAACTTGTGATCATTATTTTTCAACAGCCTGTACTACGATAAAAAGCAGCAACAATGAACTAACATTTTGTATATATTCTGAAAAGTTATTTTAAGTAAAGGTATCCTTGTGTGGTGTTTGAAGTTATAAGACAGTGAGCCAAGAATGTGTACCCTCATCAAGTGGAACAATTATCTATAGTCAGGAGATTCTTTTCAAATACCATAAATAGAGGAAGTTGTATTTTCTCCCTCTCCCCAAGTACTAGAACCAATGAAGCATCCAGTGAAGCTGATGGGCTGTACGTTCAAGGCAGACAAAAGGAACATGGAATTTGCTGCCAGAGGATTTAGTGATGGCTACAGGAATAAACAGCTTTAAAAGGGGATTTGTGGAGGAGAAGTCTATCAATGGCTACTAGGCATGGTGACTGAGGGGGACTTCCATATTCAGAGGCACTAATCCTCTGAAACCTAGAGCCAGGAGGCAACATCAGGGGAAGGCCTTGGCCTCCATGTCATGCTGTTGGACCTCTGGAGGAACTGGTTGGCCACTGTGTGAGACAGGATGCTGGACCAGATGGACTATTGGTCTGATCTAGCAGGGCTCTTCTTATGTTTTTATGTATTGACCAAAAGCTTCTTCTCAAAGGGGCTCCTTGCCTGTGACCTGCTTATTCTGAGGGCAAGTCTTATGCCATGAGTCTTGTGGACTCATGTAATTGCTCGCCTTTAATTATCTGTGTAACAATAATGGATGGATGGCATAAATGTTTGTGGGTTTAGTCTGTTTTTTTTTTTTTTTACAATTAACATTTTATTGAGACATAACAAACCAGCAACACCATACATACAGTGTGATCAAATAGAATACGTACAATGCATAAAACCAAACCAAACATAGAACAATGTACCAGGTCACTGTGTAAGTAAACAATAATCCATCTAACTGATCTATACTGAATTACAGCTGTGTAATCACTTAGTAAGATATAAAAACATTATATTCCAAGATCAACTATCAATTGGGGAAATTCCCCTTGGGACTACAAGTATTCTGGTATAGGTAGCCATACAGAGGAGAAATAGGACAGTCTAGAGGGCTTAGGAATGTTATCCAGGTTATCTGTGAGCTTCGCCAGATGTCTGATGCCATGGAGTAAGATCCAGTGCAATGGATTTAACCTTTATTGAATAGAGTCTCCAAAGAGAGCAATCTTGGGACAGGAAATCCAACAATGAAGATAACTTCCTATTTCCCCACAATTTTTCCAACATTTTGGGCTAGATGCTTTGGAAGGGTGAGCTAATTTTTTAGGGGTGAGATACCAGCACGAAATTAATCTAAAGGAGTTCATGCATACGTCTATAATTTTGGAACGGAAAGGAGATGTGGCCCAAATGGATAACCAAATATCATCTGGTAGTTCGCGGCTACATTCTTTATTCCAAATGGATTGATACGTTAAAGGTTTCTTTAAGTCTTTCCGCAAAAGAATTCCATAAATGTGTGAAACTAAGCCTTTTTTGGATTGAAATGATACTTTAATAAGGTGTTCAAAATCTGTCAGAGGTTGTTGCATTATATGTTGAAGCTTAATAGCAGAACTTAGATGTGAAATCTGAAAGTATTGCATCCAAAGTACAGAGCATCCTGATTTCATGTCTAGGGCATTTGGGGGGGGGGTACTAACATGCGATTAAGACAATGATCTTGGAGCCTAAGGATACCTGCCTCTTTCAAAGCATCAAACGAAGAGTTTTGTATCCAGGTGAGAAAACAACATTGGTTTGGAAAATATTGAAATCTCAAGATGGGGGGGGGGCATTAGGAACGATTGACTATGGTCCCAACTGTATAAGAAGGAGTCTATTATAGGATTATTGTATGACTTGAAAGATCTTCCCAGCCTCTGTTGCCAGATTGTTTCCAGTATAGTGAGGGGAGCGGTGAACTCAGATAGTAAATAAGTCCACCCCGAAGAAGAATCCATACCTATAGATTTAACCACAGTAGAAAGGTTTTAGTCTATGTTAAGAAGGCAATAGTTATGCTTTAATAAGCAAGTTTTGTATGGAAGCAGAGACTCTTTAATAGTATTTACTTGTTCACTGTACCCAGAATGAACCTATAGCATTACTGAGGTGTACCTGTGGCTAGGAGTTAAATTACCTGGTGGGGAGTCCAGTCTCGCTCTGGGAGCCTTCTGGCGCATGTGCAAGGCACATGCACTGCAATTATAGAGTTTTGTCCAAATGCTAGAATGTCCCCCGTGCAATGTACCCGATGCTATGACATCACCTCTGGGTGACATCATCGCACTGGGCACCTTGGGCAGGAGGGGGCTCTTTGGGGGCTTCCCCCACCAGCCAGCTGGCCAGCGGCAGATTGGGCCCCCCGAAATCGTGGAAAACCCTCCCCCAGAGGGTGGTAGCAACCTAAACAAGATGCCTACAGTTTATTCAGGGTACCCTGTAGCTAAATCCGGCCTTATCCAGAAGAACAGCCAATCAAATCTCCAATGGCCAATCAGAAGCTTTGCCAAAGTGCCACCTAGCCCAGCTCACTTTTCAAAAAAACACTTGGCAGGTGCCAGGAAAGAGGCTGGTGTGCCCCCAGGGAGTCCATGGGCACCATGTTGGGCACCCTTGAACTTGGCTGTGGTTAGTACTTGGATGGGAGACCACCAGGGAAATCCAGGGTCGCTACACAGAGGCAGGCAACGGCAAACCACCTCTGTCTGTAAGAAGCCCTGGTCTGAGGAGCCTGTGATGTTTCTTCTGGGAAGAAATCTCTCAAATGGCCCATCCCCCTTGGGACAGGATTAATGGAAAGGTCCTCTTGATGTGGAGGTTAGGATCAATGGGATACCCCCAGTCATTCTTTCCCTTTGCCCTTTTCTGCTCTCTCTGCATGTTTGAAAGTCCTAAATTCTACCTGGCAAACGCAACTGCACTTCAGATTTCAGCCATCCAGTTATCATCTTATGAGGCAGACGTACTTATTGGCGTGACGTCACCTTTACCGCAAGGAGCACCATGTATGTTTCCCTGGTCTCAAGTATGAGGATTCTAATTCCGGCTACTCCCGGAGTTTCAGACGCTTATGCAAATTCTTCACCTTTAGAGTCTTAACCTCGAGGTTATCTGTGGTCTTTTACCAGGAAAGCTTGCAAATAGTCTGAAAGTTTGGAATAATTAAATTGGTCTTTTGAAAAGATCAATGTGTAACTGAATTTTATTGCTTGGCCCATTTGGAAAGTAGGAGCTAATCATTCATCAGTGTTACCTGAAATTTCGGGTATAACCAGAAGGTAAAAGGGAGGGGTGGGGGCAGCATAGCCATGTACAATTAATTAAATGCAAGTGTGACCTCATTACATTGATAGAGTATAATGCAGCAACATGAAAACAAAAGGAAATTCATCTTGATTAAGTGCATATTGATTTATGACAACATACAGCACCCCCAGGTTATATGACTTTTAGTGCATATGATTCGCAGATGTAAAGTTAATCATGACTTGGGAGGGGGGTAGGGAACAATAATGTGTTTTCTTAAATGCCTTTCAGTGAAAAAACAAGGTCACTTGGAGCTTGGGGGGGCAACAGTGGCTTCTGGAGTTCTGACCCTGCTGGTAGACCTCCTGGTGGCACCTGGTGGACTTCTGACCCTGCTGGTGGACCTCCTGGTGGCACTATGTGACACAGAGTTTTGGACTTGATGGGCCATTGGCCTGATCCAACATGGCTTCTCTTATGTTCACTTATGTTCTCACTTTCAGAAAACTCTTCAGCCTCGGTCATGTGTCTGAATCCAGTTCTACAGTGGACCTTGTTAGAATTTTGGAGACAATGCAAAATAGTGAAGTGTAGCAGTTAAGAGTGTTGGACCAAGATTTGGGATGGTTGAAATCCCCACTCTGCCATGAAATGCACTGAATTATTTGGGTCAATGGCACTCTCTCAGCCTCACTTTGATCACATTGTTGTTGTAGGGATAACATGAGACGTAGGCTGAGATGAAAATGTTCCAGGTCTCCAGCCTTGTTGAACTGGTGGTCGCTTTGGCATTTTGAGAACAGGCAGTAAGAGCCATAACAAAATGGCTAGTATGGAGAACCAGGTCTGCTTCTCTGAGTCTCTTAGAAGCAGGCTGAGATAAAAATGTTCCAGGTCTCCAGCCTTGTTGGTGGTTGCTTTGGCATTTTGAGAACAGGCAGTAAGTGCCATAACAAAATGGCTACTATGGAGGGTGGAGTCTAATTAAAAACAAAAACAATATTGGGAAGCTTCACAAAATGTTAGAAGGTTTCAAGCCTAAGCATTGTCCTTTAATGGCGGTAACTGTTTCAAAATGGGGGGCTCCCAGATGATGGAAAGAACATTCTTCCTGAGATTTTCTGAAACATCTCCTGCTTCAGAGAAATGGAGAAAAGCCAGGATTTTCTCTTTGTTTGGAGAAAAGGCAGTTTGGGAAAGAAGCACGTGGGCACCTGGAAACACATTAGTGGGCTCCATGCCACCCCTGAGCACTATGTTGGAGACCACCAGACTTCAGAGAGAGAGAGAGAGAGAGAGAGAGAGAGAGAGAGAGAGAGAGAGAGAGAGAGAGAGAGAGAGAGAGATTGATTTAGGCATAGGTTTGGTGGCATCAGAGTTCAACCTGTTTCATTTTATTTTCATGGATTTGGAATTGGAGTGTTTTTATTGTAATGACTGAATTCTTATTGGATGGTAAAATCCCTCAAGTCACATGTAAACATGGAATGTACATTAAAAAAAAAACGTTAATACCCCAAAGCCCCCACTGTGCTTCATACTGGGGATGCCAACCTCTAGGTGGGACCTGGGGTCTCCCAGAAGTACAGCTCATCTCCAGACTACAGACATCAGTTCCCATGGAGAAAATGGATGTTTTGGAAGGTGGACTTTATGGCTTTGTATCCCACTGAGGTCTCTGTCCTCCCTTGGCCCCACCACCTAATCTCCAGGAGTTTCCCAACATGGATCTGGTACCCTTCCCCCCATCCCGTGCTGATGGCCAGGGGGGAACTTCATACATGACACAGAACAGATGTCTCCTTTAGGAGATGCTGATTCCTACAGCACGGCATGAGAATTGTTGGAGAAGGACAGAAGTTGGCTCGCAGAGGGTGTGCCGGCAGAAAAGACAATTGCACTGGGAACTGCTACATGGGGTCGAAGTCCTCAGCATTCCTTTGCTAGCTCATCGGAAACTTGTTCATCACTCAGCAGCCAACGGGATTTTTCAGTTGTGCCTCCTGATGTGCATCAACAGGAAGGGGAAAAGAAAACTACTGACATATGCCACAAAGTGTAGGAATTGCAGGAGGTCCTATGACTGATGGACAAATTAAAAAATGACAGATCACCAGGCCCAGATGGCATATATCCAACAGTTCTGAAAGAACTCAAATGTGAACTTGTGGATCTCCTGACAAAAAATATGCAATCTATCACTAAAACCTGCCTCCATTCCCAAGGACCTGAAAATAGCTAATATAACCTCATCTTTTAAAATGTTCCAGAGGAGATCTGGGAAATTACAGGCCTGTCAGTCTCACATTAATACTGGGTAATTTGTTGGAATGCATTATTGAAGACAGAATTAGTAAACAAATTGATGAACAAAAGCTATTGAGGAAGAACCAGCATGGATTCTGTAAGGGGAGATCTTATCTCACTAACCTATTAGAGTTCTTTGAGGGGGTAAACAAACATGTGGACAAGGGTAACCCAGTAGAGGTTGTTTACCTAGACTTCCATAAAGCTTTTGATAAAGTTCTTCATCAAAGGATCCTAAGTAAACTCAGCAGTCATGGGATAAGAGGACAAGTCCTCTTGTGGATTAAAAACTGGTTAATTAACAAGAAACAGAGAGTGAGTATATATGGGCACTTTTCACAGTGGAAGGTGGTAAGCAGTGGGGTACTGCAGGGCTCGATACTAGGTCCTGTGCTTTTTAACTTATTCATTAATGATTTTGAGTTGGAAGTAAGCAGTGAAGTGGCTAAGTCTGCAGATGACACTATGTTATTCAGGGTGCTGAGAACCAAGGGAGACTGTGAAGCAATGCTCCCTCTAAGCTGTGGAATCTTGTGAGCAAAAATTCTAATCTGTGAGCTACTGGCATTAAAGTTGTGAGCGAGCAGTTTGGCTACTGCATTAATTAGTTTGCTCTGGAGCCATCCTTCCTGAGCTAAGACAAAAATGTGTGAGCCAGAGGCTAAAAAACTGTGAGCTGGCTCACCCTAACTCAGCTTAGAGGGAACACTGCTGTGAAGTGCTCCAGAGGCTGGATGAGTGGGCATCAATGTGGCAAAAGAGGTTCAATGTGGCAAGTGCAAAGTAATGCAGATTAGAGCTAAAAATCCCAACTATAAATACACATTGGGTGCGTTCAGACGCGCCGTTTGAGCCGTTTTCAGCACGGCTCAGAAACGGCTTTTCCCTGCGCGTTCACACGCCCAACATCTGCCCACCGTCCCCAGCCGTCACTTTCTGGAGCAAACCCCCTTTGAAACGGAGTATTTTGGCACCACTTACCCAAGTGGTGTTTTCCATCATTCTCCGTTTCAAGCCGCACTTTTCCCTGTCTGATCGCTCCATCCAGCCACTTCCGGGTGCTTCAACCCCCCCTCCCCTCTGGGAAGCTGCCTCCAGCTTCCGTTTTTAGTCCTCCATTTTTTTTCCCCCTTACCGGTGTGCGCTTGAGCGGAGCTCCGCACTTAGTTAAAAAAAAAGAAAAGGTTTACTGGTGCCTAGTTTAGGCATTTAGAGGAGTCCGGGATCTCGGGGAGGCCATTTTTAAAAGGACTCTTCCTTTAAACTTTAAAAGGACCTGTTGAGATCGCTCTTCTTCGCACCGGCCAAACTTCCTGTTCGGGAGAGGGCTGCCTGTGCGCATGCTCAAAGGAGAGGGGGAAACCCCTCCCACCTGCAGGAGGACGGCGGGGCGCTCGGAAGGAGGAGGTTAGTCTGAGCGCGATTCTCCAGATTAAAAAAAAAAACGCATCGTGCCGGAGCAGTTTAAACCGCTCCAGCACGCTGTCTAAACGCACCCATTGATGGGGTACCAACTGGCAGAGATTGACCAGGAAAGAGATCTTGGAGTCATGGTAGATAACTCACTGAAAATGTCAACTCAGTGTGCAACTGCAATAAAAAAGGCAAATGCTGTGTTGGGGATTATCCCGAAAGGAACTGAAAACAAATCAGCCAGTATCATAATGCCCTTTATAAATCTATGATGTGGTCTCATTTGGAATACAGTGTACAGTTCTGGTCATCGCACCTCAAAAAAGATATTATAGCACTGGAAAAAGTCAAGAAAAGGACAACTAAAATGATTAAGGGGATGGAACACTTTCCCTATGAAGAAAGGTTAAAGCACTTGGGGCTCTTTAGCTTGGAGAAACAACAACTGAGGGGTGACATGACAGAGGTTTACAAAATTATGCATGGGACAGAGAAGGTAGAGAAAGAAGTACTTTTCTCCCTTTCTCACAATACAAGAACTCGTGGGCACTCAATGAAACTGAATCCTTCTAAGATTGTGGGACTGTGTGGCTGGTGTGGGGAGATTCCAATGTGAGGTGCCAAGTCCCAGCTCTTGATGGTGTGCCTTCAAGACCAGCACCAACTGTCAAAAGCTTGGGTGTGATCCTGTATGCCTCCTTAAAAATGGAGGCCTAGGTCACAAATGTTGCCAGACTGGTGTTCTTCCAACTGCCATCCAGAACCTGACAAAGGTTAGTCAAATGTAGGAGAGGTGGCCAATGTTAAAAACTTGATGAAAGAAATATAAAAATACATATATTTATTGATCACAACTTTAAAAATATATATAAGGGCCCAGTCACATGTTATGTATAAATCCTGTCCTTATATATATTTGAATTTTGGTTCCACAAGATTCTATGCTTGCCATAATTGATTCGGCTCAAGAACTGGCAGTCAGAAGACACTGGCCAGGGCTGACTGGCTCCTTCACGAAGTCCCGCCCACGTCAGCCCCGGTCAGTGTTTTCAGCTCAGTCTGCTCCAGTCCTCTGACAGGAGAGGACTGTCTGGAGTATGAGTGCAGGGACAGGCCCCCAAGGCTGAGGCAAGTGAGAGAAGCCCTTTTCCGCCCTCCCACACCATCCCCTAGGCCTTCTAGGAGGGGACTAGGCCCAGAGGAGGCCTTTTCCGCCCCCCACATGCCACCCCCTGGGCCTTCTATGGGGGCAGTAGGCCCAGAGAAGGCCTTTTCCGCCCCCCACACCACCCACTGGGCCTTCTATGAGGGGACTAGGCCCAGAGAAGGCCTTTTCCGTCCCCCTCATGCCATCCCCTGGGCCTTCTATGGGGGCACTAGGCCCAGAGAAGGCCTGTTCCGCCCCCCACACGTCATCCCCTGGGCCTTCTATGGGGGCACTAGCCATCAGTGGCTATTAGCCATATAGATGGAACATTATGTCTGAGGCAGTGATGCTATATATTCTTGGTGCTTGGGGGCCATTGTGGGAGGGCTTCTGGAGTTCTGGCCTACTGGTGAACCTCCTGATGACACCTGGTTTCCAGCCACTGTGTGACACAGAATGCTGGACTGAATGGTCCACTGGCCTGATCCAACATGGCTTCTCTGTATTCTTGGTGCTTGGGGGACAACAGTGGGAGAGCTTCTGGCCCTGCTGGTGGAACTCCTGATGGCACCTGGGTTTAGGCTACTGTGAGACATAGAGTGTTCGACTGGATGGGTCATTGGCCCAATCCAGCATGGCTTCTCTTATGCTCTCATGCTCTTAAGATTGAAATGCAAGCGTAAACCATATTTCCTGCATGGTCACCAATTGATTCAGAAACCTGCTACGAGAGCATTTAAAATTCTTTTATTCTTTTATTTATTTATTTTAACCAGAAGACGACAGCAGTGGAGCCAAAAAACACATTAAATTCCATATGTGAATTCAGCCTGTATTTTAGGTGGGAAAAGCAACTGATTTTTTGAAGGCAAGCTGTTTTAAAAACACACACACACAGAGACAGAACTACAAAGGTATAATTTGTTGGTTCTCCCCACCCCATGTATAATTTATCATTGAGCAAAATTTTCACAAAAAGGGTGGAAAGGATCAATGCATCTATTTTAGCTCTCTCTCTCTCTTTTAAAGAACCAGTTGAGTTATTTTTTTGCCTGTCTGTTTTGTTCTGCTTTGGTTGTATTTTTGTTTTTGTTTTGTTTTTGCCTATTATCTTCCCTCTCAGAAACCAGAGAATCTGAAATTACACTGAATTATTTAATTGTGTGGACAGCAAAGTTGTTAGCATGGCTCTCTGGCAGATCCCGTTTCGGCATTGACTTTATTGTTCCATCCCGTAGCATGAACAGAAACAATTACCGGGCTAATAAAGCAGGAGGTCAAATTGCATGCGATTGAAATCATGATGAGGGCAGTGACCTGGTTATGCTACAAATTCACTCCCTCTCTCCCTCCCTCCGTCTCTCTGGGCTGCCCTGTTTTCAAATAGCACAAAACTGCCTCCTCCTGTCCTACCAAACACCCGCTCTTTGATTAGAATTTGAGTTGCTGACGTTATTAAGAAGATCTTTTGCTGCAGATGACATTGCCGTTAATTCAGATATCCATCATTGCCAAATATTATTCCAAATCATTATCGTCTTTCTTTGGGGGGGGGAGAAACTCTAAGTTAGATCCAACCAACATTGTCAATCCATATTGCCCAGGTCCCTTCCTTAGGACATCCCTCATCCTATGTGATCTTAGATCAAGATGGGTAGCCATGTTAGTCTCTCTGTAGCAGCAGAAAAAAGCAAGAGTCCAGTAGCGCCTCGAAGACTAATGAAGTTTGTGGCAGGGTGTGAGCTTTCGTGAGCCACTGCTCACTTCTTCAGACCCAGCTAAAATGTGAATCCATCTGTCTTAAAGTGGAGTGAATTCAGATGTCAAATGATAATAGCAGGCAAATGACAAGCAGGTGAATGACAATAGCAGGTGTGATTGGATTAGGGGTGATATACAGAGGGGTAGTAGGCATGGAGAAATCAGCATTGGTAGAGAGACAGGAAACCTAGATCTCCATTCAGTCCAGGAGGATGCATTGTCCTGAGCTTCGTTATCAGTTGCAATTCAGCAGTCTCTCTTTCTAATCTCTCTTTGAAATTCCTTTGTAAAACGATATGGTCTTTGTCTGTGAAGATCCTATAATCCCCAGCATTGCCTTTGGGGGGGATGGGAAGGAACCTTCCCTTCATTTTGCACCAGCATAAACCTGCTTGGATCCCACCCACGGGGACTCTTGAGATCTGAGCAGTCATATATGTCTCTCAGTACTGGATGAACTGATAAAAATGGCAGAACACACAGTATATATAATTCCCAGGTACCACCTTCAGAGGCTTGGTCAGGCACCTTTTTTTTAAAAGGCCAATGCTTTGAACTGAGCAAGAACTGAAGAGCCTGTACAATTGTCTCTGCACATGTCTGTGCTCTAGTAAGCAGTTCAAGAAGAGCCAAAGAGAGAACTTTCCATGAACTTTTTGTGTGTGCCTGAAGGAATGGTAGTAGGGAAGATCAAAGAATGCAAAAGCCAGACTGACTGGTGGCAGCCATATAGCCCGGACTGGAGTTAAACACAATTTCTCATTCATGTTCTGTCCATGAACACACAAAGATAGTACCAGCTAGGCCAGTTCACACATGAATGTTATGTTCAGCACATAACATGTATCTTAATAGGACTTACAATTTAATAGGGTTGCTAACCTCCATGTGAGGTCTGGAGATCTCCTGGAATTACAACTCATCTGCAGACCACAGAGATCTGTTCACTTGGAGAAAACAGCTGCTTTGGAGGGTGGGCTCCAATGCTCCCTCTAAGCCATGGAGTCTTGTGACCAAAAGTTCAGTTTTGTGAGTTCCTGGCATTAAAGTTGTGAGTAAGCGATTTGGCCACTGCATAAATCAGTTTGTCTGGAGCCATCCTTCCTGAGCTAAGACAAAAAATTGTGATCTGGAGGCTGAAAAATTCTGAGCTAGCTCACACTAACTCAGCTTAGAGAGAACACTGATGGGCTCCATGGGGTCCCTCCCCCCCCCCAAACCCCATCTTCCCCTGGCTCAACTCCCAAAATCTCCAGGAATTTTCCAACCTGGATTGGGCAACCCTTCTTAGCCATGTGAATCAGCGATCACCAATAAACTTCTACAAACAAAACTGATGCATTGTCTGAAGCCAGTGGTTGTCTACCAAAGCAGACCTTGCATTCAGCTCCAACCAACCAAGGGACAAACACACGTGAGCTGTGTCTTCCGTTTTCCCATTTTCCCAAGTCACGTGACTTCAGATGCCTCGAACCAAGTTTCTGCCTGCGCATACAGACATCCTAATACAAACGTAGCTGCTTACACTAGTATCAAGGTAGCACTGAATTATAAAGGATAAACGTGTAATACAGAAACGAACGGCTATTCTCTTTGTTAGAGAACAACACTGCAAAGTCCTTATAGTGTGATATGGTTTGTGTGCTGAAATAATGTCTCTACATTTCTGGTTCTCCAGGGCACAGAACAGCAGCATTTCTGCTAGTGCTGGTGATAAAGCAGAAATGTCAAGGAAGAGGTGGTCCTATTCCATACCTGAGAGCCAGTTTGGTGTAGTGGTTAAGTGTGCGGACTCTTACCTGGGAGAACCGGGTTTGATTCCCCACTCCTCCACTTGCACCTGCTGATGTGACCTTGGGTCAGTCACAAGCTCTGGCGCAGCTGTTCTCTTAAGGACAGTTTCTGTCAGAAGTTCTCTCAGCCCCACCTACCTCACAGGGTGTCTGTTGTGGGGAGGGGAAGGGAAAGGAGTTTGTAAGCTGCTCTGAGACACCTTTGGGCAGTGAAGAAGGGTGGGGTATAAATCCAATCTCTTCTTCTTCTTCTTCTTCTTCTTCTTCTTCTTCTTCTTCTTCTTCTTCTTCTTCTTCTTCTTCTTCTTCTTCTTCTTCTTCTTCTTCTTCTTCTTCTACCTGATCTACTAGCAATGCAGAAGTTTTAAATGGGGATAGTAAAGGCAGGTTTCGGTTTCGGCGTCGCGAATGGTGGCCGCTTCTCGGGACGCTCCCGGAGGCGGTTAGCCCACGCGCAGTTAGGGGGTCTTCGCATGTGCGAAAGACCCTAGTGAGCCTTAGGCAAAGGCTCCGAACCGGGGGTGCTTGGGGAGTAGCCTCTTTGCCGGCAGACAGCCGGGAAATTGAGGCTTTCTCCCTGCCCCAATCGGCCCCGCTGCGGCGTGCCCGTAATGGGACTTAGCGGCGCCACCGACTTCCAGGAGTGAAGACAGCGCTATGGTTTAAAATAAAAAGAAGAAGTAGCATCGAATCGTGAGTTGAAGATCTATTTTGAAGCGTAAATCGGAGCCCCCTGCATGCGTATAAGCGTTGGGAGGAGGGAGGAGTTCCCACCCCCTTTGAGAATCAAGATCTACAAAGGGAGCGCGAAGGGGGCTGAGAGAAAAAAAAGTGTTGGTGAAAGTACCGTTGGGGTTGCATGGAAGACTGTGATCATCTTAGCTTCCTGGGGGATGCGGCACGAACTTTTTAAAAGTAAACAAAAAAACAAAATGTCGATACTGGAAAAAGTCCTGCAGATACCGGAAGAGAAGAGAGGAGGGACTTCCGGTCCAGACAGCCCCCCCAAGAGCTTGCTGTCAATCAACAGGAAAAGGAGATGCTGTGCCCCCTGCTGGAACAATTGCAGAAAATCAACGAAACTCTGTTTAAAATGGATAGTGTTCTCATCAGTCGACAGAAACAGATATCGGAAACAACTAGAAAGATGATGGAGATCGAACAGAAATCGAATCTGATTCTAGGTTTCCAGGGCGTTAAAGAAGAAGAGAAAGAAGATCTCGGATTTACCTTGACAAATGTCTTGGCACCCCTAACTGGCAGTGAAGCGATAAAATTAAAAGAAGAGGTGGATGAGGCTCCCAAAGCCTATTCCGCTTTTATAAAAGAGAATACTCTTCCAGTAGAAGGGGATGTTGAGCATAGCAAGCGACAAACTGGAGATCTAATTTCATCTGAAGAGTTTATGGAGCCCAGGAAGCTTGAAGGCCAGAAGTTTAAGGGAAAAGAGAAAAGAAAGAAGAAGGATTTCATCTTTAAAATACAGAAACTTCTGAAGAGACATGCCAGCAGGGAGGAAGATGCAGTATTCAAAACTGGGACAAGCGAAGAAGACAGCAGCCCAGGGGAAAGTGGTGATGGAACGGAAGACTTCAAAGTTAAAATGGACTCAATCCATAACTGGAAGAGATTTAAAAAGAAGATACTTTGAGGACTGTTCGTGTAACATCTGGAAGGAGCTGTTTAATTACTAACCCCAATGGACTTTACTAACTGCATTGAGTGACTTTGGACTTTGCAATAGTTAAAAAGAAGATCTTCTAACCATGATAGATGCCAAAATTGGTATTGGTTATTAACCTAAACTAACCCTCACTAACAGGAAAAAATTCACTCCATCTTTTTCTTTCTCCACCTGTCTACCCTTCCCGTTTCTTATAAAAAGAATAAAATTCTCTCTTTTTTAAGAGAGTTTTACAAAAAAAAAAAAAAAAATGGGGATAGTAAAGGCTACGGCCAGGGGAAGAAGCAGAGTGCACTAGTATTTGGTTCTCCATACGGTGTTACCAAAATGAAAGAAAGTCTTGTTTCCTCCAGACTGGGCCAGTACAAACTCATTAGAAGAATGCCTTTGTATGAAAACCGGACATGGCATGAAACCAGTAATGGACTTGTACTGTTGAGGGAGAAATCTGAGGAGGAGGAGGATAAAAAAAATATTTCAAAAAGCAAAAGAAAATTGCTTAAATTAGCAAATCTGAATTATTTCTCGGCATTCAATCTGCAAAGGTGCCAAGCTAATGAACATTTTCGTAGCTAGTTTGGTGTAGTGGTTAAGTGTGTGGACTCTAATCTGTGAGAACTGGGTTTGATTCCTCACTCCTCCACTCGCAGCTGCTGGATGACCTTGGGCAAGCCATAGTTCTGTCTAAGCTGTTCTTGAAAGAGCTGTCTTAGCCCCACCTACCTCACAGGGTGTCTGTTGTGGGGAGGGGAAGGGAAAGGAGTTTGTAAACTGCTCTGAGACTCCAAGCGAAGGGCAGGGTATAAATCCAGTCTCCTCCTCCTCCTCCTCCTCCTCTTCTTCTGCCTTGGGAGGTGGTGGATGCTCCTTCACTGGACGTTTTCAAGCAGAGGCTCTCTTTCGGGTATGTTGTAGGGCTATCTTTTGGCTATGCTCCTGCAGAATGCAGGGGGTTGGACTAGATGACCTGCAAGGTCCCTTCCAACTCTAACATTCTATGATTCTATGAGTCAGAGGAAATGCTAATTGGCCTGAGGTTGACAATGAAATTGCCTCTGCTGTGGAGAAAGGGGACCAGTTGTGGCTGTTTTGCTACCTGGGGACAAGTTTTGTTTGTGGGCCAAACCAGATGTGAGCTGGGAATTCTGGGCCTGGAACTCCTGACAATTCACAGATTTGGATTGAGAGTCTCCAGGTGGTAGCTGGAGAGGACCTGAAATTACAACTGGTCTTCAGGTCCCCTGAAGAACATGGCTGGTTTGAAAGGTGGACTTCATGGCATTATACCCTACTGTGGTCTCTCCCCTCTCCAATCTCTCCCCAAACTCCACCCCCAGAATCTCCATGACCGTCAGAATCCAGAACTGGCAACCCTATTACAGGTCAAAAAGTACCAAAAGAACGATGTATTTATGTAGAGCTCTGGCATTTTCATTTAGCCCAGCTTACACTGAGTTCATTAGAGCTTGGGAGCCAAGCAGGGCTGGCCATGGTTAGTTCTTGGATGGGAGACCACCAAAGAAGACTAGCATTTGCTACGGGGAGGAAGGCAATGGCAAACCACCTCTGCTCAGTCTCTTTCCTGGAACGCCCCATTAATGGGTTTACCCTGAGGTAGTTGTGAGTTGACAGCACCTTCTTCTGACCTGTTGGTAGATGAGTCAACTGGTCCCTGAAACCATGTGGTGGAGCTTGGGGTACAAGCAAATGGGAGAAAACAGAACTAAATTCTCATCTCCTTCCTGCTCAGGATCTGAAGACCCTATTGATTTCAAGCCAACAAGGGAACTATTCGGTGTTGCAGTTAGGGGTGCCAGGTGCCCTCTCCTGGCCACTGGTGGGGGATTGAGAGGGTAGGGTGGCCAGATCCAGGTTGGGAAACTCCTGGTGATTTGGAGTGGAGCTTGGGGAGATCAGGAACCTCGGCGGGGCACAATGCCGTAGATACACCCTCCAAAACATCCATCTCTTCCAGGGGAACTTGTTAAGTATGAGACTCAACAAAGGATTCAGCTTCAAGAGATTTCAGCTTTATTAAACAGCAACTGTAAGTCAGGAACACACGACAACAAGGGGAGCACAGCTCCTTCTTTTAAACTCTCCCGGGCTGTCAAAACCACACCCATTACAAGTTAAAGACCAATCAGAATACAGGGATAAAGGCCAATCAGGACCGTTCCCTCTTTGGAACAATATCACTCAGTGATTGGGTAATTACACAGGTTTCGCAGAAATTGACCAATAGCAATGCGACATCTGAAGAGCCACGTTCAGACTCAAGCTTAACGTGTGAATAGACAGGAGCGATTCACATTCAGTACGTAACAGAACTGATCTCTGCAGTCTGGAATTGAGCTATAATTCTGGGGGCTCTCCAGGTGCTTCCCTAGTTGCAATCTGGCATCGACAATTCAGGAAAGCTTTTCTGCTCCTACTGCCACGATCCGAAAAGACAGCGTGCCCCACCCTCCCCCATTCCTGCGACAACAATTTCATTTCTCCAACTGACAGCTTATCTACCACGTCCGTCCCCCTGTCTTAGGAAGCAAAACCAAACACGCCCCAGCAATACTTTCCACAGAAAGCCCACGGGAAGCTTGCAGAGTCTTCATTCCTGACTCTGGCTTCCTTTTTGGACCAAACTCAGAGACGCTGAATGTGAACTCAATATGACCGAACAGGTGGAGCATGAGGTGAATCACTAACAAACAGACCAAAGGGCTCTGAGAGACTGGCTCTTTTGTCCTCACGCCACCGGATACTCTGCATTTGAAAGGGGAAAGGCACTCACCAAACAATTGTGGAACAGGATCCCGGGTGAAGAGAGCTTGTTGACTTAACACGGGGCTCCTGTTAGGCACACAACTGCTAGGCTCGCCTGCGAGTTTTAGGACTGGCAAGGATAAAGGCATGCCACTCTTCACGGGGCAAAGTCTGACGCACACTTTAAAAAAATAAAGTCACGGGCAAGCAATGAATCTATTTACGAGCGTATGGCAACGTGGCCACAGACGTGCTTGACTGCTAATAAAATTACCGTACACTCTGAAACAATGATGATGTATGATAACCATTATTTTCACAGTATAGTTAATGTCTGGAAATATAGGTGCTCAATGCAGGGAGAATAATGGATGGTGCTCACAGAGAACACATTAGGGACATAATTCACCAGAGGGATTCTGCTGATGGAATAAAGTGGGTGTCAATGGGACCGGTTTATGATCTGTGGCCAAATTCCATATAAAATATGTCCATGTTTTAAGAACGGATGGCACTCCCATGCTAAGTCTACCTGTTATGCAAAATACTTGTAACTGGTCATGTAATATCCACCTAAGATATGAGCCTCCTCTGTGCCAATTTTCCTCCAACTCAATGTATGTGACAGGAATGCAATGCTGAAGACTTGCACACCGTCGACTTGGGTAGAGTTGCCACCCCAGCTATTCAGAAATGGAGTGGCCTACCGGGGCTAATGTCCAAGACAGCCTTCATCAAAGAGTTATGGGATTCGGGAAGAAAATGAATGCACAACACTGTAATTTAGAGACAATCAGGTTCCAGAGTCTCAGGGGAAGAGCTGAAGCTCAAGTGGTAGAGTGTCTGCTTTGCTTGCCGAAGGTCCCATGGTCAGCCGGACATTTCTGGTATAACGGATCATGGAGCAGGTGGTGGGAAACACCACTATCAACGACTCTGGAGAACTACTGCATGTAACAGTAGACAATGTCCTTGATAGACCAATGGTCTGGCTCAATAGAAGGCAGATTCATGTGTCCAGGAGAGCCATGTCTCTATCTTCTTGTATGCTGGTTGGGCCAGATTTATACGATACTTTAGTGGCATGGCTTTCAGTGTAGCCCCACACCACAGCAGTAACATATATAATTAATAATAATAAAGTGCCATCAAGTCACAACCAACTTACAGCAACCCCTCATGGGGATTTCAAGACAAGACATGAGCCGAGGTGGTTGGCCATTGCCTGCCTCTGCATAGCAACCCTGTGGTGTCTTCTGTGGTGGACTTCCATCCAAGAACTAACCATGGCTGATGCTGCTTAGCTTCCGACTTCCAACAAGCTTGAGGACAGTCTGGACTATAAGCAGGCAACAATTTGGAAGGAGGACCAATGGGCATGAAGTTTAAAGCACTTCTTTGGTATTATTTTAGTAGCCCATCCAACAATTTGATAGAGTTCAGTTGTCATCTCCAGATTGCTGATGAAGGTCTGGGATGGAGACTGGATCTACACCTGCAGCAAAGGACTTCTTAGTTCACAGTCCATTTGCTGAGGTGGCTCTCCATCAGCTGTGTTGGACTGAAGCAGTAGATAGTCAGATATGAGCCCGACACACAGATCTGTCCAAGCTTCTCAAAAGGAGTTTACTGTTCCTACTGTGCCTCCATGGCTCCGTACATATGAGAGAGCCAAGAAGAAATCAACATGTGTAGAAGGGGAGTTCAAACAAGTGAGCTGGCCCCTCCCTCTCTTCATAACTAAGCAGGACCTGTAAAGGTTAAGGTAACCATCAAGTCACAACTGTGACTTATTGTGACCCCATCAATGGGTTTTCAAGGGAAGAGATGAGCAGAGGCGGTTTGCTATTGCTGTCTTCTGCATATAAACCCTACTTTTCCTTGGTGGTCTCCCATCCAAGCACTAACTACGGCTGACCCTGCTTAATTTTCAAGCAGTCTGGGCTATCTAGCACACACACCTATGCCCAACTGTATACAAGTTGGCTCCATCCTCATCCATCCAGGTGACAGGAACAGAGCTATCATGTACATGCAAGTAGGTCCTGTGCCCAAATCCAGCTCTGTGCTGATAAGAAGATGAGGCCAGCACATTCAGGCTTGGATCTTATGGCGTGTGAGCAGAGCTGCACTGCACAGAAGGTAGCTTCCCTGCCTCTTCTCTCCCACTGCAGTCATATGTGCCTCCTGAAATTGTTCTAGCATGGATCAGAGGAACACCAGGAACATGATGGGGACAATCAGAAAGTTGTAGCGTGAGAGGAAAATCAGTCAAAGTTGCCTTCCCTCCAGGCCCGTAGCCAGGATTTTGTAATTCGGGGGACCTTTAAATAAGTCAGAGGGCACTGATGTCATCAAATAAAAATAAAATTTTAAAAACTCACTTTTGCAGCATTCATACTCTGCTTGCCTACATGGGGAAGTGAGCCATGCTTGGATGGGGAGTCCTTCAGGTGGCCCAGAGAGTTGGAAGTCCTCTGGGTGGCCCAGAGAGCCAGGGGTCCTTGGGGCTGGATGGGAAGTCAGGGGGCCAGGCCCCAAAAAGCCCCACTGTAGCTACAGGCCTGCTTCCCTCTCTCCCACAAGTAGAAGTGCCTAGTATGAGCAGAAAGGCAGCTTAGGGTCCATGCCTTACTTTCAAGTGGGGTGTTGCCAGTGTACGTCTTCCAATCCCCCCCGCGCCCCCCATATACGTTAGCCTTGAGTGAAGATATGTCAGGCATGTGGAAGAAAGTGCTGTCAGGTCACAGCCCACTTGTGGCAATCCCTAATAAATTCCCTAGGCAAGAAATGAACAATGGTGGCTTGCCGTTGCCTGCCTCTGGGTACCAATCCAGGACTTCCTTGGTAGTCTTCCATCCAAGCACTAACCAGGGCTGACCCTCTTTAGATCTGATGAAATCAGGCTAGACTGGGCTGTCCAGGTCAGGGAATGTCATCCAAACATGAATTAGAGTTACACATGTTCAGCCAGCTTATTTCCTCCTGATCAGTATGAGCAGGAAAACGTCACATAAGATGAGTCTCTAAGATCTCTGAACTTTGTTTCTAGAGACCGATCAATGATCACAGAGTTATGGGTGGTAGAGGCTGGGACCTGCTTTGCCCACACAAGTCAATCGAGGTCAAAGTTGCTATTTGACGTGATAATAAGGTCCCTCCTGGCAACTGGAGGGGGGGTGGGGGGGCTTACCCAGGAGAGGGAGAGAGGCCCAGGCAACATCGCTGGTGATGCTGTGGTATTTGGGCAAAAAATACTATGGTAAAAATGGCTTCTACCATCAAGTCTTTGCCCAAATACCAGAGCTTTGCCTGGATGTCGCTGGCAAGATGATGTCACTTCCTGTGCATGCCACAAATGATTGTTGCCACTTTGCCATTGATGTTTCTCTAGTCCCCCTGTTGGCCAGCTGATTGGTGGAGGGGTGGGGCCTGGCAGCAGGGGACCCCTTCCTCCATCGGGGGGGTGTCCGACAACCCTATGTGATAGTGAAGAATACTAATAAGTAATAAATAACTTCCAACTTAGCTGCAGAAGAAGGTCCCTTGGGCAGCACTTGGGAGGAAAATTCCAGTGACCAATAGCCATGGTTTCTGAGGACTTCAAAAGCTACAATAAACCTGTTTATTCCATGAGCAGACAGCTGTTTAACATACCTTTAACATACCTTTGCTGCACTTCTGCTATCCTAATAAAGCTCATTATATGAGTCCAGATGACCCTATCAGTTCCTGATGGAGAATGCAAGACACACACACACAAAAATACATTCAAAATACATTCAGATGGAACGGCGACATTCCCTCCCAATGCCTTTGAACATCGAGAAACCCATTCAGATCCAGACAATGAAAACTTTGAAGTTTAATCCTCTTCAGCTGTTCTGACTCGTCTTCCCTTCCCTTCCGATATGTTCTTACTCGTACCATTTTGAGTACCTTCTTCAGACTTCAAAGTATGAGCCAAATTAACTGCTCAGATGTGTGAAATGCAGAGGTACTTTTCTGTAGAAGGTCAGCATGCCTGACATCATCAGAGGCCACCTCCACAAATCCAAGAGAGATACCATCGTTTATAATCCTATTACAATGTGCAGTATATCAAGATAAGATGTGCACTTCTAAATGGCAAACACACATGCATACAGAGAAGCAAGACTGATTTCTAGGGAGTTTATTTTCAGGTAGGTGTATTTCAAAGTAAAGAATCAGAATGTGGATAAGAAACTGTAGTCTTTTTTCCCACGGAAATCCTTACGCCAGCCTCTGTGAAGCTAACCAATTGTGAAGAATTTTTTTTCTCAACTTCAATCAATTAATCAATAAAATAAAATAAGCATGCCTATTTGCTCTCGTGATCAGGGCATGATTCCCCATTGTTAAATTTAGCAGCACTTGAATTTTAGAAGCTTTAGGAATAAGTATAGTAAAATACTAGAAAGATTATGTGCCGCTGCATTAAAGAAATCTACTTACATAAAGTACCATTAGCTGGTAACAGACACTGGATCTCTTACCACACTGACCTAGAAAGCACACTTTGTCCTCAAAATGTGGTGCTAATGCACCGGCTTAGAGATTTGTGTATGCGTGTGCATGTGATGGATGTGGCATTTACCTAAGAAAACGCTGAGCTGTAGTAAGCAGGCAAGATATTTGTGGCATAATATTTCAACACTACCAAACTAAGATGGGAAACATGTTGAATAATTAGGATACGGAACATTCTCAATCATCATTATGAATATATCCAATGTTCAATATGGCCCCATTTGTGGATAATTAAATCTGGAGATTCAAGCCATGGACAGACAAAATGGATCATTTTACAAACATGAGGAAAGCCCCAAGTTTGCAGAAAAATCTGAAATCTAAAAACAAAACAAACAAAAAATGAGGTTAAAACTCCCCCAAATAATAGACACAGCATCTGTAGCTTTAAGAAAAAAATGCCCTCTGTCACAATTGCTAGGCAATCATAACAGTATCGCCAGCATTCAAGCCTTGGTCAAAAAGGCAGAGGGAGGGGGCAGAGGCCTTTCCAGGGTCGTTTTGGTCTTTGAATGAGGACTCCTTGGGACCAGGTCTGGCAGCAACCAAATCACAACTTGCATGATTCACCCAGGCCTGGCTGCTTGTTACAGACAAGAGATAGTGGGTGTAGTGGTTATAGTTTCAGATTAGGATCTGGAAGACCCAAGATTGAATCACCACTCTGCTGTAAAATCTCATTGAGTGACCTTGGGCCACTTACACATTCTCAGCCGAGCTTATTATTCACAAGGTGGTTGTGAGGTTAAAATGGAATAGAGGAGAGTGACGTAAACTGCTTTGGATCCCCATTGGAAAGAAAGGTGGGGTTTAAATGCTAAATATAGTTGAAGATGGGAGGGGGCAGAGCAAGGAAAGTTGGTAAGTGCGTGGGTGGGAAGAAAAGAAGGAAGCAAGAAAATGAGGATATGGGGGCTGCCAAAGAGGGAGTAGTATGAGGAAGGGGATACAGGGAGAAATGAGGTCCCCCACGGGTCTTTGCGAGTTTCCCATTGGACAGCTGGGCCTGAGACTGTGGCCCGCTCTGCACAACAGAGGGAGAGCCTGCCAGTGGGAAGGAAGGAGGCAAAGCTGAAAGCAGAGGGACAGACAGAGGTTGGCTGGTAGATGGGAAGGAGAGAAGGAAGCAGCAAAAGGGGAGAGGCTATAGGGGCTTTCAGGGAAGGAACAGAACAAACAGAATCGTAGAATCATAGAGTTGGAAAGGACCTCCAGGGTCATGTAGTCCAACCCCCAGCACAAGGCAGGAAATTTACACATACCTCCCCCCACACCCCCAGTGACCCCTGTTCCGTGCCCAGAAGATGGCAAAAAAACCCACCCTCCACGATCCCTGGCCAAAACTACCCCAGAGGAAAATTGCTACTTGATCCCAAAGTGGCAACCAGCATTTCCTTGGGCATGTAAGAAAGGGCCACAAGAACTAAGCACTGATGCAACCAGTGTTCCCTCTAAGCTGAGTTAGTGTGAGCCAGCTCACAGTTTTTTAGCTTCCGGCTCACACATTTTTTGCCTCAGCTCAGGAAGGATGGCTCCAGAGCAAACTACTGTATGCAGCAGCCCAATTGCTCGCTCACAACTTTAATGCCAGTAGCTCGCGAAGTAGAATTTTTGCTCACAAGACCCCACAGCTTAGAGGGAGCATTGGATGCAACCCTTCCTTGCCCTCCCTCTCATGATCTGCCTAAGTTCGCAGAATCGGCGTTGCTGCTGGATGGCCATCTAGCCTCTGTCTGAAAACCTCCACAGAAGGAGAATGGAAGAGGGGAAGTGGAAGAGGCGAAAATAAGATGCCTTCGCAACTCCTTGCTTGTATTTACCTAATAGTGATGGAGGGGGGTTCCATACCATGGCCGAATCTGCATTTGTCTTTCCCACCAGTGTCCCAGCCTTTTGACTCTCTCTTCAAAAAAGCTGTCCACATTTGGTGTCGTTTTCACACCTCGACAGTGCTAGCATACTTTTGCACATCCACAGATGTTTATCATCCTCTGCTCCACTGTCATTGCACCTCCGCACTGCCTTAAAAGAATCTTCTCCAAACAGCATTCAAACAAGCATAGAGAAAGACGGCATCACAGCGGCACGCAACTGATTTAAAAATGCAGATTCGACCCATGTGAATAAAAAAAAATCCACAGAGTGGAGCTACCAAAGCCTATGGCAGATGTGTGAACTATTGGTGGAGAGGCCTCTGGGTTTGCAGAAACGTCTTTAAAAGGATGCAGTGCTGAATAACAGACATAGTTTGAAAGGACTCCAAAGCAACTCTAACTGCTGTGTCCATCTGTCACATTTGATGGGTCCATCTCATGCAGCCAAAGCTGCTCTTGCAAATTCGTTTCTCGACTTCAACAGAAATCCTGCTAATATGCAGACAGGAACCTCCTTTTGGCTCTGTCAGCCATGCCACCATCCATGTCTGTCTTATCAAGACAGACTGGCTAGGGATGGTAAAAACAATTAATTTGATTCATATCCAGTTAAGCAAGCTATTGTCTAATGAAAATCCACAGAGCATGTTCTGCTATGTCTCACTGAGGAAGACTTTAAAATATACACTCACTGTTCCAAATTTCCATTTCCTGTTTCACCTTGCCAAAGATTTATCCTTAAAGTAGATTTTTTTTTTTTTTTTTGCCATCGCAGAGAATTGTCCATTATGGAATGTTTCACTAAGAAGCTGTTGTGGTGATGTGAGGTCATCGTCAGGGTAACGCATTGTAATTAAACACGATATACAACAGAAAATATTACTCGGGTGGATGGTTTTTGTTTTGATTTTTGCAGACAAAGGTTTTATGAACTACAGGAATAGTGAACACGTATGCAAGAACCACTTTGAGAGAGGCAAATTCAATAAATTCCTTTGCATAAAAGTTCTCAATGCTCAATTTTATTTTCTAGGGGGGGAAAAAAGATTAATTAAAACCTCATCACAAAAGAGACCCTTGAGGGACAGGATAATTGTTTCTCCTGCCAGTGGTCTGACAACGAACCAGACATAATCAATTAGTAGATGGCCTAATTTATCTGTCTGACGGATGGCCCAATCCTAAAGCTTGCTGAACCAGAAAATAAGCTAGTGGGGCTCAGGTGGCCATAATGTCAAGCTACTGAACTCTTCATATGGACACAATATATATATACATAATGAATTTCCACAAACAAATTAACATCAGGCCCAAATGTAGATCACAACGAGTAATAATCTGAGCCTTCCACTGGGTCTGCACGCACGGCGCATGAGCCAGAGAACTAGGCCTGGGCGATCTCCCAGAATTCCAGTGGGTCTCCAGCAGCGTTCCCTCTAAGCTGAGTTAGTGTGAGCTAACTCACAGTTTTTTTAGCCTCCGGCTCACACATTTTTGTCTCAGCTCAGGAAGGATGGCGCCGGAGCAAACCAATCTATGCGTTAGCCCAATCGCTCGCTCACAACTTCAATGCCAGTAGCTGTCAGGCTCCCAGTGTAATCACTTTCCACGCAATCTTTCTTTATAGAAGTTTATTGTAGAGATTTGAATAACTGTAGAGGTGAATGTTCTTGTCAGGACAAAAGGTGCCAAGGCGGGAACTTAGACTATAATTGAAAAGCCCACATTCCATGCATATGTCCAGGGCTTTTTTTGTAGAAAAAGCCCAGCAGGGACTCATTAGCATAACAGGCCACACCCAACAGCAGAAACTCATTAGCATATTAGGCCACATCCCGACAGTGCACCTCATTAGCATATTAGGCCACACCTCACATTACCAGAAGTGTGGTCATCCAGCCACACCCATGTTTTGCTTCTTATTCTGTTTACCTTGTTTGTTGCCAAATCCAGGGCTTTTTTTGTAGCAGGAACTCCTTTGCATGTTAGGCCACACACCCCTAATGTAGCCAACCCTAATGAGTTTCTGCTGTTGGGTGTGGCCTGTTATGCTAATGAGTTCCTGCTGGGTGTGGCCAACTTGAGAGCCAGCCGGAACTCCGTTCCTGAGCGTTCCTGCCCCAAAATAGCCCTGCATACATCACACACACTAGCCCTACTAACAGCCATGATAGATATACGGCCCATCTAGCAATTCCCAAGGTCTTATCTCTCCCAAAGTTGACTCTCATGTGAAGGCTTCTTGGGGGATGCTTAGAGAAGAGTCACTGAAGCGCATCCCACTAGTCTACCAGCAGACGTTTTCACACTCACTCCCCAACCCCCCAGGAATGCCATGTCAGCGAGGGTAAGCGGTAAGCAATTAAGAGCCAGGCCGGCTGCGCCAAGTGAGCAGGAATACAAAAGCGAAACTATGCAAAAGAAGGTAGGGAATAAAACAGGTACAGACATTGCAATGCACAGTAGGCCCGAGTCTGACAGTAGCTCACAACGTAGAATTTTTTGCCCACGAGACTCTACGGCTTAGAGGGAGCATTGATCTCCAGACTTCAGAGATCGGTTCTCCTGGAGAAAACAACTGCCCTGGCATTCCGCCCTGCCGAGGCCCCTCCCCAATTCCTGCCCTTCGCAGGCTCCACCCCCCAAATTCTCCAGCATTTCCCAGTACAGGGTTGGCAGCCCTTGCAGCAAAACCATGCCCCACCCATGGATTTTTCACTGAGCGGACATCAAGCGTGATCCAGTCGCGAGAAAGCACTTTTGCGGTCAGTTGATATGAATGGACGAGGTTTCAGCAGGCCCACAGCGTTCCTATTGAACTCCGTGGGCCGTAAAATCACTTAATTTCTGCTGGATTGTACCTATTCTAATAAAGGCCAGTCTCAGCTTCCCAGAATGTGCCTCCCTACCCATAATAAGCATAAGAACTCAACAGCGAATACTGTCAGTGAGCAACTGACACTTTGATGGTCACACAAAGAGAGACAGCTTGGTGTAGTGGTTAGAATGCTGGGCTGGGCTCTGGAAGACCCAGGTTTGAATCCCCACTCTGGCATGGAAGATGGATGGGGGATTTGAGGCCGGTCATTTTCTCTCCATGTCATGTACCTTATGGGATTGTTGTGAGGATAAATTGGGAGGGGGGAATGTAAGACAGCCGGTTTGGTGTAGTGGTTAGGAGTGTGGACTCCAATCTGGGAGAACTGGGTTTGATTCCCCGCTCCTCCACATGCAGCTGCTGGTGTGACCTTGGGTCAGTCACAAGTTCTCTAGGAGCTGTTCTCTCAGGGTCAGTTCTCAAGAGAGCTCTCTCAGCCCCATCTACCTCACAGGGTATCTGTTGGGGGGGGAAGGGAAAAGAATTGTCAGCTGCTCTGAGACTCCTTTGAGTAGTGAAGGGTGGGGTATAAATCCAATCTCCTCCTCCTCCTCCTCCTCCTCCTCCTCCTTCTTCTTCATCATCATGATCATCATTCTAGGTCTCCACTGGGAAGAAACTTGGGGTATAAAATCCAAAATAATAATAGGCAGGGCTTTTTTTGTAGAAAAAGCCCAGCTGGAGCTCATTAGCATAACAGGCTACACCCAACAGGAGAAACTCATTAGTGTATTAGGCCACACCCCCTGTTACCAGGAGTGTGGTCATCCAGCCACACCTACCTTTTGCTTCTTATTCTGCTTACCTTGTTTGTTGTCAAAACCCAGGGCTTTCTTTGTAGCAGGAACTCCTTTGCATGTTAGGCCACATAGCCCTAATGTAGCCAATCCTAATGAGTTTCTGCTGTTGGGTGTGGCCTATTATGCTAATGAGTTCCTGCTGGGCGTGGCCAACTCAGGAGCCAGCCGGAACTCTGTTCCTGTGCGTTCCTGCCCAAAAATAGCCCTGATAATAGGTTTAAAATAGTAATTCTACCATTTTTTAAAAAATGCCCACAGACTAAAGCTGAGTCATTTAAGTATAAGCTCTCCAAGGACCCTGCTCCTGAGCAAAGGTCAGCAGGAGTGAATGTCAGAACTCGTCTCTCCTCCTAGATACGCGATGCTCAGGCAATAAAGGCCTCTTGAAAGAAACGGCTGGGAATTATCCTTCTCCGCAGAGTGTGGGGAAGAGTACGGGAAGAAAGAATGAGCCTGGAAGCTGGAGAACGGTGTCTGGAGGGTGGGCCTTCTTAGGCAAGAGATGTTTCCCCTCTCTCAGTATTGAGGTATATTGTTTGCTTTTCGCATAAAGATGTAACGATTTTAAAATAAGGGGAATAATACGTAACTCGGCAGGACAACGGTGGGAAAACAAGGAAAGGAAGAACAGTCAAGCTTCGTGGCCACCCCCTTCTGGAAGCTTCACGTAAGAGCTCATCTTACAGGGGCTACTGTAAGCTCTTGGAGGATTGGCTACATTAGGGGTGTGTGGCCTAATATGCAAAGGAGTTCCTGCTACAAAAAGAGCCCTGCTCCGGGGGAACCAGGCGATGTTATCTGGAGAACGGTGGTGATTCTGGGAGATCTCCAGGCCTCATCTGGAGGCTAGCAACCCAAAGAACCCCTTGTTACAGTCTTTCCAACAACGCTGAAGACTCTTTTTAGATTTCTGATCCCATAACCTTCATCCTTTTAAATTTGCGTACCTTAAAGTCTTACTGCCTTAAATTTTTAAAATATAATATTAGTGGTTATGATGGTGGAAAAGCATCACACCAATACTTTATATAAATCATTAAAATAAATATTAAGGTGTATAGTTAATTGCATGCCACATTAAAGCACCTGGGGTACCCTGGCTGGTCATGGCAGCTATACCTCTTTCTAATACATAAGGAAAAGGGTGTCGTTAAGTTCCAACCAACTTATGGTGATCCCATCCTGGGATTCTCAAGGTAAGAGATGAGCAGAGGTGGTTGTCAGGCTCCTTAGTCAGGTCACACAACACAGGGCTTCAGTAGAAGAATCTCTTTATTGGTGAATCATAACTAGAGACACGTGTACAGCTTGTGTCAGGAATGCCCGGGAACAGCAAGGCTCTCTAAATTTTAGTGAAATCGAACAACCCCCTAAATGAGCTGAAGCCAATGAGTATAGTTTGCACACGCGGGCAAAGCAGGCAAAATAATCTAAAAGCTGTTGATTCCCAGCAGAGGAGTTCTGCAGCTGGAGACACTACAAGGTCAGGAAGATGATAACATACAGACAGTAGAATAGTAATGGTCAGAGGCTGGTAGACTGAGAGTACTCCCCTCCAAGCCCATGACAGGGCTACCTGATAGTGGTTTACTATTGCCTTCCTCTGCATACTAACTCCAGTCCTTCTTGAAGAAGAGACTGGATTTAGACCCCACTCCTCCACATGCAGCTGCTGGTGTGACCTTGGGTCAGTCACAAATTCTCTCAGAGCTGTTCTCTCAAGGACAGTTCTCTGAGAGAGCTCTCTCAGTCCCACCTACCTCACAGGGTGTCTGTTATGGGGAGGGGAAGGGAAAGGAGGTTGTAAGCCGCTCTGAGACTAGTTCAGGTAGTGAAGGGTGGGGTATAAATCCAATCTCCACCTCCTCCATCATGTCACCCCTTTTTCCTAAATGGAAAATCTGCAAATGATTTGACTTTGCCTCATATAGAAGGTGTTCCAGTCCTTGATCATTTTTTTTTTGCCGGATCTTTTCTCATTCATGCCATTTATTGCTGTTCTAGGTATCCATCTGCGTTTCTCCCACCCCCAAATTCCCATGATTCTGCAGTGCATGAGAGCAAACATAGCCAGAAGCTACTGTTTACTCTTGGAGAGGATCTTGGAAGTCTTTGAGGACATGAGGCTTCTGTATCACAGTGAACTCACTTGTTCCACAGAGGGTGTCAAACGGAGGGGGAAATAATATTTTGATTCCTTTAAAACAACCACCTGCGCCCATTGTTCTCACACTAATCTGTCCACAGGAACAATATCTATTCTTTTGAGATAAGGCATGACAGGATTCCAGCACACAGAAGATTAATATCGCCACAGCTTCTGTCAGGAGTGACCAGCAAAGCAGCCCAGATAGCTATTTCCAGTTGGAGCGGAAAGATTGTTCAGAGCCAAAAGAGCTATTAATATCAAAGATTTGGAGAGGAGACGGTTTCTGCCAAGACTTATCCGAGGTACGAACACTCTCCCTGAGATGAATCAAGGCACGGAAGGACAAAAAAAGAACCGAATGAGATGAGGAGGGTGGATCTGAGCATGGGAGGGAAAGAGGGTTTAAGTTAATTTCCTCGGCCGGCCCCAACTGCTCATGCTAAGAAAGACCCGTTCAGGACCAGATTACTGGAGTAATTTAAGGACACATTTCTTTGACTGGCAGGTCTTTTGAGGAAGGGGTTATTCTTAGGCTAGGCTGAGGCGTACTTTGAAAGTGATACTCATCTGGCTACTCTTCCTCCCCTCCCTCCTTCTCACAGCTCATAGGAAGCATCAAAGGGGATGACTAAGGCCCGTTCACGAAATGGACCTCCCGCTATTTTCTCTACATGATCCTGGCCACCAGAAGAAGCTCAGCTAAGACTTCAGAAACAGCTTCTTGTTCGTCCACATGGATTTCTGCCTCCACGTAGGATGATAGGGAGGAAACAGACTTAAATCGACACGAGATTCAGGGCTACGCTGAGACAGTTAAAAGGAATGTACTGTTTGTTTTACAAAAAGTGGCTTGGGACTGGGGAGTCTAAAGGAGGAGGACAAAGTGTCCTTGTAAACCAAACTGCCCATGCGCAAAGTTCCTCCGAATAATACAGCTCAAAGTAGCTTAACACAGTCCTTCTTTGACCTTGTTGTTGTTGTTGAGTCGCGCAGTCGAGTCTGACTCTTCGCTGCCCCATGGACTGCATCACGCCAGGCCCTCCTGTCTTCTGTCGTCCTCCGGAGTTTGCTTACTTTCACGTTCATTGCATCGATAACCAGGACTTTTTTTGTAGAAAAAGCCCAGCAGGAACTCATTAGCATAATAGGCCACACCCAACAGCAGGAACTCATTAGCATATTAGGCTACACCCCTGACAGCACAACTCATTAGCACATTAGGCCACACCTCCATGCTACCAGAAGTGTGGTCATCCAGCCACACCCACCTTTTGCTTCTTATTTTGTTTACCTTGTTTGTTGTCAAAACCCAGGGCTTTTTTTAAAAGCAGGAACTCCTTTGCATGTTAGGCCACACACCCCTAATGTAGCCAGTCCTGATGAGTTTCCACTGTTGGGTGTGGCCTATTATGCTAATGAGTTCCTGCTGGGCGTGGCCAACTCAGGAGCCAGCCGGAACTCCGTTCCTGTGCGTTCCTGCCCAAAAATAGCCCTGTCGATAACACTGTCCAACCATTTCATCCTTTGCCATCCTCTTCTTCTTTCACCTTCAATCTTTCCCAGCATCAGGGTCTTTTCCAGAGAGTGCTCCCTTCTCATTGGGTGGCCAAAGGATCTGAGCTTCAACTTCAAGATCTGGCCTTCCAGGGAACAGTCAGGATTGATTTCTTTTAGGATTGACTGATTTGATCTCCTTGCAGTCCAAGGGACTCTCAAGAGTCTTTTCCAGCACCATAATTTGAAGACATGTATTCCTTGGCACTCAGCCTTCCTTACGGTCCAACTCTCGCAGCCATATATTAGTACTGGGAATACCATTGCTTTAACCATATGGACTTCTGTTGGCAGGGTGATGTCTCTACTTTTTATTATGTTATTTAGGTTTGCCATAGCTTTCCTCCCAGGGAGCAGGCGCCTTTTAATTTCATGGCTATAGTCAACATCTGCAGTGATCCCATATCCCAGGAATGTGAAGTCTGTCACTGCTTCCATGACTTACCTTTCTATTTGCCAAGGAGTGATGGGGCCAGATGCCATGATTTTAGTTTTTTCGACATTAAGTTTCCAGCCAACTTTTGTGCTCTCCTCTTTTATACTGAGCAAGAGGCTCTTTAGATCCTCTTCACTTTCTGCCATTAGAGTGGTATTGTCTGCATATCTGAGGTTGTTGTTTTTCTTGGCAATCTTAATTCCAGTTTGTGATTCATCCAGGCTGGCATTTCACATGATGTTCTCTGCATATAAATTAAATAAGCAAGGTGAAAATATACATTCTTGTTGTATTCCTTTTCCTATGCTAATCCAATCAGTCATTCCATATCCAGTTCTAACTGTTGCTTCTTGACCCTTATACAGGTTTCTCAGGAGACATGTGAGTAGTGTTCCCTCTAAGCTGAGTTAGTATGAGCTACCTCAGTTTTTATCCTCCAGCTCACACATTTTTGTCTTAGCTCAGGAAAGATGGCTCCAGAGCAAACTAATTTATGCAGTAGCCAAATTGCTCACTCACAACTTTAATGCCAGTAGCTCACAAAGCAGAATTTTTGCTCACAAGACCCCACAGCGTAGAGGGAGCATTGAATGTCAGGTGGTCTGGTACTCCCATCTCTTTAAGGACTTGCCATGGTTTGTTGTGATCCACACAATCAAAGGCTTTAGTGTAGTCAATGGAGCAGAAGTAGATGTTTTTTTCTGGTACTCCCTTGCTTTCTCCATAATCCAGCGAATGTTGGCAATTTGATCTTGAGTTCCTCTACCTCTTCGAAACCCAGCTTGTACTTCTGGCAGTTCTCTGTCGATGTACTGCTGAAGCCTAGCTTGTAGGATCTTGAGCATGACCTTGATAGTGTATGAAATGAGTGCAGTTGTGCAATACTTTGAACATTCCTTGGTATTGCCCTTCTTTGAGATTGGAATGTAAACTTTGGTGTAGTGGTAAATTATTCCAAATATCTGATCAACTGTTGTGGCTCCAACGGGCCGGCTCCACACCTGTGTTTGATCTTTTATCAAGGTACTGTGGCAGACAAAAAAAGTTTTTTCTTCTCTGCTTATTCAGTCTATTTTGAAGAGTGTTTTATACTGCAGACCTTGAAATCTATGTTTACATTCAGCTTAATGCAGCTTTAGTGCACTTTGAGCACGGAGAGTTTGGTTTACAAAGACAGTTTAAATATTTGTATATTTTGTATTGGAATCTGTTTTGTAATTTGTACCAAAATATAAATGTTTGATAATAATTATTGAATAGATTGCATAATAATATCATGGTTGTTTTTTGTTTACTTACACCCATCTGGAAGTTGGCAACCCGACCCATAACTCATATAACTTCTCTAAATTAAACCTGTCACCATCCACACATTTTTATTTTTCATTCTTAGAAGGGTCAAGGAAACATGCACGAGAATACAACCTTCCCCTCAAAGACTGAATTTCAAGTTCTTCTGTAAATTCATCATATATTACCTAAACATTTCCAAGCATTTCTTCCAGGAAGAAACTTGACCCATTTTTTAAAAAAGTGTGATTACCAAGAAATTGAACTCTGCCAAATTGCACAATATTCTTGTTATGTACGCGGACCACCACCAGGAGTCCATGGCTAAAGTAAGGAGCAATGGGACCTCTGATCCTAGACCACCTAGTGTCCACCAATAGGCCATGGGTGTACTGGGTGGGGTGTATATAGTTGGCCCTTGCGGGACCAGTTTTCCAGTCTTATGTGTGAAGCACAATAAACGCATCTGAATGCATGTCATAGTCTGAGTCTCCATGAGACGAACCCAGTATTTTACAGTTTTGTTGCAAAGGCTGCCAACTCTGTACTGGGAAATCCTGGAGAGTTTGGGGGTATAGCCTGGAGAATTTGGGGGTGGAGCTTGCAAAAGGCAGGAATTGGGGAGGGGAGGGGCCTCGGCAGGGTGGAATGCCAGGGCAGTTGTTTTCTCCAGGAGAACCAATCTCTGAAGTCTGGAGATCAATGCTCCCTCTAAGCTGTAGACAAGGGTGGAATCCCGATGAGCGGGCCTGACTGTCCAACTAGCGCAGCACAGAGCACTGATCCAGAGGAGGCCATCGTGCTCCGCACCGCTCCCAAGCAGCACCACATCGCACCCGGCTCTCCCCGACTCTGCTCCCCGCACCATGCTAGAGTCATGGCAGCCGCTCCGGGACACCTCGAAGTCTTCTACCCCACACATTCTGAGTTCTGGAATTCGTGGACAGACCAGCTGACCTGCTACCTTGCCTACCATGAGGTGACCGACACTGGCAAGAGAAGGGCCCTCCTCCTCAGTTCCTGTGGTATGGCCAGCATCCGGCTTGTGAAGAGCCTCCTGGCCCCTAAGACAATCCTGGAATGCCCGTATGAGGAGATAGTTGAGGCCTTGACCAGGTATTTCACGCCCAAGCCAACGATGATGGGACTTCTATCCCACCCTCCCCTGCAAGCAGGCTCAGAACGAGTTACAATGTACCAATAAAACAATAATAAATTCAATAAATGCAACCCAGTAGTACAATTTCCATAAAATCCAATTTAAAACCCAAAAACCACATTTAAAATTCAAATTTAAACCCAAGAATGGTGAAGGATAATTAACAATTTAACAGTATCCCAGGTATATGCCATACGCAGTTCAGAAAGGACTAGCATATCATGCTGGTGGTCTGGCCCATAGCCCATTATAAAGTTGGCACAGTATACAGCATAAGCTGATTGAAGCAGGCTGGTTTGGGCAAGGGAGACCATAAATTGGACACCTGCCACCCTGACCCAAGGCCTGGTGGAACAGCTCCATTTTGCAGGCCCTGCAGAATTGTAATAAGCCCTGTGAGGCCCTGATCTCATTTGGGAGTATGTCCAACCAGACTGGAGCCAGAGCCAAAAAGTCTCTGGCTTTGGTTGAGGCTAAGTGGTTGTCTTTTGGCCGGAGACTATCAGTACATGTTGATCCGATCAGCGTAGAGCTCTTCAGGGGACATATTGAGAGAGATGGTCCTGCAGATATGTTGGATGCCGACCACTTAGGGCCTTAAAGGTTAATACTGGTGCTCAACTGGCAACCAATGCAGTTGGCGAAGCACTTGCTGAATGTACACCCATAAAGGCATCCCAGTCAGCCGGTGTGCTGGCGCATTTTGCACCAGCTGAAATTTCTGGATCAAGTTCAAGGGCAGTCCAGTGTAAGAGGGAGTTACAGTAGTCCAGCCTGGAGGTGACCATTGCATGAATCACCATAGCTAAGTCATGGGAGGTGAGATAGGAAACCAGTTGCCTGACCAACCAAAGATGGCAGAAAGCTGATCTGGCGATATTCGTGACCTGGGCCTCCATAGAGAGTGAGGCACACAGAGTTACTCCATCCTAAGCTCCTCACCATTGGCGCTGGTGTCAATCATGGCCCACCAAGGGTTGGGAGTCAGCAGGCCTGTAGTCATGGTGAGGCATTTAGGCGCCATGCCCCCTTAATTAACAGCCGTGCCTTTAAAAGGGAAGTGATGAAATCTCTGAACGATCACATACTTGTGATTACCCATTTTTATTACTCTAAGGGTAATCAATATATTCCACCAGCCCTAAGAGTCTTTAGTCATAAAACCTGTGCTAAATTTGTTTACGGGATCCCAATTTGGATGTGCGCTATTAATAAGGAAGTAGAAAAAAAAATCAATCTAACTTTGTCCAGAAAAGCTTAGACCTCCTTGCATGTGTTTCCTATATGGCTATTTGTTTGGAAACCACTCAAAGACTCCTTGAGACCAAAGCATGGGTTATAACATTAAAATTTTGGTTTAATTTACACTTTAAAACCAATGCTAATCCTAACTGTCTCATTTCCCAATTTTTGGCTGAGTTCCAGTCTTCCTCCTTGTTATCATATACCGAAAAGAAGATTGCCGTAACTGGGATCAGTTTTGACGGATTGCTGTTTCCGACAGAAAAATCAGCCTTTGTTTTAATCAAAGACTCTTGGATATTGAGATACAAGTACTGAGTGGCCTTGCCTCTGGTAGATGCGCTCCCCTGAGGTTAGGGATTTCTCCTACTGGTTCGCTAACAATGTATTTCTCTTGCCTCTTCGATCTACTTATTTGTGGAGCTTACATGCTAGCCCGTTTTAGTGTACTTCCTTCTGCAGTACTTCACGGGAGATTTCAAAAGATTCCATATGTGCAAAGGGTAGGCGACTGTGGCAGGAATTAAGTAGAAAGTATTGAGTGTGCCTTTTTCCACTGTACCTTCTATTCTGGCATTCCTGCTATGCATTTAGATCGGTTATTATTGGATCTAATAGGCCCATCTGATGAACGTAACACCCTCTATTTTCTTTCCATCCAAAGTGCGGTAATTATTGAAACGGTGGCGAATTTTCTGAATCTGGCTTCTAAAAGGAGAGATATGCATTAGGATTTCATTTCCCTCCTTTTGTTTGTCTCTAATCTGCTATGCCAATAAAGATGGCGGTGGCGGCTGAACAGCCATGCCCCACAATGGGACACAGCAGTGCCGGTGGCGGCAGAGGCAGCGAAAATAACAGCCACTCGCCTGCCCACTTGCCAAAGCTGCGTGGGGCTCCGGCAACCACCCAGAGCAGGAGCAGCACATGCAACCACAGCCTGTTTGGTGTCGTGGTTAAGTGCGTGGACTCTAATCTGGGAGAACCGGGTTTGATTCCCCCACTCCTCCACTTGCACCTGCTGGATGACCTTGGGCAAGCCATAGTTCTGCCAGAGCTGTCCTTGAAAAAGAGCAGTTTCTCTCAGAGCTCTCTCAGCCCCACCTACCTCATAGGCTGTCTGTTGTGGGGAGGGGAAGGGAAAGGAGATTGTAAACTGCCCTGAGACTCTGAGAGAAGGGCAGGGTATAAATCCAATCTCCTCTCCTCTCCTCCTTTCCAATGTGTGTTCCCACTCTCCCCCTGCCCCCGTCATGCGGACTTTCTCTTTGACCCCTGCCTAGCAACCCCCGCCAATGCTGGGTTCCCAAAGTGCATCCCCATGGCTGCCTGACTTGCCAGTCAGTGCCTTCCACTGCTTTCCACTGAGCCCACAAGAGGAGCCAGCCTCCACGCAGGAAGAAACTCTTTCCCTCACCCACCGCCCTTCTCTTCAGTCCCAGAAGGAAACCTCTGGCAACTCCTCGGCCAACTCCACTATTGTCTCCATCGTCCAATCAGTTGCTTTTGTTAGCCGTGGACTTCAGGCCTGCAGCTCTCGTCCCAGCTCGGCCACTTCTTTTCCCCCCTTTCATTCCTGCACCTGACTTGGAATGCTCACTCTCCCCTCCCTCCTTCTTCAAAGCTGGGCTGCTTTGAACCTCCCGCCTTTTCCTCCGGCGTCTTTGACACTCACCTGGGGTTGCACAAGGCTGGGGAAAGTGAAAGGAAGGGCTAGAAACAGGCTCGGGGAGGAGCTGAGGCTGAATTGGGGAGAGAGTTAAGTGGCAGGGGGAGAACAAGTGGAAGGGCAAACAAACAAGCACACCAGAAGTGTCTCCTCCGCCCTCCCCAGCTGTTGCATTTCTTCAACCAAGTCTGGCCTCCTCCCTCCCCTTTAAAGATATGGGATGCTACCCAGGTGATTTAATCAACTTTAACTGCCCCCTTGAAAATGTTAATGCCTCAGAACAAAAAAATTCCCAGCTACAGGCCTGGAAGTTAGATTCCATATCCCACACCACTGCGACTCAGGCAAAGGAACGCCGTCTTCTATGGATTTAATTTCAACGGACTCTGTTGTAACCAACCAGCCACAGCCTCCAGTGCCCTGGATAATATATCAGGGGAGGAGGCCAGCTGGTCATCCATCAAAAGATACGGCTGGGTGTCATCAGCGTACTGATGACCCCAGCCCAAACCCCTAGATTAACTGGGTCAGGGGATGCAGATAGATGTTAAACAGCATCAGGGAGACGATTGCCCCCTGAGGGATGCTGCATATCAGAGGGTAACACAGAGAAACCCTCTCCCCATGTGCCACCCTCTGTCCCCAACCATGGAGAAAGGAGACTAGCCATTGCATGGCTGCCCCTGCATTGGTGAGGCAGTGGGTCATGGGATGGTACTCAACCATGTCAAATGCCGCTTTTAGTTCAAGCAACAACAGCTTTGCTGACCCACCTTGATCCAGATATCTCCGGAGGTCACCTGTGAGGGCGACTAATGCTGTCTCCATTCCATAGCCAGGGCAGAAGCCAGCCTGGAATAGATCCAGGATCGAGGCGTCATCCAAGAACCCCTGGAGCTATTCTGTTACTGTTTTGGACAACAGTATTATTAAATACTGGGTTTGAGATGCATTGCAGTGAACAGCTCTACTTTATTAAGTGACTAGGAGGGAAGCCCGTTGTAGGGACAATACAACGGGTGCTAGAAAGACAGGTCCCCCCATCCCACACTTTCTCCCCCTCCCCAGACACAGGGGTGTCTGGGCAGTGACTGGCTTCCTGGCCGGCTGCGGCTGGGAGCCACTGGGGCGCATCTACAGCTCTGTGTCCCGGTGGCAGCACAGCCCCCAGCCACACACAGGCTGGCCACTGGTGTGGCTCAGTGGGCCACCATAGCTGTGAGGGCAGCGGCAGGAATGGGCCCGGCCCAACGACCCCACAGCTGGCAGAGGGGCTGGGGCAGCGGTCTCATCGGAGCAAGCCAAGGTGCATCCCACCGCTTCCCCCCCAGACCCTGTGGTGCTGCTGCATCCAGTGGCCTATGGGCCATTTTGACGGCTCTTAATTTGGGCAGCATGCCAGCCCCCATTTGTGCGCAGGCTGGGCGCTGACCTGGCTCAGATCTCGTGGTCCCATGATGGCTGCAGCAGCAGGACTGGCCTCAACTGGAAGACCCCGCAGGCGATAAAGGGGCTGGGGCGCCTGTCACATCAGAGGGAAGTGAGGGGCAGCCCCCCTTCTCCCCTCCCCCCTCTCCAGACCCTGGGGGCCTGCTGCCTCCAGTGGTGTGCCAGCCCCCGTCTGCTCACAGGCTGGCGACCGACGTACATGGGGCCTCGGCGGCCCATAACAGCTGCGGTGGCGGCAGGAGCGGACTTGAGATGACACCCCCACTGAACAGGCAAGGGCATGGTGAGGGCCAGTCACCCACTTTCTCCCCCCTTACCAGACCCCGGGGTCGAGGGAATGGGCCACCACTGGCTCCCTGCCCAGACAGGTCCGGTCACAGGGCGGGTGGCCCCCTGCAGCCACCCAGGGCAAGAACAATCGCTGTGGGGGCAGCAGGAATAGGCTTGGTCTCCAAAGCATCCGGCTGCTGAAGTGTGCATCCCGTCAGGTGGATCCCTGCATACTGAGGGTTAGAGGCTGGCCTGTGGCTCTGTGGGTGGGACTGAGCCAATGCAGCAAGGCAAGTTAGCCAGTGGCCAGGGACCCGTTTGTGAGTGGCAGTTCAGGCAGCCAACTGATTTTGGTGTGAATCGAATCTTGCCACCCCAGATCAGCTTTATAATATAGGAGAGATTTTAGGAGCAAGATTGAAACACCAGGGCAACAGCCTTGTTTAAATAGCATGCAAAAGCCACACCCAAACACACCGAACTCCCAACGATAGGCTATTTACATAACATTAGTTTCTCATTGGTCACTTCCAGAGTCCTGGTGGGCTACTGTTCTAGAGCTCCAAGCTCAGCCAGTCTCTGGTAGACAGTCCTGGAATGTTCCAGACCTAATACATAACCAGTATATACAAGCATGATGATACACAGAGCTCAGATATAACAAAGATACCACTGGATGTGGCATCTTGATATTCTCCATCTTTTATCCACAAACAAAAGAAGAAGAAGAGAAGAGATTGGATTTATACCCCACCCTTCACTACCCAAGAGAGTCTCAGAGCGGCTTACAAACTCCTTTCCCTTCCCCTCCCCAAAACAGACACCCTGTGAGGTAGGTGAGACTGAGAGAGCTCGGGCAGAAACTGCTCCTTTTCAAGAACAGCTGTGCCAGAACTATGGCTTGTCCAAGGTCATCCAGCAGGTGCAAGTGGAGGAGTGGGGAATCAAACCCGGTTCTCCCAGGTTTAGACTTAACCACTACACCAAACTGGCTCTTACATCAAACTGACCAAAATAGGTCTAAATAAGGGGTCTCCAACCTTTTTGAGCCTGTGAACAGCTTTGGAATCCTGGCACAGCATGGTGGGAGCAGCCACAAAATGGCTGCCGCAGAATTGCTTATGCAGGAGGGGGAGCCAGCCACCAGATGGCTGCCACAGCTTACCTTCAGTTACACAGTGAAGATGCTTGCACTATGGTGGCAGTCGTCGCCGAAGCAATGTTCTGAAAAGTCTGTGCAGCAAGGAAAATCTCCAATGGCCAATCAGAAGCCTTGCTGGACAAAAGCCCCACCTGGCCCCACCTACTTTCTAAAAACACTTGGTGGGGTGCCATAAAAAGTGCTGGCAGGTGCCATGCCACCCCAGGGGCAACATGTTGGCCACCCCAATCTGAATCTCTGATTACTTAAAGAAGATTTTGAGGCTAACATTGCCATCCTAAGCAGAGTTACCACCTTCTAAGGGTATTGTAGTCCAGGACTCATTTTGTAGCAGGAACTCCTTTGCATATTAGGCAACACACCCGTAATGTAGCCAATCCTCCAAGAGCTTACAGTAGCCCCTGTAAGAAGAGCTCTGTAAGCTCTTGGAGGATTGGCCACATTAGGGGTGTGTCGCCTAATATGCAGTGGAGTTCCTGCTACAAAAAGAGCCCTGTTGAAGTCAATAGGCTTAGAAAGTTGCAACTGTCTCTTAGGTTGGTGTGTCCCTCAAGCATCCTTTCTTCTGTTATTTATACACACCGGCCACATTCAATCACCGTCACGAAGCCTCCTGCAGTGTTATTCCACAATGAAAAGCAACTCCAATTTCAAACCCTCATTAAAGGCATATTGATTTAAGGTGGCTTCTTCCATTTCAGGCAGGCTAACATGTAAAAAATGTCTGAGGTGCTTTACAGAATCCAAACCACAAGAAAAAAGATGCAACTGGCTCTTTGGGGCGGTGAGGGGGGTGAGAAAGCCTATTGAGTTAGAAATAGGATTCTTGGAGGCGTGTACAAAGCAATGAACATCTCTACGGATAATTACTTGCCAAAACAGAGAGGATAGATTTGGGAGCCATTTTGCCACTTGAAAATGATTTGATTACATGGGACAAGGAATCGATGAGCATGGAGGCCTTTCGACAGCATTCAAAAGCCAGTTTGCTCTCACCAGCTGATAAATGCCTTCCTCACAAGGAGACACTTTGTGTCTATAAAAGTGATTATTGCGCGAGCGTCAAGATTTCGAGCAACCTTTGAACGGCGGTCGTCTTTGAAGGAGAACATGAGAAAAACTTGCAAACGTGTTGGGAATGAGTCGATACAAATGGCAGCATCGGCCCCACTTGGGGCAGGAGGAGGGTTGCCAGGTTCCCCCGGCCACTGGTGGAAGATGGGGGAGGGGTGTATGACTGCCAGTTCCAGGGTGGGAAACTCCTGGAGATTTGGGGATCCCTGGGAGGGACCTCAAGTGGGGTACAGTGCCATAGAGTCCACCATCCAAAGCATCCATTTTCTCCCAGGGCAACTGACCTCTGTAGTCTGGAGATGCGTTGTAATTCCAGGAGGCTGGCATGCCTAAGCAAGAGGGGAGAAGAGGAGCAGAGGAGTGGATATTGACCCATATCCCATTTCCCCTCTGTGAACAAATGCATACGCCAACATATTCTCTCTCACACACACACATACATGCAGACACACATGAATGGCTGATAAAGGGCAAGGGGGCAGAGGGAAAGAACCCCTTTGACCGAGGACTGCCAACCCTGGGCTTGGAAATACCTGGAGATTTGAGGGCGGAGCCTGGGAAAGTGGGGTTAGGGAGAGGAGGGACCTCCAGAGAGTATCGTGCCATGCAGTCCATCTTCCAAAGAAACTTTTTTTTTTCTTTAGGAGGAGTGGAATAAATGGTTTAAATAAATAAATACTAAAATAAAATAAATGATTTATGTGGGCTGGAAGTGATATCACGTTGCTCTTGGATTCAGCAGAAACTCTATGGTAAAATCATAGAGTTCCCGCTGAATCCTAGAGTGGCCGGCATCACTTCTGGGTTCACCCTGGAGATGACACCGTGCCACTGACATAACAGCGCCTTCGTGTCCTGATATCTAGCAACCCGAACCACAGCAGTGTATTTCTTTCAGCCTATTAACCAACAGCATAGGCTTTAATGCTTTGACAGCTGAAAGTGGGCAGTACACAAGCTTTTACATTCTACTTGTGTCCACAGGGTTTTCCGTACCTGTTATTTTGGTTGCTTGTCGCCCCATACAGTGTCGGGGTTTTCTTCCTTTGCCATGCATGCTTTACTCCCTCTTGTGGTCACTTCGCCCTCTAGTGCTTGTAAATGAACCAGAGCTACAGAGATTATATATCGAGGTGACCACTAGAGGGAGCAAAACCCAAGTGGGAAGGGGGGGGGGGAGACACAATATGGGCACACCAGCAAGAAAATAACACATGCAGAAAAATGATCTATTAAGATCTGACACACGCATCAGCTGTAGAAAATACCAGCAATGCTCCAGATCTGAACAAAAGTATTTCCAGCATTCAGAAGTGAGCATTACCAACATGCATTTCAATGCCTTGGACTTTTATTTTGATTTCCCATGCAGTGGGAGGCCAGGGAGGGAAGTAACATTTTTAAAAACCCACATAACTTCTCTCCCCCGCCCCATGGAAGTCCCGTGGGTTAAAGCTAATGATCTCCAGTGGGAAGGTCTCCAGTCACAAAATCTGATCTAAAAGGATTTTGCAGCCAAGTATGAAGGCGGAAGGCTCTATCCTAGAACCCAACTAGAAATGATGGTGTCCTCAACCTCACCACAGGGACATTTCTGTCCTGATGGGAATGCAGTGTGGTGGCAGAAGGGACATCTTTCATCCTCTTGCACCGTTTTCAAGAGTATAAACGCTGGGGTTTTGGACACTTGAAAACAGCACGAGGGAACAACTGCTCCTCCTCCCCACCCTGTAGTCCCAATTAGGATTGAGCCCTTGTGGTTTTTGTAAACAAAAGGGAGTTTCATCCCTAAAATGATGGAAATGTTCACATGGTGAACCCAGTGATGCCGTCACATCTAGTTTGGCCCATGCAGTAAAGAATAAACACATATGCAGACCTGTGATGAAGAATTATCAGAAGAGGGTAACCAATGGCTATTAGCAACAAGGATAGGAACTCTCAGTCTAGGGCAAGGGATGCTCTGTATTCTTGGTGCTGGGGGGGGGCAGCAGAGGGAGGGCTTCTAGTGCCCTGGCCCCACTGCTGGACCTCCTGATGGCACCTGGTATTTTTGGCCACTGTGTGACAGAGTGTTGGACTAGATAGGCCATTGGCCTGATTCAACATTGGCTTCTCCTATGTTCTCTTGAGAGTCCCTTGGACTGCAAGGAGATCAAATCAGTCAATCCTAAAAGAAATCAACCCTGAGTGTTCCTTGGAAGGCCAGATCCTGAAGCTGAAGCTCAAATACTTTGGCCACCAAATGAGAAGGGAGCATTCACTGGAGAAGACTCTGATGCTGGGAAAGATTGAAGGTCAAAGAAGAAGGGGACGGCAAAGGATGAGATGGTTAGACAGTGTCATTGATGCAACGAACATGAAATTGAGCAAACTTCAGCGGACAGCGGAAGACAGGAGGGCCTGGCGTAATCTGGTCTGTGGGGTCGCGAAGAGTCGGACTCGACTGTGCGACTGAACAACAACATGTTCTCTTATTTTCTTAAGATGATTAACAAGTTGGAGCACCTTCCCTATGAGGAAAGGTAGGAGAGTCTGAGAGTTTTCATCTTAGAAAAGGGATGACTAAGGGGGGGGGACATGATAAAGGTTTATAAAAATATGTGTGGGGTGGATAGAATTGACAAAGAGAAATTTTGCTCCTTCTCCCCAAATACTGGAACTTGAGGGCATCGAATTCTGATGAGCAATAGCTTCAGGGTGGACAAAAGGAAATACTACTTTATACAGAGTGTGATTGAAATGTGGAATTCACTGCCAGAGGATATAGTGACGACCTCAGGAATAGACAGCTTTAATTAGATAGATTCATCGAGGATAGATTCATGGAACATAATAGATATATTCATGGAGGTCTTGAAGTGGCTACTACTGTGGTGACTGAGTGGAACTTCTATGTTTAGAGACACTCTGAATCCCAGTGCCAGAAGACAACTTCAGGGGAAGGCCTTGGACTCTATGCCCTGTTGCTGGCCTTCCAGAGGAACTGGTTGGCCCCTGTGTGAGACAGGATGCTGGACTAGATAGACCACTGGTCTTAATTAATTAATTAATTAGTCAAAGTCCAGGCACACCAGGGAATGGGCCCATTTGGGTAACAAAATGTTTGTATATCAGTAGAGAAGGCCTAATAAACAGAATCTATTGATTATTGCTTGCATTTCAGAGGTCTTTGGAAAAAGACATTGGGATTTCCTGGAACAGTTGACAAACCAGTTAATACCAAGCAGAATCGTAAAAACAGCTGCCTTATATCCTATTTAATTGTCAAAGGAGGAATTTCTTAATAAACAGGTGGCCCGGAATCAAAAGACATCAGTACACTATTAATGAGGATGGAACAATCCATCATGGTAATGACCTGTCAAAAGTTGAAGATTTATGTTTAGACTTTCTGCTTCAAAGGAACAATTTCAGAAACCCATTACTACTTATGATTTTGAATACTTTTAATAAGGAAAATTATGGCTGTGGTCACACGAGTGAGATAATGCGGGGGGCGGGGAGGAAGCAAGGCTATTTCCTTCGTAGCAATTTGATCCACATTTTTGTGATCACACAGTCCCAGTTCCCTAGCAAGTTTTCTGACACTGGGAAAATCAAGTACTTTCCAGGTATTCCAAAATCCACGATTTTGCCTATCTGGACAGCCATTTCTCCCAATGATTGCAATTAGGTCATCTAGATGTCCTTCTTCCAGTAGGTTTGTTTTTGTGACTTTCACCATTGTGTGCATGCACACATGCACATGTGCAAAGGATTTTTTTTTTTTAAATGTACCACACTGCCTCTTGGGCAGTGTGGCTGTCTGCGATCATACAGGGAATGTCCATCTGTGGCCCGTAGCAACCCATTTCATAGTGGACTTTTCCCAGTGTCTTTTAACTCTGCTCTTGCGGCATAGCAAAATGTGTTGCTGATGGGTGTGGGGCACTGGCCAGATGTTCATATCTGATCATGCCCATTAAATCCACCCAGCATTCTTACCTATGGCATGGCTAATTGTGCATGTGATTGGAGCCTAAGCTTACCTTTTTAAGTTTAAAATGCTTTAACCTACTAATATTGAGTTATTGGGAACCTTATTCTGATCAATAAGCAATATATGTATATTTGCCTTTTCAGCAGCTCTCATTATTTTAAAGCAAATAGACTGTTTGCCTGCATAGAAAGAAATAGCCAAAGATGTTTCCAAGAGCTAATGACCAGATGTGTTGTTATCTCAAAGTCCAGCCAGAAACAAAATATATTAATCACCAGTCTTTTCACAATTAAAAAGGCCAATTAAAAGTGCAGAACTTATATCTTATACAAGGAGGACTTCTACTAGCTAAAGCAAAATGGCATATTTTTGCAAAACCAGAAAAAATAATTTAGATTTAATATCTTTCAAAAATTCAATTAAAATCCCCTGATGGATGAAAATAAAGAATAACAGGTGAATTCAAGATATCCATAGAAGCTTTATGTCACATTAGAAAATGCATTACAAAATACATGTAAAGAATTTAATTCTTTCAAACATCATCATAATCTTATATTTTTGTATCTTATACATGTTTTATACATCTTAAATTGGAATAGCCTGCAGAAATGTTATTAAAGTGTTTTTTATATATACATATATGCCTGTATTGATATTTTTGTTGTTCAGTCGCACAGTCGAGTCCGACTCTTCGCGACCCCATGGACCAGATTACGCCAGGCCCTCCTGTCTTCCGCTGTCCGCTGAAGTCTGCTCAATTTCATGTTCGTTGCATCGATGACACTGTCTAACCATCTCATCCTTTGCCGTCCCCTTCTTCTTTGACCTTCAATCTTTCCCAGCATCAGGGTCTTCTCCAGTGAATGCTCCCTTCTCATTTGGTGGCCAAAGTATTTGAGCTTCAATTTCAGGATCTGGCCTTCAAGGGAACAGTCAGGGTTGATTTCTTTTAGGATTGACTGATTTGATCTCCTTGCAGTCCAAGGGACTCTCAAGAGTCTTCTCCAGCACCATAGTTCAAAAGAATCTATTCTTCGGCGCTCAGCCTTCCTTATAGTCCAACTCTCGCAGCCATACATTACTACGGGGAATACCATTGCTTTGACCATGCGGACTTTTGTTGGCAAGGTGATGTCTCTGCTTTTTATCATGCTGTTTAGGTTTGCCATCGTATTGTATTGATATAGAGGAACCATATTATAACGGGGAAAGTTAAACCCTGCACTCAGTATGAACTCAGACTGTAAGTATATTCAGAGGTGAGAAAGTCTGGGAGAACAGCCAAGAAGATGCACATATCATTTTTAACAAGGCTGGCACCTGCATCATTAAATATCTGTAAAGTTGAAATGTGGCCAGTAACATCTTTGTCAAATGTAAGATTAATGAATCTTGCAAACAAAGAAAATCAAACTGAGCATCTACAAATGATCTCAGTGGTGATGTAAAATTGGGAGGAGCAACAACAGTATACAAGTCAGATCCCTGCTGTTACTCACTGGACATCTGGGCTGAAGTATTGGCTGTATGCTGTTCCATTTATTTGAATAATTTTTTTAACCTTTTTGCTGTCTGTCTCTCACTGTGTGACTTCAATTGGCTAGCCACACAAGTCAAAGAACTTCAGCGCCCTGCAGGTGCTGCCTTCAAAACTTTTTTCTAAGTGAAATAGAATAATTGCTGATTCAGGATCCAAGATTTCCAACAGCAGTTATCAATGTTAAAAATAAAAGAAATTGAAATAAAACTGAATTATCTCAAAGAAATTTTGAATTTGCAAACTGGGAAGATTGCTAGCTTATAAATTGATAAAGAGAAAACAATATTGAAATTACAAGAAGGAGACAAGGTACTAATGAACAATGTGGTTATTCAAAAAGCATTTTAATAAATATTATTCTAATTTATATAAAAGCCAGGGTGTCTCCTTGACTAATTTAGATGAATATCTTAGAAAACAAAATTTACCCAAGATTACAGAAGAAAAAAGACAAATTATGAATGGCCCCATAACAACTGGAGAAGTAATCAAAGCTTTAAAAAATATTAAACTAGGAAAAGCTCCACAACCAGATGGTTTATCGGGTCTGTATTATTATTTTTTTTGAAAATGAACTCTTACTACCTCTGAAAAATACAATGGATTCTATCAAACAGGGGGGCAAGATGTCAGAAACCTGAAAAGAGTCTAATATAACATTAATACCCAAAGAAGGACAAGACTTGACTTCAACAACAAAAAATGTAGATCAATTTCATTATTGAATAATGACTACAAACTGTTTACTACAATTTTAGCTGAAAGACTTTAAAATAATTCCTACAAGAATTTATTCATTAAGACCAGTGTAGATTTTTATCTAAGAGACAGCTGAAGGACAATGCAAGAATTATACTTGATGTCTTGGGATACTATGAAAAACATAATGGAAAAACAAGTTGCTTTGATTTTCCCAGAAGCAGAGAAAGCATTTGATAGTTTGAACTGGTCTTCTATGTTTAAGGTTCTAGAAGATATGGATTTTGTTTGTTTGTTTGTTTGTTTTTAAAGCGCCCCTGAAAGAGGCATTTTTATTTTTTAAAAAGACAACCATACATTACACTACAAAACATACATTACAATTACATTACACACACGTAACATTGTGTGTAGTGAAGATATGGTTTTTGGAGAGCATTTTATAAAATGGGTCAGAACGATTGACACCTCACAGTCAGCAAAAATAACTGTTAATGGAGACCTAACCAAACCATGTGAGATTCAAAAAGGAACAAAAAAGAAACAAACGTACATACAGAATTGGGGGTTTCCATTTACAACATTGTTTTGTCTGTTAAGTTACCTCATACATTAACTAGTTATATTTTTTCCACCTTGTATTTTTGGCTAAATCTTAGCTCATAACTATTATGACATATAGAAGGAATGTCTTTCCTGCTATATAATTGTGTTTTGGAGTGGCACTTTGCCACTCTCACATTGGCTGTGCAATGCACTCCCTCAGCCATTGGCCCGCCAGCTGCCACTCAAGAGTACTTGTGTGCCATTGGCTGGGGGCTGGGTTTGCTCCTCTTCCCCACACACTCCCCCTTCAGCCACTGTGCCCTGTCAGAATTACTGGCAAACAGCTGTCTCTCTTGATGAAGACGCTTCTCCTGCTTGCCCCCTGTGTGAGACTAACTTTCCCCTCAGTGGCTGTTGGTAGGTGTCACGAAATGGCAGTTACCTGTGTTTGGTGAAAGATGGCTGCCATCTGTGGTTGTTTGTTTAAAATGTTCCCCCATAAGGTTTAATTGAGCTGTAATTCCAAAGAGGGGCCTCCAGGGTTATCACTCACTGGGTCGATGGGGCTTCCTCATCTGCTGACCTACATTTTCCAGCTGCCAAGGGGTCAAATGGGGCTTCCTTATCTGCTGGCCTGCAGTTCCCAGCTGCCAAGCGGCAGGGCAGCATCAATATAGAGTCCAGCCCATTCAGGGAGGAGGTAGTCTTTGTCCTACAGGAGGTTAGGAAAGGCTCCTGCTGTCTGTCTTGACCAGGCCACAAACCAGAGACGTGGGGGAACCCTGGGAGGCAGCAGAAATTCAGCCACTCCACAGTCAGCCAGACTGGGGGATGAATGGAAGTTTCCCTGTTCTCTTGGGCAAGAGAGAGAGGCTGAAGCACAGCCAGAGGCCGGTCCAAGGAGAGATCCTATCCTGAGCCCATAACCTCCAGAGATAAAGAGTATTTTGTGTAAGTAAAGAGGATTACATTTAACCCCTGTTGATTTATGCCCTGTTGGTTCATAGTGTGTGCTTACTCCTACAGTTCTGCCTGATTCATTTAGTGTTTGTGTACTCCATGATTGTGTAAATAGTTCTTTTGAAGATACCTCATTTTTCCTCCAATATTTGGCATATAATATTCTTGCAGCTGTCACTACATGTATAATAAGATAGGAATCTTGCTTTTTACAATTTTCTGGTAATATATTCAATAAGAACAGTTCAGGTATGTAAGGTATAGTACATTTTAACGTTTTTTGTAACAATTCATGAATCTAAGACCAATATTTTTTAACTCTATCACACATCCACCACGTATGAAAAAAGAACCATCATTTTTTGACATTTTCAACAGTCATTTGGTAGGTCAGGATAAAACTTTGCTAATTTATCTGGAGTAATATACCATCTATAAAACAATTTGTAAATATTTTCTTTATATGAAGTTGCTTTAGTAATCTTTACATTTGTTTTCCATTTCTGTGACCATTGGTCTAAATCAATATTATGACCCAAGTTTGTACCCATTGGACCATAGAATTTTTAACTATTTCATCTTGTGTTTTATTTTCTAACATTATTACATATAATTTCTTAATCAATTTCTCATTAGTATGCAACAATACCTTATCTATTTCTGTTATTTTTAAATAAAAACCTATTTGCCTTTAACATATCTTGATTCTTTGAATTCTTTCCCACCAACTTAAATTTGATTCTTGTTTTTTAAAGATTTTATGTTCGTTTTAGTTCATTTTTATTATCCAGTAAGTCTTCATATCTTAACAATGCATTTTTTTTTAAATAAGTTTGGGTTTGTAAACATTTCTAATGGTGAAACCCATTTTGGCATCTTAGTATGAAAAAGTCTTAGCTTCTTCCCATACCTTCAATAAAGCTCTCCTAATGAGATGCTGTTTAAACATAAAGCTGTTATGAGTATCAGCTTTTCCTTAGCATATAAACATATGCCATCCCAATAATAATTCGTGTCCTTCTAACGTTAATAATCTGGTATTTTCTAAAGCATTCCATTCTTTTAACCATGTCAATGATGATGCTGTATAATATAAAAGCCAATCTGAAATTGCAAATCCAGCTCTTTATTTTGCATCTTGTAGTGCTTTCAATTATATTCTTGGTTTCTTGTTTTGCCATATAAATTTTGTCATCAATTTATCAAGTTCTTTAAAATATTTTTGATTCTGAGGGATTGGAATTGTTTGAAATAAATATTTTAAAAATCCTGAAATGTGTGTGTGTGTGTGTAAAGTGTACTGGAGTTGTGGCAGAAATTGTCTCCTCTGGCCAGCAGGCCCTGTTTCTGCCTTGCCCTCCCAGGGGTTCCCAACTTTTCTCCTACTCTCAGGGTAGACTACCACCACCTGCCCTTTTTCAAGGGATTGCCCACTGGGAGGGACAAGACTTCCAGCTTCCCTTCCAAACTCAGATGCCTTATTTCTATGTCTCCTGCTGCCCAATGCCTAGCCACCATGAGGAGAGATTAATGCCTTGGTTGCCCTTGGAAGAATAGTCGCTTGCCAACCCCTGGCTCCCCTCTTCAGATAGAGTGTTTGAAATGGTGGAGGTCTAGGTGGTACAGAGAACTGCTCCCAGCATCAAAAGTGTAAGATATTCATTAAAAAGAAAATGTATACAGGCATACTTTTATCACAGCACCAGATTGAGTTAAAAAAAAAACAGTCCCCATTACCTTGCAGCTTACTCCCAGTCTCCCAGACAACCCCATGGCCAATGGCCGCCTGCTTGCAGACCAAAGCTCAGAGTTCTCAAGTCAGCATCCCAAAGAAAGTGAGCTATTTCCTGTTGCACTGAGATTTTATCACCTCTGTCTCCACTCCCACTTGACCTCAGTCAGCCCAGGTCAGGGCAACTTTTCCTATTTTCTCCAGGGATCTTCTTCCTCAGCCTAGAGTCTGACACCTCCAAACCTCTGTTCCCTGCTTGAAGAAGGGTTGTATGTGAACTGACCCATCCCATTGTCTCTCTTGCTAGATCCATTAGCATTTGTAAGAAGATGAGCCTGGCAAGCCATTGATGGACCTCCTCCTCCTAAGCCTATTCTCTGCCCAGAGATAAATTTTAAAATTCATAGTGGAGCTTGCAGATTGCCAACCTCTCAAGGAAAATGCATTTTGTCACAGGAGTGTTTGGGAAACACCAGAACAAAAGCCTCTCATCTTAAAGATCCTACGTCACTGGGAAAAGCTTATGAAACTCTCAATAGCCTGAAACATATGAACTAAAGTATGTGCATGTACTGATTGACATCAGAGTTCTATATTGATTTATCTCAGAAATTATACCACTGATTTCACCTGACCTTTCTCCTCTGTGTTGAATAAAATATTTTGTTAATCTGAAATTTCAAAACACCTTGAGTGCCATTTCAGTTATTTAAAGGGGGCTCACATCATGACCCTTCCCTCAGGTTCCTGGGCTGAGCCAGCAGTAAAATAGCATACTGTGACAGGGTGGGACAGCCAGAGTTCTTCAGAAAAGAAGAAAACAGATGCCTAGGGCAGCTCAGTCAAAAAGGGAAAGAAAAATGGAGGGAAAATCTTGCCTCTGACAGAGGGAAGTGGACGGGGGCATCATATCTGGCATTTAGAAAAAAAAAACTCTGTAGTAGACACCTGCATTGCCGGTGAGATCACTGTGATGCTGGCCAAGGCCTCTCCCTGCTGTGGTACACCCCCCCTGCCCAACTGCCAGGAAGGACCTGGCAATCCTAGGGGCATCAATGAGAAAACTAAAGGGACTTCCCTCTTCTTCACAACTAGGAAAGGTCCTGCTGAGGATCTCTATCCACCGTGGCAGTCAAGGGCATCAGTGACAGGATTTCCTCCCAATCAGCCTGTCAGAATTGGGTCCATATCCAGGGGAAGGAATGCAAGCACTCAACATGTAATAAAAAAAACACCATTTAATAAAAGAATTCATAGAAACTACATCAGCTTTCATAGAATGTTTGCAAAAGCAGAAACCATTCTGAAACACAAACAATAGCAAAGTCTAAAAGGGAAGCCACTAACAAATAAAAAGCTGGCTTATGGACATAATAAAAACATTTGTTCCATGAGCTGTGGGCAGTTCCTTGAAAGTAACTGGTCATTCCAGGCTGAGGGAGAAGAAGTTTCTTCCACATTGGCAGCATTCATCTGGTCCCCTCTTGGCAGGAACTTCTCAAACCTCCTTCCGTGAGAAAAGTGTCCACAGTCAGCCTCCTCCAGGCACCCAGGTGCATGCAGTTAAAAGCCAGCCAATTTCTCTCAAAACCGGCCAGGTCTCAATCTGTAAGAATTTCCAGCTAATAGTTGATGAGAGCTGTAAGAACTATAAGCTTACCAATAGTTAATCCTTACACAGCCCATCTCCTCCTTTGCCCGTATCCATGTGCTTTCTCTCCCCCATCTCTACCAGATAACCCATCCTAAAATATGTTTATTTATTTATCAAACTTGTACCCCGCCCTCCCCGCATAGCAGGATCAGGGTGGCTTCCAACAAGCATAAATACAATTAAAATCATACAATTATAGGAGTCTTAAAATAGTTGAATATGCCTTAGGTGCACAGAGAGTATCACCCTCTTGAGGAGACTGTGCAGAGCAGAAGACATCCAGGAACACATCTTGCCCATTCTACTATTACTCATATCTGCCTTCCTTCTTCTTTCTCCTCAGAACCTGACTTCATCCACCAGCACCTGCAGAACCATCTCTCTCAGCGTGTTCTGTTGCAACAGCTATATTCATTTGAGCAAAGTCTCCGGAAGGCACAGTGACAGGAATCTGACCATTCTCTGTTGTGGGCTCCCACCAGGAAGAATGGTCTGCCTGTTGTGGTTAGGAACGCTCTCACGTGTTTATTGTAAAAACAGAACCAGGCGATGTGATGGAGGCTTTCAAACTGAACAAATTCAGTGAGCCCTGCCTTAGGATCGTGTGTTTGTAAAGTGCCGTCAAGTTGAAGCCAAGTTAGGGTGACCCTGTAGGGGTTTTTATGGCAAGAGACACTCAGAGGTGTTTTGCTAAGAGGCTTGCCTCTGCGTAGCAACCCTAGGCTTCCTTAGTGGTCCCCCGCTGAAGGCCAGCCAGGGCCGAAACTGTTTATCTGACAAGGTCTGACATGGTCAGACTAGTCTTGGCCACGCAAGTTAGAGCTCCATTAGGATTACTTCTCTGGGGTTTGCCAAGCAACATCACTTCAAATCCCAGGAATAATAATTTTTAAAAGCCTCTGTATTTCATTATTTTTTTTTAAAAAAAGTAAGGTGATGAATGAGTAGGGAAAAATGAACCATCAATATGATGCCTTCAAGATTTATTTATTTATTTTAAAGGTGGGAAGACGGATGGCGGAGTTGGCTTCGGGCTCACTGATATTAACGTCTGTCATGGCTTTGGCGAAGACTCACGTCTGGGGGAAGTGCAATTAGCTCTCTCTTCTTCCCTTACGTCAGTTTTCACCCACAAAGATTAATCCGTGTCCTTTACTGAACTAACCAAAGAAATACAATAATCAGGATAATTAATTGCCCCTGCTGAGGGATGGGAATGCGTAAGGACCGACGTTAAGGTGAAACCCGTGAACCATACTGCTCATGAAGTAGCACCTAACTGAATTCCAAGCTTGATGTATGGCATTAAAGGTAGTGCTTTCCTACAGATCACCCCTTTCATACACAAAGAATCCTGTGACAGTGGTTTGTCACAGCTGGATAACGATTAGTGATGGAAGAACTCCCCTCAGTTTGATTGTGAATTAGTTACAAGGGTTCTTAGGGCACAACCAGATGTTTTGACATCCATGGGGGACAACCCAGAGACACTGCCACCACTTTAGAGCCGAACACGACCAGTTTTAGAGTGCAGGATCAGTCACTCTTGTCAGGGCTGGCTTATCCATAAAGCACAGTAGGCACAGTGCCTAGGGCCCACAACACTTTTAGGGGCCCACAAAAATGTTTTAATTTCTTTTGAAATCAGAAGGTGGGGGGGGGGAATGAACTTTTTGGGTCAAAGAAAAGGTTTGTTTTTTTCTTAAATCAGGAAAAAAAATAAAATATTTAAGGCCCACAAAAAATTATTACATTTTGCCTAAAACAGGAAATAAAATGTTGAAGTATTTAAAGCTGATGACGAAGAAGAAGAGAAGCGATTGGATTTATACCCCACCCTTCACTATCCAAAAGAGTCTAAAGAGTGGCTTACAATCCCTTTCCCTTCCCCTCTCCACAAAAGACACCCTGTGAGGTAGGTGGGGCTGAGAGAGCTCTTTCGGGGACTGCTCGTAAGAGAACAGCTCTGAGAGAACTGTGGCTGACCCAAGGTCACATCAGCAGCTGCACATGGAGAAGTGGGGAATCAAACCCGGTTCTCTCAGATTAGAATCCATGCTCTTTTTTTTTTTTTTTTTGGCCCCCGAAGGGGAATTTTTTATTGTTTTTTTGTAATACACTACTAAAACTACAACAAAAAAGGGGGGGACTAGGGAGAAAGAAAAGAATACCCACACTAAACTAAAAATCCAAGAGGAGGAGATCCTTAATCTAGTTAAAATCTATGTTAGTACTCTTTTTGTTAGTAAACAATGCTGTGAGAGCTATCTATCCATGATCAAAAATTAGGTAGTTACTTGTTATGGGAGAGTTCCAGAGCATCCCTCAAACTCGCTTCATAAAGGCGAATTTACAGAGTCCTTCTGCCTTTACTCAGGCTTTCTATCTCTAAAGTCATAGGTTGATTTGTGGGTAGCAGCGCCTTCTTCCTCAGCCAAGTCTTCATCCATCTCCGAGGGTGTGGAGCCACTCGAACCAGTTTCGCCATCTTCTTTGGTTCCCAGATGGTGTTTCAATAGAATCCACACTCTTAACCACTACACCAAACTGGCTCTCCGAATATAATTTTTTAATATTGATATTATTACGGTGGGAGAGGTCCACAGTGGCAAACATGCCCAGGGCTCTCAAAAGTCATAATGTGGCCCTGGCTCTTGTCCCTCCTCCCGTGCCTTTTGAGGTACAAAGCAACCTTGGGGGAGGGGCTGTTTCAGCTCTTGAAATGGCACGGGGGCGGGAACAAGCTCTCTTGGTTCCCCTTGCAATGCAGAGCCCTGCAGCATTTTAAACTGGCCCAAGTTCTGCTCCAAAATGGCAACTGATTTTGAGGAGGTTTGAATGGCAGGCATCTTTTAAGGGGAAGGATTTCAGCCTTCCCGTTTTTATCTTTGGTTTCAGCTGGGGAAGTTTGAACGATTCCTGTACATTACCTTGAATCAAAGAAAAAAAAATGTGTGGTATGAATATTTCAATAAATAAATACTTTTGAGTGGATTCTGGCTTCTGTTGTAGGGCTCGGGGTCTGAGTGAAAGCGCAAGATTCCTTTTTCCTGTTTGGTGAGCTAACGCAGGGGCTGTTGATTGGCTGAGGATGAAAAGGAGGGAAGTACCGGGTCCCAAGAAAGTTTCCTTTTCATCTAAAATGTATATTATACAGAGAGGTCCAAATTAATGTTCTGGAGCTAGGTAATAGGAATGGTTTTTCCCCCCCTCAGGGAGATGAGATTATGTGGAATTACTGCAGATCCTACTCATTCTCTGCTGGCTCAGAGCCTTTTCTATCATAGATGGTCCGAAACTTATTTTCTGAGCCTCTGCACCAAGATGGAGGGGGGAAGAAAGTGATCAACAAAATGGAGACTCGCTGGCAACACCCCCTTCCAAGGCGAGTGGAACATTTCCTTCAAGAACAGAAGCCTCACTCACCAGCATCCCTTCCCCCATATCAGGATTCAGTTTTTGCTTGTTCTCCCTTAGCTACTTGACCACATGCTGTTACCGCATGCTGTAAAGCTGTTAAGAGAAAAATGAAGAAATAAAATTCTTTGCTTTGTTCAAAAGCTGTCTGTCAAAAGCAATCCATGAAGAATAGCTGGAAAATTGCCGCTGTGATCACTGGAGATAATGAGGGGAGCATAGTCCAACCAAATCTGCATTTCACATGGAGGGTCTAGGGTGGGCAAGAGGACTTAATACTAGTGGCAAAGAATGACTTCGAGAACCGTCAGGTTCATTGGAATAAATAACCTGGGTTAACAGGGATATCACTTTGGGGGAAGGGGAAAGCCGCTCTAAAACCAGAGTAAAAAAATAACATTTGAAAAAACAGACAGCAGAAGAATTGCATAACATGGTTATTCTGCAACATAAAAAAAAATTGTAAAAACCCTATTGGTTGTCTGCTCAGACACTGACAAGCAATACAATATGATTGGGCTGTCCTCTGCTTGTGAGACAGGACTTAAGGAACTGAACTAATAAACTTGAGAAAGTGTCTTTCACATCGCTGTAAACTAAATGCCAGTTGCGAAACCTGCCCTGATAGCAGGGCAGCAAAGCTGAATTTTGGAAAGGGCAAGAACAGGTGAAATGATGTGCTCCTCCACATTCTCATTATGGTCGGCCAGGGCTCTTTTTGTAGCAGGAACTCCTTTGCATAGTAGGTGACACACCCCTAATGCAGTCTATCCTCCAAGAGCTTACAGAGCTCTTCTTACAGGGGCTACTGTAAGCTCTGAGAGGATTGGCTACATTAGCGGTGTGTCGCCTAGTATGCAAAGGAGTTCCTGCTACAAAAAGAGCCCTGATTGTCATTTGTGTGTCCCTATAGCTTTGTTGTTGTTTTCCCCCTTTTCTGGGTGTGGTTGGCTCCCTCTACAGGTCAGTTTGACACTACACCTCTGTATGTCCGGCATATTTCTCTGCAGTTTTAAAGTGCAAGAAAATATGCCAAACATATAGTGATATAATGTCAAACTGACCACCAGAGAGAGCAAAACACACAGGGGAAAAAAATCCTGAGGCAATAGGGATACACAAACAATGAAAATGAGAATGTGGAAAGAGCCTTATGTAAAGTTCAGAGTTTTTTAGATTTCCCAAGAGAGTGATTCGGGGGGGGGACATCCAAATGTATGGCTGTATTTTAAATTTCTCAGATACAATAAATTAAGATTTTGCCTGTGCAAGATTGTTCTGTAATTGATAGAGCACTTGAAGGCCATGGTTTATGACTATGTTTTATTGGAGGGGGGGGGCAACAGCAAACTAGTGTGTGACCATTTCGATGCTGAAATACTGGAAGAAAGGATTGGTGGTTCCTACTGTTTGAAGCACATCAGGGAACAAGAGGGAAGATAAATGCTCCCATTCGAACTACATCCTAGCATGGCACGAGAGACTGGGACATAGAAATCTTCAGTCTGTACAGAAGCTGTTGCAGGAGTATAACACTGAAATGAGTGAATGCGATCAAATGCAAGTTTGCTGTGAAATCTGCTTGAAGGCGGAGGGGACTGCTCCTTACAACAAATACGTATGGTAGATCAGTATTAGTATATTCATATTGCAGATGAGGTATTGGGGTGAGAGGGGGTCTCTTGCCTAGGGCCACTTAGTATGGTCAGAGAATGAACCCCTCCTGCTGCAGATTTCCACTGTGCTTGGAATGCAAATTGAGAGGACTGAGGAATGGAAATTTCCTCTTGAACCAAAACCACAAAATTATGGAAAGATACTAAAGGACTGGGTACTCAACTTGAACCAGCTTACGTCAACCTTAGGGATGGAGTGTTACTTGAGAGCAACCAACAAATATAGAGAGGCAATAGACAAGCTTCTGGATCTGAGTACAGTGTCTAGACCTGACATTTCTGTAGCTGTTGGGATCTTCTGCAGAAAGACAAATTTGCCAAATCACTATGACTGGAACGTTGTACAGAGGCTAGCTAGATAACTCATAATAAATGCTAACCTGAAACTAAAGTTCTCAGCTTGTGACAACCCAAGACTGGTTGGATACATGGACTCTGACTGGAGTGAAAACAAAACTGACGATAGGTCAACCAGCGACCACCTGTTTTTCTATGGAGACAGCTGGACTAGTCAAAAGCAAACATTAGTTGCCAAATTAACAACTGTGGCCAAATGCATATCTGCTTCGAATGCAGGCTATGAACTGGAGTGGATCATCTATCTACTGAAAGACTTTGGTGTAGCTGATCCTAAGCAAAGAAGAAGAGGAAGAACTGAATTTACACCCTACCTTTCACTCAGAGTCTCAGAGTGGCATGCAATATCCTTCCCTTCCTCTCCCTACAGCAGACACCCTGTGAGATAGGTGGGGCTGAGAGAGCTCTTTGAGAACTGCTCTCGAGAGAACAGCTCTGAGAGAACTCGTGACTGGACCCAAGGTAACACACTTGGCTGCATATAGAGGAATGGGGAATCAAACCCGGATTAGTGTCTGCTGCTCTTAACCACTACACCAAACTGGCATGCATAGCTCTATCCAAGAATGAAAGCATTAAAGGCAGAAGCAAGCATATTGCTATCAAATATCATTCTGTGGGAGAGATGCAGCAACAAGGGCTGACTGATTTCAAATATTGTCCTTTAGAGAAGATGGTTGCTGACATACTCACCAAATCACTTGCCAGAGGAAAGTTCAAGTACCGGTGCAAGAAACTGAACCTTCATTACTTCTGTACATGACACTTGAGAAGGGGTGTCCGGTTTTGCAAGTGTCATGCCTTCAGTCATGAAAGGGTTAAGCTGAAGTTTCTCACAGCATTCGTAAGGGATTTAAACTTTTCCTCAGTAACAAACTGATTTTTCAGATACTGACTTCCTTGTTTCACAAACTAAGGCCTAAAGTTGTATCTGAAGAGTGAGAAACTTCTTAAAAATTCTTTTTGGATAAGCACCTGCATTTCTGGTTATTTTAACAACGTTATTTACGACATGTTTTACACTCTGTCAGGGGTCCCCAGTTGGGTGCCCACTGACACATTTCATGCTCACCAAGTGTTTTATGAAGTACTAGGAATAAGGCCCACTGTGGAAATAAATACAATGAGCTCTAGAAAGAGGCTCTGGGAGAGTGGTGTCAATGTGCTGTGGCAACCTCAGCAGGGTATAATGACAGAGTCCACCATTTTCTCCAGAGGAACTGATCGCTGCTACCTGAAGAGCAGTTGTAATTTTCAGTGCTATCCAGCCCTCACCTGGAGATTGGCAACAATTGTTACCCAGGAGAAAATGACTGGTTTGGATGGTGGAGTTTATGGCATTGTACCTGTCTGAGGTCCCACACCTCCTCAAACCTCACCCTTTCCAGGCTCCACTTCTCAAATCTCCAGAAATTTCCCACCCTGGAGTTGGCAACCCTATCACCTTCCCAGCCAACCATCAGCCTGCCATTATCTGCCCCTCTGATTTCAGCTTTGCATCTCCTCCCCCCTCCCTCCTGGAGACCAGTTGTAATTCTGAGTAATTTCCACCCGTCTCCTGAGATTGGGAACAGTGGCTGGTTGGGAGTCTATGGCATTGTAACTGTCTGAGGTCCCACCCCTCCTCAAACCTCACCCTCTCCAGGTTCCATCCCTCAAACTTGGGCAAACTTATAGAGAGGGGGGTGGCGCTACAGCTACAGGGCTTTCTGGATGACGCTTCTATCCTAGATCCCTTCCAGTCCGGCTTTCGCCCGGGTCATGGGACTGAGACAGTACTGGTCACCCTGACTATCTCCGAAGGCATCTGGATCGGGGCGGTGTGGTGGCATTGCTGTTGTTAGATCTGTCGGCCGCGTTTGACACAGTCGACCACCAGTTGCTGGCCCACTGCCTCACTGACATGGGGATTCAGGGGCTTGCCTTACAATGATTTGCCTCTTTCCTACAAGGTCAGGGACAAAGGGTGGCGATTGGGGATCAGCGGTCCCTTAGACACCCTCTTGAGTGTGGGGTGCCTCAGGGGGCAGTGCTGTCCCCAATGTTGTTCGACATCGATATGCACCCCCTTGCCCAGATAGCCTGGAGTTATGGGCTTGGGTGTCATCAATATGCAGATGACACCCAGCGCTATCTGATGCTGGGCGGCCGGCCGGGCTCTAGTCCTGATGACCTGTATCAGGCGTTGCAAGCTGTGGCTGGTTGGCTCAGACTGAGCTGACTGAAACTAAACCCGGCAAAGACGGAGGTCCTGGACTTGAGTCGGGTTGGGGTTGGGGCTCCCTCTCCCGATCTTCGATGGGGCACCCTTGGTGCCAGCGTCGAGGGTTAGGAGTTTGGGGGTGCTCCTGGACTCCTCATTAACGATAGAGGCCCAGGTAGCAGCCACTGTCAAGTCAGCCTTTTACCATCTTCGGCTGGTGCGGCAGTTGGTTCCCTTCCTTGACTGTGATGACCTGGCCACAGTGATCCATGCAATGGTCACCTCAAGGCTAGACTACTGCAACACTCTCTACATGGGGCTGCCTTTGTCAAAGATCCGGAAGCTGCAGCTAGTGCAGAATGCGGCGGCCAGGCTGCTGATGGGTCTCACTAGGAGGGACCATATCCAGCCTGTGCTGAAGGCGCTGCACTGGCTGCTGATAGTGTACCGGATCCATTTCAGAGTGCTGGTTCTTACCTATAAAGTCCTATATTGCCAGGGTCCAGCTTACCTAAGGGACCGCCTTTCCCCATATGTTCCCCCAAGAGCACTACGGTCTGGGGCACAACATCTTCTGGTTGTCCTGGGCCCTAAGGACATCAAGTTTGCTGTGACCAGGGCCAGGGCCTTTTCTGCAGTGGCTCCTACCTGGTGGAATGAGCTCCCAGGGGAGATCCGGGCCCTGCGGGACCTCATGCAGTTCCGCAGGGCCTGTAAGGCGGAGCTCTTCCACCAGGCTTTCGAGTAGGAGGCACTGCCCCGCTGTACCACCACTGTGATGTCAACTTAGATGGTGTGGTGAGACAGCCCTGGGAAGAAGACCAGAAGAGTCAGCAATACTAGGGGATACTAGCTGGAATACCATCTGGAACTGTACTGGTTGTAGGGATTGGAAGATCTTTGGACCCTATCTTGGTTTAATAATCAACTGTAGTCGAGCACCGATATTTTCAATTGGAATTGGATGGAGAATTTTATTTGGGTTTAAGTGTTTTACCATGGCATATTGCCTCTTGATAGCTGCCCTGAGCCTACGGGGAGGGCGGGATATAAATACGAAAAATAAATAAATAAATAAATCTCCAGGAATTTCCCACTTGGAGTTGGCAAACCTATCTCCTTCCCAGCCAATCATCAACCTACCTTTATTTCCCCCTCTCTCTTCAGCTTTCCATTTCCACCCCCACACACACACACACCTGCAGCCTCTCGCGTGCTCTGAAGCCCTGACTGCCACAGAGTCCACCATTTTCTCCAGGGGAACTGATCTCTGCCATCTGGAGAGCAGTTGTAGTTCTGAGTGATCTCCAGCCCTCACCTGGAAATTGGCAACAATGGTTTCCCAGGAGGAAAAGTAGTTTTTCTCTGCAATAGGGATCAAAGCAGCTTACATCATTCTCCTCTCCCCCTTTTGACTTGCACAATAACCCTGTGAAGTAGGTGAGGCTGAAAGTCTGTGACTGGTCCAAAATCACCCACTCAGCTTCTACAGCAAGAACCTGGATCTAGCAGACCCTGCTCTGAAGCACTGGCTGCTACACCTAGGACAGCCAACCTCCAAGTGGAGCCTGGAGATCACCAGGTATCAGAACTGAACTCCAGACAACAGATCTCTCCCCCTCCCCCGGAGAAAATAAATGCTTTGGAAGGTGGACTTTATGGCATTCTGTTCAGCTGAGGCCTCTCCCCTTCCCAAACCCTGGCTTCCACAGACTCTTCCAGAAAATCTCCAGGAATCTCCCTACCTGGAGCTGGCAACCCTAGACTCAGGACTGGCCCTAATGAGTTCCTCACAAAGACCTGCAAAGGGTTTCCTTCCTTTGTCTGAACCAAGCTTGATTGCCTACTGTGGCGAAACGGGTTCCAGTTTACCATTCAGCTGTTCACCTCCCACTCTCATTCCGTGGGCGTATCTCACTCCTTGAATCTGCTGTCACGACTCACTGAACTGTCACTGCCTTTTTAGAGGGACAGTGAGACCCCTCTGGCCGAATCTCCCTGTTTGGAGATGGAATCCCCAATCTTTGGGGGATACCTGGAAAGTTGGCAATGCAAGGGTCTGGCCTTTCCTTGCTTCCCTGGGCTACCCCCTCCCTTTGGTGTTGTGCAAAGCAGGGGAGACTATGTAATCAGAGCACAACACAGCTTATTAGACCAAATAAAAGAATTTATTTAATTATTTACACAGTCATGGAGTACACACACACTCAATGAATCAGGCAGAACTGTAGGAGTAAGCACACACTATGAACCAACATGGCATAAATCAACAGGGGTTAAACTCTTTCCTTACACACAATACTGTCTATCTCAGGACAGGATCTTTCCTTGGACCAGCCACTGGCTGTACTTCAGCCTCTCTCTCTTGCCTAAGAGAGCAGGGAAACTTCCATTCATTCCCCAGTCCAGCCAACTGTGGAATGGTTGAATTTCTGCTGCCTCCCAGGGATGAAGACTGCCTTGGGACAGTCCCTGTTTTCCCACTCTTTTTGGCCTTGGGGATGCTGCAAAGTATAGGCCAGCAGATGAGGAAGCCCCATTCAACCCAGTGAGTAATACTCCTGCAGGCCTCTCTCTGGAACTACAGCTCAATTAAACCTTATGGGAGAACATTTTAAACAAAAGACCACAGCCATCTTACAAACACAGATAGCTGCCATTTTGTGACACCTACCAACAGCCACTGAGGGGACAGTTTGTCCCACAGTGGAAGCAAGCAGGAAAAGTGTCTTCATCAAGAGTCAAAGTCATTTGTTAGTAATTCTGACAGGGCACAGGGGGCTGAAGGGGGAGCGGGCGGGGAAGAGGAGCAGACCCAACACCCGGCCAATGGCACGTGAGTACTCTTGAGTGGCAGCTGACAGGCCAATGGCTGAGGGAGTGCATGGAATGTGGCCACTCCAAAACAGGATTATAATATATAGAGAAGTGTGGTCAGTGGGGTTTTCGCCCAGCCAGGCTTCTGGTTGACCATTGGAGATTTGATTGGTTGTGCAGATTTTTTTAAAAAAAATGCTTTGGCAGCAGTTGCCACCGCAGCACAAGGATCTTCACTGTGTGACTAAAGGTAAGTTGCAGCAGCAATTTTATTGCTGCCTCCTCCTTCTGCAGCAGCTATTTTGGGGCAGTCATTTTGTGGATGCACCCACCATGCTGTGTCAGAATTCCAAAGGAGCCCATGGGCTCAAAACGTTTGGTAATCCTGGGATCTATTATAATGGTCTTTGGCTATATACAATAAAAGGCTACCAGATCCCTCAAATTCCTTTTTTGATCTCCTGGACTGTTCATACTAAGAAGGATTTCAGAGGGTATTTCAGTATTCAGCTCAAAAACAAGAAAACTGCCCTCATTTGCACTGCAAGTTGGACAAATCCAAATGCTGGCATCCTCACTAGCTGGAAAGGACATTTACAGAATCTTTGCAGTTATCTAGCAGATATCAGGAACGATTAAACGGACTCAGCAAAACCATTTGTGGGGCTGGAAAACAGGGAAACTGCGTGAGCACATTTGGTACTACCCATTATTTGGCTTCTCCCTTCCCGGAACTAGCCATGACCTGGATGGGAGACCATCAAGGAATACCAGGGCTGTTACATGGAGACAGGCAATGGAAAACCACCTTTGACTGTCTTTCACCATGAAAACCCTACAGCTATGACTCGACAGAACTTTCCACCACCACCATCCTAGAAGCCTGTAGGGTTTTCATGGTGAAAGACAGTCAAAGGTGTGTGTGTGTGTGTGTGTGTGTGAGAGAGAGAGAGAGAGAGAGAGAGAGAGAGAGAGAGAGAGAGAGAGAGAGAGAGATTTCCCACTACAGCTGCCTCGGGGTTGCGCCACCGTTTGCCCCAATACTATTTGTCAATTTCACACCCGAAGGATTACAAAACTGCGGGGGAAATCGAGCGAAGCCGCGGGTCAAAATGCAGCCCTGCGGCTTCGGGTGTGAAATTGATGAATAGTATCGGGGCAAATGGTGGCACAACCCCAAGGCAGCTGTAGTGGGAAATCAGCCAGAGAGTCATCCCTGACTTGAATAGCCTAGGTCGGGGTGTCAAACATGCGGCCCAGCGGCTGGATCAGGCCCCTGGACAGCTTCTATTGGGCCCACAGTGGAACTGGCTGTCTTCGGCTTCTTCTTCCAGTTCTGCTGCTGCTGTGTCATTGTAGGTTTGCAGCCTACAGATACACGCCTGAACAGCATACTCAAGATGGCAACAGCACAGACATTTTGATACAGTAATTCAGAGCAAGAGGTGTCAGTTATCAGACACGGTTAAATAAACAAAATATTGCAAGAGTGCTAATGTGTTTAGCATGTTTTTTTATTTTAAGGGAAAAGACCGTTTGTGTTTGTGTCCTTTATAAAGTTTATATCTCCACTACCTGGCATTACATTTTACAACACACGTGGCCCGGCCCAGCAATGGCACCTGATGGCACCTGATATTTTTGGCCGCTGTGAGACAGAGTGTTGGACTAGATGGGCCATTGACCTGATTCAACAGTGGCTTCTCTTATGTTCTTATGTTCTTAACAAGGTCTCATTTATGTCAGATCCGGCCCTCGTAACAAATGTGTCCGACACCCCTGGCCTAGGTTAACCTGATCTTGTCAGATCTCAGAAGCTAAGCAGGGTCGACATTGGTCAGTATTTAGGCAGGAGACCGCCAAGGAGCCAGGGGTTGCTACACCGAGGCAGGCAAGGGCAAACCACCTCTGTGTTTCTCTGCCCTGACGTGGATGGCCCAGGCTAGCCTGATGTCATCGGATCTCAGCTAAGCAGAGTCAGCCCTGGTTAGTTCTCAGATGGGAGACCACCAAGGAAGTCCACGGTTGCTACACAGAGGCAGGCAGGCACCTCTGAATGTCTCTCGCCTTGAAAACCTTACGGGGGGTCGCCATTAAAAAAAATTATCCCAGAACTCTCTCCAGCAACAGACATTCCACCAGTTGCTATGGAACAGTATTATGACTTGATGAAGAATTTACACTCATGTTGGCCTTCCCCTCCCGTTCCCTATTCCTTTTATGAGTATTACATTGCAAGAAATTGTTCGGGATTGTAATCTGCCTTAGTGGTAATCACAGAAAGGCACACGATGTATCAAAACATCTCCAAAGTTCTGAAACAACACACCAAAGATGAGCCTCAGCTAACGGTTGTGATCTAGCAGATGGTGTTTGTTGGAAAACTTTAACATCTATCACAAAATCTCCGCTTAGTCATGAACACAGTCATTCTCTCTCAAAACACAATTCAGCTTGCCAAAAGAACGTCTAAGAAGAGCCCTGCTGAATCACATCAGTGGTCCACCTCGTCCAGCATCCTGTCTCACATGGTGACCAACCAGTTCCTCTGGAGAGCCAACAACAGGACATAGAGGCCGAGGCCTTCCCCTGATGTTGCCTCCTGACTCTGGGATTCAGGGGTTTAGTGCCTCTGAATGTGGAAGTCCCCCTCAGTCACCACGGCTAGTAGCCATTGATAGACTTATCCTCCATGGATCTATCTAAGCCCCTCTTAAAGCTGTTTATTCCTGAGGCCATCACTACACTTGCCTGTGGCAGGAAATTCCACATTATAATCAAAAGTACCATTTACAAGTGTGTGTGTCCCCCAGACATGGTGGTGACATGGAAACAACCAAGATGCACAGCTCCCTGAGACCAGTTCCATAAGCCTCGGGGGGGGGTGCTTCTTTTAAAATAACCCTCTGCACACTGCATGAAGAAACTTCTGGAACTCTAGGATCAAGTAGTGTATGGGGTGTCAGAACAAAGTGGTATGTGGGGTGTCAGAACGGGTGAGCAAAGGCTGAATGCCACCTAGATTGCAATACCTCAGCACCTCTTTGGATCAGGTCAGTAGACTGATCGGTGACACCGTCCAACGTTTGCCAGGCTGTGATTTACTCATCAGAGTAGTCACTGAGACACCAATCAGGAAACTAGAAAATTCAGCTGGCAGGGCAAGATTCAAAACCAAGTTCAAAAGTTTACTCTTAGATAGATTTAAGGTTCATTTTTATTAAAGAAAAGTAAGGTCCATTGGGCTATTTGTTGGGCTAAGACATTGCTGTCAGCTGTGCTATTTGTTGTTCCTAATACTTCAGAATATTGACGTCCTCCGCTTTCACACACACTGAATAACGCACTTTCTGTCTGCTTTCAGTGCACATGGCAACTGGATGTTACTGTGAGAAATGGCAAAATCCACTGGCAAACGGTCACTGAAGTGGACTGAAACGGCATTATTTAGCATGTGTGGAACTGGTAGCCACATCTTCCCTTGGAGGGAAAAAAAAATTGTGCATTCAATGTGTCACGTAATACAGAGGCCCGTTTGGTTGCAATAGTGTATAGGGTTGCCAGCCTCCAGGTGGGGCCTGGAGATCTCCCAGAATTACAACTGATCTCCAGACAACATAAATCAGTTCAGTTCCAAAAATCCATTTGATATATATAGTCCTCAAATAGAGGACATGTCAGATATTAAACTGATAAGAGCCGATACTACACTTGATCTTAGTCTAAGAACAAGTGTAGTGTCTGTTCTTATCAGTTTAATAACAGATATTTCCTCTGTGTGAGGACTGTATATTAAATTGATTTCTAGAACTACACAGATAGTTCCTCTGGGGAAAATGGCTGCTGTGGAGGGTGAACGCCATGGCATTCTATCTCTGCTGAGCTACCTCCCCAAGTTCCATCCCCAAATCTCCAGGAATTTCCCAACCCAGAGCTGGCAACCTTGGAGGTGCTGCTGAGTTACCATAGCATGGAGGTCTCCACAACAAGCACATGACACTTAACGTCGATACCACATTTGTCATTCCTCTGGCATCCTTAAGTCCCCCCCCATACATACACACAAAGGGGAACTTCCACATACAGCTGCCAGATAGAAAGGTCACAAAGATGCGAGATGCCATTCTTAAAAGCACTCTCCCTGTCAGAAAGCTATAGCTCCAAACTGTAGTTACTGCCTGTTACAAACTGACTCTTTCCAAGCAGCACTAAACAGCTCATCTCCACAATTTCACACAGTCGGACATACTCTTTTCCCTCTCAACTCTGTAGCTGCAAACTCCAAACTGCTCCCTTAACTGCCGTTTTCCAACTCTCTTTCTCTCTAAAATTCTGTCAGCTCCCATTGGTCACTCTTAGGGAGAGGCGGAACCTAGCCTGTCTGTCACACATCCATGTGGGAGGGGGGGAATGCTAAACTGGAAGATGCATTTTACTTTATTAAATGCATCGCTGAAAGATATTGTTGCCCCAAATGGCTTTGCTAATCAGAATATACACCCTTCATAAAAGTGCAGAATTTAAAAAGAAAAACGCCTCCAAGATATTGCTAATCAGACTTTTGCACATGAACCGTCTGTTGGCAGCCGCTATGCAAAGACAGACTTCCAATATTAATTGCTGCCAAGCCTCTTCAGAAGCATCAGTACCCCCCCCAAGTCACTTTCATGTTCTGTGACAAATAACGCACCTTGCCAGGTAGCCAGGCAATAGATCGAGCCGAATCTAGGAAAGCCCGCTACGACAGACCTGCCATCTGCCCCTCCCCATCTCGAGTGGATTGTTCCGGAATAATCTAAGTAATTTCCTCCACCTCTGCCAGTCATATCTGATGACTGGTCTCTTTGTTGCGGTCACAAAGTCAGAACATGAAAGGATCTTGCTCATGAAAAGGAAAGATCATCCAGCAGGACATTTGCGAGACGTACATTCAAAGGACAAAGGGGATGAGCCTCCCTCCCAGGGACATGCAAAGCTGGTATTTTAGTAAAAGAGAGGGAAATTGGTATTTTGGCTCCATCACTACATGATGAAAAGTATTTGCAAGACACGAGTGACTGGCTCGCTCTGACCTGGATGGCCTCGGCTAGTTTGATCTTGCTAGATTCTGGAAGCTAAGCAGGGTCGGCCCCGGTTAGCATTTGGATGGGAGACCACCAGGGAAATCGGGGGTCACAACCAGGGGCGGATTAAGGTGCCCTGGTGCCTTAAGCACTGACCACTCTTGGTGCCCCCCTCCTTTCCACACGGACCCAGAGTCCATTTTAGTCGTTGACCTGTCTGACCAGATATACAATGCAGGTTGCAGCAATCCAAAAATTTATTCACATGATAACACATTATACTGTGCAAACTAAGCCAAGCTCTGGCTACATAAAGTTCTACAAAAATGCAATACAGCATCTATTTTAATATTTCTCAAGTTAAATGTATCAAAGTCCCAATATTCATGACCTGACAGGCATTTTTCTACATTTTTTCACGCTTTTCCCAACTTTGTGGTGCCCCCTTTGGCCCTGGTGCCCTAAGGCATGTGCTGAGTCTGCTTCATGGTTAATCTGCCACTGGTCACAATGCAGAGGCAGGCAATGGCAGACCACCTCTGTTCATCTCTTGCCCAACCTGAATGGCCCAGGCTAGCCTCATCTCGTCAGATCTCAGAAGCTAAGCAAGGTCAGCCCTGGTTAGGACCTGGATGGGAGACCACTAAGGAAGTCCAGGGTGGCTACGCAGAGGCAGGCAATGGCAAACCTCCTCTGAGCGTCTCTTGCCTTGAAAACCCTATGGGGTCACCATCAGTCATCTGTTGACCTTCCACCTCCACCAATGAATGGTTTCCACAAATGACTGTGCATGGCTCAGTGCTAGAGCATCTGCTTGGCATGCAGAAGGTCTCAGGTTCAGTCTCCAGCAATGTTCCCTCTAAGTTGTTGAGTCTTGTGAGTAAAAATTCTACTTTGTGAGCCACTGGCATAAATTAGTTTGCTCTGGAGCCATCCTTCCTGAGCGAAGACAAAAATCTGTGAGCCGGAGGCTAAAAAACTAATTCTGCTTAGAGGGAACACTGGTCTCCAGCATCTCCAATTAAAAAGGACCAGGCAGTAGGTGATGTGAAAGACCCCTGCCTGAGACCCTGGATAGCCAGCCTAAGGAGACAATATTGACTCAACACCTCGACAACATCCACCTCAACAACATCCACCCCAACGTACAATTCACCATGGAAAAAGAAGTCGAGGGTAAACTCCCATTTCTAGATATCATGGTCATCTGCAAAACTAACCTTCAATTAGGTCACAAGGTCTACAGAAAACCAACTCACACGGACTGTTATTTACACAAAAACTCCTTGACACACACACACAAAAACTTTGAAACAGACAGTACTCCATCTTTCTGTGTTATACCTCTGAGGATGCCAGTCACAGCTACTGGCAAAATGCCAGTACCACAACCCAGAAAATCTACAGCAACTAATGAACACCGGCTGTGAAAGCCTTCGACAACGTATCAATACTGACTTTGATGGACCAAGAGGAAATGCTTATTAAATTTGCAGATGATACTAAATTGGGAGGGGTAGCAAATAAAGTCAGGATACAGGATGATCTTGACAGGCTAAACTGGGCTAAAACAAATAAAATGGATTTCAATGGGGATAAATGTAAAGTTCTGCATTTAGGTAGGAAAAATCAAAAAATAGTTACAGGATGGGGGAGACTTGGCAGTAATATGTGCGAAAAGGATCTAGGGGTCTCAGTAGCCCATGCACTGAACATGAATCAGCAGTGTGATGCCGTAGCTAAAAAGGCAAGTGCAATTTTGGGCTGGATCAACAGAAGTATAGTGTCTAGATCATGCAAAGTGGTGGTACCGCTTTACCCTGCTCTGGTTAGACCTCATCTAGAGTACTGTGTTCAGTTTTGGGCACCACAGTTTAAGAAGGACATAGACAAGCTGGAACATGTCTAGAGGAGAGCAACAAAGATGGTAAGGGGTCTGGAGACCAAGTCCTGTGAGGAAAGGGTGAAGGAGCTGGGTACGTTTGGCCTGGAGAGGAGACGACTGAGAGGTGATATAATAACCAGCTTCAAGTACTTGAAGGGCTGTCATATAGAGCCCTTCAACGGTGTGGAGTTGTTTTCTGTTGCCCCAGAAGGTCAGACCAAAACCAACGGGTTGAAGTTAAATCAAAAGAGTTTTCAGCTTGCAATATATAAGGTTCAGACGCATTCAAGTGATCAGCTCATAGTTTATTAGTGATTCAGCGAGAGAAAGAAGACTGAAATCTCTGCCCCCAAAGCCTGGTATTTATACCTGGAAAAGGTTACATCCAAAACACACCCCACTCCCAACGATAGGCTATTTACACTCCATTGTCTCCCAACTGGTTTTCTCTAGGATCCCTGTCTCACTACTGGTCCATTCTGGGATCCGAGCAAGCCACTGTTATGCATCCTCAAGCTCAGTCCTTTTGCAAGTACAGTTCAGGCTCAATACATAACAAGCTAAACATTAGAAAGAACTACACAACCCGGAAAATCTACAGCAACTAATGAACTCCGGCCATGAAAGCCTTCGACAACGTATTAGAAAGAACTTCCTGACACTTTAAACCCCTGCTTTCTACTTTTCACGAACCACCACAAACTGCATCAAAATTCAGGAAAGATTGTGGTCAACATTGCTTTGCGAACCACGAACCAGCCCAAATTCGCGATGAACTTCAGTTTGTCAGCAGGTTTGTGCCTATCCCAACCGGTGATGCCTAACTTAAAAACTACTTTGAATAGATCTCAGCAGTTAGACTTGATGAGAGAATAGAGGGGTTACAAACATAGTGGCGGACCCATTTCTGAGACTGGAGAAAGAAAGAAAAATATATAGGCAATACTCAAAAGGGAAGACTCTGGAAGAGAACAGAGCAAGGGTGCATTTGTAAAAGGAATATAGAGATTACACACTTCAGCAACTAGCTGAAAGAGTTTTATTGACAAACCTGCTTTGTTCCAACAGGGGCTGAGTTCAGACTGGCAGTTTGCCCCGCTATAGCCACGTTTCAGCCACGTTTTACAAGCGGATTAAAGGGGGCATTCACACAGGCACATATGCCTGCCGTTCCCCACCCGTAGTCAACCAATGCTGTTCTGCTTCGCTCCCACGTTTAAAAGATACCTGGTAAAAGTGGTAACAAATCCCTGAGAGCCCGTTTATCTCGCTTCATTCTGCTTCTGGGAAGTGTGAGCACCAACCCGAAAAGCCGGGAGCAACCCGTGTTGTGCATAAGGCAGCAGCGATATGATTGGCTGTGCTCTGCTCTACCGCCCAATGCGGTGCCAGCACAATGGGATCCTCCCCAAATTGGCCGGATGCACTTATGTGCATGAGCGCACATGCACACGTAGCCAAATTACCAGGGGAAAGCCATTTACAGCTGCATCTCCAGGCCAGCTGTCTGAACACTCCCGCATACCTCCTCCCGGTATGCTCCCACATCAGTCGGCGCAGTGTGACCGGGAAAACCCATAACAGTTTGTTCCGGGGCTTTTTTGCCATGACTGGCTCCCGCTTCATACTGCCAGTCTGAACTCAGCCAGGCTTTAATCCAGCAAGTAGTCTTCCAATTTAAGATGCAATATGTTACAAAACATAAATCACGAAGTAAAATTTTATTCCGGGCAAAAACTTCCGATAGGTTAAACATTTTTAATTAAGCATTTCAGAGCTTCTAATGTTGGATCTTAATTTTTTTTAAAATGGATACATAGAATTTAGCCATGGCTTCAGGCCTCAGTTGCCACAATTGAAGGCAAGGGACTGGGCCCAAAGGTGCCATTCCATTAGTGGAACAGGGCTTTTGTTGTTGAAGAAGGGAGGGCAGTTTTTGCTGTAGACCCCTGCATTGTTTCTTGAATCCTGTCGGAAGAATTTGGTAGGGGGTAGGGTTGTCAACTCAGGTTGGGAAATTCCTGGAGATTTGGGTATGGAGCCTGGAGAGGACAGGGTTTTAGAAGGGGTGGGATCTCAAAGCAGCCTTTTTTCCCCAGGGGAACTGATTGCTGTAGTCTGGAGATCAGCTATAATTCTGGGAATGTCCAGGCCCCACTTGGAGTTTGGCAACCCTGGAGGGGGAAGTCTTGCCTCCACCAGCCTCACTCTGCTGTTGTGCTTTCTCTGGATACAACTCTACCTCATTCAGACTTGGGCAAATATGGTTTACTCACTGCTTATTGTATGTATCCAGATCAGCCTTTATGTAGTTTGGTTAATTTATTTATTATTGATGCATCATTTTTTATTATTGATGTATCATTGTTATTATACTACATTGCACTCTCTCATCTTGTTATGCTTACTATGAGAAAATGCAATAAACTATTAATGAACATTTTAAAAAGAATTGGATGAGGTGCTAAAGCAAGCCTGCCCTTGACCTTCATTGTTACTCAGAGTTTCTGAAGAACATTTCACCTATCTGTAAGAAAAGAAGAAAACCATAGAAAAAAGGGTTTGGCAAGCTTATATCCACATGACCCAGTGTTATATGGAAGAGTCATCAGAAAGTCAGCAAAGAAACTCAGGGGAATGTCAAACATGGAGAGCTGTCTTCAGGGGGGTTTTTGTAGAAAAAGGCCAGCAGGAACTCATTAGCATAACAGGCCACACCCAACAGCAGCAGCTCATTAGTATATTAGGCCACACCCCTGGCAGCACAGCTCCCTCCCAGGATTGGCTTCCCCAGGTGCCCTGCGGCTTGCGGGGTGCTTGGGGACCCTGAGGGAAGGAAGGCAGTTTCTAGATTGGCTTCCCCAGGTGCCCTGTGGCTTGCAAGGTGCCTGGAGAACCTGGGGGGGGGAAGGCTGTAGGCGTGGCCAACTCAGAAGCCAGCCAGAACGCCGTTCCTGTGCGTTCCTGCCTAAAAATAACCCTGGCTGTCTTGCAGGATAGAAAGCAGACTAAGGGGGGGGGGCAACCAAGTCCCGATTCTTAACCTTAAAAAAATGAACTTCCACCTGACAGTATGATTTTTTTAAAAGTACTAATAGTGCCCTCCGAAGTAGAGATAAATCCTTTTAAGACCATTGACTTCAATGGACTTAGAAAGGACTAAGTTTGTTTAGTATTGTACCATAAAAGGCCTATGACTTATACAGGCATGGACCAGTGTTCCCTCTCAGTTGAGTCAGTGCGAGCCAGCTCACAGTTTTTTAGCCTCCAGCTCACGCATTTTTGTCTTTGCTCGGGAAGGATGGCTCCAGAGCAAGCTAATTTATGCAGCAGCCAAATCGCTCACTCACAACTTTAATGCCAGGAGCTCACAAAGTAGAATTCTTGCTCACAGGACTCCACAGCTTAGTGGGAGCATTGGACTGGGCCTAATTTTAAATTTCATTCCATTAATTTAAAAAGCGCAGAATGATTTTAAGTTGTGGTTTCACTGAAATTTATCTGTCCTTGAAAGAATTGAGGCTAACTAAATTAATATCCTTCAAAAATATCTCAGGCCCCATTCACGATAAAATATTGTCAGATCTGAACAAAACAATCAAGAATTAATCATACAACTATACATGATCAGTGGCGGAGAAATGTCGAAATGTAACACATTATTGCCATGTAAATATATGAGCCAGGGTGCTGCAACGCCTCAAAGCAAATGATGAATAATTCCTTTATTATTTTATGGCAAGCTAGTAGTCAAGTCTCATTAAGAGATTAAATCCAAAAGATAAATACTTTATCAGTTACCATTTTATCATTTGCAACTTAATGGAAATGGAAATGTCCATAAAATGGCACTACAGTAGTTGACAGGAGAGAGACATAAAATCTATAACACGGCAAAAGGCTGGTGTTGGTAATATTTAGTGAATAATGAGACTTGGGGGGGGAACCCTTTATAAACGGGTTATTGGGTTAAACCCAGCACAAAAGTTTCACTTTCACTGAAGCTCTTGGGCAATCAGAAATGCAAGAAAAAGACTGTCGTAGCAGCTTATGATATGTCAGATGTATTGTACCCAGGGCTCTTTTTGTAGCAGGAACTCCTTTGCATATTAGGCCACACACCCCTAATGTAGCCAATCCTCCAAGAGCTTACAGTAGCCCCTGTAAGAAGAGCTCTGTAAGCTCTTGGAGGATTGGCTACATTAGGGGTGTGTCGCCTAACATGCAAAGCAGTTCCAGCTACAAAAAGAGCCCCAATTGTACCCTCATTTATGTTTCTGCTTCCCCAAGCTCTTGGGCAACCTGTTTACAGACACTGTAATACAGAGTGCAACCAAGAAATCAGAAGAAGACTGGTGCTGAGGAGGGCAGCTATGAAGGAGCAGGAAGATTCTTAAGGGTAAGGATGTGTCACTGGCAACCAAGATCAAGATACTTCATAACATAGTAGGAGAAGGTTGGTTTTATACCCCGCTTTTCGCTACTTGAAGGAGTCTTGGAGCGGCTTCCAATCATCTTGCCTTCCTCTCCCCTCAACAGACACCCTTTGCGGTAGGTGGGGCTGAGAGAATTCTGAGAGAACTGTGACTAACCCAAGGTCACTCAGCTAGCTTCATGCGGAGGAGTGGGGAATCAAACCCAGTTCTCCCAGATTAGCGTCCACTGCTCTTAACCACTACATCAAGCTGGCTTTCGTATTCCCCATTACTATGTATGGGTGTGAAAGTTGGACAATGGAGAAAGCTCACAGGAAGAAAGTTGATTCATTTGGAATGTGGTATTGGAGGAGAGTTTTATGGATACAGTGGACTGCCAAAAAGACAAAATAAGTGGGTTCTGCCACTGAAACAATGCATAGCTGATTAGGTCTTCAGTGGCCAATCAGAAGCCCTGCTGGGCAGGAGCCCCACATGGACGCAGGAGCCCCACTTACTGAAAACACTTGGCCACCAAGAGAGCTGTTGGTGGTTGCCATGGCACCCCTCAGTGAGAGTGCTGACTTGGGAGACCCAGGTTCAAGCCCCCGCTCCCACAAAACTGACTGGGTGTCCTTGGCTCAGTCACTCTCCTTCAGCCTAGCATAATTCAAAGGGTTCTGATGAGGATAAAATGGTGGAAGGAAGAGCCTTGTACACCACTGCATGCTCCTGGGAGGTGGGGCAGGATAGAAAATGGAATTATCATCATCATCTTCATCATCATCACCATCATCTTATTATCTCTCTTCTCTCTATAAATATAAAAGCCAGTTGGGGTGGCAAAGTTCTATGCCTGGCAAAATCAGTTGGCTCCCTGATATGTCACTCAGAAGTTGTCCCTATCCACTAGCTGCATTGCCTGAGTTCTCTCCCATCCACTGCAGCCTAGGCCACTCTTCTCTGATTGGGCCAGCATTTCAAGGTCATTTGCATATGGAAGCTGATTGGACTTCACTCCATTCCACACCTCAAACTCCCCCACCCCACAAGACAGTTGGAACTGTCAGTTGAATATGCAACGTGCTGTATTTTGAGGTAAAATATGTCCTAACTCATAACACTTCCCCTTCAAAAGAAACAAACCCAATAACACAACCATGCCACACCACAAAAAATAAAAACATAAGCAGAATACCACAAGGCAAAAAATGCTCTGGTACTAATTCAAAGTGCTGGGGGTGAGATGTGTTCTGGCAGGGGATGCTGTGAGTGTAGAAAATGATTTATCGACAGAGTAGTGTTTTGGAAAATCTTTAGGAATTGTTTGGTGCATTTACCATGGGGAACCCACCCAGAGCCTCTGGCATTTTCTCACTCTGTTGGCATCAAAACCAATTTAAGGCAAAATAGGGATATGGAGACTTTTCCATCCTCCTTTGCATCAATTTGTCTTTGTTGGCAATGACAACCATAGGCCTGCCAGCACTTTCAGGGTGACTTCATGCCTCCTGATTGGCATGGCATCACTAGCCCTGGCTGCTTGCTCCTGTTCAGCAGGAGCATCCCTATGGAAGCTGCCTGGGTAATTTCGGACCAGCCACAGCCTTTCTGCCTAACCTACCTTACAGGGTTGCTGTACAGATCACAAAGCAGAAGAGAATGAAGTAAGCTGCTTTGCTCCCCGCTAATGAGAAAGACAGAATTTTGCCTAGGAAGAGGCTGCTGAGAGGGGAGTATATAAAGCTGCCAACTTTAGGTATGGAAATTCCTGGAGATTTGAGGGGTGGAGCCCAGAGAGGGTGAGGTTTGAGGAGGGGTGGGACCTCAGACAGGTACAGTGCCATAGACTTCACCCTCCAAACCAGCCATTTCCTCCTGGGGAACTATTGTTGCCAATCTTGGCCCAGCAGCCATCAGATAATTCTCTTCAACCCCCTGCTGTGCAGCTTACTTTCCCCTAGGGTTGCCAATCTCCAGGTGGGACCTGGAGATCTCCCGCTGTTACAATTGATCTCCAGATGACAGAGATCAGTTCCCCTAGAGAAAATGGCTGCTTTGGAGGGTAGACCCTATGGCATTATACCCTGCTGAGTCCTTCTGCCCCCCCCCAATGCTGCCCCCCACAGGATCCACCCCCCAATTCTCCAGGTATTTCCCTGCTTAGAGCTGGCAAACCTACTTTCCCCTCAGTGCCTGTTGGTAGGCAATCAAGCTTTGTCCTGTTATCTGTTTTGGCCTTTGGGAGAAAACTCATTGGGGCCATTCCTGATAGAGTTGCTAACTCCAGATCGGAAATTCCTGGAGATTTGAGGGATGGAGCCTGAAGAGGATGAGGTTTCAGGAGGGGTGGGACCTCAGACAGGTACAATGCCATAGACTCCACCCTCCAAACCAGCCAGTCCCTCATGAGGATCCATTGTTGCCAATCTCCAGGTGTGGGCTGGAGACTACTCAGAATTACAACTGCTCTGCAAGAGGGAGGGCAGAAGTCAGAGAGGCAGATAATGGTAGGTTGATGGTTAGCTGGGAAGGAGATGGGGTTGCCAACTCCAGGTTGGGAAATTCCTGGGGATTTGAGGGGTGGAGCCTGGAGAGGGTGGGGTTTTAGGAGAGGTTGGACCTCAGGCAGGTAGAATGCCATAGACTCCACCCTCCAAACCAGCCATTTCATCCTGGGTAACAATTGTTGCCAATCTCCAGGTGAGGGCTGGAGATCACTCAAAATTACAACTGTTCTTCAGGTAGCAGAGATCAGTTTCTCTGGAGAAAATGGTGGACTCTGTCATTATACCCTGCTGAGGTCACCATAGCAAATTCACACTGTGTGCCCAAAGCTGGGGCACTCTCCCAGAGCCTCTTTCTAAAGCTCATTGTATTTATTTCCACAATGGACCTTATTCCTAGTGATGATGTTGATGATGATGATGATGATGATGATGATGATGATGGATTTAAGCCCCTCCCTTCCCTCAGAGTGGCTTACAATCTCCTTTCCCTTTCCATCCCCACAACAGACACCCTGTGAGGTAGGATGGGGGCTGAGAGAGCTCTCTCAAAAACTGCTTTTTCCAGAACAGCTCTGAGAGAATGGTGATTGATCTAAGGTCACCCATCTGGCTTCATGTGGAGGTGTGGGGAATCAAACCTGGTTCTCCCAGATTAGAGTCCATGCCCCTAACTACTACATCAAACTGGCTGTCACTTGTGAATGCTCATAAAACACAATGATACAAGGTGAAATAGATAAGCATACCAGTTTTTAGGGATGAGTACGTTAAACAAGAATCTGTAAGAATTTTTTTTCCCCTCCTACATGTTTGTTTTGTCTTTAAAAATAAAAAATAAAAATAAAAAATGAGCATTCATGAACCCTGTAAAAAAACAGGCAATGTATAAAACAAATACAGTAAAGAGGAAATGGTGTGCAGTTGCTAGGTACTAAGAACAGTCCAATGAAAACTGACTTGTACGGACTTCTGGATTTTGGCATCTTGCGGGCACATGCACTCCATCACCGCTCTGATGTGAGTGACCTGCAAATTGTGCTGATGGGGAAGGGTCCGAGTTGATCTTGGGCCCTCTCGACTCCTTATAGGGAAGTCGTAGCCTGGGGCACGTGAGGTGCCTCTCCCAAGGCAGCAGCCAAGGGATTGAGGCTCCTTTTTGCCCCAATAGGTTCCCACGGCACAGAACTAGCAATGGCACCAAGAGGTGCACACTGGACTGAGCACACAAGCAATCCAAAGAAAAATGATCTTCCCTACCTTTTGAAGAAGCATGAATAAAAATGTGAGTTGATCCATGTTCTAGTGAACAATCACCTAAACAATAGGAGCAAAGCCGCACCAAAGCCCCAAACAAGCAGAAAGGGGAGACGAATACCCAATCCCGAAAAGACTGAGTTTAAAGCAGGGACTGAGAAGGCAGCTTGAAGGGAGTAAATATTTGACTGAGTGTGGCATAATCAGCAAGAAAGCGATAAAATCGCAAGCTTTCAGAGATCTTTAAAAACTTTTCTCCTAACATAAACAATGACGCAGCGAGCAGAAAAAATGGTGGCTAAGGGGAAATTTGCAGCAGGAACTGCCAGCTCATCATCTCCAGCTACTAAACTGGAAGTAACCACAGACTTTCCTAAAATGATTGCTGCTGCTTTGCGCCCTCTGCTGGACCAGATGACTAACCTTAATGATAAGTTTGACACACTTCAAAAAGAGTTTAAAGAAATTTCAACAAGAACAGAGAAGATAGCAAAGAAGCTGAAAAAGTTGACATTAAGTCAAAAGAATTTGGACAAAAACTGGAGGTAGTGGAAAAAGAAAACATCTCTGGGCAACAGCAACTGTTTCTTCTTCAAATGGAAAAATCAGCGTATGTCTTGAGACTTCAAGGGATTCCAGAGCAGAAGGGAGAGAATCTAAATGAGATTTTAAGTGAAGAATTGGCTCCTGTGGTGGGCTTACCAGCAGAAGCTCTACAAAACGATATTGACAAACGGAATAACCCTGAAAATTAAAGGAGAACAAATCAAAGTACTAAAAGACATCCCATTTGAGATCAGGAAAAGGAGGAGACAATACAGAGACTTGGCACTGTTTTTACAGGAGAATACCACTCCATACAGATGTGCAATACCTTCAACAGGAAAAAAGAAAAGATTGACTCTGTTTCTAAAGTGAAAAGGTTCTTAGAGCAACAACAGAAAGCGATGGAGGAATTTGAGAAAGTGGAGGATCACAAAGATCCAGAAGCCGAAGAAGATAAAGAGGAGGAAAGTTCTGACAATACCTCGACCAGCTCGGCAGAATCATCTGACCGTGAAGCAGAATTAGGGGTGCTGCCCCTAAACCTCTAAAAACTAAACTGGATTTTGATAAAAAGAAGCTCGGAGGAAAGAAAAAGGCAAAATAGATTAATTTTGATAGCCTGATGTTTATCTTTTATTCATAAACCTAAGCTAAGTTGTCTCACAACAGTGGAACATGATTGTGATTGTTTGCTTTATACTGTTACATAACTAATTCTCACTTTTTACTACGTGGGCAAGAGGGAAGTATCAAAGATTTTTAAACATTTGTATTATGAACCTTGCTACTCTTTTGTTTTAGATTGTATCCACTCCTCAGACCCCGTAGGTTTGTAGTTTAGAGAAGCAAATGATTTTTTTTAAAAAGACTGACTTGTATGTGATTTAAAAAACCCACGTGAGGGAGAACTCAAGTAACATATGCAAATATACTGTCAAGCAAAAGGGGGAAATGGTGTAGAATGTTGATAGAGGAGGGGGCAGAAAAGGAGAAGGAAGCACTGGATAAATACACCATTAAAAAGATGTGGAAACCATCTATAAGCAGTTCAGCTAGGCATGAGGGAAATTGTTCTCGTGACCTCAAAAAAAAAACAATACACCAAGCGCTAGGAATATAGAGCAAAGGCAATGATGTCATGAGAACTGCAAGGTTGCAGTAAGAACAACTCTGAATCATAGGGAGATAAAGGAGGTTAGACTTCTTTCTGATGTCACAACATCACTTTCAGCAAGACCCTTGAAGTGACATCATTGCATTGGGGTGATATTCTAGGACTCGCCCCAAACTCAATGATAAGACCATGGAGTTTGGGGAAAATGCTTGAACGCTGTGCTGATGCAATAATGTCACTTTTGGTCTTGCGCCAGAAATGATGTCATGGTGTTGGACCAATGCCTAGTTGCATGTCACCACCCCCATAAACCTCCTGCCCATAGGCCAGGATCAGGCTGGAAACCCTACATAACAGTGTGAAGAATCAGAACAAAGTTCGAGTCCAGTGGCATCTTTAAGAGCAGCAAAGTTTTAGTTCATGTGCACTATTTGTTTGTGTTTACAATCACTCTCTCTCACCCTCTCTCTTCATAATTTTACTGTGGGGTACCCCTACCAAGGGGCTGCAGTGGCTCAGAGGTTAAGATGCTGAGTTGCAGAACGGAAGGTTAGTAGCTCGGCAGTTCGAGACCCTAGCGCCACGTGACGGAGTGAGCTCCCGTCTCTGGCCCCAGCTCCTGCCAACCTAGCAGTTTGAAAGCAGGAAATTGCAAGTAGATAAATAGGTACCACTTCAGATGGAAGGTAACAGCGTTCTGTGCACCTTGGCATTTAGTCATGCTGGTCACATGACTATGAAGAAGTCTTCAGACAGTGCTGGCTCTTCGGCTTGGAAACAGAGATGAGCACTGCTCCCTAGAGTTGGATTCGACAGGCTTTCGCGCAAGGGAAACCTTTATCTTTACCTTTTACCCCTACCAAGATCCATTCTGGTATATATAGGCTAAGGTTCCTTCCTGGAACCCTTTCAAAGCTAATTTCCTCCTTTTCTGGGTCCAGTTTAGGTAAAACCACCTGGAGGCGGGCATCCGCACTGAACTTTGATTTTGAAGGGGGGAAATCAGACTTTGTTTTCATCCTGATAGTAAAGACAGATAAGCACACCTAAATTCCATACTATTTATCAACTATACCTTATGGATTATATGACAGCAGAATAACTATTAAAAGTTGAGGAAATGCAGCAAGTGAAGGAGAAGATGGCACGTCCAAGATAAGTACCTCCAACCGAGATGAACAAACAGCATAGAAACTTTCTGAAAGATTCGTGAGAAAGTAAAATTAGGAAAAGAACCAAAAAGGTATGTGGACATCAAACTCCAAGAAACATGGATTTTAAAAACCCACAGTGTGATAGAGCTTATTGAATGCATAGCTGAACCACATAACACATCTTTACTTGTCTTTAAAAAAAAAAGGAATAGATCCTTTCAGAATGCTAAGCGCATCCCTCACTTTTTATACGAGCAATTTGATGCGATGCCCAGCATTGCTCTGCCAAATGCTTCAGAAACCGTTCCACCACACTGGAAAGGTTACTGTCTCTTTAGTTTAGTGTCCAATTCCCCCCCAAAAAAATTTCTTTTAATGAGCCTCATTTCTCTCAGTGTTTCCCAAATTATGTTTGTCAACCTGACAGGGCGCTTGGGCAACACTAGACAACATCCAAATATCGGGAAAACATCCGATGACAGAACCAACCGAAATCACAGTGTGTACATATCTATGAGCAGTTAGGTATTTTAGATACCTCAGAAGCAGCTGCATTACAAACGATGTGAGTAGGAATTTCTAAAACTAGTTCAAGAATTGCTATATAAACCTGGCCAATACACAAAACAAATCCACATTCAGAAACAGACAGAGGAGAGATTGCATCCCAGGCACGGAAATGCAGCAAGAGGGATGAGACCCAATCAATATTCCATAAAGTTTTATCACGAACACAACAAGGACTGAGAGGGGCTGTTAACACTCCCCAAGTGGCAGAAAGAGTAACCATTGCTAAAGCACACAGTGGTGTTCTACCCGCACATGGATATATCGCTACGTATCCTGGACAATAAGGGCCAATGCCAGTGAACCAATACCATCAGTAGGCCTGGTCATATGGTGAATCAGGGCAGCACCACCATTTGACATAGTTCAGATCAGGGCTCCCCAACTTTTTTTACACTGTGAGCACTCAGGAGGAAGAAGAAGAGGAGGAGGAGGAGGAGGAGGAGGAGATTGGATTTATACCCTGCCATTCAACAGAAGAGTGAGGATGGCACTTGCTTGTGGGGAATTGGTTTCGGCAGGGCTATTTTGGGGCAGGAACGCACAGGAACGGAGTTCCGGCTGGCTCCCAAGTTGGCCACACCCATCAGGAACTCATTAGCATAACAGGCCACACCCAACAACAGAAACTCATTAGGACTGGCCACATTAGGGGTGTGTGGCCTAACATGCAAAGGAGTTCCTGCTACCAAAAAAGCCCTGGGTTTTGACAACAAACAAGGTAAACAGAATAGGAAGCAGAAGGTGGGTGTGGCTGGATGACCACCCTTCTGGTAACATGGGGGTGTGGTCTAATATGCTAATGAGCTGTGCTGTCAGGGGTGTGGCCTAATATGCTAATGAGTTCCTGCTGGGCTTTTTCTACAAAAAAAGCCCTGGGTTTCGGATTGCTACATGGACGCAGGCAGTGGCAAACCACTTCTGTTCATCTCTTATCTCTAAAAGCAACAACAACAAATGAGTAGGGCTGTTAAATTCCAGGTGGTGGCAGGGATCTATTTCCCTGGAGAAAATGACCACTTTGGAAGATGGACTCTATGGCAATATAACCCCATTGAAGTCCCACCCTTCCCCAAATCCTGCCCTCCTCAGACTCCACCCCCAAAATCTCCAGGTATTTCCCAACCCAGAGATGGCAACCCCTACCCATGAGGGGTCACTGTAAATTGGCTGCGACTTGGTAGCACTTTCCTCCACCATCCCTTCTCGTTCTAGCACTCATCTGGCAATTGGCATCCATAGAACAGTAGCTAACACAACACAGTCTTCAAGATGAGCACAGATGTAATCTCACCTTGGGGGTAAACCAGTGGCTTGACTCTGACGGTGACCCCGATCCACACACTACAAAGTACATAGCCAACATCAGTTGTGGATCCTCCTCAGTTCCCCTCAGGCCCCTCCCTCCCTCCCCAAGCCCTGCCCTCTCTTGGGTCCACCCCCAAAGTCTCCAGGTAATTTCCAACACACTCCTGGAAACACTAAGGAGAACCCAGAACTCATGTCTATTACACAGGGTGGGGATCCCAACCCAGTCCATGTATTCTGGAAAGCTATTCTTTCTTGAGATTCTCAAGAAAGGAGAGTTTTAGGGAATAAAACTAAGGCCTAAACCATATGCTTCTGCACTGGAGAAAGCTGCAGGGTCATTCCCAGTTTACTTCATTGAGAACAGCTACTTGAACATGGACAAGATTCCCACACCTAAAGTTTGGGAGGTGTTTCTCTGATGCAACGCATTTGGATGTCTCAAATGAAAGCCTTCTAACCTTAACTCCATTCAGTTACCTTGTGATTCACCTATTAAGGGTAAAGAAAGAAAAACAAAGGAAGCTCTTGATTTAAGAGCTGTGCCCAATTGTGTTGTACTGGGAAGTTCTTCAGAGAACTTTATGTGCAGGCTCACAATTTTCCAGGTGAACTCTTAGGGACTTGCCATAAAAAGAAAACTTAATGGAACTGAAACAGAATTTTTTTTCCCCCATGAATTCCCCAAAGCCTTTTCTTCTGTTTCTACCACACGGAGAGTGCAGACACATGTAACATTGTAAGAGTGATTGATGGGGTCAGAACATACATTCGCTGCACCTGGGGGCAGAACTACCCATTAGGTATATTTCAGTGTTGCTGGGTCTTTATTTTGGTGCTCTTGGAATAAAATGCAGCTGCTGAAGCTGCAGTTTGAAAGCCAAGAACAGCATGGACCTAATTCCTTTCCCTTGGGGCATTTTATCATGGAAAACCCATGCTGCTTCCTCCCCTACTGGGCAAAAAAGAATAGGGATATAGCCACCGAAACAGAGCTAGAAAAAATGGGTGTTTTCCTCCTATGAAAAAAAGTGAAGTTGTTGGAGGGGTGTGGTGAAAGTGTTTCTAAACAATAGATCCAGATGGATTGGAGAAAACAGCAAGAGTCCAGTAGCACCTTAAAGGCTAAACACACTAAATAACCCACTTTCAGTCCACTTTCAATGAACTTTCCCACTAGGGGCGTGCAAAAAAAAAAAAATTCTGCCCGATTCGGTTCGGCTGAATCAGGCCGAATCTGATTTGGCTGGCCGAATGGCCTCCCAATTCCACTTTCGGCTATTTAAGCCGATTTGGGGCTCATTCGGCCAGCCGAATCAGATTCGGCCAGGTACCCCCAGGCAAGTCAGTTAACTGCCTTCCCTCCAAGGGTCGGCTTGCCCAGGTGCCCTGCAGCCATGTGGCACCTGGGCAAGCCAAGGGAAAGCTTGCCTGGGCTCCCCGAAATGAGGGAAGCATGCCGCCTCTGCAGTGCGACTGGGGGTTTAAAGATTAAATCCCTCCCCCCAGTCGTGCCACAGAGGTGGCACACTCCCTTCATTATTTTACGTTCCTTCCAGAGCCCCCCTGCCCTCTCTTGGCTCTCCTGCCTTGGCGAGTGAGCCAGGAAGGGCCGGGGGGAGAGTGGGGAGACATTTAAATGCTTCCCTGTGCTTTCCCTGGAGCCGAGGCTGCTTTTTGGACAGTAGCCGAACCGCTGTTGAATTTCAGCAGCAGCTTTTGGCCACAGGCCAAATCAGATTAGAGAATCTGATTCAGCCCGTGGCTGCCCGAAAGGGGGCCAAATAGCCCTTTTCCAGGTGTGCATTTGCACATCCCTATTTCCAACTGGATTTTACTGTGTGAACAGGCAAAATCCAGGCTGATTCTGCATTGGTTTTTCCCTCCATTGTTTTATGAAACCCACATTGGAACAGAAATTCCCCTCTGCATTGCATGCTGGTTTCACTTCCTTTGATTATCGGGTTTTATGACGGCTTTCACACTCCATGCCCCTTTCGAGTTCTTTGATGGCCAGGGCTTTTTGTACCTTCTGCATAGATTTATGGCTGTTTTATGGCCATTCACAGGTGACTTTGCAGTCGCCCCGAGGTATTTGAATGTGGTTTTGAGCTGCACTTTGTCCTCCCAGTTGAGAAAAACTTGGAGCAAATGCTAGATGCAGGATGGTCCCCGGTTGAAAAGTGCATTGAAAGTGGATTATTTAGTTTGTGTGATTGCAGCCAAAAGCTAACAAAATTTGTGGCAGGGTGGGAGTTTTTGTGAGCCACTGCTCATTTCTTCAGATACCTGAAGAAGTAAGATATCTGAAGAAGTGAGCAATGACGCACAAAAGCTCATACCCTGCCACAAATGTTGTTAGTCTTTAAGGTGGACTCATGCTTTTTTCTATTTCTAAACGATCGTTTATCTGGATTGATTCACACTCCCTTGTAAATTATTTTCATTTATACCCACCTTTCTCTCCTAAGGGGACCTAAAGCAGCTTATATTGTTCTCCCAAATGCACTATTTCTTTCCATGCAAATCCTGTGAGAGTTTAATTGCTCTCCTGATAACCCCCTTTCTTGTAGCCTTCCCTGAACATTCAGATGATTGTCACCTACTTAATCTCCTGTCTTGAGTATGAAATTCAAACCACTTTGGCTGTTGTTGAATATACTTCAGCTGCTCTTAAAATACAGCAAACCATCACCATTAGTCCAGTGTTTAGGATAATCAAGAAGCAAGCCTGTTGGCTTGTATTTTAATTTATCCTGTTTTATCCTGTGTAGTGGATAAGCGTGTGGACTCTAGTCTGGGAGAACCAGGTTTGGTTCCCCACTCCTCCACATGCAGCTGCTGGATGACCCTGGGCAAGCCATAATTCTGTCAGAGCTGTTCTCTCAAGGACCATTCTGGAAAGAGCTCTCTCAGCCCCACCTACCTCACAGGCTGTCTGTTGTGGGAAGGGGAAGGGAAAGGAGTTTGTTAGCTGCTCTGAGACTCCGAGTGAAGGGCGGGGTATAAATCCAATCTCTTCTTCTTCTTTTTAAAATGTGTGCGTTTTTCTTTTAAATAGTATTTTGTCCCTTTATTTTTTAACGTTTTTATTGTTTTTGTCTATGGACGCAGTTCTTTCCAGATTTTGTCCTTTGTTTCTGCAACTGATTAAGCCATCAGGGTCCCCCCCCGCCAAAAAAGTGCTTTGCTCTGTCTAGTAGTCCCAGAGGGAGCGCAACTCGCATGGAAAGGGGTGGGGGGACCCAAAGCAATAGGGACAAGAGACTGGCAAAAATGACAGTGTGACATAGGCCACAATGGGATCGGTGTAGGGTTGTTCTCAAATACTGTCCAGAAACTGCAGCCCTTTCAAAATGCTGTGGGTGGGAACAAAGCAGGGAAGAAAATTTAGATGGGTGGTTAAAAAACCCAAAAAACCCAGACATTTGACTTCTCATATGCTTCCAGGCACAATTTAAGGCATTGATTCTGATCTTGAAAGACCTTCAGTAGCACCTCCTCCTGCCATGAACATCTCCATTGGCACAACCGTGACCCGGGGTCTGGGCGGCACCACCTGTGGATGGGAGTGTGGCATCTGCTCGGAGCAGGGACTTCTCAACATTTGCCTCTCCCCAAATATTAAACTGGGGCTCCCCACCCCCTGAGGCTGGTCTACTCTCTTCTTCCAGGATGAAGGCTTTAGGGATGCCAACTCCAGGATAGGAAATTCCTGGAGGTTTGGGGGTGGACCCTGGGGAAGACAGGGTTTGGAGAAGGGAGGGACTTCTGCAAGGTTTAATGGAGAGTTGCCGACTCCAGGTTTGGAGAGTTGAGGACGGAGCCTAGGAGGGCGGGGCCTTGGTAGGATACAATGCCATAAAGTCCACCTTCCAAAGTGGCCATTTTTTCCCCCGGGGAACTGATCTCCGTAGGCTGGAGATCAGTTGTAATCCTGTGAGAGCTCCAGTCCCTACTGATCTCCGTGGGCTGCAGATTATTTGTAATTTTGGGAGATTTTCAGTCCCCACCTGGAGGCTGGCAACTTTATAATACCACCTTCCAAAGCAGCCATTTTCTCCAGAGGGACTGATCTGTGTCATCTGGGGATCAACTGTAATTCCAGGAGATCTCCAGCCCTCACCCGGAGGCCGGCATTCTTAGTATTGTTATTGTGTGAACTTTGGGGGGTCTAGGCTGTCAGTGGCCAGTTTTGTGCTACAACCTGATATTGTGTTTGGGACTGGGTTTTAGGACGCTTAGATGACATTTTGGTATCCTTTTCAATTTGTCTGATATTGCAGTATCTTGCAGTGCCAACCTCCAGGTGGTACCTGGAGATCTTCTGCTATTACAACTGATCTCAAGATGACACCGCTCAGTCCCTCTGGGGACAATGGCTGCTTTGGAAGGTGGGATTACAGAGTTGCCATCTTCCAGGTGGGGACTGGAGATCTCCCAAAAACCACAACTAATCTCCAGCCCACGGAGATCAGTTCCCCTAGGGGACAATGGCTACTCTGGAGGGTGGGGTCCATGGCATTAAGCTAGATGGCCATCCTGGGGGCTGAGATCTCCTGGAATTACAACCAATCTCTAGTCTTTAAATTTTAAACGGAGACTGCCACCAGCCAAAAATGCCACAGTATTTTTCTATGGCATTATACCTGTCAGGCTCCTTAGTCAGGTCACACAACGCAGGGCTTCAATAGAAGAATCTGTTTATTGGTGAATCATAACTAAAGACACGTGTACAGCTTGTGTCAGGAATGCCCGGGAACAGCGGGGCTCCCTAAATTATAATGAAATCAAACAACCCCCTAAATGAGCTGAAGCCAATGAGTATAGTTCACGCACGCAGGCAATGTGGGCAAAACTATCTAAAAGCCGTTGATTCCCAGCAGAGGAGTTCTGAAGCTGGAGACACTACAAGGTCAGGAAGATGATAACATACAGACAGTAGAATAGTGATGGTCAGAGGCTGGTACTGAGAATACTCCCCTCGCATTCCATGCCCATCACAGGGCTACCTGACATCACCCTGCTGAGATCCCTGCCCCGCCCCAAGCCCTGCCCTCCCCAGGCTCCCCCCACACACAAAATCTCCAGATATTTCCCAAACTAGAGCTGGCATCCCTAGCTCCAACCCTCTTTAATGCCATTCAAGTTTGTCTGGCTGTTTTCAGATTTTCCCTTCTTGTGTATGACTTTGAAAGCCCCTGCAGGGTGTGCGTCGATATGTATACATGCGTATTATGAGAGTAAATAAGGAAATGGCCTGCCTCTTTCTCCCAGCACCACAGGGTAAATCATTTCTGGAACTGAGAGCAATTGCCTAGTGCTGGGGTTTGGCCTGGACACGAACTGTTCAGAAAAGGAAGTTTTCAATCAAACAGGGCAGAGGGCGCACGTAAATTCCCCCTTTGGATCCAAGGCCAAGATTATGCCTTGATGAATGGAAAGAGAAAATGAAAGAAGCAAAATGATTCAGCTCTTTACAGTACACTTTACTTTTCATTTTCTACACCGCTTCCACATACAGTAATTGCATTTCCTTGAATGTTCGTGCTCTGAGTTTTTGAAGGCTGACACGTCACACTGTTCCAGTCTCTCGCTTGATGAATTGTCTCCGCGTCAGATCTTTGGCTACTGAGTCTCATTTGAGAGAGAGAGAAAAGATTAATTAAATGGTTTTTTTCAGGGTCAGAATAACATTCTATCAGAGCACCAAAATGCGAACATGAAATGTTTTGGAGTCTTATTGTTTAAGTAATTTCATGAGAACAATATCTAATAACAACGAAACATTATTATCCAGAAAGAATGCTATCAATTGAAATGTAAAGTTGCAGAATTACTTTCCCCTCTTTATGGATTCAGTTCAAGCACTTCAACAGTGTTACAGGATGGGCATAAATGTGTCTATCATGTGATTCTGTTGGACAAAATCAGAGAGGTGATCAGAATACAACTAAACAGGTTTTAAGGGTTATACTTAGGGTTGTACCCTAACCTGGATACCCCAGGTTAGCCTGATCTTGTCAGATCTCAGAAGTGAAGCAGTGTCAGTCCCAGCTAGTATTTGGATGAGGGACCACCAAGGAATACCAGGGTTGTGACATGGAGGCAGGCAATGGAAAACCACCTCTGAACGTCTCATGCCTTGAAAAACTTACAGTGTTACCATAAGTCAGCTGTGACTTGGAGGCACTTTCTACCACCATCATATTTCTCTTCTACATGCTGTGTGGTTGCAGGGAACCCAAGTTGGATCTGGGTTGGGTCTTTCAAAAAGCAAATGTCTAGTCTGACCCCAGGGCAGCTTCAGAGGGTGAAGTCTATGGCAACACATCCCTGCTGAACTCCCTTCCCTCTGTCACGGGCTGAGGTGCCAGTCAAAGGGAGTCCAGAACAGGCCAAGGCCAGGAGCCCTTAAGACAGTGCAAAGTCCAAAAAGCCAGAAACACAGAGCCAAGTCCAAATCACTAACCAGAAGCATAGTCCAAAGCCAAGCCAGGGCCAGGAACACAGAGCCAAGTCCAAAGCCAGGGGGTCCAAAGGTCTAGGTGCAAGAACCAGAGTAGATGCTAGCAGCATGAAACTGACTTGTTATTTCCACAAAGAGTACTGCCCAGAGTGTGGAGTTAAATGCTGCTACCAATTAGCTGTTAGAACTCTGGGCTGGCTGAGCATCTCCCTTGTAGCCTGGCCTCTCTTCGCCTGCTTGCTAAGTTTTGCTGAAGTTGCTCCCTTGAACAGGTCACACGTGGGGGTGAGTCAGGAGGACTTTCAGCTTGCAGTTCTTCCTTCCCATCTGGGCCAAGTGTGAAGACTGCTGTTATAGGCACTTGCCAGCTCTCCTCCTCTGCTGCTTCAGAGGGGCCAGCTGTGGTTTCTGCAGGCTCCATCAGCTCATCCTCATCCATGCCCATGACACCCTCCTCTGCTTTCCCCAAAATCTGCCCAAAATCTCCAGGAAATCCCCAACACAGAGTTGGCAACCCTAAAGCCTCAACACATGAAGATCCATCAGAATTTGGGGGAAGGGCAGAAAGAGTGCAAGAAGTTGGACTGAGAGGAGAGAGGATGGAAGTGATTTCAGCTGCCCCAACCAATTCTCCTGCAGCCTTAGAGTTTGCAAAGGGAAGCAAGAGAGATCATCCAGGACAATGGCCTAGATTTGCTTCAAGGGGTCCTGGAATATTTCCCCTAAGATTTGGAATTAGTGCATATCTATGGTGATTTAACTTACCCAATTTGTCCACTTAATAAGCCTCCCCATCCTCAAATTTCTGACTGGTTACCAAGCCATGTGAAAATTCTCCTCAGCATTTCTCAGGCCATTACGCATGATCAAATTCCAAGTGGTTACATGTACCTGGATTTTAAAAATGCCACTTGTTAAATGGTCACTTGTATTTATTAGCTGTTCAATGTGCGCTAAGCTAAAGTGGTACCACTGTTTTTTGCAAAAGAAACAATCTCTCCTTATATATCATTGTCACCACCGCCGGCTCATCTTTGCCCAACCCCGCCCCCTCTAAGGCCGCTTGGAGGCCTCCGGGAGGGGAGGGTGCCATGGTGCAGACCACTGTGCTCCTCCCCCACACTGTCTTCCTAGCGCCTGTTGCCTGTCTCTCTGCAATGGGACTTATCACTAGTTCTTAATAAAGAAAACACCAGAAAGCTGCTTAAAATTACTACCTTAGAATAGTAGCAAGTTTACTGAACGTTTGTACAAAAACTGGACCCAAACAAGATCAAACAACTTTTTAAATTCTTTGCTCATATTTGATGTACAGTGCAGCTCTTTATCTTCCTGTAATTTTAATACAACATTTGTCGCTTGTAATGGGATTGCTATTAGTGTAATTTCTGAGGTAACGTGGCCTGGTCAAGTGAACTTTTCCTGGTTTGGATTGTGAATCTATAAATTACTTACTTTAACTGCGATGGAGGACTCTGAAGTGTTGCCTCAATGAAGAACAGAATTCTGGACGGAGGAAAATTGCCCAACAGCCAGGATTCCTCCCACAGAGGTCAGTAGAAGTCAAACAACATTTGCTGAATAATGAGGTCACATCGCTAGAGATCTGATTATTCCTTAAAAACAGGTTCCATCTGTGGGTGAGCTGAGGATTCTGCCGATCAGGAAGGAATTAAGGGTTACAGGGAAGGGTAAGCACTTGTAAGTATCTCATGTATTAGTCAACCAGTAAGTTGACTTTAAAAAGTACTTAGAAGACCAAAGGTGGGGGTGGAGGGATGGTATTGCTTTGCATTTGCCATAGAGATGTCCTCAGTTTTGGCTGGAAGGGCATGAGTATAGTTAATAGCATGTGCAGAAGGGCATCATTTTATGTGTCCAATCGTTAAAACTGCATTCCAGCAGGTAAATAGTATTGGGATCTGAAAGGCCAGTAGGAGTTAGAATTAGCCAAGCCTTTGGAGGGTATTTTTACTGTTGACCACTAGACCTTGTTATCTGCCCACCAATTTATGCTCTGAATCGATCCTGTAATATTTCTGGTTCCACAAATAATGATTATCAGGGCTTTTCCAGGTGGTTTTTTTCCCCATCGGTTCTTGCCCGATACTGCTTCAGTTTATCCCAGTTTCCGCATATACATTCAGGGCCGGCTCCAGGTGTCTGGGCGCCCTAGGCAGGACAGCCTGGGGCGCCCCCACTGGGGATGCCAACCTCCTGGTGAGGCCTGGAGACTGGGGGGGGGCAGAGGCGGAGAGCTGGCTTTCCTGGGGGCTCCGCAGCTGCGGGGCCCCCAGGAAAGCCAGGGAAGGGGGCAGGGGTCTAGCCACTGCCCCCTCCCTCCCAGCGCCAACTTTCCTGGGGTCTCCGCGGCTGTGGGATCCCTGGGAAAGCTGGGAAGGGGGCGTGGGGGTCTAGCTGCCGCCCCCTCCCTCCCAGAGCCAGCTTTCCCAAGGGCTCCATGGCTGCAGGGTCCCCGGGAAATCTGGGAAGGGGGCGTGGGGGTCTAGCCGCCGCCCCCTCCCTCCCAGAGCCAGCTTTCCCGAGGGCTCCGTGGCTGCGGGGTCCCCGGGAAATCTGGGAAGGGGGCGTGGGGTCTAGCGGCGGCAGTGGCAGCAGGTGCCCGGTTAGGGCTGCAGGGCGGCGCTTTTGGGGGGGAGTGGGGTGCCATTGGTGCCCCTGAGGCCGGCGGTGCCCTAGGTGAGCGCCTAGTTCACCCAATGGGCAATCCGGCCCTGTATACATTTTTGTTGAGAGTGCTGGCAGGCCTAGGGTTGCCAACAAAGACAGATTGATGCAAAGGAGGATGGAAAAGTCTCCATCTCTCTATTTTGCCTTAAATTGGTTTTGATGCCAGCAGAGTGAGAAAATGCCAGAGGCTCTGGATGGGTGCCCCATGGTAGATGGACCAAACAATTCCTAAAGATTTTCCAAAACACTACTCTGTCAGTAATTCATTTTCTATACTCACAGCGTCCCCTGCCAGAATGCAACACATCCCCAGCACTTTGAATTAGCACCAGAGCTTTAAGAGCTGTCTAGCTGTCACCTGGAGATTGGCAACAGCTGGTTTGGAGGGTGGGGACTATGGCATTGAATCTGTCTGAGGTCCCCCTCTTCCTCCTCCTCAGACCCCACCCTCAGCAGCCTTCATCCCTGAAATATTCTGGAAATTTCCAACCTGAAGCTGGCAACCCTATGTCCTTTCCAGGCAACCATCAGTCTACCTTTATCTGCCTATCTTCAGGTTTACATTTCCCCCCACCCCGCAGCTTCTGCCTAGGGAAAGCAGCTGCCATCATTCTCTTCTCACCCGTATGAGCCGCACAACAACCCTGTGAGGTATGTTGGTAGAAAGTCTGTGAATGGTCCATAATCCCCCAGGCAGCTTTTATAACATGAACGTGGGACCTGCAACACCATCCTCTGAAGAGTTCTCAGGCACATATCTGTGGCAGTAATGGGGTGACTGTTGGCACCTCTTCCTATCATTTTTTGCCTTGTGGTATTCTGCTTGTGGTGTGATCTGTCTTTTTTGTGGTGTGGCATGGTTTGTTTGGGTTTGTTTCTTTTGAAGGGGAAGTGATGTGTTGTGGGTGAGGACATATTTTACCTCAGAAAACACCAGGTAGCATATGCAACTGACAGTTCCAACTGTCTCGTGGGGGGGGAGTCTGAGGTGCAGAATGGTGTAGAGTCCAATTAGCTTCCATATGCAAATGACCTTGAAACATTGACCCAATCAGAGAAGAGTGGCCTAGGCTGCAGTGGGTGGGAGAGAACTCAGGCAATGCAGCTAGTGGATAGGGACAGCGTCTGAGTGACACATTAGAGAGCCAACTGATTTTGACAAGCATAGAATGTTGCCATGAGAAAATGCTTTTATATATGGACAGGATGTTATCACTCTGCACCTTAGATTCCTCAGCTTCTACACATAACCGAAACCATTCCAGCCCTGTTCTCTATCTTTATCGCCTGCCCCAGAAATCAAGATCTGGGAAATAAAATCTACTTCCATCCTATCCAATTTTCCATGCATTCATATTGGAGAGATGATAAAATCATTACTTCTGCAGGGAGACATTATAAAATCATTACTCCATTCAGATAAGAGTATCTGTCTGCAAAATATTATAGAGCTTGAGAAGACTCAGTACCAGACAAATCCACCTGGACATATGTCAAGTGAAGGTTGCTCAGTCTGCTATGGATCTTTATCCTTCCAAATGATATAAGGTAAAGGTAAAGTTTTCCCTTGCTTGAAAGCCAGTCAAATCCGACTCTAAGGGGCAGTGCTTATCTCTGTTTCCAAGCCAAAGAGCCAGTGCTGTCCAAAGACTTTTCCGTGATCATGTGGCTGGTGTGACTAAACACTGAGGCACATGGAATGCTGTTACCTTTCCACCAAAGTGGTACCTATTGATAAGAGCTGTTTTAATTGGTTTTAGCTGTTGAATCTTGACATATACCTCTTTTGTTAGCTGCCCTGAGCCCGTTTGGGGAGGGCGGGATATAAATTTAATAAATAAATATTTATCTACTTCCAATTCCTTGCTTTCAAACTGCTAGGTTGGCAGGAGCTGGGGCCAGAGACAGGAGCTCACTTCATCATGCAGCACTAGGGTCTTGAACTGCCAAACTACAGACCTTCCAGTCTGCAGCTCAGTGTCTTAACCTCTGAGTCACCACGGCCAAATGATATACATAGTCACAATATCAAGACCATCATGGTGTGTGTGTGTGTGTCTCCTTGGAGAAGACATGTTTGCTTCTCTCCCAACCCCGAAACATCTTGCTTTTTCCAGCTGAGCATTGAACATATGTACTTCCTCAGGGGAGGGAAACAGAACCCATGCAGCAACTGAGAAACCACTGGACTGGATGGCCTGTTTGTGTTTTGCCCTCCATGGGTAAGATGTGGCTATATTTGAAGGGTCCCCAATATATTGCCCGTGGGCACCTTGGCACCCACCAGGACCTTTCTGGGTGCCCAACAAGTGTTTTTACAAAGTGGGTGGGGCCAGGTGGGGCTTTTGCCCAGTAGTGCTTCTAATTGGCTATTGGAGATGTGATTGACAGTGCAGATTAAAATAACATTGTTTCAGTGTCAGCAGCCTCACGATAGTGTTGGTTTTATTACCTCTTTCCCAGTGTATTTTTAAGCCATTTTATGGTTGCATGCACCACCCTGTGTCAGAGTTCCAACCCAGATGTGCTCCCATGCACCACTGCATGTTTGCTAGTATGCATGCTTCTATAAATATGAATCTTGTCCATTTTGAGGCTCACAGTCCGATACAAGTAAACTATTTCATACCTGGCTTTTCAACAAGAAAGCAGTGAAATATTGTATCTTTCTGAGTAGATAAACTGATCAAGTTCTGTAACAATTACAAAATTGTTGGGGAGAATTGAGGGGAGAATTATGGGGCATAATGCCTTGCTACTCACCCTGAAAGGAGTCGAATGAGAAGAAAAAGTATCAAGAGATTATTAAATCCCACCCCCCCACATTTTTTGTTTTAAGAAGGTAATGAAGCTAAGATGATTTCAATAACAGCTGGAGAAATTGTGGATGAGGATCGGAAAACCACCTTAACAGTTGTTTAAAATTCCAGCTGTGGTGATTGTGTGTAAGAGGGTTGCATTTTGATATTTTCAAGACCCTTGAGTCAGAAGAGCAATAAGATAAGAAGAATGGTAATACCTGGAGAAAGTGGGCAAAATCATCAGAGATTTTAGAATTTTGAACCCAATTTGTGGGTGGCTCACTGATAGAGGTACTGCCTCCAAAATTTCTCAGAAGAGTTCCCCTCATCTCTAAAAAACTGCAAATCCAAGCATAAAAATCTGCCTGTATAACTAGCAAGTAAACCCATGATTAAACTACCACCAGCCTCATAAACAGAGCTGATCCATCTGGTATAATGCACCATATGCCAGTCCTGGAAAAGGGATCTGTCCGAGATTAAACCTTCTGAACACTTAGGAAACATTTTATCAGATAATGGCACTCCATCTACAGCAACAACAAAAAGATGACACTACTTTGATACCTACTGTATGAAATTGACATTGAAGTACTTCTGGACAGATTGCCTTGGATTCTATAAAAGTATGTTCATGAGCAACGGGGTGCTACTGAAAACGCAAAAAAGAAAAACATTCTCTCGGTTTCCCTCCCCACATGATTTGTAACTGTGGCTACCATTTATGGATCATACAAGCCCCTTGTCCAACGTGAGGAGCTCTGTCCAGTTGGAAGAAGGTTTCCTCACATAATGGAAGAGAGTCATACATGTACAGATCACAGGCTGAGTTCAGACCGGCAGTTTGCCCCGAGATATACACGTTCCAGCAACATTTCGCAACTGGATTAAAGGGGGTGTTCACACAGGCATATCTGTCTGGCGTTCCCCACCCATAGCCAACCCATCATGTACCACTCTACTCCCACGTTTAAAAGATACCTGGTGAAAGTGGTAGCCAATCTGGGAGAGCGCCTTTATCCCACTTCATTCTGCTTCTGGGAAGTGTGAACGCTAACCCCCAAAAGCCGGGAGTGAGGAAAAAGCTGCTTACAGGCCCGCCTCCACCAAGGGCGGGCCAGCAGTCTGAACGCTCCCTCGCACCTCCTCCCCGGTATGCTCTGGTATCAGTCTGAACAGTGTGACTGGAAAACCCGGAACAGTTTGTTCCGGGGCTTTTTTACCACGACTCGCTCCCGCTGCAAACTGCCAGTCTGAACTCAGCCACAGAGACCTAGAACCAGTTTATAAGCTACTCCGTGCAAAGGACCACAGCACATATTGAGATTGCATGTAGGAACAGGAGCAATTAAAAGCTCGTTACCATGTGGTGGTGGAAAGTGCCAAATTACAGCAACCCCACAGGGCTTTCAAGGCACGGGGCCTCCAGAGGTGCTTCACCATTGCCTGCCTCTGCACAGCAACTGTGGTCTTCCTTGGAGGTCTCTCATCCAAGCACAAACCAGGGCTGACCCCGCTTAGTTTCTCAGATCTGATGGTGATGTTTCGCCATTGCCTGTCTCTGCACAGCAACCCCAGTCTTCCTTGGAGGCCTCCCTGCTTAGCTTTCCAGATCTGACAAGATCAGGCCAGCCTGGGACATCCAGGTCGGCCTATTACTTTGTGGCGAAATTCTAAGGTCAACAGCATTCCAAACGGGAACATGAAAAACCAGTGTGTGGTTCCTATGCACGCTTGAAGTTGGTACCTTAAAAAAACCCCTTAAAATTAAGAATCACAATGTTGGACTGCTTTAATTAAATGCAGTCCTAAATGAGAAGAAGAAGAGGAGGAGGAGGTTGGATTTATACCCCACCCTTCACTACCCAAAGGTGTCTCGGAGCAGCTTACTAACTCCCTTCCTTTCCCCTCCCCACAACAGACACCCTGTGAGGGAGGTGGGGCTGAGAGAGCTCTGACAGAAACTGCTCTTTTTCAAGGACGGCTCTTGTCAGAACTACAGCTTGCCCAAGGTCATCCAGCCAGGTGCAAGTGGAGGAGTGGGGAATCAAACCCGGTTCTCCCAGATTAGAGTCCGTGCACTTAACCACTACACCAAATGAAATGGGTTTCAGCTGCCTCTTAGAGATCGAAAGTGAGGAGGGGCCAGGCACTTCTCCCTGGGGAAGTTGCTCCATAAACACGGGGCTGCCGTCTCTCATGTACCCATCAGATGAGCTTCTTTGACTGATGAACACTCAGGAGGGGCTCTCCCTGTGATCTTAGTTCCCGGGCAGGAACATATGAGAGAAGATGGTCCTCCAGATAGCTCAGTCCCAAGCCATATAGGGCTTTAACCTTCAAAACCAACGCCTTGACTGGGCTCAGGAGTGAATCAGTAGCCAGCATAATTGCTGTGGTATTGGGGTCACATGCTCCCCATAGCTGCCCCTGACCAGAAGTCTGGCCACAGCATTCTGCACTAGCTGCAGTTTCCACACACACTGCTATAGTCATACTGTTGCCTGGGAATCATAGTTCAACCCAGCAACCCATTTGTTTGCTTCATTAATACACAGGTGCCAAATCAGCACATGCACTGTAACACAGACCAGTTCCCCACAAGCAGCTGTGCCACCCTCACTCTTCCCTTTGCTCCAGTTGCATTGGTCAATTTCACACTATTTGCTGTATGGCCGCATTATGACCCGCATCTCCCTCCGGTTTCCCCCATGTCTTCTTGATCCTTGTTTGTTTGTTTGTTTGTTTGTTTGTTTGTTTGTTTGTTTTGAGATCAAGAAGACGTGGGGGACATCAGGGGAAATGCAGGTCAAAATGTGGCTGTGCAGCGAATAGTGTGAAATTGACCAATGCAACCGAGGCAAAAGGAAGAGCAAAGGTGGCACAGCTGCTTGTGGGGAATCAGTTACAGTCTGTTTTAAATGATGCAAGACCTTCCCTGGATACAAGCAGGTATCAGCAGTGGCAACAATGCTGTTTTTCTATTTGTGCCAAGCCCGCCAACTATCTCCATATCTGTCCCTTTCTGACCTAGCCATGGTGATTCATGCCACAGTCACTTCCTACCTAGACTATTGTAATTTGTTCTCCATAGGGCTGCTCCTGAAGCTGCTCCAGAAACTACAGGCAGTCCAGAATGCAGCAGCAAGATTGCTGACAGGTTTTCCTTGGAGATATAACATCTGTTCTGATTGAGTTCCAGATCAAATTCAAAGTGCTGGTACTACCTTTAAAGCCCTAAACAGTCTGGGATCTTCATACCTTTCAATGGCCCCATCCTCCAGACCTCAGTTAAGAGTTCTGCCTGCATCAATGGAATCAGCACCAAAGAGACCTTCCTCCTCACTCCCATGAGTTTTTTTTTTTTTTGTAAAACTCTCTTAAAAAGAGAGAATTTTATTCTTTTTATAAGAAACAGGAAGGGTAGACAGGTGGAGAAAGAAAAAGATGGAGTGAAATTTTTCCTGTTAGTGAGTGTTAGTTTAGGTTAAAAAACCAATACCAGTTTTGGCATCTATCGTGGTTAGAAGATCTTCTTTTTAACTATTACGAAGTCCAAAATCACTCTGTTAATGCAGTTAGTAAAGTCCATTGGGGTTAGTAATTAAACAGCTCCTTCCAGATGTTACACGAACAGTCCTCAAAATCTCTTCTTTTTAAATCTCTTCCAGTTATGGATTGAGTCCATTTTAACTTTGAAGTCTTCCGTGCCATCACCACTTTCCCCTGGGCTGCTGTCTTCTTCGCTTGTCCCAGTTTGGAATACTGCATCTTCCTCTCTGCTGGCGTGTCTCTTCAGAAGTTTCTGCATTTTAAAGATGAAATCCTTCTTCTTTCTTTTCTCTTTTTCCTTAAACTTCTGGCTTTCAGGCTTCCTGGGCTCCACAAACTCTTCAGATGAAATTAGATCTCCAGTTTGTCGCTTGTTATGCTCAACATCCCCTTCTACTGGCAGAGTATTCTCTTTTATAAAAGCGGAATAGGCTTTGGGAGCCTCATCCACCTCTTCTTTTAATTTTATCGCTTCACTGCCAGTTAGGGGTGCCAAGACATTTGTCAAGGTAAATCCGAGATCTTCTTTCTCTTCTTCTTTAACGCCCTGGAAACCTAGAATCAAATTCGATTTCTGTTCAATCTCAATCATCTTTCTAGTTGTTTCCAAAATCTGGTTCTGTCGACTGATGAGAACACTATCCATTTTAGACAAAGTTTCGTTGATTTTGCGCACTTGTTCCAGCAGGGGGCACAGCATCTCCTTTTCCTGTTGATTGACAGCAAGCTCTGGGGGTGGGCTATCTGGACCGGAAGTCCCTCCTCTCTTCTCTTCCGGTATCTGCAGGACTTTTTCCAGTATCGACATTTTGTTTTTTTGTTTACTTTTAAAAAGTTCGTGCCGCATCCCCCAGGAAGCTAAGATGATCAAAATCTTCCATGCAACCCCAACGGTACTTTCACCAACACTTTTTCTTCTCTCAGCCCCCCTTCGCGCTCCCTTTGTGGATCTTGCTTCTCAAAGGGGGTGGGAACTCCTCCCTCCTCCCAACGCTTATACGCATGCAGGGGGGCTCCGATTTACGCTTCAAAATAGATCTCCAACTCACGATTCGATGCAACTTCTTCTTTTTAATTTAAGCCATAACGCTGTTTTCACTCCTGGAATTCGGTGGTGCCGCTAAGTCCCATTACGGGCACGCCGCAGCGGGGCCGATTGGGGCGGGGAGAAAGCCTCAATTTCCCGGCTGTCTGCCGGCAAAGAGGCTACTCCCCAAGCGCCCCCGGTTCGGAGCCTTTACCTAAGGCTCACTAGGGTCTTTCGCTCATGCGAAGACCCCCCCTAACTGCGCGTGGGCTAACCGCCTCCGGGAGCGTCCCGAGAAGCGGCCGCCATTCGCGACACCGAAACCGAAACCCTCACTCCCATGAGTTTTATTGGTTCTCTTTCTCTATCCACTGACAGGTCAGGCTGAGTCAAAGAAGCTTTTCCTGAAGTCTCCAGGAGTTTCTTCCTGAAGTCCTTCTAGTACTTAATATCTCCAGATCTCTGTTCCCTGCTTGGAGGGGGGGGCTTGACCATCCCATTGTCTCTAGCAAGACCTATTAGCATTTCTAAAAAGGTAGCTTAGGTGAGGTTGGAAAAGGAATTGAACTGACTCCTCTGCCTGTTCTCTGCCCAGAGAGAAAAACTTTAGAAACTCAGAATGAAAGTTTTGTTTATTTTCAACCTCCAAATAAAAAAATGCATTTCTTCACACCCTGAACTGTGAACAAATCACTGAGGTGATTGTGTGAAATGCTCAAGTCAATCACGACGGGCTCTACGAACAAGCAGTATTTTGGTTTTCAGACATCTGTTTTGTTGCAATCTAGTCATTCCTGAGCGTGAATACATAAGCTGTTTGAGAGGTAACACCTAAACCCAGTCTTCATAACTATCAATCACAAACCAAAATTACTGATTTAAATTAGCTGCATGCCCCCCCCCCAACCGTTCCTTATTGTTAATTTTACTCTTTGTTTTGTTTACTGGTTTAGACACAACTTAGAGGATGCTATTAAAAATAAAACAGTACTATTACAAAATATAACTAAGAAAAGTTAAAGGGGTATGCAATGAAAATTGTGTTGGGCTATGTTCAATAGGGGAGCTGCGGTGGCTCCAGTGGTTAAGACACTGAACTGCAGGCTGTGGACGTTCAGTAGTTCAGCAGTTCGAGACCCAAGTGCCGCATGACGGAGTGAGCTCCCGTCTCTAGTTCCAGCTCCTGCCAACCTAGCAGTTCAAAAGCAATAAATTGCAAGTAGATAAATAGGTACCACTTCGGTGGGAAGGTGACAGTGTTCTGTGTGCTTTGGTGTTTAGTCATGCCGACCACATGACCACGGAAATGTCTTTGGACAGCACTGGCTCTTCGGCTTTGAAACAAAGATGAGCACCGCAACCCTAAAATCGGATTCGACTGGCTTTCGAGCAAGGGAGCCTTTACCTTTACCTTATGTTCAATAGAGTTGCCTGCTCTGGGTTGGGAAATACCTGGAGATTTTGGGAGTGGAGACTGAGGAGGGGGCGGTTTGGGGTGGGGAGGGACTTCGGTGGAGTGTAAAGCCATAGAGTCCACCCTCCAAAGCAGCCATTTTCTCTACGTGATCTGATCTCTGTTACCTGTAGATTGGGCTGTAATCCTGAACGATCTCTAGCTACCAGTTGGAGGTCGGCAACCCGATATATTCAGTTTGTTTTGTCTGTCTTCCTGTCAGGCTCGTTAAGTCAGGTCACACAGCACAGGGCTTCATCAGAAGAAAACTGTTTATTGGTGTACCAGAACTAATGACACGTGTACTGTTTGTGTCAGGAATGCCCAGGAACAGGAGGCCCTCCTGAATTATACTAGAATCAAACACACACCCCTACCAAGCTGAAGCCAATGAGTATAGTTCGCGCATGGGGGCAAAAGCTAGCAAACAATCTAAAAGCCGTTGGTTCCCAGCTTAGGAGTTTGGCAGCTGGAGCTTCTACAAGGTCAAGCCGTGATAACATACAGACAGTGAAAACGGTAATGCTCAGAGGCTGGTGGACTAAGAGTACCCCCTCCACATTCCAGAACCATGACAGGGCTACCTGACACTTCCCCCCTTCATTGCCCTTCAGTCTTTTCCTTCCAGATGACATTCCATGCCGACACAATCAAATTTAGTTTCGCCATTTATATAGCCCTGACAGTGGTGATTGTTCAATCTGAAATGGAAGAGAACTGGGTCAATAAGAGGCAGGAAACTGTAACTACTAACTACATGAAGTCTAAACTATAAAACAGCTTAAAATATCAAAGCGGTGTATGTCTGCACCGCTCTCCTAGCTCATAAGTTAACTTAGAATTGTAATGGCTTTGAAGATCATGGATACCTTAACTCTTCTCTTCAATCAAAAGGTTTATTATTATTATTATTTTTTAGGATATATGCCTTGATTTATAATAAGCCAGTCTGGTGTAGTGGTTAAATGTGCGGACAATAATCTGGGAGAACCGGGTTTGATTCCTGTTAGCCCAATTGCTCTATTTTAAATATAGCAATTGGTTTATTATTATTATTATTATTGGATTCTCGCCTGTATATACAGAGAATGCTGCTAGTCTGTAATGGTTCCCAGTAAAAGACACAGAGTCCAGGTATAATTAATAAAATATTATTTTACTGAATATAATCCTTATTTATCCATTCACAAACACACAAACAGTATTCAAACATTCACACAGAGAAAATAGAACTAAGAAAGCAGAGGGGATTGATGACTTATGGAGAGGTGATACTACCTGTCAGATGTGCAGAAGTCCATGAAGAAGGATTGTGGCCTAAACCCAGAGGGTTCAGGGGTGGGCTGCCATTTTGGCTCATGGCAGAGACACACACGTCTAAGGCCATCTGTGTGCTGGGATATACCCACTGTAAGACAATGCAGCCCAATGGGTGGCCCTGGGGGCTGGTCTCAGGTGAGAACAAAAGATTTCCTGGACCAATGATGAGTCCCAGGGGTGTGTGATGTCAGTAGAGGCAGACCTTAGGTTTGACCAATGGGCTTCCAGAGAGGCAGGGTCTAGTTGAATGGATTATAGGGACTTGCTGGCCAGGTAAACAAAAGGTGGGAGACTTCCCTGATTGTTCCTGATTAGCATCAGGAAGGGTCGTTAACAATTTGAATGCTTGACTGGGTAATCCCTTCATGCAAACGACTGGCAGAGGAAAAGTCCTTTGTCTGCTGTATGGCCCTTAATCCGTGTATGTGACATGCAGCAGGTATGCAATGGAGTCCCTCAGAGTAAAAGGACAGCTTTTTCCTTTCTCTATGGGCTTCTACCTTGGCATCCATTTTACAGTCTAGACAGACCATGTGGCAACAGCAAACAGTCCATAGCAAAGCCCCATAATGGCGTCAGGGCTAACATATCCCCCCTTGCAGACATGGCAGCGTCAGATGACATCGTCTGCACATACACACTTCGATGGAGACTTCCCGGTATCTTGAGGGACAGAGGCAAGAAAGACAAAGAAACACAAAAGGCTGGGTAAGGTGCTGAAGAGTGCCAGGTGGCTTTTAAATACTTACCTCTGGAACTCATTGTTATTCCATGAGCATAATCTCTGCTGGGTGGAGGGGAAGACTTGCTCTGAGGTCACCTTATGAAACCTGAATATGAAATCCCTTTTGCAGACCACTTGCAGCCCAACTCTGTGGTCAAGCTGAGAGTGCCTGGCTTTTGGGGACTTTGGTTCAGGTTAGAAAGTAGGGCACCCCTGTTTTGGGGCTACCCAAGAATAAAAGGCAGTGCCTCTGGTAACAATTCCCCCCTTGAAGCCGTCTTTAGGCGTGAGCCAAGATGGCTTCACTTCAAATGATGTTTTGCTGCCGTTGGAGTTCCATATGACCAGAAAAGAAAGGACAGCCGAACAAGGTTAGAGAAAGAATTTACAGGGGAAAGGCTCGGTGAGGGAGTCAGGCATACCGGCTATAAAAATATATCTTCTGGGAACCAAAAGGAAATTTTTTTAAAAAAATGTTTTAAAATAAGGAAGGGTGAGTGCCTCTGTGTATGTGTTTGCAGGGACCTTCTGCACATCTTCCAGAGAGACATGACTACTGTACATAATGCTACCTATAGCAAATCTAATGAAGGCTTCTAATTATTATAAAGCAACAAAAGGAAATGCAAGACATCCTAAAATAATTCTAAAAACTTATAAGCTAAAAAGATATCTAACTCAAAGGTAATTGCTTACCAAAATTCCTAAACAATTAGACAAATACAGAAAGCAAAAATTGGTGGGTTAAGCAAACTTAAAGCAGAAAGATAACTAAAAGCAATGCAAATGCTATGCTGGAAGAATTGAGAATGAATGTGTGTAAAAGCATGATTGCAAAACATTTAGAACATGTGAGCAACAACATGAAAATGACATGGACCAATGAATAAATACAGTCAGTGATACAAATCAATTTGAGCTTCAGTTGAACATTACAGATAAATGTGGGTAAGGAACATTGATACATTTTTGAAACCACCCCCCCAGGTACCCAAGTTGCCAGAAGGCACAGGCAATCTGAGCCTTAGTGTCATGCTTTCAGGGACCAAAAAGCAATTCTTGGGTCCCAAAGTAATAACTGGGTGGGTGCCATGAGGTATTTGCAGCTGGTTGTGAGAGTTGCCTGCCCTTGAGGTGGCATCCAATGTCCATGAGATGGTTTGCAAGCAATTTGCAGGTCAGCAGTGGCTGGAGGACCAGAGAAGGCAGCTGGTAAATTGGCAGGTCCTTTGCTGAAACTGGAGCAAAGGCAAATTAGGAGGCGACTTGGGTGCGTAGCAAATAGGGAGCAATGGCTTTCGCAAGACTGAGGTCTTGTAGGCTGAACAGGAATCTTGGAAAGTCTTTGATGCATATGCATAGCAAGAGTATTCTCCAGGTACAATTGGAAATAGCTGAACGTTCAGTTTTATTTTATTATGGTGACCAGAGCAGAGTTCCAGGTGAAGATGTGCACAGTTTGGAGGCGCCAAGAAGTTATAAAAAAAATGGCCAAACAAAAGAACGTTTCAAAAAAAAAGGAAGTTAGATTGCCATGGCTGTTGTAGAAAAAGTTGGGGGCCCCCAGGGAAAACTGCCGGCTTATGGGGGTGGGTCATACCCCAAAAACAAAGCTAACAAAAAGCTGGAAAGCAATAATTATTAACACACATATAAAACAAACAATTCCTAAAATAACTTATAAGGTGTGCCTTTACTATCAGGCATAAGACTTCAATTGCAGGTTCAGATTTTCAGTTCCTGCAGATATGAAAGAACTTGAGAGACAGATTAACAGGTTTGCATGGATAGAAAGATGCTCTAGCCATGCAGGGATAAAACTTAAATAGGAGAATAAACTTAGAGCATCAGGTACTGATTGTGTACCTCAAAGAGGAAGCCCTTAAACAAAATAAAGATGAAAGAATCAAGTAGCTAAATTACAGACAGGATTGAAAATCCAAGAGAAGAGAAGAGGCAGTAGCCCTTGATAATTCTGCATGATTTAAGAAGTCGGCCAAAGATCACACCACAAGAGAAGAGGAAAGAAAGAAAAAAAAGTTGTCTCTGGCACAGGCTTTGTGCCAGCAAATAGTTCTTCTGAGCATGTACAGAGTTTCTTTCCTTGCTAGTAGAAACTGGGCTGAAGGGGGCCTGGGCATATAGATTACTAGAACAAAATCAGAAGGGATGTGCTGCCAGACTTAAATCCTTTAAAATATTCTATGGTAGCTATATATAAACTGATATCAAAACTAAAGAAACGTTAGCCCTAAAGGTGGGGCTTTAAGAGAACAGCTAATTCCAAAACCAAAAGAGTATTTATAAAACCTTAAAGAGATGAAATAGTTCTAGATCACACAAATTTACCAAGAAATTTTAAAAAGAGATTCCCTTCTATAAGAATGGGAAGATAAGACAAAGCTTAAAATCGAGATGCTGTAATAAATTAATGGAACAGAAACAAATCTATTTTAAAATCTATTTTTAAATGTACCATTTTGAAAGTAAGGGATCTCTAATCATGAGAAATTCCAAGGAAGAGGATGCAAATAAATGTATTTTTAACTTTCTAAAGAAAGATTTCCATTAAAATTAAAAGGGAACAATATTACCATGTAAAAACAATTACAAAACGGACCTTTAAAAAAAACAAAAACTAAACTTTGGAATGGGGGGAAGGAAGATGACCTTCCTGTAATAGACAAGGAATTACAAATTCAAAAGGGAAGAAAAGATCAGTCTTCTCTATGCATTTTCATTCCCCATCTATGCTTTAAAAACCAAAGGAGAAAACATTTTTTTCTTTTCTGTGCTCCCCCCCTAGTTCCTTTACAGAGGGAGATTTCTCTTAACAAAAGAAGGAGGTGCAATTGTTACCCTCCAGAAGGGCCATTAATCTAGCTAGGAGCCTTCTTATCTTGTCCTCCTTTGGGTTTTCCCCTGGAAGGTGGCAAGTCAGCGGGTTCATTTGAATTTTAAATGGAGAGTGAGAGTCTTACATTTTCCTCTTCAATTTGAGACAGAAAAGTCAGAAGAAAATTAGTACACATTAATCATTAGTACATTCCCTACATATTAATACCTTTAGTAGTAATTAGTTAGAAGGACAAATCTTGATCAGTAAATGCTCTCTCTCTCTCTCTTGAAGCTGTATTCCTACGCTGACAGTCACGGAGACAAAGTTGGGCTCGCCTCGAGGGGCATCTGGCTCTCTTTTGTCTTCCTGTGCTGATCACAGTGAAGAAGGGGGGGCTGCTAAAGTTTCCTGATTAGGCAAGTGTTAAATTTCCACTCTTTTGGCTGTTTTAAACATGACTGAAATGGATCCAATTCTCTCCCAAAGGCATTTGGGAAGAGAATGGGATTTCTAGAATTCTATATTTTAAAAGGTAAAACCAGAGGTACAGAATTTTCTCAATTTCTCTCAATTATGCCAGTAATTATAGAAAGACTATTTCTGATGCTACATCTGTATTGGACTTCATCTCTCAAGCATTTAAGCATGTTTTGGGAATTTTGGTGACATAGCTGCACTGTCCACTGAATTCAGGTTCTTTCTGGGGCCTGAGTTCTGCAGCTAAGGTTCCTTACTTACATAAAAGTAACAGATTTTTGGACTTGTTGGTCTTGCTAAGCGCTGAGCAAGGCTGCCAGGTCCAGGCAGGAGATTCCTGGAGATCTAGGCTTGGGTCGGAAGAAGGATGAAGACTCCAGTGGGGCAAAAGCCATAGTCTTCCCTCTCCTCCAAACACTCATTTTCTGCAGAGGAACTGGACTCTGCAGCCTGGAGATTTGCTATAACTCCGGGAGAGCTCCAGGTCTTGCCTGGAGGCTGGCACTACCAAAGGGAGATGCTATTCTCTGGGCAATAAGCTAAGGGGTGAGGTTTTTCCTTTCTTTCTCAGTTCTTTCCACAGGGAAGTCCTGTGTGCACTCCATTCCTTGCCCAGTTTGGAGTTGGAATGGGGGGAGGTTTTACTTTAGGCATTCACTGTCTTATTTATTTTGTTCCAGCCATTAAGTGGCTGTACTTAATGACTGCTTCTGTTTCTATACTGAGAGTTGGCCTGGTCATTCCCAGAAGTTTCATTCTAGCAGCATCACATGGGGTGCAAATGCAACCAGGGTCTCAAGCTGCTGTTTCAGGGGAATTTAATCTCAGCATGGCAAGACTGGTGACTTACTTCTGCCTGCTGGGTTTTACTTAAGAGGCTAGGGAGCAAGGCAGTTTGATTTCTAAAAAGACTGCCTGGCATTTTGTATATTCTGTTACAATTCTATCACCCTTTCCAGGTCTCCTTCCATTTGGGAAAAGGGGAATTTGAGAGAGAGGATCTTGATTACAAGGTCAGACTTCCTCTTGTTTTTAACTTAGCATTTTTGCTTAACTTCAGATTCTCGGATCTGAGGAACAAACTTACTTTACAAACCAAAAAGGCCAATGGCCACCAAAGGGAAAAAGACCCTGATTCCTGGGGTCTCAAAGTCCATGTGGGATGCTGGTGTGCAGCTACCCACACACAAACACACATTCAGCTTCTGGTTTCCAAGTGTTCTAAAACTTGGATGTTTCTAACCAGTAAGGATTCTACAGCTCACTGGCAGGTTCTCTGGCTTATGGTTCCCAAGTGTTCTAAGACTTGGATTATAGAAGGTTTTAAGGCGTTCCACCCGTGACCAGGAAAACCAACTTAACCCGGGAGAATTTCAGGATATTCCCATCCACTATATAGAAGGTTTTAAGGCATTCCACCCGTGACCAGGAAAACCAACTTAACCCGGGAGAATTTCAGGATATTCCCATCCACTATCTAGAAGGTTTTAAGGCATTCCACCCGTGACCAGGAAAACCAACTTAACCCGGGAGAATTTCAGGATATTCCCATCCACTATCTAGAAGGTTTTAAGGCATTCCACCCGTGACCAGGAAAACCAACTTAACCCGGGAGAATTTCAGGATATTCCCATCCACTATCTAGAAGGTTTTAAGGCATTCCACCCGTGACCAGGAAAACCAACTTAACCCGGGAGAATTTCAGGATATTCCCATCCACTATCTAGAAGGTTTTAAGGCATTCCACCCGTGACCAGGAAAACCAACTTAACCCGGGAGAATTTCAGGATATTCCCATCCACTATATAGAAGGTTTTAAGGCATTCCACCCGTGACCAGGAAAACCAACTTAACCCGGGAAGGTTTCAGGGCAACCTACAACCTAGGGTCCTCGGAATAATATACTCCAGCGAGCGGACCTCTCAACTCACTTTAATTCTACGCTCTGCTAGCTAGTCAAAGCTGAAAGGGACAGGGAAGTGGGCTTCCAGAGACTCTGGAGGACGGTTGGAACCTTGCTGCGGCTCCTCTTAGTTTACAGTTATGGCTGCCTGCGCAGTGTGGTGTGGTGTAGTGTGGTGCAATTCCTAACACCCTACACTATCGGTCTTGGTTCCCACCCCACAAAATAGACCAGGAGTTGCTGAAGGAGACAAAGGGGAAAAACAGCCTCCCACAACAGAAAATGCTCTCTAGCCAATCACACAGACAGCAACCTTTCACACAGGTCTTTACTGAAACCACACAAACAGCTTCTTCTCCGCGTCTGGCCATCTGAAGGACACGTGTCGACTAGCATGCACGTTCAGATGGTCAGGGCGAATCCCAGCGGTGCCTCCATTTTCTGTTAGCCCAATTGCTCTATTTTAAATATAGCAATTGGTTTATTATTATTATTATTATTGGATTCTCGCCTGTATATACAGAGAATGCTGCTAGTCTGTAATGGTTCCCAGTAAAAGACACAGAGTCCAGGTATAATTAATAAAATATTATTTTACTGAATATAATCCTTATTTATCCATTCACAAACACACAAACAGTATTCAAACATTCACACAGAGAAAATAGAACTAAGAAAGCAGAGGGGATTGATGACTTATGGAGAGGTGATACTACCTGTCAGATGTGCAGAAGTCCATGAAGAAGGATTGTGGCCTAAACCCAGAGGGTTCAGGGGTGGGCTGCCATTTTGGCTCATGGCAGAGACACACACTCTAAGGCCATCTGTGTGCTGGGATATACCCACTGTAAGACAATGCAGCCCAATGGGTGGCCCTGGGGGCTGGTCTCAGGTGAGAACAAAAGATTTCCTGGACCAATGATGAGTCCCAGGGGTGTGTGATGTCAGTAGAGGCAGACCTTAGGTTTGACCAATGGGCTTCCAGAGAGGCAGGGTCTAGTTGAATGGATTATAGGGACTTGCTGGCCAGGTAAACAAAAGGTGGGAGACTTCCCTGATTGTTCCTGATTAGCATCAGGAAGGGTCGTTAACAATTTGAATGCTTGACTGGGTAATCCCTTCATGCAAACGACTGGCAGAGGAAAAGTCCTTTGTCTGCTGTATGGCCCTTAATCCGTGTATGTGACATGCAGCAGGTATGCAATGGAGTCCCTCAGAGTAAAAGGACAGCTTTTTCCTTTCTCTATGGGCTTCTACCTTGGCATCCATTTTACAGTCTAGACAGACCATGTGGCAACAGCAAACAGTCCATAGCAAAGCCCCATAATGGCGTCAGGGCTAACATTCCCCACTCCTCCACTTGCAGCTGCTGGATGACCTTGGGCAAGCCACAGTTCTGACAAGAGCTGTCCTTGAAAGAGCAGTTCTCTCATAGCTCTCTCAGCCCCACCTACCTCACAGGTTGTCTGTTGTGGGGAGGGGAAGGGAAGGGAAAGGAGTTTGTAAGCCGCTCTGAGACTCCGAGTGAAGAGTGGGGTATAAATCCAATCTCCTCTTCTTCTTATATTCAAATATCTTGGAACATGGCTCATTCAGAGCCTCCCAGGAGCCACCAATAGCCTTCTAGAAGTTCTGGGTGGGTCTTGTTCAGAACTATATTCTGGGGACTTACACTACAAGCCGCAGGCTCTCCGAACCTTCAGAGCAGCTCATCAGCCCCTCAGACAGATACACAAAGTCAGCAGTTCTACAAAGGGTCTTCCTGACCCTTTTTTTTTTAAAAAAAGCACTGTGCACTGAATTCATAGCCCCAACCTGACTCCAACATGACCCATTCAGAGCAGTGGGACCAAAGTGCTGTAGAAAGCAATCCGGCAGCTCCCTCCTCTGGCAAGCCACCAGGACGGTGCAAAAGAAAAAACCATGTGTGTATGTGTGTGTCCCTATTTATCCAGGTCTCTGACATCTTCAAGCACAGTTCCTCCCTAGCTAGAAACAGCAGCCAGCATGGCTTCTTGACTCCCAGCTTCCAAGCAGCTGGGATGGCAGCACAAGTTGCATTCCGGCAACAAGGAAAGGACGTGTGTCCCCTCTTCTCCCCCCAGTCTGACCGCTGTGAAATCAGCCATGAAGCTAAGAAAGGAGGCGATGGAAACAAAGCCAAAGAATCGATTCGTGGAGTCGTCGTCGTCCCCCGTGCGCCCCCTTCGCTTTGACCGTGAATGTGAGCGATGCTAGGCTGTGTACATGCTCCTGTGTAAATACCCATATGTAAATACTTTTTTAAAGACCCTCTTTGATGAATTCTTATCAATAAAAGCAGAAGGAAATAATCTTTTAATATGCCAAGCGTGGAGACGCTTCATATAAAACCGATAAGGGAACAGGGACTTTGGAAATCATTTTCTGCCTCGAGCTTCTCAGTCAGGAGGCGGTCGCGGAGTCGGAATGCATCCGAGACTTATTTATACCCTCATCTAAATCACATTCGCACACCCTCAAAATAATAATGCTTACTTGTCGATAAACGACCCCAAACACACTGCCGCGGAACACAGTGGATTTAGATTTTTTTTTTTAAAAAAAGACTTACATATGTTCAAAGTATATTTCCACAATAGATATATTTTCAAAAAGGCAATTCTTTGGGATTGATTCATATTCAAAAATATTTTAGAATGAGATAGAACAAGATGGGTAGCTGTGCCAGTCTGTCTGTAGCAGTGGAAAACAGCAAGAATCTAACAAAAAGACGAACACAATTTGTGGCACGGCAGGCGCTTTTGAGAATATCTGAAGACGTGACTTCAGTGACTCACGAAAAGCTCATCCCCTGACACAAATGTTGTTAGTCTTTAAGGCGCTACTGGGCCCTTGCTCTTTTCTACTGTTTCAAATGAGAAAGATTCTTTCAAGCAGCAGCTGAAAAGTTAAAAAAAACCCAGCCTCCAAGAAAGGAACATTTAAAGTATTTCCTAGGGAAAAAAGAAGACGACAGAGGAACAAATTGAAGTTTATGTGTTACGGATGAGAAACAGACAGAGAGTGGAGGAGCGGTATATGAGGTGTTTTATACGAAGGCAGCCACGGTCAAGGAGAAAAAATCCATAATAGAAAAGAAGACGGTAAGATAAAAATTGGATTCGAAATCCAAGGGAACAGGAGAGCCGTGATGCTGTTTTAGATTTTGGCGTGTGCATCTTATGCTGCTGTCTGTATTTTCCCAGTTTCTGGAAGGGTCTTTTTAATTATTATTTCTGACATCAATTGGACTTCAGGCCCTGCCTGCAGCTCTCTCTCGTACCTTCTTCCAAGCCAAGTTTTAGAGCTAGGGATGGGCACAGACCCAAAAAGGGAAGTTTGGGGCAGGCCATGAACCGATCCCCAAACTGAACCAACCCCACTAGAACCAAGTTCGTCTGGTAAGTTTGGTTCCCCCTATCTCCCAGCTCGCTGCAGCCGGAAGAAAGGGGGCAGGGATCGCCCAGGAAGAGTTAAACAGCTGCCAGCAATTTAACCCTTAAGTTTTGCTCCCCACCACTTTTTTTGAGGTGAGCAAAACTGAAGGGTTAGATAGCTCACAACAGCTGCTTAAACCTGACAGCTGAGTGGCAGACCCAGCTCAGCTATTAGGTTTGAATGGCTGGCCTCAAACAACCAAACCGGCTCAAAGTCCAGTAAATGTTCAGGGAAGGTTCTGGGCTCCAAACGGGCCCACCTTCATTCTGAATCTTAGCTTGCGAGCCAGTTTCTTGCTCATCCCTATTTCGAGCAGCATATACGGGGTTGCCCCACTTTCTCCTTCAAGAAGCTGGCCACCATCCGTCAGTGGCTGAGGTTCTCCAAACCAAGTGCTAAATCACATGAGATGGTGCCCCCTGTTGCCCCTTCTCCAACTGTGTGGGCCCATTTTGTTCCTCCTGAGCAAAATTACTGGCTCCTTGATTAATGCCAGGGAATAGGCTAAGTGCAGCTAAGAGCAACACTGTGGAAATGAACAAAATTAACACAGGGTCTCAAGAGAGGGCCACTCAAGGCTAGGATCTCTCCCTCCCTCTCTCTCTCTCTGAAGAAGGAGGAGGAGGAGGAGAACTTTTCTCTACCTTATCTTGAAGAAGTGAGCGGTGACTCACAAAAGCTCATACCCTGCCACAAATGTTGTTTGTCTTTAAGGTGGAGGATGAGGAAGAGGAGAGGAGATTGGATTTATACCCCGCCCTTCACTACCCAAAGGAGTCTCAGAGCGGCTTACAAACTCCTTTCCCTTCCCCTCCCCACAACAGACACCCTGTGAGGTAGGAGGGGCTGAGAGAGCTCTTGACAGAAACTGCTCTTTTTCAAGAACAGCTCTTATCAGAACTATGGCTTGCCCAAGGTCATCCAGCCAGGTGCAAGTGGAGGAGCGGGAAATCAAACCCGGTTCTCCCAGATTAGAGTCCGTGCACTTAACCACTACACCAAACTGGTTCTCTCAGGTGCTACTGGAGTCTTTCTGTTTTCTACTTTCTCTACCTTGAGGAGTCTCAGGGCAACTTACAATCACCTTCCCTTCCGCTCCCCACAACAGGCACCTTGTGAGGTAGGTGGGGTTGAGAGAGCTCTGAGAGAAATGCGACTGGCCCAAAGTCACCCAGCAGGATACATGTGAAGGTGAATAAAACCCAGTTCTCCAGATCAGAGTCCACCACTTTTACAACAAGCCGGCTCTTGAATGTGTGTTTGTGTGGTTTAGGCATTCTTTGCTGTTTCTGTTTTGAAAGAGGTCTTGATTCCCATCTGCTTCAGGACTCCGGGCTCCCAAGGATGGGGGAAATAGTAGGAGAGGGAATGAGGTATGTAGGGACAGCATTCTCACACCCTGTCCCTGTGCCCCGCACTGTTGGCACCAACAATCCCTACCTGCTTCCTGCTCATCAGGTTGGTAAAGGTAAAGGTTCCCTTGCTCGAAAGCCAATTGAATCCGACTCTAGGGTTGCGGTGCTCATTTCCATTTCAAAGCCGAAGAGCTAGCGCTGTCCGAAGACATTTCCGTGGTCATGTGGCCGGCATGACTAAACACCAAGGTGCACAGAACGCTGTTACCTTCCCACCGAAGTGGTACCTCTTTATCTACTTGCAATTTCTTTCTTTCGAACTGCTAGGTTGGCAGGAGCTGGAACTAGAGACAGGAGCTTACTTCGCCATGCGGCACCCGGGTCTTGAACTGCTGAACCACTGACCTTCCACAGCCTGCAGTTCAGCGTCTTAACCACTTGAGCCACCGCAGCTCCTCATCAGGTTGGTACAGAAGTGCTAATCTGACAACAATAAAATGGGCTCACCTGACCTCAATTTTGCCAGCCCCCCCAACAGCTGAGATTTTAAAGCCCCATTCAAGAGCTCAAAGGGAGGGGGAACATCAGAGCTGAGTGTTGTTATTCTATCACTAAGCTCCACTCCACCTCTGGATTGGCTGCAGGGAGATCTTTCCCACATAGGCCCCGCCTACAGCCGGTGTATGGCTTCCCCTTTACATCAGAGCAAAGAGTGATTTAGTCATTGTAGATTTTCCAGGCTGTATGGCCGTGGTCTTGGTATTGTAGGACCTGACGTTTCGCCAGCACCTGTGACTGGCATCCTCAGAGGTTTAACACAGAAAGATGGAGTACTCTCTGTGTCAAGGTGAGAAGAAAAATGGTAGGCAGGTAATTTATATCTACTCGGGAAGGTGGGGTACGGCTGAGTCATTATCTTGTAGGAGTTCCCCAGGCTGTGACATGCTAATGGAGGAGCTTTCCTGAGGAGGCTCTTTTGCATATGGATTGGCTGTTGAAATTCTAATCTTATCTGTAGTGCTATTGTAAGATGTAGAGCCTTTTGTGTTTTTCAGGACAGGAAACCATGCCCTATTTATTTTTAAACTCTCTTCTTTCCTGTTGAAATTGTGTTTATGTTTATGAATTTCAATGGCTTCCCTGTGTAATCTGACATAGTAATTGGATGTGTTGTCCAGCTTTTCAGTGTCTTGGAATAAGATACTGTTTCTTATTTGAGTTAGGCTATGTTCAGCCACTGCAGATTTTTCAGGTTGGCCCAGTCTGCAGTGTCTTTCATGTTCTTTGATTCCTGTTTGAATGCTATGCTGTGTGGTCCCAGTGTAAACCTGCCCACAACTGCATGATATGCAGTATACTCCTGCAGAAGTGATGGGGTCTGTTCTGTTTTTTGCTGATAGTAGGATCTGTTGTATTTTTCTGGTGGGTCTGTTTATAGGTTGTGTTTTTTCATAAGTTTTCCCATCTGATCAGTGATTCCTTTAATATATGGCAAAACACTTTTCCTGTGGGAGACTATTTTACCTTTGGTTTAACTGCTCTTCTGATTTCATTCTTGGAGTAGCCATTTGCTTGAAGTGAATGGCTTAGATGATTTAGCTCATCATTGGGAAAGTGTGGTTCACATATCCGTTGTGCGGTCTAATGTTTTGATTATGCCTCTTTTTTGCCGAGGGTGTTGATTGGAGTTTTTGTGTAAATAACAATCCATGTGAGTTGATTTTCTGTAGACCTTGTGACCTAATTGAAGGTTAGTTTTGTGGATGACCATGATATCTAGAAATGGGAGTTTACCCTCAATTTCGTTTTTCATGGTGAATTGTATGTTTGGGTGGATGTTGTTGAGGTGGTCTAAAAACCCCATCAGTTCTACTTCTCCATGGCTCCAAATGATAAAGGTACCAGAACCAGACTGTAGGTTTATGGGGTACAGATTCTAATGAGTGATTTATTTCCTATGGTTTAATAGAAAATCCCGCCAGAACTCCATGAGCTGTGCTTGGGGAAAGCACAGCATCACATGGAAACTCCCAAAGAAAGCAGGGACAGGCCTGGTGCCTGACCTGTTAGAAGGTTGCCAATCTCCAGGTGGTGGCTGGAGATTTCCTGGGATTACACCTGATCTCCAGGTGGTAGAGATCAGTTCACCTGGAGAAAATGGCCACTTCGTAAGGTGGACTCCATGGTATTATGCCCCATTAATCCATCCCCTCCCCATCCCACCCCAATCTGTAAGAAGGGTTGCCAACCTCCAGGTGCAGCCTGGAATGCTCCAGGAATTACAAATGATCTCCAGACCGGAGATCAGCCCTGGAAAAAAATGGCTGCTTTTGGAGGGTGAACTCTATGGTATTGTACTCTGCTAATGTCCCTCCCCTACTTAAACTCTGCCATCCCCAGGGTCCACTGCCAAAAACCCTCACTATAAATACACATCGATGGGGTCTGAACTGGCAGAGACTGACCAAGAGAGAGATCTTGGAGTCATAGTAGATAACTCACTGAAAATGTTGACACAGTGTGCGACTGCAGTAAAAAAGGCCAATGGTATGCTGGGGATTATTAGGAAGGGTATTGAAAACAAATCAGCCAATATCATAATGCCCCTGTATAAATCAGTGGTGCAACCTCATTTGGAGTACTATGTACAGTTCTGGTCACCACACCTTAAAAAGGATATTATAGCTTTGGGAAAAGTGCAGAAAAGGGCAACTAGAATGATAAAAGGGTTGGAACACTTTCCCTGTGAAGGAAGGTTGAGGCGCTTGGGGCTCTTTAGCTTGGAGAAACGACAGCTGAGGGGTGACATGGTCAAGGTTTATAAGATTATGCATGGGATAGAGCATTCTCCCTTTCTCACAAAACAAGAACTCGTGGGCACTCAATGAAATTGCTGAGCAGTTGGGTTAGAACGGATAAATGGAAGTACTTCTTCACCCAAAGAGTGATTAACACGTGGAGTTCACTGTCACAGGAGGTGGTGGCAGCTACGAGTATGGACAATTTCAAGAGGGAATTAGCAGAGGTCCATCAGTGGCTATTAGTCACAAGGTACAGATAGGAAATATCATGCTGGGGCAAGTGATGCTCTGTATTCTTGGTGCTTAGGGGTGGGTCAACAGTGGGAAGGCTTCTAGTGTCCTGGCCCCACTGCTGGACCTCCTGATGGCACCTGGTATTTTTGGCCACTGTGTGACAGATTGTAGGACTGGATGGGCCGTTGGCCTGATCCAACATTGGCTTCTCTTATGTTCTCATGTTCAAATCTCCAGGAATTTCCCAACCCAGGGCTGGCAGCCCTACCTGTAACGGCCTGTGAAACCATGAGCTTTTCTTTTTGTCTGCAATTTGGCAGCAAGGATCTCTTGGGGAAGGGATATGTTCTTGAAGAGTTTCATCCTGGGGTGGCATGGCAGGAGGAGAAAACCTGTTTCATCTTTCACTTCCTTTACTGAATTTATAACCTGCTCTTCCCAGCACCTGGGCTCAGAGTAGGTAACATCGCCCGTAAAAAAACATTCAACCATCTAAAACATTATAATACTAATATGTAATTCTAATAAATAATTACAGTAAACACAGTAAAATACATAATGAGTATTATCAGCTATGCAACCAAAAGATGGCGTAAAATCTCAGGGAGGAATGATGTATGACTGTCTGATAAGAAGGAAAGGGGAGGGAAGGGGAGAAAGGGAGAAAAGGGGGGAGGCCAATCCGAGATAGAGTGTGTCAAGACAGAGCCCATCGCAGCCCTCAGCCATAAGCCCGGCGGATCAACTCTGTTTTACAGGCCCTGCAGAATTGTAACAAGTCCCACAAGGCCCTGATCTCTCCTGGAAGACTTGCAGGGCTCTTTTTGTAGCAGGAACTCCTTTGCATATTAGGAAACACACACCCAATGTAGCCAATCCTCCAAGAGCTTGCAGTAGCCCCTGTAAGAAGAGCTCTGTAAGATCTTGGAGGATTGGCTACATTAGGGGTGTGTCGCCTGATATGCAAAGGAGTTCCTGCTACAAAAAGAGCCCTGTAAGAGTGTTCCACCAAGCTGGAGCTAGGGCCAAATAGGTCCTGGCTCTGGTTGAGGACAGACAGAAGCTCTTTGGGCCAGGGATCATCAGCAGATTTTGGTCACTAGAGCATAACGCTCTTTGGGGGATATACCAGGAAAGGTGGTCCTGAAGATATGCTGGTCCTAGACCGTTTAGGGCTTTGAAGGTCAACACCAGAACCTGGAACCTGATCTGGTCCTCCATCTGGAGCCAGTGCAGCTGGTAGAGCCACTTGAAACCAACGGAAGTATCACCTGAATGCGGCCACCTTGGATATGTAATGCTCAAAAAGAACCCAAAGACTTTTTTCTTTTTTAACGCTACGAGCCAAACCTAAATCACTTTTAGTGCCTATCCTTATTTTGTACAAGCTGGCCAATTAGTTTTTAAAAGTTGTCTAAATTCCAAGAAGGGCTTTTTGCAAAACCGCCCTCCCTAAATCGGGACTGCCTGACATTTTTGGGGGCCGAGAGTGTTCCGTTGTGCAGATGCCTGGTGCAGGACTGGAGGGCAGCCTTGCTAATCAGAACAGCTCCAGAGGTGCTGAGTTATAAATAAAGCATCTTATAATGACTAAAGCTATAAGTAAGAATTATGTTTCACCAATTACACTTGCAGTATGCTGAGGCACGAGGCTCTTTCTCCAACACTCGGGTCACGCTTTATGGATTTCTCTCTGGCAATTCACAGGCTATGCCGTCCTCTTAATTATTTCCCATAATAAATGTGCTTTAATGTATAACTTCAAGGCTCTTCAGGTAGCTGATTGGACACTTATTAGAACACCCCAAAAGAAAGTAGGCAGAGGGGCTTTACTTGAATTGGAGCCAGCAAACGCAGCGAGCTTCAAGAATCAATAATATCACATTTCTTTGACAAATATATCTACAAGTTATGCATTTAAGTACAGGCGTCTTACTATAGCCTTGCTATGATCTCTCTCCCCCCTTTTTTCCCCTTAGTTTTCTTTAATTTACTTGAGCTTTTCTCATCTAAACTGTTGACCTCTTTAGTTTACAGCAGGGGTCCCCAAACTGGTGCCCATGGGCCCTTTGAGAGCCAGTTTGGTATAGTGGTTAGGAGCGCGGACTCTGATCTGGGAGAACCGGGTTTGATTCCCCATTCCATTTGCAGCTGCTGGTGTGACCTCGGGTCAGTTACAAGTTCTTTCAGAGCTGTTCTCTCAAGGGCAGTCCTCGAGAGAGCTCATTCACCCCACCTACCTCACAGAATGTCTGTTGCAGGGACGGGAAGGGAGATTATAAGCTGCTCTGAGACTCCAGGTAGTGAAGGGAGGGGGTATAAATCCAATCTCTTCTCTCTCTTCTTTTTCTTCTTCTTTTCTGGCACCTGCCAAGTATTGTTAGAAAGTGGTGGGGCCAAGTGGGGCATTTGCCCAGCAGGACTTCTGACTGACTACTGGAGATGTGGTTGGCTGTGCAGATTTATTAAAAATGTTGCTTTGGAAGCAGCTGCCACCACAGCACAAGGGTCAGCAATGTGTTACTGAAGTTAAGCTGCAGCAATCGTTCTGTGGCGGACTCCACCTCCCGTGGCAGCCATTTCGTGGCAGCCATTTTGTTGCTGCACTAACCATGAGGTGTTAGAATTCCAAATGTGCTCTGCAGGCCCAAAAAGTTTGGGGACCCCCGGTTTACAGCATTTGTGAACTGAGGTATCTTCTTCATTGTTTACATTTAACTTATTTGTGTTTAATTTTGAAAATGTTAAAGGTTGCTAGAGGTGTCTTGGGAAACAGGGCTTTCGTTTAGCAATTGAATGGAGAAAGAGAGATTTATACCCAGGCTACAGATCAGCTTTTGTGCAGTACTGAACAGGGAGGGGAAATCTTCAAGAACATTAGTTCTTATTTTACAACACTCGTGATCACCGTAATTGCGTTTTCAACAAAGGAAAGTCCACCCTTTTGTTTAAATCAAAGAGATTTGTGTCTCTACCGTTCATATTTACTACCTTATGTCCATTTAAATTGTTAAGTGTAGTCACCTCTGGAATCAGTGAATTGGCAGGAATCAGGACACCACTGGTGCTGGAAAATTTGTAGGTGATCTAAGGACTAGCCTCAGGGGCTGCCGCTGCTCTCCCATCCTCCTTAAATAGAAACATTAGAAGGAAAGTTGTTCAAGTATTCATATCTATAACCTGACCCACTTTTCTACACAGCAACTGGGCGTTGGGGGGGGAGAGACTGTCCAGGACTGATTTGTCAGCAGAATTTCACCAAAATCAACAAGACCAAACTACCATTTAGCAAAATATCCCAAGCTCAATTTAGTTGTGCATCAGTTACAATTAATCTGCAGGCCAGGGTGTTCTATACTGTACCTGTGCAGTTCTGGCATGTAAGGGCCCACTTTTCAGTTCAGGGGAGACCACAGATATGAAGGAATGAGTATGGCTAGCTTTTTATGACTGTGGATCTCTGTGAATGGACCACTTTGGTTCAAATGAAGGTGTCAGACTATACAGGATGAGACTGGGGTGTGGGGTAGATTTGTGTGCTAGAGGGGATTCTTCATGCACAGGAAATGGATGGCTGAGGGGAACTGTCTTCAAAAGAGCCAGTAAGAAATGATGACCACAGCAGCACTGGTAGTTTATAGCAATGTATGGATACTCCACAGAATCTGTAATTGCCAGACCTCTGGGTAAATCAGTTCCCAACAACATTCACTTTGAAGAAGGATGCGTTTATTGAGACATTGATAGGATCCAGCCTGTACCTTGGCTGTGTTAGAACTGAGCTTAAGGATGCGAAAGCAAAAGATATACAGGGTTCAAGCAAGGGCCCTAAAAGGTTCAGAACCAATCACCTCATGGGATTTCACCTGCCAAACATAACTGCCATCCATCCCCCACTTAGAGCCCCTCCAACATGTCAGACAAAAGCCAGCACTGAAATCTGAGACTCAAGGCCAGTTTGGCGTAGTGATTAAGTGTATGGACTCTAATCTGGGACAACCAGGTTTGATTCCCCACTCCTCCACTTGCACCTGCTGATGTGACCTTGGGTCAGTCACAAGCTCCTGCTCAGCTGTTCTTGAAAAAGAGCAGTTGCTGTCAAGAGCTCTCTCAACCTCACCTACCTCACAGGGTGTCTGTTGTAGGGAGGGGAAGGGAAAGGAGTTTGTAAGCCGCTCTGAGACTCCCTCGGGTAGTGAAGGGTGGGGTATAAATCCAATCTCTTCTTCTTCTTCTTCATAAGAAGTTCTCAGGAAAGCAGGAGAGATAATGTCTGGTACATCAAAGCATCTTTGGAAAACAAAAGCATTCAGGTTTCACATTCTTCCATCCACCTCCCAATCACCATGGCAAAGGAGCTATACACTGCAAAATGCACAGCGAGTTTGACAGTAATGTGACTGTATCACAAGAATACACTCAGTCCCTTCATGTTTCTCCCAGGAGTTCCAGAAGGAATCACAAAAGTCTAGATCAAATGAGATAAATCTAACCAAAAATGTTTATTGAAGTTTAACTTAGAGTTGCCAGTCTCCAGGCAGGGCATGGAGGCCTCCTGAAATTTCAACTGGCTGCCAATAGAACACCGAGTCTATTTCAAGGTGCTGGTATCAACCTTTAAGGTCCTGAGCGGCCAGGGACCAACATATCTACAGGACCGCCTCTCCCCATATGTGTCCTGTCAAGCCTTGTGTTCATTAGATCAGCATTTACTGGTGATCCCCAGTCTGGAAGACGTCCATTTAGCCTCAACCATGGCCAGGGCATTTTCAGCCTTGGCCCCAACCTGGTGGAATGGGTGGGCCCTGTGGGACCGTCTACAGTTCTTCAGGGCCTGTAAGATGATGCTATTCCACCAGACTTTTGGGTGAGGCAGCAGATGTCTGGCCCCTCCTTTTACCATCCTGATACCATCCGTTATCATCCATTATAAGGTCTTCCATTTTCGACGATTCTGAACAACAACCCCACATTGGTTTAGCTGAGACTAGGCTATCTTCCATCTGGAACCCCTTATGGGATTTAGCCCTTGCTGCTTTGAACTGAGTAATATCGGGACGCCATGGAAATAGTCTGAAGTACTTTGGATGCCATCATTTTAGGGGGTTAAGATTTTATAGTATTGAAACTCTGGTTTTATTGTTCCATAATGAATGTTGGCCCGAGCCTGTTCACGGGAAGGGCGGGATAGAGATGGCACCAAATAAATAAATAAACAAACATTGACCTCCACAAGAAAGAGATCTGTTTGCCTGGAGAAAATGACACTCTACCCTGCCACGGTTCCCTCCTCCTCTCAACCGCACCCTCCCCCGGTTCCTCCCCCTCGAATCTCCAGGAATTTCGCAATCCAGAGCTGGCAACCCAAGGGGAAATTCTAAATGGATGAGGGTTCCGTCTCAACCCAAACATCTAAGGAAGGGCAAAGGAAGCCAAAGACCCAGTGTGGTGTGGTGGTTAAAGTATCAGACTATGATCTGGAAGATCCAGGCTTGAATCCCCACTGTGCCATGAATGGAAGGTTGCCAGGCGACCTTGGGCCAGTCACACATGGTGGTGGAAAGTGTCATCAAGTCACAGCTGTTGTAGATTTTCCAGGCTGTATGGCCATGGTCTTGGCATTGTGGCCCGGAAAATCTACAACAGCTAATGAACTTTGGCTGTGAAAGCCTTCGACAACATAAGTCCCAGCTGACTTACGGCTGGCAACCCCATTGGGTTTCCAAGGCAAGAGACATTCAGAGGTGGTTTACCTTCTGCATGCCAAGGTGTTGATTTCCCACTGAGTCAGTCATAAGAACATAAGAGAAGCCAACATTGAATCAGGCCAATGGCCATCTAGTCCAACCCTCTGACACACAGTGGCCAAAAATACCAGGTGCCATCAGGAGGTCCAGCAGTGGGGCCAGGACACTAGAAGCCCTCCCACTGCTGCCCCACCCCAGCACCAAGATTAGAGTGCTTCACCTGCCCCAGACTGAGAGTTCCTATCTATACCTTGTGGCTAATAGCCACTGATGGACTTCTGCTCCATATGTTTATCTAATTCCCTCTTGAAACTGTCCATGCTTGCAGCTGCCACCACCTCCTGCAGCAGTGAATTCCAAGTGTTAATCACTCTTTGGGTGAAGAAGGACTTCCTTTTATCTGTTCTAACCCGACTGCTCAGCCATTTCATGGAGTGCCCATGAGTTCTTGTATTGTGAGAAAGGGAGAAAAGTACTTCTTTCTCAACCTGCTCTATCCCATTCATAATCTTATAAACCTCGATCATGTCACCCCTCAGCCATCATTTCTCCAAGCTAAAGAGCCCCAAGCATTTTAACCTTTCTTCATAGGAAAAGTGTTCCAACCCTTTTATCATTCTAGTTGCCCTTCTCTGCACTTTTTCCAATGCTATAATATCCATTTTGAGGTGTGGCAACCAGAACTGTACACAGTATTCCAAATAATTTATACCAATGATTTATACAGGGGCATGATGATACTGGCTGATTTGTTTTTAATTCCCTTCCTAATAATCCCCAGCATAGCGTTGGCCTCCTTTATTGCAGTTACACACTGTCTAGACATTCTCATTGAGTTATCTACTATGACTCCAAGATCTCTCTCTTGGTCTGTCTCTGCCAGTTCAGACCCCATCAATGTGTATTTATATTTAGGATTTTTGGCTCCAATGTGCCTCACTTCGCACTTGGCCACATTGAACCCCATTTGCCACGTTGACGCCCACTCACCCATCTTTGATAGATCCCTTTGGAGTGCCTCACAATCCTCCCTGGTTTTCACCACCCTGAACAACTTCTTGTCATCTGCAAATTTAGCCACTTCACTGCTTACTCCCAATTCCAAATCATTAATAAACAAGTTAAAAAGCATCGGACCGAGTACTGATCCCTGTGGTACCCCACTGCTTACCACCTTCCACTGAGAAAGTTTCCTATTTATACTCACTCTCTGTTTCCTATTTATAAGCCAGTTTTTGATCCACAAGAGGACTTGTCCTTTTACCCATAACTATTGAGCTTACTTAGGAGCCTTTGATGAGGAACTGTATTAAAAGCTTTCTGGAAGTCAAGGTAAACAACATCTATTGGGTCCCCCTTGTCCACATGTTTGTTCACTCCCTCAAAAAAGACAAGATCTTCCCTTACAGAACCCATGCTGAGTCTGCCTCAATAGATTTGTTCATCAATGGGCCTACTAATTCTTTCCTTAATAACAGTTTCCACCAACTTATCCGATACTGACGTCAGACTGACTGGCCTGTAATTTCCTGGATCTCCCCTGGAGCCCTTTTTAAAGATGGGAGTGACATTAGCTATCTTCCAATCCTCAGGAATGGAGGCAGATTTGGCGGTTTCGGTTTCGGCGTTGCGAATGGCGGCCACCTTTCGGGACGTTCCCGAAGGTGGCTAGCCCACGCGCAGTTTGGGGGGGTCTTTGCATGTATGCAAGACCCTAGTGAGCCTTAGGTAAAGGCTCCGAACCGGGGGCGCTTTGGGGAGTAGCCTCTTTGCCAGAAGACAGCCGGGAAATTGAGGCTTTCTCCCCGCCCCAATCGGCCCCGCTGCGTCGTGCCCGTAATGGGACTTAGCAGCGCCTCCGAATTCCACCAGGAGTGAAGAAAGCGGCATGAATTAAAATAAAAAGAAGAATTGCATCGAATCGTGAGTTGAAGATCTAATTTGAAGCGAGAATTTAAACCCCCCCGCAAGCGTATAAGCGAAAGGGAGGAGGGAGGAGTCCCCACCCCTTTTAAGAAGCGAGATCTATAAAGGGGGGGGTAAAGAGAAAAAAGTGTTGGTGAAGGTACCATTGAGGCTTTGCAGGCGATTACGACATTTTCAGCTTCTTGGGGGATGCGGCACGAACTTTGAAAAAGTAAATAAAAAAGAAAATGTCGACGCTGAAAATGGTCCTGCACAAACTGGAAGAGAAGAGGGGAGGGACTTCCGGTCCGGGTAACCCCCCCCCAAGAGCTTGCTGTCAATCAACAGGAAAACGAGTTACTGCGGCCCCTGCTGGAGCAAATGCAGAAAATTAACAAAACTTTGCTTAAAGTGGAGTGTGTTCTCATCAGTCAGCAAGAACAAATCTCGGAAACAACAAGGAAGGCTAATCTGACGCTAATCTTTTTGGGCGAGAAAGAAGAAGAGAAAGAAGATCTCAGTTTTACCTTGACGAATGACTTGGCACCACTAACTGGCAGTGAAGCGAATGAATTAAAAGAAGAGGTGGATATGGCTCTCAAAGCCTACTCCGCTTTTATAAAAGAAAATAATCTGCCAGGAGAAGGGGTTGCCGAGCCGAGCAGGCAATACACCAGAGATCTAATTTCGTCTGTAGTGAGTATGGAGCCCGTAAAAATTGATGGTCGGAAATATAAGGAAAAAGAAAAGCGAGAGAAGATGGAATCCATTCTTAAAGCAACAAAACTTCTGAAGAGACACGCCAGCATGGAGGAAGCAGTTCTCAAGACCTGGATCAATGCAAGTAGCGAAGAAGACAGCAGCCCAGGGGAAAGGGGTGACGGAACGAGAGTCATCAAGATTAAAAGGACTCAACTCTTAGTTGATGAGACCTAAGAAGACATTTTGAGCAGTGACTGTTCGTGTAACATCTGGAAGGAGCTTTTCCATAACTAACCCCAATGGACTTTACTAACTTCATTAACAGAGTTATTTTGGACTTTGGATTGTTAAAAAGAAGATCTTCTAATCGTGATGGATGCTAAAAATAATACTAATCAAAACTAACCTTTATTAACAGAAAAATTTCACTCCATTCTTTTTCTTTCTCCAGCTGTCTACCCTACCTTATAAAAAGAATAAAATTCTCTCCTCTTTAGGAGAGTTTTACTAAAAAAAAAAAAAAAGGAATGGAGGCAGATTTTAAAGAAAGATAACATATTTTTGTAAGGAGATCCACAACTTCACATTTGAGTTCTTTCAGAACTCTCGGATGAATGCCATCCGGGCCTGGTGATTTATTAGTTTTTAAATTGTCCATCAGTTGGAGGACTTCCTCTCTTGTCACCTCAATCTGATTTAGGTCTTTCAAACCCCCTCCTGAAATTGGTGATTCTGGAGTGGGCAAGCACTTCTCCTCTTCCACAGTGAAGACAGAGGCAAAAAATGCATTCAGCTTCTCAGCCATTTCCCTGTCATCCTTCAGTAGTCCTTTTACCCCTTGGTCATCCAAGGGCCCCACTGCCTCCCCGGCTGGTTTCCTACTTCTAATGTATTTGAAGAAAGTTTTATTGTTGGCCTTTATGTTTTTTGTGATATTCTCCTCATATTCCCTTTTTGCTTGCCTGATCACAGACTTGCATTTTATTTGCCACAGCCTGTGTTCCCTTTTGTCAACCTCACTGAGACTAGCTTTCCACCGCTTAAAGGAATCCTTCTCACCTTTTACAGCTGCCATTACTTTATTTGTTAACCATGCAGGCTTTTTTCTATACCTATTTGTGCCTTTCCTAACCTGCGGTATATATTTTTCTGAGCTTCAAGGATTGTCTTTTTAAATAGTCTCCAAGCTTCCCCAATAGTTTTGACCTTTTCCACTTTTCCTTTCAATTTCTTCCTCACATGTCCCCTCATACCAGAGAAGTTACCCCTTTTAAAGTTAAAAGTGGTTGTGTCAGTCTTTTTGGGCAACTCCCTATTTATACAAATGTTAAACTCAATATCATTATGGTCACTGTTCCCAAGTGGTGCAATCACTTTTACATCTCTCACCAGGTCTTGGGCATCACTTAGGACCAAATCCAGGATCGCCTCTCCCCTGGTAGGATCTGTGACCATCTGTTCCATAGCACAGTCATTGAGAGTGTCTAAAAATTCAATCTCTTTTTCCCGACTAGGGTTTGCCACTGCCCACCTCCACGTAATGACTCTGGACTTCTTTGGCGGTCTCCCATCAAAATACTAGCCAGGGCTGCCCCTGCTTAGCTTCTGAGAACAGGTGAGATTGGACTAGCCAGGGGCATCCAGGTCAGGCAAGGCACGTAGCCTCAGCCGAACCCACCTCACAGGGGTTTTGTGAGGATAAAAATGGCGGAGAGGAGAAGGATGCCAGCTGCCCTTGGGGAGAAAGGCAAGGTAGAAATGAAATAAACAGCGAAGTAAATAAATACCAATAAAGGGTTTTATTAGACTGGCAAAGTTTCTCAAGGGCATTTTTCAAACTTGACCATTTGAATGAGGCTACCTGGTCAGACTCATACCCCCTTTTAAAAAATTAACTGACTTTAAAAACAAACAAACACAAAAACACCTTTCACCTTGGTTTAATGCACAGATAAAGCCAACTACTAAAACAAGTAAATGGCAATTGAACGAGGAGTACACAGATATGCAGTATTTTACCTAGATTGCCTGTTTGCGGTTCAATGCCATAAGCAGTTTTATTCATGTGCAATGGGATTATCCAGCAGAACGTTTAAAAATAGCAAGGCTCGCCGATGTCGTAAATTGCTGCATTCATGCCTTTTAAACACGGTCTGAGTTACATACTTCCACAGCCGCTTTATGTTCTAATCCCCCTCATAAATATATAAATAAATAGTGTGGCCAGAGCCACTTTGTATATTATAATTCCATGCGTTTATTGTCCAAACCAATACATCATCTGCTTGAGCGACTTTAACTGGATTACACTCTTCTGGATAGCATTCTGTAGAAGCAGGGGAAAGAGTGTGTGTGTATTTAAACAGCCTGACACATAATATCTCTGGCCCAAGCAGCTTGTTTGCTGCTATAATCTAGACCATGTCTGAAAGACTGCGTGGATAAACAGGTTGTGGAAAGTGTGATAGTGTCAGTCAGTCACACAACACAGGGCTTCTTCAGAAGACAGTGTTTAATAATGGAACAGTACTAAAGACATGTGTACATTCTGTGTCAGTAATAGCTGGTTACAGCAGAGCCTACTAGGTTATACTACATTCAAACAAACCCCCCTTCAGCAGAAGCCAATGGATACATTTCGCGTGCGTGGGAAGCCTGAGTGGGCAAGCCAGCAAAACATTCTAGAAACCGTTAGAGTTCCCAGGGTAAGGCTCCAGCAGCTGGAGCAACAAGGTCAGGGACCTGATAAGAGATTGTGTGGAAGACTTCAGGGGAAAAGGAGAGGTAGACGCACTTCTCCCGCATTCCATTAAAATGACAGGGCTACCTGACAGATAGAGGGAACACCTGTGTCGCCTGTACATACAACTACAAAGGCACTTTTTTGTTTATATTTAATAAATGCAGATATTATTGTGCATTTCACAAGCGTTTCATTTCAGTGCACATCTACAATTGCACAAGGGGCATTATCCAGAGAGAGTTTGTTCCTCTGTTGTCAAGTCTTCTGGGCAAGAGCTAGACACCAGCTCAGCCATCTCAAAAGAATCTGTATTATGCAGATTATGTACATTAGACTCTGTAACAGCAAGCCTGACCTCATCAGATCTCAGAAGCTAAGCAGGGTCGGCCCTGGTTAGTACTTGGATGGGAAACCCACAAGGAAGTCCAGTGTTGCTACTCAGAAGCAGGCAATGGCAAAACACCTCTGAAGTCTCTGGCTTTGAAAGCCCTGTGGTTGGCTGCAACTTGAGGGCGCTTTGCACCACCATTGTACAGTGTATATATACAAGGTGCAGTTTGTTGGTAGACCAGAGGGGGCAATATAGTCTCTATGTCAAGGTTAATTTCCAAATGGTTGAACAAAGAAGTTGTTGTCTTACTGAAGCCTTGTGGTACACCATCTCATGGGGGGGGCATTTTTTCCCCTTATGATGGGACAGCTGTTCCCAGATTTGAAATCATGAGATGCTGTCTGGGGATAGCGAATGGCCCCCTGCCATGAATTTATGAGGAACAAAACAAAGTTTAACTATGGGTATAAGCTTTCATGTGCGGAAGTTCATACCTCAAATAAAACTTTGTTGGTCTTAAAGGTGCCACTGGACTCAAACTTTGTTCTGTTGTTTCAGACCGACATGGCGACCCACTTGAATTTATAAGGAACAAGGATGTGACAATGAGCAGGGCTAGTTTCAGAGGCCTTCATGAAGTTCAAGAGTCCATAAGAGTAAAACACGGATAAACTCTTTTTCCCTAATATGATTTGTTAATAGCTGGTGGTGGAGGAGGAGGAAAACGGGATCTCCAAGTGAATGCAGAACTCTGCTCTTCCAAAGTATAAAGCTCGGATGTCAAGACAATGGGACTTCACATTCAGCCACCACCTTGGAAGGCGTGTAGGGCTGCCATCCTCCATGTGGGCCTTCGAGACCTCCCAGAATTACAGCTGATCTCCAGACTGCAGAGATCAGTTCCTCTGGAGAAGAGGGCAACTTCAGCAGGTGGACTATATGACCTTCTACCTTCCTGAGGTCCCTCCCCTCCCCAAACCCTCCCATTCCCAGGCTCTACCCCATACCCCCAGGAATTTTCCAAACTGGATTTGGCAGCCCTGCTCTGTACTCCTTGATGACACTAAGAGAAGAAGAGGAGGAGAGAAGGAGCTGCCACCACTATAGACAACTGACAGCCTCTGATGGGAGAGCCCTGATCTTCTCACTACTTCCAACTACTGCCCAAGCTAATCACCCAGGACAACTGAAGAAGATCAATGAGCTGACTCTAAGATGAGGAAACTAAGTACTAGCACTTTATTATGTTACTATATTTATGGTTTTAAGACTTGTTATTGTATTAACAGATGTTATGCTTTTATACTGTACTGTTGGAATTTTATTCTGTTCTTACGTAAGCTGCCCCGAGCTGGCCTTGGCTGGGAGGGCATGGTAAAAATCTAATAAATAATAAGAAAAATAAAATAATAATAATTTATACCCCACCCTTCACTCAGAGTGGCTTACAGACTCCTTTCCCTTCCCCTTCCCACAACAGACACCCTGTGAGGTAGGTGGGGCCGAGAGAGCTCTTTCCAGGACTGCTCTTGAGAGAACAGCTCTGAGAGAACTGTGACTTGCCCAAGGTCATCCAGCAGTTGCAAGTGGAGGAGTGGGGAACCAAACCCGGTCCTCCCAGATTAGAGTCCATGCACTTAACCACTACACCAAACTGGCTCTCAGTTTGAAGACAGACAGAGAGTACAGGTTACCATTGAATCTAGGGTCACCAGATGCCCCCTACGATGGCCAGCTCCAGTTTGGGAAGTTCCTGGAGATTTGGGGATGGATCTTGGGGGAGGACAGGAACCTCAGTGAGATACAGTGCCATAGAGTCCACACTCCAAAGCATCCATTTTCTCCATGGGGAACTGGTCTGGAGATAATCTGTAATTCTGAGAGAGCCCCAAGGCCCCACCTGGAGGCTGTCATCCTAACGGAATCTCTTGATATGTTAGAGCAAAAATCTCCAGGACTTTCCCAACCCAAAGCTGGCAACCCTAGAAGGGCATCATGAGAGTCATGAAGGCCTCCAAACCCTTCTCTTGGCCAATGGAGGGCACGTCTGGAAGAGTCACCAGCTACATTCTCTTGAATTTTAAATCATCTAAATAAGGAATCTTCATTGGTCCAGCAATACGTAGCTTGTGTCTGTCAGTTACCACTCTCTTTCACACACTCCCTACCCCCAGTGATGTCAGTTTGGTATAGAGAGCCAGTCTGATATAGTGGTTAGGTGCACAGACTCCAATCTGGGGGAACTGGGTTTGATTCCCCACTCCTCCACTTGCAGCTGCTGGGTGACCTTGGTTCAGTTACAAGTTCTCTCATGAGCAGTTTTCTCAGAGCTCTCTCAGTCCCACCTACCTCACAGGGTGTCTATTTTGGGGAGGGGAAAGGAAAGGAGATTTTAAGCTGCTCTGAGACTCCTTCAGGTAGTGAAGGGCGGGGTATAAATCCAATCTCCTCCTCCGCCTCCTCCTCCTCCTCTTCTTCTTCTGTAGAAGTTGCCTTGTCAGCAGTAGATACCTTCAGTTTCAAAACGTGGCACCGGAGGCTACAGTTGAAGAACCGTAAGTCTCCACCTTCCTTGGTTACAAGGAACCCATTCCACAGTTCTTCACTGTAGTCAAGTAGGTGGGGGCAGGATTGCATAGCAAAGCATGCCCTTTCTGAGTCCAGGAAAAGCCCTCAAGGTTCTCTCATTAAAAATGAGTTTATGGGGAAAGGATGGTTTTACCAACACAATATTCATTTCACAAAGATGCTCTCAGAGCGATAGCAGAGAGGCACTTATGCGGAGTTTCAAATTAATTCAGACATTGTTGTATAAATAGCAGTCAAGCCTTTTCATTCAGGAGCTTTTTTACTCAAGGTTTTTTGTGGGTTGTTTTTTTTTGTTTTTAATTTAAAAGAAGGCCTAGGTCAAAAGAGGCGACAGCAGGTGTGCAAAGCAAACGTAATTCACGGTATTCATGAGTCTTTCCCTTATGCAAATGACAGGGGAGTTCCTCTGCACCGACAGGGAGGATATACAGCCCCATTCACTGCCATGCCTTAATTGGCATCTCCATAACATTAGCAGAATCAACGGCAACCCGGCGCTCCAATTAAATAAAGACATCATTCACATCACTATATAGCTGTATTTATAGTATCATTAGGGGTGCTGGGAAGCAATCCTTTGCATTAGAGAAGAGGAAAGCCGGCTTAATGTTTTCCCTGTCAGCTGTTCCCCTTCCACACAATCGTGCTAGTGAGGCAAACAGAGACCCGGACCCTGGTTCCTTGTCTTCCCGGCCCGCCTGCTTCACAGCTCCTCTGCCTCTCCTCCTGCAGTGCCGTCTGGTTTTGCTTTCTCGGCTCCGGTCCTGTGTCCTGCCGCTGGATTTCTCCTCCACTGGCTTGTGTTCTGCCCTGATCCTGGCGGTGGTGGTAGAAACTGCTGTCAACTTGTAGGTGACTCATCGTGAACCTGTAGGGCAGGGGTGTCGAAGTCATTTGTTATGAAGGCCGGATCTGACATAAATGAGACCTTATTGGGCCAGGCCACGTGTGTCATAAAATGGAACGCCAGGTAGCAGAGATATAAACTTTATAAAGGACACAAACACAAAGGTGTTTTTTTTTAATTAAAATAAAAACATGCTCAAAACATTAGCAGTCTTGCAATATTTTCTTTATTTAATAGTGTCTGATAACGGACACCTCTTGCTCTGAATTATTGCATCGAAATGACTGTGCTGTTGCAATCTTGAGTGTGCCGTTCAGGTGTGTATCTGTAAGCTGCAAACCTGCGATGGCGCAGCAGCAGCAGAACTGGAAGAAGAAGCAGAAGAGAGCCAGTTCCATTGCGGGCCTGATAGAAGCCCTCTGGGGGGCTGATCCAGCCCCTGGGCCACATGTTTGACACCCGTCCTGTTGTTTGTCATTCAGAGGTAGTTTGTCATTGCCTGCTTCTCTGTAGAGAACCTGGACTTCCTTGGTGGTCTCCCCTCTAGGTACTAACCGGGGCTGACCCTCCTTAGCTTTTGAGATCTGACAAGATCCAGCTAGCCTGGGCCATCCGGGTCAATGCCCCTGCATAGCTCAACTCCAGCCTGCTGAAAATCACACTCCAGTTCTCTGCACATTTTCTTGCTCACAGAAGGAGAAAAGAGATTGGATTTATACCCCACCTTCACTCGGAGTCTCAGAGTGGCCTACAGCTTCCTTTCCTTTCCCTTCCCCTCCCCACAACAAATGGACAAATTGGAAAAATGTGGTTTGGATCCTGTGACTGTTAGGCGGATCTGTATCTGGTGGACAGATTGCACCCAAAGAGAGCTTGTGAAAGGCTCCTCATCTTCTTGGGGAGGAGTGACAAGTGGACTGTTTCAAGGATCTGTCCTGGGACCTGTTTTATTCAACATATTCAGGGCTCTTTTTGTAGCAGGAACTCCTTTGCATATTAGGCGACACGCCCCTAATGTAGCCAATCCTCCAAGAGCTTACAGTAGCCCCTGTAAGAAGAGCTCTGTAAACTCTTGGAGGATTGGCTACATTAGGGGTGTGCCACCTAATATGCAAAGGAGTTCCTGTTACAGAAAGAGCCCTGAACATATTTATCAGTGATTTGGATGAAGGGATAGAGGGGATGCTTATTAAATTTGCAGATTGTTATGTATTATGATTTCTACTGCATGCCTAGCTTTAGTTCACAGAACAGTAAAAGCTGGTATCCTAAAGCACACGATCTGATTGGCTGCTTCCAACAGCAGGCCAATCAAAGCTAAGGATTGTGACTTAGAGGGAATGACTATGATTGGTCTTTATCTTGTAAATATGATTGGTTCTTACCGTTTGCCTGGGCGTGGTTTCCCCAGCCCAGGGTTGTTTAAAAGGAGCTCAGACTCCTATGGTTTTCATGTTGATTTGTTCTGGTTCAATAAAGCTGAAATCACTGTTTAAGAGCTGCCTGAGTCTGATATATTTTACAGATGATACTGAATTGGGAGAGGTAGCAAATACGGTAGAGGACAGAGTCAGGATACAGGATGATCTTGACAAGCTGGAAAACTGAGCTAAAACAAAATGAATTTCAATGGGGATAAATGTAAAGCTCTGCATTTTAGTAGGAAAAATCAAATGCATAATTATAGGTTGGGGGAGGCTTGTCTTGGCAGTAGTATGTGTGAAAAGGATCTAGGGGTCTTAGTAGACCATACAGTGAACATGAGTCAGCAGGGTGATGCTGATAGCTAAACAAGGAATGCAGAGAACAGGGTGTTGGGGTGGAGCCCTTGAAAATGGGCCATACAGTGAGCCCCTTCCCACCAGCAAGGAGGGGCTCCCCGATCCTTCCAGCCCTCCCCCCAGCCTGCCCACCTTGGAGTTCCAGGGGTGGTTGCTCTCCAGGCTTCCCTCTGTAACCAAGCATGCGGAGGTTCTGGCTGTAGTGGGTGTGGCCAGCTCTGAAGTCAGCCGGAACTCTGTTCCTGTGTGTTCCTGCCCAAAAATAGCCCTGCATCTGGGCATAGAACAGCAGTTACTGTGGGTGTGGAGGGGGAGGTATTTGTAAATTTCCTGCCTTTTGCAGGGGGTTGGACTAGATGACCCTGGAGGTCCCTTCCAACTCTACGATCCTGTGATTTATTAAACTCCTCAGTTTGCGGGTTGCCTTCACACTACCGCTTGTGAAACAGAAACGAAGTAGAGTCTTGGGGCACCTCAAAGGCTATCAAATGTGTCAAAAGATTACTCTGGAGGTCCCTTCCACCTCTATGATTCTATGACCTCCCCCCACACACAAAGATCTGGCTTGGGAAATACCTGGAGATTTTGGGGACGGAACTTGTGGAGGGAGGAATTTGTGGAGGGAAGGGAACTGTGCTGTGGAACAGATGGTCACAGATCCTACCAGGGGAGAGGCGATCCTGGATTTGGTCCTAAGTAACACCCAAGACCTGGTGAGAGATGTAAAAGTGATTGCACCACTTGGGAACAGTGACCATAATGTCATTGAGTTTAACATTTGTACAAATAGGGAGTTGCCCAAAAAGACTGACGCAACCACTTTTAACTTTAAAAGGGGTAACTTCTCTGGTATGAGGGGACATGTGAGGAAGAAATTGAAAGGAAGAGTGGAGAAGGTCAAAACCACTGGGGAAGCTTGGAGACTATTTAAAAAGACAATCCTAGAAGCTCAGAAAAAATATATACCGCAGGTTAGGAAAGGTACAAATAGGTATAGAAAAAAGCCTGCATGGTTAACAAATAAAGTAATGGAAGCTGTAAAAGGTAAGAAGGATTCCTTTAAGCGGTGGAAAGCTAGTCTTAGTGAGGTTGATAAAAGGGAACACAGACTATGGCAAATAAAATGCAAGTCTGTGATCAGGCAAGCAAAAAGGGAATATGAGGAGCATATCGCAAAAAACATAAAGACCAACAATAAAACTTTCTTCAAATACATTAGAAGTAGGAAGCCAGCCAGGGAGGCAGTGGGGCCCTTGGATGACCAAGGGGTAAAAGGAGTAGTGAAGGATGATAGGGAAATGGCTGAGAAGCTGAATGCATTTTTTGCCTCTGTCTTCACTGTGGAAGAGGAGAAGTGTTTGCCCACTCCAGAAGCACCGATTTCGGGAGGGGGTTTGAAAGACCTGAATCAGATTGCGGTGACAAGAGAGGAAGTCCTCCGACTGATGGACAATTTAAAAACTAATAAATCACCAGGCCCGGATGGCATTCATCCGAGAGTTCTGAAAGAACTCAAATGTGAACTTGTGGATCTCCTGACAAAAATATGTAATCTTTCTTTAAAATCTGCCTCCATTCCTGAGGACTGGAAGGTAGCTAATGTCACTCCCATCTTTAAAAAGGGCTCCAGGGAGATCCAGGAAATTACAGGCCAGTCAGTCTGACATCGATACCGGGTAAATTGGTGGAAACTGTTATTAAGGAAAGAATTAGTAGGCACATTGATGAACAAAAACTATTGAGGCAGACTCAGCATGGGTTCTGTAAAGGAAGATCTTGTCTCACTAACCTGTTAGTGTTTTTTGAGGAGTGAACAAACATGTGGACAAGGGGGACCCAATAGATATTATTTACCTTGACTTCCGGAAAGCTTTTGATACAGTTCCTCATCAAAGGCTCCTAAGTAAGCTCAATAGTCATGGGATAAAAGGACAAGTCCTCTTGTGGATCAAAAACTGGCTTATAAATAGGAAACAGAGAGTGAGTATAAATGGGAAACTTTCTCAGTGGAGGGTGGTAAGCAGTGGGGTACCACAGGGATCAGTACTCGGTCCGATGCTTTTTAACTTGTTTATTAACGATTTGGAATTGGGAGTAAGCAGTGATGTGGCTAAATTTGCAGATGACACGAAGTTGTTCAGGGTGGTGAAAACCAGGGAGGATTGTGAGGCACTCCAAAGGGATCTGTTGAGGATGGGTGAGTGGGCGTCAACGTGGCAAATGGGGTTCAATGTGGCCAAGTGCAAAGTGATGCACATTGGAGCCAAAAATCCTAAATATAAATACACATTGATGGGGTCTGATCTGGCAGAGACTGACCAAGAGAGAGATCTTGGAGTCGTAGTGGATAACTCGCTGAAAATGTCTACACAATGTGTAGCTGCAATAAAGAAGGCCAACGCTATGCTGGGGATTATTAGGAAGGGAATTGATAACAAATCAGCCAGTATCATCATGCCCCTGTATAAATCATTGGTGCGACCTCATTTGGAATACTGTGTACAGTTCTGGTCACCACATCTCAAAAAGGATATTATAGCATTGGAAAAAGTGCAGAGAAGGGCAACTAGAATGATAAAAGGGTTGGAACACCTTCCCTATGAAGAAAGGTTAAAATGCTTGGGGCTCTTTAGCTTGGAGAAACGACGGCTGAGGGGTGACATGATCGAGGTTTATAAGATTATGAATGGGATTGAGCAGGTTGAGAAAGAAGTACTTTTCTCCCTTTCTCACAATACAAGAACTCGTGGGCACTCTATGAAATTGCTGAGCAGTCGGGTTAAAACAGATAAAAGGAAATACTTCTTCACCCAAAGAGTGATTAACATATGGAATTCACTGCCACAGGAGGTCGTGGCAGCTGCAAGCATGGACAGTTTCAAGAGGAAATTAGATAAACATATGGAGCAGAAGTCCACCAGTGGCTATTAGCCACAGGGTATGGATGGGAACTCTCAGTCTGGGGCAGGTGATGCACTCTATTCTTGGTGCTGGAGGGGGCAGCAGTGGGAGGGCTTCTGGTGCCCTGGCCCCACTGCTGGACCTCCGGATGGCACCTGGTATATTTTGGCCGCTGTGTGACAGAGTGTTGGACTAGATGGGCCATTGGCCTGATTCAACATTGGCTTCTCTTATGTTCTCTTATGTTATGTTAACTCAGTAGGGTACAGTCCCGTAGAGTCCACCCTCCAAAGCAGCCATTTACTCCAGGGGAACTGATCTTGGTCATGCGGGGAGCAACTGTGATAGCAGGATCCAGGTGCTACCTGGAGATTGGCAAACCTCCTTACAAGCGAGGGAACTGAGAATGAGGGTGTAACAGGAAGCTTTATTTCAGAGCAAAATATACAAGCATAGGCAGCTGCTTGGAAGGTAGCCTGCGGCTGAGTGGTCACATGACCAGAGAGGCAGCGAGAGGGGGTGTGTGACGTAGTGGTTTTGGGATCTTCAGTTTTGAACTGGAGGGAGGAAAAAATGGTTTTTTTTTAAAAAAAAAGGTGGTTAACAGCCAACTGCTGACCAGAAGAAGAAGAGGAGAAAGGGTGCTCTCGGATGGAAGAGAGAGCATGGACCCTGTGAGCTGTTGAGGAGTTTAATGATAGAAACTCCTGGTATATAACTCAGACACACATAGGCTGAGTTCAGACTGGCAGTTTGAAGTGGGAGCCAGTCGTGGCAAAAAGCTCCAGAACAAACTGTTCTAGGTTTTCCCGGCCACACTGCGCCGACTGATGAGGGAGCTTACCGGGAGGAGATGCGTGGGAGTGTTCAGACTGCTGGCCAGAGGCGCGGCTGTAAATGGCTTTTTCCTGGCAAATCAGCTATGTGTGCAGGTGAGCATGAGTGCATATGCGCTTATGCGTAAATGTGCTCATGCACACATGCACACATAGCTGATTTGGATCCCATTGCGCTGGCACCACATTGGGCAGTAGAGCGGAGCACAGCCAATCATATCGCTGCTGCCTTATGCGCAATGCGGGTTGCTCCCGGCTTTTTGGGTTGGCATTTACACTTCCCAGAAATGGAATGGAGCAGGAGAAACAGGCTCTCAGGGATTTGCTACCGCTTTTACCAGGTATCTTTTAAACACGGGAGCGAAGTAGAACAGCACAGGTTGACTACGGGTGGGGAACGCCAGGCAGATGTGCCTGTGTGAATGCCCCCTTTAATCCGCTTGTTAAACGTGGGTGAAACGTGGCTATAGCAGGGCAAACTGCCAGTCTGAACTCAGCCATAGCGCTCCTCTATAAGAAATCCTGTTGGGGAAGGTTATACCGTTCTAGCTAGGGACCAACTGCAGGTGAAACAGTTTAAGGAGACACTAGACGGTGGGAGTGCCTTCAATAGAACAGAGATATAAAAGATGGCGTGTGCAGGGAGAGTGTGGTCTGGAAGAAAACTAAAACATCTAAGAGCAGTCCAAAGTTTTTTTTAAAAAAAGGAACAAAAGAAAGCCTGAACAATTGATTGACTCCCTGTATATAACCCTGTCCCCTCTGTGTTATTTCAAATAAACTTGTATTGGTCTTTAAAGTGGAGGGAGTCATAGACCTCTGTGTCAAAAAGAGGGCAGACTGGTGGTAGAGGGGAAAGTGTGCCGAGAGCCCCCTGACATTATGGCAGGAAAGGGCTGAGTTCCTTTTCATTTGGTTTTCGTATCTTCTGATGCAGAAGTCTTAAGCCTTCTTAAGGGATGGGGTTGACAGTCATAGTGTAATTATTAACTGAGCAGAGACAATTGTGTTCACTTGGAGTGTGCTTTTGTTATTGGTATTTTATCATGAATTGGTCTGGCCTGTTGAGCATTGACTTTTAATGACTTTTAATGATTTTTAACTGTTCATTGGTAATGTTTGTCTACTGTTCATTGTTTTATGTATGGCATGTGCCTCTATGTTCGCCACTCTGAGCCCTTGTTGGAAGGGTGGGATACAAATCTAATAAATAAATAAATAAGCCATCAGCCCAGAGTCCTCAACCGCAAAGGCATTCTGCACATGTTCAAAACCCAGATCAGCACCTTAGAAATCTGACAGCAGAATCCTGCTGTTGGAAAGGAGTTTAAGTTTCATTCAAATGATAAGCTGAATTTAACTCACTAAGAAGTATCTTAAGACAAAGAGCTTTCTCATCTGTTCTCTAGGGAACAAATGTGTGCGATACCTCCTCTGGATAGGAATGATTAATTAATTTGCTTAAGGAGAAGTACAATCTAATTTGCTCTGACACAGAGCACTGAAGCCTGAATCACGTGCCTGGGAAAATCATGGATAAGAGAGTACGCCCAGACAACCAAAATCATAAATTTAACACTGTTTATTTTACCTGTTTTACCTGTATTAATGAACTGTGCTAGTGTTGAAGGTTAGTATATATGTCCCCGTCTTGCCAAAATTCACACCCTTTTCTCTTCTGCCAGCACAATGGTAGAGCATCTGCCTGGCATACAGAAGGCCCCCGGCATCTCCAGAGAAAAGATCTGGCAGTAGGTGATGCGAAAGACCTCTGTCTGAGACCTTAGAGAGCTACCGACAGTTTGACTAGATGATGCTGACTTTGATGGACCAAGGCTCTAATTCAGCATAAGGCAGGTCCATGTGTTCAAGTGTTCACTTCCGTGCTGCTTTAAAACTGTAAATCAACCCGTTCCCTTCTGCAGATCACAAAACCTCTCATGAACCCACCAACCCCCTTTTAGGAATACCCTTCAGCAAGATACTCAGAGGACCAACCCACTTAACAAAGCAAAGTACCTTAGTCTGTCTGTGCTTCAGATAACGAGTGTGTGCAGCATTTCCCTGGGCTTTTTTTTTTGTAGTAAAAGCCCTGCAGGAACTCATTAGCATAATAGGCCATACCCAACCACAGAAACTCATGAGCATATTAGGCCACACCTCCTGATAGCACAGCTCATTAGCATATTAAGCCACACTCCCATGTTACCAGAAGTGCGGTCATCCAGCAACGCCAACCTTTTGCTTCTTATTCTGTTTACCCTGTTTGTTGTCAAAACCCAGGACTTTTTTGGTAGCAGGAACTTCTTTGCACGTTAGGCCACACCCCCCCTAATGTAGCCAATCCTGATGAGTTTCTGCTGTTGGGTGTGGCCTATTATGCTAATGAGTTCCTGCTGGGCATGGCCAACTCGGGAGCCAGCCTGAACTCTGTTCCTGTGCGTTCCTGCCCCAAAATAGCCCTGTTCCCACCTCTTTAGAGCAGGAGAAGGCAGTTCCCCAGTTGCTTGCCCTAGATATTGGGCTCATGGTGCCCTGTGATAAAGAAGATTTAAAATGTTTAAAAAGTCTCTCTCTAGCAGGTGCGTCTCTAAGGCCAGAATAGGGGAAGGCAAATTTCCTGCATGCCTCTGTCCTTCCCCTAACGACTGTTAAGTTTAATCAGCTCTGTAATTTGTAATTAAAGAAATGAATTCTTTCCTGATCTCATTACTTCTTTGTGATCCCCGGGGCTGTTTTTGTAGCGGGAACACCCCCCCAATGTAGCCAATCCTCCAAGAACTTACAGAGCTCTTCTTACAGGGGTTACCGTAAGCTCTTGGCAGATTGGCTACATTAGGGGTGTGTTGCCTAATATGCAAAGGAGTTCCTGCTACAAAAAGAGCCCTGGCGCCGATCCCAACATTTGCCCATTATTCTTTAAGGGATCTTTTACTCCTGTAATGCCAGACTTATGGGGCAGCCCATTCCTCTGTCCAAGGGAGGGACAGTCTGGATTTTTCACTCAATCCGGCTGAAGGGCCTGCAGCAGAAAGGTGACAGAGGTGAATGACTAGAGCTGCCTGCTCCAGATCAGGAAATACCTGGAGTTTTTGGGGGGTGGAGCCTGAGGAGGGTGGGGTTTGGGGA